>OY979717.1:27680411-29048745 GCA_963855995.1 Muricea muricata
TTTTCCCAAGATATTTACCGGTTTTGACCGAAAAATATTCAATATTGAAGACGCTACAGCGACTTGCAGCGAATACGTCAACACAGTACAAATGTCTTGCGCTTTGTACACCGTCGAACAATAGCCGCCCAGCATGGAGTTAGAGAGGGGACAAAATTCGTTTTAATTATCCTAGGGCCGATCAGCACATCGTCGAGTTGGAGTTTACGTCAGCGCGTTGCTGTTTTAAATCGTACACGCGTACATTAAATCTACGAGTCGCATTTAGTTTGCGTCGCGTCGTTTATTAATCTTCGCCGCTTTCCGTTTTAAATCGTTGCGTCGTTTATTAATCTTCGCCGCTTCCCGTTTTAAATCGTTGTATGGAGTTAGGGAGGGGACAAAATTCGTTTTAATTATCCCAGGGCCGATCAACACATCGTCGAGTTGGAGTTTACGTCAGCGCGTTGCTGTTTTAAATCGTACACGCGTACATTAAATCTACGAGTCGCATTTAGTTTGCGTCGCGTCGTTTATTTATCTTCGCCGCTTTCCGTTTTAAATCGTTGCGTCGTTTATTAATCTTCGCCGCTTTCCGTTTTAAATCGTTGCGTCGTTTATTAATCTTCGCCACTTCCCGGTTTTAAATCGTTGCGTCGCACTTGTCTTTGTGTCGATGCGGTTCATTTCGTTGCGTTGAACATTACCAACCGTATGATCAGCGGTTAATACAACTAATTTTCTCTAAATTATTACTATTTATTACAATAAATTTTAAATATTTTTCATTTAAGCCATGTGGTGTCACTTTTAAAAGGTGCAATTGAGCAAATGTGTGGAATAATCTTCCATTGCAATACAAAGAAATTAGATCTTTTCCTATATTTAAAGCGACATTGAAAAAGTATTTTCTTCATCGTGGTATTGACAAATAGTAAAGAAAAGTTTGATTGTTTTTTGAGCAAATAGCTTATCCTATGTTACTACCATACTTATTCATATGAATGAATTGTATATGTACTACCTTACCTCTTTTAAAGGATTTATCTGGTATCCTATTTTACAATAACACCATTTTAAATTTGAAATTGTAACTAGGGACCTTAATTAAAAAGCCCTATGGTTTCTAGAAGGTTCCTAGCCCCACTTTTGTAAATATTTCTAAATTTTTTTTCATCTGTGTAATGTATTTTTGGGCGAATCAATTAAAATGAAATAAATAAATAGAACGTTCGCAAGTATCCACAGTACCCACATCTTCGATTGTATCTACATCCTCATCTTCGCATGTATCGAATTCTATTATGATGACAGCAAGTGCACGATGATAGCAAGTGCAGCTGCTTATCGCGCTACCTGTGGCTAAATTTGCCTGTATCCACAGTTTCAAGGCCTTTGCCTGTGTCTGCAATGAAAGTTTTGGTCAAGCCGCACTAAGTAATTTTAGGTTTGTAATATTAGTAATTGCATTAAATACATTTAATATATTCTCTACCCCTGACCAGTGCAGGGTTAGTGAATGGTTTTTGTAAAATTGTTATGTAAAACTTTTAAGGCCAGGAATTTCCACAGGTTAACAGTATGAATAACAGGATTTTGAGCAAGGCCTTATATTTGTTTTCAAATCGTTTTAGTAACTGCTGGCTAAAGCCCTGGGCAAACTAGCTATAGGAAACATTGTTGCGAAATCATTGCTTCCTGTCGATGTTTTGTCATGTTTCCCAACATGGGCATACTAGAAAACATTGTTTGCGGAAACATTATGTTGCCTACCAATGTCTCCCTGTTTGCCCACCTCAGGAAACATTGTTGCCGAAACAAAATTTGCTTCTGGAAGCAAAAATGTTTCCCAAGAAATTCAGCCTTTATATAGTCGTAAAAGCCTTTATATAGTTTAACTATGTGTGTATGAGAGAAATAGAATGGATGCTATGAACAGGTGTCTATGCAGATGACTTCAAAAAAATCATGATAATTTTTATTCATTATTTTGTTGCAATGGTATTTTTTGAATAATATCATTTTACAAGGTCATTATACTGAATATTTAACCGACCGACCGACCGACCGGCCGACCGACCGACCGACCGACCGACCGACCGACCGACCGACCGACCGACCGACCGACCGACCGACCGACCGACCGACCGACCGACCGACCGACCGACCGACCGACCGACCGACCGACCGACCGACCGACCGACCGACCGACCGACCGACCGACCGACCGACCGACTGACTGATGTGTATTTTCGCCTCTCATCACAATACTGCAAAGTTTCTTGAAACTTTGCACTAAAAATGATAAATAAGAAACACACCCTAAGAGAATGACTCTCGATGACGATTGGTCAGTTATCCTACAATAAATCGTAAACAACAGTGTGATTTTTTAATCACAGTGCAACACCATGTCCGCTTGTGCGAAAGGTAGATTATCAGATCATTGCTACGCATTGCTATCCAAAATGACGACCAAATTCGTCCTGACGTTTCTTAAAAAATCGAGAAAGCCAAAAGACCAAAGTATAAAGTGGCTGGATACAGTAGTTAATGAAATGTGGGAGCTGGTGCGATTTCGCACTTTACGTGGTTCGTGTACCAAGTATTGTTCCCGAAAAAATACTTGCGGTAACGTATAAACAAATATATTTTTTCAAAACAATCATTTTTTTTATTTGGGTCATTTCAGGGCATAAACCTGGTGCTTTGTTCTGGCCTACTGGGCAAAAGTGACTTAATAGTTGTTTTTACTTAGAACAAATTAAACATCTTTAAATTGTTTTTCTAAAATTCATCTCACAGTTTTCTTCAGTCTTTTTGCAATTTACCTAAAATGATGAATTTAATGAAAGTGAATCGTGCGACAACTACCCTTGCTTTCTCGAAGGCTTGTAAAAACACCGCTAATGTAACCAGTATTATACGTCGTTTGTTAGTATATACTTTTGTTATTTGAAAACAAATACACGTAACTACAGCATAAGCTCATTCATTGAAAAGCGTCTCGAATATACACAATTCAATAAGGCCGTTTTATACAAATTTTTAGCATTTGTAACGACGCAAGCTCTATTTGAAATATCAATATCCCAACTAAAGTTGGCTCAAAATCTTATTATAAAGTATGAAAATTGAAGTTAGCCCTTCCTGGATAAGTTACAATTTATTTAGCTGAGATAACTGTGCTAGATTAAATCAAAGAAGAGTACTTTTTTGCGCTACCCGATATTGTATCAATAAGTCCATATAACTTGTACTAGACTATAACGGTATTAATAGTGTTGTGATCTCAGCCTTTTTTAGTTTTGTCAGTTTGATCTGATTTTGAGAGAAATATCGCCGAATATATAAAACACACAAGCATATGAACTGATAACAAACCACTAAACTTCGCAATATTACATGTAAATGACACTTCACTCGGGCTATTTTTGGCTCGGTCGGCGTTGTCGCGTATAAATTTTGAAAAAAGTTATTCACTATGAAACATAATTTGTTTTATTTTGTTCAATTCCTTGTGTTTCCATTTGAAACTTGCCAAAAATGTGGAAAAAGCGACAGCGCATTAGTCACTAGCACATTTAGAAACACACAGCGTAGCATAGCAGGGCCCGCCGACCAAACGTAGCTATATAAAAATATAATTCAGACAAACTTCCAGTTTAGAACTTAGTGGCATACAGAATGCTTAGTACTGAACAAAATCGGATATAAATACGTTAAAGCTTTCGGTGTAAAAACTACCGCAGGAGTTTACATTGCGATTAAATAACTGATGTCAATTTCCGCCGCTCATCACAATGCTGTTTCTTTGAAACTTTGCAGGGAAAACCGCATGCCCAACTTATCCAACTTCATTTGGAAATGCCTTAGATTACAGTTGATCTGAAGGTGAAATATTGTCAACTACTTTAAGAGAATAGTTGACGCTCTTTCATGCGCTCAGTTTTACCCGGCTCCTTAATCTTTTAACGCAATTCCGCGTTTTATCTCCATTTGCAGATTCCGCTTCCGGATTTCGCATTTTATCTTCATTTGCGGATTCCGCGTTTTATCCCCATTTGCGGATTCCGCTTCCGGATTTTTCTTCCGCTATTTCGTTCTGTGTTCCGTTTCCGCGTTTTATCACAGTCCTTCAAAGCACTATTAATTTACAGCTTCAAATGCTTTGAACTAATGATTCGAAGGTCTGATATACTTGGGAATTTTAAAACGTTATAATAGATTTTTGACGTGTACAAAACTTGCTTTTGCTTAATACAACCGATTGCGCCAAATTAGAACTGCGGCTACTTCAAAGGGTCTACTTCTGATAAACACTGTATATGGTAGATGCTGATTATAGTTCATACCGTATGTAGTTTAAATTTAAATTTATTGTATTTAAAGTTACTATATTTTCAATTTGGCTGAAGTTGTTGCAATGATCATCGCAGCATTGTATAGTGCATGCATGAATCATAGTAGCTAATAGTAGCTATGTCCGTTCGGCGTTAAATACATCGCGTCTCCGCATTGTGTAAAAGCAAAAACGAAAATTTTAAACCTCCGCTAATACACCGTTACTTCTTTGTTTTCAAGACTATTGGGCTTTGTAACAAATACTTTGACCAAACCAAATGTTTTGATACCCTATATTTTTCCGAATTATTATTTAAAAAATATCCTTTTGAAAACATGGGCGGTGATTGGTTGAAATTTTAAAAAAGTGTTCTACTGTTTTATAGAAACACGACACATTTCTGCGCGAGTTCGTTGGATTGTACGGGAATTTTGAAACACAACAATACAAAACGCGTATGAAAATAAATACATAAATAAAACTTATATATCTGAGGGACAAGGGTGACTAGACCACTCAATTCACCACTTATTTCTAATCAAGTTGCACGCAGGAGCGCATTGCGCCTATTTGTCATTAATTCTGACCTTTTTTGCTGGATAACGCTAATGCACGCATATATTCAGTACGAATACTTACTATCTTGGTTTGTAGTTCCCTTGATTTCGCTTCCAGTAGGTCCAACGTCTGTGGCCGAAACAGCAGCAGCTGCTACGTAATACTCCGTATACTCATTCAGTCCAGTTATAGTCGTAGATGTAATTTCCCTTCTAGTAACGGCATTGCTCTCGACATTGCTATCTGAACAATTAACGCCTGCTGTTAACTGATAACATATTTTGTAACCCGTTATAGTTGGGTCTGTTATTGATACACTTATCCAATTGACTAACAACGACGTGGAGCTCAATGCTTCAACCTCGGTAAGCGTAACAGCCGGTATCGATGCTAGAAAAACAAAAACATAAATTGTTGAAAGTATTCAACTTTTTTGTTAGCCAAAGACGCGAGTGATAATTATCTTGTTTGCATAATTTTTCATATGATTTCCCCAATTTTAAGGCGAATATTAATTATATGATCTTTTCTCTGATTTAGATTTTCGTGCTGATTTGATGCAGGTACCCTGGGATACGATTTGCTGCGATGATCCTAACATATGTTGGACTGTATGGAAATCTAATTTTCACGAAATTTTAAATAAACATGCTCCTATACGCCAAAAGCGAATTAAAGCTAATTCAGTCCCATGGATTACACCTGTTAATAAGCAACAAATGAGGAACAGAGATTACCACAAAAAGAAAGCCATTAAATTTAATTCATCCACTCACTGGGCTGTCTATAAAACTCTATGGAACAGAGTAAGTAATAAAATGCGTAAAAGCAAAATTGATTTCTATCATAAAGAAATAGATTCAAAGGATTTCAAATCAAAGGATTTCAAAAAAATTTGATCTCTAATAAACTCGCTCACTGGTAAGAATAATAAATCTACCAGTATTACAGAAATGATAACAGCATTATTGATTCTAAGTTAATCGCTGAAACTTTTAATGAATATTTTGTCAGCATTGGTCCTAGCCTAGCTTCTGAAATTGAAGATCTTCTTGACGTGAAGATCTTCTTACTGAACATACGACAACTAGCTACCCCAATTCCAATCCTATGGTAGATACGATATTTCACTTCCATCATATTAATATACTATATACTATATACTATATACTATATACTATATACTATATACTATATACTATATACTATATACTATATACTATATACTATATATATATATACTATATATATACTATATACTATATATATATATATACTATATATATATATATATATTTATATATATATATATATATATATATATATATATATATATACATATATATATATATATATATATATATATATATATATATATATATATATATATATATATATATATATATATATATATATATATATACTGTCAATCCCGAAAAGGTTGTCCAGGCGAAATATACTATAATAGATATATATCGATCACGTGGTTACTGTAATATATGTGTCAACACGAAGATTTTATCATGCGTGTTAATTGCGCGTTCGATTAGCGTGGAAATTAAAACCTGTTTGCAGTATATACTGTACACAATGCCAAGACCACATTCGGCGCATGATTTGCGTTGGAGAATGGTTATCAAAGACTATTTTATCAAAGGAGGTATAAAGAAATAGCATCACAGTTATTTGTTTGCCCGAAAACTGTGTACCGGACGATTACGTTTTTGAATAGCGGTGATGTGAAGCCGTATCGTCTTGGCCGGCCTACTGGAAGCGCGAGTTTATTCGATCATGAAGAGTCTATCCATAATGGATTGTTTTCTTCGAACAACTCGGATACGGCTACATGAAATAGCTAACTACATTAACAGTGCTACTGGCTCTTCATTTCGTCCACAGACATTGTGTCAAGCTGTTCACATGCTTGGAATGACGCGTAAAAATGTAGGTCATTGAACCGATTGAAGTATTGACATTGGTTGGCTATTGACTAACATTGCAAGTTGTTTTATCGTCAGTGTAGCTAAAATATTAAAATACTACAGATACAACGTATTGCTCTTCAAAGAAATGATGACCTCAGACAGCAATTTAAAGCCGAAATAAGCGTATTTAATCACCAACTCGTATTCCTCGATGAAACAGGCATTGCACGTATTAAGGAACGATCTATACCGCTGTCATAATGTATTTTGATGGTCAACATTTTTGTTTATTGAGTTATACTTTTTGTTGAAGGATAAGCGAATTACTCGTTAGTATGGATAAAGTACTTGTGGGTTGTGCAAGATATTAAATTGTGTTATTATGCCTGTGGGAATTTAAACGAATTGTCTACATGAATGGCAGAAGTATTTTCATTGTTATAATTTGACGTAATTATTGTGTTGCTGTTCGTTTTACATGTAGGAGCTAATTTAAATTCACAGAGGCATAGCAACGCACATTTAACAACAATAGTATCATTTCGAAAGAAACACACTTTACAGTACAATCTCTCACAACCCACGAGTAATTCGTTTATCATTCAACAAAAAGTATAACTCAATGTATAAAAATGTTGACCATCAAAATATATTATGACAGCGGTATAGATCGTTCCTTAATACGTACAATGCCTGTTTCATCCAGGATACGAGTTGGTTTGGATTGAATACGCTTACTTCGGCTTTAAAGTGCTGTCTGAAGTCATCATTTCTTTGAAGAGCAATACGTTGTATCTGTAGTATTTTAATATTTTAGTTACACTGACGATAAAACAACTTGCAATGTTAGTCAATAGCCAACCAATGTTAAATACTTCAATCGGTTCAATGACCTACATTTTTACGGGTCATTCCAAGCATGTGAACAGCCTGACACAATGTCTGTGGACGAAATGAAGAGCCAGTAGCACTGGTGATGTAGTTGGCTATTTCATGTAGCCGTATCTGAGGGGTTCGAAGAATACAATCCATTATGGATAGACCCTTCATGATCGAATAAACTCGCGCTTCCAGTAGGCCGACCAAGACGATACGGCTTCACATCACCGCTATTCAAAAACGTAATTCGTCCGGTACACAGTTTTTGGGCAAACAATTAACTGTGATGCTATTTCTTTATACCTGTTTTGATAAAATAGTCTTTGATAAACCATTCTCCAACGCAAATCATGCGCCGAATATGGTCTCGACATTGTGTACAGTATACAGGGTGTATAAAAAAAACCGGAGCCCATCTGTTGTGTCAAATTATTTCTAAATTACTGAAGCTTAGAGCACAATTTTGGATTTGTTTTAAACCACGTTCTTTTCTCTTTTGAACAAGCCGTAATTCGTATTTATACTCCCAGTAACGTATGTGCTATGACAAATTTAGTAAAAGCTATCGATTTGAGATGCCTTCCAATTATGCAAATTCACTATGTCTTTCATGGTCGCCAGTTAAATTTTGAATTTTTTCGCTTATTACACAAATGGTATTTCTGTTAAACTTAATAAAACTTGTTATAAAGCTTTACAGAAGATAACGGACCGTTTACTTCAACAAAAACCTTAGATTTATGCCAAAATAATGATCGAAATTAGCGTTTTGTTTATCTGCGCGTGCACAATGTTGTCGAAATTGCATAATGTCAATATTCATGATCATGAAGTCGATATAAGCTTGAACTATCCGTTTGTAGCGCACGTTAACGGTCCGTTATCTTCTGTAAAGCTTTATAACAAGTTTTATTAAGTTTAACAGAAGTAGCATTTATGTAATAAGCGAAAAAATTAAAAATTTGACTGCAACCATGAAAGACATAGTGAATTTGCATAATTGAAAGGCATCTCAAATCGATAGCTTTTAATAAATTTGTCATAGCACATACGTTACTGGGAGTTAAAATACGAATTACGGCTTGTTCGAAAGAGAAAAGAACGTGGTTTAAAACAAGTTCAAAATTGTGCTATAAGCTTCAGTAATTTAGAAATAATTTGAGACAAAAGATGGGCTCCGTTTTTTTGATACACCCTGTATACTGCAAACACATTTTAATTTCCACGCTAATCGAACGCGCAATTAACATGCATGATAAAATCTTTGTGTTGACGCATATATTACAGTAACCACGTGATCGATATATATGTATTATACTATATTTCATCTGGACAACCTTTTCGGGATTGACAGTATATATATATATATATATATATATATATATATATATATATATATATATATATATATATATATATATATATATATATAAATATATATATATATATATATATAAATATATATATATATATATATATATATATATATATATATATATATATATATATATATATATATATATATATATATATATATATATACGCAAGTGTTGTTTTTCGACAAGAAAGAGAGTGCTCGATACACAGCCGTAGAGCGGTTATATAGATATTTTGTTTTCAAAATTTAACAACTAAATCGTTACACTGTGTTTCATGCTAGGCAATCATCAGACGACGTATTTGTTTATTATATATATATATATATATATATATATATATATATATATATATATATATATATATATATATATATATATATATATATATATATATATATATATATATGTATATATATATATATATGTATATATATATATATATATAAATAAACAAATACACAAGTTTTTTGCTGTCGCTACTCGAAGTTTCACGCGCTTAGGCGATCATCAGGCAACTGACAGATTATGTTTAATTATTCGGCTAAATACATTTCACGTTTCGTGGTTTCGGGTTACATGCATGGCGGCATTTACTAAAAAGTTCAGAGCGTTTGTTTAAAATGTTCTTTTTTCGACCTTTTAGGATGAGCAGCTTTTCTTCTAAGCACAAGGGGCATTTTCTCGTGCCTGTCAGAATCTGTTTGATGATTCTCCATTTGATGTTGAATGCTCTTTTGGTGTCTTTGAGGTGCCACACATGTTTGGAAAGCGCAGTTTCGTTTTGGTATCTTCTGTTGTTGAGTGACTTCTGGTGGTTTCTATATCGTGCTTTGAAGTCATTGGCTGTGACGCCTATGTAGGTCTTCGTTTCGTTGTTGTCGGTTGCCGTCACTTCTGCTTGGTATACCACGCTCTTTTGTAGACATTTTCCTTGGGTTGGGCATTTGTCGGTTTGTCTGCAGTTACAGTTGCGTGTGTCTTTCGTGCTTCTAGGTTCCGTTTGTTTAGTGTGGCTTTTGAGTACTGCTTTGTTATGTCTTGAGATGAATGATCTCATGTTTTCCTTGCAACTATAGCTTACGCGTACGGTGTGTCTGTTGAAAAGTTTGCTAAGTTTATTCCTTGGAGGCAAGTGCTTGTCAATTAGTTGTAGGAACTTGTGGGCAATGTTAGTCTTGACATTTTTACTAAAAGGAGGATTGTACCAGATCACGTTTCGTGGTCTGCTGCGTCGTGTATTAGTGTTAGCATTAGGTGGTTGGTATGTTAGCTGTGCGTTGAAATCGCTTCTTCTTAATGCTTCGTTGTACTCTGGGGCTGCTGCGTCGAATGTTCCTTTGTCACAAGATAGCGTATTGATACGTTTGTTGATTGAATTGGGTAGTTCGCGTAGGATGGACGGTTGGTGGTTTGATGAGTTGTTAATGTAGAGGGGTTTGTCGTTTGGTTTTCTGTATGGCTTGCGTGTCGTTTGCAAGGACGAATGTTATGTCGAGGAAATTGGTTTGTTGTTGGTTTGTCAGTGCTGTGATGCTTAGACCGAGCTCGTTGAACTTCCGTATGAGGTCTTTTTTCGCTTTCTCGCATAGTCTGCCGGATTTCGTATTCAGGACTGCCAAGCCATCATCACGGTGTAAGCCAACATCTTTACCGAATAGCTCCTGGAGTGAGTTTAATATGAACAGGCCAATCAGCTCGCATATTTCTGCTCCGTCGTAGCTTCCCATTGATACATCAAAGGTGCTATCTGAGTCGCGCTTAGACCATGTGTGGTTATTGTGGAAGAAGAGTGATTTTCGTGCATGTTTGATGATGGCGATATCTTTCGGAGAGATTATTGTGAATTGTTGGGCCCATGCGATTGATCGGTCCAGGAGTGATTCGGAAATGGACGGATAGAAGTTTACAATGTCGAACGATATTAAGGATTTCCGTTGTTTGTCCTTGATTGATTGGAACCATGAGATCGCCTCGGTTCTATTTTGCCACTGGTTTACTTGGGTTTGCGCTCGTATCTGATTGTTTATATTGTGTAGTATAGCTTTGCTGACTTTGCCGAGCTCACTCTTCGCGGGGTTGATGAGGCGGCATTTGGGGTGGTTTTCGAAATCTGTCTTGTGGTCTTTCAGGGATATGAAGGCAGGAGTTGTATTCATTGGGTCTATACGGTCGGAGATGCTAAGTTCGTCGGAAATGGTCTTAATATATATATATATATATATATATATATATATATATATATATATATATATATATATATATATATATATATATATATATATATATATATATATATATATATATATATATATATATATATATATATATATATAAATATATATATATATATATATATATATATATATATATATATATATATATATTTTATTTATGTAGTGGAAAAATAACTTATGTCATCGAAAACTTTATTAAAAAACTATATATAAGACATTATTATGGTTACCTCGATTTTTTAAGCTCTTGCTGAGGTATGAGCGTTTGAAAACTTATTTTCAGTATACGTGTATCAATATTACGATAAGTTATTTTTCCAATAAACGAATCTGGAATTTTACCTTTTTTGACAAGAATAGAATTTTATAGAGAAAGTGAAGAAAACTATGTTTATTTTTATGTTTACTGAAACTCACAACAAAAATTAGACCCAACAACATCCAAAATTGTTACGTTGTGCAAGAAGACGACAAAAGTAAGCCCTATTCTACCCGATTTGTTGCCAGAGCAACGGCATCTTAACACACAGGAAGCCCGATAAAATTTTTACGAAGGCTTAGTAAAACGTTTGGTGAATTTTATCTTAGCTTTGTATCATAAAAGATAGGGGAAGTGGATTAGCTAGACGACTACAGTGCATTTTTGCATGAAAACCCAAGGGAGCCTCCTTAAATTTGAAGGCTTCAATGAAGTTTACACCGTATAAAACTTAAGACTGTTTTCTAGCGTTCGATGGGGGAGAATTCGACTCTCGCGATAGTTACTCTCTATTTGTTGCCACAGCTGAAAATAATCATATGATAATTGACATACATTTTAGTTAACAGTGATAATTAATCGGTAAATACTATCTACATGCAATTATATCATGCAGGATATCACTGACAATGACAAATATTTTTAAACCGGCGAAAACAATCGTCCGTGCAATTACAAAATTTCTCGACATTATGTTCCAATAATTCTTTAGTGAAATCAAGTATTATAAAATAATGCCGAAGGGCAGCATTTTAAGTTGGTTTGTCGTTTCGTTGCGATGAAGCCATATCATTGCGATGAAGCCTTTCATTATTTGTCTGGACTTGAAACATTTCATTAAAAGTTTCACAAGTTCAACGTCTAATAAAACTGTTATTTTATATGCTTCAGAACTACGTTCTTTTACTTTTTATGGTTGAATATTACATTACTCTACAGGGTGTATAAAAAAAAAGTAGACTATTTTGAAACGGCTCTCAACCTCGCGAAGCGGCTTGAAGTATGAAGTTTATTATTAGTGTACATTGCTTGGGTACTTACGGTGTAGAATAAATGAAAATATTCTGAAATTTAAATGTTTCAAACCCAGGGGTGTGCGTATTTTGAAACACATTAAAAATGGCTGCGCACGAAATTTAAAGGCTTAAAAGTAATTTTGAATTGGTAGGTAAAAAATATGTTAGGTGTTTTATTGCTGTTCAAAATTTTAAGAAATTTGATTGAGTTTAAGCCACTCAAAACGTAGTGCGAACGTATATTTTTTCTCAATAAGAATCGTTTTTCTGAAGAAATGTTCCAATTTTAATTAAATGTCCTTTGGGACTTGTATGCAAATTAAGCAAAACATAAATTAAACATGCACAAAGCTAATTTTTCTAAAAATATGGAAGTTCGCGCGACGTTTTGAACGGCTTAGACTCGAGCAAATTTTCTGAAATTTTGTACAGCAATACAACACCCGACAAACTTTCCATCTACCAAGTCAAAATTAGTTTTAAGCACTTAAGTTTTGTGCACAAGGTATATTTATATTGCCGTAAAAGACAGAACCCCCGGGTATTGAAGTTTTAGATTTCTTATTTTTTCGGTTTATTCTAGATTATAAGTACCAAAACAATCTATTTTAATAAAAAAAAACATCGTATATTGAGGCGCTTCGCGAAGCAGAGAGCGATTTCAGATTTGTCTACTTTTTTTGATACACCCTGTTTATTGCTTTTTCATGCTTCAGGATCTCCCACCCGACCACCTCCATTACCTCCCCCCCCCTGTACTTCTTCTAGTCCAATACTTGTGGTGGAAATGGTCAGTTAAAGTGCCTATCCAGTAGTCAGGAAATTTGCATATTTCAATAGTTTAGGTGGTTTTAAGAAGATTTGCAATATATTTTATAAGTCGAAAATTTGATCTTCATTTACTTTTGGGGGCCTGAAGTTGGTGATTTTTCAAAATACCGTGAGCATAAAAAAACTGGGGCGAGTATGCTCCTGTGACGTCAAATCGGGAACACGCATTGATTGTAAACTAGTATTCTATACTACAGAGAGTGTTGAAATATGTTTTAATCGAATTTTTTGCCGATTCTACGGTACTTTTCCTTTGAATTTCAACTGCAAAAAGTGTCTTCAAGATTTACTGATCCAAATGACAGCCAAGCCGAATCACAAAACAGTTTTCTCGCGAGTTATATGATGGAAGTTGAAGATGACAATGTTTATATTGGGAGAATGACAACGGATGTGTCATGGAACTCAGGGCTAGATCGTCGATCAGAGGAAAAATTCTACGAGTTCGCCTCGATGGATATGTTACTTGGGAAATATTATGAGCTACAAATTAGGATTTTAACGTCTGGCAGGAGCGATATAGAAAAAATTAACCGAAAGAAGTGCAAGATACAAAATGATGAAAACAGGAAATAGATCATTTAATAAATACAGTATACAGTACATGGGTCCCAATATATTTATGTCAAAAACCAGACATTTTAGTATACTGGACATATTGAATTGCTAGGCAATTAATTTGAAGGCGCATCACCTGATTACCTATTTCCCAACATATACTGTAACATGTACCAGTGGCGGATCCAGCGTAGGTCAAAATAAATTATAGCAGCTCAATTTTAAATTCAAAATAACTTTAACAATTTCATTGGTTATGAATTTCCAAAGAATAAAATCTTACCAATGAAATTGCTTTGAAGGTGTGTTAAAATTAAAATATATCAAAGAATGAGCTGCAGTAATTATTTTGACCTACGCTTGATCCGCCACTGACATGTACTGATTCAGGGATATACAATTATTATGCAGGGTGGTTTATGGATTTAAAAACATCATTGCTATTTGCTACATACAATTATGGAAAGCCACTATGCTGAGGATAATGTCGCATTTTTATTTGTATATTTATTCAGTAATAATGAAATGAAAAATGGCTGTTACTTTTAAAAGTGCCCAAAGTGTAAAAATTATCGACAACATTTCAGAGGTAGCTATTTCTATTTGTGAACATGATAGTATTTGTACACTGTCCACACTGCTTTAAATTTATTGTTTAGAGAGTGAGAGCTCCTATGGTTTTGTGTTCATATATGTATTTGCAAATAGATATACAGCGTATATACTATATTTATACAATTTTGAACATTTTTTAGCGTTTCCTATTCAGGCACCTTTACAACCACTCACTCTAGAAGATGCTCAAGCAAAGATTTGTTGCAGAACATGTGTTAATTCAACAAAGGGCCACAAAAAAGATTCAGAAGTGTCTGCAGAATCAAAAGTAGAATTTTATACTTACTATAGAGTATATATATAATAATTCAATTTAATAATAGGATCTGACATCACCAACATTACTGTATATATTGTATGTCTTTGGGGGGGGGGGACACCTTTACTACATTGTATTTATTTCAATTTTCAAAGTAACCTATTTCTCAATATTGTGATTTTATTTTATATACATGGAGTGTAAAACAGAATAATCTTGAAAATCTAAGTTAGTATAATTAAACAGGAAGTAAAGTCTGTTTAGTGTACCTAACATTGTATTAGTGATAGGGCATGGTTTTTCAGATATTCTTCATTCATATTTTTTTCAGTATTGAATATATATTTTGATAATTATATAAAAGATATCAAATATTTTTTTCAAAACATATCCTATCTAAATTTTGCCTTTTTCATACATGATTAAGGTGGTAATTGCATTAAAATCCCATGGCAACGATCTCACTGTTGGAATTTAAATTTAATATAATTGCCTATTGTTTGAAGCAAAATATGTACATAAACATGCTCACATTTTGCACACATCAGGTGCCCTAAACAGACATAACTTTCTTTTTATTTTTCTTCATTCTTGTGATCTTGTCCCCACAAACATATGGCATATCAGATTTTCAAGTTGCATTTATTTAAATATTACTTGCTCCAAATGTTCTGAATAATAGCCCTTGTCAATAATATTGTACTAGTATATTATTAAAAGATTTTCAGTTGTGTTTTCTCATTGTTCATCATTATAACCTTCAAATTCTTTTCCTCCAAATTTACTCCATATTGTATCAAAATCACATGCAGGTAAAGGTATTCTTCTTTTGCCAAAAAAGTTGTACACAAGTCGCAGATACTGTTTGAGTGCAACACTCCCGAAGATATCTAGAAACTTAGGTAGGTATATAAGTGTTTATTACCTAATAAATATACATCTTATATAATAATATACATATATACTACAAATGACAACAAGAGAGATGTGGGACACTCAGAAATTACATAATACACAAAGTCATTCTCTAACTAATACGCTTGAGATCTGCATGTCGCAGCGATTGGCCCATGAAGAATGAGCCACGAGTGCCTGAACTCACTACCAGCAACTGTAGACAGCTGTTCCACCCTTATTAGGGCTCGTCAGCACAGTGTAGCTAGTAGTGAGTCCTTGCATCAGAAAGTATACATACTACAAATGACAACAAGAGAGATGTAATAATATATATACATACATACATATATATATATATATATATATACATATATATATATATATATATATATATATATATATATATATATATATATATATATATATATATATATATATACATATACGTATATATATATATATATACATATATATATATATATATATATATATATATATATATATATATATATATACATATATATATATATACATATATATATATACATATATATATATACATATATATATATACATATATATATATACATATATATATATACATACATATACATATATATATATATATATATATATATATATATATATATATATATATATATATATATATATATATATATATATATATATATATATATATATATATATACATGGCATATATACAGTGAATATAACTAAATTGTGTTGTTGCCAAGCATAATACTATATACTGTAACATACCCTTGAAACTGAAATGGATGTGACTTATGTCTACTATTTGTCTAGTATTTGACAAAAACGTTTTGTAAATGTCTAGTATTTAACACAAAAATCTCTTGACAATTTATAATAACATATTGGGACATACCTGTTTTCATCACTTTGTATTTTGCACTTCTTTCGGTTATTTTTTTTATATCACTCCTGCCAGACGTTAAAATCCTAATTTGTAGCTCATAATATTTCCCAAGTAACACATCCATCGAGGCGAAACCGTAGAATTTTTCTTCTGATCGACGATCTAGCCCTGAGTTCCATGACACATCTGTTGTCATTCTCCCAATATAAACATTGTCATCTTCAACTTCCATCATATAACTCACGGGAAAACTGTTTTCTGGTTCGGCTTGGCTGTCATTTGGATCAGTAAATCTTGAAGACACTTTTTGCAGTTGAAATTCAAAGGAAAAGTACCGTAGAATCGGCAAAAAATTCGATTAAAACATATTTCAACACTCTCTGTAGTATAGAATACTAGTTTACAATCAATGCGTGTTCCCGATTTGACGTCACAGGAGCATACTCGCCCCAGTTTTTTTATGCTCACGGTATTTTGAAAAATCACCAACTTCAGGCCCCCAAAAGTACATGAAGATCAAATTTTCGACTTATAAAATATATTGCAAATCTTCTTAAAATCACCTAAACTATTGAAATATGCAAATTTCCTGACTACTGGATAGGCACTTTAAATGAGTTAGAGTTTTTCATTGTCCTCTGCAGTGTCAGGTTAATATGAATCTGGTCAGATAAACAAAGTTAAAATTCTGTTTCCGGCATAGCTGTTAGAATTAAAAAATATTTTATATGTACGTAAAGGCCATATGCTAACTCGTTTAGTTGATTGCATCGTACTACAATTTGAAACGAAAGAAAACGTTGAAATAATTAATAAGACGAATGACTGGTACAATTCATATGTAAAAGTTATGGAAGACTAAAAGAAAAATTCAAAAGTTTTGATTAGCTACGAGCGATGTATGAAATCATCATATCCGTTCGGTAGTTGGCCAGTCACCATAGAATATTGAAAACACATACAGGGGGTTTCCAAAAAAAGAGCCCAGTACTTCAAAAATGACTTACTTGGTTTATAAGGACTATGAATAAGGAGAATGTTAAGAAAAGTTGTGTTTTTGTACTTACATAGGTACCTGTGTGTAAGTGCAAACAATAATTGCAATTCTTACTCAAATGTTTGAAAAATAGGTGCATTTGGTTAGTTTTTAAAATAAATTCAAAATGGCGGTTTTAAATAGGAAACTTGATAATGCAGTTGAATTATTTCTTCAGCACGTGTCTTCTCTGCATTAATTGTTCATAAACGACAAGGTGGGATGTGTCGATAAATGTATGCAAATTATCACTTTCATGCGGAAATTTTTTTGTAGCTTTTTCCTCGAATGGCTTGTTTCAAGACCCATTTTTTCGTTAAAACAACATTTGGATTACTCTGTGTCTACATCAGGTACTGATACATCACACATAGGTCAACCAACTGACTAAAACGTAAAGTCAGTGTGGCCTTGGAGTTAACTATGCCGATAATAGAAGCACCTGCCTAAATGAATCGCATTCTAGTTGCGCATGAATTATTTTAAAGACACCATTGTGCGCATGAAATAATTACATTACCTATTACGGTACAATGTGCTTTCACATTTCGACCAACATTACTGAGTAATTTTTAAATATTTAAACATATTTTTTGGCAAAGACTTTAATCATATTGCTGAATTTTAGGTTCAAAATGGCCATCTTTAATTTGGTTTGAAACTTATTAAATGGATCTGTTAATAAATATTTCAGTAAGAATTGCAATTAATACTTGTTCTTACACAAACTGTCAGGTACCTATGAAGTACAAAAACACACCTTTTGTTAACATTCTCCTTATTTATAGTCATATAAACCAGGCAAGCCATTTTTGAAAGGGGTCCTTTTTTTGGCAACCCCCTGTATACCACACATTGATGTAATTTGTTCCGATATTGAAAACTCATATTTTACATTACGACCTCACACTAATTAATGCTGCTTATGCCAAATGCAAGAGGTTGCGTCTTGTTTACAAGGTAAGTGTTTATTCTGAGACGGAAAAACAAATAAATAATAAAACAATTATTGAATTCGATTCTCGTAGGATATGAGAAACTATTGACGCCTCATTCAATAACTGTTTAATTTCTTTGATTATTATTCATTGCAGTATATTCTCCGATCTCGTATCTTCATTAGTCAAGACAGGGGGTTTTACAACCCCCAATTAATTAATATACTATACATGCATGCAAATTTAGATACATCATGCCAATGTTAATAGCATCATCCAGACTTAATTATTTTGTTTGTCACTCAACAAATCATTAAACCATAACTCACAGCATACATAGCTGATGTGGTTGTGTACATGTGTGCACAATGATTGTATGTGGTTGGTACGCAGAGCACTTTTTAAATGATTAGTTTGTCATACCTGACATCATCAGTCTAGTACATATATAATTATTTTAATAAATAATTAATGTTCAATTCAAGCACATATGATGTTATAGGCCTGCCAATAAGGTTGATGTGACTCGAGGTGGCTAATTAAGATTTCAAACAAAAAATGCATTTTTAAATTGAGTTGCTGACAGATTTTGAAAATGTTTCTGCCAATACAATAAAATCCTTAGCCAAGGTAGCATAATGAGGTTTTGCAAGTGCATGGAACTCCTTCAAACTGCCAAACTTGATATATATATATATATATATATATATATATATATATATATATATATATATATATATGTGTATATATATATATATATATATATATATATATATATATATATATATATATATATATATATATATATATATATATATATATATATATATATATTATAACAGGCAATCTCACTATGAAAAAGACACTAGAATTACAGCAGTACTCATAATGTTCAATGCAATCAAAAAGAGGTTCTGGGCAGCTAAGGAGTGAGCCAACAGGGATTCCTTTTGAAAAGGGAGGAAATAGCTGTACCATTAAAGATAGAACATATAAATAGAGAAGAAGGAAGGAGAAACATTTTACTCAGCCCTGCTAATTATAAAGTATCTCTACTAGAAATATGCCTATGCAGTTTAACACCCTTAACTGTCATTATATATAATGATTCATTAAGTAAATACATTACATGATACAAAAACATATACTTCTCATGAAATTTCGCTTATGTTTTGATCAGGAATTTTAAATATAGTAAACAAAGATCATGGCAATGTAGATTAAATAATGACATGAACTTCCGCTATCATATGAAACGTACTGGAAATTGCTAACAAATTATGTACATCTACATTACTTTTATAATATTGCTCGTCCGAAATAGTGGATGTGAACTGGTTTGATGAGCAAAACAGAAAATATCAAATTTAACACGTATTATCAACCAATTTATCGAGTTAACACAGCAAATGAAACCAACACAACACGGAAGTGTTTGTGCAATTTGAAAACATATTGAGCTCATATTTCATAGTTTCATTATTGCTAAGTAGCACCCGATTTAATAAAACATCAGAATCTGCCGTAGGTTCGAGACTGTTTATTGTGTCTAGACTTGTCAAGTAAGCTTGAGACACATTAAATATACATCTTTGGCATTTGCTAATGGTCTGAAACGATCACCAACATCTAGCCTCGTCACGATTCGATTCTCGCAGGAATTTCTTAAAATTGCTGTCGATTTCGCTGCGAGCGTCAACATATTGACCGGCAACCGTCACGTTTATGACTTTCCTACGAAAGCTAACATTCCCTGGCCAAGTAAAATGTGATACTCGTTATCAAGTAATGCTATACTTCAGTTAGTTTCTTTCTTACCTGAATTGACACTCATTACACCGAAAAATATTGCGATTAGCCATGTCGTATATAGCCATGACAGGCTGCCTTTCTTCATCACGCCAGCCAATTTATAAGAACTTGATTCGATCCCCTTTGTAAGAAGTTATAGGCCTTCTTAATTTTAAGAATTTGAGCGATAACTTTCGTTTCGGCGGTTTAAACGTACAATGAAGCGTAGGCGATATGTTATTGCGACTCCTGAATACAGAATAATAACGACGATCCTTTTCAGTCTTTCACAGTTGGCGGTATCAGGCAGAAATACTTGCATGTGTCGCTTGAGTACACAAAAAGGAAGCAACATGCAAATATACACCGACGAGTCAGATGAGTTTATAAAGACAAATCTACTTCCGCAAAAACATCTTAGAGTCTCTTTATACATCACGTTTAACGCATCAATATTAACCAATAGCATTTCAAATTCTCTCTTTCTATTCCACCCTTTCATGCCCACGCTCAAAAGTTCGATATTTTGAAAGTGGGCATTTATGCATAACTGTCATCAGGGACGTGATCGAGCTTATATATAAGCTAAACAGGAATTGCCCCCGTTTGGCTAACTTATTTTTCCTTACATGGTCACTAATATTTCAATATACAGACAATTGAGTATGGCATTGGTTTGCATGACAGTTCCACTGCTCCATTCAATTTTTGGGAGTGATATTTTACGTATGTAACGCATTTCATCTAAACCGCTACCTGCTGATCAAGCTCTGAAAAAACGAGTGTCGACCAGAGTCCAGATCAGAAGTATATTCCACGGTTCGGAAGAAAAATGCGGATACGTATCGCGTAACTACGTAAGCAATGGGCGGTAGGCAAGCTTAAGAGATTGTAAACACGAATTTTTATTTAATTCAACCAATAATATTGTAATGAAAAGGGCATGACGAAGCATGGCAGGGTACGCGATTAAATAAGTTAAATTTTAACAACTTGTAACTATACATAACTGTGTCTTGTCCGCACGGATCTGCATTCGTTTGCATCGGCAAACATTTTGTCCGGCGTACGCTGTAACTTTTAATGTATTTTTTTAAATCCTCAGGATGAAAACTATTGAAAACGCAACTGATTCGATTAAATGTCGACGCTTGTAATTAAAAGTTGTATAGCATTTAAATTCCGATTAATTATAAAAAGGCCTGTTAAAGCTAGCGTACGTGGCTGAGATTCTTGATCCAATAACGGAATGTGTCAATTGAAATCGAAATATCGATTTTTAAATTCATTATTCGGGCTTGGGCGGAACATATGAACATGTACAGCCCCAATGATCGATTTTCCGGTGCCCTGCAACGTCTTCCGTCCACCCGTATTCACAGCACCCTGTTCCGGGCACGTAATTACAACAGAGAAAGTGCTCGTGGAATCTTTTACAAACGCGACGAATTAAGACATGATGCAGGATATCTTCCACGCAATAGTAAATGTCCGGTACTACCTACCTCCTTAACAGAGGTAGCGGAACAACGGACGGCCAGCACCATTGAGTGCAACACAATGACTATTCAGGGACTTGGCTTTGCCAAATCACAAGTGAAAATGATATACAAATGTTAAGCAAATCTGGTTAATACACTGTTGCAAGTGTGGAGCAAAGTTGCAACGACAAGGATATGCGACAGAGTGAGTCGACCTCTCCCCCCTTTTCTGTTGATAGGCACATTCAGAAAAAACGATGCGACACCACTTATTTAGAAACCGTAGACGGTCATCTTTAATGGTCGGTTTTCAGCAAACTCTTTAGCTCTTTCGTCTAGGAGTGCGGTTTCTAGTACAAAAGGCAATGGTTCAAATCCTAGCTGTGGCTTGTTTATTTTTAAAGTTTGCTACACCTTTTTCTTCTTAACAGTTGTTTCACTTTTATACGATTTGGGTCAGAGTTAGGTTTAGGTTTAAGGTTAGGGTGAAGGATTCAATTATTTAAAATTTTAAAACGCAATATGTAAGCATTGTCAGACACTTATGCTTGCAAACGAGATCAATGATGTTCCTAACCATTACAGATGCTATCGTCGTATCGACCGTCTAGGCAATCTGAATTTGGGGCGGCACTAAACACTGGCTAAGATCAACGTGGAAATGTCGTGGGCACCTCCATAGATCATTTGAGTTACCGTATCGCCGTATCGGTGCCAATGACAAGGTAAAATGGCTTCAATATCCATCTATCATAGCTAATTTTATCTTTACCAGTCAAATGTTAAATGTTGAATGTCATCTTTACCAGACTAACAGCTGAAAGTATTTCCTAAATTTAACCAATATAATTCGCAAGAAACTTTGTTTTGATTGCAAATGACCATCAATCTATGATAGATGGATATTGAAGCCATTTTTACCGTGTGATTGACACCGATACGGTGATACGGTAACGCAAATTCTTACCGTGTGTCTAGAATTTTAGGCGGTCATTTGCAATTAAACAAAGTTTCTTGCGAATTTTATTGGTTAAATTTAGGAAATACTTCCAGCTGTTAGACTGATAAAGATAACATTTGTTTACTGAAATGATTGTAATAAATTCGTATTTGACTCGACGATCCGTTTCATAAACCATAGTACTGTATATGAAAGGACTCTCAGCAGTGAAACACGACGCCCTAACATTATGCAGTTTACTGGCTGCTACCAGCCACTTCAGCGTTTTTATTGGGTAGAAAATGCAATTGACTGGCTGGCATAATGTTAATGAGGTGCGTAATGCGACATGAGTGGACACACAAACCTCAATAGAGTGGCCCTACTGTCCATTCCCTATACTGTGAGCATAGTACTGCGGCAGCGTTTTCTTCAGTGTGGTGTCATAAAAAGGTAAAAGTAGGTCGGGACCGTGAATGTTGAGCATGTAGTCATACAGGGTATCCCCAAAACCCGGAACTTTAACATACTATTATATAATCCATTTAAAATAATAAAGAATTTAAAATACTTAATATTTATTTAATTAATTTCTAAATAGTTGGGGCTTGTGGGGATAGCCTGTATGTCAAAAAGCAGCGAACTTCGCAAAAATCCAGAATGAAAACAGATACAAATGTGGAGAAATTGCTTCGTTGCCAATTTCCATAGCCAGCTATCTAATCTGCATAGCAACACAATAGCTAGCTTGAGTGCTATATAAGTTCCTCCTCACTTTATGTACAACGTGATGACCTCTTTCACTATCACGGAAAATCTCTTCAAAACGTTTCATGTACAATGGAATAAGTTTGAATTCTTTAAATAAGATCTAATATAACGACAATTATCTAATTGGTTATTTTTTCTCATTGAAAAATTGGAATATAGCGTCAACATATTGTATGTTTCAGACAGCACTTGGTAATGTTGAATTGCATCTAAGAATATTACCCATACTGTACACAGGGCAAAACTATATGCTCAATGCTTTATGCGAAATTATTTTTTTAATATTCTTACCTTTTGCGGCCACACTTTTGAACAAAACAGATATAATTGTCACGACGATGTACAATATTTGAATACATAGCATCGTTCCTCTCCCCATCACTGCAGGATTATGAGTTTAATAACTCTGCCCTTCCTAAACAATTTTGCTTTTGTTCGCATAAATGACTCCACTGTGCGCGAAAATCCTCAATAGATTTATTGTTTCCGCTAAATGGATGTCCTTTCAAAAAGCTACAATTGCATTGTGGGTAATTTACAACTGACCAGCCCTAAATTTAAACAACGTGTTAATTTGTCATGTGTACGTACAGAATCATTGATTTTACTGAAACTACAATAGAAGTTTCCGCATCGCCGTCCTAAAAAAACTACCTTAATAATTTGATAATTTTTTCGTATACGTCTAGACAAATATTAACTACATATTAAGTAATTACAAATAAATTTAACTAAAATTAAACGCCCAATATAGCCAGTTTACACATATTACACAATATAAAAAATTAAATATACATGAATTAATTATAGTAGTTACAGTAGATATTAACGTAATTTATAGTAATTATTAATTAATAAGATAAAGCTTGGTGTGAAAAGTTCATTAATAGCCATTGGCAACACTGACTGTCAGATAATTCCATGCAGAAGCCCCCTTCCCCGATACCAAAAAGATTTTTTCATAAATAAAATACTATTTAATTTAACCATTTGTGACATGTAACCGGGTTACTCAACTTGGATCGCCTTAAATGTCATGACAATCTTCGCGTTTCTTAAGTGTGTTTTCAATTGGCTCCCAGCATAATTGTTTAAAGATTTCCCTAGATCTAATTCCATGGCTTCATCCGATCGCTAACTCGAGCAGCTCTTTTTTACGAATCCTCATTAGAACAAGGGCATATAAGCATTTCGTCGCAGATGTAACGCGAGCTGACAGTGTTAGTTCTTTTGATGCGATTAGACACCATGCATGTGAGAGATGTGAACAGTGAAACGTACACGACTCGCTTTAAGGGCGATTAACGCAGTTACCCTGTTGCGGTTTTGCACGTGCTTGTGGGCACGGAATCAAAATGTTAAAATTCCACAGCTAATAAAAAGAAAATAAAAGAATGTAAACTTTAATTCCCTGTCTAGACGCACGTAGAAAGAACGGAATGGCCATTTTTTTATCAATATAATAGTGTTTGTTAGTGGATGTGCTTGTTAAGCGTATAAAAGACAAGCGATACTGAGAATAAGGGAGTTATATCATTTTAAAAACTCAATAATAATTTAGAAGTAAAATTTAAAAGGAATACACGTTTGGCAGTACTTTTATACACTGATAAAGAATCGTCCTGGTCATTCTAACCGTCCTAATAGCTCTTCTTCTATTTAGTTTTTAAATATAATTTGAGGCAACAACTATATTAAGTGCTTGCTCCGAAGTCATATCTGCATGAGTGGCCGTTTTTAATCATTGCTTATATAGACTCATGAGACAATATTCTTTTGTTTTTCGAAGGTTTTTAATTTCCCTGTAATAACCCTCTTCATTCTAAAAGCAGACGGTGGTATTTGATTTTTCCGGGGGAAATGCAGGGTTGAATGTGATTACGAAAATTAATAACTGTTTACTGTGTTATTAAGAAACTAAAATAACCAGTTACTGGGTATATTACGGAAAATAATAACCTCAGAAAACTTTTCGTTCAAAATCAGGTTAGCATAACAAAACTCATGCAACGCATATTCCAACTTTTTCAACCTTAATTGTTCACGAAATGAATTTTCTATGAGCAAACAAAAGAATATGGCCTCCCGAGCATATGAACAGGCTAAAAGCCAGGGGATCGGTTTTTAATCAGCTGCATGTGAAGTTCTCCTAGGCTAATAACCTATACACAAAGACACTCCAACATTGCATAACGGCACAGAGGGTGCGCAGCTTCGAGTGTTTATATATTGACTTTCACTATGATCAAGTCGGTTTTCTTTGATGTATTACTGGCCAATAAAGCTATTATTAGTCCAGCAAGCTCGTAATTAAAATTTCATTCTATCACTACACCATTCACTTTAATTACATAATTTTGCTGACATGATGGTCATTTTAAACTTTTTAAAGTTTTGATTTCTGTGGTTTGAAATGGCTTCCGAAGTGGTCGTTTTTTGAAATGCCTTCCGAGAGGTCGTTTTTTGAAATGCCTTCCGAGAGGTCGTAGTAATTTAAAGAGGTTGTGGTTTAAAATGGCTTCCGAAGAGTATCGAACGTCTGACGTAAACTTGTTTTATATGTATTAGAGCATTGTGATGTCAAATTTATATTATAATTTGTATAATAATAAAAACATAATAAAAATTGTACAAACGAGCCAACCATGCAGTAATTGTTTACAATTATTCTATACATATATAGCGATTATTTGACACAGGATCCCTTTTAAAGACAATGGCGAACAATTGCCGAAACAAAATATTGAACTTTTAAAACAGATTCATACATTTTATTTCTTCCTTATTTGGCTAAAAAACTAGTGAAAGCTGTTCTTTCCGTTTCATTTTTTCATTCCAAAAAATCTTCATCTTTTTACATAAAAGCCAAATAACCTTTTAGCTCCTTTCCCATCATGGCGGCATGTTATGAGCAAAATAACAATGCAATTTTCTTCACTAGTGACAAAAATCATATAGCCAATCAAAATGCGTATACGATAATTTTTCACTGGTGAAAAAAATCGTACGGCCAATATGAAAACGCTTATTCACTTCTCCAGCGTGAAGATACGATTTTTTTTCTGCCTCCCCTTAGAGAGGTAACACACTATATTCTTGACGTCACTGCCCCTTTTTTTTTCCTTTTCCCCCCAGTCTTTCGCGCGATCTATGTATTGTCGAGATCTCGATCTAGCGTCGGTTGGATGTCTGTCCATCCCGGGGATAATTAGCTTCAGGTTGCTTTGTAAAATGAGGGGGCCGGTCCAACAAGATTTTGTAATGCACACGCAAGATTCCTTCCATGTGCTCTGTGTTCAAAAGTAGAAATATTTAAAGAAATCAAGTATGGCTCTATTTCTTCCTTCTAATATACATCAAGGCGATGAAATTTTTAGTGTTCAGTCTAGAGGACAGCAATGTGCTTTATGAGTTTGTCGGCACTTTCTTTTCGTTTTATAGTTTTGCTTTTCTAACCCACAACTCATGCTATCTCGGCTATTAGTAAAACAGGGAGTGGGGAGCACCACTTTACGGAGCAGTAGAAAAACCTAAGTCCTTTATGATAAACTATACATCTCATTATTATTACAAACTTTGTTATTATTATTAGTAAAGACTTTTCGCGTATTCGTTATAAATAGCATGCAGTTTCTATATAAGAGTAGATAAAGTTTCTATAAACTAAACTTAGAGTCTTAGGACAACAATTGACAATTGTTGTGTTCGATATTTAATTGTTTCAGGCACATTTTGCGTTTGTATTATATGGGATATATAAACTTAATATGAGGTGACGTACGAAAACTGTCGGGAATTTCTTAAAAGACCCTGGGTAAGAGGTTGTGCCAATCCTAGATACAACAACAACAATAAAAACCTAAAACTAGAGTACCTGAAGTATTGAATATCACCTTCAAGCCGGCATCATGGTAAAACCACTGCAAATCGCACTGTTGTGTCAATCTGAGTTCGAGATATTGAGGAAATCTCGGAGTCTGACATTTTTTAGTTTCGTCAAAACAATAATTATGTTCCACCACTCGCACGAAAAAAAAGCCTGAAACTCAGGTTAAGCCATGCCTGTTTAATATTCTACTTGTCTGGATTTGCAGTGGTGGTGAGCGCGGAGTTATCAGTTCTTCTGTGAAGACTTTGTATCCTTGAGAATCTTTGAGTATTTAAAAACTTATTAAGCTTTAAAATCAACGTTTTAGCAAAGTGTAAACTTAATACTGAATCAGAAATATAAGTAGAGCCAGAGGGCATTTCATGCAAGTATAATAAACTATTTGTTATTTGGTCGCAACATTTACTTCTGTTTCATAATATTACGTTTACACTTTGCTAAAACGTTGCCTTTAAAACATCATTTGTACAACGCTGGAGACTATGAGAAATGTTTACATTTGCACATAATTATTATTTTGCAGAAACTAAAAAATATCAGACTCCGAGATTTCCTCAATATCTCGAACTCAGATTGACACAACAGTGCAATTTTCAGCGATTTTACCGTGATATACCGGCTTGAAGGTGATATTCAATACTTCACGTAGTCTAGTTTTAGGTTTTTATTGTTGTTTTCGTACATACGATCGATTGGCAGCATTAGGAAATTCCCGACAGTTTTCGTACGTCACCTCATATTCAGTTTATCCCATATAAACGTAAAAATGTGCCTGAAACTATTAAACATGGAGCACAACAATTGTCAATTGTTGTCCTAAGACTCTAAGCTCAGTTCATAGAAACTTTACCTACTTTTATATAAAAACTGCATGCTATTTAAAACGAATACGCGAAAAGTCTTTACTAATAATAAAATTTGTAATAATAATAAGATAAAACAATGTATAGTGTTATAAAGAATTTAGGTATTTCTATATACTGCTCCGTAAAGTGGTGTTACGTAAATGGTGCTCCGTACTCCATGTTTTACTAATAGCCTGCTATCTCAACCTGCTGGGTAGAAATATATTTCTATGTCAAGAAAAATGGTAAGATGTAATGAGTTGGTTTATTTTTTACAGTATGTGCTGTACATGTGACAATTGATTGGATATACAAACAAACAAACACTGCTGCAGGTCATCCTTCTTACCATGCAGTCCTGGAATGGAACAATCTGCTAAGACCACATAGCTCAATAGAGAACTTTAGGTTATTGCCCTTACAAAACTTGGATGCCTAGTGTATAATAACCCACTATACCATTCCAGATTGAAGAGTATGACAGTTTTCGACGACATCTAGGGTGCGAAGAACGCACAAGTCTTAGGTGAGTTGCCAAGTCCGGATCATGAGTGAGTTAAGGGGCAAAAGTAACAAAATGTGTGTTAAAAACAATGACAATGAGAGCTTTGGGGGAAGATTGCATGAATCTGGGAAAAGAAAGGCAGGTGCGCTGTTTTTTTTCTATAAAAAATCTCGGGGGCACTGTTGATATACACTGCAGTCTGGCTACCACTGACTGATGAATGTCATATGACGGTACCTGCGTGCTTACATATCCTCAATTGGAGTTTCTGTTTCAATGCATCCACATATTGGTATACAATCATCTACCAAGTATTTGGAAAATCACTACGGACTATTATCACTTAAAAGGAGAGAATCTGTGAACAATCTAATTGTATCACAAAGATCTTAAAACACATATATTGGTTCTTCCTAAGTGCTGTACAGTGCATTTCATTCAAGACACTTTGACAGCAGCTCTCAAACATGGAATGATTTCTACTAATGGCATTTAATATATGTCACTTAAATGTTGGCACCAAGCATTACACATACAGTATGATGGATATATATATATGAAAATCAAAATATACTTCAAGAAGTTATTTTTTAATTTAAATATTTTGAAACAAAATTATTTCTACTCCCCCCCGGAAATATTAGAAATGGCTATTAATATCGGAGGGGGGATGCTTCTGTTTAGGGAACATGGAACATAGCGGCCATGACGAATCATCACGCAAGCACCATACGCTTTTTTGACTGAACCTGCCCCTCTTTATAGTCTATTATACTCTTTGCTTTTGTGGCTGAGTCGACCTTCTGTGTGTCTTTATTCTGTGCCATGGCCATTCACAATTTGAAATTAATGTAAACACATATGGCTATGCGTCTCACAACGATAATGTTCATTTCAATGCCCCAACGCATAAAATTTATCCAACATGGGAATTGCCATTAATTGTTTTGAGTTTCGAGGCAGCGCTTTCCTTGCGATAGTAACTCCTAGTTTTACGCCGTTTACCTCGCATGAATCTCTTTGTGCATGGCATAGAAAATGTCAACAGTCAAACTGCGTTAATTTCCTACGGCCCTCATGTCAAAAGGTAACTTCATTCGTTTAGCAGTTAGCTTGATTTAATAGTTCATTTTCTCATGTTTGCGCATGTAAAATAGATACTAGATACCAGAAGAATAATTCTATTTAACAAGAACTTGAATCGTTAACTGTTGATATGATTCCATGCTATTATTTCTTTGTCATTTTCTGCAATCCACGCGTACTTGATGTGACGACAAAAGGACTGCGCGTAAAAAAGTGGTTATTGAAATGCTTAATAGGGGGGAGATATTTTTTGTAATATGGGTGTATGCCAATAACATGCACACAATAATGCGTTATTCATAACGCTCTTGAGCTTTTAACTTCATCATTGCCGAATCAAATATCAAATCCAACTAAAATCTATTAGTCGGTTAGTTCAGATTAGATTACGCCATAAATTCTTACGATCTTAAAAATTTAATGATCTTCATTTTTTAATTTCTTTAGAAAAATCAAAAGTGAAGTTTTTCAATGGCACAAAATGTTATTACGAGGCGATTTTAAACACACGAGGAGCAGCCAACCGATCATCTGAATCTGAACTATTACATGATAATCTGTAAGTCTGTATCAAAGTTAGTGCATGGTTGGTGTTTTTATATCTGTTTATTCATGCATTTCACATTTATTTTATCTTAGCACTTAAAGTGTAAGTTAGCTTGTAATTATAGCTTATAGTAAGGGATGCAGAGGTCATTTTATTTACCTTCTCGAGGGAAAAATCCATTTTGCTGTAAAGATAGCTCAATACAATTTTTTTATAAAATGGAAAATTTACTATTTAAATCCGTATTACTTGATGAACAAGAAAGAATATCGTACTGATGTAGAACAACGTCTAAAGGGTTCGAATTTCTTCGCAGAAATTACATGGCAACGGTGACGTTTCAAGATGGTGGATATTTTGGCTTTAAAGGTATATAGCACAAATACGATCAGTGACCCCCAAATTTTATTTCGTAAAATAATTCATTTTAGTACCCCCTATTAGCTTAACAATTTTTATCCACTTCAAAATATCCAGTATCTTTAAAGGTCGCCGTTTCCATATCAACGACATTTTTATAGCTTCTGCGAAAAAATTCGAACCTTTAGATGTTTAGTCCAAAAATACGGATCTGAATACTGAATTTTCCACTTTATAACAAACTGTATTGAGCCACCTTAAATTGTCCGTTGAACGTTTAATATAACGACTTTGAATGTTGTTTGGTCCAATTTATTTTGTGAGCTTTGACCAATACTTTTTTCTTCTTTAACTTTCAAGTTCGTTCATTTAAGAAATAACTTGTGCTATCAGAAATTTTATAAAATACAAACTATAAGACAATACAAAAATATGGTTACTTATCAGACCTAGAGGTGCAATATAAACAAAAAATGAAATTAACTCAGGATATAGTCAGTAACCATGCACTTTTTGTACCTTTATCTCCCTGATTATTATCGTGGAATTGCTTACTTAAAAAAATTAAGTAAATGTTAATCAGCTGTGCAAAAAAATTCACGGAATGAAAACAGTGCAAGAATTCTGCAACAGCCACTAACCAATAAGTATATTATATTGGCAAATTCTCCTGTGGTTATACGTAAAGAGTTATATATCTGAACTGTGCAAAGTATCGTTTATTTAATTAGTGATAATTAGTACAAAAGAAACGACTCTTGTAAATATACGTTCCAACGCATCATATTCCAGTTTCCGTTTCATTCATATTTCCTTGCTGCGTCAAATTCAAATGACAATAGACGTGATCTTCATTATCTTTTCCGGTTCTATCGAGGGCTGTGTACGTCGCACCGTCATCTTCCACACATTCATAAATCGTATCAATCTCGCGTCTGCCAAGAATATCAAGTGGCTGCTCGTAAATACCATCATTTTTCGTTGCATTCTTTGACACTTCGTGGGTGATTGGTAAGTTACTGCTAGTTTTTTTTAATGTCCGATTTTGATAAAAAGAATAACCAATAATGACTAGCAATATCGCTATAATGATTGCCATAACTATAATGATTACAATAAGCGATGTGTCCATCTTATTTCCACCTAAAATAGATATGAAAAGATAATAAAGAGGATGAATATTTTTTTATTTTTCGTGGCAACAGCTAGCAAGATACTAAATCCTGCAATTACACCGCTATACAGAGTTTCAAGAATATATACATTATTTACACTCACCGCTTTCTTTCGTGTATTCACTTTCACTTACTCCAAGTGGTCCACGTCCAACCGCAGTGAAAGCTCGAACAGCAACAGTATAGGTTCTTGCTGTTTCCAGGCCTGTTAAATCTGCGGTATTAACATCGACGACTTTGAAACTCTGGGAACAGTCTGGAAGCGTGCAACCAACTTGATAACAAACTTCATAGTTGATAATCACCCCATTTGAATTATCTGCACTTAGCTTCTCCCACATGACTTAATGTAGTTGAGCTCCATGAAATATCTTTTATTTTCGGCCCCTTATCTGGTACTAAAAAAAGTAATGAAAACAGTACATGTAAGCGTAAATAGTTTGGATTCAAAGCTTACCATAAACAATTAAGAAGTTCTAATAAAACAAGGTATGTAATTAAAAATAAGATAATTATAATTACAGTGATAGCAACAAGAAAACTAAACGATAACAATTGAGCTAACACATTGTTATGTTCTTTCTCGTTTCATGAGGTTTGAAAAAACTGTTACGAAACCCATAACAACTTCCTAATTACTTCCATATTTGTTAGAAGGAGGCTTACCTACATATAATATCAAATTAAGAAGGGTTCAATTATGTATTTAGGAAATTGAACAAAAATAATGCTAAAAAAACTAACAACCTCATTAAAAGAAATTTACGAAATATACGAAAAAAAGTAAATTAACGAACTTACAGCATTTTTTAAATCGAACATAAAATTGTAACGACATTTTTATGCATGGCAAACACAATAATTATATTACGAAATACCCGATTTCATGAATGATCATGATAATCTACAATGTGGAAAGCTTTGCCACATTAACGCGATTTTCACAAGGGTCCTACATCCTATATTATCAAACATTTTTAAAATGTAGTTAAATAAAATATCCTTCAATTAAAGCCAGGATATTACACCTGTTAGTCCGGCAGATAGGAGTACCAAAAAGCATGTTTTACTTACCATATCGAGGGGCAATTCCATTTTGGTTTTATCTTGTTCCTTTAAGGTTAGTAAGTATATTTCTGAATGTTGTTCGCACAGAAATTTCTTGTGGGCTCTTGCCAACACGTTTTTTGCCGATATTACTATAAAACTGTATTACTGTCAAAAAAGGTGATATTTCAAGTTCAATTTTAGAAAAAATAACTTACATCAACAGAAAGCTCGTAAAAAACTAAATATAAGACATTTAAATGGCCACCTTGATTTTTCATGAGGTTTTCAAGTTATTGATCCTTCAAACTACGAAAAAATGCCAAAATTGCGCAAAAAACCTGGGCACTAGTATAAAAAATGCTTTCAAAGGCTGGTAACTCACTTAAAATTGGAAAAATAAGGGTGGCCATTTAAATGTCTTGTATTTAGTTTTTCACGAGCTTTCTGCTGATGCAAGTTATTTTTTCTAAAATTGAACTTGAAATATTACCTTTTTTGACAGTAACACAGTTTTATAGTAATATCGGACAAAAACGTGTTGGCAAGAGCCCACAAGAAATTTCTGTGCGAACAACATTCAGAAATACACTTACTAACCTTAAATGAACAAGATAAAACCAAAATGGAATCGCCCCTCGATATGGTAAGTATATCGTCCTCTATCTGCCGGACTATGTCCTAATAATATTATAAGCACAAGTCCCTAAACAAGCCTTAAGTTACAAAGTTAGAAATGTATTCTTTTTAAAAGACATTAAAGCATTTCTTATAGCGCTATCTAAGTCATTCCAGTCTTTGATAGCTTGATAATCCGTACGTTGTTTATACTTATATAGATAGGCTACTTTGGCAGCTTTCGCAGCCGACGTAGCTGCACTTCTTGTAGAATGAGGCTTGAATACCGACGTATCTATCCCTGCTTGCATCATGACAGTTTTAATTAAGCGACCGATCGTGTCTTTAGAAGGAGCACCATATGGCATAGTATGACATAGGAGCAATTGAGTTTCACCCTTTCTTAAGTCATTGGTTCGAGGCACGTACTCCTTAACCAAGCTAACAAGACACAGTTTCCCATCATTTGTATACTCCTTCAACACAACAGGCGATAAATATCTATTGCTATATCCTTTTGAACTTGATTGTTTTAACCATAGACAATCCAGAAGACAGGGACTGGAAACGCAGGCGTATTTACTAATGTCACTTACGCGACATCCGTGATACGGCTATACGTGCTAGTTACTATGACAACCAGCCTTTAATCAGCAAAAAAATGGTGTGTTTTTTAAAAGCATAATGAAAAGTTTAAAGTGAGTTTTAATGATTCACTATAGAAAATTAATAATATTAAAGCGTCACCAGTTTTAAAGGATTCTTGCCAAGGTACGCGTGTATTTATTTTTGTTATGTTCATCTTAGAAGTAACGTAAAACATATACTTTGTTTTTTCCAGTCGATCTAAAATGGCGCACGTAGACAGCATCATATCCAATAACAAAGTTTTGAGACCCTGTAACTTTAAAGCAAGCACATAATTCGTCTGATTAAGTTTACTTATACCATTCTACATGCAGTAGTGGTGCAACTAAATTAGTCTTATTTTCCTGGGATGTCCCAACATTTTAAAATTACAATTTTTATACGCCTGTCCTAATTAATTGCTATATTGGGCGAATACAATATTCATATTCAGTATTTGGAACCCTGTAACTATACTTTTATCTCATTTCAAGATTGTTTGTGCAGATATTCTTTCAAAAAACAAATGTGTAAATGCAACTATCGCATACATGAACGATTTAAAGAAAAATGACATCGTATGTTGCTAAAAATACAAGTTCAAATCTGCTCAAACTTTGAACCCTATAACTCAAGTTTTGTATTACTTTAGCATTCTTGTTTTAGATATTCTCTCAAAAAACAAATGTGCAAATGCAACTAGCGCATACATGAACGGTTTAAAGAAAAATAAAACCAACAAAGGCTCTTTTAAACGTGCAGATTTGAACTTGTAATTTTAGCGACATACGATGTCATTTTTGCAAAAATAAATATTACGCACGTTTAAAAGAGCATTTTTTGGTTTTATTTTTCTTTAAATCGTTCATGTATGCGATAGTTGCATTTACACATTTGTTTTTTGAAAGAATATGTGCACAAACAATCTTGAAATGAGATAAAACTATAGGTACAGGGTTCCAAATACTGAATATGAAAATTGTATTCGCCCAATATAACAATTAATTAGGACAGGCGTATAAAAATTGTAATTTTAAAATGTTGGGACATCCCAGAAAAATCAGACTAATTCAGTTGCACCACTACTGTATGTAGAATGATATAAATAAACTTAATCAGACGAATTATGTGCTTGCTTTAAAGTTACAGGGTCCCAAAACTTTGTTATTGGATATGATGCGATCTACGTGCGCCATTTTAGATCGACTGGAAAAACAAAGTATATGTTTTACGTTACTTCTAAGATGAACATAACAAAAATAAATACACGCGTACCTTGGCAAGAATCCTTTAAAACTGGTGACGCTTTAATATTATTAATTTTCTATAGCGAATCATTAAAACTCGCTTTAAACTTTTCATTATGCTTTTAAAAAACACACCATTTTTTTGCTGGTTGTCGTACTAACTAGCACGTATAGCCGTATCACGGATGTCGCGTAAGTGACATTAGTAAATACGCCTGCGTTTCCAGTCCCTGTCATCTGGATTGTCTATGTTTTAACAAGCTGTTAATTCGAAATACATAACCGTCTGGTAAGATTTGCATATGATTAATCGCGAAAGCCTTGAGGGTCTGTAGTCTTTGGGCAGTAACTAACGCAAGTAACATTGTATTAAGCGTAAGTTCCTTTAGTGTCATATCACACATTTGTGGGAATGTTTTGAGGTAGGAAAGTACGACTTGAGGACTCCAGGTTTCGACATATCTAGGGAGTGCTGGATTTCGGTTGAAGATGCCAGACATCAATCTTGAGACAATTGGTTGTTCACCCGCTTTGCATCCATCAATTGTGATAAACGATGAGAGCGCACTCCGGGCTGTATTAACAGCACTGTATCCAAGTCGTTTTGATTGAGCCGTGAGAAAATATAGGATATCTTGAAGCGATGTTTGTAAAACATTTGTGCCATGTTTGGTACAGAATGATATCGGGTTAAAGTGGGTGTACTTTTGTCTTGTCGTGACACCAATCAGGAAGCACTAGAATTGCTCTCACTTGAGTCTGAATCAACTGCTGAAGAACTTTCCCAATCACACTAAATGGAGGGAAACAATATACCAGATTATATTTACTCCAGTCCAGAGTGAAGGCATCAACTGCCACTGCCTCTGGTTCAGGTTTCCATGATACATAACAAGGAAGTTTAGTATTGAGTCTGGTTGCAGACAGATTAATATCAGGTTTACCCCATCTAGCAACTAAATTGTCAAATACGGCGTGGTCTAGAGACCACTCAGTGTCGTCATGGAAAACTCTACTGGCTTTATCAGCCTCTACATTTAATTTTCCAGGCAAATGAGTAATAGTATGGGAAATGTTCCTCTCTCGGCACCAGAGAATCGTTTCTCTGGCTATGGCATTACAATTCCTAGATTGGCTTCCACCCATGTTTCTCAGATATGTTACTGTTGTTTGATTATTCGTGAGTATCTTAACATGACAGTTATGTAGGTGAGAACACAAGGCCTTAAGGCCAAAAAGGATGGCCTTAATTTCAAGGTAATTTATATGCTGCATGGACTCTAATGAGGACCATCTACCATTTGTAGTGTTGGAGGTGCCCTCAACAACAGCACCACAGCCTGACAGTGAGATGTCACACTTTAAGGTTAATTGGCTTGGAGGTAAGGATATAGGGTTTGGGTCCTTATGCCCGTTTTCAAGCCACCAGTGAAGGTCAGTAACTGCCAGTTCTGACAAAAACATATAGTTGTCTAGATTCCCACCACTGATCTTTAACATGTCAGTTTTCGCATTTTCAAGGGTTCTGTAGTATAAGGGCCCATATCTAACCCCTGGGAAACTGGAAACCATAAGGCCAACCACTGATGCCACTTGTCGAATTTTGGGTTTAGCTGGTTCCAGCAATGCATTTATGGCAGACTTCACTTTGTCAGCCTTTACTGTTGTCATGTTGACTGTCATGGCTACAGTATCAATCAGAAACCCAAGGAAAACAGCACATTGGCTGGGTATTAGGGCAAAATTTTCACTGTGTATTGTAAACGCCAAAGATGTCAGTAACTCTGTAGTTTTCCTTATACGTTGTAAGAGTGTTGCAGGGTCATCAGCTATAAGGATGATGTCATCTATGTAACTAATTAAGAGTACCCCTTCACTTTTTAATTTGCTAAAGACAGGCTTTAACAGTTTAGTGAAAATTCTGGGGGCACTAGATAGGCCATTGGGGAAACAAACAAAATCATATAAGGCTCCACTGTGCTGAAATCGTAGGTATCTTCTGTCCTTTGTACAGATAGGGACAGAGTAGTATGCATCCCTAAGATCTATAACAGCCATCCAGCAGTGTGGCTTAATTAGCTGAAGAACATTTTAGAAAGTTTCCATTTTGAAGTGATGGTACTCAACATAGTGTTTCAAATTTTTTAAATTAAGAATAAGTCTGTGTGACCCATCTTTTTTGGGTCTGCAAAATATGTCAGAGATAAACTCCCCGTCACTATGGTTAGTTTTAACAATAACTCCTTTATGCAATAGTTTGTTAATTTCAGTATTAATAATTTGAAATTCCTCCTCACCCAAATGGGTTTTATGTGGTATTTTGCTTTGGGATGGAATCTGGGTAAACTCCAATTCATAGCCAGTGACAATTTTTAAAAGTACTTCATCAGTGGTTAGCTGTTTCCAGGCTCTCAGGAAATTTTCAATATTACCAGCAACAAATTGTATGCTAGGTAACACAGACAAACTTACCGTTTCACTACTTATTGCACTGCCTGTTGCCGAGACTGTTTGTGTCTGCCTCGGCTTGCTTTATTTTTCCAGGGTTTGGTGGCAGTCCTGCCCTGGAGGTTCTTTGGCTGCCACCTTTGGGAAAAACCCAAACTGTAAGTGTTAATTGACAAGCCTCTGCCCTTGCCGTGCCCCTGGGAAGGATTGATGGTGGCACCTATTTTATTTTGGTCACCAATATCTTTTAGGTTCTTCTATAGGTCATCACCAAACAGAAAATCAGTGACTGGTACATCAGACGAAAAGAGTGGCGCATATACTTTGCCAATATCAGCCTTCATGAGTAGGCAACGGTGAACATTAAGCTCGAAATGGACATGAGTCAACAATGACATGGCTTCAAGAGCCAATTTCTTTACCTGCTTACAGTGCTCACCATCAGGGTTTTTAAGGCTCATTGCCATGTCAATGATACGAGCAATAGGGTAAATACCCTTATCAAGGGCTTGTTGCAGTTTGAAAATACGTATATCTCGCTTTTTTGTATACTATTTGAGTTGACGCCAGATGCCTGAGTTTACTCTAGGCGGTTTAGCATTTTCACAATTGCTAGGTCTAACCTGGTTGTCCAGTTTGTCTCGTAGGCTCTTCTCACCTAATTTAGAACGGAACATTTTGTTAACCAGTTTTGCTAGCTGTCCATTGTTTAGAACTTTGCCAACAGCGTCATCAGTTTCATACTCTTTTACGAATTCAGCGAGGGCTTCGTCTTCACCTTCACTAGTGTTGCCCTCTTGACCGTTGTCAGTTAGGTTTTCGCGGTCACATTCATCGTTTAAAACAGCGTCATTAAGCCCTTGGCAGTCAGTTTTATCAGTGGTGCTCATGGATTTTTCACCACTCGACTCACCAAGCTCTTCCTCTACTGCGGAAGAAATATTTTGTGCCGTATTAGCAACTTTTGTTGTCGAAGCAACTTGTCTTCCCTTTTTGGCGCGAACAGCATTTGGGGCCGAACTCGCGGTTCGTTTCCCCTTGTTTTGTTTTGAGTCCTCTACGAGAGGACTGGAGGATTTAATATGTTTAGTTAGCTCTAGAATTGCTGTGGTAAGTAGGCTAACGTCTTGGGAGGAAGCTGGTGCAACCGTCAAACTACGAGTTTGACCGCCATCTTGATTACCAGAAGTCGTGGTCCCACTTCGATTAGTTGAGGATTTCTCGTTTTCGGCCAGTTCGCCATTGCTCGCGTCAGCCAAAAGTTCACGTTCGCATTCCATAGAGACGTCAGTCAGAGATTCCATATTTTTTTTGCTCAGATAAGTACAATTCTTCCAATTTTTTAATTTCAGCCTGATATTTCTGCCAACACGACCTGCTCGAAGTCACGACCTACACTGATCTCTCGAAGTCACATATCATGCTTCTCACGTGATCTCCGATTGGAGGCAAATGCAAGGTAGAATTACACGTTTTAGACACGTCCACAAATGCGCTACCGACCTTACGAAATTTTAAGCAAAATACAGTTGCAACATACTAAAATCTATGTTAGTCTATTTTGGGGGGGACACCTGCTAGATCAATCCACATTACAAAAAAGATATTGATATCGAATTTTATTATGAGGTTTAGTGTTTTTCAAGGGGAAAATATCTCTTATACACATATTTGCGACACGCTAGTACAAACCAGCATAACTATAAGGACTATAATTAGCGGCCGCTACACAATATACGTGCTTAGTTAAATAATTGAGATTCGAAGGGTGTTTGTCAACATTGTTTATATATGCATATTAATATGTAATGACAATTAATAATGTCTTTGGATCCCGTAGTCCCAGTAAGTTCTAGTAAATTCGACCAAATCCTTGCAAGGATAACACTCAAGCAACGTGTTTCAAATTTGCACACCTCCCCTCCCCCTCCCCAATGACGGTCTAATTGAGTGACTGCTTGATATAAACTTCATCTCCTCCTCACAATACTGCAAAGTAGTTTTGTAAGAATAATCATCGACAATCATTAATTACACACGTTTCAAATACTTACGGGCTTCGAAAGTCTTTACGCTCTTGTTTACTCCAGGTGGTCCATCTCCCTCTGAAGTAGCAGCTTTAATTGCGACAATATAGGTGGTAAATTCCTTCAAATTATTCAATACCGTAGTCCTGTTATCAACACCTTCCACTCTTTTCTTACGAAAACAAATATCATCTGTGGATGTTTGGTCTTTATAACACACTAGGTAGTAAGTTATATTGCCATTTGCAGCATCATCAGGTACCTTCTCCCATGAAATCTGGATAGAGGTTGAACTATTGGCGCTGATATTTGCAATTCCTGGACCGCTTTTAGGACCTTAATAAAAAGATAAGAAATAAGATGGATGTTTAACGTACTATTTCATGTAAAGCCAACGATGTTATATTTTAAAAATTGCTTATAATTCACAAAAAATTTACAAAGACGTTAGTAATCGAAAATTCGCGTCACATTGTCAAATCGCGTCCGGTCTATACGGCCCTTAACTTGATGCGAAATAGATGACTGCACCCGAGTTCTTTATGTCCGGTTACACCGCGCTGGAAATTAGGATTTTTCAAGGCAAAAATAAAAAAAAGGAATGATGCGATTTTTCACCTCAGCAGTGTGCAAGCCTCGCAGAGTTTGAATGTGCAATATTTCAGCAGGAATCTCGAGTTTTGAGCCTCGGTGGGGAGGAAAGGGGGCACAGGAAAAATTACTGAGACTTTTTTCGTATAAAGAAAAAAGTCTGGGTCAGCAGAACTCACTGCGACTATTTTCGTGTAAAGAAAAAACCTAGGGGGCGGCAAACACATGCACGTTTCTTTATACTCCAATCTACGCCTCTTGTGAACGAAATCCACAAAATTAAATAGCTTTTCCATCGAGTTTAATTTTAACGTCCCAAGAGGACAACAATCTGTTTTCGCGAAATACCCACACAAACTGTTTACAAACCATGTTTCCATTTACAATGTTGAATTTTTACCAAACGTTTTTTCTTAGAAACATATATATACAATTTTTTGAAGACAAAATGTAGATGTGCCTACAAATGCCGAGCCGTCGGCATTTTAAAGCCATTATTTCTGTGATACTTACGACTTTCGTTCGCAGTTTTACTCTGGCTTGTTCCAAGTGGCCCAGGTCCAATTTTGGTATAAGCTCTAACAGCAACAGTATACGTTCTTGCCGGTTTCAGTCCGGTTATTTCTGCATTGTTAACGTCAGATACATTGAATTTAATATCCTGAGAACAGTCGTCAGAAACTGTAGCACCAAGTCGGTAACATACTTCGTAGTTAATTATCACCCCATTAGAATCATCTAGACTAAGCTTCGTCCACGTGATTTGAAATGCAGTCGAGTTAGCCGTAATCTTATTAATAGTAGCACCTTTTGCAGGTTCTAAAGAAATAAAACAAAAATGTACTTAACAAGCAATGACTTGATTTAAAAGCTCAACAAAGATGTATAGTAAATGGCAGTAAGATAGCTACAAAAAATGATAATAACGTGTGCTAACGGAATGTCTTTCGATGATGATTGGTCAGTTTTTGTGCAATAGATCCTAAACAACAGTGTGACTTCTTAGTGATTTTTTATCACAGTCAGTAGCGTAGCCAGCCCGACGATTTAGTCCCGTGCTCGTTGGCTGTGAAAACAACAATTTCTAAAGAAATGAATAATTATAATGATTTGAAATTTGCATAGCGAGACTAAACTGTCGGCTCGGCCAAGCCACTAATCACAGTGCAACACCAGGTCCTGTTGCGCAAAAGGTGGATAAGTTATCCAGCGAATAAGTCCTATCCAGTGGATAAATCTCCTATCCAATGGATAGCTATCCGCCGGATAAAAATGCGTCGCGCGAAGAACGGATAGGACTGTGAGTATCATTATTCCTCCTGAGCTCATTGCTACGCGTTGCTATCGAAAAATGAAGACTAAATACGTCTTGAAAGGTTTCTTAAAAAATGAGAAAGCGAAGACCACGTCAACCAAATTTTTCTCATTTTGACTGCACGCCCTCGTGTCTCAATTGGAGGAACAAAAGTTAGTAGTTATACGAGATAACTTACCAACACAAAGAAAACGATGCTTGGAAATCCATCACGAATAAGGTGAATGCATTAAAAGTTGCATGCGAGGAGGACAACAGTCGAGGAAATTTTCTAACCTCGGGAAATTTCTTTTGTAATAGAATAGGAATTATTATACATTGCAGTTGCTTTATGCGCTGTGATTGGTCAATTGCATACAGATAAATGCGACTATCACGCAATCTGCAGATAACTCAGTTATCTGCTGGCAGATATCTGAGTCATCCGCATGTTGAGCCTACGGTGCAGATTATTACAGTATGCGGTATTCGTTGGAATCAATGGTTGGCATGGCAAGAACATTTTTTTTCGATGTTTTCTGTTTCATGTTATGACATCTCGCTTAAGACGAAATTCGTCAACTGCTTGAGGAACACATGCAAAAAGAACATACAAAGTCGCTCAACAAGTGTTTCATGCGCCAGTTAACAAGCAAACTCACTCGATAAACACAAGTACAGTCAATAATGCAATATATTGTAATCCCTGAACAATAACAATGCACAATATTATACGCGCGAAAATAAAGGGAAATAATCCGTGCGGAAGTCGTGATTGCGGAAGTCACGCGTTCTACTAATATAAATAAAACGACATCTTGTGTGGCGCAGTTTCTGTTTGTTTTTTTCCCCTAAGTTGGTGAGGCTGTTCCATACTTCAGCTACAGTTACTCTATATAAACTAACGCAAGTATTTACAATATTAATGTTCATACTCCAAGTAGTTGGGTGGCATTCGTATGCGCTGAGGCCGTGTGGGTATTTGGGTGGTGGTCGGAGAAGATGGATGAAGCTGCAAAACGTCAGGCACCGATGGAGAAGGCTGGGGTTCCACGGCGGCCGACTCAACCATACACTGCGTTTCGTCCTCGCTATCTGATTCGGCAAAATGGTTGCCTGTGGCCTGACTCACTTCACTGGGAACACGATAACATTCGTCAAGGCGGACTTTATAAGAGACTGCTCGAATCTATGTATTAGTAAACGTGATGCTTAGGGTCAGAAGTGCGGGATCATTTTTTAACGCTCGGAAACCAGAGGCAGGATCTACTCGAATTGCAGCAGGGGAACCGTCGGGAGAGTGGAGTGCGACGAATAAAGTGGATAGATTGTCGCGGAGGGTGGCAGTCTTTTCGTCCGGAATGATACAGGTGGAGGTAAAAGATGTCGAGGTATCTCGAAGGACAAGAATAAACTGTTTGCTTCTTCGAAGAACATCTGCAGCAAAGGAGATGCCAACTACAGCAGGTGGATCGTTTGTGGCCTGGTTTAGTAGAGATTGTGGCAGATTGCGTAGAGAGTTGCAGGTGTGGCACGTGTCGCGAACACGATCAATGGCTTTCGTCATATCGAGAGCATAAAAATGGCGTTTCATAGCAAGATTCAATTGATGCGCAGTGGGATGGTCCAGTCTGACGTGTAGAGCTGTTATAAGACCATCGAGAGCACTGCATGGAACAACAATCAATTCCGTAATGGGGGAAAGAGGGTCTGTACGTGGAACGACCAAGAGGCTATCTTTAGCAATGGATGCGACGTTAAGATATCGCTTCACATCATTGAAGTTTGTGGCTTTTTCAGAGGGTCGAGTGCCTTGTTTCAAGTGGGCATGGGTACGACGAAGGTCGGAACACTCAGCCTGAATCTCATACCACGCGGATCTCGTTGTAAAAGGCAGATGTGAAAGGTTTCGAATATCTTGAACAGACGCTGCCCGAACGACGGAATCTTCAGTCACCGCGATGAATGTGCAGACTTGGCAACGTGGCTCGGAACATTCGGCAGCGTTGCGGGTTTAAAAATGTGAAGGGATATTAGACGACCCAGCAAGGTGTTGAACGTGAACGGCATAACGACTGACGATGGAAAGAAAGGATGCTACCCGAGGGGTGGCAGAAAATTCTCCACGACACAATTTTTGAACTGCCTGTACGCACGGCTTGCTGTCCGTAAGTAGGCACGTGGGTTGGACCGATTGTATTATGTATGGACTGAAATATTTTAAAGTTTAAGTATAGGTAATTAGAACCATATTGCTGTTATATAAGGTCTTTCACAATAACAGTCCCTATACAAGGTTATGGGGTGCCTAGGGTAACACAATAGTTTGGTCTGATTGTAACTAATATAAACTAAAATGTAGCATGCTTACAAATGGCATGTAGAAAATAAATACAATGATAACTGGTGTGTGTCCAAGAAAGTGTGGTATATGATGCTTATAAGTGGTTGTATGAACAAAAAAGCTTGTATAGAGGCATGAAAAATTTGAGAAAGTAGATGAGGAAGAGTTTATTCATGTGTGCGCCAGATATCCCTGAACGCGGCGTTTCGTCCTTCTGGACTCATCAGCAGGGAATAGGGGAAGAATACTTGTATAAAGAAAAAGATTCGAAAGAAAGTCCTATTGGTAGCATGTAAAAATATAAAATTCAAACCTGCACGGAATGTGTATGGTGATTAACAATAAAAATTTGAAGAAAGTGCTTACCGAACGTTCCTGTTTCTTTACTTAAACCAACTCTGTATGCCATTTTCAAGTTGTAGTAATACAAGGTATATACGTGTAGTAATCAGGTATAGATAACAGTTAAGACTTGCGTTCGCAGATAGCAGAAGCAAAAGGAGCACGTTTGTTGTGTGTATATGTATAGCAACGCGATGTTGGCTGGCGGACAACTGGCCTTGTGTCCAGACCCATCCAAGGATGGTGGTGGATTGGGGACATATTGTGGTTTTAGATGCAGACAGGTGAAGATTGCACCGCTGGAGGGCATCTAGGACTCGCTGCCAGTTCTGTAACAGCTCTTCGGGTGTGTCATTCGCCAGTTTTGCCGCGATTCCATCCTGTAAACAATCTCCGAGAACCAGACACATGAGTTTTTCTAGGGCAGTTTCGGAACCTGGCATTCCCATTGCACAACGTGTGTTAGGCACGAATGCCCCGGAAAGGTGTTGCAACGCCGCAATACTTCATAGACTCTGTTGCTAGGGGTATCTGACAGAATGCGCTGGTGAGATCAGTTACGGTCAGGTACTTCCATCTTGCGATTGTGCGCAAGGTTGTCTCCACGTCGGGCATTAAAGATGGTTGAGGCTTACTGTATCTGGCCACGTCAGCAAAGGCAGTGACTAGTCGATGTCCACCAGATGGTTTTGGGACTAGAAAGGATGGGTTGAGATACTCTATCGTTATGCCAATGTCCTCTGGACGTTGAAATACTCCCTGACGCTCAAGCTCTGACATCAAATTTTGCCAGCAGCTGAACGAACTTGTTGCGAGAATACTGGGGGAGACGAACCTTTGGTTGGGGCGTTTGCACTGGGCCCATGTTGACAATGGCTTCGAAAGGACCCACAGCGCCATTGTATCCGGAAATGGAGCGGTCAAATACAGAGTCATGACTGTGCAGTAACTGTTGGAAAGCAGCACGATTATTTTCAGGTAGGATATGGTCAGGGTCTAGTTGGACTGCAGAGGAGTGGAGGGGAATGGGTTCTGCTGGTGTGGAGGGGGGGGCAGGAGGTAGTGTGTTATCGACAATAGACACGTCTGAGGTTAGGGTGGGTAGGACCTTGCAAAAGTGTTCATGTCGAGCAAGATGTTGAGGTTCAGTCGTGTCATTCAGAATACGAACGTGACCAGCAACAGCTTCAACGATGTTGGGATGAGGCCAATTACGAGTCGATCTGGCGCAATCTGGGTGAGGTTCCAGGGCAAGGATAGAATCAGGGTGGACTTGGGGAGGTAACTGAATGTCTATATACTCTCCTGGCCAAATGACTGTAGATGATGGTGAAGCACGTAGGACATGGGACTGGGTGCGCCGTACATGGTTCTGTGGAGGTCAGGGCCTTCAGCGCCATGATACAAGATGTGCGAGCCTTGGATGGATATCTGTTGGAGGGATGGTCTAACCGAGATGACATTGAGTGCCATAAAGGGCGTTTCTGCTAAGATATTAACATCGAGTTCCTCGACCGCGAGGGCATCAAGATGAAGGTCAACATGATCGCGATTTACATTGAAGTGGACTTCCCCAACTACGGTAAGGGGGGTTATGCCGTCAGCCTGGAGGGCAGTTTGTCCGGTTTTATGGATAATGGCCCCAACTTACTAGCTAGCCTCTGACGCTTTGATCATACTTATCTCGGCACCTGTGTTGAGGGTAAGCTGCAGAGCGTGATGGTGGTAAAAAACCTTAAGGTGAGGAGAGCGCTTGGTACAGACCCGTCGCGTTGTAGGCGTAACGCGGTAGTTATGGGAGCTACCTCCCATAATGCTTTCAGGAGGAGTTTCTATGTGGCCAGGAAGGGTTTCAATGTAATCAGATGCAGTTTCGACATCTAAGCTTTCGGACATCACTTGCCGTGTGCGAGTCAAGTATTGGCGATCAGAAGTTGGAAGGTAATTGCAGGACTTGCTAAGGGAATTGAAGGAAGGACTTGCTAAGTAATGGTAAAACTGTGATCGGTTTGCTTGTTGACACAGAGGGCATATTTTCCGTCTTGTACCGGGGACCCTGGTGTTGAAGGGGAGTGTCTGTGGGTGTGCATTACGTTGAGAGCTAGACTGTTGAAATGCAGTACGTAGGACTTCGGACTCATTTGTGCTCTGAATTTCTTTCAGCAGGGACTTGAGGGCCGGGCATATCTCAGGCTTTAGGCTGGCTAATGTTTGGGACTTTATCTCAGTCCCGTAGCGTTTCTTAATGAGTGCTGGTAAGTCGGGGTGAACTAGACGTAACCATGTAATAACGATAACATTTTCAAGGGTGAGAGTAAGCTCTTCATCATTAGTCACATTTTCCCCGTGATGGCGGATACTGCCATTCGCCTTTAGCAAATTATCGTCCATAAAGCCCAATAGACGTTGATAGAGGTCCTCGGGTCGTTCCCCGGGTTCTAAGTGTAGGTTATTAAAATCTAAGAACCGGGCACCTGTAGCCTGGAACCCAAAGTGAGCTCGAATATCCTGCCAAATTGATTGCATGGAAGTGGAATTTTTAACAATAGTGTTGCGAGCAACTACCGGACAAAAGTTAGGAATCTGACCCAACATTAATTCTAGGTGAGTTACCTTTTGAGCGGCGGTACGGTGCGTCGGTTTGCTTGTGGTACGTCCTCACCATCATCAGCGAAGCCTCGAGTTGGCTGATTGCTAGTCTTGCGTTGCCATGTTGTTTCTTCGAGCAAAAAGTGAGCAAAATTCGGATCCAAGGCCAAGATATATAAAAGGTTCTGTCGCCACGCTTCGAATGAAGTGATTGTTTCATCTTTGGATAAACTCCACTGTTTAGGAGCACGAATACTAGCCATTCTGATGACTTGGTGACTGACTTTTTACAGCGTGATACAAGCTGTCGTGTTTTGACACCTTTAGTCCGAGCGAACTGTTGTCGATCTAAATGTGTAGCAAAGTTACACCTTGTCGGAACTGTTTATTAAATCAGAGTTGAATTAATGACGCTGCCACCACGCCAGTTAACAAGCAAACTCACTCGATCAACACAAGTACAGTCAATAATGTAATATATTGTAATCCCTGAACAATAACAATGCACAATATTATACGCGCGAAAATAAGCGGAAGTAATCCGTGCGAAAGTCGCGATTGCGAAAGTCACGCGTTCTACTAATATAAATAAAACGACACCATGTGTGGCGATGAATATTTGTTGGAAAAGGGATTGCAGAACCAACAGAGAAAAGCGAAATTGCTCAAGTTTTAAAAAGGTTTTAGAAAGAGAAATCTATTCTTTCATTACCATGTTTATTTTCTCCGCTTACAATGTATAATAAAACAATTATCGGATTCGGTTTTTCTGATATGCGGAATTATCAATGTCTCGATAAAAGTTATCTGCCTCGCCTTCGGCTTACCTCGACATTGATAATTCCGCATATCACAGAAACCTCATCCAATAATTGTTTATTATCAACCGTGAAATGCTCATGCAGCGCGATTTATTATAAGAAATTCACTTTTTGTCTTCTTTGACACTTTGGAAAACCGTATGTTTAGTGGACCCTAAGACCCCAGGGCACCATATACAGTTACTGTTCCTAATTTAAAGGAATTTGAATGATTTGAGATATTACTTAAATGTTGGAATATATGTTAATTTTAGATATTTAAGCTATCACTAATAACTCTTTATATTCGATTTGATACCATTTTGGTTTCCACTTTTTTGGATAAAAAAGTTAAGACGTATGTACACATTGTACTAAAAGTAACTTATGTTGGATCTAAAGCCGATGCAAGCATTGATGCAACTATGATCTAAAGCCGATACAGCTTAGATCCTAATGACGGTAGCTAGGTAGGCGACCACAGCTAACCCCCGCAACAGCAACAACATGCAGATCAAAATATTAATACTACCATCCTTTAAATATGCTCACTTAGAAGTATTCATGTATTGTTTATGGAAGCAAAAATATCTTTCGAAAAACCCCACTTCAACGGCACTTCTTCGTACAAATCACTATCTCTATGACTACTTACTATCCTGGAACGTTCTTACGTTCCTCCGCACTCCAGGAGGCCCTGGTCCCACTGAAGTAGCTGCTTGGATAGCAACGCTATAGTTAGTAAACTCATTTAAATCGTTCAGTACTGTGTTTCTGTTATCACCACCATTAACTCTTCGCGTTTTATCACAAATTTTATCGGTAGATGTTTGAACTTTATAACACACCATATAGTATGTTATGTTTCCATTGGCTTCATTTTTGGGCACCTCGTTCCATAAAACCTCGATGGATTTTGAACTTGTGGCGGTAATATTCTCAATTTTTGGTCCTGACGTAGGAGCTAAAAATAGAAAAATGTTTTTTAACTATTTCAGTGCACTTACACCACGAATTCACTGTGTTATTAAAACACTGGCTGTTACTTAGTGCACCCAGCTGTTCTTGGGAAAAGAAAGTCCATCTTGTTGTTGATGGACTGAGTAACATACACGGAAGATAATCTCTAAAGATTACTGGTGCAACATGTTGCTGACCTGCCGAATATTTCGGGTACAAAGTAGCTTGATACGGCATTTAACGGAGTTAATTTTTTTCCCGTTTGGTTCATTTCAGGTGTAAAAAATCGTAGAAAGGGCATAAACCTGGTGCTTTGCCCCGGTTTACTGCGCAAACGCGATTAACAATAGTTATTTTTACGTAGGACTAATTAAACATCTTTAAACTGTTTTTCCAAAATTCATCCCATAGTTTTCCTCAGTCTTTTTGCAGTATACCTAAATGATGAATTTAATGAAAGTGAATTTTGCGACGATTATATCCTTGCTTTCTCTTGTGAAAACATCACCAATGTAACCAGTATTATAAGTTGTTTGTTAGTCAATACTTTTGTTATTTGAAAACAAATATATGTGTACATGTCTACAGCGTGAGCTCATTCAATTCAGTTTTAAAAAAACACCTTCCATCTTGCGTCATACAACATAACACCAGGCACAATATGGCCAAATTTCTAAAATATCGATGAAGCCAACTAAAAAACTTCACACAAGAAGAACTAGGTTCATATTAATCTAGTTTCTCGATCGTGATCATCTGTACATTTGCTGGAATTTTTGCAGCGACTTTCACCAAATGCATCCCAAACTTCACAACAGTAGCTGAAAATAGGATACATCATAGCATAGCATAGTAAAATGAGTGTCTGAGTTTCTGAAAACATAAGAGAGCGAATTGCGGAACTTACACCAGTGACAATCTAAAAGGACAAATTTTGATTTTTACACGGACAATTCCTGAATAATAAAGCAGCTCTTTTTACGCATTTCATTTCTGATCATAAGCGTGATATTGTCGCTATAGCTGAAACCTCGTTTAGTGATAACGAATCGAACTCAAACACTCATTGTACTCCGGATGGCCATGAATTTTTTGATCATCTTCCTACTAGTACTTCCTATGGTGGTGGTACTGAAATAGTTTTGAAAACTAAGGTCATTAACATCGCCGGGGATAAACGTAAATCAGTTAAATACTCTGCTAAGAAGTTCTTGTTCCTGTGATTAGAAGGGATCATAAATTTATCATTAGATTCTGGTAATTTTCCTGGTCTTGAAAATCGTCGACCTATTAACAACCTCCCATATAGATCGAAACTTACTGAGCGAACTTTTTTTAGCCAAACTTTACTTAACATTTCCTGAATATACAACATTTATTTCCTTGCGCTAAGTGAGCATACCATGAATTTCACAGCACGGAAACGGCACTATTACATGTAAAGAATAATATTATGATGAGCATGAACCGTCAACATGTCACAGAATTGCTTATTTTAGATCTCAGTTCGACTTGATAGTGTAGACCATGAGATACTGCTTCGCAGGTTAAATGTAGATTTTGGAATCAAAGAACGAGTTCTATAGAATGGTTGAGGTCTATGGTGGCCTATGAGTGCCATTCTACATCATTATTTTTCATTTACAACTTTTTTTTTATTTTTCCAATATTTTTTTAATACTTTCTAATTACGTTTGATTTTTCTATTTATTTTTTTTTTTCTATGACCTATTCAATTAAAATAAAGATAATTTTTCACAGCCTATAAAAGCTATATGAATTTAAAAACCCGGTGATGCTTTGCGGCCGTCGAAGCTTAACAAACAAATGCGCGTTACGCAAGTGTAAGCATGTCGAACATGAAGGGACAAAACTTTAAAAGAAGGCACGCAAAAAAGAGAAGAAAAAAGGACAATATAACTACGGGATGCTGTACTTTGCCTTCAAAAAAAAAGGAATGGCTGTCGCAATTTTCGGTTATAAAATCATTTAACAGTTCACCTTTGCCGGTGGAGGCTTTGGAAACACTTTTAAAGGCCAATCAATATCCGAACTTGAAGGAAAGTAATTCCTCAAACGGTTCATAACCGATCACGTTAAAGCGATTAAAGACATACTTGGATCATTGGATATTCATACGCAAAAATCGCTGCAGATGCATGGCCTGGAAAAATACTATATATCATTAATCGGGAAAGAATTTTTGATACCTTGGGTCTAATACTTGGAAGAAAAGTCAACAATGATGCAGAAGTTCATGATGATGAAGATGCATCTGAGCCTTCGTCCAGTTTACCTATGAAGAGGCAGTTATAGTTTTGGACATACAAGGAACTGGATACAATTTGTATATGCAGTAGTAGCAAGGACTAAGCTTCAGGATGAAGAAACCAAGAGCTGATTATTTGGTTGCGGGGATGTTTCAACAAGTGCTATTGATTTCTTCTTATCTTCACAAAAATGTGGAAAGTATTCATCATTGTTGATTCAGCCAAATTGTGACGTCACTAGTGGGATAAGTATGTTTAATGAGTATAAAACATAGCATTGCTTACTAATTGTTAGCTCAAACTCTACAGATTTTACAGATACTACATGACTAGACGCATTGAAATACATTCTAAATTTTGTTGCCATGGTAACAGAATTGTGTCCGCTATACGTATGTATGCCTAAAGTGCATTGACAGGCTCATTATTCAAAAAAATGCCCACCTGGATAAATATAACTAGTTACAAAAATTCCGTGTCAGGGGTCTGGAGACGGGAATGTTGCCTTAGCAACAAAATTAGAGATGTGTTTCAATGCATCTTATCATGTAGTGCGAGTGTGCAAATTCAATTTTATTGAGTTTAAGTCAAATAATAACTGAGTTATTCTTGGTTTTGTATTCATTAAACAAACTTGTCCATCTAGTGACGTCACATTTTTGCGAATAACTTCCGAACTAAAAGAGATTGTCTATTACAGTAAACGGCGACCAATCAGCTTATTTTTTCATGTTCTTGCATACACATACAGGAAATATTCACATTTCCCACCGAGTAAATGGACATGTAACTCATTATCCTGGTTAAGTTATCCCGGTATGTGAAGTAGATTCCAAATGGTGCCTACATTTTCCGTGGTAAATGCATTCCATGTCTATTATTTAAGAAATATAAAACATTTTCCGTGTTGATATACAGTTAGTTCAACACGAGTGGAAATTGGAAAGACGAGAAATTGTGTGGAAACACGACGCCCGCAGGGCGGAGTGTTTTTACACAATTTCGAGTTTTTTCCGATTTTCACGAGTGTTGATACAACTGTATATCAATACGGAAAAAATGTTTTATATTTCTTTTATAATATAGCACAAAGAACTTTAACAGAAGAGTGGCGGGAAATTTTCCGTGTTGACATAGAGTTATATCAACACGGCTAATAGCCAATCAGCGTTCAGAATTTACAAATGCTATATTATAAATACAATTAGCAACATCTCAATTGAAAGCCACCTGAATTTAGCCTCAGACTCTTTTTATACAGTAAAATAAATACAACTTAAAATACTAAAAATGATTTATTTAGCACTGTTCAACGAAAAATCGGATTAAAATGTATTCACTCTATCAGACCAATCAATGTACAGTCCAGATTGTGGACTGAGGACACCAGAGGAATATCAGCTTTTGTGTCAGGACGTTTTCGTACGGCCTGATACTCAAAGTACTTTGCTGGGACACCTCAACAAAGTTTATCTCTTGGGACACCATCTTTAACCTCATCTGGGACATCAGCTTTGGAGGGACAGCTCACAACAAAGTTTAACTGTAGGGATATCATCTTTAAAACTGTTAAAAAGATAATAACCATTGCAAAACTATCTAGCTACAACACTTTGTCAAACTGACCCCCAAACAAACCACAGCAGGGTAAAATTGTGAGGAAGGAGTAAAAAAATTTGGGTTTGGCATATTCATTCTTCAACCCCAGTAGGATTATCTTTTGCCCCTTTTTTGGCATTAACTACAACCCCTCACGACATATCATTTTATTTTCAAAATTTTCCTTTCCTTCTATTTGCATTAATTTGGGTGAAATAAACTTGCCATTAGGAGAGGTTCAGCATATTTTAGGAGTGGTGTAAAAAGCTCATAAGATGTGCAAGACAGGTTTAGGGAGGTGCACACCTCCTCTGTAAATCCAGCCATGGTCTTAATATGATCGGTAAGCTCCATAAGCTGTGGTCATGGCCAATTTAGGTCCGTCAAAGCATCTTGTTAATCGCACATGTATGATCGTATCTTAGAATCTTGAGTTATTGTAGCCAGGCCGTAACTGGAGCGCGGTTAAGAATATATTCCCAACACAGATGAAATAAAATCAGCTGAAGCTGCGAATGCACATTTATTCTGCAGAATTATTCTTATTTCTTTCTCCCTTAATCATACATAGTATTTTATCAGGCAATGCACCGGAATATCGAATGATCTAAATCGCTTTAATCCGATTGCGCATTTATCGTTTGAATACATACTTTCCTTCAATAAGTCCCGATATTATCTCCTTCGAAAGCGTTCCCAAAGCCTTCACTGGCAAAAGGTGAACTGTTAACTGATACTATACCCGAAGATTGCAACATCCTTTGGTTGTTTCTCAATGCAAACCACACTACCACAGCATACGGTAGCTTTCGTCCTTTTTCTCTTTTTTGCGTGCTTCTTTTTAAAGTTTTGTCCCTTCATGTTCGACATGTTAACACGGGCGTAAAGGCGGATTTTTATTCAGTGCAAAATGTCGCGCGATCGATTTTTAGCGAGCGATTTCTTTTGAAATGTGTGAAGTCAACTACAGCTAATGAGATTCGTTCCGCTTGACTGTTTGTAATTCAAAAGAAAGCGCCTGCTAAAAGTCGATCGCGCGACATTTTGCACTGAATGGAAATCCGCCTTAATTAACGCGCGTGCATATGATATGTTAAACCTCGGCGGCCGAAAAGTCTCATGGGTTTTGGCACTCATAGGCACTAAATTATTCATATGACACTCATAGGCCGGCAAATTATTCACATGACACTCATAGGTCGCCAAATGGGACAAATTCTCGTTTTTTTAATGAAAAAATTATTGAAAAATATTAATGAAACAAAATTAAAAAGTATTGAAAATAAAAAAAACATTTGTGAAAATAAAAAAATATTGTAAATAAAATCATTAAACAAAAAATGAAAACAAATAAAAAAGTACTTAAACAGAAAAAAGGGAAAAATAAAAAATAAAAAAAAATTAAAAATTAATAGATGGTAAAATAATTTATATTTTATTAACGGATAAATACGTATGGCAGTCCTAGACTACCACACACGTCTGATTACTGATTTAAAAAGAAAAGAGTGATTCCTGGTAATTGTAAACGACTATCACTATAATGAATAGTTTTTATCAAGCTGTGAATTTGTTTCGAGAAATTTCTCCTTATTATTAAGTTATGAAATTAAAAAAAGCTCATCCATCACGATTTTACTCAAACAACTTCAGTAAAACTGCACTGAACACTTTGGTGAGAAGATTGAGTTTCGAAACTCAAAAGAAGACATGTTAATAATGTCTTTAAACTTACTAGCTTCCAAGGTTTTGTTGGTAACAAAATTTCCTAAGTCTCCAAAATCCACCTGAGTCGAAGCTTTAACAGCGACATTATAGGTCGTTGCTACGCTTAATCCATCTAAGGTAACTTCTAGCGTATTACCATTGTTGACATTTTTTTTTCAGATTGCAATCAATATCTTCTGTATCCTCGGAAGCTTTATAACAAACTTCGTACTTTATGATCACTCCATTTGAATCATCATTAGTTAACTTTTCCCAGGAGACTTTCATCGAATTCGACTTCACGTCAGTGATACTTATAATAGTCGGGCCTCTTGATGGTTCTGTAAAGTAACGAGAATATGCATAACCTAAATGCATCTTTCTGATTGACTGCCAGGAGATCTGTATCACACACTACCAATCTCTCGCGTGTACGCTCAAAAACAAGCTGAGGAGTGGAAATATTCTATAATTTAAAAGCTGTTCAAAATCTTAAAAAAATCACCCAGGCCTAACGCTTAAAACTGATTTAGCGCCAACCCTGGGTTAAAATTTAGCCTACTTTTTTAGTTTGTGTATTTCAATAAGTGAGAAATTTTCAGTTTAGTTTAATGAATTACAAATTGGCCATTAGCCCAAATTGTACCCCAGAATATAATCTAAATTTACGTGATCAAAAACTGTATTGAGAAATCATTAGGTAAAAAAACTGGCAAAGAGATGCGTGCATGCTGTTTTTCACAATAATAATAATACACACGGTTGCATAGTTGAAAGATAGAACGGACTTTGCGTTTAGTATTGCTCGTCAATTGGACAAGATGCACATGTTTCATAATTATTATTTTAATACGTACGTCGGCGTGCACATTTGAAAGAAAGAAATCAAGAAATTTTCCTTATCGTCATTCAAACACAGCTGAAATATGCTTTCTGTCTGCTATATTTTCACACGTCATAATTGGAATGAATACTGCGCATAAATTATTAAAATTTTGGTTAATTAGCTATAGGTCAATTCTGTTAATAATGCAAACTCGAAGACTCGTAAAATAATTGGACATAAAATTAATTGATACTGTATAATATATGGCCGTCGACATATTTGATAAACACCAATAATCTATCGAGTACTGGTTAAGCACTTTTGCTATTATACATGTATTTAGTTCAAATTGCTGCCAAAATGTAAAGTAACAATATTAATTACGGTAAATGGTTGTAGAAAATTGCTTACTAGAAATTGATCACTAAAATTTCTTACTAGAAAGCAAGGAAAATGTGCTTCATGATGTAGATCGGTGCAAGTGTTTCAAGTCATGAATTGTCCACCACAAAGCTCAGACTTAAATCCTCTTGAGCAAATCTAGGTGCTAATTAATTGTAATTTTTTCAGTCGGTTTTCTTTAATGTACGACAGGTTATAATATATTCAGGTTATTTACCTTGAATAAATAATTAGATGAAACGTTTGGGAAAACCTCGAAGAATCTCGACTTAAATTGTTTAACGACTCTAATGGAAAACTTTCCTAAAAAGGAATTAAGTGGGTTAAATACCTCAAAAGTCGAGATTTTTGTCATACGAAGCCCACGAAACTACATTCCGTGATCGTCATATCCAGTCAGGCCAGCAGCCACCAAGGCTTTTTTTAAACGTCGAACTTTAATTGATCTACTTATTTTACAGGTTAGCGTCCATCCTGCGAACGGGAAATGACTTTAAGACAAGATAAGCTTCATGTAACGTCATGTAAATGATCAAAACGATGCATGCATAATTGGACGTTGGAAACAAATTTCGAACTTAACTGAAATGAGATATAGAGATTACTGCATGGTTGGCGAGTGCGTACGACTTTTATGCACGAGTTGTGGAAGATTGCTAAATGAACGAGTGAGCGCAGCGAACGAGTGAGTTTAGCAATCTTTCACAACAAGTGCATAATAAAAATCGTACAAACCAGCCAACCATGCAGTAATTTGTTTATGCCAAACATATAGAGATTATTTTAAAAGTGGAAACCTGTCAAAGGCGAACAATGTCGCAACAAAATATTGAATTCTCAAAACAGAATCATACCATTTGTTTCTCCGTTATTTGGCCTAAATAGTGAGTCAAAGCTGTTCTACTTTCTGTTTCATGTTTTTCAGTGAGGAAACTCTTCTTCTTTTAGACATAAAATCCAAATACCCTTTCGCTCCTTCCCCAACACGGCGGCCATGTTGTGAGCAAAATAACAATACGATTTTCTTCACTAGTGAGAAAAACCGTATAGCCAATCAAAATGCTGATACGATAAATTTTCACTAGTGAAAAAAATTGTACGGCCAATGAAAACGCTTAAGGTGGCTCGGTAGTCAGATTTCATTAGAAATCTTATCTCTCCGCCATAAAATGTTTTATAGTGAATGCTTGAGCTTCATTTTAGGTCATTGCACAGCTCTATAGCACTGTTCTCTGTATTTCAAAAAGTGTTTCGTCAAAGTTCATCTGAACATAGAAATCATGTTTCCCGTTTGCACTCAATTCTAATTATAAGTTCATTTGCATAAACTCCACACCTTATCCTTGACAACAATGTCTCTGGACATACGAAGGGTAGGAGAATAAAACTTTTCCAATTATGAAGACAACCAGTAGAGCTATGCAATGACCTAAACTAAGCTTTACACGTGCACTATGAAAGATTCTATGGCAAAAGAAGTACAATGTGCCATGATTTAGACTATCGAGCCACCTTAAGCTTATTCGCTTCTCCACAGTGAAAATACGATTTTTATTTCACCCGTTTACCTCGCGTAAATCTCTATATGTATGGCATAAAAAGATTTACGCAAGGTAAAAGGGTTAAATAAAAATCGTATTTTCACTGTGGAGAAGCGAATAAGCGTTTTCGTTGGCCCTATGACTTTTTTCACCAGTGAAAAATTATCGTATCAACTTTTTAATCGGCTATACGGTTTTTCTGACTAGTGAAGAAAATCGTATTGTCATTTTGCTCACAACAAAGCCTCGATGTTAGGGAAGGCATTAAAGGGTTGCTTAGCTTTATGTCAACAGACGAAGAGTTTTTCGAGTGGAAAAACATAAAACGGAAGATGAACAGCTTTGACAGATTTAGGCCAAATAATCAAGAAATAAACGGTATGAAGCTGTTTGATATGCAAAGACGGTGTGAACATTGCATTAAAAAACTAAACATTCAACACCACATACCAGTGCCTCGAAGTGTTGTGGACCGGATGGCAGTACAAATATCACTACATGGTTTTTCAGACGCCAGTAAAAAGGCGCATGTGCTGCATTTTACGTTTTTCAAACCTACTCTGCTTAGCAAACAAGCCAGAATTTACCAGCCTCGTTAACACGTGTGCCCCCAGATATCTTTCGATAGCGAGACTCAAGCTTGTGGCAGTTCAAACTCTCGTTAAACTAACGAGGAACGCGAGCAAGGCACTCAATTCCTGGAGCATAGCCCCACACCATGTTGTGGACGGACAGTACGACCGTACCCCACATTTTGGCAGATATCAGGACATAGACAACTTTCGTAAGAAATAAAGTCAAACTGATCAAGAAGTTATGTAAAGCAATCATCATGTACCTTTAGATCGAAACTCAAGAATAGCCACCACAATTTGAGCTGTCAGCTACAAAATAAGTACCCCGCGATCATGCACCATACCGTGTAATAGAGCCTGATGCAATTTTTAATCCGATCACCTTCCACCCACACAATAAGGCCTGATCGAAGTTTATAGTTGAAGCTGTACCGTAACCAGCACAAAAGACAATACTATTATAATTAAAAACACAGAGATGAAGCAGCGCAAATAGAAATGGACGCCATCTATCGTTAAATCGTGAAAATTCAATGTCACCACGATTAAAGTATCCAAAGAAGTGTCGAGGCAATCGAGGAGATGGTTTTCGATGACAAACAAAAGCAAGAACCGTAACAAACGGAAGCCAAGCTTAAAGTAGGTAGAGTACAACTGATCAATTATTCCTTGAAACGCAAGACACAGTGGGAGAGTTGGACGCAACGAAGGCACAGTCGTAGGAAAACACAGCGTGATAGGGGTTACAAGGCTGGAACACCAATTTTTACCTATTAGAAAGGCCAGTTCAGCTGATTGCAGTTTTAGAGGTAGATGGTGAATCAGAGAATACAACCAAAAAGAACGAAGAAAGTAAACTTAATCCTAGGCGAAAGAGTTTGAACCTCAGATACCATCTAGGAGATCGAAAGAAACTACAAAGAACAGAGTCGTTGGGTTAGGACTTGATGAACAAGAAGAGGAATGATATTAAAGCTCCATCTACTTTAATAAGAGTATCGTAAACGTGTTTGAAGTCTGGATACATGAATTAAGATTTAGATTTATGAGTTATAATATCATTACAAAAGTTATAACATAAATTGATGAGCTGTCTTTTTTACATGTGCTTGAAGGTGGAAAATAGATAGCGACATTTTTGGTTGAGATTTTAATTTGATTCTGGGATTTTAAAAAACTTTAGTGTTTGGAGAGTCGAGGCTGAGGTTCCACACAGAACTATATACACGGTCCGTACCCATACATTTGCAGTACTTGGAATGTCATATAGGTCAAAATACAGATACGACCAAAACCCAGGATAATTTCCTATTTCGTATTCAGGAACCAAGGCCATGGAAAGTTTCCTACTCATTTCTTGTGCTAAGATATCCAAAAAAAACTATGTGTTTACAACACTTGAACTTTACCTTGACCGCACATCTCAATTTCAGTACAGCTTTACCATTATTCTTTGTAAAACCACGGATTGAAAGCGTTTTTTGATATTAAGTGGAGTACATACAACGACATTTAAAACACATAGCACTCGAGCAACAGCTGTTTCAAAAGCGAGCCATATTATGGACAATATACTAATAATACACATTGCGTAGTCAAGAGAATCTGCCTTTAGAATTTGTCATAAAAAACCTTTTGTCAGGCACGGTCATTTTTGACCAATGCGCGCTATTAGAAAAAAACTTAATAAAAATGAACTTCGAAACATTTACGTACTAAATTTCTACACACTCTTTAGGAATAAAACGTGTTGAGAAACACTTAAATTTGCTCTTTTAAAACTTTGCTTTGACAAAAATTTGTCGACATTTATTTTGTCGTTAGACGGGATCCAATTTGATCGACAAGCGTCATCATCGGAAGACTCGTCGGCTTATTTCTTATTGGCTGATGAAAGTTCGGAAAGTGCCGAGGAAAGATAAACAAAGCTTCGGCATTTTCCGAACTTTCATCATCCAATAAGAAATAACCCTACGATTCTTCCGATGATGAGTGTTTCTCAACACGTTTTATTCCTAAAAAGTCTGTAGAAATTTAGTAAATGTATCGAAGTTCATTTGTATTAAGTTTTTTTCAGTATTTGTCGTTATATTTTTAGTTTCGATCAAAATTTTGAATATATGTATTTCTATTTGATTGATAATCTCTGATAAAGTTGCCCACCTTAGGATAACAAGACGCCTGCTAAGGCGTTCACTCCGCCTGCCAAAACGAAAATGAGCACAAGGCTGTAACTAGACCGTTCATTGGGGGTGGGGTATATTCACTTATTTCTGTTCTGCCCAACGAACTCCTTTTTAAATTAATTATTAGGATATCTTCCAAGGCATTTTAAGACATTGCCACAATCTTGGACAAAACCTGTTGAGACACATTGAAATTTTGAAGACAAGATACGCGTGTCCTTCTCGCCTGATTTAAATGCTCACAATTTTTATTCTAAACCCCCCTCCCCCAGTTCAATGTTGACATAATTCGACAGCCGCATGTCCGAAGCATAGGTATCATCACAACAACATTGAATTGGGGGGTGTGGGGGAGAGGCAAATAGAATTATACAAACACTACGAATATGACATATGATCGTTCATGTGTCTCAACAATTTTGTCCAAGATTGTAGCACATCTTATCTAATCACTAAGATCACCAAAAATCAAAGTCTGACTGACTTGCCAGGCACTCTGCCCAGAGTCCTAGTAAGATTGCATTTTTCAGAATTTAATTTAAATTAAAGACTTTCATAGTACATATTATAAACAACTAAAACAAGATTCTTCTGTCATAATATTTTGTCAACATATGGCTGTTTTGTTTTTGGATAGTTGCAAGTAAAGAAAAGTTTACTAAAAGCGTATACAATACATAAATATATTAACCTGATAGCATCATTTAAATCAATTCTGTAGCAAACTGCCTGAAGTCTCCACGATATAATTTGTTGCGAACTTTAGACTAACATATGTATTTCTGGAATTGGACTGTAAAATGTCTCTTACCTTTTATAAATGTATGAGATCCCAGAAGCAAATAAATCATTTTGCGCGAAATATCAGCATCTCAACATAGGTATAGAAAACCAAGGAAAGAAATCACAACGAATACTTCGTCTGACTTCGTGATTAGAATTAGGAACACATTTCCTAGACTCACTCCTTGATTATGGAATGATGGAGTCAATCAAAATTTGCCGTTTTAAAACATTTCTGGAGCAATGTTTTGATAAAGAACCTTCCTTTCCCTTTTGTTCACTATTACATGTTAAAATTGTGTTTTTGTAAATTTCTCAAAAGTGGAACCACAACAGAAAATGACGGAAACACGCTCTCAAAACCTCACCGCGATACATCGCTCCTCGTTAAAGTTTCGCGGTGGAATTTGTCGTTTTAAAACATTTTGCATGAGAATCTTTGCACGTAAAACCTTCTTGCGGTTTAGATGTTCTAGCATACATGTTAAAATGCGTGTTTTTTAACATATTCCGCCGAAATTGAGTTTAAACGCCGTGTTTAGGTCGGCTCACGTGGCATGTGGCCAGCGGTGTTACCCATGAGCGCTGCACCGACTTCTGACACCGAAAAAAAACTAAAAAGAAAAAGAAAAAAACCAGAAGCGGGGCGAATTTAAAACTCTGGTACTCCGCCTCGCCTACGGCAGGCGGAGTAAAAATACAAGTACTTGAATCTACTCAGGATCACTGCCTATATCTCGATTTTTCCAAGGAACTGTTGTCATAATGAAATGATCAGCGATTTGTTAATTTAGAAACAGGGGAGATCAAAACGGCTGAAGTTCGCTGACTGAAGAAAGTTCAATAAGAGAAAGAGATGCGATGTCCATTTCCACTCAAGGTCGAAGACTCAGGGTTCTTTCGTTGTTATGACACAGAACCTGGCAGCAATCCAATATTTTTTCCTCGGGAACATTTACTGGCCAGATAGATAATTGACCATTACCACCAGAACACTTTGCATAGGGGAGTTCAAGCAACCATCCGAAAGGTAACAGATCGGTTTTGGATCACGCAGCTTCGTCGTATGGCAATGTCAGCTCGCGCTCATTGCAATCATTGTAAACGGGTTACACGTTTGGTAAGTCCGATTACTTCAAGCTTGTCAGCATTACAACGAATTCAACTCAACCATTTTGAGCTACAGGGCAGGACTTTGCGGGGTTCGCTTACCACAAAGTCGGCAAGAAGAAAATTGCCAAAACCTCTTTGCATTATTTATATGCGCTAGGACACGTGCGATACACTTGTCCAAAGATCTAAGTTGTACAGGGTCTAAACGAGTCTTAAAAGAGTTTGTCGCGAGAAGAGGTGCACCGAATGTAAATAATAAGTGACAATGCAAAAACGTTCAAGGCTACGAAAAACAGGCTGGAAGCTTTGAAAAAAGATTAAGATTTCAAGAAGTATTTAAAAAATTATTCCATTAAATAGCAATTCAGTTTGTCAAGAGCCCCCCTCCTTGGGAGGCTTTTCAAACGATTGTTCCAGGGTAAAAAATCGGCATGTGGGAAAGCCATGATAACGTTTTCAGAATTGAAAGAAACATTGTTAGAATTTGAGTGTTTTATGAACAACCGACCTTCGACGTACCTAGGAGAGGAGTTTGAAAGTCGAGCGGTCACACCAAACATATTATTGAGAGACGAACCAACGGAATTTATGAAAAAAAATGCCGAAGTCATGAAAGAAAATTTAAACATGTCAAGACGATTAAAGTTCATAAAAAAGTCTCAAGAACATTTGAAGAGACAAGTTTCAAAACAAGCACTCGAGCAGAACCTGTTTCAAAAGCGAGTCACACAATTACTATGGACAATATACTAACACAGATTGCGTGATCAAGAGAATCGGCCTTTAGAATTTTTCATAAAAAAGTGACATCATCGGATGTGGTAGAATTCAAAAATTAAAAGAGATTTACTTGTAAGGTGAAGTTTAATTGTGATTCTATACCAAATCCACAGTGGCGCGCTGAGGGTTAACATGCCCTCGCGTTAACACCACTATTTTCAACCTAGCACTATACTTTCGTTGCTAATTATTTTGTTTCTTGTCCATTATATAATCACCTCTAGAACTTTGAAAAACTGACAATCCACAGCGACACACGTGCATCTCACACTAACCCTCAGCGCATCACCTTCGATTTGGTAGAATTGCAATCAAACTACGCCTCAAATGAAAAGTCTCGTTTCATTTCTGAATTTATTCAATTTACATTCACATCGCAGCTTAAATGTAAATTAAGGATTTTCAGATAATGATAGCATAGAATCACTTACTATCTTCTGATGTTTGTGTGGTATGCACATCTCCAAGTACTCCAAACCCCACAGCAGTTGAAGCTTTAACAGCAATGTTATAATTCGTTGCTTCGTTTAAGCCTTTTAAATCAACTTCTCCACCATTGTTACCATTATTATTGACGACGGTTTCTTGCAAACTACAATCAATATCTGATGGAATTTCAGAAGCTTTGTAGCAAACTGCGTACTTTGTGATCAATCCATTTGCATCATCAATACTTAAACCTCCCCACGAAACTGTCATCGAAGTTGACATCACATTAGTAGTATCTGTAATCTTTGGCCCTTTTGCTGGTTCTGTGAAGTAAAAAAATGAATTCGATGTCAAGGCTACGTCCTAACTGAATTGTCCCGTTAGTATTTAATTTCTACATCATCCATAGTGTGCTTTAATCTACATCCAACAACACTACGTCGCAAAACGTACCCGAGTGCATGTTGCTTTTTACGAATAGTTGTATAAAGCACAAAACTAAGTGTAATTAATATTCGCTTTTTATTAATCATGTGCAAAAAAAGATACAAATATTCGCGACAGTATAATGTGTACAGAGAATTCTACTATAGTGGCGTGCATTTAATATGAAGAAAAATTTCAATTTCGCTTTTGTTGCCTTTAAATAAACAGCTAAATATATTATTACCGTGTGTCGCGCGCATGTTATGTATAATATAAAATAGCCTTTTGAAAATAGGAGTTATTTGTGTCAACGAATAATAAATTTATTGCCTCCTCTTTAAGTGTGTTTGTTGGATGGGTAGCACGTGACACATATTACAGGGGCATGCGGTTGTGGATATCATCCTAACTTTACGGGGAGGTTTTGCTACAATTTAGGAATTTTACTTGCGTCATGTCCACGTGCAAACTCAGCGCTTTGTATAAATAAGGCAGTGTAAAGTTTTCCAGGTCATTCGAAGTCTAGTCAGCCAGGTGTCAACTCGTTACTCTTCAAATTGCAAGACGTCTAGCAGGTATTGTGTGTTTTTTTTTTTTTTTTTGTCTTGTTGCGGAGTATCTGGGCGAAATATGTCAGATTTCATTCCCAAAGTTTTGATTTTTGGTCATTCGTTTGTTCGCCGTTTACATGACGATTTAGTTAAGGGTTTCGATTCGCGCGCTAAACAAAATTTTAACTTGGCTGGATCTGGCGTCTATGTTTGTTTAAAAGGCACAGGCGGTCGCACAGTCGAAAAAGTGAGAAAATATGATATTTCAGCTATTGCTAGTATTCAACCAGACATCATAATTTTAGAACTGGGCACAAACGATTTGTGTCATCTTCCTCCCGAGGTTGTAGGCTCTCTTATCGAGGAGCTTGCACGCTTTTTTCGCGACGAACTTCAAGTAAAAGTTGTTGTGGTTTGCCAGGTTATTGACCGGAAAATAGCGCATTCCACAGCGCCGGATACAGCATTTAATGCCAAGGCTGCTATTCTACGGCAGTATTTGTGCGTTGTGCTTGAAAATGAAGTTGGCATATTTCTCTGGGAACACCATGACTTTGGTAGTGATGTAAATTTGCTGTCCTTGGATGGAGTACATTGTAACTCACAAGGACAGTATCGTTTATACCGAAGCTATCGCGGGGCGATCTTGAAAGCCCTGAACAAACTATAAGTACGATAGCTTGGTTTTTGTTGTTTGTCATTAATTTGTATTTATGGCTTTGGCCTCATTTTGTAAAGGATATTTAGCTATTAATAAAGTCGTGATCGACCGTTTTGTTTTTCTACAGTTCCAAAATGCATGAGGGAGCGATCTCGAAGGCTCTGCCACTTGTTAGTTGTTTATCATACAGGTCCTTGGCTTTATAGGTCCTTGGTACCTGCTTTTACGCTTGCTTGTGCAGATGCCCATCTGAGAGCATTTAACAAATATATCGTTTTAACGTTAAGCTGCCTATTTTAGTTGTGGCGTGTTGGCTGTCTCGCCATGAGTTCAGACATTACTCTATATACCTAATGCCTTGAAGAGGGCTTTAATATATTATATGTGCTGGCTTGATAAATACGGACTGTTTTTGCTAAACATTTATACATCATTATATGCCTTGATAAGGGCTTTGTATGTTATATTATGTGCTGGTTTGATGCACCTACATTAATTTTGCTTAAACCCTAATGATTATATGGGTTGCTTATTTGATAATTATTATGTGCTGGTTTGATGCACATACACTATTTTTGCTTAAACCCTGATGCTTATATGGGTTGCTTATTTGATGTTTATTATGTGCTGGTTTGATGCACATTCACTGTTTTGCTTCAACTATAACAGTTAAAAGGGTTGTTACTTGAATGATTATGGGCCTTATAAGCACACGTTTGTTTTTTATTGGTGGTGTGTACTGTTTTTGTATCTTTATATGATGTGTCTGTGTTAAAATGTGACGGTAGTGTTAGTGTCTTGATTATTATTAGGTTGTGTTTGTCTATGTCACTGTCAATTATGGTGATCGCCAGCGTGTTGCTTGCCCACTGATTTGTGTTCGGCTACCTTTGTTGTATGCCATGATTAGTAATCAATTGTGCCGTTCTTGATCCTTAAACGTTTCTTGTTGCGTTTCAATGTTTGCATGCCCACAGTCAAAAACTGTTATGTTTGTCTATTGTTTAGTCCACACACTTGACATACATTTCATTGCATGCTGACTTTCCACCAGGCTTTGCTTCCTTTCATATGCTAGTTCTGGCTTTGGCTATTTGTGCCTGTTTTGGTTTTTTGTTTTCTGTTCTTTTATAGAAACATGCCTTCTACAAGACCAAGTACACGAGTTCAACGTCGGGCTCAACCTTTTGTCTCGCGCCGTCACACTCGAAACCATAATGAGGCTCCTGTTCCCCCAGTGACTACCTCGCAGGAAGCTCGACTACTTCTGGGGCAGTTGAAAGTACCATCAGCTCAACCCTATCAACAGCAGAAGTGACAAGCATTGCAACAGCAGTGGCACAGTCTGTCTTGGCATCTTTACAGTCAGCCTTATTGCCTACGCCCATACAGAATGCTCGGGAGGTTCCGTTAGTATCTTTACCAGGTCCTTCTGAGGCTGATGTCCAAGTGCAGGGGCCAGTGGCATCAGCTTTGGAGGGCCTGTCAGGTGAGAGTGTTAATTTGGAGGTAGCGCGTCCACAACCTTTAGGCTTGTCCCACTTTAATTCTATCACCATGCCCATTGATGCTCAGGTTAGCCCCAAGATTAAGGCAAAGATTTGGGCCCATGAATTTGTTGAGTTTGGGCTCCTTATTAATCCAAGAGTGAGTGATACACGTTACCAACTGTCAATTAACCAGAATGACAATTCAGTGCCAACTCTTTCCCTAGAGCCCTCCTCTCGGATAAAGCCTATCAACACTATTGACTTGTGGACGTCCGCCTTCCAGATTTTTGTTGGGGTTTATACAAGCAAATTCCCACAGGAAGCCCCCTCTCTTATGAAATATGGGGAGGTTGTCCGTGATCTGGCTGCACGAGGTGGAAATTGGCGGTTTTATGATACACAATTCCGTTCTTTACGTCAATCTAATGTGCCTGGGATGCCTTGGGGCACAACCCATTGGGAGCTGTGGATTCGTGCGCAAAACATGAAGCCGAACACACAAGCTCGTCCTAATTCCTCACCGGCTTCCACTGTGCAGCTTGGTCCATTTGTCCCCCTAGGTTACTGCCGGAGGTATCATAAAGGTTTTAAGTGTGCTGGTTGTAACTATAAGCACCAGTGTTTCAAATGTGGCGCTACACATTGTGCCAAGTCCTGTAATTTTCGTCCCTCAAGGCCATCAACCCCTAGTTCAAAACCACTTCCACCACGAGCTTCCAACCCCAGTAATCATTAAGCGTTTGCTACCTTTGTTACATGGATATGATGCTCATGTTGCCCTGATGTTGTCTAATGGTTTTTCACAAGGTTTCCCACTTTATTTCAATGGGGTTCCCTTGTCTTTTTGTTCAAAAAATTTGCTCTCAGCACTTCAGCACCCGAACGTAGTCAGTGCTAAACTTATCCAGGAGGTTAAGGCTGGTAGGATTGCCGGCTCATTTGATGCACCTCCATTTAAAAATTTTTGTGTTTCTCCTTTGGGTGTTGTTCCTAAAAAGATTCCGGGCGAATTTCGACTTATTCATCATTTGTCGTTTCCCAGGGGTGCGTCAGTAAATGATGGCATTTCCTCTGAGCATAGTACAGTTTCATATTGTCGTGTTGATGATGCTATTGCATTAATCAAATCGTTAGGTCGGGGTTGTTTTCTTGCCAAAACTGACATCAAAAGTGCGTTTCGCATTATTCCAATCCGTCCACAGGATTATCCTCTTTTAGGAATGACTTGGCAAGGAAAATATTATTATGATCGTGCTATGCCCATGGGATGTGCTTCTTCCTGTCGCACATTTGAAATGTTCAGTTCTGCCTTAGAGTGGGTTGCTAAGAAACATTTGCATATTGAGCATCTTGTCCATATTTTAGATGATTACTTGATGGCAGCTTCTTCTTATCACCAGTGCTGCACTGCTTTGCGAAATTTTATTTCACTTTGTAATTACTTGGGTGTGCCAATTGCGCCGGAAAAAACTGTCGGCCCTCAAACTGTTTTGATTTTCGCGGGTATTGAATTGGATACGAATACGATGGAGGCTCGGTTACCAAATGATAAGATAACGAAAACAAAGTCATTTCTTTCAGATTTCTTGCGTCGTAAGAAGGTGTCTTTAAAGGAGACTCAATCATTGATTGGCCTTCTTAATTTTGCATGCTCTGTTGTCGTACCTGGCCGGGCCTTCCTTCGTCGTCTTATTGATTTGACCAAAGGTGTCAAATTACCACATTATCGCATTCGACTCACTAAATCCGTTAAGGCAGATTTGTGCCTATGGCAAACGTTTTTTGACGAGTTTAACGGCCGCTCGTTTTTTCTCGGTGACACTTGGCTAAATTCCGACTGCTTGCAACTATATACCGATGCAGCGGCGGGATTTGGGTTCGGAGCTATTTTTGGCAAACTGTGGTGTTTCGGCCCTTGGCCTGAGCACTGGAAACTGTTCAACATTGTCATTTTAGAATTTTATCCCATAGTCCTTAGTGTTCTCTTATGGGGTCCATTGATGCGCAATCAGCGGATCCTTTTTTATACCGACAACGCCGCACTGGTTGATATTATTAACAAAACAACGTCTCGCGACCCTACCATAATGGTACTTGTTCGCCAGTTGGTGCTAGCCTGTTTAAAGTTTAACATATTTTTCCGTGCTCAACACGTTCCTGGTGTTCGTAACACTTTAGCAGATGCATTGTCTCGCTTACAGGTTTCGAAATTCAAGGAACTAGCACCAGCGGGCGTACAGGCTTTGCCGACCGTTATTCCCAGTCACCTTATGCCACGCAGTTGGTCAATATAACTTCAACTCTTATACAATCGAGCTTGCAGCCATCATCGATTCCTACCTATCGTCGGGCATGGCGGCTATATACCCAATTTTCAAACAAGGTTTTGAATTCCTCTGCGATTTCACTACCCCTGTCACCGTCACATTTGGGTCTATTTATCTCATTTATGTTTGACAAAAATTACGCTTGTTCAACTGCTCGTACCTATGTGTCTGCGCTTGGCTATTGTCACCGACTTGCAGGGTATAGTGATCCCACCAAGGTATTTTGGGTTCTCGAAATGTTAAAAGGCTACACGAAAATGGGCATGCGTGTGGACACACGATTGCCAATTACATTGCCCATTCTTTTAAGTATTGTCGACAACATGCCGTCCTTGTGTTCCACACTTTACGAGAGTCGCTTGTATCAAGCTATGTGCACCACAGCTTTCTTTGCTTTTCTACGGGTAGGAGAGATCACGATCTGCCCCCGGTCCCCATTTGTGCTCCAGGTTGAGCAGCTGGTCAAACTTGAAGATCAAGCAGGGGGAATCTTAGGACTTAAAATTACATTCCGAGATTTTAAACATTCTTACAACAAGGGCGATGTTTCTCTTACGTTATCACGTCGTTCTGACATATGCCCAGTGCAGATATTGCTCGATTATTTATCCCTACGAGGCTTTTCAAGCGGCCCATTGTTCATGACGCCTAATGGCACGGCAGTTTCACGTCATTCCTTTACCCAAATTTTGTCCTTAGTTTTTCAACGTTGTGGCCTTGATACGTCCAAATACAAAGGCCACAGCTTTCGTATTGGCGCTGCAACGTTCGCGGCTGAAAATGGGTTTTCTGACGTCCAGATACGAGCTATGGGCCGCTGGAAATCGGATGCTTTTCGAAAATACATTCAAGTACCAAGTTTACGCTCTAGTTCCTTTTAATCTTTTCGAATCGTTGATGGCTGCATAACCATGCGCAGCAAGGCGAGCGGCTTCGTTTTAAATTGTACGGTAATTTTAATGTCTAGCTGTAATTACATCGTATAATTCGTTGGTCGTCGTGTAGCCAATGCAGGGGCTAGGCTCGCGACGAGCAGCATAACTGATGATCTAGCGATCTAAAACTGTTAAGTATAGCATGTATTATCACACTGTCTGCCGATGCAGGGGCTAGGTTGCCAGTTGATATCAAAGTTAGTAGCTAAAAAGTCTCCCATTACCTTAGTAATACGTCAAATTCCTGTCTTTAGGACAATGCGGTGCCGTAAGCCTTGCTTTAAGCTAAAGTGTTTCATATTTATATTCCGACGGCAATTTCTCGTCCGATGAGGGTGGGGGTGCCTCCTCTTCAGGGAGGCTTGTGGCGTTTTTAGCACCCCACCTTTTCTGTGCTAAATTCGAATGATTGTTAAATCTAACTAATTTGTTACTTTTTATTTGAAAATAAATCGGCATGTGCTTTTGCACATAGCCAATATTTCTCCAGAGGTGTCTCTATGTTCTATGATTTGCATTTAATGTTCGCACAGAAAACAGAGCTCATCGGAGCCGGAAATTGTTATTGGAAATAGAATTAGTATTTGAAAGAGGAGGCGATAAATGGGCGCTTATTCATGGAAAACTCGAAAAAACCGTGTTTCTATAACTCAAAGAAACACGAGACATTGCCACGTCAATTGCGTGGATTTAACAGGAATTTCAAAAGTCAAACTGAAATACGAAATAGCTGTTCTTGTACAAAAATATATGTAAAAGAAGTTTATAGTTGCGAAAAATAAGGAAAAATGTTTAGTACTAATAGAATATACTACAAAAGGGAGATGCTTGGCATAAATACCCAAGAACAAGATATTTTTTACTGAATTTTGTTTCGAAATGAACAAGTAAAGAAAGTTTAATTTTTTGTGACAGCTGCTTTCGTGTAAAATAAAAACAAAAAACAAGTTTATAGTTGCCGAAAATGAGGAAAGCTGTTTAGTACTGGTATAATATACAGCAAAAAAAATACTTGGCAAAAATGCTCAAGAACAAGATATTTTTGCTGAACTTTGTCTCAAAATGGACAAGCATTAAAGTAGCTAAGTTTTAATTTTTATAAATTGATTGTTAAAAAAAGTCGCATTTTCGCGTAATTTTTTATCATTTTTGCACGAACAAAGTGAAAATTGCAAGAATATTTTAATAAATGTAATTGAAGTCAAGAAATTGACAAGAAATTGCGTAAGGAACACGAGCACGATTTTCTATTTCTTAAATGTCCTCAGCCGCTGTGTTTATGGTACATGATTAGGTATTTTGATAACAGTATACAATATGGAGTTTGGGGTTATGGAAGTGCGGGACAAAACATAGCACTCTCGTTGGAAGAAGATCTATATATCATATTACTGTGGATATCTCACTGTCTGTTTTAATCGCTTCTTAATCGTCATAATGCAAGTAAGAGTAATTCAAGTCTTTGTATTTCTACGCATTCGAGTTACTTCTTTGTGAACCTCTGAAACCAAAAGTGCTATAAACCTAAACTAGATTTCCAAACAGATTTTCATCCCGGGGTTGAACAACCGGCCCATATAGAAAAAACTATGTAATGCAACTAAATACTGAATATTTATAAAGAAGCATTTTATTTACTTCGCAGATGCTGCTTATAATCTTTTGGAAAAAAGTCCAAAAACTCTTTTTTGTCTTTAAATTTAAACCATTCTAGACAATCTATCGGGTGGCCAAAAACAGCACTCCCCTTCGATTTTATATATGACAGAAAACCTAGAATAGCTTTCCAGCCTACTAAATAGCATCTTATTCGGGAAGAAGTAACTTAAAGTTTTATATTCTACACTAAGATTTAACTGAATATCTACTGAGTTTTCGAAATTTTAATTGGAACTCGTATTTTTAAAAATGCTAAATATGTGAAAGGAAAAGTCACGCAAGTTAGTCTTAGTACCCTCGTGATTTTTACGAACTTCGTTGATGTTAACAAGAAATCCGAGAAATTTTCACTGACTTTATAAATGTTGTTGATATTGCTTTTAGCATTTAGTCATCAAGCAAAAATTTTCTGAACACAATTATGACAAAGGCCCAAGAGGATTAAAAAAGTCACGAAGCTTACACATGCATATACCAAGCGTAGCAATTATAATCCATCGATAATTGCTTTGGTTGCATGGTTGTTCCCGGCAGACAAGGTGCCTTCAATCAATATTAAGCAAGTTTCTAGGAATAAATAAACTGAAAAATTTGAAACAAAAATTTTGCATAGAAAGTTTTTTTAATTAAACAGCTAAGCGATGTGAAAAGCGTCTTGTGTATACACAATTCAATAAGGCCGTTTTATACAAATCTTTAGTATTCGCGACACATGCTTTATTTAAAATATCAATACCCACTGAAGTTGGCTTAAAATCTTATTATAACGTATCAAAATTTAAGTTAGCCCTTCTTAAATAAGATACAATTTATTTAGCTGAGATAACTGTGCTAGATATGATTAAATCAAAGAGGGGTACTTTATTAAGCTACGGGTATAAAGTCATTATAATCTGCGCTAGACTATAACGGTACTAATAGTGTATTAATCTCAGCCTGTTTTAGTTTTGTCAGTTTGATCTAATTTTGTGAAAAATATTTTGTGAAAAATACACAAAGCATGTGAACTGATAACAAACCATTAAATTTAAAACGATTTTGACTTCGCAATATTACATGTAAATGACACTTTACTCAGGCTATTTTTGGTTCGGTCAGCGCTGTCCAGCATAAGCTCCTCATCCGAATTTACTATATCAGTAAATTGCTAAAAGCCTCTAAATATGATAAATTTACGACAAGCCTAACCCTAATGCTAAGCCTAATCCTAAGCCTAATCCTAAGCCTAATCCTAACCCTAAACCTAATCCTGTGTGTACTCCCACCTTCCGCCCCCAACCATCCACGTGAATCTTACGTTTATAATTTTTGGTCCATGCCTAATTGTTACGGTGCACTAACGTTGTCGCGAATATTAGTAAATTCAGAGGCGTTTAAGAATTTACTGATATAGTAAATTCAGAGGAGGAGCTCATGTTGGCGCTGTCACGTATAAATTTTGAAAAAAGTTACTCACTATGAAAAATAATTTGTTTTATCTTTTATTCCTTGTATTTTCATTTCAAACTTCGCAAAATTGTTCAGAAAGCGACAGCGCATTAGTAAGTAGTACATTTAAAAATACACAATGTAGCATGGTAGGGCCCGCCAATCAAACGTAAAAATAAATTTAGACGAACTTCTAAGAAGCATACAGAATGCTCGGTACTGAAGTAGAGCGGATATAAATACGTTAAAGATTTTGCTGTCTTGTATTTTTTTGTACGCAACATGTAGGGAAAACCACCCCCGGAGCTGATATTACGATTGACTAACTGATGTGAATTTTCGCCACTCATAACCATGCTGTTTCTTTGAAACTTTGCACTGAAAATCGATGCCCAGCTTGTGCAAATACATTTGCAAGTACCTTAGATTATAGTTGATCTGAAGGTGGAATCTTGCCAACAACTTTAAGGGAATAGTCGACGCTTATTTAGTTTTTATCGACCTCTTAATCATTTTACGCAATTCCGCGTTTTATTCTCATTTGCAGATTCCGCTTTCGGACTCTGCGTTTTATCTTCATTTGCGGATTCCGCTTCCTGATTCCGCGTTTTATCCCCATTTGCGGATTCCGCTTCCGGATCCTGCTTTCGCTATTCCGTTCTGTATTCCGTTTTCTCCCAGTCCTTCAAATCAGGCACTATGAATTTACAGCTTCAAATGCTTCGAAATAATGATTCAAAGGTCTGATGTACTTGAAAATTTTAAAACTTTACAATTGATTTCCCATGTGTACAAAACATTCTGCTTTTCCTTCGAAGCATTCAGAGCTGTCAAATTTATACAACCGATTGCGGTTAATTAGAATTGCGGCTACCTCAAAGCATCCAAAAATTTTTAACCTTTGGCAATACACCGTTACTTATTTGTTTTAAAGACTATTGGGATTGGTAAAAAATACTTTGAGCAAACCAAATGCTTTGATACCCTATATTTTTCCGGATTATTATTAATAAAAAAACCTTTTGAAAACATGGGCGGTGACTAGTGGAAAACAGGAAAATAAAGTGTTCTACAACTCTACAGAAAAACGACACATTTCCGCGCAAGTTTGTTAGATTGTACGAGAATTTTGAAACACAAAAATACAAAAAAGCGCACGAAAAATAAATACATAAATAAAACAAGTTTATAGTCGTGAAAAATGAGGTAAAATATTTATTGCTACTACAAGATACAACAAAAAGGGGATGCTTGGCATACATACTCAAGAACAAGAATTTTTTATTGAATTTAGTCTCGAAATTAACAAGAAAAGTAAATTTCAATTTCTGTGAGTTATAAACTGTTAAAAAAGTTTGAATTTTTATTACCTTTACACGAAAGAAACTCCAAATTCCCCGGAACACGAGTACGAAGTGTGAGTTTTCCTCGCGTTTCTGTCGACTCCTTAGAAACACGGAAAACGTTTTCTATTTGTTAAATAGGAATCTATGTGGTAAACAAGGGTGACTAGACCACTCAATTCGCCATTCATTTCTCATTCAGTTTCACGCAGGAGCGCATTGCGCTTGTTTGACATTAATTCAGACCTTTTTTCCCGGATAATCCTCATGCATGCATATATTCAGTATGCATACTTACTATCTTGCTTTGTAGTGCCTGTGGTTTCGCTCCCAGTAGGTCCAACACCATTGGTTGTAACAGCAGCAGCTGCTACGTAATACTCCGTATATTCATTTAGTCCAGTTATAATCGTAGATGTAGTTTCGTTTCCAGTAATGCTTTTCTTCTTAACATTGCTATCTGAACAGTCAACGCCTGTCGTTAACTGATAACATATTGTGTAACCCGTTATATTTGCGTCTGAGACACTCGTCCAGTTGACTAACAACGACGTGGAGCTCCATGCTTTGAGATTGGTAAGTGTAACAGCTGGGATAGTTGCTAGAAAAACAAACATATAAATTGTTAAAAGCTTTTAACTTTTTTGTTACCTAAAGACGCGAATGATAATTATCTTGTTTGCATAATTTTTCATATCATTTACCCAATTTTAAGGCGGATTTTACCAATATTAATTACATGATCTTTGTTTACTGTTCAAAGTCCACGCGCTTAAATGCACGAAATGGGTTACGGCATGCGGACATGCAAATAAAGACTTTTCCACTTTAGTGGAAAACGCAGATACCTTCATATTCAGAAAATGCGTAAAAAACGTTCCAATAACGAATTCTCTCTCATGTCCGCGTTTTCCACTTTAGTGGAAAAGGCGGACACCTTAGACAATATACGTAAGAACGTTCAAATAAGACATTTTCCGTCATGTAAAACGCGAATACATTAAAGAATGCTTGAAAAATACGTAAAAAAGCAAAATATAAGTAATTTAACTGCGTAAACATAAGTAATTAAAGCAAAACGACCGCTTGAACAAGTATAATCACAGTATCACACAATATTTTACTTCGATAAAAGGTCATAAGAAGGACAATAAAAAAGAAACACAATGTGATAATATATTCTCATTAAATAGCTGAATGGATATTTTATAGGATTTGATCAACTTTGTTCAACATTGTTTAACTCTACTTCGAAGCTTTAAATGTGACTATCGCAATATGTGTGACTTAAAACAAAGACCAACTGGTGTGGAAACATATCTCGCGACAAGTGTAGACAAGGGTGCCAGACAAGGCTGTTTTACTTTAATTACTTATATTTACGCGGTTAAATTACTTGTAATTTGCGTTTTTACGTTTTTTACTAAAGTGAAAAATGCGCACATGACGGGAAGATGTCTTATTTGGACGTTTTTCGCATTTTTCATTTTTTGTCCGCGTCACATGCATCACACCAAAGAGAATTTCTTATTTGAACTTTCTTACGCATTTTATGAGCATTTTCTAAGGTGTCCACGTTTTTCACCTAACGCACGAAATGTAAGTTATCTGACAAAAAACAAACGTGATCAGCTGAAATTATTCTGACACGTGCCCAAAACATTCACACCACTAAACTCTGATAGTATTTCAATTCACAGAACGAACACAAACAAGGCACGCTATATATGCCTCAGCAAATATTTAATGACTCATGTCTTTAATGATCATAAGACCAATACTATGGTTTACTTGTATTAGTATACAGGGTGCTTCAAAGAAAGCGGAGTTCAGCATTCAAGTTAAATTTTGAAAGGAATATTAAGCAATGAAACTATTGTTTATTCTCGTTTAAAAGTGTATTCGTTTTGCTTTCTTTGGATAGGTTGTTCATTAAATTTGAGCAAGTGAGTCAAAAGTTATGGTAGAATAACTGATCGCGATTGGAAGTTTTTAAAATTAAAATTAGATAACACTTTAATTACATCACATGTTCACAATCTGTATTCAAAGGGATCAATTCAATCTGGATTTCATAACTGGAAGCTGAACATTCATGTTATTTTTACTATGTTTCGTGGTTTGGTGATCTTCTGTAATAGAAGTGTGTTTGATCAGGCAGCGTACAGTAAATTTTGTATTTAAGAAAGCTCAAAAGAAAGTACCATTCACTGTCTCATGCATTAAGCAGTGGCGGATCCAGGGTAAGTCAAAATAAATTATAGCAGCTCAATTTTAAATTCAAAATAACTTTATAACAATGTTATAGGTTATGAATTTCAAAAGAATAAAACCTAACCAATGAAGTTGCTTTTAAGGTATTTTAAAATGTAAATATATTCTAGAATGAGCTGTGGTGATTTATTTTGACTTACGCTAGATCCGCCACTGGCATCATAGATATTAGAAAAAGGGATGGATTGGCAACTCTTTTGTTATCTATATTTTATCTTCAGTTGAACACACCGGAAGCAAACATTGCCCAACTTGTATGGCAATTATGCTTATGAACTTAATTTCGTCTATGCGCATAATTACCATAGCGAGTTGTGCAATGTTTGTTTCCGGTTTATTCAAAATAACTGAACCGAAGATCGTGTATAGTATTGAATAGCGTTGCCAATCCATTCCCTTTCTAATATCTATGCTGGCATTAAGTCATGTGTGGTGAATGCTTTTAATTGCAATCAGATCCATTTTCAAATACATTTACTGTATGCTGTACATGTCTGATCAAGGGAATGTCCTTTCTTGGAGCATCTCAAAATGACCACTTGCGCTAAAATTGTTCCTGTGGTTGTATTACTTGCTTCAAGTAGACAAGGAGTACCTTGTTCGAAAGGCAAATGAACAAGCCATAGAACAAAAAAAATAGTCACCTTCTATGACCAAGTTTTCATTCAGCAATAAATTTTAGAAGTTGCACTACGCTTTTTTGGGATATCCTGTAGACATTATATGTCGACAACACGAGAATATCGGAAAGTTTTTGCGATAAATACCGACAGTATTGTGTCCGTGCTTTGTTGTTACGTGGGCCGTTCCATTGATATTAGGGACCTTAAGATCGACAACGCGGCAAGTTCGAAGACGCGGTGTCAATATGTACGTGCAGGAAGAAGCTTTTTGGAATTTGATTGCTTTAATAACCATTTGAAGCTTGTTTTAGTAACTAACAAATATTTTTGTTGGCCAAAACGATATGCTTTCTGCTGTATGCTGGACTTCCAAAACGCTTCTTACGTCGTAGCATGCTTTCGTGTTGCCCAAGGGACGTGATAATTCTCAGTTTGATGTTCTATTAGGCATGGCTACGCACTTGAGAATACCCCTGGGACCACAAATTATTCATGGCTGTTGTCTTCTATAAAAATGTCTTTTGTTATGAAGCCGCGTCGTCGAGCTGCCGCGTCGTAAATCTTAAGGTCCCTAATATCTTTAATTGGATTTAGCGCATCAAGTTGCTTGAGTATACGAATGAGATGGTTCCCGTTTCAAGACAGATGCCAGCAGAACATGCAATGTAAGCCATATTTTGGGACTTTGCGCTTTACGGTATTAATACGTTTCACTCCTAATTTGACACTCTAATCTTAAGAGCTACAAAACAACGTGTCAATGTGTTTCTATTGCAGTTGTTAAACGCGAAATCGATGGCAATTCTTACAGCCGGAGCATATTCGAGTATAAAAAGTTCCATATTTAAAATAATTTGGCCATATTTAAATAATACGACATTTGCATCATTTGCATATCCGATAATTTGCATTTTGCCGTAATTTTTATCGTTTTGACTACTGCATGTTTCGCTTTTAAAGTTAGTAATATTATATAGATCTTCATTATATAGACTGCCATCGAGTATTAAGCATTCTGTAATCTGATTGGCTCGCTAATAGTAGGACATTAGCTCATTTTCTACAAGTAGAGAAAACACGATGGCGGTCGAAAGTTTTTCGATCGCAAAAAATCTTGTTTTTGAGCATTTTGGCAGCCTTTCTTGGCCATATGTGCAACACATAAACTAAAATAAAGTTTTTGAAGGTTAGTACTTTCTAAATGCTACCTATCCAATAGAAAAATCTCCTATCCAATGGACAGCTATCCGCCGGATAAAAATGCTTCGCACGAAGTATGGATAGGACTGAGTAGCTATCCGTTGGATAATTATTACTCCTTAGCTCATTGCTACGCGTCGCTCTCCAAAATGACGACCAAATTCGTCCTGACGTTTGTTAAAAAATTGAGAAAACGAAAAGACCAAGGTATAAAGTGGCTGGATATAGTAGTTAATCCAATGTGGGAACTGGTGTTAATTTTGCACTTTACGTGGTTCGTGTACCAAGTTCTGTTCCAGAGAAAAATGCATGCAGTAACGTATAAACAAATATATTTTTTCAAAAGAAAAGAAGAGGTCCAAGAAAGCACAATTAGTTTTTTTGTTTGGGTCATTTCATGTATAAAAAGCTATCGTACAAAGGGCATAAACCTAGTGCTTTGTTCAGGCTTACTGCACAAAAGTGACTTAATTTTTGTTCTTACTTAGAACAAATAAATATCCTTAAATTGTTTTTCTAAAATTCATCCCGTAGTTTTCTTTAGTCTTTTTGCAATTTACCAAAATGATGAATTTAATGAAAAAGAATTTTGCGACAACTATCCTTGCTTTCTTGAAGGCTTGCAAAAATACCACCAATGTAACCAGTATTATAGACTACTATACTTTTGTTATTTGAAAACAAATACACGTGACTACAGCATAAGCTCATTCACTCCCATTTTTGGAAAAAAACTGCGACATGCAGCATAACACCTGGCACAATTTGTCCAAAGTTCCAAAATATCGCTAAAGTCAAGAGATTGATAATGATTTGTCATACAAGAAGAACAAGGTTCATATTAATCTATTTTCTCGATGAAGATCATTTGTACATTTGCTAGAATTCATGCATGCTAAAATGCATGCTAAACTTCACAACAGTAGGTAAAATTTGGATAAATCATAGCATAGCAAAGCAAAATGAGTGAGTGAGTATTTTCCGGCGAAATGACATATCATAAGCGCGCGCTCTAAAGGCTGCTGCTAGTTTCTCATATCTCTGAGGATGGTTCTGAAATAAAATTTATACAAGAAGGCTTAGTTTATATTTGTGCAAATCGTGTTAGCCTGATTTTTTAGCTTTTTTGAGATTTACAGCAAATTTGATATTTTCACGCAGTTACTTGTAGGTATATTAACCAATCACAATTGACTATACTATAGAGTGAATGATAATAAACAATTATTAAATGAGGTCGAGCAGGATATGAGGAATTATTATATACACAAACCGAGACCTTAATAATTCCTCATATCCTGCCAGGACCGAATCAACGTTTTATTATTTTTTGAAAATATTTTAAACTCAGTTTAAACGCTTGCTTTGTAAGTAAGAATATAACACAAGCTGCCAATAATGGAACAGCATGAAATTGTTCGAAAACTTTAATAAGCCAATAAGACAACGGAAAAAAATATTCTTAAAACAATTGTCAGACTACGACGAAAGGTCGATTAACAAAGATCAGTCAATATACGACGAAATGAGTCATGTCGTATATTTGTTTTCAATATACGACGAAATGGCTCATAATGTAGTATATTTATTTTCAACCTTAAATTTGAACAACTACCAAGCGGATATGACGATTTCACCTTTAGCTCTTAACCAATCAAAACTCCTAAAATATCTTCAATAAATAACAATTCCTCATATCCTTCGAGAACCGAATTCAATAATTGTTTTATTATTTCTTGAAAATATTTTAAACTCGGTTTAAACGCTTGCTTTGTAAGTAAGAAGACACAAGCTGCTAATAATGGAGCAGCATGAAATTGTTCAAGAACTTTAATAAGCCAATCAGACTACGAAAAAAAAATTCTTAAAACAATTGTCAGATTACAAGGTCAGTCAATATACGACGAAATGACTCATAATGTCGTATATTTATCTTCAATTTTCGACGAAATGACTCATAATGTCGTATATTTATTTTCATCCCCAAGCGGATACGACGATTTCACTTTTAGCTCTTAACCAATCAAAACTCCTAAAATATTTTCAATAAATAATAATACAAATTTAATCAACACACAGATAACTCAGTTATCTGCTAGCCAATAACTGAGTTATCTGCATGTTAATTAATTTTTGAGTGATAAAGTTTGAAAACTAAGGTCATTAAAATCGCGGTGGGTGAACGTAAATCACCTGAATACCTTGCCAAGAAGTTCTTGTCCCTGTGATTACAAGGATAATAAATTTATCATAAGATTCTGGTATTTTACCTGGTTTTGAAAATCGTCGACCTATTAGCAACTTGCCATATTGATCGAAACGTACTGGGTGAACTGTTTTTTGATCAACTAAAAAATTCCTGAATATACAACATTTATCTCCTCGCGCTCAATCAGCATACCGCGAATTTCACAGCACAGAAACGGCACTATTACGTGTAAAGGATGATATTATGATGAGCATGAACCGTCAACATGTCACAGTATTGGTTATTTAGATCTCAGTTCTATTTGATATTGTAGACCATGAGATACTGCTTTGCAGGTTAGAAGTATATTTTGGAATCAAAGGACGAGTTTTATAGAATGGCTGCGGTCGATGGTGACCCAGGAGTGCAATTCTATTTTATTATTTTTTTTTAACTTTTTTTTTATTTTCACAGATATTTTTTTATTTTTAATGCTCTCTAATTACGTTTGATGTTTTCTATTAATTAATTTTCTCTATAACCTTGCAATTAAAATAACGAGAAGTTTTTCACAGCCTATAAGCGCCATTTGAATTAAAAAAGTCAATGATGCTTCGCGGTCGCCGAAGTTTAACAAATAAACGCGCATTACGCAAGTGTAAGCATGTCGGAAATGAAGGGGCAAAAGAGAAGGCACGCAGAAAAAAAAGGACGAAAACTACCGAATGCTGTTATTTGCAATGGGAAAAAGGAATGGCTGTTGCAATTTTCAGTTAGAGTACAGTTAACAATTCACCTTTGCCAATAGAGGCTTTGGAAACACCTTCAAACTTGAAGAAAAGTATGTCCTCAAATGGTACATAAACGGTCTGCAGGTTAAAGCGATGTAATGTTCCTTCGTTTTATATCATATATTTCGTATAATATATAACCTATATTAACTGTTATTGTTTTTCTAATGCTCTCAAAATGTGTTTACCTAAACAGAATGTCAGTTTGACAGTTGTACTATAAGTAGCATGCAATTACTCTATATATACTCCCTTTTTGTAAGTCCACTTTACACGTTGTCCATATCTTTGTGGTGCCCTTCGCACACAATTTGCCATCTTCTGATGGTAGATAGTAGCTGTCCATTAGTATTTCCAATTTGATCTTGATTGTTCTCAGTAGTGTTCTCCCGACCGTCTTCGTCAGTATCGCTATTATCTCTATTTTGCCGTGGGATACGCTTAAACTGCGAAATATTCCTAGTTATGATATGTCCATGTCGGTCTTGGGCAGTAATTCGCGATCATCTTTTCGTTATGACTGTATAAGGAGCCGCACTGAATCTAGAGCTCAAATTTTTCTGCCGAGCTTGCTGTACAAGCACACAGTCCCCAACTTGAATATCACTTGATTTCGCGCGTCGTCGAGCATCTGCATACTGCTTGTTATATTGTTGTTTTTCCCTTGTCTGTGTCTTTTGATAACATTGCGCTTTTGTATGGCCGGCAATTTACCTCGAACTGTTCTATTAAAGATCAATTCTGCCGCTGGTACTGATGTTGCCGAGTGCGACGCTTGTTTAGAAACCGTAGACGGTCAGTAGCATCTTTAATGGTCGGTAGCATCATTGATCTCGTTCCCAGACTGCTCTGGTCTCAATTAGATGAAGTTTTATTATAAATAGGAATTGTTTTGATGGTTTTGTGAAAGCTCGTTGGTGTGTGGCAGTGATAAAGAACAGGCAGCGGTTCGAATCCCACTTGCGATTTTTTATTTTTAAAGTTCATCAAACTTTTTTTGTTATATTGTTTCATTTTTAAACGATCTGGTGAGGGTTAGGTTTATGGTTTGGGTCAGAGATTGGATTATTTAAAATTTTAAAACGCAAAATCTATTAGTTTTGTCAGACATTTAGGCTTTTGAACGAGACCAATGATGCTACCGACCATTAAAAGATGCTACCGACTTGTCTACGGAACCTAAATTTGCTGCGGCGACGTTCTGTATTGTAACAGGAACCGGTTTAATTCTTGTTGCCAAGGACGTTTCTCTACCTGTGCTGTTTTCAACGCTTTGCCAAGCGGCTGCATGACTCTTTCGACTTCGGCGTTACCTTGTGGCCAATAAGGTGTTGAGAATTCTGGTTGTATGCCGAGTGCATTGACATATCTTCGATAGTCTTCACTATTAAAAAGTGGGCCATTATCAGCTTTGGCTACTTTTCGGATACCATGTGTTGCGAGGATTCTATCCAGTTTTGGATAACCGTCAACGCTTTGGTCGAGGGAACTATTACCACTTCAGGGAATCTTGAGTGGCGATCAATAACAACCAATAAATACTAGTACTGACTGTCAAGGTGTGCGATCTACTAAGGTCCTTTAGGCGTCGGAGTGTTAGCTATTAGTTCTGGTGATTGAGATTTAACTACGGCTTGACATGGCAGACAGTTTCTGATCGTATTTTCTACTAATTTTTCAATGTTCGGAAACCAGATTTTTTCTCGAAGGAGAGCTTTTGTCTTAGTAATTCCTATGTGAGCCTCGTGAGCAATGTCGATCGCTCTCTTTGTAGTGATTGTGGAACTACGATACGCGTGCCTCTAAGCACTACCCCGTTTGACGTCACAGTGAGCTCATCCAGACTTGTAAGGTTTTACAATGTCATAGTCCCACTGGTTTAACCTTTTTGCCGCTCTAACTCCTTTTAATACTTTGTCTTTGTGTGTAGCTTCGATTATTTCTTGCATTGTCATTGCCTTAGGAACACTACTTGAAGGACAAAATTTACGTATTTTTCTGTCATTGATTGTTGTCTAGAACGTGCTTGAGTTGGATGTCTCGAAAGGTAATCAGTTGGGCTTGTATTCCCTGGTCGATACACCACTTTAAATGCGTATGGTTGCAGCCGAGGCATGGTAGTTTTTAAGTAGCGTTGGAAGCGATGTTTTCCAATCATTCCCTTCAACTAACGAGGTTTGCACATATCTTAAAAGGACCTTATTAAGCCGTTCAACGAGTCCGTTTGCCTTAGGCCAGTATTCTGTAACGTATTTAACAGCAACACCCAGGATTTGAGTGTGGAGTAGAATTCGGATGATTTAAAGTAGGATGCGTTATCACCTTTAATCTGCTTGGGATATCTGTGAGTTGCAAAAGCTTCATCTAGCCATGCAAGTATTGGGCGTTATGTGACGGACTTCATGGTTTTCGCTTCTGGCCAACGTGAATAGTTTAAGTGTGACAACATATTCGCCTGAGGGAAATGGTCCACAGACGTCAGTAGCTAAGGATGACCATCTTTCGCAGGGTAATTCGGTAGGCTTGATCGGTTCGGGACGAAAGGGACCGCCTGTGACTTGACATGCGTAACACTTGTTTATGTACTTTTCAACAGTAGTATCCATTTTCGGCCACCATGATTTGAAACGAAGACGCTGTCTTATGCGCGTTACGTGCCACTTGGCTGCTTGTGTTTCAAGGCTTTTAGGAAGCACAATCCGATTTCCACGCAATAATATACCATTTGCTGTGGATAACTCATCTGATATACCTTGAAATGGTTTAGGTATTAACTGGAGTTAGTTGGTTGCTAGTTCTTCCAGAATCCTTGCCAGCCGATAGTTTCAGCAAATATAAAATATAGTTTAAAATATATAAAATATATAAAATAAAATATAAAATATATAAAATATAGAAAATACATAAAATATATCAAATATAGCTTACTGCTGAAGATGAATCAAATAGATTCGAAATATACAGTTTAAAATTAAGTTGTGTACTACAATTATGCACACCTTATTCGAGATATCTCTAGTTTTAGTTGCTAGTGTCTCGCTGATTTGACAAATTTCGGGGTCTGCGAAAGAAGACCGTCTAATGTCCTCAGTGGCCATTGCACATGGTGTCATTTCTTGTGCAAGATTGCATACATATCGGTCAGCGCAAGATTCCATGTTGCTGCGTGTTGTAGTCGGTAGTGGCAGTCTGGGCAAGCTAGGGGTCTGCCAGATTTTTCGCTCCAGGTCGATAAACAACTGTAAAAGCGTACTCTTTAAGGCGTGGAATCCAACTTTCAAGTCTGGCCGGAGGCGGCTTGCCTGATGGGGGAACTTTGGGTTGGAATAGGCACTCAAGGGGTCGATGGTCTGTTTCTAATTCGAATGATCTTCCAAACAGATAGGTGTGGAAATGTTCACAACGGAATACTATGGCCAGCGCATCGCGCCCGATTTGGGCATATTTCATCTCGGTTGCGGTTAATGACCTACTTGCATAAGCGACTGAGAGGTAGGTCATGTCAGACTGTTGTTGGAGAAGAACCAAACCAACAGAAAGACAGACTGAAATGTGCCAGTACAGGAGAGCTATTGATTGCTTTCTTCAATCTGTTTAAAGCTGCTTGATAATGTTCAGTCTACTGAAGTTGGCTATTCGCTCTGGTTAACTGTCGTAGGGGGTACGTTATACTGCTGTAACTGTCGATATAACGAGAGCAGTTGGTAAGTCCAAAAAAGGATCGAACTTCCGCTGCACATTTCGTTTGAGGGCCGTGAAAACAGCATTGATCTTTGCTTCATCTGGTTAGATGCCATTACGCGATACAATGTGTCCAAACACATTGATTTTTGTTACAGCAAATGAACACTTTTCTTCTCGCAGAGTAAGACCATAGATATTGATGCTCGTGCTTCAGCCGCAAAAAAACGCTAACAATCAACGTAAACTCTTCAAAAATGGATCAATGCTAAATATTTCACCTTTGAACGAAGCAATCACCCAGTTCGAGAGCTACGTTAGAGATCCAAAAACAGAACAAGTCTAAAAACCTGTCGTGACCGTTCTTATTCGTCATAACACAGCTATGTTTGACACTCCAATCCTTTCCAATAAATTAGAGTTGATGGATGTTTGGTATGATTCATTGAGCATTCCAACAACATGAAAAATGTAATTTATAAGATGCCTTGGAGGACGTGATCGCTCTTCGCAAATCAACTATATCAATATACATGTCATGTGACTTATTAGTATGCATCAACTCGCGTGTGCTTGCTATGCGTGCTTCGAAGATATTACGAGTTCAGTCGGGCAGTGTTTCTAATAAGCGAAGCAAGATTGAAATATGCTGGAACCATATTCGAACGATCTACGGTGGCGCATGATATTTCACCGCGTCCATTATTAACATTATTAACGTACCTATAAGGAAATCGCTTCACAGCTATTTGTTTCTACTAAAACTGTTTACCGTACTTATCAAATGTTTATCAACACTGGTGATGTAAAACCTTGTGTCCTTGGTCGACCAAACGATACAAATACTTTCTTTCCTGACCAAGAGTACATCATTATGGATTTTGCACTTAGAATGCCACGAATGCAGCTAAATATATTTTTAACGCGACTGGTACATGCACTCATAGTTGTACTTAATCGTAGTACGATTGAATTTGTACTGTATTATTTTGTACAGACAATTTATGAAAGCGAAGGATGATGCATTCGGTTAAAATGACCATGATTACTGAGCAAAGCCAGTTTCTTGTGTCCTTTTAGAATTCCTTTCGCCAATTGGTATAAACAATTTAGTTGTTGGCATTTTAATCGTGTCTGTAATGAAGTTAATGAAAGACGCAAAGATCCGTTTGTCCCTAACATTTTAAATTTATGCATAAAATATCTTTTCGTTTCATATTGTTCTTTGTTTCCCGCTGTTCCACATGTTAATATCCGATTGCTTTTTTGAGCGGTTCACTGAAGCTTAACAATTTACTATATAGCTTGATTGTTTGTGTGCTTAGGTGCATCACGCCTGGCTGCATGTCTTGTTATAATCAATACTTAGTTTAACAAAACCCTTATATATAATTGTCGTTTGGTCGACCAAGGACACAAAGTCTTACGTCACCAGTGTTGATAAACGTTTGATAAGTACGGTAAACAGTTTTAGTAGAAACAAATAGCTGTGAAGCGATTTCCTGATAGGTAGGCTACTTTAATAAAAGACGCGGTGTAATATCAATCGCCACCGTAAATCGTTCGAATATGGTGCTGGCATTTTTCAATCTTGCTTCACTTATTGGAAACACTGTCCGACTGAACTCGTAATATCCGCGAAGCACCCATAGCAAGCACACGCGAGTTGGTGCATACTAATAAGTCACATGACATGTATATTGATATAGTTGATTTGGGCAACGTTAATGACAGCGACTGTATATATATATATATATATATATATATATATATATATATATATATATATATATATATATATATATATATATATATATATATATATATATACATCAAAAAATTATTGCACTATAATGCAGTCATGTTTTTTTATCGATGATGTTACTACAAGATTATATTGATATTTCTACTAAAATATCTCTAAATTTAGAATCTCCCCTACTTAAAGCATATTTACCAAGAAGTTATGAATGTAAATTAAAAGTTTTTACGTCGTAAAGCACACTGTGCGGATTAATAACAATATAAGGCTAACATTTCTTAATCAATCAGAATTGAGTACTCTGACAAAAATGATATAATTAGTTGAAAATATAGTCTTTCTGAAGTGTACTAACCTGGTTTACATTCTACACCGGCATCTTCCGAATGACTGCAGTCGTGCCTACTTATTCCCCTATGATCACAATCCAAAAGATGTGATTCATGACCTTTGCAGTTCACATCATCAAGCAATATTCGGCCACTTCCTTCTCCATAATAAGCACTAAATCTTACTTGCTTGGCACCAGGGAATCCCAAAACACGACAAACGACATCACCATCAAGAATATCCCAATAATCGTCACAGACTGTACCCCAGCCAAAATCACGGTCATAAATCTCGACTCTTCCACTCCTATTGTTGTTTGAACCACTCAGTCTGACAGCTATGAAAAGAGAAAAAACTTAACAAAACACTTATTTACACTAAGAATTAGAATAACAAATGCTTCAATAAAGTTCATATATTGAAAGTTGTACTTAAAATGTGTTGAAATGTGGAAGCTATTTAAGAGCGGCTGCCTGAAAAACCAAGAATCTCAATTCAGTTGTAAAAAATTGAATTTTGTCTTAAGTACAAAAGAACCTATAAAGTGAACTGATTTCAGAAAAAATACAAAAAGTTTCTGCGAAAATTTTTCCTGGGAGACATTTTCAAAATTCGATATTTCCGGTCTGGGAGTCAACTATACGTACTCCAACGGCTTCAATATTGAAGTACTTTACCCAAACCGCAGACGCGCTCATGCGAAGTCGCATTAACTTCATACTTCGCACAAATACTGGAATACCTTTTAGCTGTAAAAAGTGAATTTAATTTTTCTTCCCTTAGTTATAAATACAATATTGGGTGTTTTTCAGGATTTTTGATTATGGCATAGTTTTGAGTCCCTGAAAAGTAGTAAAAAATGACGAAGTTTGTCGAACCTAAACGATTTCTGGTACCTAATATTTTTGAATAAAAATAATACGATTATGAGTTATACCAAGTTATCCATGTTTATACAAAAAAAAATCTGTTTGATAATCGAAATAGTTTTACGTTGAGAAATAAATATATCATGCGATATAAGTCGAAATTATTGAGCGGAAATTTAATTACTTACTACAAAATTACCTCGCCAATCGTAGAATTACGAATTTATAAAATACACTTAGCCAATTTGAGTTGGTTTTTGGTGTTCATACTACATCTGTACACAGTCCTCAATAAATATGTTAAGCTATCAGGGCGAGGTACGAGCTATCCATTGATGCATTCAGCCTTTCCATTCAATCTTGCTGATCCTGTGGATAGGTATGTAAGCTTGCTTTTGTATGTATGTGTGGTCTTCCGTCTTCTAAACCGCCGTGCAGTGTCGCAAGGGCTTCAGATCTGAGTCAGTAAACTTGTACTGCCTCAGGTTAGCTGGTGAGTGGGAGGCCTTTTTGTGATATTTTATGTTTTCGTTGAAATCTTATCCATATATATTAGGTTAAACATGACACATGTAATAGTGAAACAATCACTTCAAATACCTTTATGCATTCTTATAAGCACGCTTCGGCTTGTGCACTCTCTATGTATAATAACTCTTGAAGTTTTTACTTCATTTTAGTGAAACAAACACTTATAAAATGCGTTTGTGTATATATATATATATATATATATATATATACACACATATATATATATATATATATATATATATATATATATATATATATACACACATATATATATATATATATATATATATATATATACACACACATATATATATATATATATATATATATATATATATATATATATATATATATATATATATATATATATATATATATATATATATATATATATATATACATATACATACATACATACATACATATATATATATATATATATATATATATATATATATATATATATATATATATATATATATATATATATATATATATATATATATATATATATATATATATATATATATATATATATATATATATATATATATATATATATATATATATATATATATATATATATATATATATATATATATATATATATATATATATATATATATATATATATATATATATATACGTAAATCACCAACCCTCCACCCCAATTCCACAACATCATGTATATAAATCACTAGTAGAATTATTTTCAAATTTTTTATTATTTTCAACGTTTCGGGGCAAGCCCCTTTCTCAAGATTACATTCAATGGCAATCTAAGGTCCTTTTATAGCTAATATTATGAATTAGTTAGTCAAAGTCTCGTACATTTAATCCCTTAGGAACAAACGTATCCAATTTAAAAGCCCAAAATGCCTCCCTCTGAGTTGGATTTTCTTTGCTTGTTTTATCAATAATAATTACACGAATATCACTTAGACCATTATACCCGAGCCAAAAAAATGTGCATACAAATGCTCTTCAGCCATGAAAATCACTATGGCCATGAAAATCACTATCGCCTGAAAATCACTATCGAGGCAAACAAGAAATGCGTTGACTTTCTCGATGTAACTCTCAATTTGTCCAATGGTAAACATATGCCTTATGCCAAACCCAATAACACACCACTCTATATTCACTGCAAATCCAACCATCCACTTGTAATTATTAGGAACCTTCCTGAATCCATCAACAAACGCCTCTCTGATATTTCATCTGACGAAGATGTATTCAACCGTGCAGCCCATGTATATCAAAAAGCCCTTAAGCATAGTGGATACAATCACGAGCTGAAATATAAACCTCCAACCTCAACTAATGTATCTAGCACTGCCCAAAATAAGAAACGACTAAGAAACGTCACCTGGTACAACCCTCCGTACAGTAAAAACGTCGCCACAAACATCGGCCATACCTTTCTCAACATACTTGACGACGAATTCCCGGAAAGTCACGTTCTACATAAAATTTTTAATAGAAATACCGTGAAAGTAAGCTATTCCTGCATGCCCAATGTCAAACAAACTATTGATGGACATAATAAATCTATCCTAAGAATGGACGACCCTCAAAAGAAAACTCAAAACAGTGGATGCAACTGCAAATCACCCAAAAAATGCCCTTTGCCCGGCAAGTGCCTCGCAAAATCAATCGTATATCAAGCAACCGTAACCACCAATGACAATAAGCCCGATCAAACATACATTGGCCTTACATCCAACACATTCAAAACAACACTCGCCAACCATAAAACGTCATTCACCAACGTAAAAAAGAAACACGCTACTGAACTTAGTAAGCATGTCTGGCAAAGATAAACATATCGACTATAAAATCAAATGGGAAATTATCAAGCAAGCAAGCCCCTACAACAGCACTTCCAACAGATGTAACTTATGCCTTTGGGAAAAGTATTTCATCATTTGCCATCCATCTCTGGCTACTTTGAACAAAAGAAACGAGCTAGTATCATGCTGCAGACATGCTAACAAATATTTACTCAGGAATTTCGTGACATGATTTATATATATTTCAACACGTACTTAAACTAACCACTAATGTAATACCAACTCGCCTAACGCATGCCGTAAAACATGATTTAACAATCAATTAACCTTTTAACATATATAGTATAATGTTTCAGATAAACGGTTAAAATTCAAACTAGCAAATAGGAGGCTTGAGTTAGCTTAGACATTTGTATGTAATCCTCTTGTATATATTAAACTTAGTCATTAGACAATTTTATCTGAAGAGTACCGCACTATTTGTGTAGCACGAAACTGACAGTAATAAAATGTCTGGTCACAACTATTGATTCTTTGATTTTTTTTTTACTATAATATGCTCTGGTCTACCATTGAGCACTCTGCCAACGGTTATTACTATATCACATATAGTGTATATATATATATATATATATATATATATATATATATATATATATATATATATATATATATATATATATATATATATACATATACATATATATATATATATATATATATATATATATATATATATATATATATATATATATATATATATATATATATATATATATATATATATATACGTGTTTTAATGAAACTGGAGTCGATATAAGAAAACCAAAAGGAGATCCTAACGTATTTACGCCAACAACGTGCGTTCAGCGGAAATCCAGGTGCAGAAGAAATTGTTGAAGAAATCATACCAAAGCCATTCGAGACAGCGGAAGAAATGGAGGAATTAAACAAAAAATGTGAACAGTCGACCTTCAACGCAGCTTTGGTAATTTTTATCGCCTTTTGTCATTTGTAGTGTATCAATGACAGTAGTTTTGATTTACTTTATTTATGTAATTATTCTGATTTGCCATGATTTTGATTCATAGGTTCGTTATCTAACTTCCCAGTGCGGACACAGTTGTGGCGACACTGTTCGCCGAATAATGGGAAAACTCGGTTCGAACAAATTATGGTCGTTGTTCAGCTTGAAAGGACGAAAAGGAAAGAAGGCCTTTAAATCCCTTCAAATATATAATGTCATCACAAGTGAGTTGTTAGTTGATATCTAATTATCTAGAAGGTACTATCGCAAGGACAGGTGTAAACATGTAAACACAATTTTTAGTAATCAAAACATGATTTTAAAACACTCTATTTTCGGAATTGCATCTGTATTACTATTGCTGAAGCGATCAGAAAGGTTTCTTTTATTTCCTGAAACGATGAAGGAAAGGGCCCTCGAGGGAAGGGCCCTTGTGAAATTAGTAATTCCTATAATAGACTGGTGTCGATGGTTGGCGTTCATTCTGGCCAAAATAAGTCAAACTTGACAGATATTAACCCTTCATATGTGTTGTTTCATGTGTTACGTAGCTACTCGAGGTTATATGAAAAATAATTGCAACTGATAAATTTCTTTTTTAGAGGCGTGTACGAAGTGTCATCCGAAGATAACGGAATTACAGATTGAAGAAAACATCGCAGACACTCTGAAACACGCTCCTGGCAAGCCTGGTGGTTCAAAATACTAGGTACTTTTCTATAAGTCGTATTAAATATCTTAAAATAATCAATGTGGCCTACTTTTTAAGACAGAAACGTTGCTTAATGAACTTGTACTTCAACATATTCCTCGATAAATAGCGAGCAGCAAAACAATCAATAATTGATGAAATAAATCATAAATTGATGAAATAACAATGACTATTTTATGCTTTGTCTCTAGTTCTACAAAAACAATTAGATTACTCGCTTTCGATTTATATGAGGTAACAGTTAATTCACAGAAATATCGAAAATGCAAACTAATTGCTAATTAGTAACCTTATAAGTACAAAGAGTTAAGCTTATGAAAGCGATGCTAGTCATGTAAGCTCGACTTGAAGAAATAGCTTACAATAAATTGCTAGTTAACGATTAGTCGCCGAAAGTGAGGATGATTACATGCCTATATTCACTGAGCCGAAGACGAAATGAATGTAGACTTCAAATTACCTCGCCTTCGGCGACTAATTGTTTTAATATAAGTTTCCAGGTGCATGGTTACAAATAATAATCAACACAACTTTATCAAAATTCTCTTCAAATTTATTACTATATACAAAAAAAGACCAAAAGGAAAAAGCTATAGTCACTGACCAGTGACTATCACTTCAGAGACAGTGAATCTTGGCCAATCAGAATGCAGGAAAATCAATAGTCACCTGGAAATTTATACTAAAAAGATTTAGCATGCTTGTTTTTACCATGTTAGTGACAGTTGTATGTCTTGATAGGACCATATGCATGAGCTAAATTATTTTGAATGCAGGCATCGATTTCTTAATTATGTTTAAACGCTCGCCACATTGTCAAGAATTATGTCTTCGAAATGTACAGGTATAGGTGTTTCTGAATGCTTTAGTTTAAGGCATTAGCTGACAACGCATATTATTTTTTCTAGAACTCTTCGTGAGAACTGGTGTCTGGTGAAAGTGATCTGGCTTTATGATATAGAACAGTGCTGATATTGCATGCCTGCTAATGCAGATCCAAATTATAAATATTAATTGTCCCGGAGTGTGCTTATTGATTAAAGCCTTCAACTAAAATAAACATGATTGAGCTTTGTGTGAATTATCTAGCAGTATATGCTTATTTTATACCCGGCTGAGCGAGTTGAAAAGCTGTAAGATTGACGTACAAGGCTTGCGCTCGTCGGTTTCATTATACGCAGTTTTCAACTCGCTTAGTCGGGTTAACTCTCCTCAACATAATAAACATGCACCTTAGTCAAGTCACTCATAGTTGAGTTTGCTCCCTCGAAAATCAATGTTTACGACTTAGTATAGTGTCTTTTAGGCGCATGTTTCTGACCCTGAATTTTCTACACGTGAACACTCAACATTTGGAAGAGATATCGGCCATATATGAGCATGCCTAACATATATACAAAGAGAATTTTTTTACAACGTTGTAGCAACGTCGCCCAATGACCTGCTCCGGACGAGCATCGCTGAACGTTGCTGCGACGTTGTGTGAACGTCGTCCTGACGTAAATTACGACGTCGTCAGGACGTTTTCTGCTGTCTACAAAATTACGTTGTCGCGACGTCGTTTGAGACGTTTAGAGGACGTAACGGCGACGTTCGCTCGACGTCGTTGGAACGTAAATATGTTTGCTGGGTATATATATATATATATATATATATATATATATATATATATATATATATATATATATATATATATATATATATATATATATATATCTGCAGAATGTTCATTGCAAACTTTTTCTATATTATATATGTGTATATGTATGTACATATATATATATATATATATATATATATATATATATATATATATATATATATATATATATATATATATATATATATATATATATATATATATATATATATATATTTATATATATTTATATATATTTATATATATATATATATATATATATATATATATATATATATATATATATATATATATATATATATATATATATATATATATATATATATATATATATATATATATATATATATATATATACAGGGTGTATAAAAAAAAAGTAGACAATTTTGAAATTAACGGCTCTCAACCTCGCGAAGCGGCTTGCAGTATGAAGTTTTTTATTAATGTTCATTGCTTGGGTACTTACGGTGTAGAATAAATGAAAATATTCTGAAATTTAAATGTTTCAAACCCAGGGGTGTGCGTATTTTGAAACACATTAAAAATGGCTTGCGCACGAAATTGAAAGGCTTAAGAGTAATTTTAAGTTGGTAGGTAGAAAATATGTTAGGTGTTTTATTGCTGTTCAAAATTTCAAGAAATTTGATTGAGTTTAAGCCACTCAAAACGTCGTGCAAATATGTGCGAACGTATATTTTTTCTCAATAAGAATCGTTTTTCTGAAGAAATGTTCCAATTTTATTTAAATGTCTCTTTGGAGTTGTATATAAATTAAGTAAATACATAAATTAAACATGCACAAAGCTAATTTTGCTAAAAATATGGAAGTTCGCGGGACGTTTTGACCCGAGCTAGGCTTAGACCCGAGCTTAACCCGAGCTAATTTTCTGAAATTTTGTACAGCAATACAACACCCGACAAATTTTCCATCTACCAAGTGAAAATTACTTTTAAGCATTTAAGTTTTGTGCGCAAGGCATATTTATATTGCCTACTTTTTTTGATACACCCTGTATATTTATATAATCTTCACTGAATTCTGCACGTCACAACGTTTAGTTTGATCGTTTAATCAGAATCTCTAACATAAAAGCGTGATTCTTGTGATAATGCATAAATTAATTGCAAAACAATTGAAACATTTGTCATCTGCGATATTAAAATAAATGGCTTTGACACCGAAAAAAGTTATAATAGAAGAAAACGAATGTTTTCTTTGCAAAAGTGATACAAAATTCCGAAAAACGAATAAAGGTTTTTGGACGAAGTTCTCTCAACTTGGTAGAATTAATAAAGCGAGCAGTCATCGTAAACCTCGCAGAGTTTGAAAAAGCAAATACAATGTTTGTTTGTTCAAAATGCTATAAGCTGCTTACTCGGCTGGATTGCCTCATAAAATCATCCGTGAATCTGTGTGATGAATTGCTACATATTTTTCAACAAAGGGGGCTCGTTCGATTGAAAAGAATGGCGCCAGAACCACCATAAAAGTCAGTTTCCTTTGGTGACGAAAGCATTTCCTTACATTCAAGTCGAACCATCGAAAAGTTCTACGCCTTTAAAAAAAGGAAAAATACCGAGCAATGTAAGGCCAACGGTAAAAGACGGTGTTACAAAAGTTATCATCACGGTTGAATTCCCGTCGAAAACTGTACGAAAAGAGCTAAGCGGTAAAGCCCCTGCATTTGGACCAGATGATCGTATAGCTTGCGCTGTTATGAAAAACCCAATAATAAACAGGTCTGTCGTGAACTTGGTTCTCAAAAATGTAGGAAAGAATTGAACGACCTATGCTCTCGGAAAAATCCTTCAGTTCTCAGGAAAAGTGCCAACGATGATATTGAACTTTTGTTTAGAGAAAACGTATCTTGAGACTTGAGTTGAAAGAACGCACTCCACTATTTTATGGTTTCTTGATGACCTGTGCGAATGCTAAAAAGGAAACTACATGGCTTCCTAGCATAGTCGTGGCCGCATCTGTGTTTTTAAAGCAAAGAAATACGCATATGAATACCTTTGCAACTGTTCTCAGTTTGACAGTTAAAAACAGATCTTCAGAGGTAAGTTGACGATTTATTATAGAGTGTAACAGTGGAATAATGAATAGTAGTATTTGTATGCAACATTGCAATGCGATGCCACTATATTTATTTGTTGGAGCAAAAAATTTGCAAATTGCTCTCAAATTTTACTCTACTTTTCAATTGCGAACGTGTTTACAATTCGTTGAATTTATATAAATATTTGCAACATTGATATTGCACGCAATAGAACATCCGGTTTGATTGTACATGTAAATACAAATAGAATGACTCCATGACAATGTTATTCAAGTGAATCAATTTAGTACTGTTCTAATTTAGGCCGTACTTCAAAGTTCAGCAAGATGAAACTATCTTCATCAAGATCATCAGATCACGACATTGTACTGCAGAAAATGAAACAATCAATCTCCCAGATGCAAGCGCAGGTTAATCAAACATTGTATAAGAGAGATGAAATGGCCCAAGCATGCGAACATATTGATCATGTTTGTGTTGCAGATTGCAAAATAGCGCACAGCAACATGAATAAAACAATAAAAGATCTCAAGGACAATGCTGATCCTGGGTACAATATTTCCTATGACAATATTGATATCAGGCGTGAACGGAGGAATAGGTCAATTGCAAACCAAAACCTTAATATACACTGGGTAAATCATCGCTGTACATTCAACCGCGTTAGTGGTAATCACCTTTCAACAGATCCTGGTCCAGTTGTTCTTAAAGTGCCCAACATCTCTCTTCTCCCTAGTCTTTATGACCAAGAGATACAAAGACATAATCTCATTGTCCTTGTATCTAGAATTCTTGTACAGCATTTTAGTGCATTATCCTTCCTTGAAAGTGTTTGTATTAGGCACATCTCACACAAGTATGTCAAAGAAATGTCAATGAAATCAGAACAGATATTATTTTATTAATAACTAAAAATTATATATTAAGTTTTTAGTTTTGGTTTTGCATTTGCATGTGCATATTGAGGCCTAGTAAATAGTAATTTAAGATATATTCATGGGTATATGTACACACCTAAATTGTTTGAGTTTCTCAAACAACATTTCATGCATCTGGAACACAATTTTAGCACTGTTTAAAATTTGAGCTGCACCAAAATTAAGATAAAAATCAGGACTCCTAATAGCCCTCCCCAAATTTCAGTTTTGCATTGGACATCGGCCTTGCATTTGGGGCTCTACAAAATTGTCTAAATAGCTTTATGGGTAATAATAGGTTATTGATTGAGTGTGAGGTCTGTACAGTGAAATATTGGACCGAGTGTGTTAGTATGCCCAACCACGAAAAAAGCGAGGTCAATAATCTATTTATTATATATATAATATATATATGGCTCTCAAGGCTAGTTCCTAAATTAAGTCAAAAACAATTTTTCAGCGCTTTCGCGTTCAGACAATTTGGAGTGGCTTCCTCATTTTAGCTATTCTGTAGTCAAAATCTAGCTTTCATAAAGCCATATAATCATTAGAATTATTACATATTTTAATCATATTAAAATTTGATTGTTTTTGGTTCCTCTTGGTGTCACCGTTAAAAATGAAAATATCAACAATGAGATGATTGACATCTTAAAGAAGTTCCAGGATTATATACCACACAGCACAAATACTAAAGAGGAAGCACAGATACTTTCTTGTGATCAACTATCAGTTGAGAGAGCCATAAATATCATCCACTCAGTTTCCAATGGATACAATGAAACAGATAGACTTGAAGGTATGATAGTTCAAATAGGAGACTGGCACACATGTGTGAAAATTCTTGAGGCCTAGGTATATACTTTTACATTTATTTGAAATTTTATTTACCAAATTAGGTATTTACTATACGTATTAGTAATCACAATTGGTACAATTGGTATTGAAGTTGATTAGCAAGAGCTTTTACTAGGGGTGGGGGCATAACACCTCCCTGAAAACATATTGTTGGCATGAAGGATTCTGTCAGCACAATGTCAGTTCTTTCCTTTTTAAATTAGCTGAAAACAGAAAGCTATCATTGTCAATAGTTTTAGAGACTCTAGTAGAAGTTGTGTATTTTATGTTATAATCTTTAGAATTTGTAAAATCTCACCCCTCAATCCACCAAATGGCATTTCAGAAGCACTTAGTTTGATTGGCCCTGTTCTCCCCGGATTTCTCATAAAAATTAAGTGAATACAAACTTGTTATAAAATTAAAAGCAAGCCTGGATTACAATCTTCAAATGTATTAAACTTATATATTATTTAATTCTAAGGTCTTATTTCACTGCTTCTACTCTGCAAGTTCTGCAACGGACACTTGTACGCTAATGGCTGATTGAATCTTAATAAACCGTCGAAATGTCAAAGTGGACCCACACTCTGCTTACAGACCGGATAGAGACTTTATCATCACAGAAGTTACTGCTTGTGTTATTGCTGCTGCCATGAAGGTTCTTGGCATTGCAACTCTATCAATGTCCCATTGGCTTTTCCAATTCCAGCAAAGTTTGAAAAGGAAGACAACTTTACCAAGTTGAAGTTTCTCCATCGTGCATCAGCAAAAGTTGTTGATGAAATTGTTATTGATTGAAATTGTTATGGAGAGAGCCACAGCTATTCAAGACAAGGAGATTAGTAACAGCCAACAACTAAATGAAGATAATCGATTTCCTTTTTGCTACACTGAATGTCCGAAATCATACAAATATAATGAAAGTGCAAGAAGGAAACACGAAGCTTCTCACGATCCTCGTACCTGAAGAACGTGGGGAAGAAGCAGCAAAAGACAAAGAAAAACTTTGCGTACAATTATAACTTTGCTCTGGTTTCAGAAGGACTGCTATTTATTCGTCGATACAATTGCAGAGGGAAATGGGGAACGTATAATTCGTCAGTATGCTTTAGAAAGTTTGTACCAACACCTGCTAATCAAAGGTGTGCTTTCCAAAAGAGATTCACATCGATTTATTTGGATTAGGTCAGCGAACAACAAAGGTGGCTTGGGAATGAACATCCCGCTGGATCTTGCTGTTGAACATAGCAACAATTTCCTGAAGCAAGCTATTAATCATCTCGGTGTCAATCTTACAGAGAATGCAGTTACCAGGATGAGCAAAGCAGAAGCTCCAATGAGAGGTGTTATGGATAACATAGACAGAGATTTGAAAAGAATTAGAAGATCAGGTAAAAACAAGAAGAAATCAAGTATGACCGATATGGATGTACTCATCGGAAAGCTAACAGGTGAAGATGTCTTCAGTAGAATGCCTAGCAGAGGTTACAAGCATTTTAAGAACTTTGAAAGAAGTCCAATTTCCTGGCTTGACATGTCAAAGTTTTACACATGGATAAATAAACACAAAGATAACATGTCTATTGGTACAAGAGGAAGATAATATCCAATAAATAAGATGATAAACAAAGTCTAAAGTGAATGTAAGTAACATGTGTGGTAGTAATGTACTGTAGATAAATATATGTTATTTACCGGATGGGAGGTCCGTACTGGAGAAATATTTTGTCGAGGTCTCAAAAACGGCCCAAGGCCTTCGGCCTTTTGAGACCTCGACAAAATATTTTTCAGTACGGACCGACCTAAACGGTAAATAACGTTTTTATTTTTTTCTGTGTGATGCGTAATTAAACTATTACAAAAATCCAGTGTTGCGAACATGCTTTGAGATCAGCTAGTTTGTTACTTTACTTCAATATTTATTCAAGCACGGCTGACAAACAGCTAAAACGAAGACTATACTTTCGGTGCTACTGATGTTTTTATACTCAATACGGCAATGAAAATGGTAAAGTTAATACGATTTTTTATTTTATCGTTCGTTTTACAAAAACAAACAGGGTTGAAATATGCGTTTTGACACAGAAAGTTTTATTTTCGACTAGCGAAAATCAGATTTAGTTTTTGACAACATTTAATAATACAATTTTAAGTCCAGGAATCAATTTTAAACTGCGGGTTAGTAGTCAAAGTGTTACTAAACAGTATTATTTTTGGGCTTTTGTATCTTTTACTGTTTATTTCAATGTGTGCTTCTTACTTTTGGATGAGTACCGCGTATAATATATACGCCGGCTTTTACATGTACGGCTTTGCTCGGCTTTGTTTGTAAAATTTTGTTATGCTGTTATGTTTTGTGTTTTGTTAGATTGTTTTTTGGCTTTTAGACACTTTTATTCAAGTTCAACAATCAGCTCCACTCCTTCTTGGTCTGTTTTAAAAAAATAACTCTTTTGGCCCGCGGGCCAAGATACCGTAAAAAGCCGCCCGCTCGTGCAGCCAATCAAATTGCAGGAAATCACAAAATAACTCTAGTCGTGCACAAATAAAAAAATAATACTTAGTATTTGTCAGTATAATATATATCCAGATTGACTGGAATGGCATTTCCAGAGTCTACCACAAAAAACGTTGTTAAAAAGTATAGATCAAAGGTATTTCATTAATATTTGTGGCATCACATTTTGGCATCTTCCAGTCTTGAAGCAGACTGCTCGTGCAAATGCAAATTTAAAGCACTTAAACACTTTATGAATTGTGATACAACAGATTAGCTTTGATTGGCATGTTTATTAATACCAGTGTGAGTTAGTACTAAATGTGAACTTGCTGCGCCGAGTATCTATATTACTACTTAAAAAAATAAAGAGAAACTAGACATTCCAATGGAAGGCCATTTGTCAAGGGTCTTCGCTTGAAATGTCTAGTTTCTGCATGCTTGTTTTTTCAAGTCAAGGACATTTGCTCAAAAAGTTGAGTTTCTGCTTATAGTAAGCACTACAAGTTCATTTTAATTAATACTCCAAAATCTGTTTTTTTGCCAAACTGTTTTGAATAGTGGTGCGCAATTTTTGTCATTTGGCCCTAAATAATGTGTAAATTGCACATTGCACTGCTAATTTGCGCTCTTACCTATAATGTGGTGCATTCATATGGTTCATATACAAAGTGCATTTAGTTTATAGTAAACTGATCCTGTATAGAATTAATATACATTCAAAGTAATTAGGGCAGCTCCCATGGGTTCAATTTCATGATCAAATGATGATTGCTAATATTTAATGAATATATATATTTGACATGTAAGGCTGAATGCCTATTTTAACATGTCCAATGTTGGTAAATTTCTGAAATTTACAAGTATCTTCAACTCAGCATTAGGAGAATCAAAATGACAATTTTGTTGCATTAGTTTCCATTTCAGAAACAACTTTATTTAATTTAGACATCATACTGTGGCACTGTGCAGGTCCTCTGATTAAATAACTAATTAATTGGGAGGAAATCTAATACATTTTCCCGTATATTCATGTATATATTTTTATACATTCTATACATGTATTGACGAAAACTATATTAATTAAGAAAGGTTATTCAAATACCATATCAGGCAATAATGAAGCATATGTATGTACATCACTTCATAAATCTACACTACCATCAGAGTTGTCTGTGAAGTTGCCATCTAGGGTCAATTGACTACATTCCAAAACCAAACCAAACAGTTCCTCATCATTAGCTATTTCATTCCACCGTTGAAATGTTTTGTCATCTTCACTATCATCATCGTCTTTGTTCTCTTCTGGTGTAAAGGTGTATTCATCCAAATCCCCAAACACATCATTCAGTATTTTGTAGATCTGTAATGCATGCTTTTCGTCCCAGATCTCTACATGATTATAAATGTCAAAATAGGAAAATATTTTATGGCAGAATGTTCAAGAGTTTGTAAAATGTGAAGTTCTGAAAAACCAAGTAAGAATTTTGGTGCAAAGAAAACTTTCGCTTTTCCTTCTTGGGTTGTCAATTTTTTCAATGACTGAATAATTCCTTTGTAATATGAAACAAGTTTATCTTTCAACTGTTCTCTTTCAGCAAAAGACACATTTCGTGTCTTCAAGATAGGATTTGGCATACTTGATGCCACTGGGTATCAAGACTGTACACCACAGTTTGTGAGACCACATTCGCAATTCAATGCACAACCATCGCAACACAAGTGGCAAGGAGATGGTTTTATGGCCAACCGTACAGATTGAAAAAACTTAGCAAAAACTCTCGACAGCTTTTGGTTTTCACATATGATTTCATATCCTTGTCAAAATGTCTCAGCAATGAGCTACTGTAGAATAGAAATGCATTACTACGAATATAGCTTTCTACATTTTTTGATGGACCAAAGTGAACAACAGTTTTAACTCCTTTGCTATGGACACCCATACCAAATGCAATTGTTGCAACAAGAAGACGGATACACCCATTAACTTGCTGAAAAGAATTCAAAATTTTCCTCTTATTTGCTTCTGATGTGCATGAATGAAGCATTTCAATCAAAACCATAACTTGTTATTTGGGTCTAGAAAATTTCATTCACGAAGATTCTCTCTCAGCATCGCATAGAGTGTGGAACACTGTGCTATTGTTTGGCAATAAATGATTGTTGTTGTACAGTCTACACCTTTCTCTAACAGCTCATCCGTTAACCATTTAAAAACCTCATTCAGTTTATCATATTTGTTTATATATGACACAGAATATGTTACATTGGTTTTGTTAGGACTTTCAGTAATAATAAAAGGGTAATCCATGAGTAAAACATCAAAGATTTCTTGCTTGGTTTCTTCTGTTGCTGTTGCAGTAAGAACCACAAATGTTGTTGGTATCAGTGACCTCAGTTCACCAAGTTTCATGAAGCATTCACGGAAAGCTGCATGTTTGTTGCTTGTCGACTTTCCCCTACATAACAATGCATTCATTAGTTATAATTAGCGAAAATCATAATGAACCATGGAGTGGATTTTCTGTGCGTGTGTAGGTAGTCCATAACTTCCTGGGACCTTCGTATCTTTTCTTTGTTCCATCTCGCCAGGAGGTCATGAGTATGTCGCACACCTGTGGTGGAAGGCCTTCTGCTTCACAGCGTCCCCGGAAAGCGGCCATACCGCGAGTTTCAGCGTTCGCCACAGTGGATGCCTGGCTTGCCGGTTGAATGGTAGATATATTGTGTGCTCCGACATTGGCAAAATCGCTGGGATGTTGATCAACAACTGCAGCAGGAGTGGATACCATGTCTGTGCCGGCCAGTTTGGGGCAATAAGCAGACAAGTCACCTGGTCCTCCCGAATCTTCTTCAGGATGCGAGGTAGCATTACTATTGGGGGGGGGGGGGGTGAATGAATGATGTCCATTTGTTCCATTGCAAGGTCATTGCATCCACACTCATCGCCTCTGGATCTGGGTGTCGTGACACATATATATTTTGGTAGATAGTAATTCAGTCGAGATGCAAACAGATCAACTTGTGGAGTGTAAAATTTTCTTACTATACGTGTGAAAATTGACTTGTCCAGAGTCCACTCCGTGCGTTCGTTGAACTGACGTGAGGCCCAGTCCGCATCGACATTCTGAGTTCCAGGAAGGTGTTGTGCTGTTATCCATATGTTGTTCTGATGGCAGACTGCCCATAGCTCGACCGCTAACTCCGCCAGCGTTGATGACTTGGTTCTTCCTCTCTTGTTGACGTAGGCAACTGCTGTAGAATTGTCCATCTGTAGATTGGTGTGCTGTGGCTTCCGTGTTTGAGTGCGAAGAAGGGCTTGATGGCCAGTAGGGCAGCTTTTAACTCGAGAACGTTGATGTGGTTCCTGGATTCCTGGGGAGTCCAACGTCCCCCCGTCAATATTCCATTGCATTGCCCCCCCCCCATCCCTGTGTGGATGCATCCGTGTATATGACCATATCGAATGCTGGCAGGGTTAATGGAGTATTGTTGAATTGAACTGTTTGAGGTGAGATCCACCATCGGAGATCGGTTAATGAGCCCTTTGATAAGGAAATCTTGGTCCTTCTCTCACCGGTAACTTACCTTCTGGTGGCGTAGTATGCTTATGTGCTGTCGCTGTAGTGCACGGTAGTGCAGTGGAGCCTGTGGCAGTCCCATTTGTGTGCAATGGATCATTCTGCCGAGAAGGGCTGACAACTCTGTCATCGACATAAAACGATTCTGGTATACCTTCCTGCATTCTGCCTGAATGTTTTGGAGCTTCTCGCTCGGTACGGCTTGCAGCATGTCTGTGGAGTTGATCAGGGAGGCCAGAATTCGATGCGTTGTGTTGGAACTTGGGAGCATTTGTCCTACTTGATAAGAAAGCCCAGTTGTTTTAGCACATTCACAATGCTGTGAAACACCGAGGCCAATCTGTCTGGACTCTGATCCAAAATGAGCATATCGTCCAGATATATTACAAGTCGTATCCCCCGCGATCGCATTAGTGAAATAACTGGTTTCAATAGTTTGGTGAATGTCCAGGGTGCACTGGAAAGCCCGAATGGGAGGCACTGGAACTCGTATGTTGTTCCCTGAAAGATGAACCGTAGATAATGTTTGTAACTGTCGTGGATTGGCACTGAGAAATAAGCGTCCTGGAGGTCTAACTTCATCATGAAGTCGCCTGGTTGAATGAGCTTGCGTACCGTATCCAGACCTTCCATCTTGAACTTGCAATTCATACCGATTCAAATTCTTTGAGTTGAAAATTGGTCTTTCTTTTGTGGCTTGTTTCACAACAAACAGTGTTGATGTGAATTGGTTGGGTTGTTCCTGTACAATTTTGATTGCTCCTTTTAGTTGAAGCTGAGAAATGGCTTCTTTTATAGGACTGGTGTCGACTTTCGACTTTGCTTTTGTGTGTCTCTTTCTCCATTGTCTGGGTTGACAAACAAAGGGGATTTTGTATCCCTTCACAGTTTCTAGGATCCAAGGATCTGTTGTGGTCATTGCACAGTTTAAATAAAAATGTTTGATTCGTCCTGCTACAAGACTGTCCGGTGGCTTTATTTCATTTAGTTTTGGAAGCTGATAGTCAGCTTCCCTTGTGCTTTGAGTAACCCCCTCGTCGATCTATTGTTTTGATTTTTGCCGAAGCTAAGGAGTCATTTTTTTGTTAGCGGACGAAGGTTGAACGACTGTATGACTGGTTTCGAAAGGAGTTATTCGACTGAAACTTACCCAGTGGGCCAGGAAAAAATCTTTTCTGGGCCGATACTGGCTGTCCATGCAACCACTTTAGGATTAGTGTTGGCATGGCCATGCTCCTCTCGTATCACATTGTGAAACTGCTCTGGAAAGAGATGCTTATCTGCTAGAATTTGATCTTTCAATGTACGTTTTCCCACATCGGTTAGGAACTCGGCAAACTGTCTTTGGCGCCAGCTGTTAAGACGACAGTGAGCGTTACCCAGTAGCACTACAGCATCTTCTATAAGTGCTTTGATATGGTCAGAATCAGGAGCCGGTATCTCCTCACCATCATCATCGACTCCCCCAACCATCTCGAGTGACTGTAAAGCACATACTAGTGGTCGAACAGCAGATATGAAGGGGGCCTGTTTGTCCGCAAGACCATCATCAAAGGAAAATACATCTTTTGTTTTAGTAAAACCATGAACACGTTTAATATCATCTTTCATCCCAGTTTGCATCACTGGAGAGACAAGGAATTCAGCTGTTCCTTTTATGTCTGGGTATTGCTCCATGACATTTGTCCATACCTCTTTGGAGAGTTGGTTTGTAAAGGCTGATTTGAGAAAGGATAACAATTCCTCAGATATCGTAGCCTCTTGTACAGGGGCATAATACTTATCGGCTCGGCTAGAGGTAGCTGATAAAAATTGTATATTATCATCCTGGAATTTTCCCTTTTTTGCAATTGTTTCCCCTTCATTGGTTTCGACATTTGGGGAATTGTTGAAATCTGGTGCAATGAGAGCATTACGTAAGAGGCCAGGTAGAGTCCTCTTTAATGTCTCAGCAACTTTCTGTTCAATCACAGAAGTTATATCATCTCTTGACAATGGGTTTTGTGGTACATCATCCAAGCCGGTACTGGGAATGATTGTAGTTTCGGATTCCTGCGAGATGGGTACCTGCAGGGAATCGAAATGTATGACATGTTTGCTTTGTTGAATTTGTATGCGTTATTTTCAACTTGTTAATTTCGTTGAGCGGGCACTCTAGACGACTTTTCACATGTCATTTTAATCTCTTATCCACCTGCGGGATGGGCACGTCCAGGGATTTATGTATATATATATTTTTTTTTTATTTTTCATGTATAAATATACACATTACACCACCGTGCTTTCTTGCCTTTCATTAATATGTATACGTTTAGGCAAATTTCTTACCCTAAATGTGTAAGTTAATCAAAGAAAACAGCATGTACACAAAGACTTACCTTTTCTAAGGACATTTTAACGGAGAACAACTTTCAGAACGCCCAGTTGGATAGTATTTTTAAAGGATTTTCAGCAGACTTTGTGAGTTTCACAACAAACCGAAGCTTGCCCACGAAAGAAAGAGGACGTCATGGCGCATGCGCTGAATTAAATTAATAAAATAATATCGTGGGTTCCAAGCCGTCGCGCGCCGCGAACTGCACCAGTATTGGGAGTATCAGTCGGAGAAGGAGTGAAGGAGAAATGGTAAGCAGCATCAACCTGGTAAGACAGTATCTCCCATATGTATTTTTTGCAAGAAAGATCATTGGGTAGGTGATTGTAAAACAGTGGTGACACTTGAAGCACGAAGAAAATATTTTTACGACAATGAATTGTGTTTTAACTATGGCAAACGTAGGCTAACAAATGCCACAGCCGAGGATGTATTAAATGCAGAGCTAGGCATCATACTAGTTTATGTAACCAGGAAAATAACCCCAAAAATCCTGTCTTCACCAGATATACGTCACCAGTCGAAGGTCAAACACTTCCACCAATGATTCCCATTAACCTAAGGGGCACAATTCTGTGGGCGTACTTAGATTCTGGGTCCAGCAGAAATTTTATATCAAGTGAAGCCCTTCGAATGCTAAAGTTGACTCCAATTCGGCATGAAATGCGTCAGATAGTCACTCTTAGTGGGACAACAAAAACATCCTTGCCAATTTTCGAAGTGACTATGACATCGCTTGACGGTAAGACGAGTGAGAAGATAGAGTTAACTGGTAGTAAGCTGTCCGATTTCACAACAGTGCACCTTCTTAAGTTGAGTGATTTGAAATCGAAATACAAACATACCACAGATAAGGGTTTCTAGATGAAGCAGGGAGATAAGTATCAAATGCATGTTATCTTGGGAGATTCTACGTAGTGTAGGATTAAAACAGAGGAAGTTTTCAAGGGGAACCCCGGTGATCCCATAGTTGAGGGCACCACCTTTGGCTGGACAGTCGACGGTGGGGAGTTTCATAGTGACAGGTGTTGGTTCTCTCGGGAGGTCCAGGATTGTCAGCAACTGTATAATTTAGACGTGTTAGGGGTAGAAGATCGGGGTGAGAATGATCAACTTGGCGTGCACCGAGAGTTTAAAGGGAACCTTACTAAAGACGAACATGGGAGATACGAGGTAAAGGTACCGTGGATACCTGGCGCGTAGTTAAACGAGACTAATGAAGTGCAGCGTAGAATACGTTTGAAACGGGTAGAGAAGAAACTCGAGGGCGACGAGAGCTTACGAAAGGATCACGAAAGAATTGTCGTTGACCAAGTCACAGCCGAATAACAGAGAAGGTACCTGACACTCCTACGGGGGAGCGGGTATTTTATATGCCTCACAAACTCGTCGTGAAACAAGAAGCAACAACTACGAAACCTCGGATAGTTTTCGACGCTAGCGCCAAGCCACAACCTACTTCAAGCAGCATTAATGAATGCATGTACCCTGGCCCTTCTTTGCAACCTTGTTGTGGGACATACTTGCTCGAGCTCGGATGTGTCCATACCTATTGATAGGAGATATAGAACAGGCGTTCTTACAGATTGGTCTCAACGAGGAAGATCGGGACGCGTTTCGCTTTCTTTTCAATTAAAACGGAAAGGATGAACATTTTCGGTTTTCGCGTATTCCATTTAGCACCGAAGCTAGCCCCTTCATGTTGAGTGCGACGTTAGATTACCATTACGATCAACAGCCAGACACGGTTAAAGAGACGGTGAGCACGCTGAGAGAGAACACTTATGTAGACAATTTGATGGTGACAAGAACCAAAGTCGATGATTTACGTAAGTTTAAGTCTGAAGCCACGGAGGTTTTAGAGAACGGGAAATTTCCCGTGCACAAATGGGAAAGCAACGTGTTAGCCTTATAATTAGAGAGCGGAAACATGCCCAACCCGGGAAAGATCTTCGGCCGACATGCCTGGGACAAGGTGAGGGACACCCTGAAAGTTCAAGTGCGTAAAAACGACGTTAGTCAGCTAACCAAGAGAGCTATACTTAGCCGATTAGGGAGAATCTACGATCCATTAGGAGTCATTTCACCAACGACAGTCGAAGGCAAACGGATCTATAGAGACACCTGTGAAGGTGAAAGAAGTTGGAATGCAGATGTTTCCCCAAGGATTACCCAACAGTGGAATAATTGGACGAAGCAGTTGCGAGATGCTGAGGTACCGAGAAGCTTAGTGTCTGGGGAGACTAAGGGTATTGATCTGCACTGGTTTTCGGACGCGAGTACAATGGCGTGCTGTACTGCAGCGATTGCAGTTGTCGAAGACGGTTCTGGGAAGTCGAAAAGACTTTTGGCCTCAAAGTCTCGTCTATCCAAACGAAATACATCAGTGCCTACACAGCAAAAAACGCACAACCTGTTCTGGCCTGATGAAAACAGCATTGAACAATGTTTTGCTGCACACATTGTTCAAGGTTGTCAACAATATTGTTCAACATTGTTACACCTGATTACAGGCTAATTCAGGCTCATCAACTTGTTCAGTGTTGTTGACAACCTTGAACAATGTGAGCAGCACAACATTGTTCAATCCTGTTTTCATCAGACCAGAACAGGTTGTGCGTTTTTTTGCTGTGTAGATTAGAATTGGTCAGCGGGCATGTGGGAGCAAACCTGGTTAGAAACCTCACTCGTGCGATGAAAAGATTGCCCATTTGACTGTTAGTTATATGGATGGACAGTTTGATATCTCTTTACTGGATTCTTAATTCAGGGAAACCTTGGAAGACCATTGTCTCCAATCGCGTGAAGAAAATAGCAGAGATCACACAAGAAGTGAAAATCCAATGGAAGTTCTGTCCAAGTGGAAGAAACCTTGCAGATATTGGAAGTAGAGGGGCATCCTTAAACAAGATGGAGAAGAGTGGTTAGTTCGAAGGCCCAGATTGGTTGCTGAAGGAGGAAGAGTGGCCGGAACAACCAAGCCTTAAGTCGTCCGTTGAAGCGCTACATGAAGAGAAACCCATTCGGGAACTTGTCTCAACCGTAGTAGAACGGCATGATGATGAGTTAGACGAGCTTTTGCGACGAAGAACCTATTGGCAAACGGTTCGTATTACAACGTGGATTGTTAGATTTGTATGTAACTTACGAGCAAAGAAGAATCGGGTCAAGAAGAGACGGGGACCCCTAACTACGGACGAGTTATCAGAGGCGCAAAACTGCTGGATACGGAGAGAGCAACGTTACGTTCTACGAAACCCCGAGCAACCAGGTTGGTCTCTGTTCGAAGATCCAGAAACGAAGGTCCTGAAATGTCAAGGACGAATCCCGAACTATACACCAGTCTATCTGGAAGACGGAGTTTTTGTAATGAAGTTCATTAGACACGTCCATGAGAAAGTCATACACCTTGGTATCGCCAGCACGATGGTGGAAATCAGGGAAAACTGGTGGATTCCCCGTCTGCACTCATTCGTAAAGAGACATATTCACAATTGCAACGTCTGCAAAGTTTTGCAACCAAACCATTTGTACCGCCGACTACTGCTTCGTTACCAAACTTTCGTCTTGAAACGGTCCGGCCATTCCAACATACGGGGGTGGATTTCGCGGGACCTTTGGTTTATAGAAAGAAAGACAAGTCAGAAGGGAAGGCGTACATCATAATGTTTACGTGCGCGGTTACCAGGGCGGTACATTTGGGGACAAGCAAGTCTCAGTCTGCTGAAGAGTTCCAAAGCAAGCTCAATTCGTTTATAACGAGGAAGACAAGACCGAATTTGATAGTGTCGGACAACGCCACTGTTTTTAAGGCTACAGCGAAATGGATTCGTATGATACGAAAGAGCGAGCAATTGCAGAATCATCTTGCCACTCAAGAGATTCGTTGGAAATTTAACCTGGCCAAATCACCGTGGTGGAGTGACATGTACGAGAGATTAATTAATCAGAGATATAAAGAAAGTGTTCCACAAGACATTGGGCAAGACGCACCTTTCCTTTGCTCAATTCGAAGCCGTTGTGATGGATATAGAGAGACATTTAAACAACAGACCGTTGACATATGTGGACAGTGATGGAGGTGGCGAGGAGGTTCTGACTCCCAATTCAATCATGTGGGGACAGCAATCACACATCTTAGAAGATTCCGAAGAAGAGGAAGAAGAACTTGCAAAGTTTCATCGACGTTTTGTAAAGGCTCGACAGCATGCGTGGACACAATTACGCAAGGAGTATATCCACGGGCTGATGGAAAGTCATCGGATTAATCGAAATACACCGCCGTCACCGGAAGTTGGGGAGATTGTTCTTATTGTGGGCGAAGAGAAGAATTGTGGGAGATGGATGAAAGGAAAGGTTTTGCGAGTTGTAAGAGGCCGGCCGGTTTCCACTGCAATCGTATCGTAGCGAAACGTAGCGTATTTCATTGTGTTCGTATCAGGAGCCTACAAAGGAACCTAATCGAGAGAAAAGAAAGGCAGCTGCTGATGCACAAGCGAAGATTCGTGAATTAGCAGAAGACGATGCTATTTGAGACAATACGTCATGTTGACATTGGTATTTGTAAGTTGTGTGTAAAAATTGAACTTTGTTAATTTTTAGGGGAGGGTGAACTGACTTGGAGTAGATTTAGGAGAACCGGAAGTAAACTGACACTTCCTATACCAGGAATTAAGACTAAAACCGGAAGTAGACCACGTGTAGGAAAAGCGAAAAGGTGTTGAGATGTGAGAGGGTTTTGTGTGTTTGTTTTGTAATAAATTATTCGTTTAATACAGTGGGTGAAGCGATTACGTATATTATAATGGAGTGTGCCAAACGATTTGGTACAAAGGCAATGCTGCAGCTGTGTTGTTCTTTTTTTAATTATATTGAAAGTCCTAACAAAATATCTCAAGATTTAGAATCTCCGCCTACTTTTAAGTGGTAAAAATAAAAGCGTAACATTTCTCAACCAATCAGAATCGAGTACTCTGACAAAAATGATATAATTAGTTGAAAATATAGTCTTGTTGAAGTGTACTAACCTGGTTTACATTCTACACCGGCATCTTCCGAATGACCGCAGTTGTGTTTATTCATTCCATTATGATCGCAATCCAAAAGATGTGATTCATTACCTTTGCAGTTCACATCATCAAGCAATATTCGGCCACTTCCTTCTCCATAATAAGCTGCAAATCTTACTTGTTTGGCGCCAGGGAATCCCAAAACACGACAAACGACATCACCATCAAGAATATCCCAATAATCATCACAGACTGTACCCCAGCCAAAATCACGGTTATAAATCTCGACTCTTCCACTCCTATTGTTGTTTGAACCACGCAGTCTGACACCTATGAAAAGAGGTAAAACTTGATAAACAATTATTTACACTAAGAATTATCATAACAAATGCTTCAATAAAGTTCATATACTGAAAGTTATACTTAAAATGTGTTGAAATATGGAAACTATTTAAGAGCGGTTGCCTGTAAAAACCGAGAATCTCGACTCAGTTGTAAAAAATTGAATTTTGTCTTAAGTACAAAAGGACCTATAAAGTGAACTGATTTCAGAAAAAATACAAAAAGTTTCTGCGACAATTTTTCCTGGGAGATATTTTCAAAATTCGATATTCCCGGTGTGGGAGTCAACTATACGTACTCCAACGGCTTCAATATTGAAGTACTTTGCCCAAACCGTAGACGCGCTCATGCGAAGTTGCATTAACTTCATACTTCGCACAAGTATTGAAATACCTTTAGCTGTAAAAGGTGAATTTTTTTCTCTCAGTTATAAATATTGGGTTTTTTTCTGGATTTTTTAATATGGCATAGTTTTGAGTCCCTGAAAAGTAGCTAGTAAAAAATGACGAAGTTTGTCGAACCTAAACGACTTCTAGTACCAAATATTTTTGAATAAAAATAACACGATCATGAGACCAAGTTATCCATGTTTATACAAAAAAATTTCAGTTTGGGAATCGACATAGTTTTACGTTGAGAAATAAATCTATCATGTGATATAAGTCAAAATTATTGAGCGGAAATTTAATTACTTACTACAAAGTTACCTCGCCAATCGTAGAATTACGAATTTATAAAATACTCTTGGCCAATTTGAGTTGGTTTTTGGTGTTCATGCTACATCAGTACACAGTCCTCAATAAATATGTTAAGCTATCAGGGCGAGGTACGAGCTATCCAAGCACAAGGGTGTAATTAAGCCTTCCTGTTTATTACCATGCATTAACTTGAACTCTCTCATGTTCAACAATCCGTATCCAAAAAACCAAATCCATGCATTTCTACAGTGTTCCAATTCTTAATATATATATATATATATATATATATATATATATATATATATATATATATATATATATATATATATATATATATATATATATATATATATATATATATATATATATATATATATATATATATATATATATATATATATATATATATATATATATATATATATATATATACATATATATATATATATATATATGTATATATATAATCCAGAAATCTGAACCAGGTAGGTTGCAATGTTGGTATGATAACTTAGAGCGCTCAATACCATAACTGGCAGAGCGAGTAAATAATAATAGGAAGGCAAATTTTGCTGTCGCTACTCTGAGTTTCACGCGCTTGGGCGATCATCAGCCTAAGCGCGTGAAACTCAGAGTAGCGACAGCAAAATTTGCCTTCCTATTATTATATATATATATATATATATATATATATATATATATATATATATATATATATATATATATATATATATATATATATATATATATATATATATATATATATATATATGCATTTTCAACTTTTTGTACCACTACAATAAAATTCTTGGCCAAGGTAACATAATGGAGTTTTGCAAGTGCACGGATCATTTTCAAGCTGCAAAACTTGATTTATCTACATCTGCAAATTTGTATACACCATCATGTATACCAACAAGTAGTTATTTTCCTTTTTTAATCAGCACAGCTCTAGATCTGACTTATATCAGGCAATCTTACTGTGAAAAAGACACTACAATTATATCTGTACACCATGTTCAATGCAGTCAAAAAGTTGTGTTCAATTTAAAATCAAGCTGCATATTAAATACCACCCATATATAAAAATTTTGGTGCCATTAGATAGAACTTCAACAAAAATACTAATAAAATCTATTTGCAATCTCCAGGTGGTGGTGTTACTGCGGAGAAATATTTTACATGGTCCTGCTAATTATAAAGTATCTCTTTCTACTGTAATAATATACAAGGAAATGTTTCTGGGCTGTGATTGGTTGATTCGAGTGCAGTTAATCCAAAACATCACCCAGAACAGTGCAAAAATCTGTAACAACAGTGCAAAAATCTGTAACAACAGTGCCAAAATCTGTAACAACAGTGCAAAAATCTGTAATAAGCTCTTTGAGCGATGGGATTTACTCGCAGAAAAACCAAAAATATGGCGGCCGAATTTTCACGTTTGCTTAAAGATTTCGTCGAAATTTCAACACAATTTGGGATTCTTCTCTGACAATTATGATCACAAAGCAAACTCTGAAGTATGCTGGAACTTCGTACATAAAATTTTTAGCCATGGCTTTTATAAACATGAATTTTTTAAGCGAAGAAATTCGAGAATGAGTGCACTTGCATAATGCGAAGTTGTAAGTACAAAATGCTTGTTTGAACATTTCCTTTTTATATTATTAATAAGTAATAGCATAATTTCTCGTGCAATTACGGAAAACAAGCACTCGTGAGTTTTTAAAAACCGCAAATAGCGCTCGTCCGAAATATTTTGCAGTTTTTAAAAACTCACTCGTGCTTGTTTATCCGTAATTGCACTCGAAATTATACTATTACCTATACGAATATGCCTGTGCAGTTTAACACCCTTTACAGTCAACATGATTCATTAAGTAAATTATATGATACAGAAACATACAATTCTCATGAAATTTCGCTCATGTTTTCATCAGGAATCTTAACTATAGTAAACAAAGATCACGGCAATGTAGATTAAAATAATGACATCAACTTCCTCTATCATATGAAACGCACTGGAAATTGCTAAAAATTATGTACATTCACATCACTTATATAATATTGCTCGTCCGAAATAGTAGCCGGAACTGCTTCGATGAGCAACACAGAAAATATCAAATTTTAATTGTATTAACCAATTTGCGGAATTTATCGAATTGACATAGCAAAGGGAACCAACACAACACGAAAGTGTTAATGCAGTTATCAAACATGTCGAACTCATATTTCAGGGTTGCTATTGCTAATTAGCACCCGATCAAAAGATCAAAATCTGCCGTAGGTTCGAGACTGTTTTTTGTATCTAGACGTGTAAAGTAAGCTTGAGACACAGTAAATATACATCTTTGACATTTGTTAATGGTCTGAAACAATCACCAACATCTAGCCTCGTCACGATTCCATCCTCGCAGGAATTGCCGTCGTCAAGTAATGCTATACTTTAGTTAGTTTCTTTCTTACCTGAATTGACACTCATTACACCCAAAAATATTGCGATAAGCCATGCCGTATATAACCATGACAGTTTGCCTTCCTTCGTAATCACGGCAGCCAATTTATAAGAACGTAATTCGATCCCGCTTGTTAAAAGTTAAAGGGTTAATAGAATTTGAGCAATACCTTTCGTTTCGGCGGTTTAAACGTTTAGAAGCGTAAGCGTTATTGCGACTCCTGAATACAGAATAATAAAGGCGATCCCTTTCAGTCTTTCACAGTTGGCGGTGTCAGGGTTGTTGATAGATTGCCTGCATAAATGGGCCAAATTTTTGACAATGCTCATTGTTTTCCTTTGTATTTGCATTTTGTTCTATTTGTTATTTTGATAGTACTAATCACGGCTTGGCTTATTTAATTTAATTTGTTCATAAATCTACCATCCCTAAGCGGTAACAGACAGGAATACTAGCATGTGTCGCTTGAGTACACAAAAAGGAAGCAACATGCAAATATACACTGACAAGTCAGATGAGTTTATAAAGACAAATCTACTTCCGCAAAAACACCTTAGAATCTCTTTATACTGTATATCACGTTTAGATAATGACTTGTATTGCAGTTCTAATCAGTTTCGAAACTATCTAGCTCTATTAACTATGGTTTAACGCATCAATATTAACCAATAGCATTTCAAATTCTCTGTTTCTATTCCACCCTTCTTTGCCCACGCTCAAAAGTTCGATATTTTGAAAGTGGGCATTTATGCATAACTGTCATCAGGGACGTGATCGAGCTGATATACAAGCTAAACAGGAATTGCCCCCGTTTGGCTAACTTATTTTTCCTTACATGGTCACTAGTATTTCAATATACAGACAATTGAGTATGCCATTGGTTTGCATGAAAACCTATCGACAAGAGTCCAGATCAGTCCACGGTATGGAGGAAAAATGCAAATAACGAATCACGTAACCACGTAAACAATGAGCAGTAGGCAAGCTTTAGAGATTGTAAAAAGGGATTTTTTTTTAATTCGACTAATAATATTCAGTGGCGAAGCTAGCCCGCTATTTGGTCATGCAAATGCAAATTTTTCAGTGTTTATAGACCGTATAAGCAATCAATTTCTAAAGAAATGAATAATGATAATGTTTAATATTGCATAGCATGACCAAGTTGTAGGGCTGGCTTCAATGTGATGAAAGGGGCACGATCAAGCTTGTCAGAGTACGCGATGAAATAAGTATACAACTGTAAGTAATAGGTAAAATACGAGCGGCAGATCTGAATGGGGATTTGGGGATCTGAATGGGAGCTTAATATTATGCAGTACTTGGCCACTTAATTGCCAGTTGTTTTATTGTGGTTGTGCCTTGGCATTGCTTTATGACTGTTTGTTTTATAATGTAAATACGCAAATACGTGGTTTTCAAACAATCTTACAGCATTTTAACACTATGCTGGCAGATGGGGCGGAAATAAAAAGATTTTGATGAACGTTGAGGAGGAATATAATGAAAATAAACAGGGCGTATTCTGCTTGTGTGCGTAATATAGCTTTTCGTTAGCGTATAGTTTGTTATTTGTTAGTGAACAATGTATCGTCGTTTTCGCCAGCAAAAATCTAACGAAGAGGAATTGTCATTTCTGGAAGAAGAAGAAGCGTAACCGTAACCCTAACTATAAAGTCTGATTTTTAGCAAATATATCTGTTATGGAAGAAATATATAAATGCTTGTTTGTTTCGTGCGCGTCCAATATATAAATATTAATCAGGAACATTTTTTAACAAAGTTAATAAATGCTTGCTAATTAGTTGACCTGCATCTAAGGACATATAGACTCATTGTTGCCTCATTAATATATTATCGAGACATAGTATAAGCAAAATAACCAATTCTTACTGGTTGGCGCTATTAAATTTGCATGCTTTAGGCAAAATACTTCGTTGCCATTGGTTTTCAACAATGGCTCTGAATAAATTGAATGCAGATCAGTACATGGCTGTCTTCTGTGTGTATCGTGTAAAATAATGTTTTAAAATTATACTTTACAAATCGATTGATCTAGTGAAAGTTTGTTGTTGTACTCATATTCCCAATATTTTTCGTAGGTGCGGGCAAATTTAAAATACGAAGAGAAGAAGAATTCTTTACGTACAATACATGATTGTTAAGTATTATAATCAGTATGAAGTGAGACTGAATACCCTCGCCGGTGCCTAGGCCTTATGTATAGTCTTTTAGTTCGTATTTTGCAAACTTCGGTTACTAACATGGCATGAAGGAATTAACACATGTCACAAATCTAAAGTAGTCTTTATTTTTCACGAATAGGGAAAGTACAAGAACTGAAGCATTTGATATTCTAAAACAAAAGACAAAATAAAAAAATGCAGTGAAGTATGCGTTATCAGCATCGACATAATCACGACCACAAGCATAAGACTACGAGCATAAACTACGAAAGAACAAAACGAATTTCAAAAGAATATTCTTTCTGCTTTTCTTCGCAATTTGAATGTCATTCGATGCATGAAAAATTCTACGTCTATAACAGGCCTTATTCCGCCTGTAATACCACGCGAAGTGATCATGGAGAATGAAATTGTTGATTTAAATGTTTTATTTCTTAATTTAAATAATATATTTCAAGTTTTATTTACAATCTACATACCTACCATTAACGCCGCGTTTGTTCCCAGAGTGCACCGTTCCTTCTGTACATGTCGTACAGTAGGTTTCTTTCTACGGCTTGAAAAGGCCTACGCAAGCGTGGCATTTTTTCTCAGATTTTGCAGGATTGATGTTGGTATGTCATCAGTGGAATTGACAATTTAGGTTTGTTTTAAAAGTAGGATTTTTTCATGTATCGAGTGCAATTCAACAACAGATTAACTATAACTTTCGTTTTAATTATGGTTATAAAACCCTCGTCTTAATTACGGTAGCAACATAATTATGCACAAGCACAAGTTCAATTAACAAAAGACAAAGCAAACAAATGCAGTGAAGTGTGCGACGTAATAGTCTACAGGGTGTCCCAAAAAACCCCCAAAACTATTGAAAATGATCTACATATGGTAAACAAAAGCAAATTCAAAAGAAAAGTCTTTCTGCTTCTATTCGTAAACCTCCGAGGAAAAGTTATTTTTAATGTAATTTATCGCTTGGTCAGTTCGGTTGAAAACCAAGTAATTATTTACTGGCTTATGCGCTGCGTCATTTTCGCTCATAGCACACATGGTGGCGGGCTACAAACAGTTTCGATAATAAATAAAGTGGCTTTTGCCCAAGTAGGCTGTTTCTTGGTTAAGAAATATTGGACTGTGTCAAAAAACTTATAATAACACTACGCCACTACATTTTATGCTTTTGCTTGTTGCTTAAACTTGAACTAATCAGATCTTGGATTTTGACAAAAGACATTGCATAATAAATTAGTACTAGAAGTTACTATCGCAAGGAAAGTGCTGCCGTACGATCTACGTCTTGATTATAGTAATCTTTTAACATAATTTTACACACAGTCACACACTGTATGAATGAATTTAATTTGTTTAAAATAGTTGAAATTACAACGTGCCATATAGTGCACTGTGAATTGCATTACTTTGTGTAATGTCATGTGATTCTTGGTGCTGATAATAATTCTAAACTGCCATTAAACATGAATAGAAGTCATACTATTATTTCAGTCTTCAAGACGTCATGAAGGAAATATGTCCTTCAAGGTGTTGGATAAGTTCTTTCTTGCAATATTAGTTCTAGGAAGTTTATCATAGTCCATTGTCTGATTTTTTGTGCAACATGTAGATGTTCCAAATTTATTTAACATGTAGTCTTCATTGATGGCCATCATTATTGTCTAACAACTTGTTAGGGTAACTTGTTAGGGTAAGCTTGGGATACAATGCTCCTGGCATCCACGATGAAGGTTGAAAAGAAGTATGGTGATTTAACCATACCGGTACTGTGTTTTGAAGATTCCATCCCATTGCATAAATTATGATAAACTGAATTCCATCCATTTGGTAGATTTAAAACATGTAGTGTCTTTTTAACTTTATAAAACAGCAAAATTTCACTCTTCAATTTTGACTTAGAACCATGTTCAAATAACTCAAATGTCAACATAGGAACCTATTACTGCTCTTTTCTAAGTTTTATTTTAATGATGTAGCTTTGTGCTATATTGTAAAAACTATCAAATATTTTTTTCTGTGTTGATATACAGTTGTACCATTACTAGTAGAATTTGGAAGAACTCATTTTTCCAATTTCCACTCATGTTGTCACAATAATTTTTTCTCAACATGGAAAATAGTTTATTTTTTGTAAATAGATAGTTAACGTTACTTTAAAAAGTTTTTGAATAGTGAAATTAGTCAATACTTTTATTCATTAAATGTTTGCAAAGTTGAGTAAATTATGTACTTGTTGCAACAAGTGTGATTTTGGGCAACTGTCATGGGGAAAATGTTTATATTTCATAAATAAAAAGTCATTATAAAGTATTTCAAGAGTGGAATCATTTAATATTTTTATGTAAGGCATTTCCAATTTACATGTATGCTGAGGGGCTATGCTGACATCAGGTTGATTTTTTAAAAGAAATTAATTGGGCAGAACATGAATATATGAATGGTTCTATAGCTGATGTGTTTGTAGTATTTTTTACTTTGGGGTCTACAGCTGACATTTTAGAAAAAAAATTAATTGGGCAGAGCACGAATACATGGACGGTTCTATAGCTGATGTGTTTGTAATATTTTTACTTTGGGGTCTACAGCTGACACTTTCTAAAAGAAATTAATTGCACAGAACTTGAATATTTAATCCCTACCCTAACAACTCTGAGACCTCCAGATAGTGCTTTGATAGCACAATTAAAATGGCAGCTGTACAGTTTCCGAATAATGCATTGCAGTGCAAAATCTTTAATTTAAGAAAGCAAATAGATGTCTTTTAAAAAATAGACTTACATAGCCAGGGGCCAATTTGTGTTTATTCTGCTAAAATTGCTCATCTTGATTGTGTCATCTTTATTCAGTAATTTTCAATTGACATTGCCAACACATCCTAACCCTAGTAAAATGGGCTTGTGGACATATTTTTCTGTAATCATGGACTGAAAATTTTCAATTGACATTGTCAATACATTCTAGCCCTAGGAAAATGTGCATGTGGACATATTTTTTTGTAATCGTAGACTGAAATTTTAATCAAAGTTAATTTCCCCATTTGAAATCAGACTTTGGAGACTGAAATTCAGTGATAAGTGTGTTAACTATCAAAAATGACCTTACCAAAATGAAATTTGGTGCACAGTTTTACACCAAAATCATACACATTTGTCGCCATTTGAAGTCAGACTTTAGGGTCTAAAGGTGGCACCGTGGCACGTTTGTAATATTGCTTACTTTGCAGTCTGTATAGCTAACATTTTACAAAAGAATTAATTGGGCAGAATAACATGAGCATATCAGTATACACACAAACACTCGTTGGGTCTACAGGTGACACAATATAGTAATAGGTGACAATATAGTAATATTGCTTACTTTGGGGTCTATAGCTAACATTTTATAAAAGAATTAATTGAGCAGAACAACATGAGTATATGAATATACACACTAACACTGGTTGCCATTTGAAGTCGGACTCTGGAGTCTATAGCTCAGGCGTTTGTAATATTTCTTGAGCTTTCAGTTTTAATCGACATTTAATCAATTTGAAGTCGGACGCACAAACACTCGTTGCCATTTTAAGTCGGACTTTGTGTATGTAGCTAAGGCGTTTGTAATGTTTCTTGTTGAGGCTATAGCTGACACGTTTGTAATATTTCTTGAGCTTACAATTTTAGTAATATTTCTTCAGCTTTCAATTTGAATCGAGATTTGATCAAATTTCCGAGTTTTTTCCGACATACACCAGGCATATTTTAAGAAAATTTTGTTGACCATCCCCCTCATCTTAAAAACCAACCTGAATACTTAATTTTCCGGGCCAACCCCCTCATTTTAAAAACCAACCTGAATACTTAATTTTCCCCCGGAATTGCTGACATCTCCACCGCACAAATCGAGATTTCGACTAAATATAACTCGGCCGGGGAACTGGACACGAAAAAGCAAGAACTTCGTGTAACGTCAAGAATAGTGTGCTGCCTCGCTGGCGCTCGGCAGCAATAAGTCTGCATATGTCCTTAGATGCATATGGTCATAAACAAGCCAATCAGATCTTGGATTTTGACGAAAGACATTGCATAATAAATGAATATAAGTCTGCATATGTCCTTAAATGCATATGGTCATAAACAAACCAAATCAGATCTTGGATTTTGACGAAAGACATTGCATAAATGAATATAAGTCTGCATATGTCCTTAGATGCAGGTCAACTATTAGGATACAGCTGTATCAAAGGTTAAGAATACTAATTAGGACACAGCTTTATCAGAGTGTTGACTTGTATTGGGGTTTAAAAAGATATCATGTGACATAAATATGGTTCATTTATTGGGTAATTAGCTTATTAATCATTCATGAATTTTACAACTATGCATAACTGTTGCTGTCTCGCCTTGCGTACACACGTATCCGGCGCACACTAGTTTTGATAACTTTTTAAAAATTCTCAGGGTAAAAACCACTTAAAACGCAACTGATTCGATTAAATGTCAACACTTGTAACCACATACCTCTGAAAACAAGAAAAGAAGTTGCAGTCACATGAGCGTGTTGTGTTTACATATTGATCAACATTAATTTAATTGCATAAAAATGAAGGACTTGACGAGAATTTAAAACAAATATTTTCATGATGAGCGAGAACTCTTATTACTATTATTATAATTGTTATTATTATTTATTCGCTTGAATCGTGTTTGAATTTTCGACACTTTTAAGTGTAAATTTTCGACACTTTGAATTTTTGACAATTTTAAAAAAGTTGTATGGCATTTAAATTCCTATTAATTTTAAAAAGGCCTTTTAAAGCGTATTTGGCTGTGATTTTTGCTGCAATAACGGAATGTGCTAATTGAAATCGAAATATCGATTTTCAAATTGATTATTCGGGCTTAGACGGAACATATGAACATGACAGCCCCCAGTAATCGATCTTGCAGTGCCCTGCAACGCTCCACCCGTATCCACAGCACGCTGTTACGGGCACGTAATTACAACAGAGAGAGTGTGATAAAAGTCTGGTACTGCCAAGTTAGCATGCACCATTGAGTGTAACGCAAGGACTATTCATGCAGGGACTTGGCTTTGCCATTCAAATGAAATCAATGATGCTACCAACCATTACAGATGCTACCGACCGTCTACGCAATCTAAATTTGCGGCGACACTAAACACTGGTTAAGACCGCCGTGGAAATGTCGTGGGCGCCTCCATAGATGGATATTGAAGCTATTTTTATCTTGTGATTGACACCGATGCGGCTATACGGTAACGCAAATTTTTACCGTATGTCTAGAATTTTTGGTGGTCATTTGCTATTAAAACAAAGTTTCTTGCAAACTATATTGGTTAAATTTAGGAAATACTTTTAGCTGTTAGACTAAAATTCTAAGCTGCATAACGCTGGTAAAGATAACATTAGTTTACTGAATTGATTGTAATAAATTGGTATTTGAATCGAGGATCCGTTTTATAAACAATAGCACTGCGGCCTTGTTTTCTTCAGTATAGTGTAATAAAAGGGTAAAAGTAGTCGGGGACCGAGCATGTTGTGTATGTAGTCCTATTTTTCACATTGCTCTGTTTCCTTTGTTCTTTAGAGTAAAATATATTTAACATCCCCTGTCAATTAAGTGTTTGAAAAGCTGGGGGCGGTTTTTAATTTCAACAGGGGAGAGCGTTGCTGAAAACAATGATCAAATTCCAAGGCAAAACAATTAATAGATCAATAATCCCCTGTAATATTCTCCCGTAATATTCCCCTGCGTAATATTCTGTTCGTCGTCGTAGTCCTGATAGTCAGGGAGGCAGAGGTAATTTTACCTACCTTCTCGAGGGACAAATTCATTTTGCTCTTAAATTGTCCGTTGGATACGTAATATTACAATTCTGAATGTTGTTTGGCCCGATAAAACTATTATGTGGTCAAAAATAGTAAACTTTCAAATTCGTTCATTAGAAAAATAACTTGTATCATAAGAAAGCTTATAAAAAACAACATATAAGACATCATTACGGGCACCCTTGTTTTTCAAGCCGTTTTTGAGTTATTGCTGCTTCAAAATGGGAAAGTGTCCTAAAATGGCACTAATTTCCTGGGCACTGGTCGAAAAATAAGTTTTCATAACGCTCATAACTCAATAAAAATGTGAAAAATAAAAGTAAAAATAATTATGTGTTATGCGTAATTTTTTATTACCTTTTTGATAACGTAAGTGGTTTTTCCTAGAAACAAATCTGAAATTTCGCCTTTCTTGACAATAATATAGTTTTATAGAAAATTTCGCGAAAAACATGTTGGCTGGAGCCCACAAGAAATTTTATCGCGTTCAACATGCAGAAATATATTTACTAGACCTAAAGGTACAATATAAACATAAAATGAAATTGCCTCTCAGTATGGTAAGTAAACATATATTTTTGTACCTCTGCCTCCGCGACTATGAGCTTGCTTTTTGCTTTCGTTCTTATCATCAAACTTTTCCACTGCAGTACCGAGAATCTCATTTAATTCAATTGTTGGAAATTCAACGCCACTGAATGTATTTTGGGTGCATGATGTAAAAGTCTTCGTCCCACTAACTCATCCCTTCCGCGTATAACTATCTAGCATCGCAAACACAACGAACACATGTAGTGTTTTACAATACAAATTCATGACCTTGTGATTTAAAACTTCATGGTGCGTAATTTGTGCTTTGTTCTATTATTTTACATCGTTGTGATATGACCAATGCGTTAAACTGATCATGCTTTGTCTTTTTTCTTTCCGAAACAAAAGCGATCATTGTTTGGGACTCGTTTAATTAAGTGCCTTTTATAACGAATTTATTTCTATTAAGCCTCCTTAATCAACCTCGCCAATGTGAGAAATAAGTACGTTATTTTGAGGCACCTCGGGGATATGTGTTTATCAATAAATCACATGTACATATCCACTCGTTGCCTCAAAATAATCTATAAATACAGGGTATCCTAAAATCCCGGAACTTTATCATATAATTATATATTCCATTCAAAATAATAAAGAATTTGAAATACTTAATATATACTTAATTACTTAATCAATTTGTAAATGGTTGCGGTTTAAGGGGGGGGGGGGGGGGGGTGGCACAGCCTGCATGCCAAAAAGCAGCGAACTTCACAAAAATCCAGAATGAAAACTGATACGAATGCGGAGAAATTGCTTTTTTGCCAATATCCATAGCAAGCTATCAAATCTGCATAACAACACAATAGCTTGAGTGCTATAAGTTCATCCTCACTTGATGTACAGCGTGGTGACCTGTTTCACTATCCCGGGAAATGTCGCCACAACGTTTTATGCACAATGGAAAAAATGAATTCTTTTAATAAGATCTAATATAACGACAATGGCCGTTTTTGTACTAGAGACGCATAATGCGTCCTATATTGTTCGTCTAGTATAAAGACGGGATGCATAATCCGACGAACTATCAGGCAAACCACTATACGATAATTTTTTTTCTAGCTTTTTGCTTCACGGTTTTAGAATAGCCAGATTATTCGTCTGTGTGCCGTCTTTATACACACAGACGCATAATACGTCTAGACGAACTATCGTCGATAGTGCGTCTGTTCAGACGAATTTAACCGAACATAGTTCGTCCAGACGCATAATGCGTCTTGTGCCCGTCTTTATACTACAGACGCATAATCAGACGAATAATAAAACCTTGCCCAAGTTCGTCCAGACGCATAATGCGTCTCTAGTATAAAAACGGCCAATAATTTAATTGGGTATTTTTTTTATTTTTCTTTTGGCAAAAAAATCAGTTCGGTATGTTTGAGAGAATATAGCATCAACATATTGTATATTCCTGACAGCACTTGGTAATGTTGAATTGTATTTAAGAATATTATGCTGTACACACTGCAAAACTATATGCTCAATGCTCTATGCAAAATTATTTTTTTATATTCTTACCTTCTGCGGCAACACGTTTAAACAAAACAGATGTAATAGTCCAGACGAGGAACAATATTTGAATACATAACATCGTTTCTCTTCCCATCACAGCAGGATTATGAGTTTAATAATCCTGGCCGGATTCTGCTTAAGTTTTGCTTGCTGCTTGTTGTGTTGTCGTATAAAAGACTCAACTGTGTGCGATAATCCTGAATAGATTTATTGGTTCCGCCAAATGGACGTCCTTTCAAAGAGCTGCAATTGCATTGTGGGCAATTTATAACTGAGCAGCCCTAAATTGAAACAGCGTGGTGGTTTGTCATAATGTCATAATGACAGAATCATTGATTTTACTGGAACTGCACTAGCGTTTCCGCATCACCGCGCGCGTCCTAAAAAACTACCTTAATAATTTGATAATTTTTTGTATACGTCTAGTCAAATTCATCAGCGTAACAGGAGAAACTCATCCAGACTTTACAAGAGGTATACAGTACAACAACAAACTCTATGAAAGCAAACTTTCAAAGTGGCTGTTATATGACAGGATTTAGATTAGAATCAAATATGACAAACGCTTGCAATGGTGCGAATAACCAAACTAAGTCGCATTTTTTTTTATTGAATCCAACACGGGATTTAGATTCAAATGCATTCTACTGAGATAAAACTATATTACTGTATCATATCAGTGTAAGAAATTGTATGACGCTATTTGCCTATATGACGATACGTAGCTACTTTAATTTACTGGAATTATATTCTTGCTCTACTTTTCTTGAAAATAATATATTGCAAGGGAGTATTTTTCAGATTCACTGTAAATATATTAATTTTTAAATTTTTATGCACAGAAGCAGATGACATATCACCTATTGTGCAAACAGATAGGATCCTCACTATGAGGGACACAGGCAAAATGCAGTTCTAAATTATGTTTTGGTGAACCTAATTATGTTATTCAAAATAATTAGAACAGAATTTGAAGCAACACAACAGAATTTGGGGGCCGTTGGGTTAACACAACAAAAGACGAAACAACAGAATTTGGGACAACGCAACGGGAATTTGGAACAAAATAACAGAATTTGGGAAACAGCAGAATTCAAGATAACAAAACAAAAGCTGGAGCAAAAGAACATAATTCGTGGCAGCTGTTTCAAATTCTATTCTGCTGTTTTAAATTCTGTTCTGCAGCGTTTTGGTTCGACATCCACAAATGACCGGAATTGCAGGAGCTAAAAGTTAATTTAGCCTATGATATTTATCATAATTGTTCTTCACAATATGTAAGCAAATATTTTCTCCCGTGAATTGGTTGAGCCCTGTGCATGAGTACAATTTGTTAAGTGTATAAGTCGCCGTTTAAGGCGCGAGATAGTCTTGATAATTCAACTGTATATACTGTACATTGCCACGATTAAACTTGTGTGTTGTGATCGAAAGAAAATCAGAAGAGAAATAAAGTTATATGAAGTAAAGAAATAGTACATAGAGGAAATAATTATATTTGTGAATACAGAATAGAACGAGCATCTGTATTTTACGTTTGTATTTTGCATTTTTGTTTATTCTGCGCGGTACTAACCATTCAGCAATTACAGTTGATTTTCGAAAGGCTGAGCGTGCAATTACGTATACAATAAAAAAGTAAATTTACAAAACGTGTGAGGCCTATACAGACTATGGGTTCTAGTCAGTTGTAGTATCTGAATAAATTATACAATTACATCATAATTATTGCTATATTATATATACTGTACTAGCTACATACAGTATTTACAAACACTCTAAAAACAGGTGTGTTTGATAACACACCAAGGTGTGTTTTAGTACACACCAAGGTGTGCACAATAGCACACAAAGGTGTGTAATTTTAACACACCTTTTTACTTATAATCAGAAAACACACCATGGTGTGTTGGAAAACACACCAAGGTGTGCTGGAAAACACATCAATATGTGTAAGAAAACGCACCAAGATGTGTACAAAAACACACCCTATTTTTACACACCTTTTATTACACAACTTTGAAAAATACAAGCTGTGTTAGGAAACACACCTTTTTGATGAAAACACACCATGGTGTGTTTTGGAACACACCATACACAAGTTTGAGAAACAGCTAGGTGTGTTAGAAAGCACAGCTTGTTTTTGGTATGTTACGAAGCAAAAGTATGAAGAATTTCATATGGTAAATATAAATGATATATAATTTGTCATCATCATATTAGCATGGTGTTAACTTCAGTTTATCCGTCCTAACATGGCGACTCAGAATATCGAGCTTAGTCTTAGATATTCATATATGAGTAAAACTCTCACAACACATCAGATCTATGCCGCCCGGTTGTCCAGTAGCAGTTAGATAAAAATGTTATGCATTTATTTTTTCCTTGCCCGATAAAAATGTAAACTATTTCATTTTTCGCTCCGCGGGCAAGCAAGTTTTTATCCAGTTGTTTCTAGAGATCAGTGGTAGTACTACGCGCGCAAAGCTCACCGGGAATCTTCACACTTGGACTTCATATATTTGCAGGAAGGCACTAGATAGGATCGAGTAAAACCACGTCGGGCCGAGTCCTTGCTCGCCCTTCGGGCTCGCGCTTTAGCTAAATTTGGTGAAGTAGATACAGTCCCAGTGAGTGAGAATAGTGAGTGAGAATAGTTTTAATAAGAAAAAATATAAGAATATAAGAAAAAAAAGTATTCAAAAAATTAAGAAAAAAAAAGTATAAAACAAAAGCGTGCAACTGGGCGCGAACCCGGAACAAACAGGTCAGAAGCGTGCGACCTAGACCACTGAGCTAATGCGGCCAATCGAAACTTCACCGTTAAAAACTAAATTTATACTGCTTATGTAACCGTGCTTGTAGGCACCGCTGTCAAATGTATCAAGTATTAACTTATTGCGGGCTCGCCGTGGTTTTACTCGATCCATAGAAATAAAAGATATAGAATGCGCGCTCCTATCTATTTTCAGGTAAACAAATGACGCTATATTAAAATTCAAAATGGCCGATTTATAAGGGCAAATTAAACTCGCCCCACTGTAATTCGCATAGACCGCTCCTCGGACAAATCCAACATGGCGGATTTATAAGGGCAATTTTTTTTCAATTTGGGTACCGGCTAGGTTACCAAGCACGCATTCTATATCTATTATTTCTATGACTCGATCCTATCTAGTGCCTTCCATATTTGCATGCACGTTGTATTATAATGTGATGTTTATAGCAAAAGAAACAGTATTTTAGCCAATATTGTCAAAGAAATAACTCCCAATACATCACAAAGGAAGGTGTAAAAGTCAGGTAAGTACATTGTTTTGATTTTTGTATGGATAAAGCAAATTTAACGTGTAATATTTACTTCCTTGAATTCCTTCCATCGTTTATAATTTTAATAGAATCGTGTTGCATTTAAAATTTGAATTTCGCGCGATAGTATTTGGAAATAAATAGATTTAAATTCATTTACTTTATTTTCCTTGATGCACAGCATTTAGTTCGATTCTGTTAACCTGTTTTTTTTGGACTGGCAAGGTTTTAATGGTGTCTCTTGCCTTGATTGCCTGATGTGGTCATGTTATGATGTGGTCATAAAGGCTTGAAGCCAGACTCAATGGCTGACTGATCATCTAAGCGGGGAAATTTAATGGCCTTTAACTACTTTCTACATTGCTGAGTTTTTAACATTTATTTACTTACAAAAATATAAGTACTTAAAACTCTCATAGTTCAAACAATTTCATTAGTGCTCAAACTGTTTCATTGTAAGATTTGTTATGCTGCATTAATATGCTCCAGTAAAAAAGTTTTTGGCTATCCAGTTGAAACTACATAGTCATGTAAAAGTCTACTCTGGGTTTATAGTTTTGAATGGCAGTAAAATATTTTGGTTGCAATGATGACTTGGCTTTAATGTGGCCAACTATTGAAATGCTTCTCAACAAAATATTAGAATTACATCCTTAACCTTATATCACCTATTATTACAAGCATAAATGCTTGTAAGCACTGTGATGTGTAAAGTCAAAGATACTAATTGGCCTACTGTCAACATCCTATTACCGATACTGAAGAATCCTTAACACTGGACATGTTTGACACCATAATGCTTAGGTTTGTGTCGTTCGAATAAAGACTTCCTGCCCCTCTAATCAAACTTGCTGTATAACTGGGAGGAAAGAAATAGTGTTTAATTCATGATAATGATAAAATATTGTGTGACATTGAAATGTTGGTAAATCAGTTTTAGGGGGGAAGGTGCAAATGTCTAAAATTACATATCAATTTGCCCTGATTAACCATGAATTAGCCTCACTGCTCTTTCTGAGGCAGAGCATCTTGTGTTGAACAATAAACCTTTATGTCATAATGTTTTTTCCATACTTAGTGTCTTACATTATACAGTACTTGATTTTATAATGTCAATTTGCTTGACACCAAACAATTCCATTCATCAATGAAAAAGTGCTACTAGTAAATCTGTTGAATTAAATGTAAAATTATAAACTTTGCTATTTTATTATTCATTTCTGATAAATGTACTAGGAAGAGTGCTGATATTTCTTTAATGCATTGTTTTTTTGTCAAATCAAATAATAGAATATTTTGCATAGAAGGGTGATTTATGATAACCTCATGTATAGTATTATTGCATTGAATGCCTAAGTTATACCTTGTTATGTAAGATATAATACTTATCTTAATATATGACGTATCTTATTATAGACCTACAAAATTTGGATTGCATGCATCTAACTGCCTGGAAACAGCTTTGGGTAAACTTGCGTGCGAATTCAAAGCAAATGATGCAAGGCTTCGTTTAAAAGAGTTGAATCAAGTGCTGCAAGGCTTCAACAATTAGATGCAAGATATTTTGATTCATGATTCAGCCTTGGAAAATATGGGATTCCAGACCAGTAACTCCAGTAAGCAGTTTAACAGCATTCGAACATGTTATTTGAAAATGTGTGACAATGAGAATTTTGAACTCTGCGCTAATTAGTAATTATGCAGTGATTACCTATTGATATATGTAATAAACATACTAACTGTACCCAAGACCATTAAATTGTTGATGTACATGTCTGTGACACAACCAGAAAACTAATTGGTTGAATTATTCATAAATTTGTTGGTTAAAACAGCCAAAAACTACTATTTAGAGCAACAACAACAAAAAAATTTACTTTGTGGACCATTTATTCCTTGGCTGTTTTAACCAATTAACTCAGATGCATCTAACTGTATGAAAACTGGCCTTGTCAGTACTCTAATAGATATGATCTTAGTATTATATGTCTTTGCCAAGTCCTACCCTCACAGTATGATTGTGGTGCTGTTTACCTTTTATGAAATTGTTTTGAACTGCAGTGAGAATGCTTATTGAGGTTGATGACTGAGTGATTATTGTATATTTCCTAACTGCATGTGCTGTGTATATTCTGTAACTTGTGCTATTGGTCTGATACAATAGAAATAAAAAGTGTCATTTATGAATTTACCAGTTAAAGGATAATACATTCTCAACAAGTTCATGTATCTGACTCATATAACTATATATAGTGTGTTTTCTTCAGGTAAAACTGAATCATGTGCTTTTCAAAAGGTGTGTAAAAAAGCATGTCTATTGGTGTGTTATATTACACACCTTCTGTGAAGGTGTGATAAAAAGCACTTTCTAGGTGTGTAACAAAACCCACCAAGGTGTGTTTGAAAACGCACCATGGTGTGCTAGAAAACACACCGAGGTGTGTTAGAAAACGCACCAAGGTGTGCTAGAAAACACACCTTTATACAAAACCCACCTTAAGGTGTGTTAAAATTTGGACAGGCAGAAAACACACCTTAAGGTGCGTTTTGTAACACACCTAAAGGTGTGTTTAACACACCATAACGTGTGTTAAACACACCTTAAGGTGTGTTGTAAAACCCAACTTAGGGTGTGTTAAACACACCTTAAGGCGTGTTTTAAAACCCACCTTAAGATGTGTTAAAATTTGGACAAAAAGGTGTGTTAAATTAACACACCTTTTTTTAGAGTGAATATAGTATTAACTACATACTGTATTAACTACATACTGTATTAACTACATACAGTATTTACATATACAGTAATTACAAAAAATTAAACCTAAAATAAATGCTCAATATAGCCAGTTTACACATATTACACAGTAAAAGCATTTCGTCGCAGATGTAACGCGAGCTGACAGGGTTAGTTCTCTTGATGCGAGTAGACGCCATGCATGTGAGAGATGTGAATAGTGAAACACGACTCGCTTTAAGGGCGACTAACGCAGTTCCACTGTTGCGGTTTTTTACGTGCTTGTGGGCACGAAAATGTTAAAATTCAACAGTTAATAAAGAGAAAATAAAAGAACAAATTTTTCCGTGTCAAGACACACGTAGAGAAAACGGCATGGCCTTATTCTTTTCCAATATAATAGTGTTTGTTAGTGGATGTGCTTGTTAAAGCGTATAAATGACAAACGATATTGAGAAGGGAGTTATATCACTTTAAAAACTGAATAATAATTTAGAAGTAAAATTTAAAAGAAAGGCACGTTTGACAGTATTTTTATACACTGATAAAGAATCGTCCTGGTCATTCTAACCGTCCTAATCGCTCTTCTTCTATTTAGTTTTTAAATATAATTTTAGGCAACAACTATATTAAGTGCTTGCTCCGAAGTCATATCTGAGTGGCCCTTTTTAATCATTGCTCATATAGACTTATGAGACAATATTGTTTTGTTTTTTAAAGGTTTTAAATTTCCCTGTAATAACCTTCTTCATTCTAAAAGCAGACGGTTGTATTTGATTTTTCCGGGGGAAATGCGGGGTTGAATCTATTACGAAAATTAATATCCGTTTACAGTGTTAAGAAAACTAATAACCGGTTACTGGGTATATTACGGAAAATAATAATCTCAGAAAGCTTTTCATTCAAAATCAGTTTAGCATAACAAAACTCATGCAACGTATATCAACTTTTTCAAACTTAGTTATCCACGAAATGAATGTTCTATGAGAAAACAAAAGAATATGGTCTCCCGAGCATATAACAGGCTAAAAGCAGGGGATCGGTTTTTATTCAGCTGCATGTGAAGTTCGCAGTTTATTTAATAAAAAACTCTCTCCAGGCTATTAACCTATACACAAAGACACTCCAAGATTGCATAACGGCACAGAGGGCGCGCAGCTTCGAGTGTTTATATATTGACTTTCACTAAGACCAAGTCAGTTTTCTTTGATGTATTACTGGCCAATAAAGCTATTATTTGTCCAGTAAGCTCGTAATTGAATTTTCATTTTATCACTACTCCATTCACTATAATTACATAATTTTGCTGACATGATGGTCATTTCAAACTTTTCAAAGTTTTGATTTCTGTTGTTTGAAATGGCTTTAGAAGTGGTCGTTTTTTGAAATGCCTTCCGAGAGGTCGTAGTTTGAGGAGGTCGTGGTTTAAAATGGCTTCAGAAGAGTATCGAACGTGTGACGTAAACTTGTTTTATATGTATTAAAGCATTGTGATGTCAAATTTATATTCCGGATTCAAAAAATTTAATATGACTATTTGATAGATAGAGATTGCGGCATACTTAGCGAGCGCGTACGATTTTTATGCACAATAATAAAAACATGAGGAAAATCGTACAAACGAGCCAACCATGTAGTAATTGTTTATGCTATACATATATAGCGATTATTTTGACATTAGAACCCTGTCAAAGACAATGGCAAACAATTGCCGAAACAAAATATTGAGCATTCAAAACAGATTCATACAGTTTATTTCTTACGTATTTGGCCTAAAAAACTAGTGAAAGCTGTAATTCTTTGCGTTTCATTTTTTTCATTCGAAAAACTCTTCATTTTTTTACACAAAAGCCAAATAACCTTTTCGCGCCTTTTCCAACATGGCGGCGTGTTTTGAGCAAAACATTGAACTCAATATAACTGGAAGGCTACCTTTGGCGGGAAATTTGAAGCCACTCGTACCCAGCCTTTTCACGCACGACCAAACAAAAACATTTAATTTGCGTGAAAATCCGATGTCAACATGCCTGTCATTGAAATACTTTTGCATAACCACTTGTTTTTGAACCAAATAAATGTTTTCTTGTTCCAAAAAGTTGGTAAAATATCCTTAATATAGATATTTGTCATTCTTCATGGTTCATACGAAAATCCGTCTCTAAACTGTGCAGCAAACTCGGTGCAACAATCGTCCAGCGATACAGTAAACTTACATGTACCTATTTCTTGCAAATTTTTCACGAATTAGTATCTACATATAGTTAAACAAACTATATGCTATAAAATAAATGTTTGTGCCTTGGTTTAATTATAACGCCTTCAGTATAACGCGTGACTCTCAAGGAAAACGCATGCAATTCGCGCGACAGCACGCTAAAGTGCGGGACTTTACCTCCAGACACGCGTGTCTGGAGGTAAAATTTGGCTTCAGGGAAGTTCAGGTATGTTTCATAGGAGGTAGCCTTCCAGTTATATTGAGTTCAATGGAGCAAAATGACAATGCGATTTTCTTCACTAGTGAGAAAAATCGTATAGCCAATCAAAATGTGGATACGATAATTTTTCACTGGTGAAAAAAAATCGTATGGCCAATGAAAACGCTTATTCACTTCTCCACCGTGCAACGTGAAGATACGATTTCTATTTTACGCCGTTTACCTCGCATAAATCTCTATATGCATGGGATATAAAATATCAACAGTGAAACTGCATTGATTTCCTGCTGCAAAAGTAACTTGATTGGTTCAGTAGATTGCTTGATTTAATTGTTCATTTTCTCATGCTCGCACATGTAAAATAGATACTAGATTCTCGACAAAAGAGTAATTCTATTTAACTAGAACTTGAATCATTAACTGTTGATATTGTTACGTTCGCGGGTGAGAACGAACAAAAAGGTCAAGGCAGCTGGTTAACATTATATTAGACTTTATCATATTAGTATAACTTATCTGTCTTCATAATGGAATGATGTTCATGGCGATAATTAGCAAATAGTTCATTCTTCGTATTCTTCAGCTGAAATTAGCATCGTCAGATAAACAACCATTTTTGTCTTCAGATCACATCTTTTTCTGCTCTCTCATATCTTTTCACGTTCTTACGCCCTTCTCTTCTTTTTTTACCCTGTTGTGTAGAGCTATATTTATAGTACTACCGTAGGAAGAGTTAAGGTATGACTCTGCATTTTGTAAAACCACGACAAACCCACACGTGTCCGTTGACGTTGCTCTTGTGGTTTTGATAATTATTGTTATTGTTTATTGCTTACTCATGCATGTAAGCTTCCCATACGTAAATTGAGTAGATTAAAGCTGGTTATATATAATAATGTTAAGATTTGTATAAAATAATAAATGTTATTACATGATAAATGGTATCATGTAACAATATGAATCCCCCAAGCTGACCGTGATGCTATTATTTCACTTTTCACTTTCTGCAGTCCACGCGTACTTGATGTGACGACAAATGGAATGCAGCTTTAAAAGTAGTTATGCAAATGTTTAATAGGGGAAGATATTTTTTGTAATATCGGTATATGCCAATAATCTGCACACAATATTGCGTTATTCATAACGCTCTTGAACTTTTAACTTCATCACCAACTAAAATCTATTAGTCGGTTTTGTCAGATTAGATTACGCCATAAATTCTTACGATCTTAAAAATTTGATGATCTTGATTTTTTAATTTCTTTAGAAAAATCAAAAGTGAAGTTTTTTACTGGCACAAAATGTTATTACGAGGCGATTTTAAACACACGAGGGGCAGCCAAACGATCATCTGAATCTGAACTATTACATGATAATCTGAAAGTCTGTATCAAAGTTAGTGCATGGTTGGTGTCATTATATTCTGTTTATTCATGCATTTCACATTTATTTTATCTTAGTACTTAAAGTGTAATTTAGCTTGTTATTATAGCTTATAGTAAGTGATGCAGAGGTAATTTTATTTAACTTCTCGAGGGAAAAATCCATTTTGCTGTATTTACTATTTAAATCCGTATTACTTGATGAACAAGAAAGAATATCGTACTGATGTAAATCAACGTCTAAAGGGTTTGAATTTCTTCACAGAAACTACACAACTATCGTTGCCATGGCAACGCTGACGTTTCAAGATGGTGGATACTTTGGCTTTAAAGGTAAATAACACGAAAAAAATCAGTGACCCTCAAATTTTATTTCGTAAAATAATTATTTTATCTTAGTACTCTCTATTAGCTTGACAATTTATATCACTTCAAAATATCCATAGCGACGACATTTTTATAGCTTCTGCGAAAAAATTCGAACCTTTCGATGTTTAGTCCATAAATACGGATCTAAATACTGAATTTTCCGTTTTATAATAAACTGTATTGAGCCACCTTAAATTGTCCGTTGAATGTTTAATATAACAATTTTGAATGGTGTTTGTTCCAATTTATCTTGTGTGCTTCGATCGATACTTTTTTAGTTTGATTGTAAAAGTAAACTTTCAAGTTCGTTTATTTGAAAAATAAATTGTGTCATCACAAAGTTTATAAAATACAAACTATAAGACAATACAAAAATATACTTATCAGACCTAAAGGTGCAATATAAACCAAAAATGAAATTGACCCAGGATGCATGTAGTCAGTAAGCATGCACTTTTTGGACCTTTGGGTAATTCCATGTCAAATCATCCAGACGGTGAAATTAAGGTGTCAGGGATTTGCCTCACGTTTACATCACAGTAAGGTACTGATGAAATAAACAAAATGTCAAAATTTTGCGTCTTTAGCGTTCAGACTTTTGCGTCTGAACGCTATAAACAAAATGTCAAAATACGCTAATAAACAAAATGTTTACGCTAATAAACAAAATGTCAAAATTTTGCGTCTTTAGCGTTAAGAATGTGACCGCTGACATCAGCATCTTTGCCAAAAAAGACGTGTAATAAACAGGAAGTCATTTTTCATTTCATTATATTTTCGGCTGCAAGGGCCATGAGTTGACAAAAAGTTGATATTTACCATTTTCAATCCAAAAATGTTATCAAAAAATTGGATGTTGTAATGCCAGCATTTATTTGCATGATATACAATTTAAATTGCAATACTTACAGGACACATTTGTGTTGGGTCTGTGATTAGTGCACGTGGCCAAATACTCATGTACTTCATATTTGTAATATCATAAAGGCCGTTGATTCTCGTTCATTTTTTTCGAGGATGGATAAATTGTTTCAAAAAACTGCCACAGCTGTAGACCTTGAATTGCTGTACTACTTATTTTCAAAATGCACGGTGCCTTTCACAATCGGTTGGACATTTTAAAAAATATGTCCGATGCTCAAGTTTTCTTTGTTTCAGTGCAAAATCTCTAATGTTTAAATTATGCCGAGGTTGATGTTAAGCAGTTAGCATTTTGTTTAAAAATTAGTTTCCAGTCCAAAACTGGACTTTGCTTGCAAATAGCAGAAGTATCTACGACCGGTGGGTATTTTCCACTGATGGGTGAGAATGTTACCTCGTACCATACAGGTTACTTCTTGCCAGTTATGAGGAATTGCCAAAAAAGGTAGTTCGTTATAGACTCCAAACTTTTATTTAGTTATTAAACTCTTAAATTATACAATTTACACATATTTATCTGACTTTGTGCTCTGAGGTGCTCTCTCTTCAACAGCGTAACTCTACAGCTTCACTAATTAACTCTCTCTCTCGTGTACTCTGACACACTCTGTTATATGCATACTGTTTGCTATCCCAATTAAACATTAACTAAATTCCTATTCCATGTTATTAGATCATATAGCTATGACGTCAGTAGATTGAACTTCTAGACTCGCGGTTTAGAAACTTGTAACAAGAAACACCTTGTAACAAGACAACCGTCAATCTTCATTTATTAACTTCGAACAATTTTAATTACGGCTGGGTTGGACAATGTCTTCCACTGACGAATACTTTGAGGCTGACCTTTAGGAATCTCTGCGCAAAATAAGTTGTACAGTAATTCAAAGTTCTACAGCTGTGGCAGTTTTGTGAAACAATTCATCCATCTTCAATAAAAATAAACGAGAATCAACGGCCTTTATGATACTACAAATATGAGGTACATTGGTAGTTGGCCACATGCACCAATCACAGACCAAACTTAGGTGTGTCCTGTAAGTATTGCAATTTAAATTGTATGCAAATAAATGCTTGGTACTACCACATCCAAGTTTCATAATAACATTTTTGGATTCTGCGTCATTGAAAATGGTAAATATCAACTTTTCGTCAACTCATGGCCATTGCAGCCGAAAAAATAATGAAATGAAAAATGACTTCCTGTCCATGACACGTCTCTTTTTGGGGGAAAAATGCTGATGTCAGCGTTTTTTTAGCTGGTTACATTCCCTGCAGTCTGAAGGCTAAAAACGCGAAATTTTGACATTTTGTTTATTTGATCAACACCTTACTGTGATGCAAATCCCTGACACCTTGGTTTCACCGTCTGGATGATTTGACATGGAATTACCCCTTTGCCACCCTGATTATTATCGTGGCATTGCTTACTTTGAAAATTAAAGTAAATGTTAAATCGTGCAAAAAAAAATCCCGCAATAAAAACAGTGCAAGAATTCTGCAAAAGCCACTAAATTCTCCTGTGGCTATACGTGAAGAGTTATATATCTGAACTGTGCAAAGTGTCGTTTATTTAATTAGTGCTAATTAGTACCACAAAAAGACTTTTGTAAATATATGTTCCAACGCATCATATTACAGTTTCTGCTTCATTCATACTTCCTTGCTGCGTCAAATTCAAATGGCAATAGACGTGATCTTCATTATCTTTTCCGGTTCTATCGAGAGCGGTGTACGTCGCACCGTCATCTCCCACATATTCATAATTCGTCTCATTCTCGCCTCTGCCAAGGGCATCAAGTGGCTGCTCGTAGATACCATCATTTTTCGTTGCATTCTTTGACACTTCATCGGTGATTGGTAACTTACTGATAGTTTTTTTCAATGTCCGATTTTGATAAACAAAGTAACCAATAATGACTAGCAATATCGCTATAATGATTGCCAAAACTATGATCACAATAAGCGATGTGTCCATCTTATTTCCATCTAAAATTGATATGAATAGATAATAAAGGGGATAAATTTTTTTATTTTGGTGGCAGTAACAAGCAAGATACTAAATCCTGTAATCACACCGCTATATAGAGTTTCAGAAACATATTATTTACACTCACCGCTTTCTTTCGGGTATTCACTTTCACTTACTCCAAGTGGTCCAGGTCCAACCGCAGTGAAAGCTCGAACAGCAACAGTGTAGATTCTTGCTGTTTCCAGGCCTGTTAAATCTGCGGTATTAACATCCACGACTTTCACACTCTGGGAACAGTCTGGAAGCGTGCAACCAACTTGATAACAAACTTCATAGTTAATGATCACCCCATTTGAATTATCTGCACTTAGCTTCTCCCACATGACTTTTAATGTAGTTGAGCTCCATGAAATATCTCTTATTTTCGGCCCCTTATCTGGTACTAAAAGTAATGAAAACAGTACATGCAAGCGTAAATAGTTTGGATTCAAAGCTTACCATAAACAATCAAGAAGTTCTAATAAAACAAGGTATATAATTAAAAATACGATATAATTACAGTGATAGCAACAAGAAAACAAAACGGTAACAATTGAGCCAACACATTGTTAGATTCTTTCTCGTTTCACGAGGTTTAAAAAAACTGTTGCGGAACCCATAACAACTTCCTAATTACTTCCATATTTGTTAGAAGGCGGCTTACCTACATATGATATCAAATTAAGAAGGGTTCAATTATGTATTTAGAAAATTGAACAAAAATAATGCTGAAAAAAATTAACAACCTCATTAAAAGAAATTTACGAAATATACGAAAAAAAGTAAATTGAACGAACTTACAGTATTTTTTAAAACCAACAAAAATTGTAACGATATTTTTATGGCAAACACAATAATTATATTACGAAATACCCGATTTCATGAATGATCATGATAATCTACAGTGTGGAAAGCTTTGTCACATTAACGCGATTTTCACAAAGGTCCTATACCCTATATTATCAAACATTTTTAAAATGTAGTTAAATAAAATATCCTTCAATTAAAGCCAGGATATTATACCTGTCCTAATAATATAAGCACAAGTCCCTAAACAAGCCTTAAGTTACAAGGTTAGAAATGTATTCTTTTTAAAAGACATTAAAGTCATAGCATTTCTTATAGCGCTATCTAAGTTATTCCAGTCTTTGATAGCTTGATAATCCGTACGTTGTTTATACTTGTGCAGAGATCATTGGAATTGAGAAAATCGTTGTTTGTAACTTGAAAAATAAACGGTAATTTGTTGAATTTGACCGGTAACCATTTCAGCAGTTGAAAACGGTAATTTGTTGAATTTGACCGGTCAACATATTTAAATAAAGCTCTTACCTTAGAGCACTTCCATAGCTACGTCAGAGAATTTACCAGAACTACACTATACGTGCCAAAATTATACGCAAACTGATCTTAGCTTCTTGCTATAGCTCCGGCAGTTTTCAATAAAAATGCGAAACTTGGCACGTTTTATGAAAACACTAATACATGCTCAGATCTAAAATTTTAAACCGATCTGTGCATTAGTAAACAAACGTAACGGCAGCCATTTTTGTTATTCTTTGCACATTTCAGCGTGCCAAATTTATATGCATGATAGAGCGCAAAGGTGCTTTGAGTGAAACTGAGAAGTTCAAAAAAATTAAGCGGCTTCACAGTAAGGTACCTTGGAAATAGCGAAAGAATTAGGTTGTGACCATCGTACCGTTAAAAAATCTGTCCTTAGCGGCCTCGCTCAGAGCAATGGACGTTCTGACAAGGAAAAAATTCAGAAGCAAGCACCTGTTTCGCATCGAGCTATGCGTCAGATCAAGAAGGAAGTCCGGCGTTACACTCTGCAGGCTAGTAAAGAAGTGTTTGAAAACGCTGATGATCCTGATGTACCTAAATCAACTCGATGTCGTGTCTTAAAGCAGCAGTGTCACCGTGTGCGCATCTCGTTCTGCGCATAGTGTAATTTGATAGCGTTGGGCCAACGTTTTCAAGTTCGGAGTCCAAGATGGCGTCCTCAAAGGAGGGCGAGCATGGTCTGAAATTCGATATTTCCGGATGATAAAAAAGCAACGGAATAACAAAGGTCGAAGGAAATTATGCGACAATCAACGCAAAAGAGTTTATTTGGTGTACAATGTATTTAAAGCATGGAGAATGCAAAAATCGAGGCGGGATGTAACCGTTGGAATTGCAGTGATTTCGCCGCACATCTGTTGTGTCTTGAATACAGAAGAAGGTAAAAATAATGCAATTTATGTGCTTTAATCAAACTGAATCTATAAGAAATTCGTAAAATAGCAAGAAAATAGAGAAATAAAATATGCGTGAAAGATGACACTGCTCCTTTAAGGAGGATTGGAAAATGTGGAATGCCAGAGGTTCGCGCACCATTAAAAGGTATTCACAAGAAGAAGAGGATGGATTGGGCAAAGAATAACATGAAGGTAAATTCCCAAAGCGTTTTGTTCACTGATGAGTGTCGAGCGACCCTCGATGGACCTGATAGATGGATGAGAGGATGGTACTGCAAGGAGAGTCCACGTCCTGAACGGATCAGACGTGAGCAATGTAGGGGCGGTGTGATGGTTTGGGCTGCAATCATTGGTAATGAACTGGTTGGACCATTCAGTGTCTCAGATGGAGTTAAAATGACTGTCAAAGTTTACATGGACCTCCTGAAGAAACATCTCTTCCCATGGTACAAAGAGAAGAAATCGCCATTCCGAAAAAACATGGTTTTCATGTGTGATAATACACCTTTTCATGCTGCAAGGCTAACCACTGAATATTTGAATAGTGTTTTTGCCAGACATGGAAAAATCATGCAATGGCCAGCCTGCTCCACATTTTCTCCTGCAGAAGACAGTACACCTCCAAGGATGATCACTGACCGGGATGTCATTTTGACTGCTGCCAAAGATATTTCATCGTATGAAATTGAACCAAAAGCTTTTTTCTCTCATTAATAAAAATGGTAGTTATATCAGCTATTAATTGTATTGTGAAAGGAAAGTGAGAAAATTTATTGTAATATACGTTGTTGTTCCCAAATAAATATTTAAAAAGCAAACTATTTTTTATTTCCGGCTGCACGTCTCTATATTTAAGAAATTAGAAATGATTTGCATATAAATTTGGTAAGCTCGAATAGGCAAAGAATCACAAAAATGGCCGCCGCTTGTTTACTAATGCGCAGAAATCAAAATTTTAGATCTAAACATGTATTAGTGCCGCCATAAAACGTACCAAGTTTTGCTATTTTTTGTTAATAAACGACAGTGACACAGACAAACCGGATACCCCGCTATCCTTTCACAATCTCATCCAAATCAACACTGAAATTTTTCACACTCTTAAAATATATACAGTATACCAACTCTAACCTTCTGCTTTTCCTTGAAGCTCTATATATCAAATATAGAAAGCCATTGCTAAATAATGGATTAAAAGCGTCTAAAGAGCTCGCTGTCTTTTCTTAGGCATCATTGTTTGTCCATAGTGTGGTGTTACATGTCATATCATGAGTTTACAAGATGTTGTTTTCACAGTATGTTTTTTTCTTATATTTTATTAAATTGTTTGCTGGTAAAGGTTTTTTATAACAAGAAGATCAGTTTGAATATAATTTTGGCACTTATTGTAATAGACAAGTTCAATAAGCTTGTAACCGAACTGCATATTGAGAGTCTGGCGCTAATATAATCCAGTCCAATAGCTTTGTTTGCCTTGAGAGACATTAAGTGTTCTAACAGAGTGTCTTCATCAACATGATTCAAATTAAAGACAGGTGCAGGTTGCGTAATACCGGAGGCAGGTAATACAATATAAGCTACAGAAGATATTCTGGCAACCAGAGTTTTTCCAATTGAGGCAAAATGTGAATTCATTGCAGCAGCAATGAGAGAAGGAGTAGTGAGTCGAACACCTTCTGTCACGATGTACTGTGGATTTAAAGATTAACATTACGTGAAGAAGCCTCGTTAACGGCCATCTAAATTTTACCAGAATCCTCTTTCATTTTATTCACTCTTTTAAGATATTTACAGCTAATTTCAAAGAATAACAAATGACTATAGCAAAATAACGTTTCTACTTCCTGACAACTGCATTATCGCTGACCTCCGTCTTTTTTTATCACTTTAAGAGCATGGCGGAGCAAGAAAATGTTTCTACACGCACCGAAGGGTTTTGACAATCCTGGTCCGTCCACAAAGTAAGAATCATTCTTCTTAATATTTTCAGGCCACAGTGGCCGCTCAAGGTTTAATTTTATATCATCGGCTATTATGGCACAAATGGCTCCGGAACTGAGAAGTGTGAACACTCAAAACACTGCTGCGCTTCAAGGTCAAGCAAATGCTAGACCCGCAGTATCTCAAGATAAAACGGGAACACTCAATTTGCCCTGAGTATCATACGATCAAATGGGCTAAAATGAATAATCAAATCCCACCGTATCCCAAGATCGGTCGGGTACAGATAAGCACATCGGTCGGGTACAGATAAGCACGAGCACATGTTAACGACGTGGGGGTTGTTGAATCCACAACCCCAGTCAAACAAGTTCGCAACTGAGAAGATGTCGTACTTGAAGTTAAGACTAATAACGAGTTAGATGAGTTAGAAACAGAAAATATTCTCTCCCCTAACTCGCGATGGGAAGCTATTGAGGGTTTGTCACAGTCTCTGGAGTCCATTGTCAAACGATTGAGTAAGTTCGGATAGACTTTGGTAAGGACTTATTATCCTAGATCAAATGTAGAGGTTGCCTTTACGCCAGCAATGGATGAGTAGCTAAACCGTTCATCCGTGGAATCCCTCCACCAGACAAACCTCATAATGGGCTCCAAGATAAGGTGCTAGATAACCTTGGTCCACCCTACACTGTATTTGAGAATCTGGAAATTATGGAGATCTCGTTTGCGACAGAAGGGGGTTATTTTATTCAGTTGGACACTATCAGTTTTCGTAACTTCCTGAAGTGTACAAAGTATGCTTTAATATCAACTGGGGATGTAGTCCCCTAAATTTCTACCCCACGACGTGAATTAGTGCTACAAAAAATAAGTCCTCTGATGGCATCATTGGCTCAAGAAGGGTTCCCAGCACCAATAAGAGTTTGTTTGGCACAGATTTTAAGCAAAGCCTTAAAATAATGTCTGAGATTACTGAAAAAATTAGAAAAGTGGCACGTGCGGCAAGCTGTTTTTTTAGTGGAGCGGTCTCTCAAGGATTCTAACACATACCTCGCGGGGCCGGCAAGGGTTCAGTTTCAAGCTCTTTCGCCTATTCAGTCCCAGAGAAAACACAACATTCAACGGGGTGATGGGAAACGAGCCCGCAGCTTACTCTCACGATTTACAAACCGTAGTCATTCAAGCCACAGCATCAATGAAATCGATTCTGCCAGATTTTTTACCCACAAGTATGTTTTTAGAAAGTTGGAGCCCGAAGTAAACCAACTGTTGATAGAGCTACCAGTGCACCCATTACATCGTCCAAACCAGGGTGGGCGATACATTATTTTTGTTTGTGGTACGCAAAAAGATGGAGGCTGTCAAGCCCCTCAACCAGCATTTAGCTTACGGGCATTTCAAAATTCAGAAAAATGTCAGGAGTTGTTAACTCACACCACGGTTTCAGTGTGCGAATTTTCCAAATTACAGACATCTTCAGATGTTATGACCTACAATGCTATGGTTTCTTTAGATCCAGCAGCAAGCAAAGAATTCCTCTGGTGGAGGGATCACTTTCACGCTGGAATGACTGTTTTAGGATACGGTAGATCTGGTGATAGAAACCGATGCCATATGCAAGGGATAAGGAAATACTGTTAGGTAGTAGGAATAGAGAGTTCGTGGTCCTTCGAAGAAAAGATGCTTCATGTCAATTTTCTCGAATTTCTACGCGGTCCTTTGGCAGTGAAAACATTCACCAAATCAAAAGCATGTGCACATGCGAGACTGCTGACAGACAGTACATCAGCAGTTGCGACATGAATAAAATGGGAGGTACACGTTTGATGCTTCCAAAATCACCTGATGATGTCAGCACGATTAACACCTCCCAGGGTGTTTGAATGTGAAGAGCCGAAAAGGAGTCCAGGGTTTTAGAGGACTCCAGCGACAGGACTAGTACTTAGCCCCGACATTTTACATGCATTACAAAGCAAGGTGGCGTCTTTTCGAGGTCAGCCTTTACGCATCCCGACTAACAACAGAATTTTTCAAGTTTACCGGTTGCCAGACCCAATGGCATTGATTTCTTCTTCCTGAATTTTGGGTAAATGCTAGGGTATGCTTTTCTCCCACTCCCTTTAATCGGCCGTTGTGCACGACACATAGGTCTCAGAAAGCAGATCAGTTAGTTATAGTAGCACCAGTGTGGCCATCTCAGGCTTGGTACCTCCTGCTACTGCAAATGTGTTTAGAACCTCCAATACAATTTTCAACTTTTCCCCAACTTCTAAGAAGGGGCAGTCAATTGCAGCCAGTTAGCTGGGTGGAGGCTATCGGCCAGCATTGTGAAAAACCAGACCCTTTAGCAGAATCTCGAAACAAAATACCAGTAGTCCCCATGCCTCCGCCTGGAGTAAATGGGTCAGCTGGTCTGGTATACCGAAAATCAATCCACTGTCAGCACCCATCGAAGCTGTTCTAGAGTTTCTTATAATACAAGAATGGCAGAGCATATCGGTCCATCAATGCAGGCCAATCATTAGTTTCTCAATTGTTGAAAGGCATATTCAATTTGCGACCTCCGCAACCGAAGTATTCAAACACCTGAAAGGTTTCTCGTATTATAGACTACATTAAATCACCTCGACCAAATGAGATTTTAAGCCTAAAATTGTGGTCTTTCATGCCAGTAACGCTTTTTCGTCTAACAGCTTCTGATAGATCGTCTGATCTGGAAAAACGAGATAGATAAAGTCTTTACTGCAATTAGCCCTCCCAAACAGGAGCGGCCACTACGGAAGCACTAAATCGAGGTATTTCAGTTTCAGATATTGTAGGAATGGCAGATTGGTCTCACGAGAGTACCTTTACCCGATTTCATTATAAAACTTTCTTCAATGCTGCACCTGGTAGGACAATCTTATCAGCTGGCCATTCTTGATATTCGTTTGTTATAGTTATTGATTATTTTTTGAAATTCACTGTAAATATCTTAAAAGAGCGAATAAAATAAAGACAATGCATTGTTAAATCCCGTCTCATATCTCTCACATAACTAATATTATACTGCACCTCTACAACAGACAAGAATGTTCAGTCTACAATTAATCCGAAAGGTTTAAGCACCATATTTTATTTTTAACTTATGTTATTAAGAGTAAATGACATGATTATGCTTCGGCACCCATAATAATACAAAGAATTTGGCCCTGAAATAGAATGAGAACGCTGCGCGTCCTCAAAGACGTCACCAAATATTACCAGTGCATTTAAATTAGATAAGGCACGCAACAACTTCCCGTGAGCTTGGTAACTTAAACCCAAAGATTCGAGCTCATGCGCTGAAATGTCGCCGGATACGACATATTTCTTGTTGTTTTCTGCAGTCTCAGATCAATATAAATATATAGAACTCATATATCGCTAAGTCTCATTTGGAGTGAGTATGTATAAGTTGAGATAATGTAACGTTACTGAAAACTAGCATGCCAATATGCTAATAAAATCCACAAGGTTTTACAGGTATAAAACAAGGAGGACAATAATTATATTCTTCACAGGAATGGTATAAGACGTAAGATTTTGCAATCAAATATGTGTCAGATCATGTAACGATAATACATAAATAGCTAGCAGTAAATATTATTCATTTTTTCGCGAAATTATGTTGGTCAGTCATACATCGATTTGACGTGAATATGTGATCATCCACTTCAGGTGTACATACTCCACACAAACCATCAGTAACGCATTGCTAATACTTACCATCCTCAAGTGTTGTTTCGCTCTTTTTTTCTCCAGGTGCTCCCTCTCCATGTGCTGTTGCAGCTTTAATTGCGACGTCATATGTGGTGAACTCGTTCAAATTACTCAATACAGTGGTTCTGTTATCAATACCATCAACCCTTTTCTGATTAGAACAAATATCAACTGTAGATTTTTGGACTTTATAACACACCAAATAGTAAGTTATATTGCTACTAGGCACTCTATTCCATGTAACTACGATGGATGTTGAACTCTTGGCGCCAACATTTGTAATTTCTGGTCCACTTTTAGGAACTTAAAGAGAAACAAAATACTATTATATCACTATACTGTAACACACTTACTTCATTATTCCATTATATACGTTGTGGTGAAACTGGCTCCATTGAAGCGCGGCCGGCGCTCGATGCAATTGTCGCATGTATTGCTTTGATATCACGCTGCATGGTAATATGCTCTGGCTTACAGGTTCTTTTACCACGATTTTAGGAATTTTATGGTTCAAAACAGGATTTAATTGTTATTCTAAGCTCCTCAGTGAAGCTTATAACTGATGAAGAAAATTCAAGTGTCAGCTCAATACTTCTGTACAATGATATCAATGGCAAATAGGACGGGAAATGACTTTTTATAGTAACTTTGCAACCATACATAAAAAACCAAGACGTTTTTAAAAGTGAAAAACCGGTGAGAATAAGGAGTACTTTTTGCTTTTTTAAAAAAGCTGGGTAGCACCTTGAAATAAGCCTTTTTTAACATGCCAGGCGAAAAGTACTTACGAGCTCCATTAGTTTTCACGCTTCGCGTGGATCCTAGATTTCCAAAACCTACTCTGGTTGCAGCTTTAACAGCGACATTATAGGTCGTTGCGTCGTTGAGTCCATCTAAAAGAACGTCTCGTGCACCACCATTGTCGATAGTCTTTTTCAAATTGCAATCAATATCTGATGGATTTTCAGAAGCTTTGTAGCACACTTGGTAACTTGTGATAACTCCATTTGCATCATCATTACCCAACTCTTCCCAGAAGACCCTCATCGAAGTTGACGTCACCTCAATAATATGTGTAATATGGGGGCCCTTTGACGGTTCTTTGAATTAAAGCAAAGAAAAAAATACGTAGGGTTACATGCTTGAAACAGAGCTTTAATTTTACAAACCGTTGTTTGCTAGTACGCACAAATGAAATAATCAAATTTGGAAGTGAAGGCATTTGAAATGTTTGCAATCATTTTCAAAAGTAGTTGGGACAAATGCGGTTTCACGTTACGCCCCCCCCCCCCCTTTCTGTATACCAACATCCATCTGAATACCAGATTCATCTGGGCATTAACCTCTATCACAACTTGTGGAATTGACAATATAATAATGAATTAAGGCGAGGGGGGGGGGGGAGTTATTTCAATTCTTTAGTGAAAATCCTGTTGTGCCCCAACACATTTGAAAATGATTGGACGTCATTCTTAGCAAGTACATGTAATGAGCCGAACATATACGATCTACGACATATACGAGATATACGAGTCTTACATGACCTTACCATATAAGACACGATTAAATAAAAATACGCAATGGAGTGAACAATAATCTTCTGATGAATTAAAAAATGGGGCGAGGGTTGTTTTGTACAGCTAGCGAAGTCTAAATTTATCAATGATTGCTGGCTCGTAGTAAATGGCTTACTGCTTCCTGTGACTGGGTGGTTGTCATTGATCTTAAATGATTAGTTTATTTACAAATACAAGTGGATACATGTGACTGAATTACTGTAATGTGAGGTTTATTAATTACTCAATTATTCATATTAATTAATTATTCATACATAAGTAAAGGTTATAACGCACCGCACACATGCGTTATAAACACTCATGTAATGGTTATAACGTGCGTAATTAATAGGACAGAACATGTCAGCAAGACACAAGCAATAGGACACAATATCCCTTACACAAGCCACGTGTCCTTTGAAACTCCATTCCATTCGTGAAACCTTTTTTTTATCTAAGTGTGTTGATTTTCAGAAAGGGAAGAAAACTGGAGTACGTCGAGAAAATCGTGAAAACCTAGGAAAGTTCAATTACGAGAACTCTCTCTCATGAAAAGCACACACCAATCCAGGCAAAGCTGTTGAGAGGCGCAATCATTCATTCTGCTTGCGTCACCCGCTGTTATCCTTTAACAATTGCATAGCAATTTATGAGACGGGCCCGTATAGGTTTCGAAGTGCAAATTACCTCTAGATTGGCCAATTGCTCTTAAACGACTGCATATACAGGGTGTTCACCTTGATCATACAAAACCATGTTTATGTAATAATTTTATTTATAGCTACTCGTTTTTAAAACAATAACATAGTTATACCCCTATCGTTATGGTACCATTAAAATATTGGAACAAAAAAATTCCATCATCATTTTGTGAAATAATGTAATAGAATGGCGTTCGCTTCGACTATGCAAATTTATCTTCTTCGCTGTGTCAAAGTCTACGAAATAAGACAAATGGCTGTAAAATGCTTTATTAGTCGAAACAATTACACAGCAACAACATGTGAAACTAATCATCCCTCTTGAAAATAACTGTGAAGTGAACACAACGAAATGCCATCTCATTATGCACGAGCATAACATTCCTTAGCATTGTAACAAAGCGCTGGTTAACCGAATTGGTAAGATTTGATGTTTCAGTGGGTGTTACTGATCCTGAGATTTCTTTAATGGCATTTCAGAGGTCATTCATGTTTGTAAGTTGCGTTCCATTGTAGTGTACTTTTCTCTTCATGGCCAACAAATTCTCCATTCAATTTAAATCTGGGCTACTTGAAGGTCGGACTATCACTCTCTCGCTATTAAGGCCAGCTTTCTTACATTACCTTGCTGGAAAAGCATGGCTCTACAGAGAGACAGAGGCTGCTCCTTCCACAAAGGCGTGAGGTATTTTTAAACTAAGGAGCTTACAGTTGGACTCTAAATCAATTCTGACCCATGTTTCGGCTCTGAAAGGTCCAATAATGAAATTTCCTTTCATTCTTGTCGAAACATTACCCCTTCGCTAGCTTACTGACTACGATGCCTAACTCTGGGTTGACGGCGATGAAGTTAACCTAAGAGCAGATTCTTATTTTCCTTTATTTTGAAGCGTTCAGAGAGCAAGAAAATAAGGCCATACATTATTCGCATTCCACTTTCATTGCGCATGCTCTGATCGTTTGTTTGCTTGGTTACATCCAAATTCCTCTTCCCGTGCAAATTATTTTGTACCATTGTTTTCCGCGAAGTCAAAATAAGTGATCATGTGTACTTGCAAACGTCTTGTGGACCAGTTACAAGAACTTACGTAATTACGGACAGCCTCAATAATAAATCTGAATATATGTTCTTTGCCTTAAAACGTACAATTTTCGTTTAAAGATATTTTATTTTGTTAAACAGGCTATACGATCATCAGTTTCGTCAAGAAAACTAGGGACACAAAAAGCCAAAACAATAAAAAACAAAGAGCACTGTTAAAAATTTGGCCTAGTTATTTATGAATACAGTACTACAACCCTATTTTGTTTACATCGTGGGACTAACATTAATCGCGCGCATCAAATAGACGAAGCGAAATCCTGCAGTCTATTACATAGAAAGAAATCCTATCTGTCTATCTATCAATCTATCTATCAATCTTAATCGACTCAGCGTCACTTGAAATTTTGAATTATATTTTAAAATGCAGTATTAACACCAAGTCTTGTTCAAGTCTTGTTATTAAAGTACAATATTTTACTCACAGGATTTAATGGAGGTAGGCTCGGAGAAAGTGTGATATGTGCAGACTTTGGTTGAAATCTAATCAAGCTCCCCAACATTGCATTAGAAAGCTAAATGAAGACGAGTAAGATGTAGAGTTGTGTGCAAATGTTTGTTTGATCCTAGTCCCTAGACAATGCGTCAAACATGGTAACACCACCTCCGCCATGTACAGCAGTCGTGCCGAAAAGCACCAAATTGGGACGAATCAAGTTTTAAGGAACACGTGGAGGAGCTTTGCAAGAAATTGAGCCAAAGAATTGCTCTGCTAAAGAAAATTCGTTCGTATCTACCAACACGGCCGGAAAGAAAACTGTAATGTAAAGCTCTTGTTAAAGCAACAATTATGCATGGAAGTCTAGCATGGACCTACATGTATTATTAATTAACTGAAGACCTCAAAAGGGTTTTTCAACATCAACCTTATACCCTACAGAAAAGTGAAGCCAATTTCAACCGGCCCAAAATTACTCCGGTTACCAACTTCAACAAACATATTTATATTTAACAAAAACATTCATTGGGCTTCAACAAGCATATTTATATTCAACAAAAAAATATTTATTCAACAAACTCAGGTAACCCAGCCCGCGAAAATCCTGATTTTCAGGCTAACCAGCTGAAACCACGTGCACAACCCCCCGACACTGCAAGTCCCCATAATGGCGTCTTCGAACGAACAGCAGCAAAGTGACCAGCAAATTGAGGATGGCTACGAAGAAGTAGTGACTCCAGTTCGAAACAAATTAGCTAACATAATTCTAAAATGTGTGCGACAAGAAATGGACAATCAGCAGAGAACTGTACGGCTGGACATATCTAACAATATGCATCGAACTCGAGATTTTATTGCGGTGTATTAATATAATATATATGATTTTAATAATTGTCGATTTTGCGCCATTCCATTTCTATACATAAAGAACGTTTGGTCACTACAAAAAAACGTTAAGTCTACCGGTCACCGTAAAAAAACAACATCCTTACGTGTCGTTCAAACCATTTGATGTCTGTTTATTTCCAGAGCATTTTAGTATTCAGTATAACGAAAATACCATCGTGAAAGACCTGTTGCCAAAGAGTTGTGATAAAAATAGACTTCAAATACGCAACTTGCCAAACGTCTTTAGCGGAGATAGTTTGACAAAATTTGTAAAAGTATCCCTCCAAAAGAGAAAATTTATTTGTTTTTTTTTATTACCTAAAGCAAAGATTCAGTCCAGCGTTTGGAAATCCCCCAAAATTGCGATTAACCCGTCTTGTTGGTATCCGGTCGTTTCGCTACAAAGTCGTTTCGCTACAGGTCGTTTCGCTACAATCTAAGGTCATTTCGCTACAATCTAAAGTCGTTTCGCTACACGCATGAAGTCGTTTCGCTACAACTTTTGAGTCAGTTCGCTACAAGTCTTGTTGACTTTTTTCGCAACACAACTCCATACTGTTTCCCCGCAATGTGGTTACCGGAAGTAATTTTGAGCCGGTTGAAATTGGGTTCACTTTCCTATGGTATAGAAGATTGATCCAGTCTACTACACTGAGATTTAATAGACCTAGAGAAAGCGCTCGTTGTAATTTTATAAGCCGAAAACATGGCGCTGATTAGCAAAATTGGAATTAATTAATACAGAGGAATTCGTGTACAGGTATATTGCAATTAACATATACTTTGTATTTTGAAAATATACTTTGAAATTCTTAAGCCGCTAAGAGTCTTTGTGGTCATCTGTTGTTTTCATTGCTAGTAGCCGGATTTTTTAACAGTACAAAGGCTGCACTTTCTAAGTTGTTTATGCAGAAATTTAAAGAAAAAGTATATATTTGCTTTATTTTATGATCGTATTCACCAGTATACGCAAACCCATTACCTTAAAGAAGAAGGTCAGCTATGGAAGAGGGAAAATATCCAGGATATACCATACTAGGCTTTATTATTTTCCTGATGCATGAAGTTAATTCAAACTTTATACTATCAATTATGAAATTACATGTAGTCTGATGTACAGTAGAAGTGACAGGGTCTAGACTCTAGGGAACTACACGCTTTGCATGTATGACCTTAAGGAGCCACTATCCAGAACAAAATAGTCGACTGCGTGTGCACAAAAAAATAGACATGGGTCATTCCAGGATCTGAGAATGAGTCTAAAATTTGACTGTCTAAATATTAGAGTCCAGTTGCACCTTGACATTTTTGTGCTGGGAAAAGTTATTAATCGACCTGTTTATCAACATTGCATTATTATACCAATGAGCCATTGTTGAATATTATTGTCGCAAATCCCAGCTCAGTTCCCTAGTGATCCTTGTAGGGAAAAAAAAACATTTGCCTTCTTCACTGGATGTGTATGCATCATTGTAGTTAGACTTAATTGCAGGCAAAGCAAGAGTGTACTACAACATACTTGCATACTTGTTGATCATTTTATTGTTCAGGACATATCTGCAGTAAGGAACTTTTTTCATGTTACATGATGAATTTTCAATAAAATGTCCAATTTTATATTATACAGTTGTCACTACTATTCGTTATATTAAGTTAATAATCCAACATAGAAAAAGTCAAATTAAAAGCTTTAAGATTAGTCTTGCATTAATCGTATCTTCAATTGTCAAGAACAACTTTGCACGTATTTTGTAGGTATACACGAAATGCCTGGCATGCCTGACAGTGGCGTCGCCCTGGGCGGGGGTTATGTAAAAAGAGGTATATGCCCGTACTGTATCGCCGAAATTTTAACAAGGGGCTCTCTAATAAGCATTACCAGCAGGGCGAAAAATTAGAAATTAAGACAGTCGTATTTTGTTCAATACGTTAAACTCCACACGATTTGTTGTATACGATTCTTACACTGGAATTTGAAAACGAGCGCTGGTGCCAAAGTTTTACACATTCGCTACTAATTGTTATCTTTAATAATGAATTATGAAGGAGGGGGATGTACATGTGACCTAGAACTTTAACAATGGGGCTGACCACCCCACCCCCAAGCCCCCTCCAATACTATTGACGTGAAAAGGCTAAGAGTAAATTTCTGTCCTACTAACATAATCATTCAGTATTCGATCAGAAGAAATTCGAAGACAAGTGTGAAAAAAAGCATATACTTCTATAGCCTGAACTAATGCACCCCTCAATGGTTTGCTCCTGGGAAAGGGTATTGGGCAAATTCATATGATTTGACATTTTTGCTACAATTTCCATAATGTAGCTGTCAAATTCTTTGGTCTCGTCCAATACCCCCTGTTGTAGTTAGATCGTACAGAATACCTGTCATTACTAAGGGTCTATGCAATATATTATTCTTTATCTTATGATTTGATAGAATATATATTTTAGGTGGGTCATATGGTTTAGTCAGCTTTTGCTGTTATTTGTTAGCCTCGTGAAATAAAGTAATGCTTTCTTACTTTCTTACCTGGGGCCGGTTGTATCAAAGGCGTTTAGCTTAAATGGTGGATAACTGAAATTTAAAAATCACTTTTACACCTAGTACGGCGCCGAAATCATTAGTTTAATAGAATAAATATTTAGTTTTATGCATAATTGTTCTTTTCAGGTCAAATAACTTTAGCTGGTTTGTTTATACAACATGCAAACTTGTTTTATATTTTTGACGTATCCACCGTTTAAGCTAAATGCCTTTGATACAACCGGCCCCTGGTATACAAGATGTTTTACAACTGCAAGTCAGATAGCGAAACCTGCACAATGTTCTCTGAGTCAACCAAATCTGCGTGAACCAGGTGGTCCATCTCCCACTGAAGTAGCAGCTTTAATTGCGACAATATAGGTGGTAAACTAACTATTCAATACCGTGGTTCTCGTATCAATATCTTAGTAAGTCAGATAAGTTTAAGCTTTTGCTATGATATTTCAGCTAAAGTTATTGATCAGCGAAAATGCATTGAATCAACAGCAAACATTGAGTGGAAGATTGCCATGTAGATTTAAAGGCTGTGAGAAATCGTCCGAATACAACGGCAAGAGCAGAAAAAACATGAACTATCACATGATCCTTCAGTATACATTCCTGATGAACCATGTCTTGATGAACCATGTCATGATCAAACATGCTATTACAAATTTGGGACCAAACGTATCTGAAAAAGCTGTGTCAAAAATTTGCAAGGCAGAAATTTCCACAAGCTATATCATGAGTGATATTTATACATCAATTAAACGCATTGTTAATTAAGGTTCACAAGCTCAATGCCCTGTTGACAAAGATGTTGACAAGCTTGTGGAAAGATTAAACGCAACTGATGTTTTTACCTACCATGCATCACTCTGGTAGAAATTAGATTGAGTTTGGAAATTTCAAGAGGAATAGACTTGACTGAATTGTTCAAATTGATCAAGAAACTCAAGGAAAATGTTTCTTCTGGAATGAAATATGTACGAAGCAGCCGGCTTTAAATGTGAGAACAGACGATGGATTGACAAATAGTGCTAGCTATGTTATAAGCTTAATGCAACTTAATCAACCTAATAAACCATCGGGGATAATTAGGGTGCAATTTAAAGATGGACATATCACCTATCGTTAATAAGACGAGACAAGAAAATAGACTAGTTTATGAGAAGGCATTCAAGCGACATGGTACCAATAAAAGCAATCATTTCACAACTTGCAGTTGGATGAAACAAGTCTGCTCAAGTCTAGAGCAAGCAATTTTCATCGCGATCAGCAGCTACACAAACATATTGAGCATGTTCGAAAAGTCTTCAATTTTATCTCTCCTTATTTAGCTAGTTATATTTTCGGAAACATGATTCAGTCCATTTGATGACAATTATGTGTACAGTAGTATTGATGATTTTCAATTGTTTCAAGACATGACGCACCATGGTAATGGCTGGCGGCACAGCAGTCTACAGCAAAGCACCATTTGTAAAAGGATACCATTACCGTCGAAATATTAATATCATTAATGCCACGTGTATTTGATCATGATACGGTGTTAATTACACGTTTTAGACACGTCCAAAAATGCGCTACCGATTTTGCGCAATTTTAAGCAAAATACAGTTGCAACATACTAAAATCTAGGTTAGTCTATTTTTGGACTACTGGTAGATCAATTCCCATTACAAAAAAGATATTGCGAATTTGATCATGAGGTTTAGTGTCTTTCAAGGGGAAAATATCTCTTATACACATACTTGCGACCCACTACTACAGACCAACTTAATTATAAGCACTATAATTAGCGGCCGCTACACAATATATGTACTTAGTTAAATAATTGAGATTCCAAGGGTGTTTGTCACCACTGTTTATATGGTAATATGTAATAGCAATTAATAAGGTCATTAGATGCCGTAGTCCAAGTAAGTTCTAGTAAATTCGACCAAATCCTTGCAATGATAACATTCAAGCAACTTTTTTCAAATTTGCACCCCTCCTCCCCCCCCCCCCAATGACGGTCTAATTGAGTGACTGCTTGATATAAACTTTACCCACTCCTCACAGTACTGCATAGTATTTTTGTAAGAATAATCATTAATTACAATCATTAATTACACACGTTTCAAATACTTACTGGTTTCGAAAGTCTTTACGCTCTTGTTTACTCCGGGTGGTCCATCTCCCTCTGAAGTAGCAGCTTTAATTGCAACAATATAGGTGGTAAATTCGTTCAAATTATTTAATACCGTAGTTCTGTTGTCAACACCTTCCACCCTTTTTTTACGAAAACACATATCATCTGCGGATGTTTGGTCTTTATAACACACAAGATAGTAAATTATATTGCCATTTGCAGCATCATCAGGTAACTTTTCCCATGAAACCCGGATAGAGGAACTATTGGCGCTGATATTTGAAATCTTTGGACCACTTTCGGGACCTTAATAAAAAAGATAAGAAATAACATTGTATCATGTGTAACGTACTACTTCAGGTAAACTCAACGATGTTATATTTTAATAATTGCTTGTAATTCACAAAGAATTTATAAAGATCTCCAACAAAACTCTCCCCAAAGCTTAGTCCTACTCGTCGTCATCCCCTTCAACCGTTTGTCCTACGCTATCCTACGTGATCGACATTTTTAAACCTATATTTTTTAAACATAACACATGTAACGCTGTTATCTCAAACTCATCATATTATTAATATTAAGAAGACAATTGTATCAGCGAGCACCAGTCCCACTAGAAAAGTCAGGCAACGGAGAAAACCCATTAACCATGCATTCGTGTTGCCTAAAAACAGATTCAGGATCATTGGCAGATATTTTTTCACGTTGTCTGATGTATCCCGCTTTATTTTTCCTACCATTATTTTATACTACGAGTGGCTGAACAGCAGACACGCGAATTTTTCAGCCAATCAAATTTCGCAATATTTGAGCCATCAGTGGTTGAGTTTTAGCTTCAAGACGGCAAAAACTACCATAAAAGCATTATTGAACATTCATTTTTTGCGTGCAATAAGAAGATAGCTATAGGACGTCGATATGTTATATAAACGAGATTATATCTTAAGTAATGTATACTTACTCCGTTCACTGTTCAAAATCTACGCATGCATTTGGTCAAAATCGATCAGGTATGTTTTTGGCTTATTGACAAAAGGGCAGAAAAGCAAAATGGCTTCAATGAAGACGAAATTAATCAGATCGTACATGAAGCAATTATTAAAACTACGAAAAGACAAACAAAACGGAGCATTGCAATATTTAAAGGTAAATAAACTAAGAAAAGACGTAGGCGTCAGTATTTAAATTAGTGCAAGCAGTAAACTCAGATCCTATATTAAATGTATTACAAACTGTTCAGAAATTGTTCTCGGTCCAGGTGGCCTCGTGCAGTATAGAAAATTTTTCGTTCGTTCAACATTTCGACATTTCGTGACAACATGGTAACTCTATTCTGCACCTTTCACCATTTTCGAATACGTATACTCGCATTTCATTACGTACATAGTTCGATTTTTTTTTATTTTTCACATGGTCGCATGGTCAAATCGCGTCCGGTCTATGTGGCCCTTAACTTGAAGCGAAATAGATGACTGCATCCGAGTTCTTCATATCTGGTTACACCGCGCTGAAAATTAGGATTTTTCCAGGCAAAAATAAAAAAGGAATGATGCGGTTTCTCACCTCAGCAGTGTGCAAGCCTGCCAGAGTTTGAATGTGCAATGTTTCAGCAGGAATCTCGAGCTTTGAGCCTGGGTGGGGAGGGGGGGAGGCAGCGCAAAAATCACAGAGACTTTTTTCGTATAAAGAAAAGACATTCCTTTATGTTCACCTACAGGTGAATATAACAGTAAACAAATGTGCAAAACGGCAACTAGCCGCCGTTTTTTATACAAATTACGGACAAAGAAATAAACAAAATTAAAGTAACTTATGTAAAAATACTAAAACAATTATTCGCCGCAGGCTCGGTGATTTTCGGGAAATATTCACCTCGACTTCGTCTCGGTGAATATTCCCCGATAATCACCTCGCCTTCGGCGAATAATTGTTAAATGTTAAACTCAAAATTAATACCTTATATTAATATTATTTTACACAGTCAATCTCAAGTCTGATACGAAATATTTATAGGCCTGCTACAGTTTCCGTTTCAGTAAACTTGCAATTGGTAGTGTTTAGTGGAAGAAATAAAAAAGGTCCCCAACAACTTGTGGAACAAATATTAACCGCCCAAGGATAACCCGATTGTTCACATAGGACCATTTGCATTGAAAGCGTGTCTCACCTTGCGTGTGAGGGTGAGAACTGAGAAAACGTGTCTCACTATGCCGTTGCGTGTCACTGTCTGCCTGTCACTGCAAGTGTGCGTGTCAGTAATTTGAAACTGACGAACGTGCGTCAACTAACATGCCAGTTTTTAAATAACACAGCGAAAGCTCAATTATTAAGTCTCAAATTATCTCGATTTTCGTCCTTGTAATGTATTACAATAGAATAATTGAATAATACGTTGAAAGTTTTTGTGTAGGTATAAATTTTTGTATACACTAGAAATATCATCTTGAGATATTTCTTAAATGTTTGAATATATGTTATTTTTAGATATTCAAGCTATCGCCAACACCTATTTATATTCGATTTTATACCATTTTGGTTTCCACTTTTTTTTTGAAAAAAAGTTAAGACGCATGTATACTTTGTACCATAAGTATCTTATGTTGGATAAAAAGCCGATGCAAACATTCAACTAGAAATTAAATCCCAAGGATGGTAGCTAGATAGGTGCATATTCATTACAGCCAATTAACTCCCGCAACAACAACATGCAGATCAAAATATTAATGCTACTATCCTTTAAATATGCTCACTTAGAAGCATTAGAATGTATTGTTTATGGACGCAAATATGTCTTCCTGAAATTCCCCACTTCAAAGGCACTTCTTCGTACAAATTACTATTTCATGACTACTTACTATCTTGGAACGTTGTTTCGTTCTTCCGCCCTCCAGGAGGTCCTGGTCCCACTGAAGTAGCTGCTCGGATAGCAACACTATAGTTAGTAAACTCGTTCAAATCGTCCAGTACTGTGTTTCTGTTATCACTACCATTAATTCTTCGTGTTTTTGCACAAATGGCATCTGCAGATGTTTGAACTTTATAACACACCAAATAGTGCGTTATGTTTCCATTAGTTTCATTTTCGGGCACCTTCTTCCATAAAACCTCGATGGATTTTGAACTTGTGGCGTTAATATTCACGATTTCTGGTCCTGAGGTCGGAACTAAAAAGAGAAAAAATGTTTTGTAACTATTTCAGTGCACTTACCTCACCTTGTTGTTGATGGACTGAGTATCATACTGAAGATAATTTCTAAAGATTATTGGTGTAGTATTTTGCTGACCTGTCGAATATTTCGGATATAAAGTGGCTGGATACAGTAGTTAACGCAATTGGTTGGGTCATTTCAGGTATAGAAAACTATCGTACTAAGGGCATAAACCTGCTGCTTTTTTCCGGTTTGCTGCGCAAAGGTGACTTAATTATTACTTGCTTTTACGTAGGACTGATTAAACATCTTGCAATTTACCTTAATGATACATTAATGAAAGTGAGTTTTGCGACGCCCATTTGTAAAAACACCACCAATGTAACCAGTATTATAAGTTGTTTTTTGAACTATACTTTTGCCATTTGAAAAAAATACACATGTCTATAGCATAAGCTCATTCACTTTAATTTTTGAAAAAACTCGCCTTCCGTTTTGCGACAAAACATCGCTCATGCCAAGAAAAAGTCGTTATGCAAGAAGAACTCTCGAACGAGATCATTTGTACATTTGCTAGAATTTTTTGCAGCGACCTTCACCAAATGCATCCCAAACGTATATCCTATGGCCTAGCTTAGCAAAAAGAGTCAGTATTTTCCGGCGAAATGACATATCATAAGTGTGCGCTCTAAGGGCTGCTGCTAGTTTTTCATATCTCTGAGGATGGCTCTGAAGGTCCAGTTTATATTAATGGAAATCACGTTAGCGTAATTTTTTTCAGCTTTTCACGATATTACTTATAAAATATGCACGAGGAATGATACCGTCTCGAAAACCAAAAGACGTACATAAATAGGCGCAGCGCTTCACAACTGTTTCGCTACACAACCAATCATACACTAATGACGTCATACGGCAGTCCCCAGAGCACACACTTATGATATGTCATTTTGGCGGAAAATACTCATTCACTCATTTTTTATGATATGCTATAATTTACTCAAATTTACCTACTGTTGTGAAGTCTGGATGCATTTGGTGAAAGTCGCTGCACAAGCTTCACAACATATCAGCTAGAATTATGGCAAATGTTCTTGAAATATATGCATGCATGCAAAACCCCTCGCCTTAATATATCAAAGATGCAACTATATTTTCGGAACATGAAGTATTCTTAGGATTGTTGTCATAGCAACATGCCGATTCGGCAGTTGTTAACTCTTAAATTTTTGGGCCAATTTTTTGTCGAAATTAACATAGTATGTGTCTAGCATAAAAAACAGGCAAATTACTCACAATAGGTATGGGAAACTATATATTTTTGGAAAGCATATATAATGTAGATCATGAAAAAAAGTTTTCACATAGTTTTTTTATTCATGGATGGTTCTCAGGGGGAGTCGATTAAAATTTTCCGATGAAAAATTAGAACAATAATTACAATTTTGTAAATTCAAGAAATCTTACCAACTCCAGAAATGTCATGGCTTTGCCCCAAATATTATAAATAACTAACAATACATTTGGTCAAGATATTCCTACATTTTTGTTTCAATTCATTTAGTCAATTCCGAGTAATTCCACATTTACTGATTCACATATTACTAAAAATTCATGGCAACCATCTTGGGTTTATGATGACCCTTTATTTACACTCAATACTCTGTCTTTGTAATAAAATATAGAACTTTTATTTATCTCAGGAATAAAAACTATATTATAGTTAAAATTTACAGGGTTTGGTATGAAGCGTTATTTGTGTCAAAAACGACATTGGGTGTGCAGTTGTAATTATGATATTTCAATATGACATTATGATATTTCAATATGACATTATGATATTCCAGTATGACATTATGATATTCCAATATGACATGCACACTTGCACACATAATGTTCACTGCACACTTGCACACGTAATGTTCACTGCACACTTGCACACATAATGTTCACTGCACACTTGCACACATAATGTTCACTGCACACTTGCACACATAATGTTCACTGCACACTTGCACACATAATGTTCACTGCACACTTGCACACATAATGTTCACTGCACATTTGCACACATAATGTTCACTGCACACTTGCACACATAATGTTCACTGCACACTTGCACACATAATGTTCACTGCACACTTGCACACATAATGTTCACTGCACACTTGCACACATAATGTTCACTGCACACTTGCACACATAATGTTCACTGCACACTTGCACACATAATGTTAACTGCACACTTGCGCACATAACGACGTGGGTAAGAAATACTTCATGTTACGTGAATTAAAATGGAATGGCCTTCTCTTTTCAAAATGGCGTCAGATAACTCGGATGAGATAAGACATGAAATAAATAGAATGCTACAAGGGTCCTTACAGATGTTATCATGTGGAAATTTACGAGAGGATGAACAACATTATGTTGAATTTCAGCTTGATAGGATAGAACATATTCTATTGCTTTGCTTGCTGGCAAATTTGTGGGTTGATGATAGAGTTCTGTCTTTATACATTTCAGAGGCAAAGTATGTGCTTTCAGAAATGGTAAGCCGACAACAATCCGTTAATGGTTTTCAGTCGGAAAAAGTGTTTGGAGGTGATCGAGGGCGGCTTCAATACAACATAAGCAAAGAGCAGCTGTCGTCATATTTTATTGTCTTTGGCTTTAAAGCACTTCAGATAGCCACAATGGAGTAAGCAAATCTACTATGCGAAGGCGATTTCGTGAGTTTAACTTTTCGACAAGATGTTACACCAACGTGTTAGATGAACAACTTGACAAAATAGTGAGCAGTATTATGGACGACTTTCAACAACGCGGGTACAGAATGTTAACAGGGATTTTGAAGTCTAGAGGGATATGTGTTCCTCAGCGGCATATCCTGGGATCACTTAGAAGGGTTGGCCTGGAGGGTGTAATTCTTCAGTCTTTAAAACTCAGAACTATCAACAGAAGAAAATACAGGGGCCCTTTGGCATATTGATGGAAACCATAAGCTCATCAGGTGATTTTATGAAATCAGTATAACTAACAAAATAGCATCATTTACAGTTGTGTGATGCATCTGATTAGATGCCAATTGTATGCAATATATCTTCAGGTACACACACAACTGTAAATGATGCTATTTTGTTAGTTATATTAATTTCATAAAGTCACCGGATGAGTTTATGGTTTCTATCAATATGCCAAAGAACCTCTGGTCCTGACACTTTGCATTTTCTTCTGTTGATAGTTTTGAGTTTTAAAGACCGAAGAATTACACCCTCCAGGTCAACCCTCCTAAGTGATTCCAGGATATGCCGCTGAGGAACACATATCCCTCTAGACTTCAAAATCCCTGTTAACATTCTGTACCCGCGTTGTTGAAAGTCGTCCATAATACTGCTCACTATTTGGTCAAGTTGTTCATCTGACACGTTGGTGTAACATCTTGTCGACAAGTTAAACTCGCGAAATCGCCTTTGTATAGTAGATTCGCTCACTCCTAACATTGTGGCTATCTGAACTGCTTTAAAGCCAAAGACAATGAAATACGACTGCTGCTCTTTGCTTATGTTGTATTGAGGCCGCCCTTGATCACCTTCAAACACTTTTTCCGACTGAAAACCATTAACGGATTGTTGTCGGCTTACCATTTCTGAAAGCACATACTGTACTTTGCCTCTGAAATGTACGACAAAACTCTATGATAAACCTCCAAATTTGCCAGCAAGCAAAGCGATAAAATATTTTCTATCCTATCAAGTTGAAATTGAACATAATGTTGTTCATCCTGTCGTAAATTTTTAAATGATAACATCTGTAAGGACCCTTGTAGCATTCTTTTTATTTCATGTCTTATCTCATCCGAGTTATCTGACGCCATTTTGAAAAGAGAAGGCCATTCCATTTTAATTCACGTAACATGAAGTATTACTTACCCACGTCGTTATGTGTGCAAGTGTGCAGTGTGCAAGTGTGCAGTGAACATTATGTGTGCAAGTGTGCAGTGAACATTATGTGTGCAAGTGTGCAGTGAACATTATGTGTGCAAGTGTGCAGTGAACATTATGTGTGCAAGTGTGCAGTGAACATTATGTGTGCAAGTGTGCAGTGAACATTATGTGTGCAAGTGTGCAGTGAACATTATGTGTGCAAGTGTGCAGTGAACATTATGTGTGCAAGTGTGCAGTGAACATTATGTGTGCAAGTGTGCAGTGAACATTATGTGTGCAAGTGTGCAGTGAACATTATGTGTGCAAGTGTGCAGTGAACATTATGTGTGCAAGTGTGCAGTGAACATTATGTGTGCAAGTGTGCAGTGAACATTATGTGTGCAAGTGTGCAGTGAACATTATGTGTGCAAGTGTGCATGTCATATTGGAATATCATAATGTCATATTGGAATATCATAATGTCATATTGAAATACCATAATGCCATATTGAAATATCATAATGTCATATTGAAATATCATAATGTCATATTGGAATATCATAATGTCATATTGGAATATCATAATGCTATGATGAAATATCATAATTACAACTGCACACCCAATGCTGTTTTTGACACAAATAACGCTTCATAGTTTGGTAACTATATTACTGCACTTCGTTCAGTAATCTTCATAGTTTGGTAACTATATTATTGTGATAGTCTGTGATTTGGATTTACTGCTAATTGCTGTTTGGCGGCTTGGTTCAGGCTCATCCTTTGCAGTAGTTGACTCTGGTGAGAGCTACATGACAGAAAATTATATTATATTTCTCTGATAAAGAGTCAACTGAAGGATTTGCATAGAATTTGTATAAAACTCTTCAGACAATAACTTACAAGACCTTCTGGCAATTCATCAAACTGTTCATCATACTCATTGTTATTGTCTGAACGTTCACCCTGAAAGGGCAACAATATATTACTATACTAACTAACTAAGTCACATTTCTTTCATTGGATTCATTCAAAACATAGTTGGTAAATAACAGTATATCAATATCACCTAAAAGAAATATATCTCTGAAACTAGGAATAAAAATAAGAGATGCTTACCTAATTCAAGTCCCCATCAAGGAAAACCACTGGTTCTCTTTCATTGCTGGAAGGTTTGTTCTCAAATCAGGCAGTAATATAGACTGATCATACTCATCTTTGACATCAGCAACAAATTCATCTGTCCTCTCGCTTTTTTCTACGTCAGAATCGGCTAAAACTAAGTCTAAAACCTCTTACCAAATGTACAATTACCGAGCCATATTAAATATCACATCAATGACAAAACTCTCCGAAGAAAAAGCAGTTTATTTTCACAAATTCTCGATATATTTTCGCATGTTTGGTATGAGAAGAAAGCAAATTCTTCCCAGATTGCATTGCAACCGTCGAAACAAATATTAGCCTGCAAAACCCGGCAAAAAACGCGGGGATTCACGATGTGACATCGTGGGGTCGTATACGACCCCATCCGTCATTCAAGAGTTAATAAATGCTTTCTATATTTTTTAGATAAATGTGAAAACAATGAAAGAATTAGCAGTTTTAATGAAAAAATACCTAATTTTTTGAATGTTTGTGGTCCGTATGTCATCATGCGTAGTGTGAACTTTGGAGCGGTAAGAAATACAATTTATTACGCTACATTAAAACTTTTGATGAATATTTATAAACTATTAAATCTTTGTTTGCAATAAAAACCATTTCGAGCCATGCATTTTTGATTAATTAACATAGCTACGGTCGTATTTTTTACCGGTAAATTATTTTCACACTTACAATAAAACTACAGTCTTGCTTTAAAAAAACAAAGAAACGTAAACTTCGAATGAAATTAAAATGTGGAATCATTAAGGCTACTGAATAGTCTGAATATGGCTACCTTTTATGTAGGTTTTCGTTCTTGTTTCCTTTTGTTGGCGCGTTTTTCGTCGTATCTTCCGTATTTTTGATTTATTTTTATTGTTTTTAATGATTTCGGTTTCTTTCCCCACAGATTTCATGACATTTATTTAAAAAAACCCTCGCAATTCAATGACGTGAGCAAAAAGGTCGAACGTCCAAACCAAACCAGCACATAATGGCGGATGACTTTCGAATCCCAGAATTAGTAACCCTCGCCCCGGGCTAATCTAAATCGACCAGACACCAGTTTAGGCCTAATGACTTTTACTTTTATACTAAACATACAAGGCAAAGTTACACGAAACAAGTGTAAAAACATGTTGAAAGCTTGCAATCTAACCTCACGGTTTGGAATTATCCAAACCATTATCCTTTCCTCATCCAAGCAACGCAACCCTAGCAATCTATCATTCGCTGCTTTTAACGGGGATTCGCACAACGTCTCCGAGACACACATAGTGGGTACTAATTGTCAATCATGTCCCCAGGGTCATTCAGAGAGAGGGAAAGGCCCTGGCACCGGCTGGCTTTTAAGATCGCGAATCGTGCTTTTTGAATACATTAACGCGATAACTGAATATGCGAAATATTTTTCCAAAATGACCGATACGTCGAAGTGTTTAGAGAAAAGAGTAAAAGACGTAATGCAGCGCCTTAGTAAGGCGTTAAGTGTTGGAAATTTTTTTCCTCGCAGATATACGGTTTTGAATAAATCAACTCGGAGCGTTACAAACGATGTTTCCACTTAAAAATCGAATTTTTAACAAACGTTTTTCCTAAACTTTACTTGTTATAGAAACATACCATCAGTATGAAAAATGTAAATTTACCCAAAAAGGCAGAGCTGTAGACATTCTAAATCCATTACTTCTGTGATACTTACGACTTTCGTTCGTAGTTTTACTCTGGCTTGTTCCAAGTGGCCCTGGACCAACGTTGGTATAAGCTCGAATTGAAACAGTATACGTTCTTCCCGGTTTCAGTCCGATTATTTCTGTATTGGTAACGTCAGATACATTAAATTTCATATCCTGAGAACAGTCATCAGAGATTGTAGAACCAAGTTCGTAACATACTTCGTAGTTAATTATCACCCCATTGGAATCATTTAGACTTAACTTCGTCCACGTGATTTGAAATCCAGTCGAGTTAGCCGTAATCTCAATAATAGTTGGACCTTTTGCAGGTTCTAAGGAAATAAAACAAAAATGTACTTATGAAGCAATGACTTGATTTCAAAGCTCACCAAAGATGTATAATAAATGAGATTGAGATAGCTACAAAAAATGATAAGAAACACTCGCTAAGAGAATGTCGCTAATGATAAATCCTAATGTTTCGTCCTAGTGTGATTTTTAATCACAGTGCAACACTAGGTCCGGTTGTGCAAAAGGTGGATAAGTTATCCAGCGAATAAGTCCAATGCAAAAGATAAATCTCATTACCAATGGATAGCTATCTGCCGGATAAAATCGCGTTGCACGAAGTATGGATACGACTGTGAGTAGCTATCCATCGGATTTTCCTCTTGAGCTCATTGCTACGCGTTGCTGTAAAAAATGACGACCAAATCCGTTCTGAAAAATGAGAAAGCGAAGACTACGTCAACCAATTTTTTCTTATTTCGACTCATCAACTGTACGCCCTCGTGTCTCAATTGGAAGAACAAAAGTTAGTGGTTATTCGAGATAACTTACCAACACCAAGAAGGCGGATGTTTGGAAATCCATCACGGACAAGGTGAATGCATTAAGAGTTGAAAGAAGGACAATAGTCGAGGAAATTTCCTAATCTCGGAAAATTTCTTTTGTAATGGAATCGGAATTATCAACTGTGAACTGTTCATGTAACACGATTTATTGAAAGACTCTTTGTCTTCTTCGACACTTTGGAAAACTGTACGTTTTGTGGACCCTCGGACTTCAGGGCACCATGTACAGCAACTTTTCTTAATTAAAAGGAACTTTGGTGATTTGAGATGTTTCTTAAATGTTTGAATATATGTTAATTATAGATATTCAAGCTATCTCTAACGCCTATTTATATTCGATTTTATGCCATTTTGGTTTCCACTTTTTTTGGATAAAAAGTCAGGACTCATGTATACATTCTACTATAAGTCACTTATTTTGGATGTAAAGCTAGCCGATGTAGACATTTAACTAGAAATTATATCCTAAGGATGGTAGCTAGATAGGCGTATATTCGTCACAGCTAATTAACTTTCGCAACAACATGCAGATCAAAATATTAATGCTACTATCCTTTAAATATGCTCACTTAGAAGCATTAGAACGTATTGTTTATGGACGCAAATATGTTTTCCCGAAAAACCCTACTTTTACGGCACTTCTATACAAATCACTATCTCTATGACTACTTACTATCTTGGAACGTTGTTACGTTCCTCCGCCCTCCAGGAGGTCCTGGTCCCACTGAAGTAGATGCTCGGATAGCAACACTATAGTTAGTAAACTCGTTTAAATCGTCCAGTACTGTGTTTCTGTTATCACCACCATTAACTCTTCGCGTTTTAGCACAAATGGCATCTGCAGATGTTTGAACTTTATAACACACCAAATAGTACGTTATGTTTCCATTAGTTTCATTTTCGGGCACCTTCTTCCATAAAACCTCGATGGATTTTGAACTTGTGGCGTTAATATTCACAATTTCTGGTCCTGAGGTAGGAGCTAAAAAAAGAAAAATTGTTTTGTAATTATCTCAGTGCACTTACCTCACAAACTCACTGTGTTATTACAACTGGCTGTTACTTATTGCACCCAGCTCTTCTGGGCAAAAGAAAGCTCATCTTGTTGTTGAAGGTCTGAGTGTCATACTGAAGATAAACCCCGAGCCATCGGCGCGAAGCTCGCTCCAGGCGTAAGCTCGGGGCGAGGGTTACTAATTCTGAGATGCGGAAGTCATCCGCCATTATGTGTCAGTTTGGTTTGGACGCTCCACCTTTTAGCTAACGTCATTCAATTCCGAGATGGACTGGTGACTAGGAACGTCGTGACTGGCTGAATTGATATGTTTTGTTTTTGTATTAGTCACGACACGAAATTTAACTGTGATTGTTTTGCATTTTGCAAATTTCTTTTTATCCATCTGGAAAGCAATTTTTAAACAATTTAAAATTACTGTAAAACACAAATTATGTGAGAAAAGTGTTACGATGGATCTAGTTGCGGAAGAGAATCAAGAAGAATGCGTGGGAATACAAGATCAAGCAAGTGGAGAGGTACAGGTATCAATGGAGGCAGAGATAAGTCATTCAATGACTGTCATTGTCATTTATTACCCAAACTTAGGGCTGGACTAAAAGGATGCATCTTGTGACGAATTAACTTTTACTTTTGTAAAGCAGGAAAAATTGAAACGGCGAGGGGTTTCTGCATGTAATGTATTAATTTTCTAGTCTCTAAAGTTTACTGGTGTAGCATTTTTCTGACCTGTCGAATATTTCGGGTATAACGTGGCTGGATACGGCAGTTTACCCAGTTAATTTTACCAAACGTTTTTTCTCAACTTTACTTGAAAAAAACATATATCTGCAATTTTGTGAAAACCAAATGTAAATTTACTTAAAAAGGCAGAGCCGTAGACATTCTAAATCCATTATTTATTTGATACTTACGACTTTCGTTCGTGGTTTCACTTTTGTTTGTTCCAAGTGGCCCTGGACCAACTTTGGTATAAGCTCGAACAGAAACAGTATACGTTCTTGCCGGTTTCAGTCCGGTTATTTCTGTATTGGTAACGTCAGATACATTAAATTTCATATCCTGAGAACAGTCATGAGAGATTGTAGAACCAAGTTGGTAACATACTTCGTAGTTAAGTATCACCCCATTAGAATCATTTAGACTTAGCTTCGTCCACCAGATTTGAAATGCAGTCGAGTTGGCCGTAATCTGAATAATAGTTGGACCTTTTGCAGGCTCTAAGGAAATAAAACAAAAATGTACTTAAGAAGCAATGACTTGATTTAAAAGCTCACCAAAGATGTATAATAAATTACAGTGAGATAGCTACAAAAATTGATAGTAAAACACTCGCTAAGGGAATGCGTCGCACAAAGTATGGATAGCACTGTGAGTAGCTATCCGTTGGATTATTCCTCTTGAACTCATTGCTGCGCGTTGCTATAAAAAATGAAGACCAAATTCGTCCTGAAGTATTTTCCTAAAAAAATGAGAAAGCGAAGACTACGTCAACCAAATTTTTCTCATTTCGGCTCATCGACTGCACGCCCTCGTGTCTAATTGGAAGAACAAAAGTTAGTAGTTATACAAGATAATTTACGAACACCAAGAGGGCTGATGTTTGGAAATCCATCACGGACAAGGTGAATGCATTAAGAGTTCCGAGGAGGACAACAGTGAGGAAATTTCCTAACCTCAGAAAATTTGTGTTGCAATGGAATCGGAATTATCAACCGTGGACTGTTCATGCAACACGATTTAATAAAAGACTTTTGTCTTCTTTGACACTTTGGGGACCGTCGGAATTCAGGGCACCATATACAGCTAGTGTTCTTAATTTAAAGGAATTTTAGTGATTTGAGATATTTCTTAAATGTTTGAATATATGTTAATTTTAGATATTCAAGCTATCGCCAACACCTATTTATATTCGATTTTATACCATTTTGGTTTCCACTTTTTTTTTGAAAAAAAGTTAAGACGCATATATACTTTGTACTATAAGTATCTTATGTTGGATAAAAACCCGATGCAAACATTCAACTAGAAATTAAATCCTAAGGATGGTAGCTAGATAGGTGCATATTCATCACAGCCAATTAACTCCCGCAACAACAACATGCAGATCAAAATATTAATGCTACTATCCTAATGCTACTATCGTAAAAAGGGCATAAACCTGGTGCGTTTTTCGGGTTTGCTGCGCAAAGGTGACTTATTTAATACTTGCTTTCACGTAGGACTGATTAAACCTCTTTAATTTTTTTTCCCAAATTCCTTCCACAGTTTTCTTTAGTCTTTTTGCAATTTACCTTAATGATAAATTAATGAACGTGAAATTTGCGACGACCATGTAAAAAAACACCACCAATGTAACCAGTATTATAAGTTGTTTTTTGATCTATACTTTTGCCATTTGAAAAAAGATACACATGTCTATAGCATAAGCTCATTCGCTTTAACTTTTGAAAAAACTCGCCTTCTGTTTTGCGACAAACATCGCTCATGCCAAGAAAAAGTCGTTATGCAAGAAGAACTCTCGATCGAGAACATTTGTACATTCGCTAGAATTTTTTGCGGCAACTTTCACCAAATGCATCCCAAACTTATATCCTATGACCTAGCATAGCAAAAAGAGTTAGTATTTTCCGGCGAAATGACGTATCATAAGCGCGCGCTCTAAAGGCTGCTGCTAGTTTCTCATATCTCTGAGGATGGTTCTGAGATAGAATTTATACAAGAAGGTTCAGTTTATATTAGTGCAAATCACGTTAGCGTAATTTTTTTCAGCTTTTCACGATATTACTTATAAAATATGCACGAGGAATGATACCGTCTCGAAAACCAAAAGACGTACATAAATAGGCGCAGCGCTTCACAACTGTTTCGCTACACAACCAATCATACACTAATGACGTCATACGGCAGTCCCCAGAGCACACACTTATGATATGTCATTTTGGCGGAAAATACTCATTCACTCATTTTTTATGATATGCTATAATTTACCCAAATTTACCTACTGTTGTGAAGTCTGGATGCATTTGGTGAAAGTCGCTGCACAAGCTTCACAACATACCAGTTAGAATTATGGCAAATGTTCTTGAAATATATGCATGCATGCAAAACCCCTCGCCTTAATATATCAAAGATGCAACTATATTTTCGGAACATGAAGTATTCTTAGGATTGTTGTCATAGCAACATGCCGATTCGGCAGTTGATAATAAATGCATTCTATATTTTTTTAATAACTGTGAAAACAATGAAAGAATTAGCAGTTTTAATTAAAAAATACCTAATTTTTTAAATGTTGGTGGTCCGTATGTCGTCATGCGTAGTGTGAACTTTGGAACGGTATGAAATACAATTTATTAAGCTACATTAAAACTTTTGATGAATATTTATAAACTATTAAATTTTTTTTGCAATAAAAACCATTTCAAGCCATGCATTTTTGATTAATTAACATAGCTACAGTCGTATTTTTTACCTGTAAATTATTTTCACACTTACAATAAAACTACAGCCTTGCTTTAAAAAAACAAAGAAACGTAAACTTCGAATGAAATTAAAATGTGGAATCATTAAGGCTACTGAATAGTCTGAATATGGCTACCTTTTATGTACGTTTTCGTTCTTGTTTCCTTTTGTTGGCGCGTTTTTCGTCGTCTTTTCCGTATTTTTGATTTATTTTTATTGTTTTTAATGATTTCGATTTGTTTCCCCACAGATTTCATGACATTTATTTAAAAAAACCCTCGCAATTCAATGACGTGAGCAAAAAGGTCGAACGTCCAAACCAAACCAGCACATAATGGCGGATGACTTTCGAATCCCAGAATTAGTAACCCTCGCCCCGGGCTAATCTAAATCGACCAGACACCAGTTTAGGCCTAATGACTTTACAAATACTATATACTAAACATACAAGGCAAAGTTACACGAAACAAGTGTAAAAACATGTTGAAAGCTTGCAATCTAACCTCACGGTTTGGAATTATCCAAACCATTATCCTTTCCTCAACCAAGCAACGCAACCCTAGCAATCTATCATTCGCTGCTTTTAATGGGGATTCGCACAACGTCTCCGAGACACACATAGTGGGTACTAATTGTCAATCACGTTCCCAGGGTCATTCAGAGAGAGGGAAAAGCCCTGGCACCGGCTGGCTTTTAAGATCGCGAATCGTGCTTTTTGAATACATTAACGCGATAACTGAATATGCGAAATATTTTTCCAAAATGACCGATACGTCGAAGTGTTTAGAAAAAAGAGTAAAAGACGTAATGCAGCGCCTTAGTAAGGCGTTAAATGTTGGAAATTTTTTTCCTCGCAGATATACGGTTTTGAATAAATCAACTCGGAGCGTTACAAACGATGTTTCCACTTAAAAATCGAATTTTTAACAAACGTTTTTCCTAAACTTTACTTGTTATAGAAACATACATCAGTATGAAAAATGTAAATTTACCGAAAAACGCAGAGCTGTAGACATTCTAAATCCATTTTTTCTGTGATACTTACGACTTTCGTTCGTAGTTTTACTCTGGCTTGTTCCAAGTGGCCCTGGACCAACGTTGGTATAAGCTCGAATTGAAACAGTATACGTTCTTGCCGGTTTCAGTCCGGTTATTTCTGTATTGGTAACGTCAGATACATTAAATTTCATATCCTGAGAACAGTCATGAGAGATTGTAGAACCAAGTTGGTAACATACTTCGTAGTTAAGTATCACCCCATTAGAATCATTTAGACTTAGCTTCGTCCACCAGATTTGAAATGCAGTCGAGTTGGCCGTAATCTGAATAATAGTTGGACCTTTTGCAGGCTCTAAGGAAATAAAACAAAAATGTACTTAAGAAGCAATGACTTGATTTAAAAGCTCACCAAAGATGTATAATAAATTACAGTGAGATAGTTACAAAAAATGATAAGAAACACTCGCTAAGGGAATGTCTCTCGATGACGATTGGTCAGTTATTCTACAATAAATCCTAAACAACAGAGTGTAGTTTTTTAATCACTGTGCAACACCAGGTCTGCTTATGCGAAATGTAGATGAGTTATCCGGATCCAGGGAATAAGTCCTATCCAAAAGATAAATCTCTTATCCAATGAGTAGCTATCCGCCGGATAAAAATGCGTCGCACGAAGTATGGATAGCACTGTGAGTAGCTATCCGTTGGATTATTCCTCTTTAGCTCATTGCTGCGCGTTGCTATCAAAAATGACGACCAAATTCGTCCTGAAATATTTTCCTAAAAAAATGAGAAAGCGAAGACTACGTCAACCAATTTTTCTCATTTCGGCTCATCGACTGTACGCCCTCGTGTCTCAATTGGAAGAACAAAAGTTAGTGGTTATACGAGATAATTTACCAACACCAAGAAGGCTGATGTTTGGAAATCCATCACGAACAAGGTGAATGCATTAAGAGTTGCGAGAGGGACAACAGTGAGGAAATTTCCTAACCACGAAAAATTTGTGTTGTAATGGAATCGGAATTATCAACCGTGGACTGTTCATGCAACACGATTTATTAAAAGAGTTTTGTCTTCTTTGACACTTTGGGGACCCTTGGACTTCAGGGCACCATATACAGCTAGTGTTCTTAATTTAAAGGAATTTTAGTGATTTGAGATATTTCTTAAATGTTTGAACATATGTTAATTTTAGATATTCAAGCTATCGCCAACACCTATTTATATTCGATTTTATACCATTTTGGTTTCCACTTTTTTTTTGAAAAAAAGTTAAGACGCATGTATACTTTGTACCATAAGTATCTTATGTTGGATAAAAAGCCGATGCAAACATGCATTCAACTAGAAATTAAATCCTAAGGATGGTAGCTAGATAGGTGCATATTCATTACAGCCAATTAACTCCCGCAACAACAACATGCAGAACAAAATATTAATGCTACTATCCTTTAAATATGCTCACTTAGAAGCATTAGAATGTATTGTTTATGGACGCAAATATGTCTTCCTGAAATTCCCCACTTCAAAGGCACTTCTTCGTACAAATTACTATTTCATGATTACTTACTATCTTGGAACGTTGTTTCGTTCTTCCGCCCTCCAGGAGGTCCTGGTCCCACTGAAGTAGCTGCTCGGATAGCAACACTATAGTTAGTAAACTCGTTCAAATCGTCCAGTACTGTGTTTCTGTTATCACTACCATTAATTCTTCGTGTTTTTGCACAAATGGCATCTGCAGATGTTTGAACTTTATAACACACCAAATAGTGCGTTATGTTTCCATTAGTTTCATTTTCGGGCACCTTCTTCCATAAAACCTCGATGGATTTTGAACTTGTGGCGTTAATATTCACGATTTCTGGTCCTGAGGTCGGAACTAAAAAGAGAAAAAATGTTTTGTAACTATTTCAGTGAACTTACCTCACCTTGTTGTTGATGGACTGAGTATCATGCTGAAGATAATTTCTAAAGATTACTGGTGTAGTATTTTGCTGACCTGTCGAATATTTCGGATATAAAGTGGCTGGATACAGTAGTTAACGCAATTGGTTGGGTCATTTCAGGTATAGAAAACTATCGTACTAAGGGCATAAACCTGGTGCTTTTTTCCGGTTTGCTGCGCAAAGGTGACTTAATTATTACTTGCTTTTACGTAGGACTGATTAAACATCTTGCAATTTACCTTAATGATACATTAATGAAAGTGAGTTTTGCGACGCCCATTTGTAAAAACACCACCAATGTAACCAGTATTATAAGTTGTTTTTTGAACTATACTTTTGCCATTTGAAAAAAATACACATGTCTATAGCATAAGCTCATTCACTTTAATTTTTGAAAAAACTCGCCTTCCGTTTTGCGACAAAACATCGCTCATGCCAAGAAAAAGTCGTTGTGCAAGAAGAACTCTCGAACGAGATCATTTGTACATTTGCTAGAATTTTTTGCAGCGACCTTCACCAAATGCATCCCAAACGTATATCCTATGGCCTAGCTTAGCAAAAAGAGTCAGTATTTTCCGGCGAAATGACATATCATAAGTGTGCGCTCTAAGGGCTGCTGCTAGTTTTTCATATCTCTGAGGATGGCTCTGAAGGTCCAGTTTATATTAATGGAAATCACGTTAGCGTAATTTTTTTCAGCTTTTCACGATATTACTTATAAAATATGCACGAGGAATGATACCGTCTCGAAAACCAAAAGACGTACATAAATAGGCGCAGCGCTTCACAACTGTTTCGCTACACAACCAATCATACACTAACGACGTCATACGGCAGTCCCCAGAGCACACACTTATGATATGTCATTTTGGCGGAAAATACTCATTCACTCATTTTTTATGATATGCTATAATTTACCCAAATTTACCTACTGTTGTGAAGTCTGGATGCATTTGGTGAAAGTCGCTGCACAAGCTTCACAACATACCAGTTAGAATTATGGCAAATGTTCTTGAAATATATGCATGCATGCAAAACCCCTCGCCTTAATATATCAAAGATGCAACTATATTTTCGGAACATGAAGTATTCTTAGGATTGTTGTCATAGCAACATGCCGATTCGGCAGTTGATAATAAATGCATTCTATATTTTTTTAATAACTGTGAAAACAATGAAAGAATTAGCAGTTTTAATTAAAAAATACCTAATTTTTTAAATGTTGGTGGTCCGTATGTCGTCATGCGTAGTGTGAACTTTGGAACGGTATGAAATACAATTTATTAAGCTACATTAAAACTTTTGATGAATATTTATAAACTATTAAATTTTTTTTGCAATAAAAACCATTTCAAGCCATGCATTTTTGATTAATTAACATAGCTACAGTCGTATTTTTTACCTGTAAATTATTTTCACACTTACAATAAAACTACAGCCTTGTTTTAAAAAAACAAAGAAACGTAAACTTCGAATGAAATTAAAATGTGGAATCATTAAGGATACTGAATAGTCTGAATATGGCTACCTTTTATGTACGTTTTCGTTCTTGTTTCCTTTTGTTGGCGCGTTTTTTGTCGTCTTTTCCGTATTTTTGATTTATTTTTATTGTTTTTAATGATTTCGATTTGTTTCCCCACAGATTTCATGACATTTATTTAAAAAAACCCTCGCAATTCAATGACGTGAGCAAAAAGGTCGAACGTCCAAACCAAACCAGCACATAATGGCGGATGACTTTCGAATCCCAGAATTAGTAACCCTCGCCCCGGGCTAATCTAAATCGACCAGACACCAGTTTAGGCCTAATGACTTTACAAATACTATATACCAAACATACAAGGCAAAGTTACACGAAACAAGTGTAAAAACATGTTGAAAGCTTGCAATCTAACCTCACGGTTTGGAATTATCCAAACCATTATCCTTTCCTCAACCAAGCAACGCAACCCTAGCAATCTATCATTCGCTGCTTTTAATGGGGATTCGCACAACGTCTCCGAGACACACATAGTGGGTACTAATTGTCAATCACGTTCCCAGGGTCATTCAGAGAGAGGGAAAAGCCCTGGCACCGGCTGGCTTTTAAGATCGCGAATCGTGCTTTTTGAATACATTAACGCGATAACTGAATATGCGAAATATTTTTCCAAAATGACCGATACGTCGAAGTGTTTAGAAAAAAGAGTAAAAGACGTAATGCAGCGCCTTAGTAAGGCGTTAAATGTTGGAAATTTTTTTCCTCGCAGATATACGGTTTTGAATAAATCAACTCGGAGCGTTACAAACGATGTTTCCACTTAAAAATCGAATTTTTAACAAACGTTTTTCCTAAACTTTACTTGTTGTAGAAACATACATCAGTATGAAAAATGTAAATTTACCGAAAAACGCAGAGCTGTAGATATTCTAAATCCATTTTTTCTGTGATACTTACGACTTTCGTTCGTAGTTTTACTCTGGCTTGTTCCAAGTGGCCCTGGACCAACGTTGGTATAAGCTCGAATTGAAACAGTATACGTTCTTGCCGGTTTCAGTCCGGTTATTTCTGTATTGGTAACGTCAGATACATTAAATTTCATATCCTGAGAACAGTCATGAGAGATTGTAGAACCAAGTTGGTAACATACTTCGTAGTTAAGTATCACCCCATTAGAATCATTTAGACTTAGCTTCGTCCACCAGATTTGAAATGCAGTCGAGTTGGCCGTAATCTGAATAATAGTTGGACCTTTTGCAGGCTCTAAGGAAATAAAACAAAAATGTACTTAAGAAGCAATGACTTGATTTAAAAGCTCACCAAAGATGTATAATAAATTACAGTGAGATAGTTACAAAAAATGATAAGAAACACTCGCTAAGGGAATGTCTCTCGATGACGATTGGTCAGTTATTCTACAATAAATCCTAAACAACAGAGTGTAGTTTTTTAATCACTGTGCAACACCAGGTCTGCTTATGCGAAATGTAGATGAGTTATCCGGATCCAGGGAATAAGTCCTATCCAAAAGATAAATCTCTTATCCAATGAGTAGCTATCCGCCGGATAAAAATGCGTCGCACGAAGTATGGATAGCACTGTGAGTAGCTATCCGTTGGATTATTCCTCTTTAGCTCATTGCTGCGCGTTGCTATCAAAAATGACGACCAAATTCGTCCTGAAATATTTTCCTAAAAAAATGAGAAAGCGAAGACTACGTCAACCAATTTTTCTCATTTCGGCTCATCGACTGTACGCCCTCGTGTCTCAATTGGAAGAACAAAAGTTAGTGGTTATACGAGATAATTTACCAACACCAAGAAGGCTGATGTTTGGAAATCCATCACGAACAAGGTGAATGCATTAAGAGTTGCGAGAGGGACAACAGTGAGGAAATTTCCTAACCACGGAAAATTTGTGTTGTAATGGAATCGGAATTATCAACCGTGGACTGTTCATGCAACACGATTTATTAAAAGAGTTTTGTCTTCTTTGACACTTTGGGGACCCTTGGACTTCAGGGCACCATATACAGCTAGTGTTCTTAATTTAAAGGAATTTTAGTGATTTGAGATATTTCTTAAATGTTTGAACATATGTTAATTTTAGATATTCAAGCTATCGCCAACACCTATTTATATTCGATTTTATACCATTTTGGTTTCCACTTTTTTTTTGAAAAAAAGTTAAGACGCATGGGGTATACTTTGTACCATAAGTATCTTATGTTGGATAAAAAGCCGATGCAAACATGCATTCAACTAGAAATTAAATCCTAAGGATGGTAGCTAGATAGGTGCATATTCATTACAGCCAATTAACTCCCGCAACAACAACATGCAGAACAAAATATTAATGCTACTATCCTTTAAATATGCTCACTTAGAAGCATTAGAATGTATTGTTTATGGACGCAAATATGTCTTCCTGAAATTCCCCACTTCAAAGGCACTTCTTCGTACAAATTACTATTTCATGACTACTTACTATCTTGGAACGTTGTTTCGTTCTTCCGCCCTCCAGGAGGTCCTGGTCCCACTAAAGTAGCTGCTCGGATAGCAACACTATAGTTAGTAAACTCGTTCAAATCGTCCAGTACTGTGTTTCTGTTATCACTACCATTAATTCTTCGTGTTTTTTCACAAATGGCATCTGCAGATGTTTGAACTTTATAACAGACCAAATAGTGCGTTATGTTTCCATTAGTTTCATTTTCGGGCACCTTCTTCCATAAAACCTCGATGGATTTTGAACTTGTGGCGTTAATATTCACGATTTCTGGTCCTGAGGTCGGAACTAAAAAGAGAAAAAATGTTTTGTAACTATTTCAGTGCACTTACCTCACCTTGTTGTTGATGGACTGAGTATCATGCTGAAGATAATTTCTAAAGATTACTGGTGTAGTATTTTGCTGACCTGTCGAATATTTCGGATATAAAGTGGCTGGATACAGTAGTTAACGCAATTGGTTGGGTCATTTCAGGTATAGAAAACTATCGTACTAAGGGCATAAACCTGGTGCTTTTTTCCGGTTTGCTGCGCAAAGGTGACTTAATTATTACTTGCTTTTACGTAGAACTGATTAAACATCTTGCAATTTACCTTAATGATACATTAATGAAAGTGAGTTTTGCGACGCCCATTTGTAAAAACACCACCAATGTAACCAGTATTATAAGTTGTTTTTTGAACTATACTTTTGCCATTTGAAAAAAATACACATGTCTATAGCATAAGCTCATTCACTTTAATTTTTGAAAAAACTCGCCTTCCGTTTTGCGACAAAACATCGCTCATGCCAAGAAAAAGTCGTTATGCAAGAAGAACTCTCGAACGAGATCATTTGTACATTTGCTAGAATTTTTTGCAGCGACCTTCACCAAATGCATCCCAAACGTATATCCTATGGCCTAGCTTAGCAAAAAGAGTCAGTATTTTCCGGCGAAATGACATATCATAAGTGTGCGCTCTAAGGGCTGCTGCTAGTTTTTCATATCTCTGAGGATGGCTCTGAAGGTCCAGTTTATATTAATGGAAATCACGTTAGCGTAATTTTTTTCAGCTTTTCACGATATTACTTATAAAATATGCACGAGGAATGATACCGTCTCGAAAACCAAAAGACTTACATAAATAGGCGCAGCGCTTCACAACTGTTTCGCTACACAACCAATCATACACTAACGACGTCATACGGCAGTCCCCAGAGCACACACTTATGATATGTCATTTTGGCGGAAAATACTCATTCACTCATTTTTTATGATATGCTATAATTTACCCAAATTTACCTACTGTTGTGAAGTCTGGATGCATTTGGTGAAAGTCGCTGCACAAGCTTCACAACATACCAGCTAGAATTATGGCAAATGTTCTTGAAATATATGCATGCATGCAAAACCCCTCGCCTTAATATATCAAAGATGCAACTATATTTTCGGAACATGAAGTATTCTTAGGATTGTTGTCATAGCAACATGCCGATTCGGCAGTTGATAATAAATGCATTCTATATTTTTTTAATAACTGTGAAAACAATGAAAGAATTAGCAGTTTTAATTAAAAAATACCTAATTTTTTAAATGTTGGTGGTCCGTATGTCGTCATGCGTAGTGTGAACTTTGGAACGGTATGAAATACAATTTATTAAGCTACATTAAAACTTTTGATGAATATTTATAAACTATTAAATTTTTTTTGCAATAAAAACCATTTCAAGCCATGCATTTTTGATTAATTAACATAGCTACAGTCGTATTTTTTACCTGTAAATTATTTTCACACTTACAATAAAACTACAGCCTTGCTTTAAAAAAACAAAGAAACGTAAACTTCGAATGAAATTAAAATGTGGAATCATTAAGGCTACTGAATAGTCTGAATATGGCTACCTTTTATGTACGTTTTCGTTCTTGTTTCCTTTTGTTGGCGCGTTTTTCGTCGTCTTTTCCGTATTTTTGATTTATTTTTATTGTTTTTAATGATTTCGATTTGTTTCCCCACAGATTTCATGACATTTATTTAAAAAAACCCTCGCAATTCAATGACGTGAGCAAAAAGGTCGAACGTCCAAACCAAACCAGCACATAATGGCGGATGACTTTCGAATCCCAGAATTAGTAACCCTCGCCCCGGGCTAATCTAAATCGACCAGACACCAGTTTAGGCCTAATGACTTTACAAATACTATATACCAAACATACAAGGCAAAGTTACACGAAACAAGTGTAAAAACATGTTGAAAGCTTGCAATCTAACCTCACGGTTTGGAATTATCCAAACCATTATCCTTTCCTCAACCAAGCAACGCAACCCTAGCAATCTATCATTCGCTGCTTTTAATGGGGATTCGCACAACGTCTCCGAGACACACATAGTGGGTACTAATTGTCAATCACGTTCCCAGGGTCATTCAGAGAGAGGGAAAAGCCCTGGCACCGGCTGGCTTTTAAGATCGCGAATCGTGCTTTTTGAATACATTAACGCGATAACTGAATATGCGAAATATTTTTCCAAAATGACCGATACGTCGAAGTGTTTAGAAAAAAGAGTAAAAGACGTAATGCAGCGCCTTAGTAAGGCGTTAAATGTTGGAAATTTTTTTCCTCGCAGACATACGGTTTTGAATAAATCAACTCGGAGCGTTACAAACGATGTTTCCACTTAAAAATCGAATTTTTAACAAACGTTTTTCCTAAACTTTACTTGTTATAGAAACATACATCAGTATGAAAAATGTAAATTTACCGAAAAACGCAGAGCTGTAGACATTCTAAATCCATTTTTTCTGTGATACTTACGACTTTCGTTCGTAGTTTTACTCTGGCTTGTTCCAAGTGGCCCTGGACCAACGTTGGTATAAGCTCGAATTGAAACAGTATACGTTCTTGCGGGTTTCAGTCCGGTTATTTCTGTATTGGTAACGTCAGATACATTAAATTTCATATCCTGAGAACAGTCATGAGAGATTGTAGAACCAAGTTGGTAACATACTTCGTAGTTAAGTATCACCCCATTAGAATCATTTAGACTTAGCTTCGTCCACCAGATTTGAAATGCAGTCGAGTTGGCCGTAATCTGAATAATAGTTGGACCTTTTGCAGGCTCTAAGGAAATAAAACAAAAATGTACTTAAGAAGCAATGACTTGATTTAAAAGCTCACCAAAGATGTATAATAAATTACAGTGAGATAGTTACAAAAAATGATAAGAAACACTCGCTAAGGGAATGTCTCTCGATGACGATTGGTCAGTTATTCTACAATAAATCCTAAACAACAGAGTGTAGTTTTTTAATCACTGTGCAACACCAGGTCTGCTTATGCGAAATGTAGATGAGTTATCCGGATCCACGGAATAAGTCCTATCCAAAAGATAAATCTCTTATCCAATGAGTAGCTATCCGCCGGATAAAAATGCGTCGCACGAAGTATGGATAGCACTGTGAGTAGCTATCCGTTGGATTATTCCTCTTTAGCTCATTGCTGCGCGTTGCTATCAAAAATGACGACCAAATTCGTCCTGAAATATTTTCCTAAAAAAATGAGAAAGCGAAGACTACGTCAACCAAATTTTTCTCATTTCGGCTCATCGACTGTACGCCCTCGTGTCTCAATTGGAAGAACAAAAGTTAGTGGTTATACGAGATAATTTACCAACACCAAGAAGGCTGATGTTTGGAAATCCATCACGAACAAGGTGAATGCATTAAGAGTTGCGAGAGGGACAACAGTGAGGAAATTTCCTAACCACGAAAAATTTGTGTTGTAATGGAATCGGAATTATCAACCGTGGACTGTTCATGCAACACGATTTATTAAAAGAGTTTTGTCTTCTTTGACACTTTGGGGACCCTTGGACTTCAGGGCACCATATACAGCTAGTGTTCTTAATTTAAAGGAATTTTAGTGATTTGAGATATTTCTTAAATGTTTGAACATATGTTAATTTTAGATATTCAAGCTATCGCCAACACCTATTTATATTCGATTTTATACCATTTTGGTTTCCACTTTTTTTTGAAAAAAAGTTAAGACGCATGTATACTTTGTACCATAAGTATCTTATGTTGGATAAAAAGCCGATGCAAACATGCATTCAACTAGAAATTAAATCCTAAGGATGGTAGCTAGATAGGTGCATATTCATTACAGCCAATTAACTCCCGCAACAACAACATGCAGAACAAAATATTAATGCTACTATCCTTTAAATATGCTCACTTAGAAGCATTAGAATGTATTGTTTATGGACGCAAATATGTCTTCCTGAAATTCCCCACTTCAAAGGCACTTCTTCGTACAAATTACTATTTCATGACTACTTACTATCTTGGAACGTTGTTTCGTTCTTCCGCCCTCCAGGAGGTCCTGGTCCCACTGAAGTAGCTGCTCGGATAGCAACACTATAGTTAGTAAACTCGTTCAAATCGTCCAGTACTGTGTTTCTGTTATCACTACCATTAATTCTTCGTGTTTTTGCACAAATGGCATCTGCAGATGTTTGAACTTTATAACACACCAAATAGTGCGTTATGTTTCCATTAGTTTCATTTTCGGGCACCTTCTTCCATAAAACCTCGATGGATTTTGAACTTGTGGCGTTAATATTCACGATTTCTGGTCCTGAGGTCGGAACTAAAAAGAGAAAAAATGTTTTGTAACTATTTCAGTGAACTTACCTCACCTTGTTGTTGATGGACTGAGTATCATGCTGAAGATAATTTCTAAAGATTACTGGTGTAGTATTTTGCTGACCTGTCGAATATTTCGGATATAAAGTGGCTGGATACAGTAGTTAACGCAATTGGTTGGGTCATTTCAGGTATAGAAAACTATCGTACTAAGGGCATAAACCTGGTGCTTTTTTCCGGTTTGCTGCGCAAAGGTGACTTAATTATTACTTGCTTTTACGTAGGACTGATTAAACATCTTGCAATTTACCTTAATGATACATTAATGAAAGTGAGTTTTGCGACGCCCATTTGTAAAAACACCACCAATGTAACCAGTATTATAAGTTGTTTTTTGAACTATACTTTTGCCATTTGAAAAAAATACACATGTCTATAGCATAAGCTCATTCACTTTAATTTTTGAAAAAACTCGCCTTCCGTTTTGCGACAAAACATCGCTCATGCCAGGAAAAAGTCGTTATGCAAGAAGAACTCTCGAACGAGATCATTTGTACATTTGCTAGAATTTTTTGCAGCGACCTTCACCAAATGCATCCCAAACGTATATCCTATGGCCTAGCTTAGCAAAAAGAGTCAGTATTTTCCGGCGAAATGACATATCATAAGTGTGCGCTCTAAGGGCTGCTGCTAGTTTTTCATATCTCTGAGGATGGCTCTGAAGGTCCAGTTTATATTAATGGAAATCACGTTAGCGTAATTTTTTTCAGCTTTTCACGATATTACTTATAAAATATGCACGAGGAATGATACCGTCTCGAAAACCAAAAGACGTACATAAATAGGCGCAGCGCTTCACAACTGTTTCGCTACACAACCAATCATACACTAACGACGTCATACGGCAGTCCCCAGAGCACACACTTATGATATGTCATTTTGGCGGAAAATACTCATTCACTCATTTTTTATGATATGCTATAATTTACCCAAATTTACCTACTGTTGTGAAGTCTGGATGCATTTGGTGAAAGTCGCTGCACAAGCTTCACAACATACCAGCTAGAATTATGGCAAATGTTCTTGAAATATATGCATGCATGCAAAACCCCTCGCCTTAATATATCAAAGATGCAACTATATTTTCGGAACATGAAGTATTCTTAGGATTGTTGTCATAGCAACATGCCGATTCGGCAGTTGATAATAAATGCATTCTATATTTTTTTAATAACTGTGAAAACAATGAAAGAATTAGCAGTTTTAATTAAAAAATACCTAATTTTTTAAATGTTGGTGGTCCGTATGTCGTCATGCGTAGTGTGAACTTTGGAACGGTATGAAATACAATTTATTAAGCTACATTAAAACTTTTGATGAATATTTATAAACTATTAAATTTTTTTTGCAATAAAAACCATTTCAAGCCATGCATTTTTGATTAATTAACATAGCTACAGTCGTATTTTTTACCTGTAAATTATTTTCACACTTACAATAAAACTACAGCCTTGCTTTAAAAAAACAAAGAAACGTAAACTTCGAATGAAATTAAAATGTGGAATCATTAAGGCTACTGAATAGTCTGAATATGGCTACCTTTTATGTACGTTTTCGTTCTTGTTTCCTTTTGTTGGCGCGTTTTTCGTCGTCTTTTCCGTATTTTTGATTTATTTTTATTGTTTTTAATGATTTCGATTTGTTTCCCCACAGATTTCTTGACATTTATTTAAAAAAACCCTCGCAATTCAATGACGTGAGCAAAAAGGTCGAACGTCCAAACCAAACCAGCACATAATGGCGGATGACTTTCGAATCCCAGAATTAGTAACCCTCGCCCCGGGCTAATCTAAATCGACCAGACACCAGTTTAGGCCTAATGACTTTACAAATACTATATACCAAACATACAAGGCAAAGTTACACGAAACAAGTGTAAAAACATGTTGAAAGCTTGCAATCTAACCTCACGGTTTGGAATTATCCAAACCATTATCCTTTCCTCAACCAAGCAACGCAACCCTAGCAATCTATCATTCGCTGCTTTTAATGGGGATTCGCACAACGTCTCCGAGACACACATAGTGGGTACTAATTGTCAATCACGTTCCCAGGGTCATTCAGAGAGAGGGAAAAGCCCTGGCACCGGCTGGCTTTTAAGATCGCGAATCGTGCTTTTTGAATACATTAACGCGATAACTGAATATGCGAAATATTTTTCCAAAATGACCGATACGTCGAAGTGTTTAGAAAAAAGAGTAAAAGACGTAATGCAGCGCCTTAGTAAGGCGTTAAATGTTGGAAATTTTTTTCCTCGCAGATATACGGTTTTGAATAAATCAACTCGGAGCGTTACAAACGATGTTTCCACTTAAAAATCGAATTTTTAACAAACGTTTTTCCTAAACTTTACTTGTTATAGAAACATACATCAGTATGAAAAATGTAAATTTACCGAAAAACGCAGAGCTGTAGACATTCTAAATCCATTTTTTCTGTGATACTTACGACTTTCGTTCGTAGTTTTACTCTGGCTTGTTCCAAGTGGCCCTGGACCAACGTTGGTATAAGCTCGAATTGAAACAGTATACGTTCTTGCCGGTTTCAGTCCGGTTATTTCTGTATTGGTAACGTCAGATACATTAAATTTCATATCCTGAGAACAGTCATGAGAGATTGTAGAACCAAGTTGGTAACATACTTCGTAGTTAAGTATCACCCCATTAGAATCATTTAGACTTAGCTTCGTCCACCAGATTTGAAATGCAGTCGAGTTGGCCGTAATCTGAATAATAGTTGGACCTTTTGCAGGCTCTAAGGAAATAAAACAAAAATGTACTTAAGAAGCAATGACTTGATTTAAAAGCTCACCAAAGATGTATAATAAATTACAGTGAGATAGTTACAAAAAATGATAAGAAACACTCGCTAAGGGAATGTCTCTCGATGACGATTGGTCAGTTATTCTACAATAAATCCTAAACAACGGAGTGTAGTTTTTTAATCACTGTGCAACACCAGGTCTGCTTATGCGAAATGTAGATGAGTTATCCGGATCCAGGGAATAAGTCCTATCCAAAAGATAAATCTCTTATCCAATGAGTAGCTATCCGCCGGATAAAAATGCGTCGCACGAAGTATGGATAGCACTGTGAGTAGCTATCCGTTGGATTATTCCTCTTTAGCTCATTGCTGCGCGTTGCTATCAAAAATGACGACCAAATTCGTCCTGAAATATTTTCCTAAAAAAATGAGAAAGCGAAGACTACGTCAACCAAATTTTTCTCATTTCGGCTCATCGACTGTACGCCCTCGTGTCTCAATTGGAAGAACAAAAGTTAGTGGTTATACGAGATAATTTACCAACACCAAGAAGGCTGATGTTTGGAAATCCATCACGAACAAGGTGAATGCATTAAGAGTTGCGAGAGGGACAACAGTGAGGAAATTTCCTAACCACGGAAAATTTGTGTTGTAATGGAATCGGAATTATCAACCGTGGACTGTTCATGCAACACGATTTATTAAAAGAGTTTTGTCTTCTTTGACACTTTGGGGACCCTTGGACTTCAGGGCACCATATACAGCTAGTGTTCTTAATTTAAAGGAATTTTAGTGATTTGAGATATTTCTTAAATGTTTGAACATATGTTAATTTTAGATATTCAAGCTATCGCCAACACCTATTTATATTCGATTTTATACCATTTTGGTTTCCACTTTTTTTTTTGAAAAAAAGTTAAGACGCATGTATACTTTGTACCATAAGTATCTTATGTTGGATAAAAAGCCGATGCAAACATGCATTCAACTAGAAATTAAATCCTAAGGATGGTAGCTAGATAGGTGCATATTCATTACAGCCAATTAACTCCCGCAACAACAACATGCAGAACAAAATATTAATGCTACTATCCTTTAAATATGCTCACTTAGAAGCATTAGAATGTATTGTTTATGGACGCAAATATGTCTTCCTGAAATTCCCCACTTCAAAGGCACTTCTTCGTACAAATTACTATTTCATGACTACTTACTATCTTGGAACGTTGTTTCATTCTTCCGCCCTCCAGGAGGTCCTGGTCCCACTGAAGTAGCTGCTCGGATAGCAACACTATAGTTAGTAAACTCGTTCAAATCGTCCAGTACTGTGTTTCTGTTATCACTACCATTAATTCTTCGTGTTTTTGCACAAATGGCATCTGCAGATGTTTGAACTTTATAACACACCAAATAGTGCGTTATGTTTCCATTAGTTTCATTTTCGGGCACCTTCTTCCATAAAACCTCGATGGATTTTGAACTTGTGGCGTTAATATTCACGATTTCTGGTCCTGAGGTCGGAACTAAAAAGAGAAAAAATGTTTTGTAACTATTTCAGTGCACTTACCTCACCTTGTTGTTGATGGACTGAGTATCATGCTGAAGATAATTTCTAAAGATTACTGGTGTAGTATTTTGCTGACCTGTCGAATATTTCGGATATAAAGTGGCTGGATACAGTAGTTAACGCAATTGGTTGGGTCATTTCAGGTATAGAAAACTATCGTACTAAGGGCATAAACCTGGTGCTTTTTTCCGGTTTGCTGCGCAAAGGTGACTTAATTATTACTTGCTTTTACGTAGGACTGATTAAACATCTTGCAATTTACCTTAATGATACATTAATGAAAGTGAGTTTTGCGACGCCCATTTGTAAAAACACCACCAATGTAACCAGTATTATAAGTTGTTTTTTGAACTATACTTTTGCCATTTGAAAAAAATACACATGTCTATAGCATAAGCTCATTCACTTTAATTTTTGAAAAAACTCGCCTTCCGTTTTGCGACAAAACATCGCTCATGCCAAGAAAAAGTCGTTATGCAAGAAGAACTCTCGAACGAGATCATTTGTACATTTGCTAGAATTTTTTGCAGCGACCTTCACCAAATGCATCCCAAACGTATATCCTATGGCCTAGCTTAGCAAAAAGAGTCAGTATTTTCCGGCGAAATGACATATCATAAGTGTGCGCTCTAAGGGCTGCTGCTAGTTTTTCATATCTCTGAGGATGGCTCTGAAGGTCCAGTTTATATTAATGGAAATCACGTTAGCGTAATTTTTTTCAGCTTTTCACGATATTACTGATAAAATATGCACGAGGAATGATACCGTCTCGAAAACCAAAAGACGTACATAAATAGGCGCAGCGCTTCACAACTGTTTCGCTACACAACCAATCATACACTAATGACGTCATACGGCAGTCCCCAGAGCACACACTTATGATATGTCATTTTGGCGGAAAATACTCATTCACTCATTTTTTATGACACTGGATGAAAAATTGAATTTGCCCCAAATTTGCCAGGTGCAAATATGTTGCAAATATGAAATTTGCAAAGCTTTGCAACCAGTGCAAAGGTGGCAATGGCCGAATTTGCCACAAAAACGGGCAAATTCGGCCATTGCCACCTTTGCACTGGTTGCAAAGCTTTGCAAATTTAATATTTGCAACATATTTGCACCAGGCAAATTTGGGGCAAATTCAATTTTTCATCCAGTGTGATATGCTATAATTTACTCAAATTTACCTACTGTTGTGAAGTCTGGATGCATTTGGTGAAAGTCGCTGCACAAGCTTCACAACATACCAGCTAGAATTATGGCAAATGTTCTTGAAATATATGCATGCATGCAAAACCCCTCGCCTTAATATATCAAAGATGCAACTATATTTTCGTAACATGAAGTATTCTTAGGATTGTTGTCATAGCAACATGCCGATTCGGCAGTTGATAATAAATGCATTCTATATTTTTTTAATAACTGTGAAAACAATGAAAGAATTAGCAGTTTTAATTAAAAAATACCTAATTTTTTAAATGTTGGTGGTCCGTATGTCGTCATGCGTAGTGTGAACTTTGGAACGGTATGAAATACAATTTATTAAGCTACATTAAAACTTTTGATGAATATTTATAAACTATTAAATTTTTTTTGCCATAAAAACCATTTCAAGCCATGCATTTTTGATTAATTAACATAGCTACAGTCGTATTTTTTACCTGTAAATTATTTTCACACTTACAATAAAACTACAGCCTTGCTTTAAAAAAACAAAGAAACGTAAACTTCGAATGAAATTAAAATGTGGAATCATTAAGGCTACTGAATAGTCTGAATATGGCTACCTTTTATGTACGTTTTCGTTCTTGTTTCCTTTTGTTGGCGCGTTTTTCGTCGTCTTTTCCGTATTTTTGATTTATTTTTATTGTTTTTAATGATTTCGATTTGTTTCCCCACAGATTTCATGACATTTATTTAAAAAAACCCTCGCAATTCAATGACGTGAGCAAAAAGGTCGAACGTCCAAACCAAACCAGCACATAATGGCGGATGACTTTCGAATCCCAGAATTAGTAACCCTCGCCCCGGGCTAATCTAAATCGACCAGACACCAGTTTAGGCCTAATGACTTTACAAATACTATATACCAAACATACAAGGCAAAGTTACACGAAACAAGTGTAAAAACATGTTGAAAGCTTGCAATCTAACCTCACGGTTTGGAATTATCCAAACCATTATCCTTTCCTCAACCAAGCAACGCAACCCTAGCAATCTATCATTCGCTGCTTTTAATGGGGATTTGCACAACGTCTCCGAGACACACATAGTGGGTACTAATTGTCAATCACGTTCCCAGGGTCATTCAGAGAGAGGGAAAAGCCCTGGCACCGGCTGGCTTTTAAGATCGCGAATCGTGCTTTTTGAATACATTAACGCGATAACTGAATATGCGAAATATTTTTCCAAAATGACCGATACGTCGAAGTGTTTAGAAAAAAGAGTAAAAGACGTAATGCAGCGCCTTAGTAAGGCGTTAAATGTTGGAAATTTTTTTCCTCGCAGATATACGGTTTTGAATAAATCAACTCGGAGCGTTACAAACGATGTTTCCACTTAAAAATCGAATTTTTAACAAACGTTTTTCCTAAACTTTACTTGTTATAGAAACATACATCAGTATGAAAAATGTAAATTTACCGAAAAACGCAGAGCTGTAGACATTCTAAATCCATTTTTTCTGTGATACTTACGACTTTCGTTCGTAGTTTTACTCTGGCTTGTTCCAAGTGGCCCTGGACCAACGTTGGTATAAGCTCGAATTGAAACAGTATACGTTCTTGCCGGTTTCAGTCCGGTTATTTCTGTATTGGTAACGTCAGATACATTAAATTTCATATCCTGAGAACAGTCATGAGAGATTGTAGAACCAAGTTGGTAACATACTTCGTAGTTAAGTATCACCCCATTAGAATCATTTAGACTTAGCTTCGTCCACCAGATTTGAAATGCAGTCGAGTTGGCCGTAATCTGAATAATAGTTGGACCTTTTGCAGGCTCTAAGGAAATAAAACAAAAATGTACTTAAGAAGCAATGACTTGATTTAAAAGCTCACCAAAGATGTATAATAAATTACAGTGAGATAGTTACAAAAAATGATAAGAAACACTCGCTAAGGGAATGTCTCTCGATGACGATTGGTCAGTTATTCTACAATAAATCCTAAACAACAGAGTGTAGTTTTTTAATCACTGTGCAACACCAGGTCTGCTTATGCGAAATGTAGATGAGTTATCCGGATCCAGGGAATAAGTCCTATCCAAAAGATAAATCTCTTATCCAATGAGTAGCTATCCGCCGGATAAAAATGCGTCGCACGAAGTATGGATAGCACTGTGAGTAGCTATCCGTTGGATTATTCCTCTTTAGCTCATTGCTGCGCGTTGCTATCAAAAATGACGACCAAATTCGTCCTGAAATATTTTCCTAAAAAAATGAGAAAGCGAAGACTACGTCAACCAAATTTTTCTCATTTCGGCTCATCGACTGTACGCCCTCGTGTCTCAATTGGAAGAACAAAAGTTAGTGGTTATACGAGATAATTTACCAACACCAAGAAGGCTGATGTTTGGAAATCCATCACGAACAAGGTGAATGCATTAAGAGTTGCGAGAGGGACAACAGTGAGGAAATTTCCTAACCACGGAAAATTTGTGTTGTAATGGAATCGGAATTATCAACCGTGGACTGTTCATGCAACACGATTTATTAAAAGAGTTTTGTCTTCTTTGACACTTTGGGGACCCTTGGACTTCAGGGCACCATATACAGCTAGTGTTCTTAATTTAAAGGAATTTTAGTGATTTGAGATATTTCTTAAATGTTTGAACATATGTTAATTTTAGATATTCAAGCTATCGCCAACACCCATTTATATTCGATTTTATACCATTTTGGTTTCCACTTTTTTTTTTGAAAAAAAGTTAAGACGCATGTATACTTTGTACCATAAGTATCTTATGTTGGATAAAAAGCCGATGCAAACATGCATTCAACTAGAAATTAAATCCTAAGGATGGTAGCTAGATAGGTGCATATTCATTACAGCCAATTAACTCCCGCAACAACAACATGCAGAACAAAATATTAATGCTACTATCCTTTAAATATGCTCACTTAGAAGCATTAGAATGTATTGTTTATGGACGCAAATATGTCTTCCTGAAATTCCCCACTTCAAAGGCACTTCTTCGTACAAATTACTATTTCATGACTACTTACTATCTTGGAACGTTGTTTCATTCTTCCGCCCTCCAGGAGGTCCTGGTCCCACTGAAGTAGCTGCTCGGATAGCAACACTATAGTTAGTAAACTCGTTCAAATCGTCCAGTACTGTGTTTCTGTTATCACTACCATTAATTCTTCGTGTTTTTGCACAAATGGCATCTGCAGATGTTTGAACTTTATAACACACCAAATAGTGCGTTATGTTTCCATTAGTTTCATTTTCGGGCACCTTCTTCCATAAAACCTCGATGGATTTTGAACTTGTGGCGTTAATATTCACGATTTCTGGTCCTGAGGTCGGAACTAAAAAGAGAAAAAATGTTTTGTAACTATTTCAGTGCACTTACCTCACCTTGTTGTTGATGGACTGAGTATCATGCTGAAGATAATTTCTAAAGATTACTGGTGTAGTATTTTGCTGACCTGTCGAATATTTCGGATATAAAGTGGCTGGATACAGTAGTTAACGCAATTGGTTGGGTCATTTCAGGTATAGAAAACTATCGTACTAAGGGCATAAACCTGGTGCTTTTTTCCGGTTTGCTGCGCAAAGGTGACTTAATTATTACTTGCTTTTACGTAGGACTGATTAAACATCTTGCAATTTACCTTAATGATACATTAATGAAAGTGAGTTTTGCGACGCCCATTTGTAAAAACACCACCAATGTAACCAGTATTATAAGTTGTTTTTTGAACTATACTTTTGCCATTTGAAAAAAATACACATGTCTATAGCATAAGCTCATTCACTTTAATTTTTGAAAAAACTCGCCTTCCGTTTTGCGACAAAACATCGCTCATGCCAAGAAAAAGTCGTTATGCAAGAAGAACTCTCGAACGAGATCATTTGTACATTTGCTAGAATTTTTTGCAGCGACCTTCACCAAATGCATCCCAAACGTATATCCTATGGCCTAGCTTAGCAAAAAGAGTCAGTATTTTCCGGCGAAATGACATATCATAAGTGTGCGCTCTAAGGGCTGCTGCTAGTTTTTCATATCTCTGAGGATGGCTCTGAAGGTCCAGTTTATATTAATGGAAATCACGTTAGCGTAATTTTTTTCAGCTTTTCACGATATTACTGATAAAATATGCACGAGGAATGATACCGTCTCGAAAACCAAAAGACGTACATAAATAGGCGCAGCGCTTCACAACTGTTTCGCTACACAACCAATCATACACTAATGACGTCATACGGCAGTCCCCAGAGCACACACTTATGATATGTCATTTTGGCGGAAAATACTCATTCACTCATTTTTTATGACACTGGATGAAAAATTGAATTTGCCCCAAATTTGCCAGGTGCAAATATGTTGCAAATATGAAATTTGCAAAGCTTTGCAACCAGTGCAAAGGTGGCAATGGCCGAATTTGCCACAAAAACGGGCAAATTCGGCCATTGCCACCTTTGCACTGGTTGCAAAGCTTTGCAAATTTAATATTTGCAACATATTTGCACCAGGCAAATTTGGGGCAAATTCAATTTTTCATCCAGTGTGATATGCTATAATTTACTCAAATTTACCTACTGTTGTGAAGTCTGGATGCATTTGGTGAAAGTCGCTGCACAAGCTTCACAACATACCAGCTAGAATTATGGCAAATGTTCTTGAAATATATGCATGCATGCAAAACCCCTCGCCTTAATATATCAAAGATGCAACTATATTTTCGTAACATGAAGTATTCTTAGGATTGTTGTCATAGCAACATGCCGATTCGGCAGTTGATAATAAATGCATTCTATATTTTTTTAATAACTGTGAAAACAATGAAAGAATTAGCAGTTTTAATTAAAAAATACCTAATTTTTTAAATGTTGGTGGTCCGTATGTCGTCATGCGTAGTGTGAACTTTGGAACGGTATGAAATACAATTTATTAAGCTACATTAAAACTTTTGATGAATATTTATAAACTATTAAATTTTTTTTGCCATAAAAACCATTTCAAGCCATGCATTTTTGATTAATTAACATAGCTACAGTCGTATTTTTTACCTGTAAATTATTTTCACACTTACAATAAAACTACAGCCTTGCTTTAAAAAAACAAAGAAACGTAAACTTCGAATGAAATTAAAATGTGGAATCATTAAGGCTACTGAATAGTCTGAATATGGCTACCTTTTATGTACGTTTTCGTTCTTGTTTCCTTTTGTTGGCGCGTTTTTCGTCGTCTTTTCCGTATTTTTGATTTATTTTTATTGTTTTTAATGATTTCGATTTGTTTCCCCACAGATTTCATGACATTTATTTAAAAAAACCCTCGCAATTCAATGACGTGAGCAAAAAGGTCGAACGTCCAAACCAAACCAGCACATAATGGCGGATGACTTTCGAATCCCAGAATTAGTAACCCTCGCCCCGGGCTAATCTAAATCGACCAGACACCAGTTTAGGCCTAATGACTTTACAAATACTATATACCAAACATACAAGGCAAAGTTACACGAAACAAGTGTAAAAACATGTTGAAAGCTTGCAATCTAACCTCACGGTTTGGAATTATCCAAACCATTATCCTTTCCTCAACCAAGCAACGCAACCCTAGCAATCTATCATTCGCTGCTTTTAATGGGGATTTGCACAACGTCTCCGAGACACACATAGTGGGTACTAATTGTCAATCACGTTCCCAGGGTCATTCAGAGAGAGGGAAAAGCCCTGGCACCGGCTGGCTTTTAAGATCGCGAATCGTGCTTTTTGAATACATTAACGCGATAACTGAATATGCGAAATATTTTTCCAAAATGACCGATACGTCGAAGTGTTTAGAAAAAAGAGTAAAAGACGTAATGCAGCGCCTTAGTAAGGCGTTAAATGTTGGAAATTTTTTTCCTCGCAGATATACGGTTTTGAATAAATCAACTCGGAGCGTTACAAACGATGTTTCCACTTAAAAATCGAATTTTTAACAAACGTTTTTCCTAAACTTTACTTGTTATAGAAACATACATCAGTATGAAAAATGTAAATTTACCGAAAAACGCAGAGCTGTAGACATTCTAAATCCATTTTTTCTGTGATACTTACGACTTTCGTTCGTAGTTTTACTCTGGCTTGTTCCAAGTGGCCCTGGACCAACGTTGGTATAAGCTCGAATTGAAACAGTATACGTTCTTGCCGGTTTCAGTCCGGTTATTTCTGTATTGGTAACGTCAGATACATTAAATTTCATATCCTGAGAACAGTCATGAGAGATTGTAGAACCAAGTTGGTAACATACTTCGTAGTTAAGTATCACCCCATTAGAATCATTTAGACTTAGCTTCGTCCACCAGATTTGAAATGCAGTCGAGTTGGCCGTAATCTGAATAATAGTTGGACCTTTTGCAGGCTCTAAGGAAATAAAACAAAAATGTACTTAAGAAGCAATGACTTGATTTAAAAGCTCACCAAAGATGTATAATAAATTACAGTGAGATAGTTACAAAAAATGATAAGAAACACTCGCTAAGGGAATGTCTCTCGATGACGATTGGTCAGTTATTCTACAATAAATCCTAAACAACGGAGTGTAGTTTTTTAATCACTGTGCAACACCAGGTCTGCTTATGCGAAATGTAGATGAGTTATCCGGATCCAGGGAATAAGTCCTATCCAAAAGATAAATCTCTTATCCAATGAGTAGCTATCCGCCGGATAAAAATGCGTCGCACGAAGTATGGATAGCACTGTGAGTAGCTATCCGTTGGATTATTCCTCTTTAGCTCATTGCTGCGCGTTGCTATCAAAAATGACGACCAAATTCGTCCTGAAATATTTTCCTAAAAAAATGAGAAAGCGAAGACTACGTCAACCAAATTTTTCTCATTTCGGCTCATCGACTGTACGCCCTCGTGTCTCAATTGGAAGAACAAAAGTTAGTGGTTATACGAGATAATTTACCAACACCAAGAAGGCTGATGTTTGGAAATCCATCACGAACAAGGTGAATGCATTAAGAGTTGCGAGAGGGACAACAGTGAGGAAATTTCCTAACCACGGAAAATTTGTGTTGTAATGGAATCGGAATTATCAACCGTGGACTGTTCATGCAACACGATTTATTAAAAGAGTTTTGTCTTCTTTGACACTTTGGGGACCCTTGGACTTCAGGGCACCATATACAGCTAGTGTTCTTAATTTAAAGGAATTTTAGTGATTTGAGATATTTCTTAAATGTTTGAACATATGTTAATTTTAGATATTCAAGCTATCGCCAACACCCATTTATATTCGATTTTATACCATTTTGGTTTCCACTTTTTTTTTTGAAAAAAAGTTAAGACGCATGTATACTTTGTACCATAAGTATCTTATGTTGGATAAAAAGCCGATGCAAACATGCATTCAACTAGAAATTAAATCCTAAGGATGGTAGCTAGATAGGTGCATATTCATTACAGCCAATTAACTCCCGCAACAACAACATGCAGAACAAAATATTAATGCTACTATCCTTTAAATATGCTCACTTAGAAGCATTAGAATGTATTGTTTATGGACGCAAATATGTCTTCCTGAAATTCCCCACTTCAAAGGCACTTCTTCGTACAAATTACTATTTCATGACTACTTACTATCTTGGAACGTTGTTTCATTCTTCCGCCCTCCAGGAGGTCCTGGTCCCACTGAAGTAGCTGCTCGGATAGCAACACTATAGTTAGTAAACTCGTTCAAATCGTCCAGTACTGTGTTTCTGTTATCACTACCATTAATTCTTCGTGTTTTTGCACAAATGGCATCTGCAGATGTTTGAACTTTATAACACACCAAATAGTGCGTTATGTTTCCATTAGTTTCATTTTCGGGCACCTTCTTCCATAAAACCTCGATGGATTTTGAACTTGTGGCGTTAATATTCACGATTTCTGGTCCTGAGGTCGGAACTAAAAAGAGAAAAAATGTTTTGTAACTATTTCAGTGCACTTACCTCACCTTGTTGTTGATGGACTGAGTATCATGCTGAAGATAATTTCTAAAGATTACTGGTGTAGTATTTTGCTGACCTGTCGAATATTTCGGATATAAAGTGGCTGGATACAGTAGTTAACGCAATTGGTTGGGTCATTTCAGGTATAGAAAACTATCGTACTAAGGGCATAAACCTGGTGCTTTTTTCCGGTTTGCTGCGCAAAGGTGACTTAATTATTACTTGCTTTTACGTAGGACTGATTAAACATCTTGCAATTTACCTTAATGATACATTAATGAAAGTGAGTTTTGCGACGCCCATTTGTAAAAACACCACCAATGTAACCAGTATTATAAGTTGTTTTTTGAACTATACTTTTGCCATTTGAAAAAAATACACATGTCTATAGCATAAGCTCATTCACTTTAATTTTTGAAAAAACTCGCCTTCCGTTTTGCGACAAAACATCGCTCATGCCAAGAAAAAGTCGTTATGCAAGAAGAACTCTCGAACGAGATCATTTGTACATTTGCTAGAATTTTTTGCAGCGACCTTCACCAAATGCATCCCAAACGTATATCCTATGGCCTAGCTTAGCAAAAAGAGTCAGTATTTTCCGGCGAAATGACATATCATAAGTGTGCGCTCTAAGGGCTGCTGCTAGTTTTTCATATCTCTGAGGATGGCTCTGAAGGTCCAGTTTATATTAATGGAAATCACGTTAGCGTAATTTTTTTCAGCTTTTCACGATATTACTTATAAAATATGCACGAGGAATGATACCGTCTCGAAAACCAAAAGACGTACATAAATAGGCGCAGCGCTTCACAACTGTTTCGCTACACAACCAATCATACACTAATGACGTCATACGGCAGTCCCCAGAGCACACACTTATGATATGTCATTTTGGCGGAAAATACTCATTCACTCATTTTTTATGATATGCTATAATTTACTCAAATTTACCTACTGTTGTGAAGTCTGGATGCATTTGGTGAAAGTCGCTGCACAAGCTTCACAACATACCAGCTAGAATTATGGCAAATGTTCTTGAAATATATGCATGCATGCAAAACCCCTCGCCTTAATATATCAAAGATGCAACTATATTTTCGTAACATGAAGTATTCTTAGGATTGTTGTCATAGCAACATGCCGATTCGGCAGTTGTCATAGCAACATGCCGATTCGGCAGTCGATCCGCCATTATGTGTTGGTTTGGTTTGGTCGCTTGGCCCTTTAGCTGACGTCATTCAATTCCGAGATGGACTGGCGACTAGGAACGTTGCGATTGGCTGAATTGGTATATTTTATTTTTGCATTAGTCACGACACGAAATTTAACGGTAATTGTTTTGCATTTTGCAAGTTTCTTTCTATGGATCTGAAAAGCAATTTTTAAACAATTTAGCATTACTGTAAATCACAAATAAAGTGTTACGATGGCGTAGTTACGAAAGAGAATGAAGAAGAAAGCGTAGGAATAGAAGATCAAGCAAGTAGAGAGGCACAAGTGGAGGCAGAGGTAAGTCATTGTCATTTATTAGCTAAGCGTAGAGCTAGACTAAAAGAATGCACTTTGTGACAAAGCTAAGAATTAACTTTTACTTTCGCAAAGCAGAAAAAACTGAAACGCTGAGGCGTTTCTGCATGTAATGTGTTTCTTGTCTGTAAAGATTACTGGTGTAGCATTTTTCTGACCTGTCGAATAGTTCGGGTATAAAGTGGCTGGGTAAAATTTTTTTTCGTTTGGGTCATTTCAGGTAAAGAAAACTTTCGTACGTACAAAGGGTATAAATCTTGTGCTTTGTTCCCGGTTTACTGCGAAAAAGGGACTAAATATATATAGTTGTTTGTACGTAGGACTAGTTAAACATCGTTAAATTGTTTTTCTAAAATTCATCGCATATTTTTCTTAAAAGTGATGTTTCACATTAAGATACAGATGTTTATGACGTGTGTATGAATATGTTTCAGGAGTTTTTAGATTTTTAGGCGGAACTCTTTACAATTTTAGTCTCAGTGACAGGATTTCTGGGGGGGGGGGGGGGGTTGAGGCGGAAAATAGATAAAATTCGAGTTTCTGCGATTTTTGATAAATTATATGCGACACAACATTTATATCTAGTTGTGCACAAATAATAATAAATCAACACAGCTTTTTTTCATTTTTGCCCATGAAGTCACAGCGAACACGGCCTTCTAACTGAGACCCTTTCACCCTGGTCAATGATAATAATTCGGTAGGATAGATAGGAGTGTAGACCATTTGAAAAGACACTGCATCTGTTTATTATTGTAGTTATTATGCTACATGAGAATATAATAAAGATGGTCTTCAATTTGTGATTATATATAGTACTAAAACAATTGTTGGATGAGGTTTTTGTGATGTGCAGAATTATCAATGTCGATGTAAGAGATTCTTACCTTGACATTGATAATTCTGCATATCCCAAAAATATCATCCAATAATTGTTTTATTATGTATTTCAAGTGGAGAAAACCATAAACTAAATCAAATAATTGTTTTATCATAGATATCAAACCGAAAATAATGAACATCGCTCGTAAAACAAAAAACATTAATTAACACGCGGATAACTCACTTATCTACTAGCCAAAAACTAATCCAGTTCTGCTAGCGGATGACCGAGTTATCCGCATGTTAATTAATTTTTGTGTGATTACGTTTGAAAACTAAGGTCATGTAACACAAAAGTCCATTAGGGATCATTATAATTTACAGCTATATCACCAGTTCATAGTGATTTTGAAGATGCTAGCTATGGAAAACATCATTCAACTCTTCATTGGCAAGGATGAGGAAGACCAGAAAAATGATGCTCAGAAGAAAGAAAAATATGATGCTGATGCAGCAAAAATACTAGAAATGCGACAGTCTGCTATGGAATCACTGGGAGAAACTAAAAAACGAAAGGGAGACAGTGAAGCAGGGAAACACAAAAGAAAGATGTCCAATGGATCAGATACAATTACCTTTTTGCAACAGAGATATCAAGTAGATAGTGAGTTGAAAAGAGAGGAGCTGAAATTGAAACAGGAAGAAATGAATGAGAGAAAACCACAACAAGATTCTTCATTGCACAGCCAGCAGCATTAACTAACACATTAAAAGAAACAATTTCAGCTCAACAAAGACAACAAGAGCAATTAATCCACCAGATGCAGGTACAAAATGCAGCTTTAATAACACTTATGCAGAAAATTGCAAACAAGGAATAGTGTATGTTTTTCTACTGCTTTATGTAAATAGCTGTGTTGTGTTTTAATCAGCTGTTAGTAGCAATGTTTATTTTTACTGTTTATTTTATATTAGGTGCCCACACTGAAACAATTATACTTTGAACATTACACTAAATTACTTAATTACATTATATGTATTTTGAACTTTACATTAAAGCATTTACTTGATCTAGGTTGGTATATGTTGTGCATATTTTTCTATGCCTTAACATTACAGTATGCTTTCAAATTGAAATTTATCTCCTGCAATTCCAGGCTGAGTAGTTCATAAAAATCAGTTAGTGAATGAAAGTTGGTAAAAGTTTACCTGGTGAAAATCTTTCCACAAGTGAAATGCTGATCTTATGACTCTGTTGTCTGACTGATTCCAATTTTTCATTAATTTTTTTAGAAAAAATTTTTTATTTGTACTGTGGTAGAGAGCTTCAGTCAAATATGTGAAAAACCAAAGCTTTCCATCTCTCAAACATGTGAAATGTTGGGACAATGGTCTAATCAATTTGAGCATAAAAGGTTTTGGTAACAAAGTAATAAAAAAGAGTAAAATACAAAGTAATTAACGAACAGATAACATTTTGCCGTTGTCTGTTCAGTTATAGATACACGGTATGACGTCATAATAGTGGAATTTTTTTCCAAAATGACCTTTGTAGTGCGACGAAAAGACTTTCGCACGCCATTCAGCGTGATCATTATTTACACAAAATAAGTCACGCTATTGACTGTAGACAATTGTCAAATGGCTGTGATTTGCTTGTCACTGAAATGGCGTCAGCTTCGCGTCTGTCCTCTAATAGATCACCGTTCTCGACCAATGAAAAGCTAGAATGAACTCTGGTTATTATATGTAATAGCAAATAAAAAACGAGAAGCCGTTTATTATTTTTAGACAAAATATTCAGAAATGTTAGGAGGATTGACTCCAAAGTATTGTGAAGTCATTGAGCCATACAAGCAACAACGTGCATTGTGCAAAAGAGCACAAACAATGTACATTTTCCCAACAGCACTGAGCTGTACTTTTAAGTTCTTTTTAAAATCGACAAACTTAAAGTAACTGATAATGTCCCCGAAAATCCATTCGACTGAAACCCGGACCCTGCTCATAGCAGTATTCCATTCTCATTGGGCTTGTGTCACATTCGCTCCTTTAAATGGTCCTTGTAGTTGGGGACGATGGGGATAGGCAGAGTCTCCATATATACATAAAATACGTCCGTCAGGTGGGACGTGCAGCTCTTCCAATTTGCTGTACAGCCCAGATTCTGCTAACATTGAACTGTCATGTTTCTTTCCTTCTACTGGCCCATACAAATTTGCCACAAGCCCATTTGGAACTGCCAGTGATTGAAATTTAATGGCATGGACTTTTTTGTGGCCATTATATAGCACTCTTTGGTTTTTTCCTGGTCGAGAAACGGGCCGGACAGTACCGTCAACAAAACCGAAGCAATTATCGATCGCTCCACTTTTTTGGTACACAGCATCAGAAAACTTTATCAAGTTTTGGATAGATAGCCATTCTTGATTAAAAGTTGACAAAAGATGATTCCAAGTCGTGTAAATGTGATCCATAACTAAATTGCTTATCATACATAACTGTGGAACAGGTCGAGCAAATCTGGGTATCATGTCCAGGTACCAACATGGATAAGCGAAACGTTTTAGAAATATGCACATGCCTTCAATTTTATCAACCTTAACGCCGTTATAACATGTTAAAATGTCCGGCAATCTCATTATATCAGCTAAATTGTAAATGTCGTTCTTCAAAAAGCGAAATTCTGCCAAACACTCGTCATCGCAAAGTTTGTCTAAATCGAATTGCTCGTAGTTCCAGTATGGAAAATCTGGGCTTTTTGCCGTATTTAAATCGTACAATAGAAGAAACTCTTCGTCATCAATCAAACCATCATAATTAGCATATAAAAGAAGCTCTCGAACATCTCTTAATCTTGGCATCTCGAAAGAAAACTGTTTTAATGTGTTTTTTATTTAATATTTTTGTGTTGTAAACATTTTGGCGCGAAATTCGAGGCGGCGTTTTGCTGAGTCGAATTCGTAAAGTGAATCTGACACAGAACGACGCCGTGACATCATGGTGTCGGCGTCGTGAGAAAACAGACCGATCGTAAACTCCCTAATGGCGACGGAGCCACGAGGGCAGAGGCCTCCGTTGCTCTAACTTTGCAGGGGCAAATAATTGTCCTGTTTCAGAAAAAAAGATTACTAATGCCCGAAATGAAATTAAATTTGCCAAAAACGTATGACATTGCATTTCGTGTGCCCTTTTCACTTTTCTCGATTGTCACCTAATATGTTAACACTAAAATCATCATCTAGTTCACATAGTAATTCGGGCATATGCGTGCATCCAAAAGGCGAACAGACGGTCTTATCTATACACTAAAGCTGCGTTTATATATACTGGTAATCTCACCGTATTACAAATCCAAAATAATACGTTTATTTATTGACACACTCTATCTTAGTTAACTCTCAGTTAAGTATTTTTATCTTCAACTAAACCTTACCGTTACCGTCCTCATTTCTTTATTTTGTAGAAACACTTTCTACACTGACATCGATCACTTTATCGAACGAAACTGATATGTTCGGCTATTATTTTAAATGATGTCTACAATGCAATACCGATGCTCAATCATTCCCGTTGACGAGGATGTCTGAGGGGGTCAGACACTTACAACTTCCTGAGCGGGGGGCATGAGATTTCTGAGGGGATGGGGTGGCATGATGAGATTTTGGACGCGGTCGTGAAAGTTCTACTTTTTCAGCGGATGACTATTATTATTATTATTATTATTGTTATTATTATTATCTTTATATTTGTATATTATTCATAAATGCAGGTCTCCACTGAAAAGCGCTACAGTGATGTGGGAATCTTAATCCATACGTGATCAATTGGATGAATGAATCTTAATCCATACGTGATCAATTGGATGATCGATTTTCTGATTGATAGAAAGCAAATGTCGTAGATGGATTGGAAACGGAATATGTTGATATAACTAGGGGTGTACCACAAGGTACGGTTCTAGGTCCATTTCTGTTCTCCTTAATGGTAAACGATATAAAGTCTGTAGACGGTGATAACTAACCTACTTGTTAAATTTGCCGACGACATCACAGTCAGTGCACCAGTGAAGAATGGTAACGATACGGCTCTAACTGAGGTAACTAACATTAAAGATTGGGCTAACGAAAATAGAATGATCGTAAACATCTCCAAAATATGAGAAATGATAGTGAGCAAAGGAGTTCTAAAACAACTTCCTCCTCAAATTGATGGAATTAAACGCAAGGAATGGCTTAAACTTCTTGGAGTAAGTTTTCAAGACGATCCTTGCCGTTGGGAGTTACACGTTGATAACGTACTATCTAAAGCTAGTGGACGGATGCATATCCTTAGAGTTTGTAAGTCTCACGGATATAACTTAGATCATCTGACCAAACGTAACTATTCGAAACTTTAATTCTTTCGCTTTTCACTTACGCAATTGAAGTTTGGGGTCCAGCGCTTTTGAAAAAACATTTAAATCAAATTGATAAATTTTTAGCTCGAGCTTATCGATATAGATATACTGATACTAAATATGACATATCTTCTATAATAAGACAAAAATCAAAAATTTTATTTAGTAAAATTTCTAACGACAAAGAACATGTTCTTTATAAACTTCTTCCTGAAGAGAGGGAAAAAATTTTACGAAGATGTGAACATAATGTCATTCTTCCGCAAGTCAAGACTGAAAGATTTAAGCGAAGTTATGTAAGTAGATGCCTTTTTAATTATTTTAATTAACTAATTTATGTAATATAAATGTAAATAACATAATATTATAAATCCATTCATGTAAAGTCACGTATGATGTGTCTGTAAATTTTAAAATAAAGACTTAATAATAATAATAATCCTGGTTAAGTATAAAGATAATAATAACAATAATAATAATAATAATAATGAAAACCTTATTTAAGTGAATATTTATATTGATACATACAATCGTAAATCTCACTACAATTAGGTAATTTACAATTGGCTACATGAATTACACAAAACAATATATAGTCTATATGAAAAAGAATTTACAATAATTTTTTATCAATCAATTATCAAACACTTGGGAATTTTGGATTTGTCCATTCTTTATTTCTACAGCAGAAAATATAATAGGTCGATCTTATGGCAATGGACATCATTTTTTTCGCACAATATTGTTGACCCTTTTTATCTAAACCCAACGTATCTAGCATTCTAAATAACGTAGAGCATTCTTTATCCAAGACACCGAGAGAACTTACTGAAACATTTATAAATTTAACTGTATTAAACTGTTTATTTAGATTTTCAATTAAATCTTTGTATTTTGCATGTTTACGTTGAACGTTATTGCGCAGGTTCGTTTCAAATCCAACTGTTAATTCAACGACGTAGAGCGATTCATCAGGAGCAATTATATGAGTAGGTCTGGTCTATGAATATCACCAGTGATTATTGAAGGGCTTTTAAAACCAGATAAGTCAACATACAGTTTACAAGCGTGAATTGATTGAAGTGTTTGAGCCAGGAAATTTAAGACAGAGTCATGTCGCCAAGTACAACGTTCAAGATAAGATTGGCAGCCGGGCACAACATGCATGAGGGTTTCAGGACACAAGCAGAAAGAACAATCAGGACTCGATATTATTCCCCATTTTGTGAGATTTTTTCGCGTAGGAAGACAATTGTTTATGTAGCGGATGGTAAAATTAAAAATGTTTTTAGGCAGTTTTGATTGAGTGCTAGACCAAAGAGAGTTAAACTGTGAAAGAGAGAAATTAGTCGCATGGGAGAAAAACGAACCTTGGCAAACCAATTGGGACTGGAGTTTGTTTTCTTGTCTAGAACGGAAATCTTTGAGAACTTCCTTCGTTGAATTGTACATATCGTATTGAACGTAAGTATGGTTGTTTGTTAACTTCCAAAGGTCTTTGATGGCTTCATTTGGAGAGTTTTTTAACGCATTTCGTTGGACTGTCTGGCACTGAGTGAATTTGATGGAGGCAGGGATGACATTTAGACCGAATTTGTTACGGGTCAAAAATACATTACTTAATGTTCCCGAAATAGGTATTTCCAGCCATTTTCGAATATATTTATTTATGACAGGATCAATGTTTTCAATTATCCACGTTTTCGGCAAGGAGGCAACTGTGAAATGCCACGATATTTTGGATAGAACATATCGGCTGTATAGAACAAGTTTGTTTTTTGGATGTAAGGGTGCAAGATCGATATCGGACATTAGTTCATTGACAAGCGAGATTAATTCTGATTTGTGTTCTTGGTTAGACATATTAAAATCTAAAAATCTTCCAAGATATTTGAAAGATTCTCCAATTTTCACAATAGGCACAGGACAATTGTTGATCAACAGTTTCGGGAGATATTGGATAGACTTTGTTAAAGTTTTCTTGATGGCAAAGGTGACACACTTATCAACTCTAATAATCATGTTCGACCATTGACACCAAATCGTAAAACGATTCAACAGGTGTTGATTTTCACATTCTTGGCCCGTGATTACCGCTGCGTCATCGGCAAACTGGAACCAATGAATCGGATTCATGAAGTTAAAGGTAAAACCAAATTGACGGTATTTGTCTGCCTTAATATGTTGAACAAAAGTGTTAAAGCACATATTGAATAGCAATGGACTGAGGCAGTCTCCTTGAAGCACACCACGGCCAACAGTTATAAATGGAGTACGAAATCCTGAGGTTATGATCGAGGTCTTGAAATCCGTGTATAAACTTTTGATGATACATTTAGTGTGTTCAGGAATATGATGGTACTCGAGCACCGATTGAATTAAGTTGTGATGAACTTCACTAAAAGCGTTTTTTAGGTCAAGTAGCGTAATAACGAGAGAACGTTGTTTAATCCGAGCAGTATTTATTATGTTAGCCATTTGTGCTGTGTGTTCCAAAGTACCTGAAAGATTGGGGGTAAAGCCTTTTTGGATGTTATGTTCGATAAAATTGTTTGATGTCAGAAAGGAATACATTGAGTTACGCAGACATGATGTGAGTACTTTTAAAGGTACAGTCTCAAGTGTGATCGGTCTAAAATTGGACGGTTTGTTTGCATCGTCTTTTTTATGGATGAGAATAGTGCAAGCTTTTTTCCATTCAGCAGGTACAGATCCAGATAGCCAGACAGAGCGTAAAAGTTCAGTAAGATGGGTCCTAAGGAAAGGGCAGCGTTTAAAACATATTATTGAGAGCTGGTCCAAGGGACAGGGGGAGCCAGATGCTTTCATTTTGCGTATTACAGATGTGACTTGTTGATAAGTCGGCGGGTCAAGGTTAAACGGAATTTCAGGATTACACAATGTAGGAATCCAACTTGGAAATCGGAATAGTTTTGTCGGTTGAACGGCTGCGAATGTCTTTTTAAAATAATTAAAACATTCTAACATGGTAAAGGTTGGTAATACGCTAAATAATGAAAACTTTATTACAGAAAAATTAAGTAAATTACAATATCAATAGTCTATAGTAAACACTGCGTTTATCTCAGACGAAACGCCTGGCAGTCCACAGAGTCTAACAGGCACACTGTCTAATAAAATGTTAATGTTTTTGGATGTGTCCACGCTTTGTTTCGACGGACATAAATGTAGAATGATGCACGTGCTGCCACTTCCATACATTTGTTTATCATTCTTGAAACATTTATGTTAGTTCCTTGGAAAAGTCGGTATATCTCCTTGATGTTATGCGTTATTAGTCCAAGAGTTGTTATTTCAACGAATATCTTTTGAAAATTTTTGAACTGGCGGTTACAGTCGTTCTCAATATCTTTCTATTTTTCCATCTTATATCTTCTACTTTTCTTCGTGTTGGTTTCGAAACAACAAGTCAGTTCTATTATATAGATATCATCGTTCTTTGTGAGTACAATATCTGGGCGCATTGATCGGAAAAGTGCGTTAGGATGAAAATAACCTGGTAAATCACCATAAAGCGTATACCCATAGGATGTTAACTGGCTCAAGTACATTAATATAGTATTAAGTACTGAATCATGTCTCCATGTATATCGACCTTCATCAGCTGCCACTGGGCAATTTGCTAACATGTGACATTGTGTTTGCTGTAAGGAGCACAGATCACATGCAGCGGAATCTATTTTGCCCCATCGATGTAAATTTGAGTTATTAGGTAGGCTGAATATAAGTGCTCGTCTAATAAAGACAAAGATATTAGTAGGTAAGCGATCACAATAATAATAATAATAATAATAATATTCACCTCCCGTTGACGACGAATATTAATAATAATAATAATAATAATAATAATAATAATAATAATAATAATAATAATAATAATAATAATAATAATAATAATAATAATAATAATAATAATAATAATAATAATAATAATAATAATAATAATAACTAATAATTAATAATTAATAATTAATAATTAATAATAATAATAATAATAATAATAATAATAATAATAATAATAATAATAATAATAATAATAATAATAATAATAATAATAATAATAATAATAATAATAATAATAACAATAATAATAATAATAATAATAATAATAATAATAATAATAATAATAATAATAATAATAATAATAAGTATTCCCTCAAAATAGTCAACCCCTCAAAAAGTAGAACTTTCACAACTGCCTCCGAAATCTCATCATGCCACCCGCTCCCCTCAGAAATCTGATGGCACCTCCTCAGAAAGTTGTAAGTGTCTGACCGCCTCAGACATCGTCGTCAACGGGAGGTGAATATTATTTGGATGGAATGGCCCAAAATCGACAATTATTAAAATCATATATATTATATTAATATCTCGCAATAAGATCTCGACTTCGATGCATAATGTTAGAAATGTCCGGCCGTACAGTTCGCTGCTGATTCTCCATATTTCTTGCCTCGCACACGAATTATGTTAGTTAATTCGTTTCGAACTGGAGTCACTACTTCTTCGTAGCCATCCTCAATTTGCGGGTAACTTTGCTGCTGTTCGTTCGAAGACGCCATTTTGGGGATAATGGTTTAATAATAATAATGGTTTATTCACAGTATATCCATTACAGAATGGCTCTTCACCTGTAAAACTATCTACACTAAAATATATAACAATCTATCTTAGCGAGAATTACGAAATTTAACCCTTTGTTGGGCACATTTTGAAATAAGTGTCCAAAAAAATTTTTTTTCACAAAATGTTCTTCAAATGCAGTACAATAACAATGTGAAATGAAAAAAATTTGGAAAAGGGCAGGATAAGTCAGTTTTTGTGAGTAGCCGCCCGCGCGCGCGCGGTCAGCGGCTAACCACTATGTTACTGTGCTGGCTGTATGTCTGATAGACGGCACATGCGCCGCTTATATGACGTAATTTGCACTGCGGTAATCTATGTGAAATGGCCGTTACTTTATATCAGAAATTAGAACAGAGTCCATGTCATGTGACTTATGTTTGACGTTGGCTTTCGTTGGCTGCCATTTTGTCTTGGTTGAGTTGTTCTTTCACGTTTTATGCGGCAAAGTGCAAGTGGAGAAAGGTAAGCAAAGTTTTGTACCATTTCTTCTGATTTTGTGTTAGTTTTATTGTATTTAATCGCCATTTCATTGCTCTTGTCGAAAACAAACTAAGTTTCGACAGGATTTGTTGTTTGGCGAAAATCACTTGGAGCAAATTTGCTCGCACTGACGGCTTTGTCAGGCACTTGTACGTGGGTTCCACGGTGTGGTTGAACGTGTACTCAATAATAACGAGGAGCCGCTGTTGCTCGCACCGATCAGTGATCGGGTTACTACTACGTGAAAGGCCACGTATTAGACAAATCACAAATACACCTTGCCATTGTGCAGGTATCAAAGTTGAACCCAGCCAATGTGCGGGTAATAAAAGTAAATCCTTGCTCTTGTGCAGGAACGTTGAGCCAGCCTTGCTGGAATATTGAGCCAGTCTTACTGGAAAAATTGAGCCAGCTTTGCTGGAAAATACAGACTACCTGCCAACTGTAGGCTATTACAAATTTATTGACACTTGACTTGACAAACGTTAACTAACAACACTGAATCTGGTGTTCTCTTTTTCAAAGTTACTTATACATTTGTAATTGTTGCTATTTAAAAGAATTTTAATACTTATTTCTGTGTTTATAAATACGCTTGCAAGTATGGGAGTGACAATTGAAATATATCGATCACGAATTGGTTCACATCACAATTTTATGGAAGGCCAAAATTTAAAAAGTAACTTCCAAGGTCAATTGTGGAATGAAATGCTGCTAAAATTTTTTATAAGTTTATTTTTACCTCCAAATGTAAAATTTAGGTTTATTAAGATGCATAAAGATAACAAACAGTATGATCAGTGTGATGTTTATAACATTGGACAGTTGTTACTAAAGCTTTCAAATGATGTGGAAGAAAACCCTGGCCCAACTATTAATGATATTGTGGATTGCTCTTACACAATTCATGCTAGTTTTAACCAAGGTAACAATTTATTCGGATCGAATGCTGGAAAACAATGTGTGGCAATGTCATTGAGTGCAATTGTGTACCAAGAAATCAAATCAGTGAATATTTGGAACTCTAAACACAATCATGGTATGTGGGGATAACCTTGTAGAGAAATTGCTGACTATACCATCCTCAGTAGAAATTACCTTTGTAAATCGCACCAAGATTGTATCCAGCATTACAGTGCAGTGAACACCAAACTGACATTGGTATTGAACTCTTCAATAATGTAACACTAAACGTATTGATATTATGAACACTATATTGATATTTTATAACAAAACATGTCTATGGTATTATATACTTTATTGTACACTTTAATATTGATATTATTTTGGGTAATACAGCTGTATGCTGTTAAATCTTGTAAATTGTTTTTGTACTAGAAAATTGTTATGTTAAATACAATTTTTATATTCTTTGCTTTCAAATATCATAAAATATGTGGATAATGTAAACGTTAGTAAAGCTGGTATTGTTCATACTTTGCTAACATTCTGGAGCTGGTCACAGACTCACAGTAGTTAAATGCCATGAGATGCCAATATTGTAAGAAGTAAGGTCTATGGTGCACAACTTAAACATATTTTGGTATTGTTGCATGTACTTTTTTTGTTTTTTTTTTCAGTAAATCGATCTACCGCAACAATCGAAAACAAACAAACAATCTAAAAGAAACAAACAACTCATGGCCATAGGAACCACGGGGGCAGGGGGGGGGGGCTTGAGCCCCCTAACTTCATAGGCAGAGGGGCTGAGCCCCCCTAAAATTATCTTTGAGTCTTGAAGTAAATACACGTTTTAACAGTTTACAGTCTTACACATGTCTTAATCCAATGAAAACGAACCTCAAAAGTGCAGAAAAACATGTTTGAGCATGCTAAAAATAAAAAAAATTCGGGAGAGGGGGCGTGTCCCTTGACTCCATAGCAGCACTTGCGCCTTCGGCGCTCAAAGAGCCCCCCTAACTTTTTTCATCTTCCTACGGCCTTGAAACAACGAGTAGTGTTTCGTTGACTCAATTAGCGGCTACCCACATGTACGCAATGCGTACCTATTTTTTTATTTGTTGCCATATGCAACAGTGCCCGTTTAGGGGTATAGTTTTAGTGAAAATTATGCATAGTCAGCTATAGTATCTTTTACACAGCTTTTCTTGAATATGCAACCTGCAACCCTGAAATTCAATTTTATTCGAGTAGTGTTGTGTTTGAGGCCATTTCAGGATGGGCGGTCGGTTGGAAGGCATCAGGGGGGTGCGGCCTTACTGCAATCTTTATTGCTTAAAATTTAATTTTTGATGTTAGTCATCGTATAAACAATGTTAGTCATAGTATATACACAAATATCTCATATTTAAATATTTTATTAAGATTCTCTAAAGTACTTAAAAGGCAGAAATTCTTGTGTAAAAGATATTGAAACTAAATTACTGTACATACTTTCTCTTGGTGAACATTCAACGTATGGTAATTGTTTATGTCCCTCATATAGTGGTGTGAAAGTCTCAAAAGCAGTTTCTTGTATTGCTTAGACATAGGCACACTGTAGCATACAATTGCTAATTTAAATATGTAAATATTAGTAAAGCATATAAAAGGCGAGAGTGTGGTATAAACATTTCTTAGTTTGTTTGTGAAAGTAAACCGTGTACATCGTCAACAAATTCCTGAACGTTAACTTAGTTGACTTAGAGCCTTATTGGCAGTTAATATTTGTATTCTTTATAAGAATGAGAAGACAGTAAATCATTTTATTTGAAGTGTTGTTCAATTCCTTGTTTAAGCTATTATTGGCAGTAACAATAGTTCAGGAATTTGACGATTATATCAAGTTTGTATATGGAGTTTTTGGAGCAAGGAACAGGAACTGAACATGTACCTCATACAGACGAAGACGTTCGTGACTCTTCAAGCTTGCCGTCCTCTGATGGAAGCGATATTACAATACGGCAAAATTCGAAATTTCGTATGCCAAGTTCAGAAAACAATTATGATAAAGAAGCCAGTCTGGAAGAACAATTAAAGCGCCTGAAGAACAGTCGAAGCGGCTCTCTGTCGGCAGTTACAGCGAAGAAGAACGAGATAAACACTTTACTGATCGAAGATGTTGATGTTAAACTGGTTAAGGAGAAATACGAAAGTTTGAAGCGATTATTCGACAAATACTTTTATGCTCATCGAGCGTATCAATGCAAATTACCGAATTCAAAAGCTATAAAACAAGCCGAAGAGCAATACGAAGAACAAGAGATATCGTACCGAAATTTTACGGACAAAATAACCGAGTGGATTTACACTAAAGATTCCCGTTCAGATGATATATCACCAAACGACTCAGCAAGTCAAGTTGCTTCGAAAGTTTCGTCGTCAAGACAGTCTGCTCGCTCATCTGTAACGTCTGAATTACGAGCTAAAGAGGCGACAAGGATGGCTGAGCTTATGGTGCAAGCTAAGTCATTAGAGACTCAGCAACGACTGGAGCAAGAAAAACTACGATTACAGCAAGAAGAAACCCGCGTAATGTTGGAGATGGAAATCGCTAAAACTGCGGCGAAAGAAAAAGCATTAGCGGCCCTACAAGTACCACAACCGCCTACGTCCAATACACTTAAAAATACGGGAGTTTTCAAGGGCTCACTAGGACATCGAACGTCGATATCTCGCTCAACCGGAAGGAAATTACCGCAAGTACCATCTATCAGTAAAACAAACGAAGACGCAAGTGTCGAGAAGCAAGTCGGACAGCATGATCGTTCGGAAAGACGTCATGAACCGGAACAAGCATTGCCAGTGACGTCGACTCTAGAGACAATGTTGCGACTCCAGGAACAACAAAATGACTTAAATATTCAGCAAAATGAAATTATGAAAGGTTTGTCATTACAGCAGCAAAAATCCACTTTACCACAGCAGCGAGTTCAAGTATTCGAAGGAAATCCTATGGAGTATAATAACTTTATACGTGCATTTGAGAACATTATCGAAGCCAAAGTTGCCAACGCTTCCGAGCGGTTGTATTATTTGGAGCAGTTTACTGCTGGTCAAGCAAGAGAATTGGTAAAGTCGTGTTATCATATGTCCTCAGATCGTGGCTACCAAGAAGCAAGAGCCTTGTTGAAGAGAAATTATGGAAATGAATATAAAATCGCAGCTGCTTATATGGACAAAGTCTTGAGATGGCCTGAATTGAAACCTGAAGATAATGGGAACTTGCATAGATTTTCAATCCTTCTTGTATGCTGCAAAAATGTTATGGATGAAAACGAATCTATGACTAAATTCGACAACCCTGAAAATATTTATCGGATCGTGCAGAAACTACCATTTAGTATGAGGTGCAGATGGCGCAGGACAGTGGACGATATTACAGAAATCAACCGAAGAATGATAACATTCTCTGACCTCGCAAACTTTGTTGAGAAAGAGTCAAGAATTGCGAATCATCCTGTTTTTGGAAACATTACCACTGCAAAGGCACCTAGCAATCGATTAAAGCCCGTGAAACCCAAACTCGGGGGATCAAATTTTGCCATCAATATAGAAGAACCTTGTCAATATTGTTGCAACAATGGTCGTGCAAAAGTCAATCATACAATTGAATGTTGTGAAGTATTGAAGAGCAAGCCTTATAAAGAGCGTATTGAATTCTTGAAAGGACTACAGTTATGTTTTGGGTGTCTACGTAAAGGACATCTCGCCAAGTCTTGTACTACACGACGTACATGCAAAGTTACGAACTGTTTCAAGAAACATCCAACTGTACTGCATAGGTAGACAAGTCAACTCTTACAGATGAAGTTCATTTCCAAGTAGCTGGCGATGGTCCGTCGACATTAAATGATCGTGCTAATGCTTTCCATGTTGGCCTTAAAAATGGAGAAACCGGCACAGTAATTCCGGACCAAACAGGGGCCGGAAAGCCCGAAATCGCTAGAGCTATAATTCCAGTCAAAGTAAGGAGCAAAGAAACGAATAAGACAATCGTTACTTACGCATTTCTAGACAACGGGAGTGATTCGTCGTTCTGTACTGAAAGTCTGGCTGAACAATTGGGTGTTAAGGGTATCGAAACAGCGATTTCACTAACAACGATGGAAAAGAAGAATAGCATTATCAATAGCTCAATTATCCAACACTTGGAAGTCTCGGATTTGGACCAAAATTGTTGTATTGACTTACCACTTATCTATACTGCAGCTGATATTCCTGTCTCCAGTGAAGACATTCCAACTCAAGAAGACGTTGATCAGTGGCCACATCTTCAAGGCGTTCAGCTACCAGTCGTCGACGCTCAGATTGGTATTCTTATCGCAAGTGACGTTCCGAAAGCGCTAGACCCTATTGAAGTCAGAAATAGTGAGAATGGTGGTCCGTACGCGACTAAAACCTTGCTAGGATGGGCAATCAACGGACCTTTATTTCGTCGGAATAAAGCTAAGAGAATTGAAAATTTCTACGTGAACGCTGATGTGAAATTAAATCAATTGGTGATGGATGCTATAAAAAGAGACTTTAACGAATCAATCTCCGATGCCAAGACTGAAATGTCTCAAGAAGAAGCACAGTTCATAGCCAACGTTCGAAGTACAGTCACACTTGAAAACGGTCACTATGTAATCGCATTGCCATTCAAGAACAAAGACTGTCAAATGCCAAACAACAGAGAGCAGGTAGAACAACGCGCCCGTTGGTTGAAACAAAAGTTACTGAAAAACCCAAAGCTGTTTGAGGACTATAAAGCGTTTATTGATAATCTCCTCGACAAATCGTATGCTCGAAAGATCCCACCAGAACATTTATGCAAGAGTGATGGCAAAGTCTGGTACATACCACACCATGGTGTTTACCATCCACACAAGCCAGGCAAAATAAGAGTGGTGTTCGACTGTTCCTGTAGATATAAAGGCACATCCTTAAACGATCACCTGTTGAAAGGTCCTGATCTAAGCAATCATCTGATTGGAGTCCTGTTAAGGTTTCGTGAAGAATGCGTTGCTTTCATGGCAGATATAGAATCTATGTTCTACCAAGTTAAAATACCAGATTCCGACGCTGATTCCCTTCGTTTCTTATGGTGGACCGAAGGTGACCTAACAAAGGATCCAGAAGAATACCAAATGCTTGTACACCTCTTCGGAGCTACATCTTCACCTAGCTGCTCAAACTTTGCCCTCCTGAAGACTGCAGAAGACAACGAAGGAAAGTTCAATAGTGAAGTGATCAGTACAGTCAAGAGACATTTTTATGTAGACGACTGCCTCAAGTCCTCTCCTACAGTTAGTAGTGCGATTCCGCTGGTCGAAGACCTACGTGACCTCTTGATGAAAGGCGGCTTCCATTTAACAAAGTGGACGAGCAACAGCCGTGAATTGTTGGCAAGTATTCCGAAAGACGAACGCGCCAAAGAGGTCAAAGATCTTGACCTAGATAAACTACCAATTGAAAGAGCTCTTGGAATTCAATGGTCTGCAGAATCTGACGAATTCTACTTCAAGATTGTTATTAAAGAAAGACCGCTGACTAGACGAGGAATCCTTTCAGTAATGAGTTCCATCTACGATCCACTTGGCTTGTTATCACCAGTTATCTTACCTGTGAAAGTCATCTTACAAGAATTATGTAGATTGAAGTTAGGCTGGGATGATACAATACCCGACGAGTATCGATCAGCATGGTTACGATGGTTGGAAGATCTCCCTAAGCTGTCTCAGCTATCAATCCCACGTTGTTACAAACCTTCAGATTTCGAAGTCAAGTCAAGCGAGCTGCATCACTTTTCAGACGCATCTGAATCAGGGTACGGGTCAGTATCTTACATTCGCCAAGAAAGTCATGACGAAAGAATTCATTGTTCACTCGTGCTTGGAAAGGCTCGCGTAGCACCGCTGAAGACAATCTCTATTCCTCGCCTTGAGCTTTCAGCCGCTACAGTGTCTGTTCGCGTTGACTCTATGTTGCAGAAAGAATTGGATATTCCGCTCGAAAGTACAACGTTTTGGACGGACAGTACGGCGGTAATACGTTATGTAGAAAATGAGAATCGAAGATTCCAAACATTTGTCGCTAATCGTATTGCCATTATTCGAGATCGATCAAAGCCCGCGCAGTGGAGATTCGTGGACGGTACGTTGAATCCTGCAGATTTAGCATCACGTGGCTTGACTGCCGTCAAATTCCTAAAGTCCAACGTCTGGATGAATGGTCCCGACTTTCTATGGAAGCCTCGATCGAGCTGGCCAGAACGTCCGGAGAGTCTTCAATCCACCGAAGTACCTCTCGACGACCCGGAATTGAAGCGTAATACGATTTCTGGCATCACCAATGTCCACAACACCTCGCTGACAGAGGACTTTCTTCTTAACCTTTTACAAGGAATTTCTTCCTGGTATCATGCGCTAAAACTAGTAGCATGGATTCTGCGTTATCGAAGAAAGTTGATCGAAGCTATTCGAAAGCGTAAACAGAAGTTGTTCAGAAGCAAAGAATCTCGAGAATCAAATGGTACGAGGTTGACCGTGGACGAGCTTAAAGCAGCAGAAAGAGTCATTCTGATATGTGTCCAACAAAAGTACTTCCCAGAAGAAATGACGGCGTTACAAGGACAAGGATCAAAACCAAGATATATAAAGAAGTCTAGTCGACTATCCAAGCTAGATCCAATTTTACAAGACGGCCTACTTCGCGTGGGTGGACGACTGAGGCATGCTGTAATTCCCGAACATTCGAAGCATCCAGTTATTCTACTGAAAGGAATTCACGTAACTAACATTATTATTCAATACTATCATGTCATCTCTGGTCATCTTGGCAGAGAATACATGTTGGCACTTCTACGTAGAAGATACTGGATCATTCAAGCTAATTCAGCCGTAAGAAGATCATTGTCGCGTTGTGTCAGTTGCAGAAAATGGAAAGCACCAGTTTTGGAGCAGAAAATGGCCGACTTACTGAAAGATCGCTTGACCCCTGACCATCCTCCATTTACCTTCGTCGGAGTAGACTATTTTGGTCCGTTTCAAGTTCGTCGTGGCAGAAGTTTAGTTAAGAGGTATGGAGTAATCTTCACATGTCTAGCAATACGAGCTGTTCATATTGAAATAATCTCGCACAGTCTCGACACAGATTCATTTATTTTGGCCCTACGACGATTCCTTGCCAGACGAGGACAAGTAAAAGAAATAAGATCTGATAATGGTACCAATTTTACAAGTGGCGAAAAGGAATTAAGAGAAGCTATCAACAATTGGAACCAAGATAAAATCCATGGTCACCTTTTACAGAAGCATATTACGTGGACATTCAATCCTCCCTATGGTTCCCATTATGGACGTATTTGGGAAAGATGCATCAGATCTATTCGTGGCATTTTGAGAGTATTACTAAAAGAGCAAGTAATCGACGACGAAGGACTACATACCATCTTGTGCGAAGTTGAAGCTTTGTTGAATGGTCGACCCATTACGAAAGTTAGCGACGATCCAAAAGACCTTCACGCATTAACCCCAAACCACCTGTTGCTTACTCAGTCCAACCAACCCCTACCACCTGGAGTGTTCCACAAGGCTGACGTCTATTCTAAACGACGATGGAGACAAGTACAATATCTTGTCAATATATTCTGGAAAAGATGGATCCGCGAATATATCCCTATCCTACAGAAGAGACAGAAATGGCTCCAGCCGAAACGTAACGTAGCAGTTGGCGACTTAGTATTGTTAACTGATTCATCCATGCCCAGGAACATGTGGCTAATAGGAAAGGTCGTTAAGATTGTACCCGACAAGAAAGGCTTGGTACGACGTGTGCAAGTCAGAACGAAGTCTAGTGTATTAGAAAGACCAATAGACAAACTAGTACTATTATTAGAAACGGACAGTGTTGATGAAGATAGTGTTGATGATTAAGTTTTGTATTAATATAATAAGTGTTTGATGGTCTCGCACACTTAAGGGGCCGGTGTGTAGCATACAATTGCTAATTTAAATATGTAAATATTAGTAAAGCATATAAAAGGCGAGAGTGTGGTATAAACGTTTCTTAGTTTGTTTGTGAAAGTAAACCGTGTACATCGTCAACAAATTCCTGAACGTTAACTTAGTTGACTTAGAGCCTTATTGGCAGTTAATATTTGTATTCTTTATAAGAATGAGAAGACAGTAAATCATTTTATTTGAAGTGTTGTTCAATTCCTTGTTTAAGCTATTATTGGCAGTAACAGCACACATTACACTTGTCACAATACACTTCTTCACCTTGATATTCATCAGAAGAAAAAAGCTCTAACAGTTCAGAATCTGAACCAAGATCCAGAATACTATATATTTCTTCTTCGGCATTGTATTGAACCTTTGAACGCCTGTCCATTACACCATACCTTAATTGTAATAAATGTATATAGCTTTAAACACTGGCAGTGCACAGATATGTATGTAGCTGATTGATAACTATTATGGATAACATATATACCAATGCAAGATGGTTTACTAGCTTCTTCTAAAAAATAATTGTGTGTAAAACCCAAGTCACAAATTACTAAAAATCCTTGAAAATTCCTTTCTATAATTCAACTGAACAAGAAAAGCACTAGTTGGATATATAATGTCTCAATCAGACTCAATGCAGCACAATATTCACAAGAGAAACCAAGGACATATATTACTTCAATACACACAGTTGTAACCCTAAACGGGTATTATTGCCATATGGCAACAAATACTTTTCAACTGTGAAAGCAAGGAAATTTTCAAACTCTGCCCATAAGCAATCACAGGTATGATAAAAGTCATATTTTAACTCTACTTATTTCATGTATTTATGCGATTAAAAACTTTAGCCATTGAAAAAATTGTATATCAATACTCAGCAATAATGCTAAGGTAACGAAACATAAAACACTCACCTCTAATCTTCAAAAGCCTGACTTTTTACTTCGAATTTCGACCAAATGGCGGACAAGAAAGAAAAGATAATATGCAATACTTCATGTTAGCAAAGTAAAACATCTTTAGCGGTATTAAGGGGGCTACACTACGATGATCATTTATTTGTTGCCATATGGCAACAATGCCCGATAAATTTAAATTAAAAAGAATATTAATCCGATTACATTGCAAATTGGAATCATTTTCACTATTTTTAAGATATTCTTTTATGCAATGACAAAAACATCTATAATTGTTAATATTCCTGATTTCTACAGGAAGCTTCTTAAAAGTAGCTGCAGCTGAGTCTTGAAAAGATCCTCACTCCTTAGGAATACTTAGGACAGGTGTAGAAGATCTTAGCCTATATACATTGACACAGTAGCGATAGTCTTAAATATTCTGGAAAAGGATCATCATGCAAGGCTTTATATGTTAATTTTAGAATATTAAAATCCATCCTCTTACTAATACTCCGCCAATTCAAGGTGGCAAGGTCTTCCTGTCTTGCAAATTTCATTAAAACAAAACCTGCACATGCGTTTTGAAGGCGTTGAAGCCGCTTTTGTTGGTATACTGGCAATGGGTAGAATACAGGACTAACATAGTCAATTTTGGAAAGGACAAGGCTTTCAACGAGCGTCTTTCTTACATGGAAGGGCGCCAAGTTCTTCAACTTCTTCAATACTGCTAAAATTCCGTAACACGAAGTTAGCAAAAAGTCGGTATATGAAGACCATGATAGATGCTCATTTAAGTGAACTCCTAAAAGATTTTTACATCGTATTCGATCAAGTAATTTGTCCCCACATTTAAAACTGAACGTACGATCGCCTAGATCATGAGCATGTGCCATCTGAGATGTGGAAAATAACATCCAATCAGTTTTGGAGGAATTCAGTACCAAGTTGCAGCACTGAGAGTAATCAACCAATCGTACTATGGCATCATTAACCTCTTTTACAGCCGAGTCTAGATCGCATACTTGTGAATGAACGTAAAACGATGTGTCATCCGCGTATTGATAGGAAAGTAATTGAAGCTTTTCCTGTAAGTCTGGAACATATAGGTTGAAGAACATCGGTTTAAGAACTGAACCCTGTGGTACGCCAAATTCTACGGTGAGGCGACTAGATTTCTCATCATTAACCTGTACCAGCTGTTGTCTGTTTGTAAGATAATTAATCACCCAGTGCAGAAATGATTTTGAAAAGCCCAGTCCGTGCATCTTAGTTAAAACAGTTCTGGACTGTACCGTATCAAAAGCTTTACTGTAGTCTGCATAAATCATAAGAGTTACCTCTCCCTTCTTAGATGCTCTAATCAATGCATCCCGAATACCCAATAACACAGTTGTTGTAGAGTGCCCTTTTCTAAATCCAGACATCGTGGCTCCAAGAAGTGCTCTTTCTTCAATATATATACGCAATCATCTGATTTAAAACAAGCCGCTCAAAAACCGTTGACAATGCCGGAAAAATTGAGACAGGTCTATAGTCCGCCTCACACAAAGGTTGGTCTACTTTGGGAATAGGCGAGATTCTTGCAACTTTCCACGCTTCTGGAAAGGTCGACCGAGTAATACAATTGTTTATTATATATTGCAAAGGACTCGCTAGATGTTCTTTCGCCAGTTTTACAAATTTAACCGGTATATCGTCAATACCAGTAGATGTGTCTGAGCGAAGTTTATCGATTTCAGACAATACCTCACGATGCGAAACAAGCCGTAAAGTGAATGGTAGCTGTGACGTTGTATCCTCAGAAAGAGAGTCAATTAATTCGAGTAGGTCTGATGGTGTAGCTGGCTTAGTTCCTAATATTCTTTCCTTCGTATTAACAAAAAAGTCATTGAGTTTATCTGGATCTGCATTAAGAGGCTTCTTGTTGGGGTGGAGAATACGATGTATCATTTTCCATACCTCCTTTGGCCTATTAGAAGAGAGAGCAGTTTTGATAAAGTTTCGCTTTGTTTTATTAATAACAGGCTTTATATTGTTGCGAACTTCTCGAAAAGCCTTCCAAGAATCATCACTGTTAGTTTTATGAGCTTCAAAGCGTAATCTGTCCCGATCCGCCTGTAGTTGTCGTGTTTCATTTGCGTTCATCCATGGTGCCGGGGGGCGTGTCAACTTGACTCTTTTTGAAGGAGCATGTCTGTTTATACATTCACTAAACAAAGTGTTAAGGGCATTTACCATGTCGTCGGGTGACTCTGAGCCATATCTTACGGAATACGGTTGGTTAGCGGAATCTTCAAGAAATTCTTCGGTGACGAATTTTCTGTCTCTCCAGTCGTAGCCATTTGTATCTAGGTTGAAAGCGCCGCACACGAACGTTGACACAAGCAAATACTGCATCGTCGTCACTGATCGTAGGAGCAAGAATAATTCCTGTAGCCGCCACACATGCAATGCGGGTCATTGGGTACAATATGATCAATTAATGTTTTCGAATTTGTGTGACACGTGTTGGTTTCGTTACATGTTGACTAAACCCAAAAATTTCCGGAATTGACTGATACTTTTTGCTTAGAGGATCGTTAGGCTTCAATAAATCAATATTGATATCGCCAGTAACTAAAAGCAGGCCATCCCACGATACGGTGAGATAGCCCAGCAAGGACTCAAAACTGTCTAGCCAATCTGAGGGGTTTTGAACTCGCTCCGATCGATAAATCACACCAATCAATGCTTTGCTATGTTTATTTCCTCCCGGAGTTTCAATCCATAATTGTTCCATATTCGTTTGAAGACTTTGGATATCCTTTCTTCGCTTGTACTTGATTGAATTGCTAATATATGCTCCAAGACCACCACCGCGAATGTTGTCACGGTTTCGAAATACTGCTCCGTAGCCGGGTAAAGAAACGTATTCTAACAGCGCAGGATTTTCCTTGAGCCAAGTTTCACTCATGGTGACAACATCCATCGGATACTGAGACAAAAGGACCTGAAACTCGTTGAAAGAGGACACCATACTCTGGGTATTTAAATGCATTAAGCTGAGATGTCGTGGATGTTCCTTTAAAATGCTTACAGCAGTTCTGAAATGCCCACATACGACACGTTTAAACTGTTGTCCACACCTGACATATCTAAAGATGGACAGTTGCTAAAAGGAAGTACAGTAAACAGACATTTTAGACAAGTCCATGTAGAAGTTAAACATTTAATATTGAGTTCCGTGCAATTTAAATGCCGTTGACCGAAACAAATCTCGCAAGTCACGCTTTTCTGATTCTTCCGAATAGTTTTCATGCAGTTATCACATTGAACATTCACAGGGCCAGGATTTGTCGAGATATCCTCACATAGCAACAGAACCTGGAAAGTTGCAGTCATTTGCATAATATAAAGCTCTTGCTTTAAACCTCTTTCTCTTGCATAATTCCCTTTGTTTACTGAATACTAATTTACAGGTTAATGACCAAGTTCGAACTTTGAACAATAAAAATTTGCAATCCAGGCTTCCGAAACCCCGTCTCATTGTTTCAACATAATTAGAATTGCAGATCATTTCACATTTGGAATGGTTAAGGGGCTGATTATATGGTCCCACTTACCCGGGATTAAGTGAAGCGTAAAATGATCTTGAGGTATTGAAAAATGTCATTTTATGAAACGAAACGACCAACGTTCGAATGCTTTCAGCATTGATCCAATACAAAGTCAAAGATAGATTCACCGTAACAAAAATTAATGCGATATACACCATTTTGTTTTCTTCATATTTCGGCAAAACGGAAATCTCAAGCAATCAAGGATTAAACATTTTTTACAACGTAAACTATGACTTTTTTTAATACCTTAAAATCATGTTACGCTTCACGTAATCCCGGGTAAGTGGGATCATATAATCAGCCCCTAAGTCCAAAATTTTGGAAAATATATGTGCGTACACTGGCAAGTTATATATGAAAAACACATCTTCATAATGTTTAACTGTTTCATTCGGCGCTCCCCGTCCTTCTATACCTAAATTGTGATTAAGTCTAGCGAAAGAACCACACAAACAGACTTCAGCGTTACAGCAAACATCACGAATGCCGTCGTCTCTCCCATGCAAGGCCCGATATAACTAAACTTTCCAAATTTCCACAACCATCTCCCAAACATCCATCTCCACGGTTTCTTCCATCACAATTTGGAATTGCCTGCCCTTCCAAAGCCGGTTGCTGGCCAAAACAAATAAAAAGGCCGACAGAAACGACGAAAGTAGCGGAGCACCAAAACCCATGACTAGCCATACCTAGTGTTTTATATCCCATCAGTTGGTTAGTCTGAAAATCAGGATTTTTGCGGGCTGGGTTACCTGAGTTTGTTGAACAAATATCTTTTTTGTTGAATATAAATATGTTTGTTGAAGTTGAATGAATTTTTTTGTTTAATATAAACATGTTTGTTGAAGTTGAATGAACATTTTTGTTAAATATAAACATGTTTGTTGAAGTTGAATGATAATTTTTGTTAAATATAAATATGTTTGTTGAAGTTGAATGAATATTTTTGTTGAATATAAATATGTTTGTTGAAGTTGATTAAATATATTTGTTGAATTTTGAAATAAATCGCTAACCTATAGCTATTTCTTGCCGTGTATATGCAATCTGTAGTGTGTAGCGGCAGCAAAGCCTTCGTAACACTTTTCTAAAGGCTTCTTCGTAAGGCTTTTCTAAATGTTGTTAGCTTACGTAAAAAATTGATGAAATAAGATATTCAATGTCAAGCAAAAACATTGACTTGATTGCCTTCAATGAGACTCGGCTATTTGCTGACGACACAAACCTGACAGTCTCTGGCGTTTCAATTACTTCTCTCGAAGCTGCAGTGAATTCTGATTTAAAGAACCCAAGGAAATGGTTAATTGCCAATAAACGTAGGCTTAATGTCGCAAAAGGTAAAACATTGTAAAATCAGTTCAAATATTACTAATCACGCATGGACAAATAACCATAAATGGCAAGTATCGACACAGAAGAACATCTGAATCATGGCACACTAGCTCCATGAACAAAAAACTCGTCATTCAAAACATTTACCGTTATTGTACCGCTTCTCACTAAGCGAAATTTCACAAATTTTCTTTCATGTAATGTAAGATATTGATATTGCATATAGAAGGAACTTTCACCATGTCGATCACTTTCAGACACTTTGTATCTTCACGTAATTGTAAACCACTGCAATTATCGCCCTATCATTTTCATCTGCCTGTACAGTCGAAATCTCGTAATCGTTAAACAAGAGTCTTTGCTATGCAATAAAGTCAGTGTGAAACTAATTAGGACACATTTACGAGTACATATCATTTAACAGTCAGATTACGAGCTCGCTTTTGTCATTTTACAAAACTATGACAAAATGTCTTTTAATTACCCCAGACAATTTATTGTTTTGCTAGTCGCTATCTATCGAGCAATAGATAGAGTAGTAGAGCAATAGATTGGCAGGTAGAGTAGCCAATCAAATTACAGCATTTGCATTAGCATGCTAGTATGATTCTATTAACCCAAATTAGAGTCAGTTGTTCAAAATCAATGTCCAACATTTTTACTACAGTTAATTCAGTATGCAATGTGACGCTACACCATTGATTTGTATGATAATGGATCTCGCATTCATAATTAAATTTTGAAGTATCGCCGCCATCTTGGTAGTCCAGGTCCTGTTGTATTACGTCATTCTAGTTCGAACGTTTGAGCGATCCTTTTTAGTGCCTAGTGCACTGTTGTTATTCATGCCGTGATGTTACTTTGTATATTTATATGTATTAAATAAAGTTATATTAAGGTATATTTTTATCGCAATAATGTGAATCCTGATCCATCACTCTACAAAACCAATAGGTTATGGGCCCAGTGGCCGAAGTGTGAAAGTATTAGTGAAAGCGTTGTGATAAATCGAGTTTATTTAAAATGAATTTGATCGAAACTGGTGTGAAAGCGTGGTCGTAAATATGGCGGAATCGAAATCTGTCACGGTCGTTCCGTTGAATGGGTCGAATTATGGGACTTGGAAAGTGCAATGTCGTATGGCTCTCGTGAAAGACGGGCTGTGGAGTATTGTTTCTGGGACTGGGACTGAAACTGCTCCTGCTGATACAGAAGCTGAAAAATTTGCGAAATTTGTTAGTCGAAGAGATAAAGCGCTGGCAATTATTGTGCTTTCGGTTGACCCTTCGCTGTTATATTTGCTCGGAGATCCTGAAGACCCTGTGGCGGTGTGGAAAAAATTGTCTGACCAGTTTCAGAAGAAAACATGGGCAAACAAATTGTCTTTGAGACGACGGTTGAATAATTGAAGACTTAAAGACGGAGATTCTATGTCAAATCATATAAAAGCGATGACTGAGATTTTTAATGAATTAGCTGTACATGTAATTGGTGCAGCTATGCAAGATGAGGACAAAGTTGTTACGTTATTGGCGAGCCTTCCTGAAGCATATAACATGCTTGCAACTGCCCTGGAAGCAAGTACTGAAGTGCCACAAATGGAAGTTGTTATTGAGCGTTCGCTATATGAAGAAAAGAAATTGGGTGAACGAGATAAATCGCCAATACCTTCTAGTACAGTCATGGTGGCATCAGATCATATTAAAGGTAACAAGAAATTCATTAAATGTCATCACTGTGGAAAATTGGGGCATATTAGACGTTTTTGCAAAGATTTAAACAAGGACAAAAGTAAGAAGGAGCCTGGAAACCAAAGAAACAAGAATAAAGGCAACCAAGTTGAAAAGGGACAGCAGGGGCCTCGTAAGGAAAGTTTGGGACTTGTTGTGCAAAATTTGGCTGCAAGTGCATGTGAAATTAACCGTAAAACATGGATTGTGGATTCGGGTGCCACATGCCCCATGTGTAATAACAAAGCTTTGCTTGAAGACTTTGTTGAGTTTGATGAAACTGTTGATGTAATGCTTGGTGATGGAAAAGTCCTTCATGCAACTGGAAGTGGAGCTGTTTCGGTTCATACTGTTCTTGCAAATGGTAAACTGCAAGAGTGTATTCTCCATAATGTACTGCTCGTTCCAGATCTAAGTTATAATCTAATAAGCGTGTCAAAGGTAACTGAAGCAGGAAAATCTATTAGCTTTGAAGAAACTCAATGCAACATTTCTTGTGCTGATGGGAAAGTAATTGCTACTGCAAAGAAAGTTGGATGTTTGTACTATCTAGATTTTCAGCCTACCTCAGAATGTTCAAATGCTATGGTAAATGAAAGAACCAAACTCTCAAATGAAATGTTACGGCATCAACGTTATGGACACCTTGGAGTTCAAAGTTTAAAGAAACTAGCAAATGACAAGTTAGTCGAAGGATTTAACTTTGACGCCAAAAAAATTTGGAGTTCTGCGAAGCCTGTAGACAAGGAAAATTACACCGTTGTTCGTTTCCAACCAGTGGTGCAACACGAGCTAGTGAGCCACTTGGGTTAGTGCATAGTGATTTGTGTGGAAAGATAAATACTAAATCATGCGGTGGTGCTGAATACTTTCTGACATTTACGGATGACAAGACTAGATATGTTTGGGTGTATCCATTGAAGCAAAAAGGTGACGTTTTTAACCAGTTCGTGGCATGGAAAGCAGCTGCTGAAAAATCTAGTGGACGCAAATTGAAAACTTTAAGAACTGACAATGGCGGTGAATTCACGTCAACTGAATTTGAGAACTATTTGAAAACAGAAGGAGTAAAACACGAGTTAACTGTTCCAAAAACTCCCGAACAGAATGGAGTTGCTGAACGACTCAACAGGACACTTGTTTAGGCAGTAAGAGCAATGCTTATCCAAGCAAAACTACCTCAACGATTTTGGGTGGAAGCACTGTCGACTGCAGTCTATTTGCATAACCGAAACCCAACAAAAGGGGTTACGGATATGACTCCTTTTGAAGCATGGACTGGAGTAAAGCCTAATGTTAGCCACTTGAGAAGCTTTGGATGTACTGTGTATGCACACATTCCCAAAGATGAAAGAAGAAAACTAGACCCAGAGTCGAAGAAATGCATACTCCTTGGCTATGGAACAGAAACAAAGGGATATCGTTTGTACGATCCTCAAAGTTCACGGGCTATGTACAGTCGCGATGTTAAATTTAATGAGAGTGAATTTGGCTTCGAGAAGAATCCATATGAAGTTCAGGCTGATAAACGTGTTACTCTGGAGCTTTCCAGTGAGAAAGAAGAGAGCGAAGAGGATCAAGTGGATAACGTTGAGTTCAATGTACGTCCACCAGTGCGGGAAAGACGTGCACCGGATCGTTTTGGTGAATGGGTAACCATGGCCAGTAAAGATACTGTTGAGCCAGCAACAGTCAGTGAAGCATTGCATGGCCCACATTCAGAACAGTGGCGCGAAGCCATGCAAGAAGAAATCGATTCGTTGCAAGAGCACGATGTGTATGAACTCACTGAATTACCTAGAGGACGGAAAGCAGTTGGATGCAAGTGGGTGTTCAAGATAAAACACAACGCTGATGGCTGAGTCGAAAGATATAAGGCCAGACTGGTCGCACAAGGATATTCTCAGAGATATGGGGTAGATTACGATGAGACGTTTTCTCCAGTTGTACGTTTTGAGTCTATACGGACAGTCGTTGCGTTGTCTGTTTAAAGGGGTCTTAAATTGCATCAAATAGATGTTACGTTTGCTTTTCTGAATGGAGAGTTTGAGGACGAAGTGTATATGGAGCAGCCTGAGGGATTTGAAGTCGAAGGCAAGGAAAATCTTGTTTACAAGCTAAACAAGAGCTTGTATGGTTTGAAGCAATCATCTAGATGCTGGAATTCAGTACTAGATGAACATCTAAAGTCGATTAGTTTTGTCCAAACGGAAAGTGATCCATGTATTTACGTAAAGGTGAAAGATGGTGACATTTTTATTGCCGCTGTCTGGGTTGATGATATTATCCTTGCTGGGAAAACTGATGAAGAGATCAATAATGTTAAAGCAAGCATTGCAGAAAGATTTCAAGTAAAAGATATGGGAGAACTCAAGTATATTCTCGGTCAACAAGTGATTCAGAAAAATGGTAAAGTGTGGACCGGTCAGCCGACATACACAGAGAACATTTTAAAGAAATTCGGTATGGAAAACTGCAAGCCAGTTGAAACACCTGTTGATTTGAGTTCAAAACTCATTAAAGCTAAAGATGACAGTGAAGTGTTTAATAAAGAAGAGTATCAGCAAGCAGTTGGGTGTTTGTTGTATCTTTCATCTGCTACGCGACCTGACATAACATTTGCTGTCAACAATGTTGCAAACTTCACTGCAAATCCTACCAAAGAACATTGGACTGCTGTAAAACGGATTTTCCGATACTTGAAAGGAACTGTAAACTATGGTTTGCTTTACTCGGAGAATGCTAGTCCAGATTGTGTTGGATTCTCGGATGCGGAATGGGCAGGTGATTTAAATGACCGGAAATCAACCTCTGGTTATACATTTCAGATGAATGGTGCTACAGTTAGCTGGAGAAGTAAGAAGCAAACTTAGCTTGTGTGGCATTATCAACAGCAGAAGCCGAGTACATTGCTTTGTCCGCAGCTACTCAGGAGGCGTTATGGATGAGACAATTGTTGACAAATCTTAGTGTAAATGTTGAGAAACCTATTACTATTTACGAGGACAATCAGTCAGCTATTGCTATGTCAAAGAATCCACAGTTTCATAGGCGATCTAAGCATATAGACATAAAGTATCATTTTGTACGCGATCAAGTTGAGAAGAAAGCAGTAACTGTATTGTACTGTCCAACAGGTAGCATGTTAGCTGATTTATTTACAAAGGGTATTCCAAAAGAACAGTTCAAGAACTTGCGTGATTTAACAGGTTTAAAGATAAAACTTTAACAGTTAAGACGAAGTTAAACAAACATTGGAACTGCGATTGAGAAGGAGTGTTGTATTACGTCATTCTAGTTCGAACGTTTGAGCGATCCTTTTTAGTGCCTCGTGCACTGTTGTTGTTCATGCCGTGATGTTACTTTGTATATTTATATGACTGTATTAAATAAAGTTTATATTTTTATCGCAATAATATGAATCCTGATCCATCACTCTACAAAACCAATAGGTCCCAGTGTCCTTTGCGGGTGTAAGATTAATCTTTCAGACACAGCCTTTCAATTTCCGTAAATTTCCTTAAAATAAGGAAGTTTATATAAATATTGAAACTGCTGATTGACCGCCATCTTGGTACTTCAAATTCGTCATTTTCGTTTTCTTCACTCGATGTCATTGAATGCCTGATCCAGTATTATACTGATCAATGCGCTACACGTTTAAAGTGCATATGTCATAATCACCATTTTTTTTTCAAAAATTCACCGTGACGAGACGATTCGAATAAAATATACCATTCTTTGAACAGATAAATACTTCCAGAGATATTTGGGTTCAAAGTTGAGCTTTTGAAATCATGGCCGGGAGAAAAGAGGCTGGGTCGAATTAGCTCTGTGACGTCATACCGGGAACACGTCTCAATACTGCATAAAAAAACAATACAAAAATATAGTCATGTTCGAGGCGAAAAATAGCCAAAAATAATTACTTTTGGGGGATATTTGTTTGTATATGAACTTGTACATTTACGGCGACTGAAAACCCATCATTGTACCTTGGAAACTGAAGGAAATAGCTCAAATTGAGAGATTTGTGCGCCGGGCTTTAGGCGTCATGTGTCACATAACTCGTCTGTTTACAACGGGAATTCTTCGCTTTGAAGCTGTAAAAGCACATTAGACAAGGTGATATACAGGCATGAATACACAGAACACAAGGATATTAAATCGCTAGCTGAGTAGGCGCATGAAAAAGTTAAATGGCGCAAGTATCATAACAATTTTGACTGTGCCTATGTTAATGACGACGAATATTTGGGATTTATACTTCTGCTAATCGTGTAAACGTTGTCTGGTTAAAATATTCATTTCTCACAAGCCTTTGACTGGCAATGCAGTCTGCAGTCTTCGATGGGTAAATCAAATTCGAATGCTTGCAACAATGAATCTTTATGTGTTTTATACATTGGATATATTATTTATCACTGTATCTCTCTCTATATATAGCAAATTTTGAGAGTAGAGTAAATGTCAGCATTTAGATGAGCTTTTTATTTTCCTGTATCACATGCATCATTGTGCAGCTGCTTAATCTAACTGTAGTGTTTCTCAATATTTTTTACCTTTAGGTTTAGGTTTATTACTATATTCGTAAATAAGGTGGTTGTAGAAGCCTAATATGGTCCGACAGTATACTTTTCAATCTCTTTCTATACCTCACGCAGTCATAATAATAAAGTATTACATACGTAAAAATAACACGTATTCAGCATCCAATGTGGCAATTTGATAAAGCTTTGCGTCTAGATTTATATGGGCAAGATGATGTGTGTACAAATACTGCAAACAACATAAGAAGTATGGTCATTACGGTAACTACATCAACGAAGAAAACACGAGTGCTTGCGACTTTTTCACGCGTCTACTCGGCTAGCGATTCAATATCCTTGTGTTCTATGTATTCATGCCTGTGTATCACCTTGTCCGGTGCTTTTACAGCTTCAAGGCGAAGAATTCCTTTGTAAACAGACGCGTTATGTGACACATGACGCCTAACTAATGCCAATGTTGCATTTGACTCAATTCTCTCAATTTCAGCTGTTTCCTTCAGTTTCCAAGATACAATGATGAGTTTTCAGTCGCCTTGAATGTACAAGTTCATATACAAACAAATATCCCCAAAAGTAATTATTTGTGGCTATTTTTCGCTTCGCATATGACAATATTTTTGTATTGTTTTTATATGCAGTATCGAGACGTGTTCCCGGTATGACGTCACAGAGCTTATTCGACCCAGCCTCTTTTCTCCCCGCCATAATTTCAAAAACCCAATTTTTGGCGTGTTTGAAGCCGAATATCTCTGGAAGTAATTATCCGTTCGAAGAATGGTATACAGCATTCGAATCGTGTTGTTATGGCGGGTTTTTGGAAAAAGAATAGTGATTATGCCATATGCACTTTAATTATTTGCATATCCAACAAAGTTAAGTCTGTACAACGAAAAATGTGTAAACTTTTCGGCAATACTAACAAACCTCTTGACTTTCGGCATAAAAATTAACATATCTCGTATCACAGGATTTGTGAATGGCTAATAAAAGTAAGCTATTTAAACTCCTATGATCTGAAATGGGTTCAATTGCATGAGACGAGGAGGTACTATACAGGGTGTATCAAAGAAAAGTAGACAATTTTGAAACGGCTCTCAACCTCGCGAAGCGGCTTGAAGTATGAAGTTTTTTATTAATATACATTGCTTAGGTACTTACGGTACGTGTAGAATAAATGAAAATATTCTGAAATTTAAACGTTTTAAACCCAGGGGTGTGCGTATTTTGAAACACATTAAGAATGGCTTGCGCGCGAAATTTAAAGGCTTAAAAGTAATTTTGAGTTGGTAGGTAGAAAATATGTTAGGTGTTTTATTGCTGTTCAAAATTTCAAGAAATTTGAGTTTAAGCCATTCAAAACGTCGTGCGAACGTATATTTTTCTCAATAAGAATCGTTTTTCTGAAGGAATGTTCCAATTTTAATTCAATGTCCCTTGGGATTTGTATGCAAATTAATTAAATACATAAATTAAACATGCACAAAGCTAATTTTGCTAAAAATATGGAAGTTCGCGCCACGTTTTGAACGGTTTAGACCAGGGCAAATTTTCTGAAATTTTGTACAGCGATACAACACCGGACAAATTTTCCATCTACCAAGTCGAAATTACTTTTAAGCATTTAAGTTTTGTGCGCAAGGCATATTTAAATTGCCGTAAAAGACAGAACCCCCAGGGTTTTGAAGTTTTAAATTTCTCATTTTTCCAGTTTGTTCTAGATTATAAGTACCAAAACAATCTATCTTAATACAAAACATCGTGCATTAAGGCACTTCGCGAAAAAGGGAGCGATTTCAGATTTGTCTACTTTTTTTATACTGCACACTGTATAGCAGCACTCTACCATCCAAGACAAATTTACCGTGCGCTTTGACACAACGTAAAACCTTAACAGTAAAGGGAAAATGGTTTCGCCTGCAAATATAAAATCATTTAAACTGTGCTTTCTATGTTTTGTATAATTTTTTTTTCTAAAATTTTATAAAACGTACTTTTATAATTTTGTCAAAAATAATTCACACATATAATAAACCTATTGCTGGCATATTACACATATATATAAATACAGGATGTACAAAAATGTAGAACCTTTGAAGTAAAAACAATTCAAATCAGGGGCTGAGATAAAATGCATGCGAAAACGGACAATGGAAAGGAATGGCGGAAGCGGAATCCGGAAGCAGACTCCGCAAATGAGAATAAAACGCGGAATCCAGAAGCGGAATTCCCAAATAGAGATTAAACACGGAATCCGTTAATGGGGACAGAACGCGGAATTACGTAAAAAAGATTAAAAAGCCGATTAAAGGTACAATTTATTTAGCTGAGATAACTGTGCTAGGTTAAATAAAAGAGGAGTACTTTTTTGGGCTACCGGATATGGTATCAATAAGTCCATATAACTTGTGCTAGACTATAACGGTATTAATAGTTATGTGATCTCAGCCTGTTTTCGTTTTGTCAGTTTATGTAATTTTGTAAAAAATATTGCTGAATACATAAAACACACAAAGCATATGAACTGATAACAAACCACTAAAGTTCAAGCGATTTTAACTTCGCAATATGACATGTAAATGACACTTCACTCAGGCTATTTTTGGCTCAGTCGGTGCTGTGGCGTAAAAATTTAGAAAAAGGTATTCACTATGAAAAATAATCTTGTCTATCTTGTTCAGTGCCTTGCATTTTTATTTAAAACTTGGCAAAAAGATCGAAAAAGCGACAGCGCATTAGTGAGTAGTACATTTAGAAATACACAATGTAGCACGGCAGGGCCCGCCGACCAAACGTAAAAAATATAATTTAGACGAGCTTCCAGTTTCGAACTTAGAGTCATACAGAGTGCTCAGTAGTGAAGTAGATCGGATATAAATACGTTGATGATTTCCGCGTTTCATCCCCATTTGTGGATTCCGCTTCCGCTATTCCGTCTCCGCGTTTTATCCCAGTCCATCAAATCAAGCACTATTAATTTACAGCTTCGAATGCTTCGAACTAATGATTCGAAGGTCTGATATAACTTGGTAATTTTAAACCGTTATAATTAATTTCTTATGTGTACAAAACCTTTTGCTTTTTCTTCGAAGCATTCAGAGCTGTCAAATTGATACAATAGATTACGGCAACTTGAAAGGGTCCAGTTTTTTGATAAACAGTGTTTAAGGTGGACGCTGATTATCGTCGATACCGCATGTGCTTAATTTAAATTTATTGTATTAAAATTTACTATATTTTCTATTTGTCTGTAGTTGTTGCAATGATCATCTTAGCATTGTATAGTGCATGCATGAATCATAGTAGCTATGTCCGTTTGGTGTTACATACGTCGCAGCTCCTCTGTTATACGCATATTGTATAAAAGCAAAAACGGAAATTCTAAACGTCTAGCATTACATCGTTACTTCTTTGTTTTCAAAACTGCTGGGCTTTGTAACAAACAATTTGACCAAACCAAATGTTTTGATACCTTCTATTTTTCCGAATTATTATCTATAAAATAGCCTTTTGAAAACATGGGCGGTGATCAGTGAAAAGCTTCAAAAAAGAGTTCTACAATTCTATAGAAACACGACACATTTCCGTGCGAGTTTATAAGCAAGTTTACAGTCGCGAAAAACGAGGAAAATATTTAGTACTACTACAATATACAACAAAATGCAAATGCTTGGCATAAATACTCAAGAAGAAGAAACTTTTTAAGGAATTTAGTCTCGAAATTAACAAGAAAAGTACATTTGAATTTTTGTGAATTGTAATCTGTTAAATTGACACAGACACAGGCGATATTACGTGCCCATTACCAAGCAATGGTATGGAATAACGATATAATCCCAAACCCAAGGCTTCCCTCACCGGCACACTTTGGATAGACCCTGGAGAAAGGTAACTCATCTAAGGCATATCATCGTGAAAGTGACCAAAATAATATCAAATTATGAGGTTTTTCTTTTGATTCAGATAAATGGCATCCAGTGATGATCGGCAGTGACCCGCCCTGGATGCTGTTCTTCATCTCATCAAGTGCCGTTGCACCAAGGGATGTGGAACGAACAGATGTTAGTGCAGGGAGGCAGGGCTCAACTGCACTTATCTTTGCGCATGCAGTGATGATGATGAGCCTTGTGTAAACTGCCCATCTAACCCATCGTCTGACGAGGAAGACGACGAGGAAGACACTTCGTGAAGATAATCATTCTTCAGTAGTAACCTCAGAACTTCGGCGTTTGTAGAGTAACGTGATTCTTGGGTTGCATAACCCCTTGATCATTGGCTTGTAAATGATTAGTATTTATTTCATCATATCCAATGTTTTAAAAATCACGGAACCCTTTTAAGGCATTTTTTGTGAAGATGAGGTTTTGTAGATTACTGACAGTCGATGTCTGTCTTCAACTAATTTCCAATTCACGCACAAAATAACATGATGAAGTGATGTATTTAGCATTATCATCCTAATCGACCATATAATTGGGGAGGTAGAAACCCTCATTTTTGATCTTGGTCCAATTTAATTGCATTGAGTCAGAGTGAAAAATCCGATTTTCGTTAATCGCGGACTTAATTAGCATGCATTTTGGTCCAGCAAACACATCACTGCCCCGAATATAACTTCTTTGTGCTCATTGACCCTTAGTTTAGGGAGGTAGGAACTTTCAAAATGAATGATTTCCTTAGAATCGAAAAGTTACAAAGAAAAATCGATTTTTCGGTAATGGCGAAAACGTCCTCCCACCCCACCCCCTGTGGCAGCCGTCGGAGCAGGTCGCAAAATTGCCGACAATATTTTTTATGATCATTGGGGCCCAATTAACATTCCTAGATAGGTAGCTTGCTTTTTTCACGAAAATCCCACGGGACTTAATTTCATGATATATGCTCCCTGACTAGATGGTTGGACCACTCAATTCGCCACTCATTTCTCATTCAGTTACATGCAGGAGCGCATTGAGCCTGTTTTACCTTAATTCTGACCTATTTCCGGATAATCCGCATGCACGCATATATTCAGTATGCATACTTACTATCTTGGTTTGTAGTGCCTGTGGTTTCCCTCCCAGTAGGTCCAACACCTTTGGTTGTAACAACAGCAGCTGCTACGTAGTACTCCGTATATTCATTGAGTCCTGTTATAATCGTAGATGTAATTCCACTTTCAGTAACGGTTTTATTCTTAACATTGCTGCCTGAACAATTAACTCCTGCCGTTAACTGATAACATATTCTGTAACCCGTTATGTTTCCGTCTGTTATTGAAACACTCGTCCAGTTGACAAACAACGACGTGGAGCTCCATGCTTTAACTTCGGTAAGTGTAACAGCTGGTATCGATTCTAGAAAAACAAAAATAGAAATTGTTGAAAGCTTTCAACTTTTTTGTTAGCTAAAGTCGCGAATGATAATTATCTTGTTTGCATAATTTTTCATATTATTTTCTCACTTTTGGGGAAATTGGCGGATTTTACCAATATTAATCACATGATCTTCGTTCACTGCTCAAAGTCCACGCACGTATTGGCAAAAATCGATCACGTGTGTTCAGGTTACCTGGCAACAACGAGTCACCTGAGTGCATTTTGGACAACAATTCATAAGAAGTGCTTTATATATTCAAAATGGCTAGTATGGGCGTTCAAGGTCTGTAATGTTCTCGCTTTAGCTTTAGTACTAAAAACAATAATGACCAAGAACTCCCCATAAATGGCCGAGCGCAGCCACATAAAAACAAGGAAATTACTTTTCTCATGGCGCAAGCACTGCTACATAGCGCAGCCACATAAAAAAATGCTTTTCCCAAGATGGAAGTACTGCATATTTCCTTTAGTAACTAATGCTTCCTTAAAGAGATGTGGCAATATATTTTTTGATTGGCTTATGGCTCAGAACTATTGCAATAACTCTCTTTCCTCCCTGCTTCTAACGTCATTAAAATAGACCTAGTTGTAAAAAAAGATCGGGGATAGCTGGTGTCTTTGTCGTTCAATAATTCATCAGAAACTAACATGCTACTAAAAATCTAACAACAAATTTAAGGGGTATTTCAATAGTTCTTGGCAATAAGCCAATCAAAAAATTTATTACTATATCCCTTTAAGCCTTCTGATTCCCAACGCAGTAACTCTGAGGCAAAATTTACTGCTATAAATTTGCTTTTTTTCGTCAAAATGGCTGCCAACGAAAGTTGTTTTGTTGATTAATACTTTTGACGAAATGAAACATTTAATCATCTGTGTTAGCCAGTGATGAAGCAAATCTACAATTAAGTAAAAATTAAAAACTGTATTTACTAGTAACAAAGTAGTTTTTTAATGGACTACTTTTACTTATAATGGAGTACGATTTTCGTACAACACGATTTCACTCTGATATGTAAAATTCATCATTCAATTCAAACAAAATATATTATTTAACTCGCCTTCTAATTGTTGAAACACAATTTATCTATTTTTTCAGCCTTTATATGGCACATCTAGTATTGTGTAAATGTTTTAAACGCACAGTCATGTTGAAAGATGCAAGCGCCATTTTAAATATTAGCTATTTGAAGTTGCGTTTACTCCCACGAGTCCTTAATTGCTCCTAAATTTCCCTCTATGGTAAAATATGGACTTCGTTTCTAGATTTTTGCCCAGTGGTTATAGCATTAAAATTGAAGCTCAAATTCTCACATGATCTAAAGTTGCAAAGATAATGAATATATAATATATATTTTTTTCTTTTTGAAGTAATATTATTGTTTTAGCTTATATCGCTACATTATTGCATTTTGAGCCATTTTGTGAAATTTTTACATTTATAGTATTTTACTCATAAACTTTTTAAAACTTTTAAAACTCACAATCTTGTTTAAAGTTTAACCTTTTTATAGATTTATTACTCTTTTTTTGGTTATTAATTTTAATTTTTTGGAAAAATTACGTCTATATAAAGTTTGGACTTTGGTGGCATTTTAATACCGGTTACTTTCAATTCCTTTTTCATTTCATACCATAGTGGTATGAAATGACCATGTAATGATATATGACCATATAATTATCATTTTTTTAAGACCATAGTGCGATTTTAGTTGAATTAACGGCAGCGTGTAGTCCATCACAAAAAGTGAACAGATTCGAGTTTGATTTTCAGCGAGCAAACTTTGAGTGTCTTCGAGCACATCTTCAATCACGTAACCTTGAAGTAAAAGTATCTGGTAATGGTGATGTTAACTATGATTGGATAAATTGGAAAAACGCTTTTCTTGCAGCGGTAAGAGTTTGTTCCTGTTATTAATACGAAAGGTCGTATGTTTCTCCCGTGGATGAATAGTACCATCCTTCACCTTATTAAAAAGAAGAACACGTTAAGAAGTAGGATTTAGAGATCGAGATCTGCAAGTAATTATGTAAAAGTTAAGTACAAGAACTTTCGAGCCAAAATTAAACATATGTTGCGTGATAGCCGTATAGAATACCTGAACAAGATTTGTGCGAATCGTTATAATAATCCGAAACGGTTCTGGTCCTTTTTTAAGCTGAAATCTAAAGTATCAAACATTCCGGGAAAAGTTTCGGTGAAATTAAATGACAGCGAAAGAATAATTGCTGACACCAACATAGGCATAGCGAATATGTTCAACGAATATTTTGCTTCAAACTTTAATACCGACTATCATAGTTTTTCAGAAAATCGGGTTCAGCCGTATAATGACATTACCATAGATGACATCACATTATCGGAGGAAGAGATTGTAGCTGTGATAAAGGATTTAGATACCAATAAAGCACAAGGTCCAGACAATATCCCAGCACGTTTATTGAAATAATAGCATGATCGCCTCGGTTTCTTTTGTTTCAACAGGGACGTTTACTGACGTATTTCCCGCCACCATAGGGATGAGGGATATTTAGTTCTAAACGTCCCTCATCAATATATTCATGAGGGACGTTTAGACTAAATATCCCTCATCCAATATTCATTAATAACAAAACTAAAACAACAAATTCAATTACACACAAATTTCAATGGCTTTATTGTCTACCTTATTGATACTGATATAAACGCATAGCTTTGAATGCCACTGGTGCTTGTAAATATTCTAATCACTGAGCCAATTCAATAAAAAGATTTCGCCAAACAAAAGCGTCAATGCATTGTTTATTCCCTCGGCGATAATTCCCTCGATTTACGGGACATTTAATCTCTAATATCCCTCAAAGCATGCGTTTACTTATGAGAAACAGCCAATGAGATAGCCCCATCTCTCTGTGATCTTTTCAAAAAGTTGTTACGTGTTGGTGTTCTTCCTAGCGACTGGAAAATCGCAAGTGTGGTTCCTGTCCATAAACACGGAGAGAAGACTTATGTCGAAAATTGCCGTCCAATTTCATTACTATGTCTCATCTCAAAAGTTCTTCAACGATGTATTTTCAATAACACAAAATATCGCATTTACGAACAGTTAAATCCTTGTCAACATGGTTTTATGCCGGGAAAATCATGTGTCACCCAATTAATTGAAGTTCTCGATCAGTTAGGTCGTGAGTTGGACCGTGGTAAACAAATTGATGTACTGTATTTAGACATGTCAAAGGCTTTTGATAAAGTAAGTCATGCTGAACTAATTCATCGTCTTCGTGAATTCGGGTTTGGGAGCCATATTCTAAAATGGTTTGTTTCCTATCTTACAAATCGATACCAGCAAACCACCGTTCTTGGAGCAACATCTCGACCAGTTCCAGTAACATTAGGTGCACCACAAGGGTCGATTCTTGGTCCTTTATTGTTCCTCTTATATGAAAACCATCTTCTCGATGTAGTGACAAACTCAAAAATGGCTACATTTGCCGATGATACTAAGACGCATCAGCCCTACATGATGACCTGACAAAATTCGAAAAGATTTCCACAAACATTAACCTGGGACTAAATCCAAGTCAACGAAAATGTTGAGAGTCACTTGTAAACGCAACAAAATCGTTCATCCATAGAAGCTACATCATACTATCTTAGAATGCACTAAGACTGTGAATGACTGTGAGCGTGATCTAGGAATTTTAACGTCATCTGACTTAACGTGGTCTAGGCATGTCGAATACCAGTGCACCAAAGCAACCAAAGCTTTAGGATTTGTACGAAAAGCAACACTTAACATCAAAGACATTGCTGTTCGTCGCACTCTATATTTATCTCTTGTTCGTTCCCAGTTATGCTCCAGATCACAAATTTGGGCGCCGCAAACTGTAACTTTAATCAAACAGGCTGAAAGAACTCAACGACGTGTGACAAAGTATGTGTTAGACCTACCCTTCCGCTGTGACACCACCTACCAACAATGGCTCTTATTGTTAGACCTTATTCCATTATGTTATTGACATGAGTTCTTAGACATTGTTTTATTCTACAATCTAATACATGGTCATGTAAGCATTGACACTAACTTACTACCATCAACTACAAATAATAACAGAAGAGAAACCAGATCATCCGACACTGATCATCTAACATTTTCGACAAGCCGATGCAAGACCACCACATACCAAAGATTATATTTGAACCGAACAACCAGACTTTGGAATATACTGCCCAAGGAACTGACAGGCATTAACATCAGCTTAACTCAGTTTAAATCTGGTCTTTATAAATATTACCAACACCTGTTAAAAACGTTTTCGATGTAGATGATCCATGCAAGAACATGGAAATCTGTATGTTTGTCCTGTAACAAGTGTCGTAATCTGTCCTGTGAAATCTCGTGTCGTTATTAGTTTTATTGTTTGTTGTATCATATTTATGTAGATGGCCACTGTAATTAGCGCAAGCTGTAGCGTGTACCCTGCCAATTGTCTATATTTGTGAATGTAATGTGCTGTTTGTTCAATGGCAAAGTTATATAAATAAATAAATAAATTTCAGTCGATAAATTGCAATTGATAAATGAATTGGAGTATATGTGCTCTTTGTCAGCGTGATGGGCAAAATATTGTTGTACCATCTAAAAATTTGAATCCAGACGTATGTGGATATTCCGCATCAGCAAGGAACATAGATGCTTTTATTAATATTGAGGGTCTGCCAGTACCAAATACGATCACCGTTTCTTTAAGAGATCTCAAAGATGATACGAATGTTGCAGATAACCTAAAAGAAAACAAAGCCCAGTGGCATAAGAAATGCCAGGCAGAATTAGCACCTTCAATGCTTAAGCGTCGTTTAGATTTCGCTGGCAATAAAAAGCATAAAATTGAAAAGCTACATGCCGAAGCACCATGCAAAAGAACACGTTCTAGCCTAGATGCAAAGACAGAATTAAAATCTTGTCTGTGCTTATTTTACAACAAACCAGGTGTATTCACAACAGAATAATTATAATTATAAGACTGAAACACCCTCCAATATCACCATATCATATGTCATTGTAGAACTAAGTAGGCTATTGTCCGGTGCTGGGTTGATATAAACCAGTTATTTTCATGACATTTAACACTTAAATATCATAATTCCCATGCGATACTCGTACTCAGACCGCGTAGCTCAGGTGGTAGAGCGCCACGCTAGCAACATCAAGGTCGTGAGTTCGATTCTCACCGTGGTTATAGTATTTTTCACTTTCCCGGTTGAGACGCATTCACATGAGAGCATTATGTGTACACATCCAGAAATGGCAGCTTCACGTTGTCATATTCCACCGTGAATTTGCTACAACAAACTACCATAAACAGCACGCAACAGCAAAGAAAAGCAACCTAACCAGAGCTGAACAGAACGCTTTAAATGAACTAAAAAATGATGACACAATTATCATAAAGGAAGCCGATAAAGGGGGAGCGATCGTAATTATGGACAAAACATTTTATCGCGCAAAGGTTCACGAAATGCTAGCCGACAACGAAAATTACGCAGAACTGACTGATTTAAACTATGATGACAAAATTATTAAACAGATCGGAAAACACTTGAAGAAATTCGACCAAGAAACAACGAAGAAAGAGAAAGAATATTTACAGAATTTCGCGTGGAAAACATCTAACTTCTATGGACTTCCAAAAATACATAAGTCGCAAGCTGTGAAGGAAGCCATACTCCAACAAAACTCGACGTACATTAAACGTACATTACAAGCTCCGCCAGGTCTCAAGCTGCGTCCAATTGTTGCTGGTCCATCATCACCGACCCATTGACTGAGCAATTTCATATACATAGTCTTGAAACCTCTTTGTGAACGTGTCCCAAGTTTCATTCGCAATGACCTTGACTTCCTAAACCACCTACCAGAAACAATTGGTGAAAACGCGCTCCTGGTATCTTTCGATGTTGTTAGTTTATACACGAGCATCCCACATGAACTCGAACTTGCAGCAATAGAATACTGGATTAACAACTTTACAGATTCTATCACCTGACCATTTTCCAAAGAATTCATTATAGAATCAATTACCATTGTGCTGAAAGAAAACACTTTCCACTTCGATAATAAACTGTACCAGCAAATTCAAGGAACAAGGGTACTTGGCTACCTTGAAAAGAAACTATGCTTGAAATTCGAAACACAATTTGGTACAGAAGATAAGGAAGAATTTTTACAAGTCTTCAAAAGATATTTGGACGATTGCTTCGCAATCTAAAACAAGTCAGAGGAAGATCTAAAGAAACTACACGCGATGTTGAACAGTCTCCACGACAGCATCAAATTCACGGTGGAATATGACAACGTGAAGCTGCCATTTCTGGATGTGTTAGTATACAAGCAAAATAACAAGTTGAATACGGACATCTTCTACAAAGCGACTGATACCAACCAATATCTCAACTTTAACTCATGTCACCCAAAACACACAAAGACCAACATTCCCTACAGTCTGGCGCGCCGAATATGTTGTATTGTGTCCGACGCAGATATAAAAACCAAACGACTTAAAGTGACACTAGAGCCGCAAAATGAATCCTATTTTTTTACATATATAGAAAGTATACAAGTAATTATGCAGACTCACCAAATTTCAGCTTTCAATTCCGCTTCTTTCCGTCATTTTTTTAAACCAAAAGACACGAATTTCATGTCCGCCATTACAGAGTCTTCAATTAGCGAGCACGGTGAACAAAACCGGATGTGACGTCAAAGACTCAACACGCTGTGTCAGTCGCATAGTGAAATCATATGGTGAAATCATACAATTTTGTTTACGAACTGTATTTATTTACTAATATTCCTTCGGTTTCGTTTTCTTTCGTTCGTTGTTTTTTAATTTACTATGTCAACTGAGGACGAGGCAGGATCCTGTTCAGAAGAAAAGTCCGAAGAAAGTAGTAATTACTCTCCTGATGAGGAAATGTTGTATGGGGCTGACTCAAACTCATTTGAAGTTGAAGCAGGGTCAAATTTATACGATGCCTCGGCGAATCCCCTTGCCACAGAAGAAGAACACCGAAATTATTTACAAGCTGTGGCTGATAAAAGAGATGAATTAGAAGAGCTTCGTTTGCGATTAACTGGGGAACAGTCTATCGACTTTTGGTAACTTTCTTTATTATACCACTCTTTATGGAGTATACTAAAAATATCATGCTGCTGTCTATTAATGATAATAACAAGTAGGGTTAAAAACAGGTTGGATACGTTTAAAGTTCGTTGTATACGATTGCATCACTAAGCTATATGGATTGCATCCACGATATCATATTCGCACTAAATATTTTTTTATCTTGAGTGTTATTATGCATATTATTTGAATTGTTTTGCAAGTTTTGCACTGTATTGGGTTTTAGGTGTAACTGTGGCAATTGCTCTACAGAGCTTATTGTGAAGCCTGAAGAGTGTCAATGCTGCCATGAAATTGAGAAAATGGGTGACCAGTGTTTGACGAATCACCCAGGTTTTGAAGCTGGTTGTTTAAATCAGTGGGCTTTACGACTTGCTGGTTTGAGCTACAAGACGAAAAATAAAGGGTGTAAAAATTATACAACTTTGTACAAAAAAGGGAAAAAAACAGAAGCTGAGTAAGTGCTAGTGAAAATCAATGATTAGAAAATCTACCTGTTACTTGTTTTCAATTTGCTGTAGTTAAAATATTTAGTGCCCTTATACTGGATCAAGTATCATGGCAAGAGATCGTATCAAAGCCTTTGATTCAATGTAAATCTGTGAATATTTTTTTAAGGTTCTTCAGGGCAGTATCACAAGTGTTCACACTGGTGTGGGATTACACAGGCAGCTCAACAAGATATCCTTTACCATGTTGTGTCTATGCCCCTGAATATGAAAAAACGTACGAAATGGTTGTTCATGGTGTCACGCCTGTGACTCTGCCTGACCCTATCCCCTCGGTCGAACGAAAGACGTGGTTAAAGATCTTAGGAGTTACCTTGCAAGACAATCCATGCAACTGGGATTTGCATTTCGAAGAAATGCTCAGGAAAGCAACTGGAAGGATGTATATTATGAGAGTTTGTAAATATTATGGACTATCACTTGAACAATTAGATCTGCTGTTTGATAGCCTAATCATGTCTATATTCACCTTTGCAATTGAATTGTGGGGTTGTGCGTATGAAAGTAAATATCTGAATCAAATAGATAAATTTATTAAGCGTGCGCACAAGAACGGTTATATATCAAAAAGAATATTCATCAAAGAAATTCGTGACGAGAGAGATAAGAGACTATGGAGGGAAATAACATTATCTGATGACAATGCATTGCTTGAGCTATTGCCGGGAAAAAGGAACAAGAAACTTATGCCAAGAGGACACGATTACGAACTGCCTCTAGTAAAAACAGAAAGATATAAAAGGTCGTTTGTAAATCGTTGTTTGTTCAACTTAGTTTAGATCCTATGTGTCTCAACAATTTACTGTTTTTTAACAATCGTAAATAAACACAGTAAGAGTCTTTTTTTTAAATTGACTGTAAATATAATAGTAATTCGTTTTTAACCATATACTGCAGACTGTAATTATTTTATCATTGTAAACTCAGACGGGTGTTTCTGAGTATTCTAATAAAGACTATTATTATTATTATTATTATTATTATTATTATTATTATTATTATTATTATTATTATTATTATTATTGTTATTATGTCAATTAGGTATGGTAGAGCTCATGGTAGAGCGTGCAGATAGTGATTTTTTAACCCAAAAGGTTACCAGTAAAAACTTTTTCATTGAAGAAAAATCATTACATGGTAATGAATACACATAGTAATTTTAGAAGTCACCTTTTGAGGAAATGGCATCACAAATAGTTAAGATTAGATCGTCCCCAAATGAAATAAATTCTGCGTGTTCTATTAATGAGTATAAATTTTTAGCCTAATTGATTGTTGTTATATTGGGGACTTATGTCAAATGCTAGGTGATTTTACTTGCCAGCACACATCAATGGATTATACTTATATAAAAAACTTTCTCTCTGCTTTGGTGGCTATATCATAGAGTATCACTACTGGTTGAGCATTGACTTTTCTTGTCCCCTTTCATGGGCTGTTTACATTTTTTGCATACTGGTGCTTTTCTCTGCCTTTGTGTTCCTTCTAGTCCATTGTTCTCTGTTAAAGTAGCAGCTAAAATGCAAGATATTGAAAACATGCATGATTTTGATTTACTGTATCAAGTGAGGTTTAATCTTAATCTGCAACTAAGTCTGTGAACTGATGTCTGTGATTTTTTCAAAATATGTTGCATAATTTATATACTATTACATTGTAAGGTCTAAGTCCTTTTGCAACAGACATGGTATGAAGCCCAGGCATCATCAAATGCCGACTGATAAATATAATAGAAGTTTAAATTCTGTTATTCAAAGGCACAAACTATAATTGTATACGTACGTTGGCATGTGGGTGACACAATTGTTGGTTGTTTTGCTTTTCTTGATTTGTATATTTGTATAAAATCACTCTTGTCTTGCTTTTCAAGCATTGTGTGCACAGGTTCTGGAACATCCTCCTTTAGCTTCTTTTCGGTTGCCTCAAGATCCTTGCGGTTTGTTGAAATAAGGGTAGAAAATATTTCGGCAACATAGTCTAGATAAAGCAGTGTATATTTGGTAAGACAAAATTGACAGATATACGAACTAAATAGTGCCAATTAATAGTGCCAAAATGTCCATTTCACAAATATTAACATACTGGAGTTCTGTTTCTGTCTCACTTCTCGAACAGTTCCTTCACCATTTTTAAACTTCGGGTATGTGACCCTTAGCTTTATGTTCTGTTCAATTCCTTGTCTTTTTTTCCTTCACGGTTAAGGTTGTGGTTAAAATGGAGGGCTGCTAGAATTGTCCTATAAATTAATTCAGAATGGGCAGATAATACATATTGAGAACATGGCATTGATATTATGCCATTGAATATTGAATGAATTTACTTAAAAATGTCTGAACCGTCTGTTTTTTAATATAATCATGTTATACTGTACGCACTGTTCTTTTCCTAGAATTTGCTTTTATATCAAAGTCATTAGTTTCAATCTAGTTCTCAAAGAATGAGGAAATGGACTGTATATAGCTTTAGATATGATAGGACAGACTGAAGTGAAATACAGTCTTAATTGATTAGACTTATTATACGATCAGTTCTTTGTACTTACCTGCATAGCATTCCATTGTATGAATATGCCAGCATCTTAGGCGCAAACTGGTTCACAACCGAGTGATAGCCCTCTAGAAAACTTGTCTGCCCGTGAGGGGAGGAGTTTGCTACTGCTTTGTTCAGGGATTTCTTTGTCAAAACTGAGGTCACCCTTTCATATGCAATAGAGTCTGTTAAAAAATAAATAAATAAATAATTATATACATATATATTATCATTATATTCTATGGTTGATAATGAAGACCACATGAAGTAATATACTGTACGTGAGCACATCAAACGTGCATACAACTCTTATTTTATGGTTATTTTCTATTTTTATAGTTTATTGACAGTCGCTTGGCAGTTATTGGAAATGTCGAGGTCGGTAAAAGCACGCTAGTTGTTGTGTTAACTCAGAGAGAGTTGGATAATGGACGTGGACGGGCAAGACTTAACTTTTTCAACCATCTTCACTAAATTGAATCTGGTCGTACCTCAAGCATCATTACTGTATATATGTTGTTTATAGCAATATTACCTTCTATGAACCAGGCGCGTGGAGTAGCTGTATCAAGGTTTTCATGAGCACATTTGTCGAATATCTTGTTCGGGAAGTTGGAATGCTTGTTGAGAATGTGCGACAAGAATGATTGAAATTTTGCCAGTATTACATCATGTTGTCCTTCTTTCGTTGTCGTTACGGACCAGTGAAAGTGCCTTAAGCACGCCTTGATCCATCTTGTGATAATTTCACAATCTTTTTCTTTAGCTTTCTTATTGAGAGCTTTGCAAATACCTAAATCACAGGGGAAAAAGCACCGGAGTAGCACCAGGTATTATGATCTTATAGCACTCACGATAATTGAAAACGATTATCTATCTCTAAAGTTTTTTCAATATTTACTCACTTTTCGCGACATGCCCTCTGTCGTACATGTGACATACTCGCACTTTCCCAATTTCTTTACAAATCTGCGGGCAAATTTCCTTCATCCATTTGGAAATTGCTCCGTGTCGATCAGTTATGTAGGTCTTTATAATCATGGATGTCTTTGTCAGAAGGTACATCAGCGCTGTTTTATGACCATGGAATTCCATAGCGGTACTGCTACCTGCTTGATTTGCCTAACGAAAAAGAAACCCGGCAGTTATTAAGCTATGGTTTTTGCGATTGAATATGCACACAGATGCAGTCTGTCAAGTGTCAATATTGCATGATTTGGTAAGTCTGAGTAACATATTCAGTTCCACGTCGAAATTTGGTTCACTAGAGCATCAAAGCAGCAAAAAATCAGGTTGTTTTACCCGGTAGAAAAAGTGGTCGTGCTGCATGTTCTCTTTTCTGAAAACACGTTGTGGTTATATACAATGGTAAAACTAAATTTCTAAGACTAGAATAGTAATTAAATGTTTTATTAGAATTGTCTTGAAAAAATGCCATTTTTGTAAAAGAAAATTAACGACATTGTCAAACGTACCTGAACAACAACCAAATGAAGTATTAGTCCCACCGTACAACAGAAGATAGTATAGGCTCCAAACTTGGCCGAATGACCCATGCTGTCATGTCGTGCGTCTCCCGCTAAAATAACTTCTCTACCTTGCACGGTCTTAAACATTTCAGCTTGGTAAGCACGCCAGAATGTAACAATCGAAGGAATCAAGAGATGCCGTTGGTGGTTGTAGTAACTACTTTCATGATATGCGCAAATTCCCATATGTTTAAAAATCAACAATGTTTTCCTGATTCATCCACCAGCACACAATACAGCGAAACTGAGTAGCAGATTGCCAGCAGGGAAATTACCAAGCATATATGGTTGACTTTCCCACGTAAACATCTTTCTGCACTTGTTGCAGGTGCTTGTTACTGTTATCATAGTCCCAACTTGCCTTAGAAGTTGAGCTGGATCCTTTGCGAAACAGAGATGGCAATGTTTGAAGAGTTCCAAAATTTTGTTAAGAAACACAATCACCTTGCGTTGTTCTCGCACATTTGTTTCTCCATCAGTAAGCGGGATCCTATATAGAAGGTAATAAATCATGGTTCACAATGATGACTATTGATTGACATATTTGTACAATGCGCCGAGATACCGTGATAGACATACTCAGTTGCCTTCAATTCACCGTCGGTAAGGTAAAAATCATCAGTTTCATCATCATAACACTTCATTTCACAGTCGTCATTTTCTGCATAGTCGGTATCTCTTTCTTCATAGTCGCTATCGTTTTCTTTATAGTGGGTATCATCGTCATCTTTACAATCCATTGCGACAATTTTTGCCGAATCTAGCAAATTAGTTTCACGTATAATTAGCAAAGTTTAATACCAAAAGACGTCGTTCTCTAATTATATGCCCAGCGTGACGTCATGTGCAAAGGGTCTATACATACCTTTCGAAACAGAAGCGTTACATATGCGAAAGGTATCGCTCCATCTTTCATTGACCTTCTTTAGTTCCTTTTCTAGGCGCGTGATCTTTAGGGATGCTTTTAGTAACTGTTGCTGTAGTTTTATATTTTGCTGAGCATGTATGGTGCACATTTCACATGATGGGCATTGATTTTTATCCGTTGTATTTTCCTGCAGTGGTTGGGTAGTAAGAATATTTGCTGCCATAGGAAATTTACTACTAATATGCGTTGTCCGTTGTACTAATATGTCTTTGTCAAGGACACATTATTCCCCGCCCCACACCCCCACCTCATACGTCTATGCCTAACAGCCCAAACGCCTCTGACAAACCGCGTATCCATTCCTTATCGTATATCATGTGCCACCATCAATCAAATGATTTATAAACAGTGCATGATCAGTGAAAATATTTTTTTTAAAAATTTTACCTGCACAGTTGTTAATCTCGTATCATTTAATACGGGTGTTGGTACAGGTTGTGTAATTGGATTATTTATGTCAGGAGACGGTTCCAGTGGTGACTAAGGATAAAAAAACATTAGTAAGCAACTTTTTTAAATTAACATTTGAACAATATGCCAAGGATGCGTCACACCATGGTCACACTTACTTCTTCCGCGATTGATGACAGATTAGTAATGGCTATCTCGTCAGTTGACACATTCTCGTCTACTCTACCCGCATCATCCTTTTGAAAGTAACAAGAATGAAAATAGTTATTAGAGAGCAATCACTGCTTTCTTTAGGCAAAAATAAAACCAAATTAATTACTCTTGTGACATATTAAATACATACTGTGTTTTTGGCAGTGTTCAACTCGGACACCGATTCTTGACGGGGATTTTGTGGCTCAAAAATCTCTTTTAATATCTTTAAAAAACATTAACAAAATGAAGATAAAATATATTTGTTAAAACTTGTGTATTATTAATTTGGGTTTGATAAAAATAAATGGATTTAAATACAAATTGCCAAAATAGAATATACCTTTCGACGGTCTCTTGCTGAAGAAGTGGGAAAAACTTTCTTCCAAATTATTGGATAGCTGCCTGCTTTTAGTCGCCTTTGGCTCCCGAGAACTGCAAGTGCTTGATGAAAGCAATCCAGTGCAAAATGCTCTGAGCATATCGTAAATCTTTGTTCCGATCCAATGAAAAAATTGGCTCGATGATGACGAACGAAATTCACCCATTTTATGCGTTTTTTTCGATCTGTAGGGCTTTTATGAATTGAAATCCCAGGCTTGGCGATATTATTGCAGTCTTGCACAACACAGCGTGACGCTGGCATTGTTTATTTCGATGTTTTAAAAATTTTATTGAGCTTTTACAGTGAAAAAGAACCTCGAAAGCACAAAAATATCTTAAAAAACGCGCCAAAACACTATTTGGGGACAAACTTCGTAGAGTCATTGACGTCATAACCGGTAATACAATACGGCAAACGACCCTTTCGCTAATTGAAGACTGTAATGGCGGACATGAAATTCGTGTCTTTTGGTTTAAAAAAATGACGGAAAGAAGCGGAATTGAACGCTGAAATTTGGTGAGTCTGCATAATTACTTGTATACTTTCTATATATGTAAAAAAATTAGGATTCATTTTGCGGCTCGAGTGCCACTTTAACGAACTCGAGAACTTTCTACTACAACAGAACTATCCTAAAAGCCTAATCACGAAAGGAGTGGAAAAAGCCACATCTCTCTCACAGGAAGAACTTCGGGCACCAAAGAACAGAAATAGCAACACAAAGACCCTTCCACTAGTTTTAACACACAATCCCAACAACCCGCAAATAATCCACAGGATAAAACAGGACTTGCAATTCCTAAAAAACTCAGAAAAAATCAAGCCTATACTAGAAAATACGAAATTAATTGTCAGTCGACGCCAACCGAAGAACCTAAAGAAACTACTAACACAAGCCAGATTTGTTTCCGAGAGAACTTCCAACACTGTAATACAGTGCGGAGAACCAAGATGCGACACGTGTGCGATAATAATGACCGTAATTGACATCAAATTGAAAAACGGGAAGACTTGGTATGTAAAATGTCCAATGAACTGCAAATCGCGTAACATTATGTATACATCCTCATTTGCGCGAAATGCAGAAGTGTTTATGTTGGTCAAACAGAAAACCTCCGCCAGCAAGTAACGCTACACAGACAGCAAATAAATCACGAAGAATATAGCCACTTAGCAGTAAGTGAGCACATAAGGGCAACTTCCAGATCATGCCCATTTATCAATGTGACAGTCATTCGAGCCGCTTAATAAGAGAGTCGAAGGAAAGAGACATTATTACTATACTCTAACCGGACTTAAATTCATGTTAAATTTCATAGATTTTTCCCACATTGTTAATTCAGTTATAATTTCATACATGCACAATTGTTCAATTGCTCATTTAAACTCCGTTTTAAATGAGGCACACAAAAATATGCTAATCAAACAACACGGTATGAACCCTACAATATTTACACGTGTTCATCTTTGCGTTCAACTTGGTGCTTAAAGCACTCAAATTTTTACAATAGATTATCTTAATCGTTTGCCTTCTTTTGAGACATGTGCACCCTGTAAAGTGATTAGTAGTTGGAAAGAAATTTACTCTTTTTACTCCGCCTGCCGTAGGCGAGGCGGAGTTTTAAATTCGGCCCGTTTCTGTTGTTTGTTCTTTTTCTTTTTTTTTTCATTTTTTTTCGGTGTCAGAAATCGGTGCAGCGCTCATGGGTGATTCCCCTGGGCACAAGCACGTGAGCCGACCTAAACATGGCGTTTAAACTCAATTTCCAGCGGAATATGCCAACAAAACACGCATTTTAACATGTATGCTAGAACATCTAAGCCGCAAGGTTTTACGTGCAAAGATAAAACGACAAATTACGCCGCGAAACTTTACCGAGGAGCGACGTATCGCGGTGAGGTTTTGAGAGCGTGTTTCCGTTATTTTCTGTTGTGTTTCTACTTTTAAGAAATTTTCAAATGTCTACACAAGAATCAAACGCAAATTCTACTGAAATATCTGTATACAAAACACAATTTTTAACATCTAATAGTAAACAAAAAGGAAAAGGAAGGTTCTTTATCACAATATTGCTCCAGAAATGTTTTAAAACGGCAAATTTTGATAGACTCGATCATTCCATGATCTAGGAGTGAGTCTAGGAAATGTGTTCCTAATTCTAATCACGAAGTATTCGCTGTGATTTCTTTCCATGGTTTTCTATACCTATGCTGAGATGCTGATATTTCGAGCAAAATGATTTATTTGCTTGTGGGATCTCATAAATTTATAAAAGGTAAGAGACATTTAACATTCCAATTCCAGAAATACATTATGTTAGTCCTAGGCGGCCCAATTCAGTGTATAGTTTCATATAGAGATCAGTGCGCACATAAACATACTTCGTAGGTTCTTAAATTATATTTATGAACCTACGAAAAGTGTCTTTATGCGCGCACTGATCTCTAAACAAAACTATACACTGAATTGGGTAGTCTAAAGTTCCCAACAAATTTAACCTGACAGAATCAGGCCCTTCCCTTCATTCGCCAGTATTTGATTGGTAGTGGGCGCGAATGAAGGAGGGCCTAATACAATTCTTTACTTGGCCGCATGTAAAAAGCCAGATTCTGGCTTTCTCGTCTGACTGGCTGATTAAACAAGAAAACGTAATGCTCGATTCTGATTGGTTCGTGTACAAGCCGAGCAGGCCAGTATGTTTTCCATTTACGTAATGGCTACCCTTGTAGATTATCGTCAGCTCGTAGATTTCTCTTTTAAAAAACGTTTAAATCACTTCAAAGTGAGACATCAGCTGAAGACGTATGAGTAATCATCATGTATGTATTTTCAACCTGATAAAATATTCAAAACTTGATATTTAGAACGACATTTTCGAATATATTTTTATACTCAGTCAGCACGCCATATTTTATACATACTCTACGCTATAGGTTCGTTGAAGTTTATACTTTTTGTATTTTCGTATGAAACTTTGCAAAAATGTAGGGAAAACTACTGCGATTTGTTTGATGTACTGGTATTTGAAGAATATACGTCTTGATGGAGAAAATGTCGTCGAACATATTGTTACCTATGTATATATAGAATGATTTATACCGTGCATAATTAATTATATACAATTTCTTAAAGTTTGCTTCTTTACAAGTAATATAATATTACAATACCGCTTTTTGTCTAAATTCCTTGTAACATTCATCAAAGGTTATTAACTTATTATTTTCTGTAAATTAGCACTTCCAGGTAATTACAAAGTGGGCGGCATACAGCCATGTCAACATTTGTGTCAGGCTCTATTTTTCTCCTCTTCTCGCCCGCCGCCTCCGCCCGCAACTTGCCAAGTGTAGCGAAAGACGAGAAAAATAAAGACTGACACTCACGTTACAAAAAATCATATCGTGGAGACCTCAGGCAGTGTGCTACAGAATTGATTCAAATGATGCTATCGATCTGTGCTAAGATTTGATTTATGTTGTTAATTAATAATTGGAGAGTACAGACACCAAAGTACTTAGCACTCGCAATTATATCTTTTTAGTTAGTTCCCAAATGACAACAAGATAAAGTTGTGAATATTTGATTGTGGTTATAATTGTTATTTAAAAATTCCTACTGTAATCTCTCTATTTAGCCCCCCCCTCACAAATAAGCCCCCCTCTCCAATAAGCCCCCCATTTGAGTGAAAAAATTAAATAAGCCCCTCTCTCTAATAAGCCCCCCTTTTGAGTGAAAAAAATTAAATAAGCACCTCTCTCTAATAAGCCCCCCTTTTGAGTGAAAAAATTAATTAAGCCCCCCTTTCGAATGAAAAATTAAATAAACCCCTCTCTCTAATAAGCCCCTCATAATGTATATATATTATATGTTGTTATATTATATGTTGTTGTTACTATATATATTTTAGGTTGTTATATTGTTAATATAAATGTTATTGTTATATGATATATACTGTCTGTGTAATGATTTTGAGTTTATTGCAGCTCAAAGAGATAATCTCCAACCCTGGTTTTTTGACTAAATAATTAAGCCCCCCTCTTAGTTAAGCCTCCCCCCTCAACAAGGAACCCCCGTCAAAAGGTCTTAATATGAATAAGCCCCCCCCCGGGGGGGGGGGGCTAAATAGAGAGAATATGGTATTGCATCTAACTTCAATTAGAAACAAAACACTTGTGGATAAATTTGATGTGTTCAAAGTTATTGTTGTATATTTTTTTCTTCTAATACTTTTTATTTAGAAACTGTTCTCTGAACATTTTTCAAAATTTCTTTGAAAATTTGCTCAAAACCTGGTATTTCTATGCTCAATACCTTCTAAAACCCCACCCAAACTTCGTTGCATGTTGAAAACTTGTTGAGCCTTGCTTGCACAGCGGGGGATCAAAACTTCATGTAAGTCCCAATATAAGATTGCTGAATATGCTATATATACCGTATATTACACGAAGTATCTTCACATTTTCCGAAACAAAATGGCGTTCATGGATTGTGAATAACATGTCAATTTATTGAATTTTCGAAGACGAAGTTCTCGAAAACTGTAGGTTTGTGGAGGTGCCAACAAGTGAATTCGGACTTTTTATAATTTATCCTAATTTTCTATCGTGTTTTCAATTAGTGCACGCAAGGGGGGGGGGGGCAACGAAACTGAACGATAATCGACCACAGAATACGGCCTAAGTGGCCGGAACTGCTTCGATCAGCAACACAGAAAACATCAAATTTAACTCTAATTTATTACACGATTGACGCGGTTTCTTTCGTTATTCATAGAGCTTTATCTAGCATAACTGCTTGCGATTTTCATTGTCTGTCTAAAAGCACGGAAGAGATTTGATATTCAGCAGGGAAGAGCGGGGCTGATGAAATGAATTAAGTTCCAAATACATATTCATCGACTGTATACAAAACTTGCGCGACAATATATGGATATTGTCTTCGAACTCAACGACAATATATTGACTTATAAACTCAGTAGACCATTTTGTTAAATTTCTATCGTTTTTCTTCGCTCTTCTACACTAATACCTAATAGAGACGCAGTTTGAAAAATGTCCCCTAAAATGTCATATTCCGATTGATCAAACTCATCATTTGCTCTAAAAGTGTTCGGAGTCAATCTGCTTACATCGTCGTCACTACTCAACGCCATGTTATCTTGTTAACATTTGAACCGCAAGCAAACGTTGCTGTGTATTCATATAACGACATTCAACATAACGATATCAGCATGTACATAACATCATATACAGGGTGTATCACAAAAAAGTTTACAGTTGGAAAAAGTCTGCTAATGCCGAAAGCGTTCAATGCTTTTAATAAAATATTGTAATTCTGAGTAGTTTAGCTCCATCCGGAGCACCTGAAGACTTTTTTTTCGGCAAAATTAAATTTTTGACTTAAGGTGGTTTATTATCAAAAGCCACTTTAAAATACCTTGCGCGCAAAGATGGATCACTGAAAAGCAATTTCAAGTTAGTACGACAAGAGTATGGAATATGTTGAACACACCCGCAAAGTTTTATACAATTTGGTTCGTGCGAATGCGAGCACGCACAGTTTAAAAAAAAAACTTTCCGCCATTTTTGCACATTTTATTACACATGATTGATTTTATGTTCATTATAAATTCATTTTATGCATAATTAACGTTTTGCATAAATTAAAGTACCGCATGCGTTAATTTAGCGTGTAAAGTGATTTTTTAGTGCCCACCGCTTGATTGTACTTGCACCAAAATGTCTAAAACTTTGCAATCTTATAAAAGATACTCCATATTTTAACACCATCTGTTTTCGCGACAGGTCGGCCATTTATTACACTTGGCTACATCACCCGGTCGAATTACAACTACAAATAGTACCAATCGATTCCTCATTCGATTGGCTTTTTATTGAGCCTATATTTGCCGCCTAAGTATGTAGATTAATTCAAAATCAAAGCTTACGACGTTGAACAAAACATAACTTGCCTTATAAACATGATGAACTCATTGGCCAATATCTCCTAATGTATTTGACAGTTTACTTCCAAAAGAGAAAGAAAATCTTCCTTATGCTGCGTGTTATAATTCTTACAAGTTTCGTTGTAATTCGACCATTTGTTTATCTGTGGCGGTTCTTTACATAAGTCTCTTCGGATTTTCCCGTGCTCTCGAGCACGTGAGCTAACCTGCGAGAGCCGACGATCTAGCGATTCCGTTGGGGTAAATTCACGGCTATAGACTTCGGCAATTCCGTTTTTCACTAAATCTTGATTTTTGAAAACTGAATTTTGCACAAATTTCAGGTTTCTAGTTCTTACTGTTTTCGATTGACACGAAATTCCTACCCTTTTTCGCGCAGTTTTCCATCAGTTTGATATAACGTCCAAAAGGGTACCCTTTTTTGATAAATATGTCATAAAATGTCCACCTTTCTTCATCTTATCACAGCAAATTGAAAAGCAACGAAAAAGGCAGCTTTTTCGAGCTTATCGCTTCCAGACAAAAAGCAGAAAAAAGGGTACCCTTTTTGAGCTTATTGCGCGGAGGCAGAAAGCAAACAAAAAGGTGTCTTATCAGATGAGGACTTCCTGAAAGATTAGCAGCAAAATGGCAGCGCGCAATTTTGAACTTAATACATAATCTATGATAATATTTAATTTTGGCGCAAAATTCGTCGCCGTCTGTCGCACTGTTTATATCAGTATGGAGTATTTAGATACAAATATCGAGCAAATTCGACTGGGGTAAAAGAAAATTATACTCATCGTATGATCAGCGATACGGTAAAGCAAAGTTAATTTTCCCGAAGTAACGAGACGGTTTTCGGAAAGAAGTATACGTCTATTTTGCTCGCAACACAAAATCCGTAAAAGAAGTGATTTGGAAGTTGATAGTATTGACGATTATTAAAATGCACATCCATAATTTGTGTGGAAAAGTTGCACACAGTTTATAGCACCATATCGGGTTTTATCTAGTTTTATACTTCGTCCTTCGATTAAATTCTTATTAAATATTAAATAAATTGGGGCAACATATGGAAGGAAAATGATGGCTGGGTATATTCGAAGCAAAGGTTAGGTTCGAAATCGATCTCAGATTCGCGAATCACTTCAACGGATTAATCCAACCGATCACCTAAAGAGAAGAGCTGACACAGTTCGTGTAAGAAATCCAATTCCATATAATGCAGCATATTATGGACATGAATTACACTGTGATCAAAACGAGAAGCTTTCTGGATATGGCTGCACATTATTTGCTTTCAACCATGCATGGATGCAGTTCCAAAATAGTTCGAATGTACTGCATGCGTAAGAAAAACGCAACAATCGTGTATTCTCAGTTCAGCTTTGTGGTTTTAAACAGTTTACTGTTATGCATTGAAATAAATAGTGCTATAAAATTAAACTATGCAAGAATTTGTACGTTTACCAATTGTGCATGCGGCCTGCTTCAACGGTGACAGAAAACTAATTCGCTTTCTCCGGTGGTGCATGTTGTAAGTTTAATAAGTCTCTTGAATTTCCGACAAACCCCCGCCTCTCCTTAAAGAGAAAAAATAAAAGCCCTAAAACTTAAAACGCTTTCAAGGCTTTTTTAAATAGCGCAAGTTAAATTAATGTTGAAAAAAGTTCTGTGCTTGAATAAAGTGAAAAAAGTTCCGTGCTAGAATAGAAAGCTTCTGGTTTTGATCACAGTGTAATTTATGTCCATAATATGCTGCATAATATGGCATTGGATTTCTTACACGAACTGTGTCAGCTCTTATCCTTTCGTGATCGGTTGGATTAATCCGTTGAAGTGATTCGCGATTATCGCGAATCTGAGATCGACTCAGAACCTGACCATTGCTTCGAATATACCCAGCCATCATTTACCCAACCTATTCAATATTTAATAAGAATTTAATCGAAGGACGAAGTATAAAACTAAATAAAACCCGATATATATGGTGCTTTAAACTCATTAAACTGTGTGCAACTTTTCCACACAAATAATGAATGTGCATTTTAATAATCGACAATACTATCAACTTCCAAATCGCTCCTTTTATGGATTTCGTGTTGCGAGCAAAATAGTCGTATACTTCTTTCCGAAAACCCTCTCGTTACTTCAGGAAAAATTTGCTTTAGCGTATCGCTGATCATACGATGAGTATAATTTTCTTTTACCCACAGTCAAATTTGCTCGATATTTGTCTCTAAGGCCATACTGATATAAACAGCGACGGCGACGAGTTTTGCGCCAAAATTAAAAATTATCATAGATTATGTATTAAGTTCAAAATTGCGCGCTACCATTTTGCTGCTAATCTTTCAGGAAGTCCTCATCTGATAAGACACCTTTTTGTTTGCTTTCTGCCTCCGCGCAATAAGCTCAAAAAGGGTACCCTTTTTTCTGCTTTTTGCCCGGAAGCGATAAGCTCGAAAAAGCTGCCTTTTTCGTTGCTTTTCAATTCGCTGTGATAAGATGAAAAAAGGTGGACATTTTTTGACATATTTATCAAAAAAGGGTACCCTTTTGGACGTTATATCAAACTGATGGAAAAACGCGAAAAAGGGTAGGAAATTCGTGTCAATCAAAAACAGTAAGAAGTAGAAACCTGAAAATTGTGCAAAATTCAGTTTTCAAAAATCAAGATTTAGTGAAAAACGGAATTGCCGAAACCTACCACTGATTGAAAAAATGCCGTATAGTTAACTTTGACCTTTAGAATCGATTTTTGTTGTCGCTGGTTGTCTAGGTAACACGCTTTCCTCAAAATAAAGCATCAAACATCTCACTTCCGGTTTGGAATGTTGTGTTGTCGGATTACGCGGCCGCTTAGAATTATATTTTCCTTATAACTTTCTTGTTTTTGTCTGTATTGAGCTAAAACTTGGTGACTAAATAGTATTTTCAAAGGGCTATACGGTGGTGTAAAGACAAAAAATAGCCGAGAAGCGATGGCGATATTACGAGCCGTAAAACTTGGAGACATATAAAATTTCAGACAGACATAATATATTCATAAGCAATTCTCACTTCCAGACAAGAATTTGCTTCAAATACCACAAAAATGTTTTCAAAATGCAAGTAAATATACACTAAGTAGACAAACTTAATGCTGCGGATCTAATGGTGGTATTTTCATCGAAAAATCTCAACCAGAAGTGAAGATATATGAATTTAAAAGTCGGGGACGATATCGTCCCCAGCGCCTAGGACCTGTCATGAAAGAGTTTAAAAAATCTGTTTTAAACAAAAAGTCTTTGTGCGCAAAGACTTTAAAAAGTGGCTTTTTATAGCCAACCACCTTAAGTCAAAAAACACTAGTGTTGTAAAAAAGATATTGCTAGGTGTTCCAAATGAAGCTGTACTGCTTAGGATCACTAAAGTTCATTTAAACATTTAGCGCTCTTTGCATTAGCAGACTTTTTCCAACTGTAAACTTTTTTTTTATACACCCTGTATAGTCCATTCACCGTCAATTTAAAACTTTGCTTTTCATACTTTCAAAAGAAATCATCGACCATAAGATTACGAAGACCTATAAATTGGTTATTAACTCGATAACTTGGTTAATAAGTAAGAGTTAATTACTTCGAACCTCGGCATTTATCCAAATGCCAGCCTCTTAACTCTTACTTATTGACCAATTTGTCGAGTTAACACAGCAAAGGAAACCAACATGTATAGTACACAACACGGAGAAGTGTTTGTGCAATTTGAAAACACATGGAGACAACGAATTTTTCGTCGTTGTCTGCAGTGTCAGATTAATATGAATCTAGTTTTTCATATCTCTGAGGATGGTTCTGAAATAGAATTGAAACACTGCGCTTCCTCAAAGACAAGCGTTAAAGGAGCAGTGTCATCATTCACGCATATTTTATTTCTTTATTTTCTTGCTATTTTACGAATTTCTTATAGATTCAGTTTGATTAAAGAACATAAATTGCATTCTGTATTCAAGAGACAACAGATGTGCGGCGAAATCACTGCAATTCCACCGGTTACAACCCGCCTCGATTTTTGCATTCGCCATGCTTTAAATACATTGTATACCAAATAAATTCTTTTGCGTTGATTGTCGCATAATTTCCTTCGACCTTACTTATTCCGTTGCTTTTTTATCATCCGGAAATATCGAATTTCAGACCATGCTCGCCCTCCTTTGAAGACGCAAACTTGAATTCCGAACTTGAAAACGTTGGCCCAGCGCTTTCAAGTTTATTATGCGCAGAAGCATATGCGTGAGAGATGACACTGCTCCTTTAAGTCTTCACGAAAATATTTCGGGCACTTAAATTGGATAAGACTCGCTACCAATCCCAGTCGACTCGATAGCTCAATTGGTAGAGCGGCGGTCGAGAAACCCGAAGATGCGAGTTCGAATCCCGCTCGAGACAACGAATTTTTCGTTGTTCTCTGCAGTGTCAGATTAATGTGAATCTAGTTTTTCATATCTCTGAGGATGGTCCTTTTTTTTTTTTTTTTTGTATATATTTTTTGTTAAGTAATAGGTAATAGGAACCATATTGGTGTCTAGCAAAATGAAATAAAATAATTTCCAAGTAGCCGAAATATTTCATCTTATTTCACGTACTGATTAATGCTATCAGCCGGCTGGTCATAAATACTGGCTCACCACCACATAATGATGTGAATAGCACCACCACATAATGATGGAATAGCACCACCGCGTGCAGAAATTTTTTTTGGGATCACTTTGGTTGGGAGCTTTGTAACCGCGCTTGTTATTACGCAATAGAAAACTTCCCCGGTGGGACAAAGATCACGATTACTGAATACATATTTATTTATTGACATAAATCACATGAATATACTGTATAATGCTGTATACATGGTCCTGCTTGGTATAAATTTGCTTGAATTTTGCCTTATCAAAACAAAGTCGCGAAGGCTGACGAATATGAGAGTGTTTGAGCAAAACAAAGAGCATTTACAAACAATTTTTTCAAAGGTAAGATGCATGATGTATTATTAGATGTATGATGAATCATGAATACACTGGCTGTATATTTATGTATTTTAAATAGCAAGGTGTTTTACTGTTCTGATGATTTAAATTATATTACTTATTATTATTTATTTATTTACTATTATACATATTTACACTGCCTCAAATTACGCACTATTGAGACCTCATGGGCATTGATCTTCATAGTAAGACCTCATGTCGTTTTAGAACTATATGTAATACGACCTAAGTTGACGTCACGACGGGTCGTATTAGTATTGCCACATCACCTGGAAACTTTGAGCAAAATTATCACAAAATTATGCACTGAAAACACACAAACATTAAATTGTTATCGTTACTTGCTAATATAGACATTTATGCCCCAAGATGTGTGCTTTCTGGTATTATTTGGTATTGTATCTTTCCGACAAGCCACAACATTCTCTTCAGTATAGAACATCTTATAACGCTCCACCGACATCATTGACAGTGTGTGAACACTGATTACTCGGATTGTCTGAACACTCGGGTCATAAATGACCCTCGTCAAGCAGGTGGTTTAGTGACTAATACTCCTCATTTTATGATATTACTTATATAATGTCTGGATTAAATCCAAGCATGCCCATCTCCCCAGTCCCCCCCTGGTCATTTGTCGGGATTTGACTTCTACACAAAAAATGGTGCTACAAACAAAATCTTTACTGTGGGGACATTAGGCTAATTCTAATGCCCAAACCTCGTCCTCAGAAAACAAATTGACAATGAAATCAGTCTAGAGTACATAAAATATCTCTTTATATAATAAGCCGAATGTTAAGTTTAATGCACAATATATTGCATTAGTGTGGGTGTTTGTACACACATTTGGCTTGGCAAAATGCAATTCTTCATGGCAAGAATCGTATGCTTGGTAAATTTAATGGATGAATCTGAAAAATCTCCTACCCTTGGGCAGCCTGCAAACAGAAAATGCCCCGCTCTAGGAACATGTAAACCCGAACTTGTAAATGCCTGAAAAATGTCCGGGGGAGGGGGGGAGATGGGCACACATGGATTTAATTTCAACATAAGAAATGTATGACTTATGAAATAACATACATAGCACTTCTACAGTACAGGCTACTAATCATCATGATATAATATTATACTAATAAACAATTATTATCTGTGCAACAATGGCAGTGCTAACTATTCCAGTATTTGTAGTGCAATAAAATATATCTTCTTGTATCTCTCAAATGCAACATAGTAACCTACATACTGTAAAACCTGTGCTATTCAACTTAGCATAAAATTTACTGAGTAAACACAACAAATAATGGTAACACCTAACCAAGTTTTTTTTGGGGGGGAGTTAACATGTACCAATAAAGCACAAAATCATGTACATCTAGTGGGCCAATATTGTTTCCAATATTATTTCATTCACTTGCATATTATAAGGCTTAACAGTTTTCTTAAAAATCTAATCTATGGTACAGTATGCAACTTTATGCAGTGGCCATGTACAATAAAGGCCACACAAGAAATGATTTACCGTACTATATGTTATTATTTACTTTTTAAAAAACCTCTTTAATTTATAAGCATAATTGTCATTGCTGGTTAAGTGGTTATCGTTTTGCTCCAGCATTTGCTATGTTTTTCTTTACATTCACACTCAAGTTATGTTGACGTTTCCTTTTGGCCAATTTTCTTATACCTATGACTTCCTTATCATTTGCTTGCCACTGTCTTTTCACCCCTGTCTGTAGCCTTGGTTTTGGACCTGAAGGTTGAGCAGAGAAGACTTTACACCAGATTTTCTGCAAGAGACTGATGTTGGCTGAACTCGTATTCTTGACCCGTTGTGTAATACTGGAATTAAGTTGCTGTTTTGTTGTTTTCCGAAATGAACAAAGGCGCTTGCAAGTGATGCTACAGGTGACTGGCCACGGCATTTGGTAACTATTTTTCGGTAAGTCCTCAAGAAATTGTAGTAACATTTTTTAAAGTTGTTATCTTCATTTCTAATTTTTAACTCTATGTCAGCCGCGACCTTGCGATGGAGTTTAAGAATATCCTTGAGGGCAACAGGTTCCTCTTCTTTATGACCTAGGACCGTATCATGCTGCTGTTGCTTGTTTTCTTCCATAAATTTTTCCATGTTTTGCTGGGGAATGGTCTCAATTTCATTTCTATCTTCACTTTTTACATTTGTGACACTTTCAGATTTCTCATGTAGCTGAACAAACTGTCCGACCTTGAGTTGGGGATTATCTCCTATTGCTAAAACGGCAAGCGCGTATCGGTCTTGAGCAGATCTTGGAATAAAGTTGGTGTTACCACCTCCGTACTTTAAGGCAACTGCAGCCTGATGTGCACATCCTGAGCCATTTTCTCCCTTTGGACAGGTACATATTCCTAAACTGGTGTCAACTTGATAAGTGAAGTTCTTGTTCGTTCTGCTTGTCACATTAAAATGAAAAGGATTTTCAATGTCTCTATTGATGCTGTCAAGTGCCACTGTACTCGCATCTCTTCCAAAGCACCGCGCAGTAACATGTAGATTTTGCGGCTTACCAAACGCAAGAGCTAACAATTTCCTTTGGAAATACATCTCTAAATCCTCAGTTATGAATTTCACTAATTCTAATAAGTTGTAGGCCCTGATACGCTTTAAGATGACGCATTTAAAAACGAAAATCATAGATTCCGTAAAGTTATCTGTGTTATTTCCTCTTGTTATCAGTCCTTTTCTAAAACAGAGGGCCCATTCTTCTTTTCTCTGAAGCGCGTTTTTAATGTAATCACAGAAATTCCGATACTTTAATACCGTTTTGTCTGACTGCATCAGGGTTTTACTGGCATCGAAGTTTTCTACTGTATCTGCGAATACCAGTCGTTGGCAAAGAGACATCAGGTGCTGCCGATCGTCTTTATTGATAGAATTGGTGCTGTCCAAAAGCCATCTCCAAATAGCTTGAAGGAAGTGAAATATACAGAGTAGAAGAACGGATGAACGCCAGTATGCACGCAAAGCATTTCTTTGAGCACTGTCGTCATCGGTGAGAAAAATTGAAGGGCCAGATGCTTCCCCCTTTCCACCGAAGGCATGTTGCGGCAGCACTGACTTAACATTGTGCAAGCAACTCTTCAAAGTGGCTTCTGACTGACTAGAAGTTATCCACACTGCTAATGGAAGGGCGCCAGATGGGTGATGAGTACACATGAAATAAACTGGATTGTTGTGACGATCAAGACTACCAGATGCATCCATGAAAGCCATTTCACCAGCTTGCCGTAATTTGTGTACACGTGACATCACTGGAGTACATATAGAAATGATCAATGGTTTCTCTTGCTTCGTGTCGTTGTTATACCTTTGCAGAAAGATTTTACCACCAGTATTTATTTTGTCCTTATTATATGCTGTAACATACTCTTGCAGATAATCAAACATTTCAGATCCATTAGATGGTCCTTTCGTTGTTTTTCTCCACTTCTCGTAGAGATTATTAAAATCTCTTAAGGATGGACAGTACTTTCTATCTGCCAAGAGAAGAACGGTAACAGGATCTTTCATCAATGTTGTTTCATGATGATGGAACGCCTCAGACGCAGACATACCTTGCTCAAAATAGGTAATAAATTTGTGCCTAGTTGCAGGTAATATTTGGCTAAAGGTGGTAAGGTGATGACAGGTAACGCTGTGGTTGTGATTCCACCATAATTCTACTTCGCAGACATTTCCTTCCGCTGCTTTGGTACGCACTTTTATTGCCATTTTACTTTCACAATCGGTTTTTTTATCGCGGATTTTGGACAGTAAATGGACTTCGTCAGTAACTTTGGAATTGGCAGCGTGAGTGCCATGACGTTTTTGCCTACGTTTTATCGCTTCGTTTTTAGCTTCTTTTTGATTCTTGCTCAGTTCCTTTCTTTTACACTCACAAATATACCACTGGGCAAACGAAACTCTGACTCCTTTTCTCTTATAGCCTCCTTGAGAATTGTATTTAATGTTGGATGATGCTGCAAATTCAGACACCCATCTATCGATTTCTTTTGGTGTTGTCAAATTTTCAATGTTAAACTTAACTCTATATTTATTAGAATCCGTAGAACCGTCTTTTGGAAGTTCTTCATAATCCAAACATTTGTAAAGAGCTGTTGGTGGGAGTATGCACTGTACATGCTGGGGTAATGCATTAGCACTTGTCTGTTCCGCTACATTATCCTGCGTAGGAAGTGAGTAGCAATGATCTTGATAAATTGTATTACTGTTTTCAAGTGGTGATGATGTGAAAGAATTTGAATCACTGTTTGCTATTTGTTCGCAGCTGGTATTGCCTTCGTTGCTTACAAATTGATTCCATAGACATGACAGTTTGTTTTCTGCTATGTTCAGTATTAACGAATAACGAAAGTCGTTTATATGCCGTTGCTTAAAATCTATCACCCTACCCTCAGCAATATGCTGTGCCCATTTAACCACAAACACACCACAATCGACTGAGTTCAATTGTTGTTCAATGTCGTTTGTTGGAATTGTAAAAAAATCCCACTCGTCAACGCCATATTTTTGTCCTTTTAATTGCATGGCACATGCAATAAAATTACCTACGCACTCGAATGCCCTCCTTGCTCCTATTCCACGAAAGAGCGAATCCAAATAAACCATTCGTTTTATAGCTGGGTATACGACAACTAAACACCAGTGATCTGCGTGCAATGATGGACAGAGTATTACTTCGCTATCTAAAATATCAGGGTACAGTTGATCATACTGATATTTTAAAAATACCTCGATTGAAGGTTCCGTCATACGTTGCAACACTTCCATGTTGCACGTGTGGACACGCTTTCCTTGCTTTACTGCTTCTTCTTCAATCATTTGAAAAATCTTGTTCACCAAAAAGTTGGATAACAGAGAATCAGAAAGTTTGTGTGTTGCAGGAAGTAGGCGAATGATGTCAGTTGGATCCCATCCTTTTACTCTTTCACATTCGCTTATTTGTACGCCTGCGATTGCTGTCTCTACAGCGCGTTTTCTCTCCTCCTCAGTTAGGGATAAATACTTGTTCGGACATACAGAATTACCGTCGACTCGGCTTTTAAACAAACCTGGTTTGCTTACTTTGGTACTTCGGGAATCGATAGGTACATAGTAATCAGGTGGAACCATTACTTTAATTGGGAATCCTGCAAGTTCCTCACCAGGCGACGAACTGCTCGGTTTTGTGATTTTGGTAATTGCTACATCGGTTGAATTGTCGTCACCTCCAGACATCTTCAATGGCAGTGATGGAGTTGTCGAAACATTAATTTTGGTGCTTAGACTCGCGGTGATCGTTTCAGAGCTTGAAAGTGGGGTTCTTTCAGCAGCTGAATGTACTCGTGCTGGTGTTAACGGTGACATGGAGATATTAAGATTTGAAGATGGGGTGGTGAGTTTTGGTGATGAAGAGTGTGGTGGTTCCTTTTTTTTGAGCTCTGCAGTTACTGGGGTCTTTGACGAAAAGCTGATTGGTGCACGTTCAACAGCTGTCGACATGGAGGTCTGATTTTCGTCACTACAGGTATGAGTTTTGTTTGGAGAAACAGCTTTGCGTTTCTTCGGTAAAGACAAAGAGAGCCTTTTGGAAGAGCTGCTTAAATTCCGACTAACGTTGATATTTGTATCGCGTTCTTTACTTTTTGGAGGTACTACTACGGCTTCTTTTGTGAACATATTGGTTTCACTGGCCTGGCCCGACATAAAATCTTCTTTTTGCTGCACTTTTTCGTAAAAAAGCATGTACGCAGCCTGATGATATGCTGCTAATTGAGACACTTCTTTAACAACGGTGTCACTTGTATAAAACCATCTACCGCTTCTGTTGACGCAGCAAACATAATGCCCTGATGATATTTGATTTCCCTCGTGCACAATTATTGATGAAAGGGTGTATTCGGTTGTGGATATTGTACTGCCGTCTCGATAATTTGGTACAATTAGTTCGGGCGGATAATCTACTTTCTGGTTTATTTTTTGGCCATTTGCGTCAAAGCGTAGTAATTGAATACACAATACCTGTGGTGGATTCTGCACCAAGGTTCTTTTCCAGGCATCAGTTCCTTTGCCACACCTTTATAATAATCAAAACGTGCATGTGATTCAAATTTATGTCTCAGAACTTTACGGTAATGTAAAGTTGTACAGTATAAGAAGTATGAATAATAAGCTTAACTATAACCTGAAATACTGACAGTGCCAAATTTAGTGATACTAAACACACATGTGATTTCATAGTGCAGTGTTTACTAAATGTATTGGTTTCTGCTATTGGTGGCTCACACCTTAAACTCACTGTACCTTTCACAATTGTAGGGCTGTTCCAATTGAACAGGTGCTGAGTATTGGTCCATCAAATCTTGTAAAGGTAATCCCTATAATTGTGGTTAAAAGAACAAATGAGTTTCAAGTTATTGAATTCTGTTTTAATGATCTAAATTGTTCTTTACTTCCCGAATCAGAGAGATTGTCTTAAAATGTACTAGACGACATATATTTTGTTAATGCTTGCAGGGATATAACATTGATAGGACTAATTGTTCTTTTGTATAATATTTTAAATATACATATACCTTTGTTATAGATAATGGAAGCACAGTCTCAGTAGCAGAGTTGGTGGTAATGTTGTCACACACATTGCATAAAATTTCACTACTGAGTGAGAAAGAAAATGAATCCAGAAATTTAAGACTGCAATATTGTGGTATATGATGTATGGATTGCAGATAACGAGCTTTTTCCTCCAAAGTCTGCCACAGTGATTGAAAAAACTCTGCTGAACATTGCTGGGAACCTTTAACAAAGCCTGCACCCATAATTTGGGCCAAACAAGAAAGCAGTGCTGCTGGTCGAACAACTTGTGGTGCTCCATTGTACAGTTTGAAGACATTCAGTGTACTGCATACTATACATTTTGTTCCTGCATCAATATAAAAAAAATAGAATTATTAAATTAAATAAATATATTGTGGGGTCCCACTGTTTTCTTACTGTCCTCAGAAATCCATGTACAATAGCCAAGTCTCACAGATCATTATCACTTTCATGAAAGAGTAATTGTTACTATATTCTGTAATTATTGGCCCAATCCTCTTGGAAATAGGGTGTGCCCCTGCCACTTTTAATCAGCAAAGATGAATTTTTTAATCTTTCAAACTGATTAGGAACTGTATAATTCTCATCTTAAACCCATCCCCTCGATTATTTATATGGCACTATGCCCCTGCCTTAAGCTGATCAGCTTTTTAGGCTTTTTATTAGGTTAAAATTAACTGCTATTTACCAGAGTATATTGTAGTCACTCCTCTTAACATTGTAATTAAATTTGAATGTGGGATAAGTCTGGATAGATTACTATAGGATCAGTGTGTCTACAAACCAAGTTTGGTGTTTACATTTACAGGCATTTGTTTGCCAATGGTAGGACCCTTTAAATGTGCGTGTTTAATGTGAGGGGGGGGGGGGGATTTGCACATGAATATACTAATTAACAAAGGCTAAAATGGAGAATGGAACAAATAATTGAAAAACTGTTTAATATATTGGCATATTTAGCCTTAACTACTTTTCTTTAGTTAAGTGCTCACCATGTATTGTGACTGTTTTTTAAAAAGTCTATCTCTGTGGGTATCTCACCTCCCCCCCCCCCTAGAAATTGTCATTGGTAGGTGCAATCAAGGCAGTCAAGGGTCACAGCAGGTTCCAAGAAAATATTTCAGTCTGGGCTTGTCTCCTCTGCCCCAATTCCAGCCCCCCTGTAAACGAAATGCTCACGCTCACCCTTTTGAATAATTTTTGTAATACCTATATTTTCCAAATAAAAAAATTTCCCAGACACACAAGGCTAATTTTGACCCCACATAACTTTTGGCTCCAGGTGTCATTTAGCCCTGGGGTAATTATTATTTCTGCCCCCCCCCCCTTATCCCTACTCGACGCGAGTCACGCGACCACTGGATGCCACTTGGTGCATAATCCTCGATTCTCATGCACAAATACAAGCGTTAGTAAAAAGTTCTCTCGCACACTACACATAAAACGATCTGCTGAAGAAATATTTTCTATCGCTTTGTAACAGAAGTACAGACTTACCCTCTTTGTTTGCCGTGCATCGTTTCCTATTATGCTGCAGTTGTTCAAAGCCTTCGACGCAGCTCTTTGATGACAGAATAGACTGCAATACGCTGTTAACAAAGCATGTATTCCCCAAGTTTACAAATCCTTTTAATACTAAACCCAATATCATGATTAACTTTGATTGTAGCTGGTAAAATACTGAATTTAAAAGAATAATTCACAGTGATAACACTTATATAGTGATATAGTGATAACACTTTTGATAACACACTTCTTATTTTGTGCGGGAAAATTTAAATATTTCCCGCCAATGCTAATTAACTATGCAGTATACATTTAAGGCTCATTTGTATCCGTATCAATCAGTACATGAATAGCCCGAAATATCCCTATATACTCAATTATATACCTTAATCAAAAGACGCGGTTACAAAGCTCCCAACCAAAGTGATCCCAAAAAAAATTTCTGCCCACCGCGTATGTTTCAAGCACTGCGTATAATGATGTAAGGACCGCGTATAATGATGTGAGGACCGCGTATAATGCTGCGTGAACATAATGCTAAAAGCACCACGTATAATGTCCAAACCACCGCGTATAATGATGTAAGCACCGCATATAAAGGTGAAAGTATCGCGTATAATGCTGAAAGCACCGCGTATAATGTCCAAAGCACCGCGTATAAAGTTGAAAGTACCGCGTATACTGTCCAAAGCACCGCGTATAATGTTGTAAGCACCGCGTATAAAGGTGAAAGCACTGCGTATAAAGGTGAAAGCACTGCGTATAATGTTGAAAGCACCGCATATAACGCTAAAACTACCGAATAAAACCACATTTGATCACTTAAGACAGCTATGGCTTTCCATACGTAGGTTGGAAACTATTTATTATTACAGACATTTAGATTGGCGTTTACGGCAAACGGCAAACCTGAGACACGTCCTTTGAGATAGAAATAAAACTAGTCACCGTGAAATGTTTTACCTATACGAATTATTAACAAGAATAAATACACCGCACACAGACAGATCGTTCGATCACAGACACTTGCTGACTGACGTCAATGATTTTTCTGCTTACATGGCTTCACGTTTGAATTGCGGCGTTTGATGTTTGGATTTTACAATTGAACTGCTAGACATGCTCATAGCGGCTCACTACAAACGCCAAACGTCAACTCGAACGTCAAGCGATTGAGGCCCTAAATTATTACCGTCAGTGATACCTTTCAGTGGTCATACAAATACATTGTAGATCAGTATTTTCGGTTTATTGAATAAATCGTATATATAGTTTGAGCACTTCACGGTTAATATTTTCGATTTTATAAGAATGAACATGCTTGAGTTTGCCGCCGTTTGTCGTAAACGCCAATCTAAAGGTCTCTTGTGTCTAGACTTTTGAAATAAGCTAGAGACACAGCAAATACACATCTTTGGCGCTGTTAATGGTCTGAAAAATTACTAATTCAGCCTCGTCACGACTCGATCCTCGCAGGAATTTCTTAAAATTGCCGTCAATTTCGCTGCGAACGTCAACATTGATATACAACCGTTACAAAGAACGTCAATATTGATCGGCAATCCGTCACGTTTATGCCTTTCGTACGAAAGCTAACATTCCCTGGCCAAGTAAAATGTGATACTCGTTATCAAGTAATGCTATACTTTGGTTAGTTTCATTCTTACCTGAATTGACACTCATCACACACAAAAACATTGCGATAAGCCATGCCGTACGTAGCCATGACAGGCTGCCTTCCTTCATCACGCCAGCTAATTTATAAGGACTCTTTTCGACCCCTCCTGTTAAAAGTTATAGGTCTTCGTAGGCGATAACTTTCGTTTCTGCGGTTTACGTACAACAAAGCGTGGGCGACAGGTTATTGCGACACCTGAATACAGAATAATAACGACGTTTATTTTTTTTTATTTTAATTGATTCGCCCAAAATACATTACACCAATATAAAAAAATTAGAAATATACAAAAGTGGGGCTAGGAACCTTCTAGAAACCATAGCGCTTTTTAATTAAGGTCCCTAAAACAACTTGAGCTTATGCCGTATAAAACACTACTTATCGTTATTTAAAAAGAATGCTTTAACAACTTTCACCAAAAGCTTTAAGTTCTTAAAAAATATAAATGATTTGGGCGAATCAAGCGGTTGACCACATAATTGAGCAAAATTTTTGTTATTATTATTTTAAGGCCACTACAAGTTAATATTTAGTTTCTGGTCTGCCACCCGCGTCCTTTTTGTAAAGTAGCATTATTTCAGGACTATTTTGTTGTTTACAATCTCTTGTTCTCGAAAGTTGTCACGAAGGATTTATAAATTTTACAAAACGATAAATATTTAATTTACATTTAATTGAGCTAAATTAGGCTGTCAAAGACGCCGTTCAGACGATACCGGCAGAGTTTGAAAACGGTATGAAATCCTTACATTTAGGGGTTGCGTTCACACGATGTGGGTATGCAATTGTGGGAAACCGTAATGCTAACCGTAACAGTTTGAAAACGGTATACGTACCTTAAAAGTTTGAAACCGTAGTGAAACTCTAGCGTCAGACTACGGTGTGAACGCCTAACCGTAAGTGTTTCATTACGGTTAATACTAATATGACTAATTGAGTGGCGGGAAATCGAACATCTTCGTGACATGCAATAAAAATGGTCAGCAGCAATGGCTTAAACTCCAAATAAGAAAAACAAACAAACTCAAATCCGACATTGATCCGGTTTCGTGTGAACGCAACACCAAAACGCGATATAACTCTACCGGTATCGTGCGAACAGTTGAAAACGTAATGATTTTTTACCAGCAGAGTCACATACCGGTATCGTGTGAACGGGGTCGAAATGAAGTTTCGTACTTCGTACGTAGGGTGAAGCTGCTGCCTATTAGATCTGCGTTCTTATTTTGACCCACTTTGGCCATATTGTGGGAGATTACGAGGTAAAAATAGATAATTTTGTTATGTGGAATCCTTTCTAATCTGTCAGGCATGTCGATTTTTTAACAATGTGATTATGTCAATTAAGTGCCCTTTACATGTAAAGTTTTATAATTTTCTGATACAATTAGCATAAAAAGGACAAGAAAGGCTCACTTCTATTTGCAGGGAGAATGGTTTATAAAAAGCTTTAATATTGTCAAAAATACATGTTAGCAAGTTTATATGTGTAACAGCACTATAAACTTAAGTTAATGAAACAAGCGTTGGGCCAGAAGTAAAATTGTGCAAAGTCTTGCAGTGTACAAAGGTCAATTTGGGAAACGCATGCTCATACACGTGCTAGGCTCAATGCCAACTTTAACAACAAACCATTGTCTGCATCTCTCCCTATGTGTCTGGGCAGTGGACCAATCAGGTTTAACCATGTCGTCTAAATAGTTTCCTGCCTGGATCAAAAAGTATCATTCTGTCACATGCAAGCAAAAGCGTCTGACCTCCATGACAATATTTTGAAATTCTGTCAAAGCGTCTGACTTGTGCAGCAAGAGATTTTGCAATTTTGAGTAATTGACGCTGACACGCTGATTGTACAGCCGAGTATGTCTGAAGACAAAATACAGTGCTTTCTGTCCAATCCAGTTTTCCTCCGATTATATACAGAACACTATGAATAGCATTCGCGTATAAGACAAGGGTCAAGACAAAGGTCACAGTTTCACAATCTTTCAAGTCCTAACCAAGAAAAGGCATGGACCAAGCTAAAAGAAAATTGGAAACACAACGAACGATCAAGATTTGTGGGTTCTCAAAGAAAAGGTACAACCTAGCGTTGTAGGGAAGGATTTGACGTTGGAGTCGATATGTGCGAGTGGAATCTGTCTTTGGCGAATCTCCTGTATATATTCGTCTCATTTGTATTATATGCCGGTAAAGTATTGTCTTGCCAATTCACCCAGTACCGCGATAAGTCAAAGTTTATGGGTAACAACTGGAACAACATTGAAACACCGCCGGGAAGAGTTTCTGAGCACTTGGCTGAGATCCACATTAGCTATCAACATATTATCATATTGCGCGCAAGTTATATTATGGTATCGTAAGTATTCCGTTCTATTCAAACTTCTAGTGCACATTTCGATGAAAAATCTAACCAAAATGCATAAAGTTTCTCATTTGTGATAAAACTCAAGCATAAAGCTTACTTAAATAATCTGATTTTTTCGACTTATACTTTGCTGTGAATTTGACATTTGATTCGGCAAAGATGATGACGTTCAAAGTTCAAGTGTTTATATCAACGTCACATTATTAGAATACATTGGAAAGCCTTTTCCATGCATATTTGTCGTCATATGTATGGTTCAATATTGATTTGAATTTTAATGCTTAATACAAGTCATGATTTTTCTGTGCCAAGATTAATCATAAACCAAATATAAATGTAATTTTCACCAGAAGATTCAGCACTGTATATTATGTGAATCTACATACGCAAATAGTTTTGAATTTTGCTTAGGGTAATTCTAAACTGGGATTTTACTGCCAGTTAGAAAAATGCTTCCTTTTCTCGGAAACCTGGGGAATTGCCTGGTCTATATGACCATGTACTTTATACTTTGTTTGCCAAAGTCAATGTTAATCCTGTGTTTCTGCATTTTGAGCTCAATTTTAATTAATAATTCATTGAAATGAAATTTGTTCATATTTGCTTCACACAAAACACTACACACTAAATTTGTTGACGGCCCCTATAGTTGGGGAGAGAGAGCTATCTGGTATATCTGATACAGCTTGTTAACCATTTATATCACCATGCATTATATGTGGTTACAATCAATGTAATTAAAACTGGCAACCTGTCAATTGCAACACAGCTCCTATAAGACAAATAGTATGTTTGCCTAATAGTACTGCTATCTTTTCAAAGTTATACTAATTGATGACCAAGGCCAATTGATCTTCTGGAAAATAGTCTGCGTTTGGTTTTTGCCTAACCAATGACTAGATTTTAAACTATTAAAAAATGCAATCATGTAGAAATAAGAAATGCAGGGATGGTCAGCTCTGTTTGCTGTATTATCAATGGCTTAATCATCAAGTTGTAATATAGAAGCTTTGTGGGGAAGCTGCTGGTAGTTGTCTCGGCCCCATTCAGGTTTCCTGTATTGCAGGTTTTTCCTGACCTCCCTGACAATCCAGCTGTAATAAAAAGCAATGGTAATGCTCAGACGGCTAGTTTTTCCATCACCTGGCAAAGCAGTTTCTATTTCATTACAGCTATTGCAATTTTAACAAAACACCAAAAAATCTGGTCCAACATTCCGGGGGAAGGTATTTCGTCTATGGGGAATGCGCATGCTGCGCATTTGTGGGGATGGAGTGCTCCCAAAGGTCACCCTCAACCCCATAGACTCACGTAAAACAATGTAATATATATATTTTATTGTAATTAATTACGGGGATTCACTTCCCCCTGCATGTTTAAAGTAAACAATGCCCATCACGGGGATCTACTACCCCTTGGACATTTAAGTTATCGATGACCATCACGGGGATCTACTACCCCTTGGACATTGAGCGTGCCCATCTTGGGGAGCTACTACCCCTTGGGCAAAGTCCAACACGGGGGAGCCATTACCCCCTGAGGACACAGCTATATCATAATCATAATGCATAATCATAATTGTGAGTCTGCTGGGGGCAATTTGACCACAGTTTATAATTATATAAGAATTGGAGCATTTCTCCCCATCAACCCTTCTCCCACAACATTGTGTGTGTGTCATAGTGGTTTCTTAATTGTCTCTATATTTTCCTGACGATTGGTGCATTAATGTACGCATTAATGTACAGCATTTTTAGTTTTAAATAATGTATGAAAAAGCAGGAAAACAAATACGTTATTTTAGTATAGCAGCTGGCCAGCTGTAGAAGAAAATTTGTCTATAAAAATATATAAAATATTGCATCTTTAAAACTTCAGTTCTGTCTAGAGTGAAAAGCCTCAGTCAGGTCCTAATGCTTTATGTCTAACTACTATACTGTCTCAAGAGATTAATTTTTAGTGACAAAATATGATATTTTAATATTCAGGCTGAACTACTGAATAACGGGACAGCAACATTTTTTAAAATGCCAATTATAAACTGTTGCATTGTCAACGAGAAAAAGCATCGAGTGCTTTATTCATGGACAGTTACTAAGTGTTCAACAACTGTGACTCTACAAGAGTACTACAAAAGTTGTAACTGAATACCTTGGAACACGTGTCTTGTGAACTACAGTTGTCTAGTGCATATATTGGGAGTTCAAAGACATCGCTTGATAGAGCAGATCTTGATATTGATTTACTAGAAGCTGTTGGAATATTTGGTCCATTCATTAAGTACCTGGTTCAAGACCTGGTACTTATTGACCAGGATATAAAACAACCTTGTTGATCAGCCTTTGATGTATTGATAAATACTCAAAGAGGTCTGTGCCAACGTAAACTTTCCAAAACAATAGAAAAACAAAACAAGACAAAAAAGATGAACTGTACAATGATATCATCGTTCTTTTGGGAGAACAAAATCTGGCATGGTTTAGTTCTGATGTACATTCATCAGGTACTACTTTAGTTCGAAACCTCAGAGATTGCCTGTGGTACATTGACGGTCATCATCACGTTTTAAACAAACAAGGCTGGTCTATTCCGAATATTTTCAGTTCATTTACTGGGTACAATCAACCTCAAGCGTCAGAACATCGCAAGCGTGCTATTGAGAACATATCTGCTGCTTCTATTTCGGCTATTTCGACTTCATTATTTTGGTTGTCTGCAAGCAGAGTATTGGAAACGTCCACATTTCGAAACTTTTAAGAAGCATGTTGAGAGCTTAGCAAGTCCTTTGGCTCAGTATGGTGACTATCTCGTTTCAAAAAAAAAACAAGCGAATAAAAGAGGTGCACAATTCAGACGCTCGGATCCGCCAACTTTCTGAATCGTTGTCAGTGGAAGCTGTAAAAAAATCTGCTGTTCGTTTTCCATGTTTTTCTAGCCTTAGCGATAGTCTCAATGACACTCAGCCTTATCAGGAAATTTTCCTCACCGATCATAGTCCTGAAGCTCCTCGGCAATGCTACCAATACATACGAAAAATTCAGCGTGGCCTAGACATCCCAGTCGTAAACCTGCTGTACTGAGACACTTTTACCGAGATCTCACTGGTGATAGTTCTGCCTCCACAAATGTTACAGAAGAAGTTGATAGGAGAGTTTTTCAAGTGATAGATATGGAACTAGAAGACCCACAGACGCTGATTGATCTCCGCAGTTTAAATTCTTCAACTGAGCGTGCAAAATATGATGTTTTCTGGGACAGTTGTTCTCAGTTCTGACGTGAAGTTGTTGGTACTGCTGTTGATGATCATCGTCACTCTGAAGTAGTTCATCTCGCGTCTCGCCCAAGCAATTTCACTCCGAGACCTTCGTGAACAAGTTAAGTACGTTGTCCAGAAAGTACTGCAATACCATCAATTGAATGGATCAGACTTCAGTTTTGTAAAACAAAGCGATCCAAGGTGGCAACACAGTACACTGGTATGTAGGGCCCTATCACTTTACGTAAAGCGTTTGTACGTACGTGCTCTCGTGTTCTCAATATTTTGATGTGTAAATGCATAGGTATGGTGTGTAATAATTTATGTGATGTATTTTTGCAAGGTCGGCTGAACGTAAAGTATATGGTACAAAGAAGGCAATGGAGAAAAGATCATTGTGACGGCCATTATGCAGCTGCAATTTTCCGACACGAATGAGAGCTTGCAGTCAAATTTTGCAAAGCTGCTACGTTTGCTTGTCGTGATGACAAGTACCGTATAAAGGTGGGTGAACCAGGTTTCCCAGTGGCTGCTTCAGAACGGGGTCGGAGGGTGTTAGTGCATGGGCGCTGGTGCGTCCTTTGAAGTTGGCGACCACGACTTTACAAAATTCAGTTTGGTACCATCCGTTGCTTTGGTTAACCACATACCAAGTGCCTTGAAGACTCTTTGGTATCGTGGACAATTGATTACTACATTAAAAGAGGGGGCATTTGAGCCGTCGTCACCTCTACGTCATGCTGCAGAGCTTAAAAATTACTTTGCCAACAAGGTATTGCCGAGAATCCAATGCTGTTCTTGCATACTGATGGTGGACTGGATCACCGGATCACCTATCTTTCGGTGCAAGTTGCATTAATATGCCTTTTTTGTCGCTTAATCTCGATTACCTTCTAGCGACAAGGACAGCGCCATATCATAGCTGGAGAAATCCAGTTGAATGGATCATGTCTGCTCAGTCAAGTATTTCAAAGACTCGAACTGAAAGAGAAAAGTATCAAGATGGGCACTGCTGTTTCTCAGGCAGGTATTGATACGCTGTGGAAGTCACTCCCTGCAATTTTTCCAAATTGTTCTGCACCTGATCAGGTTTGTTTGGATCTATTTTATTCCTAAGCTTGCGCTAGCCGTTAAAATCAACAGCTTGCAACAGGTCTATTATACTTTTTGCTTTGTAGTCATCAGTTGTACCTAGATTTTACATTTTTTACATTTTACATTTTTCAAATTTTACTTCTCAAGGTACGAAAAATGTCGTGCTTGGAAAATTTACCAGACCTGCCAAAGTTCATGGATTACTGTTGTCGACGACGTCATCATTTTTTTGAAATAAAGCAGTGTGGAAAGGATGGGTGTGAATTTTGCAAACCTCACCGACTTTCACAAGAAATATTCGAGCAAGTCAAGCCATTTCCTGACCCAGAACCAGGCGATGACGACCACTACAAATCCTTTCCGCAAATTTATGGAAGAACAACCAGTGAGAAATTTCGCCCATCGTTCAACGATAAACCCAAAAAGAAGAGAACACTGCCATTTCGTGGAAAGTTGCTGCATGTGCGTAATGCTGATTTAAAGCTGGAATCTGAAGAGTGTTGCATGTGGAGACTGGTATATGCCAAACGGAAGTTTATTTTATTTTATTTTATTTTACTTAGCTTTGCCACAAGGGCAGGGTCACCACAACAGCGCGAGCCAATTACTGTGGGCCTGTAGTACCTATCCCACCCTGTCAACGTTCTCTGTGGGAGGAAGCCGGAGTACCCGGAGAAAACCCACGACTTTCGGCAGAGCGTTGACTTTACTCTTTTCACATGAGGACTGGGCTCGAGTCCAGTTAGGGCAAGTGGTCTGACCACTACACCACCGAAGCCCTAACCTACCATCGGAGCGCAAAAGCTTGGAAGATGGTTCGAATGGAGCATCTTTTTCCTGTGGCTCACCGCTTCAAGACCTTGACTTGCCTGCTGAATTAGAAAAAGTCTTTGTGCCAGAGCTGAATTGTCACCAGGGCTCGAAATAGCGGGCTGCCAATGGCCAAAAGCAGGCCATATTTTAGAGATGGCAGGCGAAAATAAAACTGGACTGCTAAATTGAAAAAGTGTCAAGCGAAACTCAATTGAAAAGTTTGATGTCAGTTTATTTCATGTTATTACCATAACTCGTAAGAAACAATGACAAATTAAAAACTTCGAATTTTTAGCTCATACCTGAAATGCTCAGTAGAAATCTAGATCGTTTTGCTGTGTAAATATGTTAGTACAGTATATTTGCACCTAGATCCAAGATTACTACAGTCAAATACACCAGTTTAGTATAGGGAAATAAAACTAAAAATAAACCCTATCATGAGAACATTCATTTCTACAGCATACGAGACCTAACCATTTTTGGCAGGTAAAAAATAAAGTGCTTTGGTTTGCGAAAAAGATTTGGTTTGGCTGGTCAAATTTTTTTCTATTTCGAGCCCTGACTGTCACGATCCTATTTGCATCTACTGTGGCGAGCCCGAGCCTTTCAAAAGTGATGCAAAATACCCTCCATGTAAGGACTGCAACGACAAAGCACCTATATTGCCCAGACCAAATGAGATGACATGATCAAATGACTTACAGATATAGACTGTACATGCTTTTAATATATCGTTTTATAAATTCAGTTCATATTTTTATGCCAACTTTTTGAAATTAAAGTTAACATACCTGTAATGAGATGACATTTTCAAGTGACATACAGATATAGACTGAACATGCTTTTAATATAGTGTTTCATAAAGTGAGTTCATAATTTTATGCCAACTTTTGGAAGTAAAGTTCACATACTTGTAGCTCACCTTGTATTCACTTCTTTCTAAACAAATCATAAAGACTACAAATGTGTGGGCAAAGTTACAATTGTAATTGTAGGCCCTATAGTCCTATCTACCCGCCCACCCGCGTCCCAAAACAAAAGTAAGGCGGACCAGAAACTAAAGATTAACTTGTTAATCTAAAGAAACTAAAGACTTCCCTCACATCTATATTCCTTTCTAGAATATACAGTATAATGGTGTTCTACTCCTTAATAAACTAAACTTGCTACTTAAAACTACAACTAGTACTAATTTACAACTAAAGTACAACAAAATCTAAGCGAGATGTTAAACTTCTTGGCAACTTGTTGGGTTAAAAAGCTAATAAAAATTTTGGACTTAGCTTGTTTAATCGACTACTGGGTCCACAAATATTTATCGCCAAGATCCAGATCGGATCCACCAAGTTCATCATCGTCCGCCAACAGAGCCAATCGATGATTGCCGTCATCTTCGTCGCTGTGTTCGGGCTGTTGCAACACGAACATGGATCAGTGCACTTAAAATCAGCCTTCTGTCAGGAACAACGCATGGTTGAGCATCCAGTTTTACACTTGCACTCAACATATTCAATCAAATTGCGAAGTGGAATGGTGCCATTCAAGTTATTTCCAGCTCGTTGTCGTTAAGTGTCTAGCCATTGCCAACGGGTGGTGGAAGACCGACATCTGGACTTGAACGCTGATACTACGACGCTGCTTAAAAGTTTGCTCAATAGATATGTTGGATAGGGCTATCGCAAGATGGAGGCAAGACGTCATCTGAACATTCCCCAGACTTGAAAAGGGCATATCTGGACTCATCTGCAGTTGTTGACGCTTTATCGCCATACAAAGTCTTCTGAAGGAGGGAAATATCTTCCAAGCTTTGAAAAGCCCTCCAGAAGCCAGATAAATCAGTCAACGTTTTCCACGAAGTATTATTTCCTTTTCCGTGAAAAGAGCTCCTATTGTCACAACCTAAAGTTTTAAAATAAAGTTAGAGGTATATGCATATTTAGATGGACAATATATTTGTATCATTTAATGGCATTACCTGGAAATGCATGGAAGCCTGGCAAGCATCGAGAAACGTCTACACCCAAGTAGTTCGCGTGATAGTTGACACAGGGATAAAGCGACATCTATATATATCCTGTGCCAGTCAAAAATATCTCTTCCTATGTCAGTGGCTGCATAGCAATCGGAAGAGTAAGAACGTCTGTATAAGGGCTTTTAATGATAACTCATCATACGTTGCTGCAGCATGGTTAGCATGCAGAAGTAAGCGAGTGCCTGCTTCTTCGTGGTCGTGAACTTTGTGGACTCCATTCTCTGCTTCCTGTTGCCGTTCTGCATTCTTTACATTCAAAAGAGGATATGGCATTTTGCACGCGAAAACGGTCATTCGAAGTGAGACAATTTTTTTCGCAACCGCGCGAATATTTTTGGAGCCTGGTGGGGAATTTAATTATTGAAAAGTTCCATAAATTCGTCAAGCTCTTCCTTGTGCGCGTTTTCCTTGGTGGGAATTTGGGGGCAATAGAGAGGAAGAGGGTTTCTCGAGGATCAAAATGATACCAATATCGCCATGGTTACGCGCAATGTTTTTCCACTGCAAAGCTTCTTCTTCGAGGCATTTTGCGCAATGGCGTATTTTTGTCCAAAGTTGTTCAAATGTGATAACTTCGGCTTGTATACGTTCCTTCGTTCAGGCTTCTTTTCATTTAATTTTTGGTTCCTATACAAGTTCGGACATGTATTAAAGTTCGTATGTTTTTTGTTCTTTAAAAAATTATTATTATTATTATTATTATTAATATAAGCATTCCCAACAGGGTTTTTCAATACCTATTTACATATCTGCGTATAAATTTAATACTAACATTTACATATTTTAAAAATTGTTTAAAATGTTACATCTTGTAATTTGACCAGGCTAAAATAGATTACTAGTTAAAATAATGATCGAACATGTTTGCTTTTATTTTCTTCTTGAATGTATCGAACGGAAGTTGTTTTAGTTCGTTGTCTAGGTTGTTCCAGAGTCTAACAGCTCTAAATCGGAAACTCCTCTGACCCGATGCTGTGTTGCATAACGGAATATGTAATAGCTCTTTATTTCTGGTGGCACGATCGTGGATTTGTGCACGTTTGTTGAATAATTCACATAGATATGGCGGAGCGAGTCCGTTCATACATTTGTAGGACATAATAATATCCCTATATTCGAGATGTTCCTTGACAGGCAGCCAACCAATTTTGTAAAGAGCAGGAGTAATATGGTCGAATTTGTTGGTGTTCGTGATAATACGACATGCAAAATTTTGAACTGCTTGTAATTTTTTAATATTATTAGTAGATGTGTTGCACCAAATGGAAGAACAATAATATAATCTACTTAATACGAGTGTCGTGATGATCTTAATCAACGTATTGCAATCAAACGAAGCAATGTTTAACTCGATTTATTTGACAAAGTTTAGCCATACATGAGGATACAATGTCACCGACATGTTTATCAAACGTTAGGTAGCGGTCGAACGTTACTCCAAGATCTTTAGCATACGACACGGGTAAAAGTGTTTTCTTTAAAAATGTTAGCGACATGTCTAAAGGTAGTGTTTTTAATAACTGGCGTGTCCCTACCAGTAAAAACTTTGTTTTTCCTGGATTGATTAACAATTCGTTCTCACAACACCAAGTGGCAACTTTGTTTAGATCTGTTTCAAGATGGTGCTTTGCATCTACGGCGTGTTCAATCGGAAATGATAGTAACATTTTTGAGTCATCAACAAAGGAATCCAGTTTGGAAACTTGTACCATTGAAGGAAGATCGTTTGTGTATAGGGAGAAGAGAAGAGGTGAAAGGATAGCTCCCTGTGGGATACCATGAGTTATGGGGAGGGCCTTTGAAACAGATGAGCCAATTCGCACCCTTTGAGTTCGACCTGATAGATAACTTTGGAACCATTTGACTGATTTCTCGGATGCGCCAAGGCACTTCAACTTTCGAAGTAAAATATCATGACTGATACTATCGAAAGCCTTAGATAGGTCCAACAATATCAGAGCAGAAATCTTCTTGTTGTCCATGGCATTCAATAAAGAGTCACACACCAAGATATTTAAACTTTCTGTGGAATGATGTTTTTTATTACCACTTTGGTGAGGGTTTAAGTGATTATTTTGGCTCAAGTATAAGCTGAATTGATTGAAGGCGACTTTCTCACAAATCTTTGAGGCGACTTTGAGAAGGGAGAGTGGGCGATTATTTGAAGCATGTTCGTGGTCTCCCTCTTTCAACAAAGGAATGACTTCAGCCTCCTTCCAGTAGTCGGGGAAAGTAGATGTAGTAAGGGACGTATTGATAATGTCGGTTAACGGACCCAGTATGACTGGGAGCACGTCCTTTATAACCCGCATATTGACTTTATCTGGACCCGGTGATTTATTGGAAGGCATAGATTTTATAATTCGCTGTATCTCTGTGCAAGAAACTGGTGAAAAATTGAAAGTGTTTCCATTAAACAAGGGAGAGTTTCTTTCGGCTGGAATATCAATATGATTGTCTTTAGCGAGCTGTGCAGCAGCATTTGCCGCTAATTTTCCAACCGAAACGAAATACTCATTAAAGTCATTGGCAATCTGTTCAGTGGATTTACTATAAACATGCGTTGATCTCTCTTTACGGGGTATAATCCGGTTTATAATTTTCCACAAAGATCCAACGTCATCTTTATGAGTATTAACTTCATTACATACATAATTCTTCTCACTATTCTTGAGTGTATTTTTGACAGAGTTTCGAGCATCTTTATAGGCCTGCCAGTCATTGATATCACGTGACAGCTGAAATTTGCGATGTAGTTGATCTCTTTCATTCATTAATGCTTTAATTTCTTGTGTGACATAAGGACAGGGCCGATTTCGAACTTTGATGGTCGTAACTGGAGCATGTTTTTCCAAAGTGGAGAGAAAAACATCATTGAACAAAGATAGTTTAGCATTTACATCGTTTTCTGTAAATATTGGTAAAATTTGATCAGATTTTGATGCAAGGTCGATTAAAAACGATTCGGAATTGTACTTCTTGTAGCTCCTTACTGTGATATAACAGGGTGGGGGTTTGGGACGCTTCAATTTTAGCACCACATAAACCGGGAGATGGTCGCTTATAGCATGAGTCATGGTGCCGCTTTCATGTACTAGGTCAGGAGTTGAAACCATGATGACGTCAATCAGAGAACTGCAGGTGTCTGTTATCCTGGTTGGTGATGTGATCAGTTGTTTCAAGTTCAACTCAGATATGAAATTGCCCAATGCCTTATTTTCAGGAGAATTTTGTAACAAGTTACAATTGAGATCTCCCAAAACTATAATAGGTTTATTGAGTGTAAGCACGCTGGTGAAACTTGGTTTTAATAGCTCATCAAGACTAGATACTGGACAACTTGGCGGTCTATACGTCACACAAATCAAGACAGATTTTATCTTCTTATGTTGTAATTGTAACCAAAGCTGGTGGAATCCGGAATCAGAAATACTCGATATGTCTTTCAAAACTTTCGCCTTTAATGGATCCCGGATGTAAACGCCAACACCACCTCCACGCATTCCCAGTCTGTCTTGTCTAAATAATTTATATCCTTCGATGTTGATTTCCGCATTTTTCACAGAACTATTCAGCCAGGTTTCAGACAAAGAAATAACTTCATAGTTTTTGTCACGAGCCAAATTACGGATTTGAATAAAATGGTCTCTCTTTTTTAAGGATCGGATGTTTAAATGGAAAAGCGTAATTTTAGAGCAACTGTTTGGAATATTAGTATTAGGATTATTTAGCGTTAGTAAGTTTTTGGACGTTGATGGGCCGTGATACGGGTCACAAGTTCTAGATGCTTGATCCAATCTGGTGAATTGCGTTGTATGATATATCGAAACCATGGCGTGTTGGGAGGATTGCATTGACGGTCTCGTATATGAGGTGGTCTGGTTCGATGACGATTGCGAAAATAACTTTTTTTAAGTTGTTCGTCTATAGATTGATGTGGGGTTGCGCTTCGTTTTTCCAAATTTATTGTGTGTTGAAGGCATTGATTGTTTAGATGCTGGACAAATATACTTGAATCGATAAGCGGTAAGAATGCAATATTATTTCCATCAATAGTGTTGCCATTCGGTTTCGAATTCGCCAAATCTTGCAATGATAAATTAACACTTGGTTGATTTTTCTTGCATGCTTTTGACTTAAAATACACAGGAGGTATTTTCTCTTGGCTTACATAATTATGTGTTTGAATTGAATTTACTTTGCGTTCAATTCCATCTTCCTTGTTTAAACACAAACCGCTCACGTCTTGCTTGGATGAACAGTAACTACTGTATTGTTTCGAAAGCAAACATTCTATTGTCTCATTAGTTGAATCATCTATTGTATTATCAAATTTATGTATATCCGCATACTCATTTCCAGCCGTTTGTGGTTGTTTATGCAGTGGTACAAAGCCTTTAGATTCCAGCTTGTTTTGAAGGGATTCAATAATGTCATTAAGTTCAGATATTTCAGAGTTTCTACCCCTAACCAAAACTGATATATCTTCTTCGAGTTTTCTGTTCTTTTCCCTCTCGTTGACTAACGCTTGTCTTAACTGTTCAACTTCCTCAGTTCGTGTTATGTTCGCCAAAGCTATATTAGATTCAATACTTCTCTGCATAATAGCTATATCTAATTTGACACCCTCCAATTCAGCCACTAGCAGGCTGCAACTACAGTCACATTGCACATTACACAGGGACTGCAGACAAGTAGACTCAGACTGGCACTCGACAGACGCCATCATGGGCTTAGGCTTCGATTCATGATCAGGGATTGATGTTTGATTGTCGTTTAGGCTCTTTGAGGGATTGTTTATTTCTGCTAATGTAATGTCTGATTTCCTCTGGCAAGCTTTAAGTAGAATATTTGATAAGCTGCTACTCAGCCCGCCATGTAATATAAGTGAGTTACGTTTTCCGGGATACCAGGTTATTGTCAAATCCAAGTTTTTGCCCGTAAACTTTCGAGAGCTGCCACCCGGCGAAGTCCATCTGCCTTTCAATTTAAGGTCATGTTCAATGAAATTCTTTAGTGTTTCCCAACCTGAAGTCCATTTAAACCGCTCACCATCATAGGTGATATCTCTACAATCAATTTGGTTGCAGTCAACAACTAAATTCGGAATTTGAACGTCTTTATTTATCTTTTTACTACCGCCCCTTAATATGCGACCGTCCGCCATAAAGGATCAAATTGTTCCTTTCAAAAAGGCGAGAACCTGAGATATTCGAAGTTTGTGAGTATACGCGAAAGAAAACAAGGTTCGACACGTTAGCGGTTGAAGACAACGGCCAAAAGCAAAAAAAAAAGCAACTCAAAAGCCTGAGGGATCAGACTAGAAGGTAGGAAACCTATTATAGACTTTGTATTTCTTGTGATCGCGTTTCTGATTCATACTTTGCACTGTTTCAAATTTTATATATATCAACTTAACCACCATGATGCAGCAAGAACTCACGCTTATTTTTGTCATTTTGTAATGATCAATTATAAATTTATTTGCGCACATTAAAGTGCCTATATAGACTATATATTTGTTTACAGTTTTGCAAATATACTATCCCAGATTTAATATTGTATTTTGTATATTGGTCATATATTCACTCATGTTTAATGCACTACTAGTTAGCCCAAATGGCCAAGATCAGTACTCATTAAAAAATTCTTGCAAACAAGTACTTAAGGTGGCTCCCTACAGTTGCAGGGCAGATCTATATAGATCAGTGTGGAGCTTCGCCGACCGGCAAATGTTTTGAAATGAACGATACATGAAAAGTTGTGTTTTGAGGTTTTTCTACGGCGAAATCACCAAGTGTTTTGTACATGATGAAAAAATTGTGAAACCTAAACAGTATGTATTTTTTTAACTTTTTTTTCTGTTTTCCGACCGCGTTTTCGTGAGCTTTTACGTTTAGCTCATTCTGAAATGTTTTTCGTATGTCGAGTCGAAATTTTTTCACGTCAGCAATGATTTTATGGATTTTAGCCTCGATTATCCGCTGTTTCCTTCGGTGAATTTTTTTAAAATTACGTCCAGTTGTTATACCATATCTAAGGTAAGACATATTCGAATTTTAAAAAAATCTACAAATACGTTTCCCCGCAATCGAAATCCACGAATATATCAAAGTCTGAATTATAAACCTGTCTTCAAATTTTGATATCTTTTTCCTTTATACATCAATAATCAACTAAAAAAATTTCAGAAAATTTGACCGAAGAGAAAGAAAGTTATTCTTCATTCATTTTGAAATTTAGCATTTAAACTGCAAAAAATAGAACGATCTAGTTACCATAGCAACGCTTATTTTGTTTTTACTTTTCTATACATGCACCTCAAACACCTTCATATCTTTCCTGAAAGCACTCGCATTGCCCTGTTTCAAGTGTAGTCAGTACAAATTTCGTTGCAAGCTGATGTGTCTTGAAAAGCCTAACATTTTATGCCACTGTAGGGAGCCACCTTAAGGGACCGTTCATTATTTATACCTCAGGGGGCACCGAAGAGAAATTGGGTGGGTAACTGATTTTTGAAACCTCTAAAAGGTTGGGTGAAAAAAAAGACCAATGAGAATAAGAGAACACACTACAATGAAAAATAATAGCTAATAAACGAACGCAGTTAATAACATATACATGAAAAACGCAATGATAAAAAGAAATAAAACATTCATTTCGAGTTAAGTTTACAAAGGCAGCTTTAAAAGCTCGGATTTCTATTAGAGGTTGGGTAAAAAAATTTTGAACACCCAGAGCGGTTGGGTAATTTTTTTATATATACTTTTTTAATTTCTCTTTGGTGCCCCCCCTGAGGTATAAATAATGAACGGTCCCTAATGAACACCTATAAAGCACTATGAAAGGCCATGTACTACCAGTATATGAATATGCTTGCCAACTGCTGGTAGTAAAGTTTACGGCTTGAACATTTTGCACTAGTCACTAATTAAAACAGTCAAGGAATAATTATACTTTGAAGAAGTCTCAACCCACAGCAATGAATTTTTTACAAATTGGTACTTGGTTATTGCCTGGGAGAATATGATACTTGATGATGGCCTGGGAGGGTTATAATGTTGTCAATAGTGATTGGTATGGGCTATTTCTATTATATATAGTCAATGTAGTGAAACAATCCTACATAAATCACCTTTTCGTATTCATTATGTAGAGGCCCTAAGGATACCAGCCTTTGTGCTGATTGGGCTACCCTGCTAAAATGTTTTCAATCCATCTAGCATTTAAGGCTGCCTAATGAGATGGTATAAAACATATTTGACTTCAACTATGCTTGCACCATCAAGTGTTGATGTTTTCTATGTCATTATTTGTAAAGAAACCATGCATTGCATTGCTATTGATAAGTGTCACCTTACCAACTAATATTCAAGAGGAATTGTAACTGCAAATTTTGTAAGAGGAATTGTGACTGCAAACTACATCCCAAATATATAATAGAGTTTGGCATTAGTAGTGCAGACATTGTTGACACGTTCAATCGAAACAATTTCAATTGCTGATCATGAACATGGATATGCCTATTGGTATATCTGTCTTATCTTCTTCAACCATCGGGTTGACTCAAACCTCAAAAACAGGATAAATATATTGATAGGTTTTTTACATATTAGCATATCAAATATATGCTATAAATATTCATGATCAGACCAAACGGACATTGTGCTTGTGGTTTTCAGATTATCTCCACCAGCCCATATCAGCTGCCCAGACTTTAGGGCAAGCTTTGTGTAGTCTTCACCCAAGCATATTTTTGGTAGTAAATGGTGTAGTAATGCCTACCTTTTTATTTTAGGTTCATTATGCAACATCAGTGGGTTAATTAGACTTCTGTATACATGTGTTATTACTATATTGCATTAGTTCAGGTCCAACTTTTATTTACCTAGTGTAACCATCTAGCAACTCCCCTTGGCAAGTAAAATTGACATCATAATAGGTAAACTACACCTGTTCCCACTATGTTCCACACATAATGAATTTATTATAGACAGTTAACTTTAATTGTCAAGGGAAGACCATGGTACCATCAAGAGCCCCCCAAAAAATATAACAATAAAAGAAAAAAGATTCAGTAATTTTAATTTTACAAAAATTATAACCATTGTGTAAATATTTACATTAATAAACTATAATAAAATTTTCTACATACATTTGTTCCTGCTGACAATGGTTGGGGTGGATAGGATAATTTTTGCAAACTTAGAATACACAAAGAATGCTAAGAACCAGAATTACATAGTACCTTGGTCCCCGACCTTTGTTGTGACAAACAGAAATTAAGCGAGTGAGGTTGAAATCCCACTCACTCTTGTTTACGTTCCCTACAACACTTTTGCTTTACATAATTTGATAGAAATTTCATCTTTGGTTAGTGTAATTTACACTACAATTTTAATACCCTAATTAACGAGTTTGCATAACGTGGCACATTTCGACGAGATCTCGGGTGCGGTAAACCAAGAATTTCAGGTGCAGGTGCACTTAAAACTGTCAGGTGCGCACCTAAAAAATTGCAAAAAATGGTGTAGGTGCGATTTTTGTAAGGCAAGTGCGGCTGCCGGGAAATAATGATTTACGACATCGATTCTTATTTAACTGGTGGTTCGTCCATATTGTCAGTCAGATACGGCTTTGCTCATCTTGTGCACATCCTGCAATTTGCAATTTATATCTTATCGGTAAACTCTTGGTGTCCGATGCATTGTGGTTTCAGTAATATGTAGAGATCAGTGCATATATTATCTGTATTACGTAATTGTATATTAATTACATACGAATTTCAATGATGCGAATAAGGATCTTTGGCGCCAAATTTGCCGAAAGAAAATGGCGGAAGCTGAAGGTATAACATGTGCAGTTTGTGAAAAAGAGGTCGGAACCGGACACAAATGTAAGCTATGCTGCAAATTTGTTCACCTGATATGTGGGGAAGGGGGTGAAGATGAAGAAGAAGGATATGGACAAAAAGTATCATGTTTCAAGTGTTTAAAAGGAAGAGGTAAGTATTAAATACCAATTAAATGCACTTAACTTTCATCATATGCATTAAAATTCACGAACTGAATTATGAATTATCCATATGTAAGATATGTTAAATTTGGGTGACTAGCTTGTTACGTGTCTTTGATTGTTTTTTATAAATAGCTTACGAGATTTTAGCTATGACAATATATGAAGTAGTGAGTATCTCATAGTAGTTATAGATACATATTGTAAGGTGTGAGAGTAGACTAAGCAAGCAGTGTAGTGAAACTAGTTTAAACTTTGAACTAGCTTCAGGTTTAATATTGAATCTCCTATACTTTTCTTCCATCGAATTCAAAAACGCTTTAACATAAATTGAGGAACATGAAGCATCTATTAAGGCAGTAAGGCTTACTGGTCTAAGGCCTGCTTGCCTATAGCCAAAGCAATTCAAGAAAGTTTATTTAAATGGAACTACTAACTGGTAGTTGTCATTACACGAGCTTACTAGTTACTACTGCCTTTGCAGCAAAAACCAAAACCATATGCATTGGCATATACATCATGATAAACATGTTTCAAAATATTAAATTGTAATAGATTCTTCAACAAACATTATATTGGCAAAACTGGGATGACTAAGTACAGTACTAATACTTAATGTTTTGGGTTCTCCAAAAGAGTACAGAAAATATAGGTCACAACTGGCCCTCACTATGGGCTACAATAACTTATTACTGCATTTCTTAAATTGGCTGTTTCATCCCGAAAAATAACACTTTTTGGTTTAATATCCTTCAACAGAAATCCAAACATCAAATGAAAAACAACATACAATACTGAACTTCCTTAAAAGAACTAAATTAAATGAATCTCCAAATAGTAATGTACCATTAAAAAAGGTTAAAAAAGCAACTATTTCGGAGTCATTTGTTTGCCTTAAATGTGGTTCAACTCTGGTAAGAGGCACGGGATGAAAATTTAGATTCGCACATGATGCCAACATATATGCAAAGATGTTGTGATTACTAAAATCGCTCATCTTTGCCATCTTTGCATATAGGCAAATAAATGTCTTTGCACAAATCTTTGCACCCGTTGCTGGAGAGCAGATGCCGCGAAGCCACCGGTTGTCAATGTGTTGCAAAGATGTTGCCTTTTTATGGATTTGAACATGGTGCCAATTAGTTGCAGATTTGTTGCGAATGTGATATTTGCAAAATATACGCATATACTGTCAAAATTGAGCTTTTCTGGTATTTGCCCTAATGCCAAGTTGTTGCAAATATGATATTTGTTGCAAAATATACGCATATACTATCAAAAAGGAGCGTTTTTCGTATTTGCTATATAATGCGAATTTGTTGCCAAATAGTTTACTGATTATTATATATCAATTTTGCCGATTTTTTAAAAGTTTTTAATATACAGGGAGCTTCAAAAAGGTTATCCAACTTTAACATGTCAGTTTGTGCCTCTTACTCTGTGTAAGAACGTAATAATTATTATCAGTCACTGTATATAAAGGCTGGTTCAGTTATCAGTTAAGTATTTATGCACAATCGAAATTTTGCACGGATAAATTCTAATTTTTAAAGAATTTGTACAACTCTTCGAGGGAACTGTCTAAATCAATGATCAGTTTTACTTGTCAGTTTTCTCAAGGTTTTTTTACTTCTTAAATTCTTCAGAACGTAAAATTTACCAATGCAATTCCTAAAATTCCTGCTGTGAACACAGATACTTTTATAATGTAAGCCAACTTTAAAAACCAGGATTTTGATTGTTGAATGATACATGTATGTCTTTGATTCATGCAGTTTTCAGCAAATGAGTGGTAGTCCTACAAAATTGCCTGTCGAACTGGTCGCGTAATTATTATCATCACAGTTCACTTGACAAATGAGGCCCCATAAACTTATTAAAAATTAACTGTACCGCGGGGCACATGTATGGGTACCGGTACCACTCGAGTGAAGTTCATGTGCCTTCGCGCATTTAGTTCTTACTATTATCCAAGCCAGGCAATTGCATCTGGCTAATAAGAGCGGGGAACTGGCTGATCACAGCAGGTAAACTGCACCCGTTGCTCAGTTCCGTGGCCCTACTGTCCATGCATCCCCTTTAGCTATGCTTGCTTCTGAGACTTAAGCTGAAGGCATTCATACGCGTAGTAATTATCAAGTCAGTGAAGTTATGAATTCGTGATTATTTTAATAAAATGGTATTGGCCGAGAATGGTTCTTAAGTTGGCAATTTCAATTGGAGCACATCCACTCATTTTTGCTTCAGATTAAACGAAAAGTTGTCAGTCAACAACTAAAATCCTGATCCTAATAATCCTGAAAAATTTTCATTCGTACACAGATGAATGAAGGCACAGTGACGTGGTAAAACTAGGATTACCTTTTTTGTCACACCCTGTAAAGCATTCCAGTCCTTCCGAGTTCTTTTGCTGTCTATAAGTAATGAACAAAGGTAAATTAATAAGTCACAGCGTCAGTGATTTCAAACGGTATGAGCAACAAACTATAGTTCAGACTTGCATTAAGAACTCATTTCAATTGTTGTTAATGAAAAACGATCACAGATAAGAAGAGGCAAGCGACCAAAAAACAGACTACAGTTCTAAACGTTTCTAGTTAACATATACCCTACAGTTTTAGGTGCAATACGCTGCATGCAATATTCTTTGCCGCTTATTATGTGTTATAATTAACCCCCAAAAAACAAAATAAACAACACTGATGGAATTTTATATTCAACATCAATTTAAACTGATAAAATTTATTGCATTATAATGAATATGCTATTATTGTTACATGAGATATACACGCATCAACATGCATTAAGAGTTATCGACCAAACTTAAAGGCCTGATCGCAAACGAGAATGATAGTTGATGAGAGTTGCAACTCTCGATGACAAAGCTGGCCCAAATGTTTTGTCATGCTATGCAAATATTTCTGTTGGTAAAAACATAATTTGGTATGCAATGTAGCTCTATGATATACACTATTTGTATATTTGGGGAGCACAGGAGGCGCAACCACTGAAACCAAGTCTGGTGATTGTGTTTCACATCAGATCCCTGTGCTTCCAGGGATTTTCTCAGCGAACTCCGTTTTCCCCCTCTCTAAGAACAATAATACACTAATTAGGGTGACCATACGAATTGACAGGTTTCTAAAGGAATCGCAGCCTTAGTAATTGAAGGGACTTGGTGTCCTGTTGCTAGTTTCCTGTTGACAGTTCTGTCACAAATCTGTATAAAACAAAACTAATCGGCCTAAAATGGCTATAAACAGTTGTCAAAAGGTAAGTTGAATTTGTAAAGTTTAAATCTATATTTTTAATCTGTGCCAGTTTGATAAATCGTTATGCTGTGGACAGTGGACAACCCGACCTAGGTATCAGGATTACCGTCAGAAAGACATTTTTCTGCGCACGAATTTTGAAAAAATCTGCGCACAAAAAGTGTTGGCTTAAAATTAAATTTATTAAATAAACTGGACCCTAATTGACTAATTTGAAACCTGTTTAATGAACGTTGAATATACCACACGTTTTGACGAGAATTCAACCAGTCCAGGATGGTTGACTCAGAACAGCACTTTAATAGCTTGCAGATAATTTAAATTTCAAAGGGCTAAGTTTTTTTTATGTACCCTGTATTTTCTCAGAGTTTTACAACATGCACACACATGCACACGCTGTATAATCAGTCATGCTTGAAATCAATATCACGTAAAATAACATGAACGAGAATAATTTCATCTTACAACCTTGTTCAATCATCATCCTCGTTTGACCAAGCCGTAAGTTTAAGTCGTGTTAAAGTGGTGTCACTACAACTTTTAGAACAATAGCGACTTTCAGGCAATTGATTTGTTTTCTTCATAGGACGCGCGATTATGGAAATGACTCACAGATTGTAAATTACTAGTCTCTAAGGTTCAAAGATCAACAAGCAAATGTGGATAACAATAATTATCCATTAAATTAAAGTTGTCGAGTAGATGCAATTTTCGTTAGGAATATCTAAACGGAAGAAAAATAAGAATTACCTTTTAACCAGCAAATTATAATGTAGATTGTCTCAAAAAAGTATACACTTTCAAAATGAAATTAGCAACAATCTTATTGTATTATGTTGTCTTTAATATCCCATATACAATATCCAATTAATGTGGATAGGCTATACATCTAGCAATTCAAAGCTATCTAAGCTCTCAAATTTCTGCAATGGTTATGGTTGATTTCATTTTGATAGGGTATACTTTTTAGATACTCCGTAAATTAATCTTGAGTTGGATCGTCATACTATGACGAATGAGAAAAAAAGTATACCTTTTAAAATCAAGCTCTTGTTAGAATTCAAAGTCCTTGGTACTTATGCTGAACCCACATGCAAAAAATCTTTTTGAAATTAAGCTTAAATCGTTACTGGAGTGGGACAATCTTATGAATCCTGCATTTTACGCTTTCATGCGTTCAGGAAGACGAATTTTGTCAAGTTCTTTCTTCATGACATTGCAAATATCACATAAATTTCCATAATATATAATACTTTTTTGATATATTTTTGTAACTCTGCTCCTTCTCGGTATATATATTGAACATTAATTATTCGATATGCAAATAACACAACGTGTGACACTACATAATTAGTCTATAAGGTGGCTTTTTTGTAGCATATAACAATAGAAAAAATTGGAACAGCACATGTATGTGCGTAAGTTATGATTACTCACTATAGTCTATAGTGTATAGGCCTCCTCACTTATGTGCAATAGACAAATTTGGCTAACGTTTGTTTATACCCAATTCACATTCTGAGATCACTCACATGCCCAGTTACTATTATATTAGCTTGCGGCAGCGTAACAGAGAACAAAAGCAACTACGCATTTAGAAGTATGGACATGAGTGAATAACTCGTATTCATCATTCGTTTGCTTGGTTACTTTTGTTCTAATGCACTCTTCCGCAAAGTACAACAATGGTATCCAACCATGTGAATAATTAAAAGATGGGAATTGGGTAGCAACGTAATAAACATTGTCAGGCAAATTTGTCTATACAGGGTGTATAAAAAAAAACTGAACAAATTTGAAATTGCTCCCAACGTCACGAAGCGGCTCAAAGTATGAAGTTTTTTTTATCAAAATGGATTGTTTGGTACTTATGATTTAGAATAAACGAAAAAATTCTGAAATTCAAATGCTTCAGATCCAGGTGGGGTGCGTATTTTAGAGCAGATTTTAAATGCCTCGCACACAAAATTTAAACACTTAAAAGTAATTTTAAGGTGGTCAATCCAAAATTTGTTAGGTGTTTTATTGCTCTGCAAAATTTCAAGAAATTTGGAGTCTAAGCACTTCAAAACGTCTTGCAAATTCATATTTTTCCAAATAAGAATCGATTTTCGTAAGAAAAGTTCTAATTTTAACTGAATGTCTCTTGGGAGCCGCATGCAAATTAGGTACACCATTAATTAAGCCTGCATAAAGCTGATTTTTCTCAAAATAGGGACGTTTGCGCGACGTTTTGAACGGCTTAGACTCAAGCAAATTTTTTGAAATTTTAAACAGCAATGCTACACTCGATAAATTTCCCGTCCATCGAATCAAAATTACTTTTAAGCATCAAAGTTTTGTGCGCAAGCTATTTTAAACTAGTTGTAAAGGACACAACCCCCCTCCCCCCCCGGTTTTGAAATTTTAAATTTCTTCTTATTTTAATATTCTATTATTACACTACATTATTAGTACCTAAACAACCTATTTCAATAAAAACTTCGTACGTTGAGGTGCTTTACAAACCTGGAGAGCGATTTCAGACTTGTTCAGTTTTTTTTTATATGCCCTGTAGTTTGATTACTTTTAAATACATAAAGCTTGTTCAAAAGTCATTATGGGATGTGATGCTGCACGTTGTGTTATTGGGATATTCAATAAATTTGAATATCTGGACAAAGAACAGTTAAAAATTCTATCAAAGAAGTCATATTATGATTTAAGTGACACAATGCAACTGCAATCAAGGAAATGCTGGGCGAAGTTTCGTGTTATACTAGTTATGACTAATTGTGTGCTTGTATCAGACAATGAGAATTGGCTGGGAACATAGGTTTGCATGCACTGGGACTGGAATTCACTGGAATACAGCTAAGATTTGACAGCCACTGGGACAATAGGTCACTGGGACAATGGAATTTTGTCAAATATTTGGCTGAGAAATGGTAATAGAACCCCCCCCCCCCCTTCCCCACCTTCAGGACCTTTTATAGACCTATATCCGGGGTACTAAGAGCTTTCAGGGCCACCTAAATTGAAATATAGTTAATTATTTAAGATAGTTTCAAATATCAATAGCAAATTCCTAATACCTGTAAGTTTATATTACAACATCATCATGTTTTAGATTCTGCTAACATTACCATTTTACAAGGAAATGAAAACAAAAGGATGATGTAAAATGATCTTTTGTATTCAAACAAATAGTGATCAACCTCTTTATTTACTTATAAATTAATTGTCCTCATCAATCAGGAGGGATTAGACAAACTTTGATTTTTATCAAGGACATGGAAAATTAACATGTTTTTCACCAACCTTGATTGGATAATGTAGATACTTGAAAAGGTTTCAGTCAGTGTTTTCCTCCTTCACTCAGCTTATCTTCTCATGAGTATATAATAGCCATTCAGTCATTTACATATAGCTACTTACTGTAGTTCTAAACAATGCTGTAAATGAAGCAAAAGGGGACAAGAATTATTTTATTCACAAGCAAGGAACTTTATTCTCTTGTTTATCACCCAGGGAGATCATGTTCTTGAGATTATTGCACCTAATACAAGCATGAACTAAGACTTGAACCTTAGTATTCATTATGATATAAAAAATTATGTAAGTAAAATTATATCCCCAGGATTCATAGCTTAAAATTGAATAATTATGTTTATGCTAGACTTGGGTACAAGGTTTAAATCAAGATTAAAATAAACAAATTAAACTTACTGATATGTATTTCATGTTTCATTCTGACGTTAAAAAAACAGACAGCAAAAAACACTGTTTTTACTCATTTGTATAACTCGTCATAAAGTTAAAGAATAGCAAAAATAAAATGGAATACTAAGGCCTTCTGGACTGAAAAGCTACAGTCCAGTACGGACAAAGTCATGCTTCATAATTTAGTTTTTTTTCACGATTAAACACAGGAAATACTATCAGCATACATCAGAATATTTCTGACAACGTATTTCGATATAAAACTACAAGACAAATTGCTAGACACAAAAATAAAGAAACTACGTTTCAAGCAAATCGTACTAACCTTGCTTTTTGATACCCAAATTAATTTGACTTTAAAGTAGAGTCGTTTTGGGCGAAGAAGAGATTGACATTTAGCTTCCCTGAATCCTTGTGTCATTCAAAATAAACTTCGCATTTCCAGCACGTTTAAGCTTGAATCGCCGAATATTTTTCATACAAGACGGTATATTTCTGATTTCTCAATCGTATAGCACCTCTTTTTCTTTATCTGAACGCTAAGACGGTGTGATTTTGAGCTTTTTCATGCTTAGAAAGCTTGTAATCTGTGTTTTCAAAAAAAAAATTTGTCCTCTGAAGTTCGCGGTTTTGTCGGTAAAACTAGCTATGTGATTGGTTGATTTTCCCGCCAAGAATCATTAACCTGCAGATGCGGGCAGTAAAAGGGCGAGGTTTAGGACTTTAGGGTGAAAGGATCTCTGAACTCAGCAGATTCTTAGCAGATTATATTGGATAGCAATTGGGTAGTATATTTGTATGTTTAGTATTTATATATTATTTTTGTATTTGTATGTTTAGTAAATTTGCTATTGTTTTTTCAGTGTGCAAATACATATGCCAATTTATTGCAAATGTGTTGGCATAAAAGTAATCATTTTACCAATCTTTGTTTATTGATAAATAATTTAGTATACGCGTATGCATATATTTTTTAAGACTATCTGATTTGAGATAATGTCAAAAGAAATTTGTCGGGCAAACATGGATATAGGAATATGCAATGAAAACTCGCCCATGGTCATTGTCTAGAAAATAATGTTATCGACATCATCTCATTACGCTATTTTTCTATCTTTTACCTTCGTGCTGTGAAAAAATAGGAAGTCTCTTTTTTCCGCTAAGCACGTAATTGTTAATGTGCTAACGTCGGTATAACTGTATAAAAAATTGGCTGCTATTGCAAAGATGATGTGAATATGATACAAATGTGGTAGTAAATTTGCTATTGTTTTTTCAGTGTGCAAATACATATGCCAATTTATTGCAAATGTGTTGGCGTAAAAGTAATCATTTCACCAATCTTTGTTTATTAATAAATAATTTAATATACGTGTATGTGTATATTTTTTTAAAACTACCTGATTTGAAATGATGTCAAAAGAAATTTGTCAGGCAAACATGGATATAGGAATATGCAATGAAAACTCGCCCATTGTCATTGTCTAGAAAATAATGTTAGCGACATGATTTCAACACGCTATTTTTTCTATCTTTACCTTCGTGCTGTGAAAAAAATAGAAAGTCTCTTTTTTCCGCTAAGCACGTAATTGTTAATGTGCTAACGTCGGTATAACTGTATAAAAAATTGGCTGCTATTGCAAAGATGATGTGAATATGATACAAATGTGGTAGTAAATTTGCTATTGTTTTTTCAGTGTGCAAATACATATGCCAATTTATTGCAAATGTGTTGGCGTAATCATTTCACCAATCTTTGTTTATTAATAAATAATTTAATATACGTGTATGTGTATATTTTTTTAAAACTACCTGATTTGAAATGATGTCAAAAGAAATTTGTCAGGCAAACATGGATATAGGAATATGCAATGAAAACTCGCCCATTGTCATTGTCTAGAAAATAATGTTAGCGACATGATTTCAACACGCTATTCTTTCTATCTTTACCTTCGTGCTGTGAAAAAAACAGAAAGTCTCTTTTTTCCGCTAAGCACGTAATTGTTAATGTGCTAACGTCGGTATAACTGTATAAAAAATTGGCTGCTATTGCAAAGATGATGTGAATATGATGCAAATATGGTAGTAAATTTGCTATTGTTTTTTCAGTGTGCAAATACATATGCCAATTTATTGCAAATGTGTTGAAATGATTGTATTGGTTTTATACCTATTTATAATATTTTGGATATTTTACGCGGCCATTTTTTTTGTATAAGTATTGTGTAGTTGTAAATACGCTGTTAAGAATGTGAAATTACAGTGCATCACAGACATTAAACGGGCTCACTACTTGATCACGCGAGAGATTGTCAGGATATTGAACTATTTCGACAAGTGTAATTGAAATAATATGTTAATGCAAGTTAGAAGTTAAGAAAAAGCTTATCAAAGTCTATCGCCTTGCATTTGTCAACGCAGTATTTAGAATTTTTTTAACAAATTCGCTTTGTATTGGCAACAGTGCGCAAAGGTGTTACAAATATGCTAATAAAATCGACAGCGTGCAAAGATGTTTGCAAATATGTTGCCAATGTATCTAGTTGCAAAGATAAGTTGGCAACCATTGCCAATTTCAAACACTAACTTTGCAACAAATTTGCAGGCCGTTGCAAATTTATTGCGAACTTAATTTTTCATCCCGTGAGGTGGAGAATTTTACAAGAGACGACATTGGGAGGCCAAGCACAAGGATGAAAATCCCTCACTCCCTCTAACATACATAGTGCCTAGTAATCATGAGGATGCCAAAAGGTTGATGAAAGATAAGCCAAAGGAACCTGGCCATGAGATTGCAAAGCCTCAGAGGTTAAACATAACAACCAATACCAAAGGTGATATCGTAAATCCCGTCAACAACAAGAGTAAGACAAGTACTGAAAGTAAAACAATGCAAAAGTCCATTGCGGGATTTCTTTCACATGATGATAAAGATGCGAATTCACAACAAGAGGAGAATAATCTCGTAAAAATGCAGTCTGACATAAATCAAATCAAATTGATGCTGTCTTCCTTAAGTCTTATGCAAATTGGTAGAGATGATGTTAAAATGGAAAACACTGGAGACTGGGGGATAAAAGATGCTAACAACATGAAAGACATAAATCACGATGACATTTCTATAGAAATTTTAGACGATGGCTGCAAAGTTACATATTGTGTGTCAAACATTTTTTCACTTGAATACCAATAGAAGGTTATTACATTACCATACTTCCCACATTATGTGTGTTTGACTCCATTATCGTTAATTTTTCATGCTTCCCAAACATTTTTCTGTATTATTAAAGGTCCTTATGTGAACAGGAATCCTTGGGAAATGGAATGCATTATGATAAGTCCAAAACTGATTTGCTTTTACAAGGCTCAAACCAGGTTTGGTACCATTTTATAGGCACTAAAGGAACATGTAAACTGCAGCTCAAAACGAAGCGGTGGCCAAGTGCACCTCAAATCAAAACAATTTGCTGTCTCAATGAAGAAAAAGGAAACAGAACGCATGAACACAAATGCAAATGTTGTTGCTGAAGCTTTAGAAACATGTAAAATGAAATCTGCTGCATTGTCTTTTGAATCCTTACTGGGTCTTGTTTCATTTTGTGGTTCTGATATTGGTAACATAGGTCATAGCCGGTGGGTCAGAAATAAATTTTATTTTATCGTTATCCGAACTGTAATATTTAATATCTATACTTAGCGTTTCTATTCTGTTACTGTATTAGTTTTTATCAAATTATTTTTTAAAGCAATCAATTTCCTCAAATCATACGGGTAGCCTATGAGTATGTGTTGATGTAGACAGCCACATATTCAAAAGAAAAATTACCATCTATTGGATTACGGCCCCATTTCTCAGTTTCAGTGGACAAGTCGACTCCTCATCACGATACCCATCATGCAATCTTGATCATTATTCCAGTCAATGGAAAACGGGTTGCAGTTCCAATTGATGCTCCACTTGTATATAAAGTAAATGAAGACAGCAGTATAACAGGTGGTGTTGGATCCGCACTGGCTCTGGCAGGTGGTCAGCGTTTTAAAAAAGGATTTGGAAATGGATAATGATGATCTGTCATATGTTCGAGGTGAGACGTTCCAGTTCATTATCGTTTTGTCAAAAATGCATATGCTGTTCGTAATCATATTTTTTTACTTTAATCCAGCCGTTCATAGTGATGGGCAATACCAAGCAGAGACGTTTCAGACCGAATTGTTGAAGTATATTGAGAGTGACCCATTTTTCCTTCTTCCGTGGGATGTTGCACATTGGATAGACCGTGTGATGGAGAAGATCAGAGAGAAAGATGAAGCTACTTCTGTATTTTTTAAAAGAATAATCAAGCGATCAAATAAGCTTCACACCATGTTCTGCCATGGGCGTGGGCAACAGAATACGTTGGTCTTGCGCGGCAATTAGGAATAAAATCCTTGGAAATAAGCACGTTTGCCACAACTCGTTTTTTCTCCTCAGCTTTTGAACAGTGGGAAAAAATTTTGGAATCATATCCATCCCTCATAGAAGCTTTCAAAACTTTTCGAGAAAATACCGATGATGACTGCGAAGAAACGAAGTACCAGGTAGAGTATAAAACTGCTTTTTCAAAAAAAAAATTAATCGGAAACTAATTGTATGTGGTAGTACTGATGATGATTTTTTACGGATAATTTTCTTCTAGGTTCGCGGACAGGATTTTATCATTGATTTATTGGGGATTACAGACATACTTTTTCCTGTGGCAGCGTTGATGACCAATTGTCAAGCCATTGATTTACCTCCGTGGAAAATAGCTGTTTGGTTTCCTAAAGTTATAGAATTCACGGATGGATCCACTGGGGGGTGTGGGGGGGGGGGGGGGGGGTGCACACCCCCCCCTAGCCTTGGCTAGGGGGGGTGCAGGGGGAGGTGCTAATTTCCATATCAAATATTTAAATATCAAGCCATTGTCATTAAACAAATTTACAAAACTACAGTATATTAGACTATAAGAGACAAAATAAGATAACTGCAAAAATTGAACATTGAGTAATATTATACATGTACAGTGTGTCCCCCCCCCCCAAAATGTCACTGACGAAACTGGATAAGCTTGTGATTGCCTCCATCGAACACAGTTATATTTCCAGTTTGGTCAGAGTGACATTTCTATTGGGACACACTGTAGAAACAGTAGTGAGACAAAGTGAGTAGTCAGTGGAAAAGCCAGCTGGCTAACAATCATGGGTGGTTGGGTCTGGGTGCAATGTTGAGTGGTATGCAGGGATGGATCCACTGGGGGGTGTGAGGGGTGCACACCCCCCCTAGCCTTGGCTAGGGGGGTGCAGGGGGGGTGCTAATTTCCATATCAAATATTTAAATATCAAGCAATTGTCATTAAACAAATTTACAAAACTATATTAGACTATTAGAGACAAAATAAGATAACTGCAAAAATTGAACAATGAGTAATATTATACATGTACAGTGTGTCCCCCCCTCACTGACGAAACTGGATAAGCTTGTGATTGCCTCCATCGAACACAGTTATATTTCCAGTTTGGTCAGAGTGACATTTCTATTGGGACACACTGTAGAAACAGTAGTGAGACAAAGTGAGTAGTCAGTGGAAAAGCCAGGCTAACAATCATGGGTGGTTGGGTCTGGGTGCAATGTTGAGTGGTATGCGACGTGGCTTATTGTTATTAAAAATGTCAATCACATTGCTGATATCAAGTCTCTTCGTTATTTCCCTCTCGGATGACAGGAGACATAAGTCAGACATTTTCTCATCTGTCAATCTATTCCTTTGCGGCGTCTTCACCCGTTTCATAGTTGAGAAACTTCTTTCAGCCTCTGCAGACGAAACTGGCAAACTTCTCTTTAAGTGGAAAAGTTTCATCAAATTCGGGTAGAACTTTGGATCCATTTTGGTGGACAGCTGATCGAACTGAATGCCGGGGTCACACTGCAGTTTGAATTTTTGTACCTCAAGCTGAAGCAGTGTTTTATTTAAATCCAAAGTATCAGCACCATAGTGATCTACCAACTGTGATAGCAGTTGTTCATCAAGTTACCTAGATGAGGTTGCAGTCAAGGCATCCATGCCTTTCAAAATAACCATGCTTTCAGGAGGGAATCTCAAAAGCATCTCTGCGGCAATCTTGTTACTCACTTTCACAACAAAGTCCTTGGTGAATTTAGAGACATCAACCTCTGTGTCACTGAAGTGGGATCTAATGCTATAAATAGGAGAAGTTATGTTCAGGGGCATCACACATTTCTCAGCAATAGCTTTAGCTTCATCTATAATGGAAGAGATTGATTCTTCTTGTTTCAGACGAGTGATAAGCATTTTACACATCTCGATCTCTTGAGCTGCGTTCGTCCACTCCAGCTATGAGCTTTGTAGGAGATCAGTTAGGTTTGTGGTTATTGCTAGAGCTTTTTTCAATACCACACAGGTGAGGATCATCTGTCCACTGGCTAGCTTATGGTATAACCCGCCAGCAGTGATAGCAGGATCATCAGTGTCCGCAGCACGTTTAACCAGGGTCATCAAGATTTCTTTGTATCTTGCACAAAGAACATCTAAAACATAGAACATGGAAGACCACTGTGTTTCAGATCGCTCTGGCATAGCCATAATTTTGACTTTGGTCTCCCGTTGAGCCTTGATAAACACGTCATTTGTCTTTGCAGAACTAAACAATGAGTGTAACTTATCAACAAGGGTGAGAATGTTTTTACATGTCCCCTTCAATGAAGTCACAACAACAAGGTTCAATCGGTGGGCAACACAATGAACGTAGATCAGCCATGGGTACATCTGCTTTAGCAATGCTTGCACACCAGCCCATTCACCAGACATCACAGAGGCCCCGTCAGCACCAAGGCCTGTCAATATGCAACCAAAATGAGCCAATTCAGTAACAAGCTTCTCCACTTCTTTTGCAATGACCTGAGCATTATAAGAGCCCTCAGATAAATGAACAATTTGAACAAATCTTTCAATCGGTCTGGACCCAATGCAATACCTAAGACAGAGACTGAGTTGTTCAAAGTTACACACATCTTTACACTCATCAACAATCACTGAGAAGAATTTGGTGGCAGCAACATCCTGGAAGATTTCTTTCTTTACCTCAGTTGCCATGATAGTAACAAATTCGTTGTAAATAGTCTTACTCAGGTAATCAGCATGGATAGAGTATTGGCTCATGATTGCTTGTCGCTGTTCTTCAAATTCACAGTGAAGCTCAAACTCAAGTTCCATCAGCTCTCTAAAGTTTCCTCGCTTGTTAGACTCATAATCATGCTCCTCTACTCCACGAAATGCAATCTCCTGTAAGCAGAACCATCGTATATACTTGATAACCTTGGTAAAATAGGCACGATTCTGATCTACTACAGCTGGCCGCCCTGGTGCTAGTCGCTCTTCAATAGATACAGGGTTTAACTGATATCTTTCCCATGTTTTAACTGCAGCTAGGCGGCCGTCACATTTTCCATGCTTCTCCAGTCCCTTATTCTTATCACCCACAGCATGTGCCCAGTTATCAAACCCTTTCACTGTGAATCTATCTTCTTTCTGGTTGGCATTAAAATGGATACAGGCAAAGCAGAAAACTTTATTTGCAGAGGCACTATATGATATCCAGGGATGCTTTTTGTACCACTCAGGATTAAAACGGCAAGTTTTCCTCTTTGCAATTGTATAATCAGCAGGGAAAGCCAAGAGCTTGGGTTGACTAGGACCTTTGGATTTTGATCCAATATCTTTTGGCAAATTATAATTATAGTTTCCTAAAATGTAAAAATTAATAAAACAAATTAACCGATTATTTCATTAATTCATTAACAGATTAACTGTCATTTTAAACTAATAAAATTCAAGCTAAATTTAATTTATTATTTTAATGGTGGACATAATAAACATTACATAATATATCTTATTTCCAGAAATCCAGTCTCCAGTCAGATATTATAATTAATTATTCTACCTGCAGCCAATAAGGATGGCTCAATTTCAGCTGCCACCATAATGGGATCATCAATGACAATGTTGTTTACTTCTTCATTTCCTTCAATATTGCTATTAGGTTGCTCAACTATATTAGTAAACGATGACATACATCATTAATGTCACTGAAAATCTTTACAAATAACCATCACATCCATATAAGTTGATTACCTGATTGATTAATGAATACATTCTCATCATTCTCATGGTCATGCATGCGTGATGCGACATGGTATTGTGGAATGAGACAGACTAAATTGGCATATGGTTCATGGTTGCATATTCTAGCTACTATTCTTACCATTTTCAAAAGCTGAAGTATTAACTTCATGTTCTACATTCTGAGTTACTTGGTCTAAAAAGTCGAAGGTATTAATATTTGTATGAATATTTTATTTTAAATACATAAAAATTTACATAATATTATTCATATTTATATAAAGCAAATTAAAATAACAGTCATACCTTCTGTTTCATCATGATTCGTAGACTTTTGTCTTTTTTGGAAAATACTAAGCAAAGACGTCTGTCGTTTTCGAGACATACAAATTACATGCTTTAAAACATGGAAATATTGACATGTACAAAATATAGCTGTGTCAGCAAATCAGCTGTTTGTTTTGGAATGGCATTCATTTCATAGAGTACAACATCAAGTATTGCGCATCTATTTTTAATTATTTCGCATTTTCCCGCCAAAAATTAGCAAGTTTATTAAATAGCTGAGTTGAGTTAATATCCATAATTTAATAATGGATGAAAACACTTCATTTTTTATCACACCCAGGCGCGGATCCAGGCCGTGGCGAAAGTGGCTCGAGCCACGGTCAGATTTTTTCCACCTTGGAATATTTTGCATTAGCCTTTTTGAAGATATTAGATTAAATATTTTGCGCTATACTTTATACTCGTACAATAATTAGAATTTAGGGAACTTTATGTCATATTTCTTTTAAAGCACAACAAATATTGGCTTATACGCAATAAATCGTGTCATATCTTTCCTAATTTTACTCATAAAAATGAAGAATCGCGTACAAAATCGGGACGAACTACAGAAATATATTCCCTGTTTGATAACATAATAATCCAGTTAACCACTGAACTACATAACTTGCCGACAGCATACCGAACACATTAATGATGTTTGGAAAGCAGTCGTAAACTTGAATCTGCGATCATAGCCACTGAAAGCCACGGTCAGCGCGCATAAAATTGCGAAATTGTTACTAAATATAGCAATTTTGAGCCATAGTCAGCCACGGTGCATCGTTGCAAACCAATCACAATGCAAGCTTTGATCACCTGAGCCACGGTGAGCCACGGTGGTTCTATTTTTGTTGCGCAATGCAAATTATTATCGTATGTTATTCGACAAAGATTCGATATTGTAAGCTTCGAACGCAAAGTGTTTGCGAAATGGCTGCTTTGGAAAGAATCGAGATGCTAAGACAGCTTACTGAAATGTTTCGGCAAGCAAACTTTAGCGAAAATACTTAACTCAGGGGAAATGTTGTTATTCAGTGAGGCAACATTATTGTGAGTATATAAATTTTGTACTGTGTTGCCGAACCAAAGTCACGGCGTCGCGCCCGTGTTTAAGCTGCAGTTTCCGAGGGAACTTGAAATATCATCACTTTTACTAGGTAAGAATAATCAACTTGTTTCGAATACACATTACGCGGGGATTGGGGATTCTTGTACGCGATATTCTATTTGCATGTAAATTTTTGTGAGTGAAATATGAGCTCGAACACATGTGTAAGTTTACGTATGGCGGTGTGACAGTGACAGTCAGTCGTGAAATATTAACAAATAACTTGTGCAAACGGTTGTTAAATATCAGTATTTTAAAGCAGTTTACTTTAATGTTAGCATAGAATTTAGTTGACTACAATCTCAGCAGGCCACATGTTATAAATAAGAAAGTATACAGCCTCACTTAATTTTATAGTCTTTGCAGTTTATTCGAATGATATATTTTATATTCGCAATCGCATTTTATTAAAATACCTTAAAATTACCGAGATTTTATCTTTTTTGGACAAAAATATCCTCTCAAAATTCATTAAATACTGTTTTAATATATATGGACTGGATTTCAAAAATTTTCCGGGGGGGGGGTCAGACGAAGTCAGCCACGGTCCGATTTTTTCCTGGATCCGCGCCTGACACCTGGTCGTGATGATAATGGAAATATTAAAAAAAATATTGAAACTTGAAAGAGGTGCTGTATTTAATATAAATAATCTTGCTGTTTTAACTAAACAATAAATATAACTGACTGAGTAACCAGTTGCAGGGACAGGAAAATATAGGAAATATAATACATTCTATTATTATTATAAAGTTTAAAGTTATTAGTTATAACTTGATACAGTCCAACTCTATGTCTCTAGCTATACAGTTTAAGTGTAACAATGTTTATCAAGTGATCTGATAACATACAGGGGGAGGACCGAAAAAAGTGGCCCCCTATGAAGATAGGGTTTTTAGATTATAATTTTGTAAAGCGTGCGGAAAACGTAGAGAAATTCATAAACAGGACTGTACAATTACCAAACATGACCGAAGGACTAACACTTTTGAACCTCAAGTGTAATTTTCATCACACAAACAGATAAATAATAGTATGTTTTGTGATTAAATTGAATAGTTCAAATGGCTTCCCATCAACCGTTGCTGCAGTTGTTTGGTGGTATTAAAAACGTTTTCACGTAATGAACACGTTAACAACTCAACATTACGTCACATTTGTACAATTTACAATGCCATTGTCACATTAACTTAATTTCTCGTTATCGTGTTGTGTCTTATTTTCAGTACTTTGTTGGCATTCCCTTCGATTTAATAACAGCTTTGCATCTACTACCCATGCTCTCCACAAGTTTTTTCAAGTATTTGCCATTTATTTCGTTCCATGCAGTTTTAAGAATTTGGAAAAGTTCATCTTCATTCTTTGGTTTTCTATTTTTGGTCTTACGATTCAATTCAGACCATAAATTTTCAATAGGGTTTAAATCTGGTGACTGGCCATCGCATGACATCAATCTTCTTATTTGCAAGATATTTGGAAACAACTCCACTTGTGTGTTTGGGATTGTTGCGATCGTTGAAATTTCCAAATTCTTAAAACTGCATGGAACGAAATAAATGACGAATACTTGAAAAAACTTGTGGAGTGCATGGGTAGTAGATGCAAAGCTGTTATTAAATCGAAGGGAATGCCAACAAAGTACTGAAAATAAGACACAACACGATAACGAGAAATTAAGTTAATGTGACAATGGCATTGTAAATTGTACAAATGTGACGTAATGTTGAGTTGTTAACGTGTTCATTACGTGAAAACGTTTTTAATACCGCCAAACAACTGCAGCAACGGTTGATGGGAAGCCATTTGAACTATTCAATTTAATCACAAAACATACTATTATTTATCTGTTTGTGTGATGAAAATTACACTTGAGGTTCAAAAGTGTTAGTCCTTCGGTCATGTTTGGTAATTGTACAGTCCTGTTTATGAATTTCTCTACGTTTTCCGCACGCTTTACAAAATCATAGTCTAAAAACCCTATCTTCATAGGGGGCCACTTTTTTCGGTCCTCCCCCTGTAGTTACACCACTTACGCTGCTGGTCTGGTCACATGGACGGTGATGCCCGGCCCCATGATCGACACCCAGTCCCATATACTTATAGCGCTGATCAACACCCACCCGGGACTGGTACACCCCCCCTACCAGATCCTGCTGGATCCATCCCTGTATAGAATGGTTAAAAAAGATGAAGGATAACTTAGAGGACGTGTGCAATAAAGATGACACCACCTTTTCAGAGCATTTGTTTCCCAGGTAAATTACCACTGAATCATGTGATCTGTATATTGTGCTTTTGAGATCATACACCAGTGTTTAACATGCCAACGTTTATGGTACATGTTCTCTGACAAAAGTCACAATTATAATAGTTGTACTTACTTTTCTATAGTCTTACAGATGGCCTAAGAGTAAAGTAGATACAGGTACTGTATCTATTAATAATGTCCTTTCAGATTGGCAAAACACTGGGATGACGTGGTTTCCGCCGACCATGTGGTTAACGGTGATGGTGAGGGTGGTTCGTTTAAAGGAATTGACTTGCTTGAAGGGTGGATAATCACTGGTGAAACTGTGCAAGATACTGGAACAAAGAAGACAAAAACATACACCTGGACTGCCAGATCGCCTCATGATTGCCTAACAGACATGACAACGTTTATTGATGTTCTTAGGACCGATCTCATGGAGAAGTATGAAGCAGTCGTACCTGACAAGGTGAAACAAATGGCCATCTTCGACATCGAAAATGCAGTTGTCATGTTGACTGAATATTCATTTACAAATGAACATTTGGAGGTGTCCCTTGAGGGCAGAGTGGCATGGGAAACCTACGGTGTGGTGGAATTTAAACGGTTTTACAAGACGGTTTGCAATCTGTCACAAGTTAAAAGCTTTGCAAAAGAACAACCTCAACTAAATCTTTTGCCACATGATCATGAACTGATTTTTAGGAAATACAAAGGTGTTCTGCGAGAAGTAATTTGGGGACAAAAGTACGACGTCCTTAAAAATATCGTAAGAGATATTTCGAATTCTCCAATCAGCGAGCTGGAAAATTTTCGTGTGGTAAAGCTGCTTCCGATCCACGATGAATTCTCCCTCAAGCAACGGTTTTTGGCTACACTTTCATCAGGGGAAACTCACATAGTTATCACTAGTGAAAGTTTCTTATTCTCCGAGATCTACACCAATCCAGGCTTGTATAATGATATCGGTAACGAAATGTGCATCGCGATCGATGTTGCACTTGGCGCCTCGGGATGTGAAGCCGTTGTTGAAGGCTTTTATAGCCTTGTAAAAACGCATAAGAAGAATGGAGGCCAGTCAAATACATCTCTAGTGCAGAGATCCATTGTTGATTGGGCTTTACCCCATCCGATTCAATGTCCTAATACAGTCTGAAAAATTACCATGCTCTATACCAATGGTGATCCCAGTCGTGGATTGAAGAAGCATCGCGACGTGCGTTTCTTCGACGCACGTGGAAGAGCTTCTTCCAAGTACAGTGTTAGCAAAGTTGTGGACAGGTTGGTCCAGGAGTCTTCACGTTGGCCACATATTATACATGAAGACATCTAGATTACTCTATGCGTACAAAAATGTTGACTGTTGTGTCTCGTACTCCCAAAATTTGTTTTGGGCTTTGGTTCCTTAATATAAGATAATCATATATATATATATATATATATATATGTGAATTTTTAAAACATGATCGTGTTATAGATTTGTTCATCCAATGAAATACTGAAAATATTCTGCAGTAGATGAGCCACAATTACTGCAAAAGTGCAAAGTAATATTGGTACCCATTGCAACAGGCATATAGGATGTTACCCGGCTAATCTAACTCCCCGTCATGTCAAGTGCGCCCTGGAGGGGTAAGCCACGAGGAACATTTAGGTCAGGTGCGCCAAAATTGCAACGAGAAATCGCCCTCGGGTGCGCTAGTGACACGCTCTACAAACTGGCTAATTAACAAAGCATCACTGCATCAGTTGTTGGATGACCAAACCGTTGAAAACTACATATCGAGAATGTCTTGTTGTGCACATCTATTTTGTAAAATCTTTGTGCCTTATTGTCTGAATGGCCTTTAAGGCAATTATGGACAAATATTGTTTACAAATTCATACATGTAATTTCAATTTGGTTTTATGTCTTCAATGCATTTTATAGCAAGAAATTTGTTTTCATAGTTTCTTGTCATGACTTTCCGAGACATAAACCTTGTAAACAGCACATTTCCGTCTGTATACCGTAGCTTGACAAGCAGACTTTGCCAATATTCGCAAATATTCACTTCAATTGTCAAACTCACTTCAATTTAATGCAATCGAACCAGCCTTTACCAAAAGCAAAACGTTGCGTAGCACAATGTCCAGGTTAGATTCTTGCACAAACATCCGATCCCTCAAAAACTTAAATCTCCTCATTTTCCCCACCAGTTTGGCTTCTTGTTGTCCTTATTGTGATTTGGGTAAATAAAAATTTGTCCGCCATTTTGCATCAATGATGCAAGTACTTCGTGTAAGATAACGTTATGGAATACCTTTTGTGGAACAACCGCTGTATTTGAGTACAGGCGAAATGACCGATTTTGCATGCAAAATGCCAAGCGTGATATAAATGTCCACAAGCAAATCTACTTAATCTAGTCGTGTAGAATTATACTTTCGCGATAACGTGATGTGGTTGCTCGAAAAAGCATTTGCAAACTGGATTTGCTGATTCGTTTTCCTATACGGCCTTCAACCAATCTCGCACCTGATTGGTCTGTTCTTTCCGTCCCCAGCAACCGGGTAGCAACCAGGAGCAGAATCAGTAGAATGGTACGTAGAATGACCTTTAATATGTAGTTTATTCGCTTTGTTCTTTAAAAAATTAAATACGATATTAATGCCCAGGTGTTGCTCGGTGTATAACTGTAAATTTACATCAGAAAACGCTCCTGAAAAAAGTTTTCATCAATATCCGAAAGATATTAAAGTGCGCGATATTAAAGGGAACACTTTGAGCCAAGTGAGCACTCGTACGTCTGCTCGTACCACTTTACAGATGAAGACTTTAGACAGCCAAACAAGGACTCTCCTGCAAAATTTAGAAAAGTTACCCTTAAACCAGGTAGTATTCCCTCTTGCAACTTGCGTTGCCAAGGTACTGATGAGAGAACTCTGCAGCGTAATTCTCGCACATCTACAAAAGCTCGATCAACACCACCAGTAGAAGGTAGAGCAAGCAACGTCGGTCAGATTCACCCGCATGTTAATGTCAATAGGCCTTTTCTGAAATAGACTGGAAATGAGCGAGCGCAAGGCATTGTGGTCTAGCTTCGGTACAAACAGGGTAAAAATAACAATTCCGTGAGTTAAACGTTTTGCCGTAGTTACTGAAATATTGCTGTAAAATCTACAAAACATGAATGCAAACATTGAAGAATTTTCACACATGAAAAATGACCAGCTCGGATCATTCTTGCGAGAAAGAGGAATTCCCATCATGACAAGAAGAAGAAAGATCGTATTACTCTTGCCAAAGCAGCGAGTAGTATGGGCATCCATCGTCGTCCAAAACCAGAGGAAATAAGGGCAGATGTCGAAACGGATAAGGAGAATCTGTTGACTATGGAAAACGGCATTATCAAGCTTCCGTGTCCAGATAAGTTAACTGCTGGTTGGAGGCAGAAGCTAAGCAATCTTCCCATTATATCTAGTAAAGAAGTAATTGACTATATTGATAAGCGTAAGTGCAATTTAATTACAATTATTTGAACAATTAAAGAACAATTTATACTTGCATGAATTAATGTTTAAATACACAATATTTTCTTTTTGCCAAGGTCTTGACCATTTCAGTGTTGATGTTGATGCTGAGCGCACAAAAGCTTTGAAAGATGGTGAAAATCTACTTATATCAGGTCATGTAAGAAATGTAGAAATGCACACAATCAGTCCAAACCTCAAGTATTGCTTTGTTAAGGCAATAGTGAACCCTGCAATGTCCAGGACTCAAGAACCATACCGGGTGTGGGTAGTACTTCATAAAGAGATTGCAAGTATTGAAGCTGGATATTGTGCTTGTACTGCCGGGTAGTATTCTCTACTAGTTACTTTGTGTGACCAGGTAGTGACAGGCTTGCAACACCCATGCAATGTATATAGGAGATGCACACCTGTCAAATACTCTTCTTAAAAAACCCCAAATAAAACTCAAATGTGGCCAAATGAAGAGATTGTTAATTTGTTATTTGTGTAATTAATTCAATTAGAATATTCACATTCCATTTTAGAATGTGCACATTCAATTGTTATGGAAATCTTTTTAACTGTTTTGTAGATTGAGAGGGTTTTGTAAACATGTGATGGCATTACTTCATCTTATCGTTAGAGAAGTTGAACAGGGCTGCAATGTTGCATGCACTTCAAAACCTCAGGAATGGCACTAGCCTAAATCCAAGGGAAAAATCCATGAGCCTGAATTTATCAAAAACCTTGTTGTTCATCAAACAAAAGGGCAGTTTCATACCACTCCAAATGATTTCGTAAAAAGTAGTAGAAGCACTCATGACCCAAGAAGTTACGCTTATCGTAAAGAAAGAACTCTTTTTTGACCTGGACAAATTAAAGAGAATAACGAATGGCAATTGTGCTGTTTTGCTGTACACTCCTCTAAGTAATGGCATTAATGAAATGGTAAACTTGTGTTGTGATAATGATATAAATGCAGAACAGTTAAATGAATGTGTTGAAGTTAAAAGTATTCCACATATTACAAATGAAATTTTGAAAAATAAACCTGGACTCAGTTTAACAGAATTTCAGGAAGCACTTAAACAAGAAACGAAAGTAAATGAACAATCAGCAAACAGAGTGGCTTTTAAAACAAAAAGCCAAAGCAGTTCATCTACCTGGTTTGCACTGCGGTTAGGCCGAATAACTGCATCTAAAGTCAAACAGTGTATGAAAAAGGTGAATGATGATGGTATTGTGTCCCGGAAGAATAATAGTATTTTAGGTAATATTTTGGCCTATACACCGCCAATTCAAACTAGGGAAATGAAACATGGAATCAAAATGGAACGCACATGTATCAATCACTACACTGCAATACAGAAAAAAATCATGTCAATTTTCAGGTGACTTGTTCTGGATTGCATATTTGTGAAGAGCATCCTTTCATCGCTGGTTCACCGGATGGGATAATTAACTGTTCTTGTCTGCCAGAGTCTCAAAACTGTGGAGTGCAAGGAAGAAAAGGTTGCCTAGAAGTAAAAAACCCATTTACTAGTGATAAAATAGCTGTTTGGGCAGCCAAGCCATCGTCTTGTTTGGCTGTGCAAAATGGAATAGTAAACTTGAACAGAGGACATCAATATTATGCTCAAGTTCAATGCCAAATGTTTGTGACTAATACAGATTATGCTGATTTTGTTGTACGTACTAATGCTAGGTCATCAAATATTCATATTGAGAGAATTAGTAAAGACAGCAAGTTTGTTGAAAACATGGTAACTAAGTGTAGAATATTTTTTAACGAAGTAATAGTGCCTGAGCTCTATAATGGGCAAGTAAAGGCACATTACACATTTAAATTTGTACAAGAAGTTGTTGGTAAGATTGTAGATCGTGTGTGCTTTTTAGAATCTCAATCAACTGCGGTTAGAGTAAGTAAAACAAAAAAATTGAGGATTGTGTAATTTTATACATATTTAACATTTAGCATATACTACACAATAACAGTAAAGGTTGAGTTTGGGAACAATGTGTTAATTAAAGTAAATATTAGCTAATTATTAATTGTTATGTAATACACTTACAAATTAAAAAACCACAAGTGGATGTGCAAAATTGTTTATCAGAAAGAATGGCATTTTTAAAGTTTACTAATTATGCCTTGAGCAGAGTTTTCTAGGTAACTTGTGTTTATAATTTGCGCATGTACAGTGCCAATTTGCTTGTTTAAATACTTACATTAAACTTAGTCTTTTTGAATGGGCACCAAAATACCCATTAGATTTACAAGTGCTCCAACAACAAAGAAAATTTTATCAACCATGTCTATCATTGTTAGTGGTATAGGGCCTCTTGTAATTTTATAATTTTTCCACCTTCCAATTGCTCTCTCAACATGAATTCTTGCATTTGAAACATCAGCATTATAAACATTTTGTGCCAGTGAAAATTGTTCATCTTTGCGTTTAAATTCTGGTATTATTAATTCAACTTCTTTCATTAAAAAGTCATCTATGTCTGTCAAACCCTTATCTGCCAACACCTTGTCTCCTTTTTTCAAATTCTCAAAAATGCCAGATCGTCGAACCATTTCAACATCAGACATATCTCCTCCAGCTGCTTCAGAGATAAATGAGATACTTCCTCCTGGAGTGCAAGCAACCAAGACTTTAAATGTGTGTCTTTGTTTATAGTTAGAATAAAGGACAGAATTAGTACTGGTCATTGATGGCCTCTCTGTTTGTAATTCTGATGCATCAATTATTGCACAAACATTGTCCTCATATCTTTTAAAGCATTCAGGATAGTATCTTTTCAGCATGTCCTGTGATGGCCAGTAAATCAAAGGCTTCATTTCAAGTGCCAGTAAAGATATCAAAGTAGTAATTGTAACAGAAATTAATGAAGCTGATACATTAAACAAACCAGCAATAAATTCAATGTTCACATTGTGTCTAAGTTTAATGAGCGTGATAAGTAGCTCATCCTCCAAGCATAGCTTTCTCTTTGGTCCTGGTTTATTCTTGTCATTAACTTGATAATACTTACCTGTGCTTGATTTCTCACCCCTATAGTAGTTCATGTTTTTAGCAGGTTCTTTTACTTCCTCAAACAGCCAATTAAAAAGATCATAAGTTGGAAGTCCTGTGTAAACTTTAACAAGTTCATCACTTTTTTTGATGGAATTAATTCCAAAATTGGGTTTTGAAGTCAGATCCATAATTATTTTATTCTTCTCTGAAATAAGTTCTTTATTTTCCTTCTCTTTTTCCTGTAGTTTCATTTTTAATTTAAGAATTTCTGATTCATATTCTTCATCTTTGGACATGTGAGTTGTTTCAGCATTTGGTGTACATGGTTGAGAAGTAGTACCATCACCTTTAGGATCAGAATTTGATTCCACGTTTCCAGTTGATTCTTGCTCATTATCTCCTTTTCTCCTAAATTTTCCCCTGATCTTGTCAGACGGGGCTATACGTCGATAAACCACCCTTCTCTCTTTACATTTTATTTCATGTTTAACAGAATAACCTTCAAGATACATTGAAGGGTGAGGTGATTTTGGACGTGGTTGTCCATACTCAAAGTGGTTACTACAAACAAGGGTAGAGGAGGTGAATTTAGACAAGTTTTGGCGGTGTAATAAATCGGCCCATTTCTTGTACCAAGATGTCTTTGGGCATGTATGAAATTTGATAATAGCTGCATCACCAAGATTTTCTTTTACATGTGACATAATAACCCACCTAACAAAAAACGTACGACATTGGTGAATACACGAAGAACAGATGAAAAGAATATGTTTATAACATATTAATTAAAGCGATAAAAGCTACCGGTTTTCCATGTCAAATTATGTTTAATAGTATTGCGTTTTGAACGTTGCTTGCAATAAATTTAAAGCATAACGCACCTTTCCTTGTATCTTGTGTCATTGTTGCATCCAAAAACTGCACAGCGAGGCATAAATATACAAATATGAAAAATACAACGCAAAATTGTCGATTGAACCTTCGCTTTTCACTCTCGCCAGCAGATTGTTTGTGCCGAAGCTAGACCACAGTGCCTTGCGCTCGCTCATTCCAGTCTATTTCAGAAAAGGCCTATGTTCCTGCTGAAAAGCCCACTGACGAGAATATATCTTTTCAAGAATGTTATTTATTTAGTGATTGTTTCGTCGGGGTTGAGGCGACAGGTTAGCAATACAACCAAGGAATTTCGCAAACCGTATTAATGATATGTTTGTTAATACCAAAGTATCAAGAATCAAAGTATCAAAGTAATTCGATCTAAATAAAGTACAATAATATAATAGTATTTACTTGAAATATTTATAAGCATGCATAAAATTAACGTTGTATTATACAAATATCAAAACTATCGTATAATGTAAATAAACCGTTCGAAAATATGTCAAAATGTCTTACTTCTGTGGCGATATTCCTCGATCTTAAACAGTTCCGGTTAGCTTCATACTTTCTTTAACACTATCTCAAAACATGCGTCTTATTTCGTGTTTATTTACTCTTATAATCCCGTGTTAAAACTATAGTTCTCCTTGAAAATATCAACCTTAACTCTCAATATGTCAACATGCAAAGTTACAAAGTTCACTTCCGGTTATCTTCACACACGTCTTTCACGTGAATATCACGCTGCTGATCCACTCTCCCCCCCGATGAGGAGACCTCCTCATCCCATTGTTTACTGTTACTCATCTCCGTATCCTTCTGCAGGGTATAGTACTGCGATCTTCGTAATGGGTCTTTCGTAGTAGGTGGTAGCCGTCTTAACCTTTACATTGCGCACTCTTCCATCTTTTCCAGGAAATACGTTCACAATTCTGCCCGTAATCCACTTTCCACGAACAGCATTAGAATCTTGAACCACGACTATGTCATCAACTCGAACATTTCTTCTCTCAACCTTCCATTTCTTTCTGGTGACTAAGGATGGGAATACGTCTCTGTACCAACGCTTCCAAAAACTGTCGATGATCTTCTGAATAAATTCAACACGATGATGAGGATTTTTCGTTTCACGGAATGGTCCTTGTGGTACCATGGCTGTCGCTCGACCAAGAAGGATATCGTTTGGACAAATGAAACTACCGTCATCTGGGTCGTTCGGGATCCTTCCAATAGGGCGTTGATTTATTAGGTTAGCAGCTTCCAATAGGCAGGTATATAGCTCAAATGGCGTCAGGATTTGTTCACCGATTGAGGTTTTCAGTGCTTTCTTTGCTGTCTTGACTAAGGCCTCTGCACATCCGTTATGGTGCGGTGCGGCAGGGGTAACGAATTTCCACTCCATTCCTTTCTCTGCGCTGAATTCCTTTAACTCTTGCTCATTCCATCCCCGGACCATTTCTCGGAGTTCACGCTCAGCCCCCACCAGCTGCGTACCATTATCACTTATCATCAAGGTTGGTTGTCCACGGATTGCGAAGAATCTACGTAATGTTTGCAGAAATTCCATCGTAGAATAGTCTACTGCGAGTTCCAAGTGCACGGCACGAGTATTTAAACAAGTGAAGATAATGCCGTAATGTTTTGTGGTTTTGTTTCGACCAATTTTAACTACATAAGGACCAAAGTAGTCACAGGCGGTGCGATAGAAAGGTGGCGTGTGTGGCTCCAGACGGGTTATTGGTAGGTCTGACATGAACTGCTTCTCGACTTCAGCTTGCATTCGGCGACATTCTACGCATCGGAACTTCACTGATTTGGCTAAATCGTGACATCGTATGATCCAATAATTTCGCTTGATCTTCGCAACAGTTGCTGCAACACCTGAGTGGCCATTTAGGTGGAAGTAACGGGTAATCAGTAGAGATATCCAATGTTCACGTGGCAGTAAGACTGGGTGTTTGGCATCGTAAGAAATTATTGCTTCACTCACGCGTCCTCCGACTCGGATTACATCATCTTCATCAACAAAGGGTGTTAGTGCTTTAAGTTCTCCCTTTTTCAGGCGGTGCCGAAGTGATTTCTGACTTTGCTTGATCCAGTATTGTTCGGCGTGCTTTAACTCTTTCGTTGAGATTGGTTTAGGCTCTGTCGTGTCCACTGCTTGAGATAATTCAGTATTTTCCTCCATTCGATGTTTCTTTTGTATTTTGTTAATAAATCGGAGCACGTAAGCAGTGACTCGGAGAAGCTTTCTCCAGTTGGAAAACTTCTTACACGGAATGACTTCTGACGCTTCGGTTAGTTGTAAGACGGGTTTTACCTTTCGGCGTTCCGACTGATCGACTTCTATAGGGATGGTGGTTGGACACGACTCCTTTGGCCACTCTTCTTCCGGTAATTTCAAGAATTCTGGACCATGCTTCCATCTGCCTATCAGTTGTTGGGCGGGTATCCCTCGAGATACATCATCTGCAACGTTTAGCTCTCCGGATACGTGCCTCCACTGGTTTGGCTCTGACTTGGTCTGGATCTCGGCTATTCGGGCGGACACGAATGGTTTGAACTCTCTTGCTTGGTTGCGGATCCACGATAGGACAATGTGACTATCAGAAAAGAAGATAATTCTTTCGAACTGCATTCGAGACTCTTTGATGATGGAACGACACAATCTTACTGCAAGGACTGCTGCTTGTAGCTCTAGACGTGGTATGGTCAAAGTTTTCAGAGGCGCTACTCTCGACTTTGCCGCCACAAATCTGATTACAAAGGTGTTGGTTTCTGTTCCCCATCGAATATAGGCACACGTTCCAAAGGCTTCGATTGACGCGTCGCAAAATATACAAAGTACAGGAGCTCCAATCACGTTATCTGGCGTAAGGGACCTTTCGAAGGTGACGTTGTTCAAATCGCTCATTTCTTGGAAAAATCGTGACCACATTGCTTGGTATTCTTGTGGTAATTCTTCATCCCACTGTAATCCTGCCAACCACAGTTTTTGCATTCCTATTTTGGCACGGACTAGGTAAGCTGCAGCTGCGCCAAGGGGGTCGTAGATTCGAGCTACTTGGCTTAATATGCATCTCTTCGTAAGAATGTTAATCTCAGGGGGATTCACTTTGAACCCAAAAACGTCATCGCGATGGTTCCAGACGGTTCCCAAAACTTTCTCTTCAACTGGGCCTTGTAGCAGTTTCATTCCCGGTTCGCCTGTCTCATTAGTGATTTCAACACCCTCCGTTAAGGCTACATTAGAGAGCCATCCCTTCACGTGAAAACCACCGTTGGAAAGAACTTCATCAATCTCTGTCGTTAATTTTGTAGCTTGCTCCGCGAAATGAACCGAATCACATATGTCGTCCATGTATGTGTTCTTTTTTAGGACTTCAGCAGCCTCAGGATTGCGTTTCTCTCCTTCCGTGGCGGTCTTTTGTAGAGCAATCTGTGCCATTGCCGGGGCTGGCCTGTCACCAAATGTCAGTACCGTTTTGACATAAACATCAGGCTTTCGATCCGTTTCCAAATTTCTCCATAGGTACCGGTGTACGTGCTGGTCTTGCTCCGGGATTAGGACTCTGTGATACATCTTAGATACATCCGCGCTGATAGCTACTTCATTCTCTCGAAATCTTAAGAGTATTCCAAATAGATTGTTCAAAAGGTCAGGGCCTTTCATCCAGTAATCATTAAGTCGGTGCCCCTTATAGGATGCAGAGGAATTAAAAACAATTCGGATCGGTGTGCTCTTCTTCTCGGGTCTAACTATTTCGTGGTGCGATATGTAGTGGATGGGACCTTTGTACGACTCTAACTCTTCACTGGATAATTTTCGCGAGAAGTTCATTTCCGTCATCTCCTCCATCTGCTTATTATACGCTTCAGCATGGGTTGGATTCATGGCTAGTCGACGTTCAGTTGCCTCTAATTTTTTCTCTGCTTGGCTTCGGTTATCAGGTAATTCTGTTGCATCTTTAATCCAAGGGTAGGGAACTAACCACTGACTGCCAACCTTTTGACAGGAGCTTTCTATAATCTTGGCTTCGTAGGCTTCGATCGGGCTTAGCTTCTTGGTTTCACATGAGCACATCTTTCCTTCCACTCCCATAGACTCGGTAGTCCAAAAGTCAGACATATCGATTGGATTTGAGCACTTAACGTGAAAGACTTGACTGACGTTTTCTAACCTTTCATCAGACGTTGCTCCAAAGACAACCCACCCCAATGGTGACTGTCTTGCGACAAGACTACCAGCTTCCTTTGTTTCACCAGTGTGTAATTTTGGGTGATCGATTCCTAACAGGATATCAACTGGACCATTTTTCCTGCGTAATTTTTCTCTACCAAGACCAAAGGTTTCAGCTACGTTATCCAGCTTAATTACCGAGACATCATTGCTAATACTTGGAATCCCCACAGCAGTAACTGTATGAATTGAATGATTCTCTAGGGATCGAATACGAAAGCGATACATCTTCGTTTCCATTTCATTCTCTTCTCCTCCGACTTTTGCCATTGTTATGGTGACCGTTTTACCTTTGAGACCGAGTTCCTCTGCCACTGTCGTCCGTATTAAGCTGATTTGAGCACCAGTGTCCAGTAGCACATTCACTTGTTTCTTGATGTTGTGTGATCCAAGGATTTCCGTCTGAATAGTAGGTAACATAGTCTCTCCGCTTGTTGTAACCGAGGACACAACAGGTTTGTTTGCATTGTGCAACAGCGGGTGATGATAATGCTTGCACTGAACTCCGTTGACAACCTCACTGCACTGACGCCTTCTGGAACACGTCGCCATGTTGTGATTTCTGCCCGCTCTTTTCAGACAGCTATAACAGGCATGATTTTCCCTGACTACTCTAAAGCGATCGCTGGAACCCAAGGCAAGGAACTTTTGGCATTGGTCGGTCCAATGTTCTGAGGTTTTACAATACCAGCACTTGTGACTTGTTTGCTTTCCATCTTCTCTTCCGGCTACATGTCCAACATGTTTGGGTGATTGCCATAAATTTCTTAATGGTGCCGTTGCTCTCATTCTGGATTTCATCTCACTCGTCATCCAAATAAGTAATGTCTCCAACGTAACTTCACTCTTGGTACTTTCAAGGTAGCGTGACCAGACTTTGCGATCGTCCGATGACAATTTCTGTTCAATAATGGCTAGCATGTGGTTGTTATTCATGTCATTCTCCCGTCCCACTTCCTTGAGAGTGTTAAAACTCCGCTTGACCAAATGAACTAAATCACAGAATCGGGCGTCTTCTCCGTCCTTTATTGGCTTAAATTTAGATATATCTTGCGTGATGATATCAGCTACAAATCGAGGGTCTCCATACACCGAATTCAGATACTCCCATGCAGCGTCATAGTCTTGGCCAATACCCTTTATCATTTCCAATGGTTTTCCTTGTAGGCTAGATCGTAGAATCGTTACCGCATCTCTTGCTGTATCTTGTTTCAACCAAATGCTTAAAGTCAGCTCTAAATGTTCCAAATTCTCTGACGTCACCAGCGAATTTCGGCATTTTAGGTTTCTCAATTCGAAAAAGACTTTGAGCATGGTTAACATGAGCTGCTGTCACCCCGGTATTTCCAGCTGAGTCAAACGAATCATTAGTAAGAGCATTCGTTTGCACGTTGTTGCCTTGATCTTCTTGAGTCAATACTGTTGTTGGTATCTCGCCGATGTTTTCAATTCCTTCATTCGCTGTCAATGTATCATTCTCTTCGGCAGCGGGCGTTTCTGTATTGGAACCTTGAGCTTCAGGTGGAGAATTTTCTGCGGGCTTACTTGTACTTCCGGTTTTAATATTATTGTTTAATGTCTGCTGTTTCATATAATCTTGAGCATCTATCTTTAATCGGAGAAAGGTTTCCTGACACTGTTCAATCCACCGTTCTTCTTCTTCGAATTGTGCCTCGTCTTCGATTAGCATTGTAACTTCTTCGTGTTTAGCCTCGAGTTCGGAATATACTTCTTCGTAATTGTCTAACGTCTTTTGAATCTCTTCATTCGAGCGATTTCCAATTATTTGCATATTAATAACTTTCCCAATACGTGTTAAAGCCGCTTTGCCATTTCTTCGCTTTTTTTTAGCTTTCTTTAATTCTTCTTGAACAGCCTCCATTGTTTATTTCTGTTAATAATTCGTCTCAACTCCTTTCGAATACGCGGTTAGCAAGAAATCGAATAGTGTTTCGTCGGGGTTGAGGCGACAGGTTAGCAATACAACCAAGGAATTTCGCAAACCGTATTAATGATATGTTTGTTAATACCAAAGTATCAAGAATCAAAGTATCAAAGTAATTCGATCTAAATAAAGTACAATAATATAATAGTATTTACTTGAAATATTTATAAGCATGCATAAAATTAACGTTGTATTATACAAATATCAAAACTATCGTATAATGTAAATAAACCGTTCGAAAATATGTCAAAATGTCTTACTTCTGTGGCGATATTCCTCGATCTTAAACAGTTCCGGTTAGCTTCATACTTTCTTTAACACTATCTCAAAACATGCGTCTTATTTCGTGTTTATTTACTCTTATAATCCCGTGTTAAAACTATAGTTCTCCTTGAAAATATCAACCTTAACTCTCAATATGTCAACATGCAAAGTTACAAAGTTCACTTCCGGTTATCTTCACACACGTCTTTCACGTGAATATCACGCTGCTGATCCAGTGATGATGTAAAGGACATAGGCGACTTGAAGTCCAAGGCAATGGAATTGCAAGAAGAAAACAAGATGTTGCAAGAAAAACTATTCAGATTTAAAAATCTCACAGAATATCAACTTAAGAGCTATACAGGATTGGAACTATCAGTATTTCAAACAATCATTGAAATGATCAAAAGATTTTTTCCCCTAAAGTATTGGACTGGAAAAACTGTAACTAAAATCAGCGTGGAAGATGAATTACTGATCTTTCTAACGAAATTAAGGTTGGATTTGCCCTATTTTGATCTTGGATCAAGGTATTCTGTGAGCATTACCACCATTCAGAATATATTTCTTACCTACCTCCATGCATTCCATGAGATATTTTTTGTTGGTTGCATGAACAAAATTCCCTCATTGGAGAAAAATAAAGCTAGTCTGCCTGAGTCATTTGGGGACATCGCAAACTGTCGAGTAATAATTGACTGTACAGAGTTCCGGATCGAGTCTCCTAGAAAAGATCTTAATGCAGCTGCACAAACCTTTAGTAATTACAAGCACTACCTTTCATCAAAGTTCCTTATTGGTGTCGCACCAAATGGCACAATTACATTTGTGAGTCAAGGCTTTCCTGGCAGTGCAAGTGACAAAATTATAACTGAGGAATCAAAGATAATATCCCATCTTGAGGTAAGGTAACAAATACATACTTTATGAGTAGAAGTGAGTCACAAATGCAGTATCAATAACAGAGGTTCTGAATTGCCAAAGGAAAAGTTGGAATGTATTAGTTAATAATTGAGTTAATAATAGATCTAATTCTTTCTGCATATTTGTGAGACATCCTTTTTTATATTATCTTTTGACAGGCAGGAGATCTTATCTTAGCAGACAAAGGTTTTATAATTCATGATCTTTGACCAAAAAATGTATTTTTGAATTTACCTGCATTCCTCTCAGGGAAAAGTCAGTTTACAAAAGAAGAAGCAGTTTTCTCAAGGCGAATTTCCAGATGTAGGATTCATGTTGAAAGGGCAATTGAAAGGTTAAGAAACTACAAGATATTGGGTCTGATAACTGCATCTCTCAGACCTTATGTTGACAAAATTGTTCAAGTTTGTGCAGCACTGGTAAATCTTCAGACACCAATCATATCTGATGTTCTGAAAAGCTAATTAAAATTTATACCTTTAATGTTGTTGCTTTCAACATTTGAGTGTATATTCAAATGTTCATTATACTAAACACTTTTTGAATTTGCTTGAGCATGAACATGGCAGAACAATACATGTCTTGAAATTCAGACTGACAATATGTATTGAAGAAGCATTTTTTTATTTCTAGCCAACAAAAATATGGCATTAATTTATTCAGGTAAAAATGTTTTAGTTTGGGTAAATTTTGTTCCATCCATTCTGGGTTCTTCTTCACAAGAATAATTTTTAAATCCTTAGTTGTCCAAATCACAAAATGAGCCCAATTGAATTTTGTGGCAGCCATCTCGGCCTGGACTTGATGCCAATAATTATGTTGGCAGTTCAGATTTAAAGTTTTGGTGAGGTAAAAGGCCTTTTTGGACTCCTTATCATTCAATTCTGCCTGTACCATTTCATTGATGGTAGCATTCCTATGCTTCCATGGGCATTTCACCTCCAACACCCCTTTTCCAGGAAGTTCTAAGGATGTACTAGTTATTATTCCATCAGGTGTACTACCAAGATATCCACATGGAAATAAGTATAAGCCGGCATTCTGAACAGTATTCCCAGTTGCTTTCATATACTGATTGATGGCAAGACTTTCTTGCATTTGTCCCCACATTATTGACTCCTTTGTCCCAATGCAGTATTCTCCCCCTAACTTTTTAAACAGAGAGGGTGGGTATGGCCTATTAAATATTGTATGTCTTTCAACTGCACCCAACACATCACCAAAATTGCTTCCTGTCAGCCGCAATCGTCTAAATTTCCCCCACATTTGACAATTTCTTTGCTCAGTTGTGTGCTCAGCCAACCAAGCAATTTGTTCTTCAGAAACTTTGCACTTTTCAACAAATATATCCTTATCCCGAATAAATTCCTTCAGTACTAATGATTGTTTACAGAGTCCTTCTGGCTCTGGTTCTAATAACCATTTCATAGGACACAACACTGCAGTATTGTTTAACTTTTTATGCAAAAATAATCTGTCCTGTTGAGAAACATCTCGTTGTGTGGCCTTGTAGTCCGGCCTGCTACACGGAAAGAAATCTTTCATAGTTTTCCCGTCTTGTTTTGCCGCTTTCTTTGGTCTTGCAATCCATGAATTTGGAAGGTCAGTTTTTGAGAGACCCCTTTTATTAGCATAAATTGCTGTGACAGCCATATGACTACAAATCCAATTTCCTCGCGGACACTCACATGAACCAGTTAATATGTTTCCATCGCCATTGACCTCGAGCGACACTGCATAACATTTGTCTTTCATGGACGCTCTTTCCGTTTATCATATGATCTCTCATTTGAACTTCTAGTACAAAACCAGACTTAAATTTTTGTTCCCCCTTTTCAATACTGTTTTGGTCGTCTTTAAAAAAACTTAACATTCCGCTTAATGTTATGACTTCCAATGGTTCTTTTCCCTCCATGTTATATTTGGAGCAACATACAAGTCAAATGACCAGTGCTTGGTTGTATATAAGAAAGTTATTCTACATTTTCTTGATAAAAACAGACACCAATCGATCTTGTTTTTTATTTTGACTTTCGCGGTTTTCCTGGTTGCTACTCGGTTGCTAGGGACGGAATTAAAGAACAGGCCAATCAGGTGCGAGATTGGTTGAAGGCCGTATACTTCAGGAAGTTTTCACAAGTCTTCCAGTTGTCGTAAACAATGAAAGTGGGAAATGTACCAAGGCTATACGAAAGCAATTCTTCAAGATAAAATTGCCGACTTTTATGAGGGGTCATCAAAAATACAGTTCTAAATTCTGTTTTGGTGAACCTAATTATGTTATTCAAAATAACTAGAGCGGAATTTGGTGTATCACAACAGAATTTGAAGCGTTACAACAGGATTTGGAGCAACACAATATAATTTGGAGGCCGTTGGATTAACACAACAGAAGATGAAACAACAGAAATTGAAATAGCAAAACAATAGAGCAAAAGATCATAATTTGCAACAGCTGTTTCAAATTCTATCCTGCTGTTTCAAATTCTGTTCTGCAGCATCAATTTCGGTTCGACATCCACAAATCACCGGATTGCGGGAGCAAAAAGTTAATTTATGATATTTATCATAATTGTTCTTGATAATATCTAGGCAAATATTTTCTCCCTTGAATTAGTTGGGGCCTCCTCAATTAAAAAAGGCCAAAATGAAAAAATACTCCATTTTAAAGAGACATGAACCCATGAATTTCTTGCCTAGACAAAACATTTCCATTCATTATTAATAGAACAATATTGTGCGAGTATTATTATTGTGTGATTTATTGTTAATAGAATGTTTACCCAGTGAATATTCTATTAACGTGATACGCAGTGAAAACCACGTTCTCGCGGGAGATTATGTCCTTCACTTTCGAAGACGTGCAATATCTCCATCGAAAACATTTAACGTCTGAACAAAATGTAGTCGTAGTTGACATCATCCTGTATTCCTCTTTGATGTCTATAATAACCACAAGTTATCAAAAATTAACTTCTAGTTCCAGCACTTCCGGTGATTTGTAGATGTCGAACAAAAATCGAGACTGTAGAACAGAATTTCAAACTGCAGAATAGAATTTTAAGCAGCTGCTGCGAATTTGTTCTTTTCCTCCTAGTTTTATTTTGTTGTTTCATACTCAGTTCTTTTGCTCCAAATTCCGTTGTGTTGTCTCAATTTCTGTTGTCTCAAATTCTGTTGTGTAACTCCAAATTTTGTCCTAATTATTTTGAATATGAGAATTGGATTCACCAAAACAGAATTTAGAACTGCATTTTGGCGGTGATGACCCTTCGTGACTCACTAACAGGGTATTAGCTCATGCCCCACTAACAGAGCAGCGATTAAGATACGATAGGCTTATCAAACCCGTCAAATAATGAATCTTTTGTTAGGCATTAGCAATTAGTATTGCATGCGCATAATACTGGAAATCAGCGCATTAGTTTGTGCATACAGACACAGTTAAAAATTCGTAATCAAATAGTCTTTAGCACTTGCCATACAAGAAGAGTTTTAAAGCCGGTTATTTCTATAATTCGCCGTATAAGGAGCGAAAGGACCTGTGTATCAGTACAATTTGTTAAGTGTATACGTCGCCGTTTAAGGAGCGAGATTTAAGGAGTTTTGATAATTCGACTGTACAATGTTACATTGTTGTGAGTAAATTTGTTTTTTTGTAATCGAAAGAAAATCAGAAGAGAAATAAAGTCATATGAATTAACTAAACAAATGGGACATAAAGGAAATAATTATATGTATGGAATAGACAATGATCACGTGTGTTCAGTAGAATATATACTCCCGAGAGATAAGGACAGTTAGCGAACACCAGTATTGTTCGCTTTGTTTTGGATCACCCCCACGAGATCTGTATTGGACCACACCCACGAGAAATAAGGACAATTAGCGAACAATCAGTATTGTTCTCTTTGTTTTTAAGGTTTGAATAATTTTAGGTTTTAAAGTTTGATCATAGAACAATGTTATGCATTGCGGCATTCAAGCGAACGGAAGGGCTATCTCAGCTAGAGAAACTTGAAGTCGCTGTTGCGACACAAGACCTTTTGCGATCTGAATTACTAGATATTGAGAAGTATTTGAGCGAAGATAAAGGGGATGGTAGGTTTGAGAAACCCACTACAAGCGAAGAAATTCAGTGGAGAGAAAAAGAAAGAATTCCATTGAAAACAAAACGTAATACAGCTTGGGCAGTAAATGTTTATTGAAGTTGGGCGGAATACCGCAATAATAAAATTGAAACGGTCGATGACGAATATTCTTCTGTGCCTCTCAGTTTTGAAACGATGACCATGAAAGAGGAAGATTTTTGGCTATTTAGATTTATATTAGAGAAGAGTGGATGGCAAGCCATACCAGGCCAACACGCTTTATAATATTGCTACTGGGCTAATGAGACATTTTAAAGACGACATTATAAAAGGTTTGATCTTAATATCCTGTCAAAGAACGACGCAAATTTTTCATCATTTAGAAACGCTTTGGATTCTAAATTGGAGGAAATGATAAGTGCTGGTATTGGTAAGACAAAAAGTTCAGCAGATCCATTAACGTCAGTGGACGAAGGACAGTTATGGTCGTCAGGCACTTTTGGTTTTCACTCTTCGCAGGCATTAAGTTATGCCGTCTATTTTTATAACTGCAAAGTGCTCGGGTTTAGGGCTATGAACGAACACATTAATCTGTCGGTTGAACAATACGAGTTTGGAGTGGACAAAACAGGAGATTTTGTTAAGTTTCACGGGAGAGTTTTGAAGAATGTACAAGGTGGCCTTCAACAACGAAAAGTTAATGTTTAAAGAAATCAAGCAATATGCACAGGAATCTAATTCTCGTTGTGTGGAGAAATTATTTAGAGAATACATGAAATGCATTCCAGGCAGTGGAAGATTAAATCGAAAACCGCTTCCACGTAGAGAGCAGGGAGATACCAGATTCGGAATCGGGATAAATACTTTGTCGAGATACCTAAAAACGGTGTGCATAGCAGCAAATGTTAATGTTGAAGGACGGCGATTTACAAATCACTCGGGAAAAGTAATGTGTTCTACTAGACTATACGAAAATAGAAGTTTTGACGAACAGATAATTATGTTAAGAACAGGACATCGAAGCGCTGGTGTACGATTGTACAAGAGGCCAAGCATGACCTCGGTAGAATCTGTATCCTATGCACTTCAACCACCAGCATCTTAGAACCAGAGAGTAAGAGGACAAGAGTTATGAAAGAGTCGGAAGAAAATAAGTTGGAGAAGGAGACTGGAAGACTCATCAAGACGCTGTTCAGGAAACATTAAGCATGGGGAAACTACCATGACAATTCGTTTTGACTGAGGTCCGGTCTGTGGCAAATGTTTAATACACCCATTGTTCGTTTTGTACCTATTTTGTCCAACTCCAGCCACTGTAGTCCATATAGTTAACAGTCAAAAGTCTTCAAAAAGGTATCCACCGAATAGGATAGAAATTCAGACATAAAAACGACGTCTAAGATGAAAAATGTAGTGTAATACACAACTTCATGTTGTCAACTGATGTCAGTGGCGCCACGAAGAATTACAAATTGCTGCTTCAATATCAACATTTTGTGCATTAAATAACGTACGTATTTCGCTTAAATCGATATGGGTGTAACTTTGAAGATCTATTCCCCCGATAAGCTTAATAAACCATGTATTAATTGTGGTAGAGTCGAAAAATATTGTTATAAATAGACACAAGTGTTACACGTTCACTTTGTCGTTCATGTTTCTTTGTCGATTTCAGAATTCGTAAAATTGACCAATCACAGCGAAGCACAAAAGTTCCAACCATTGGCCACAGACCAGGAGGTATAAAGATTTCACGTTGTGTGAATGGTCGTGTGTAACATAACATTTTTTTAAATTGCGTGTATAAATTGTAAATTGTTGTGTGCTTATGTGTATAAGACAAGAGTTATCCCGAATAACGTGTGCATAGTAATAAGTACACAATTTAATTTAAACTGTATATTTCGAATCGATTTGATTCATCTTCAGCAGAAAAGCTTACAAGAATACGTTCTTAAAACACAAGTATAGATACGCATTATCAACAAACTTGCCTTGTGTTTCACGCCGTAGTCAATTCTTAGCGCTTTTCTGTATTTTCCCAGAAAAAATCTCTCACAGGACGAAATCCAAACTTTTTCTCACATTTACGCATTGTGTAAATGTATGAAAGTTACCTATAATTGTGATATGCGCCGTTTAAAGCTATTAAAGGGGGATCCGTACTTTATCTACATTTACCCACGTTTGAAAGGTGTCTTTAATCATGAAATATCTTTATTCATCTTTCCAGGAAAATTTAAATATTTGTAAAGCCGTACGAAACTTTATCTCTCATTTTACATACATGTTTTAAAGGTGATTAAAGAGAACATATTCTTTACTTCGTCTATTTTCTTGAGTTTATATGTTGTTAAAAGAATAGGAAACTTTAAATCACTTTTTATGAAAGATTAAAGGCGATTAAAGTTCCGATTGACTTTATTTAAATCTTGTTAGAAATTAAAGATAAGTAAAGGTATGGTATAACTTTCTTATTCTTTAATTAAATTTGTAGTATGCGCATTAAAGATTATTATATGCCATTTCAGCATTTGGGGAATCGTTTAGATGGATATGGAGGAGTAATCGTGGATAGATTAAGTAAATATAATTTCGGTCGTCGCTTCCTGTTTTGCCTATATTATTTTAAAGGCTGGGTGTGAAATACGAAGATTTGTTTTCGTGGTTTTATCTTTTTTCGTGAATCAAAGAACTTAGGAAATGGATTGTTCAGAGAATAGCGGTTACGTTTTTTGCTCTCACTGCAACGAACTGGTATCAGAAACGACATACAGGCGACATTTGGCTTTACCATCCCGAACAACAAGACAACTTGTCCGGCGACCTGTCGTGTTATCAGATAGTGATTCTAGTAGCGACGAATCTAGACAATCTACATTGATCAACGTTAACGAAGGTGACTGAATGTTATGACTTTTACTATTGTAACATTACTATGGTAATATTCTTTAACAAAATAGTTTTAAAATACTGTATTCATGGGCTAATTATTTAATATTATATATTATATTCAGCTCGTGAAAACCCAGTGGAGGAAGTTTTCCCTGTCAGTGACGAATGCTGTGCTTCAGAGAACACATATCAGGTAAATTCCACAACTGTAAAAATCCACGACTATTCAAGTCAATTTGTTTTATATAGCCTGCAGTAGTTGCCTTTAATAATACACATAAATTACTGTGTTTATCAAGTTCTTCTGAGATGTGATGGTTAGCAGAAGGATTATATGGACATTAGTCATTCGAACCCCTTGACCACCACCCTACCTCAAGGGGGGGGGGGGGGAGGGCAAGGAATTCACTTTGTTTGTGTGAGAAATTTAAATTTCAGGCATATACAAACTGAATGCCCCATGTATACCCTGAGGTTGGGGGTTGGTGGGTTCAAATGACTTGTGCATTATACAACACAAAACAAATCTTCTAGGACATGGGGTCATATGCACAGACCTGTACTATGTACCTGAGAAAATTGCTGCAAAAAATGCTGTAAATATGATTAGCCAAGTGAATGTCAGTACTTTTTTACGATATGATATATAACTAATCACATGAGAATGTCATGTCATTAATGTTAAATTAATTGTAATTCTTGAGAAATTTGTCAAAATACACCCATTCTGGCAGCTCATTAAATTTTGACACATTTTCAAAAAGAATCACTTGTAGTTTTTCAGATTAAGTGCACTGCATCCAGTGTGACACTGACTGTGTGACTTCTGTACCTAGTTTGAAACTAATCAGGCAAAAGGAGAATTTCATCCGAATTGCATAATTTTGAGTGAGAAATATGCCAAAATTGCACTCTAGTGAGCAAATTAGATTTATGTATTAATACTCGAGTTGTCCAGCAAAAGAATTAATTGCGAATGTTGAAAGTAAGCAACTAATAAATTTTAGGAAAATATAATAGCAAATGTGATCTTGTGAATTTCATCTTAAAAGCTAACCAAAATTGCATTCAATTGCACTTTGTAGATAGACTACCTGACTGTTTTTAAAAATAGAAATATAAACTAGGAAAGTTGTGAAATACCAGAAGGTAATGATGACAACATAGGATTAATATGGGCTGATCATTCCAGAAAAGATCCATACTTCCCCCATATAATGTGGTTAGATGTACAGAGAGATTTACTTACAAATCAAAATTTTTTAAATTAAAACAAAAAATGAATTGAATTATGGCTGTTTGACAGGTAGGGGGTAATTTAGAACTCAGGAATTTGAAGAAAGGGGGGTCAAAACTTTTTAGGTTGTCTGGTTTTTATTTGTAAAACAATTCACAGTTTCGTACTGGTCATTTTTGCTGAAGGTTCTCCCACTTGTGCAGGTTCAAATTGCCAGTGGACACCACACAAAAATATTAAGCAAAAATACCTAGCATGATTAGCTAAGATGGCAGTTAAGTTTGAAACCGGCAAATTGATCTATCTTAATCATGTGATTCAATGTTTAAGTAGCCTTGCTTAATGCTGTAGGTTATATGATCTTTAAGAAAACAAAGAATAATTTCATACTGTTTCTGGTGTTTTTTAAAATTATTTTAAGAATATTGCACAATTAATTATCGCATACCTGATAGCCATGGAGTCAAGTATTCTATGTCTTCACCACATGTCAACTGACATTCAGGTGCAGATGAAATTTACAGTAGTATCAGTAGTTACATGCCATGTATTTCAAAAATTGTTTGGTTAACATTTTTATGCTAATACACCTTGTTTACAATGATGCCTGAGATGATGCAGTGTTTCACATGAAATTTTTTAATTGCACGTGCCACATTTTCTAAACAGATCAAACATCTTACATAATTATGCATTTGACACTGATATTGAAACTAGTCTCACTGATATTTTTCTAGACTGTGAACTATACAATTTACAAAATCATGGGTTCTACAACCAAAAAAATTCCCCAACAAATCCTTAACATTAGAAATTCATATTGACTACACATGTGTCAGTCTATAAAGCTTTACATGAATTAGGCTAATCACTTTGCAGGGTGTTTAATTAGCTATATTTTATGAACTGTGGTGAAAATATACAAGCAGTATACCTTTGCCATATTTTTGCTTCAGAGCAGTACTATTTACCCAGTCATTCACTCATATGTATAACCCTAACTATGCCATTGTATAATTGTGATTGTATTTTCTTAAAGCTTAAACTGTTATATTTTCAGAATTTATTACTGTAACAACATGACTTTTGTATGCATTATAAAAACTCCAAAACAAGATAATTTCGCTATTACCGCATACTGTTTCCCCATTTGAGCACAACACCTTCTACTCTGATGTATGCTTAGTCTATTGGTAATTTGTAGCTGTGAATTATCAATATGATATAGCGCAAGTACCCTATCTGTGGATTACTAACATGGTATATGAAGCATGAAGGCCATTTTTTCACTTTGCACTGTGTACACAATACATGTATTGCTCATATTCGTAATTCACAGATAGACACAAGATAGTTTTTACAACAAAAGAATTGTGTTTTATTGTAAAAATTAACCAAATTATTAGTGCTGGCAGGGTTGTCAATACAGATGATTGTATACCATTGTAATGGGCAAATTTGGTTTCCAAAACAGAAGTAGCATATTGAAAAATTTCTAAGAGATGAATAGTTTCACAAATTTTGTAACTAAAATTGACATACAGTACAATATATTGTTTCTATAATCATAGGAGGAATGTGAGCAAACTCAAGACAATATTGATGAAAGCAGCAGAGAATCTGATACCACTACCAGTGATGACCCCCCTGACTCAGAGGATGAAGTCTGGAATGATATTCCAGAAGATCTGTTTGAGCAAGATGTTTTTTCGACCCCTCCACTTCCAGAACCTGTAGCAAAGCAGAGAAAACTCCACATTGTCAATTCTATTATCCAGTGGCTCCTGTACTTCTTACTGATTTGGCAAAGCGTGTGTCACTTAAGTGACAATGGATTGTCCTGGTTATTACAATTTTTAGTTCAATTCCTGAAAGCAATCAACGCCCATGCTCCAACTGAGTTGTTGGCAGAGTTAATTGTAACAATTCCCACATCCTTATATATGATACGACAATTCCTTGCAGTGAATCGGGACAGTTTTGCAAAGTATGTAGTTTGTCCAACGTGCACTAAATGCTACGAATACAACGAATGTGTTAAAGAGGTAAACGGCCGTCACATTGTTAAAAGATGCACCAACAAATTTTATAAGCGAGGGAAAGTCCATGTGTGTGATGCACAGTTGGTGAAAAAGGTGACATTAAAAAACAACACTGTCAAGTACTATCCTATTTTTTACTATTGCTACAATAGCATCATAAACTCAATAGAAAAACTTGTTCAAAGGAAAGGGGTACCTGAAAAATGTGAGAAATGGCGCTCTCAAACGGTGGAAAGTGATTTGCTCACAGACATATACAGTGGCCAGCTATGGAAAGATTTCCTTAAGTACAACGATGAAGACTTTCTAAATGCTCCACGGAATTATGGGATGATGCTCAACTTTGATTTTTTCCAACCAATGAAGCATCGAAAAGATTATTCTGTTGGTGTGTTGTACCTTGTTTTGTTAAATTTGCCCCGTTCAGAAAGATTCAAGTGGGAAAATGTTATTGTTGTTGGAATAATTCCTGCAATGGGTCATGAACTTAAACACTTGAACGAGTTCCTTAAACCAGCCGTTGATGAACTAAAAGCATTATGGAAAGGGGTTAGACTTCAATCAAGTCTAAGCACAATACCATTGGTCTTCAGAGCAGCATTGTTGTGCACATCATCAGACATCCCCGCATCTCGAAAGCTTTGTGGTTTTAAAGGACATAGTGCTCAGTTGGGATGCTCTCGTTGCCTTAAACGATTTCCAGGTTCATTTGGAGAAAAGCAAGACTACTCGGGGTTTGATCGTGATTCGTGGTTAAAACGAACAAATGCAGGCCACAGACAGAAGGCCAAAAGAATTTTAAAATGCAAGACTCGGTCGGAGCAGGAAAAGCTATCTAAGCAGTATGGGATCAATTACTACAGCGCATTGTTGGATCTTGAATATTTTGACATAATACGATTCTGCTCCATTGACCCAATGCACAACTTATTCCTTGGTACGGCTAAGTATCAATTTAAAATTTGGGTTTCCGAAGGTCATCTTAATGCAACACAGTTGAAAACAATTGAAACTCGGATTGAAAACATGGAAGTCCCTGCTGACATTGGACGACTTCCCAAACAAATATCTTCTAACTACGGATCATACACTGCAGAACAATGGAAGAACTGGACGCTGATTTACTCCTTGTTTGCCCTTAAAGGAGTATTGAATGACCAACAACTTCAGTGCTGGCAAACATTTGTATTAGCTTGCAAGTACCTGTGCAAACCTGTGCTTTCAAGTACGGATATATTAAAGGCAGACAACTGCCTTCTCAAATTTTGTACGAAATTTGAACAACTGTATGGAAAAGCAGCATGCACTCCCAACATGCATCTTCATTGTCATCTTAAAGAAATAATTCTTGACTATGGACCAATACATACATTTTGGTGTTTTAGTTTTGAACGTTATAACGGCATCTTAGGCAGTATACAGACGAACAACAGATCTATTGAACTGCAGATCATGCGAAAGGTTACGACATTGCGGTGTATGGATAACATGCCTCTGAATCAAGAGTTGCAACCGTATTTTGGTGATACTCTATCATAGCTAACTAGCTGTGTCATGAGTAACATGTCTGAAGATGGTAGCATGCTCATGGATGTCAACAACTTATCTGAACTAATAGAATTTTATCAAATACCTGCAAGCTTCCCTTTAAACACTTTAAACTGGGAAAACTTGTCTGCTGTCTTACTCCAATCACACTACAAAGAAAGTTGCCTTGATCGTGATGATCTGCAAATCCTAAAGAATGTGTACAATGTCATGTTTAGTGACAGAGATATTCGACTGGAAAATCTCAGCACAACAGTACACAAATTTGGTAGTATAAAAATTTTTAACCAACAGTTTGGCTCCACGTTGGAATACAGAAGCAAGAGGTCTACAGGCATACTAGCAGCGTGGGCTAGATCGGATGGGGGAATTTCAGAAGATCTCATGCAGGAAGTCTTTGGGTTAGTCGACTTCTACTTTTCCCACTCGATTAAGTCAGATCAACAGTTCAGTCAGCATGTGTTCGCCTGTGTAACTTGGTTCAAAGCCACAACAGACACCGCGTTCTATGGTCTAAGTCCACTAGTTGTTGCAAGCAAGGTGGCTGTGTATCCTGGAGGTCCATCTCGATACCTGCCAATTCAAAGAATTTCTGCAAAATGTGGGTTTGCAGTAACATCACACAATAATGAAACCAGGTACATAATTAGTCCATTGACAAGACGCTTTGTGTCGTAGTACGTGTAGTATTTTATAGACTAATTTACAGTAAATCACTTTATAATATTTACAAACTATTTTACTAATCTTTATCAACAAACTTTTTGAAATAGATTTCGAAACAAACGTAAGCGATAAAAGTTTTATTGTAAAAATTATCTATATTTGTTATTTGAACTTAATAATGAGGCCATGATGGCTTCGAAACGTTCTTCAATAAAACTTTTATCGCTTACGTTTGTTTCGAAATCTATTTTACTATTAAAAAAATTGAAAATTACGAAAGGTTTTGGAATGTATCAAGAATCGTCGTTTCAAAACTGTATAGAAATTTGATGATGCAGTGATACGGAAATGAGCTAATATTTTGAATATCGGTTATTGAAATAGATATTTCTGCATCGCTGCGTTGCTATACTTCTGCACGTTGTTTTTATAAAGATGCTTTTAAAACATCTCGAAATCTCTTTTGACAGTCGGGGAAAGAGCTGAAAAATGCTAGCACAAATATGATCAGAAATACAGCTAATTGAATTAAGGTTGACATTGACAATAGTCAAATGTACAATATGAGCAAAAAAAGAATGATGGAAATAATCACAGTTTTACATTCAATTTATATTTACATAATGCTAAAATATTATAGTTGTAATCCTGCAAAGTTGCTGATGTGTTGATCTTCTTTAAAACTACATTTTCCCCACCATTCTTTGAATGCTCATATTGCACATTTGACTATTGCCGAAGTCAACCTTAGCTGTATGCTCACACATTGTACACCAGTCCTGTAATACGGTTACTGATTTTGTATTTTGTATTCTGTACCGTATATTGTCCCCATTGCCTATTACCAACCCCACCGGACCCAAAATGCAAAACAGAAATCAAAACCACATGTACTACGTTTAAATATTCCTTGCACATATTTTCCATTAATTATTATGACCTTTAAAAATGCACTGTAAAATATGCACAGCTAAAAACTACAAAATAGGTTGCCTTAAAAATAGCATCAAATGCATGTGCACGCAAGTTTTGTTCAAGTAGTAAAATCTCAAGGACAGTTTCAGGAAATAAATATTGATGATAAAAAAGAATTATAGCATTGAATTGTACAACAACCTTAGATTTACAATAAAACTACATACAACTTTTGATGTGTTTTCAGGGATAGTATTCTAGTTACATTCAGTAACTGTACAGTGCAAGTTTGCTTTATTGGCATCGGTAATGACTATGATGTAATTTTGAGCAGTTGTGAAATTATTTCAACTATACTTGGGCGCTTTTCCGGTGTGCCATCTATGCATTGTTTCGCTATGCTCTGCAGTTCAAGTGATTTGTGATAAAAACATACAAGTGAAATAACCTGGCCGAAGGAATATATATCACTGGCTGCAGATTTGGGATGCCTTCCCCACACAACTTCTGGTGCAATGTGTTTGTATTTTCTACTGTATTTCTCTTTTTCTTTCTCAGTCAGTTTATACTTTTTTGCCTCACCAGACTTTTTTGCTTTGCCAAAATCTATTATTATGGGCATGTATGAACCACATGCACTTCTGATCACAATATTGTCACTTTTTATATCACCATGGATATACCCTTTACTGTGGATATGAGAAAGAGCTTCAAATATTTTTCCCAATACGCTTGCCCATTGTAATACATTCAGTGTCAACCTACCCTTGAGAGCATTTGCTAACGTCACACATTGGCCATCAATTCCATAAAATTCAGTAACAAGGATGTAGGGCTTATTTTGCACATTCATACCAAAAACAAATGGTAAACCTAAAACACAAAATCTTTTGGTAAAACAGATTTTAACCCACTGTACATGTACAGAATGTACAGTACCCTGAGATACTCAACTTTACTATATGACCCTTTCAAACACTAGATTATTTTACTTAATGCCACATGATTTTGATTTTACTTCTCAGTGTTTAATTTCTTGACCTAATGCTATATCTGGCCCTGTGTGTACTTAACTGATTGTTCATTGTTTAGCATGCTTCAAATCAAAAGGAAAAAATAGGATGGAGTGTAGTCACTGGCTCCATCAAGAAGCATTAAAATTTAGCATTTCAATAATGTACTGTACATTACTTATACTGTACTGTTACAGAGGTGGATCTTGAGCATTATTTGAGAGGGTGCATATTCATATATTCAGGTTCTGCCCGACCAATTTCTTTTGAAATCAACCTTATTTCAAAAGAAATTAATCGGTCAGAACCTGAATAATATGAATATGCACCCCCCCCCCACTCTAGATCCGAACGCTCTAGATCCATCACTGTACTGTTATTAACTTTACTTTACAGTACTTATGTTTATAAGTATTAATTTCTCTTGCCAAGCAAAGTTGCCTGGCCTAACAGTCCCAACAGTCCATCAAAAGTGGGGGGCTGGGGGGGGGGGGGCTCGAGCTTGAGCCCCCCTCCCAATAATTTCAATCTTTCTAAGGCAGAGCAAAACACCCAGACTAGAAAAGTGTGAACCTAATTCAGATTTATAATAATTCTGGTTTCTACTGTTGCCAGCCCCCAATATCAATATGCTTCCGATGGCCCTGAACTATTGTTTGCACGAACAAGCTAGAAACTAGTGCAACAAATTACACAAGGCAGCACCAGGGCATTAGCATGTATAAAAAGAAAGATGATTGATTGTTAATATGAACATAGTACACATCTTCTTTTTGGAATTGAGACTGAGACAATGTTAAGTATTCACCTGGATGATCAAATGTATTTATCATCATTGCTTCTTTCTCCACATCTGATGCTAAGGAATTCTCTTTATAGTACTTCACAGCAACAACATGGCCTCTATACACTTTTTTCATACATGTTCCAAATTTACCTTCACCAATCAAATCATCAATGTCTTCATTAATATCTTCAATATTTTCCTTTTCAATCTGATGTACGTTTCTAAAATTATTCAAACAAAGCATTTTTACCTCTGATTCACCTGGTGGCCACTTAGCTAACCACTTGACTGGTATGATGTAAACACTATTACTATATAAAATGATCTAAACAACATCTCTGAAGACATTTTTCATGCTTATGACCAAGCAGCTGGAACATACATTTTATTGAATTTTTAAGTGCCAAAGGGACAACTCAAGTAGGACCAGGTCTTTAATATGGGCATTCACAAGGAAATGATTAAAATTTAGGTCTCTGAAATAGGATTTGCAGTCTTCTGACAGCACATGGGCACACAGGGTTTGTATTGATGAGACATTTTGTCACAATTTGTTACATGCTAAACATAAATTATATAAGACATTCTAAAGATTTATCAATTATTACTAATTAACAATTTTTTGTTTTTAAAATTGTGCTGAGCTGATTACTAGAATCAGACACTGATGAGCTTTATGACACCAGTTTGTATTAATCCAATGGTTAGCACTGATACCTTTGAATAGCTATCTCTTGTAATAAATCATTAGGACAAGCAATCATGCCATGGTCTGAAACATATTTTTGCTGACATGAAGAAATGTTACGACAGGAATTTCTCTAGGGATTTGGCAAATTTCTTCATGCTCTAAACAGGACTAAATGCACATTGGGCTATTGCAATTTTAATCCCATCTCCCTTGTGGAGTAATCCTTTATGTGTACACCCCCAAAGGCAAGTTGCACAATAAACTAATCCTCAGTATAATCTTCTCCCCCTAGGAAATTTCCTACAGGGCTTTTTTAAAAATGAGTGTACATGGACAAAATTCTATGATGTAATCTCCACCCCCTTTTGAATTTTTAGTAATTGCAATGCAGGATACTTGGTAATCAATACCAGTGATAGCAGCAATATCAATTACTGACCTGGCAGTAGCGTAACCAGCCTGACGATTTAGTCCTGCTGTGCAAATATTTTTATATTCAATGATTATGAAAACAATCAATATCTAAAGAAATGAATAATGATAATACTTTGAAATTTGCATGGCAAGACTAAATTGTCAGGCTGGCTACACCACTGTGACCTGGTATTGTTCAACAGCACCCTTTTTCACTTTTAAAAGCTGGTGAACCGCCAAATATTCAAATGCTTCAGTTTCTGAATAATTCCTTGTCTGTTACTTATAAAAAATTGGGTTGGGTACAATGGTAGCCGCTACCAGCAAAATGAGAAATGATTTCATGTATTGAAGACATAATTTGTGGGTTTATTTGGTATTAAAAAGGGATTGGTATTGACAAATAGGAATTTCCCCATTCTTTCTACCCCCTATGAAATGTTCCTATTCTTTCCAGCCTCTCAAAGGGTTTTGATTGTACCCCTTCCCCTGATAATTACATTTTTCATAACAGCCCTTCCTAGAATGTCAACTGAAGTTTTCTGGGTGAGAGGCAGATTTAAACTGCAATAGGTCATTGCATATAATTGTGAAGTAAATGGTATAATAATTTTCAGTTAGACATTTTAACGTATTTGTAACATTACTCACATGGTACTTGCACTACGCAGCATCTTTTCCTTGTCCCACAGACGCCAAAAATCAACAGCACGTTTTCTTTCTTTGTGTACTCGTACGACAAGCTTTTTTATCTTATCTTCTTGTTGGGTAAATGCTTCATGTATTTTTCGTTCTTGTTTATATTTTTTTTCTTTTCTTGACATTGTTTTGTATTTCTCCCGTTCCTTCATATTCCTTTTGCGTCTTTTGCGTCGAATTTCCTCGATTGTGTTGGGCCGAGAAAGGCGACGTTGCTTCGCAGATGTCTGCTCTTTCTGAGTCACTGGTGGTACTGAGATTTCTCCCAGATCGTGACGTATCCCAACTGTAGCAAGTGCGCCACTCGCTGTGTGGAATGTCGAGTTAAAATGCGCCATTTCAACCGACTGTACGTAAGCTCATACCACCAGATAGTCAGAAAAGATGCTTTAAATCGTGCTCGCTCCGTCCCTCGCTGAACCAGAATGATGTCGATTGTCAGAGTGTAAACAATAAGTTGAACCAAAATTCGCGCGCCCGCGCTTTTCCGGATATTGCTTCACTGATTGCTATATTATCAACCCCCCTCCAATCACCAAATAATTATTCAATAATTATTAATAATGTGCAAACAATCGTCTGTCTCATTGATCTTGATACATGGTAATTGAATGTAACATTTGACGCGAATATGGTGTATTTTGTTATGAATAACTTCACAAGAAATTTTAGTTTGGTCAATGATAACGTAGATTGTTGCTTCAACGAGAAATTGTTATGGCCATATGTGTTGGACTGTTTCTTGCTTTTAGCATGTGAATCAGCATCCCTGTGGTGCTGTCTTGTTCGCGTCCAATGAGAGGCATTTTGCTCATTCCCGCCTAATTTTGTATATCTGCATGACAGCTCAACCGTCCAATTCGTTCAAGGTTCACGTTTGAGTTAGTTTAGTTTCAAAAGACACAGTAAAATCAGATCGTCATGGCCGTTTCTTTGTCAGACCAATATGTGCTTTTGTTGCAAAACGTGGTAAACGAAAATAGACTTTTACGAGAACAAATGAAAAATACTGTCGACCAGACAAAGTCGTCCTTAGAGGAAATCAAGAAGAAGGTTGACAACATCGAGAATCTGCCTCCTGGAAGGAACCGAGTCCGTCAAACAGGACCAGCCAGGTCTATTCGTGTTCCGAAGTTATGTAGGGTAAGTTTTCATTAATTTCTAAAATCTTATACTGTAACATTTTCGCAATACTGCAGCTGTGTTCATATTGAAATGTCGCATGAATGGCGGTGGAACTACAGACATGATTCAGAACCAACATGGGTACATGTCGTCATGGATCATGAGTCAGACTGATGTAATTTCAGTTGAAACTACCCCAGGAAACGGTTAACGAGATCTTGCTATTAACATCAATTATTTTATCATAAAAAGAAGTGTCTTCTTATTTTAGGCTGATTATATGAACGAGGTGACTTGCCTAGTTAATTGTTTGAAGTGAACGACATCCAAAACGAGCCTAAGGCTAAGTCTGGAACTGATTTTAAAATATGTGTATCAGAGAATACTTATTTATTTTACTTATTTCAGTCTTTAACCCACTTTGGTCTATAACATAGACACAAGATGCTATTTGCAATGTTTGGTATTTTTACAGAACGATGTTCGTCGTAAATTGAAAACGTTGAAAGCACATGATAGTAATTTGTCATTCAAGTTTGAGGAAAGGTAATATTTAAGGATATACATAAGGATATTTCTACTCTCTGAACAGGAAGGAAAATAAGCTTTGTTTACAGGGTAGGGTATTTGAAATATAGCAAGACAATTCTGAAGTGTTGTATAGATCTACAGAAGCACACGTTTGTAGTTTGCGTACATATATCTAATATATCGGTGCTCTATTTGTTTTAGTATCGACTCGCAGCATAACAACATGTTGTGCCGCAAAGTTTCTGAAGAACTGGCTCATGAATATGGGGGAACGGAGAAATGCCCATGGTCGTCCGTTCTAATCAAAGGTATTTTAGAAAGATGCTAAAATTTATTTCAGCCTATGTCAAAATCCCCCATTGTGCGGGGATGTTAAGGGAGTTTTTTAACCTCGTGGCATGATGCAGAAAATAGCGCCAAACATTTAGCATCAGTTGAATAATTTCTACAAATATGAATATAATTGTAGCTGAAAGAACATAAGACACAGGACTGCGCGCATACATATATTTATTAGCTAATCTCTGTAAGTTGTTTTCTTTTGCTACCCACACAAATGAACTGCCAAAAATTCAACACATTGGATCCGGATACCCCATGGCGATGGCAGGCATGAACAAGAACTGTGCAAACATCCCATAGTGGGCTGCGCACATGGTTAAGAATTTAAAATTATGTAACGAAATTTTGTCTATTAAAATAAAATAACATTAAAAAACATTCATTTAAAATAACATTATAATATACATGTTATAAACCAAGATTTTTCGTTGGTTGAAACGCGTGCTCAAAAACACAATTGAGCACGGCCAATGAGCGGGAGAATATTTTTCACTTTTTTTGTGTAAATTGTATATTACGGAAGCGTTTTTCATGAGTTGGCGTGCTCAATCGAGTTATTGAGCACGCCAATTCATGAAAAAATCCTTAAATTTAACTTGGTAGAATTTATGTAGCTCCCTTCCTTGTGAGATATATTGTGTGGCGGTGTTTGAGTGTCGATGAGATTGCTTATTTCATGACATATAAGAATGTAAAATAAGTAAAACTACACTTGCATGTGTGTATGTTGTGATTTAAATTCACGTCTGGTAATTTATGTGTAATATTTTAACTACTTTTGATTTTCGAAAAGTCGTTATGCTATGTATGCAGAATGATGTCGGGGTTGTGTTATTTTAGTATCAAATAAGATTGAATATATAGACAAGTAAGACAGTTACGAAAACTCTTACAAAAAAGTTATAGTTTGATTGTAACTGATCTGGACAATGCAATGACCAATGTGTGCGCTATTTGAAATGCTGATCCCGCAATATTTTTGCCAATCCACAATTGAATATTTTAACTATTCCGGTTCTTAAAAGGATCAATGCTAAGCCTTTATGCTTTATACTGTAGATCTTAACTTACAAAGCATTTTCTTGTTAATTTTTAGAAGCGTTCAAGACGTACTTTAGATCTTCAAGGGCTTCCCATGCCAGGAGTACGAAAGGCACGCAAGGGGAGCATGTAAAAAACTGCAGACGACGGAACAGAAAAGACGAGGTTTGTGTTTCATTATTTTTACTGAATGAAAAACAACTAAATTGCTAATACTTTCATCGTGTTCGGTTTTAAGGCATGCACAACACAAATATCAGCATTTGCCTGTAATCAAGCATGCACTCAGATTCAACTTCCTGTACATAGCGCTGGGTTTCCATAACATTAATTCTGATGTATGGCCGGGGAAGAATTAAGTATAAATATACATTTACATACTGTACATAATCCAAAAACCATTTCACTGCTAGCGAGTGGCTATCGTTATATAGCTAGCGGCGTATTAATTTCAGCTTTTTTCCCGGCGACAAAAGCATTGCAGAAATATGCAGGTCAATAACAGGACGCATGACATGCCTTTATGTTCATATTCCATTCTCAGCTCATGATGCATGTTCAGCAATAAAAAATATCATTTATAGGCAACTGTATGTCATAACATACATGCAGACCGGCATTTTGTAGATATTATAAATTACACGTATAGGCATACCGTTAAGCTGAAACCCCGAGCTTTGTGCCATAATTATTTTTTGCATGTCTATTGCTATTGCGTTTCTTACGACAACCTTACAAATATTGTGTTATAGAAGCTGGCACGTAGGCTCAAGCAGCTGGAAAAAACCTCGTGGGATGCTGGCAAAATGGCAAAGGTTTTGGAGATTCTGAAACCTGAGTATATGTCTTCGGAAGAAAGCGAAGCCGACGATGAGCCACCTCATAAAATTATTAAATACAGTGTGCGAAAACTGCCCTGGGAGAGTCGATCGCTTCGAAAAGCAAAAAGGAAGCTTGACAGGCTGCATCATGACTCACTGTCTGAGTTAATTAAAAGAAGAGTTGTTCCTCGCGAAACAGGAGAACCTTCCACACGACGAAAACCGATAAATTGCCCTGACTGGGCAGCAGCTGTCGCTGAGCCTGAGGAAGATAATGCAGTTCAAGCTGTCGACGGATCCGGAGTTTCTTCCAGTGACAATGCTGACTCTTCATTCAATGACTCTTTTTAGATAATTATATATATTTACATAAACGCATCACGGGCATAAATGTTTTAGCCAGAACAAAGATTAAGCAAGTGAACGTAACAATCTAAAACATATTTAGACATCCAAAAGAAATTTAGGCCCAATAGAGTCAAGTCTGTTACACTTATAGTCCCTTTAATATGGTTTTCGTGTAAAATAGCGATAAAGTCCCAGCCAGGCGACATGAAGTGTTTACGTGGTCAATTTCTATCCCTCTTAACCGAGATGTCAGAAACTCGTGCTGCACGGGTTCTTGCTTAGGGGAATGGAAGCGGGATCATATAAACACTCAACGTCACAGACTATTAATTTTATACCACAAGCGGGCCGGAATCTTGGCAATTGTCTAGTTTCGCCCCTATATAATTCGTTTTAAAAACTAATTTGGCAAAAAGGGAATGAATTTATGTTGTGTTGCATGGCATGAAATTTTATAGCCCGTGAATTTTACTTAATTCTGCCGGCAAAATACGAAGCGTTGTTTTACTAGATTATCTATAAAATTTATGGTCGCACTTGTAATTTGGAGTAATTTAGTTATTAATTATATGTATGGTGTATTCAATATACTTATATAGTAAAATATATTGATTAATGAAGCGTGAGAAATAACTTTGTTTTTATGGTTTGTGTGTTGCAATGAGTTGTACTGCTATTTTAATTGTACTTTACCTAATTTATTGGATTCTCTAGATGAAATATTTGAAGCAATTTTATGAGCATAGAATTCATGATAAGATTATATATAGCTTTCATTATTGGTAATTATTAACAGAATCAATGGGATTTACAACAGACGTAAAGGCACTTCTTTCTTTAATATTAAATATGATTAAAGATTGAAAGGCATAATCATAAAGATGAGGTAAAGAGAGGATTAAAGACAACTTTTTGACCCTTTTCAGATCATATTAACATGTGAGTAAGATAACTAATTAGCAAAATCAAGGTAATTTAAACACCCGCTAAAGTATATTTCACTTCTTTTCCTATTACATTAAATGTGATTAAAGATAGAAAACAACAAACATAAAGATGAGGTAAAGGCCTGATTAAAGATACCTTTTTCATACTTTTAAAAACATTAAATGTGATTAAATTGGACAAATAAATAATGAAATCAGTCACTGTAAATGTGAGTCAAGAGCGTAAAGATGCATTTAATCAGAGTGATTAAATGTGATTAAAGCCACCAATAACATCACTTTACGCCACATTTAACGGTGTTGATAGATACTGATTTCATCCTGTGTCTCTTCAAGAGTCTTGTCGCAGTCGTTTCCGTCTCAGTTGTCGCCTTTTTGGATGCCTTAAGTGTTTGCTACTCCTGATATTCCGCCATATTCTTGAGATCATAAATGACCACCCTTCGCTGGTTGTGAAAGTTGCCAAATCTTTTTGAAAAAATACAAAATATTGTAGAGCAAAAAGCAAATTTAGATATTTGCTGTCAGTTGAATTCGTGATGAATCAATCAACAATAAATTTTAAATCTGGCCAATCAGTGTTAGCCATTCATGATAGTCCGCCATATTGTTGAGATCAGTGAGGATGACGTCATGACATACCACTTTTACTACCTGTCACGAGCAACGACTTTGAACTCCGCTAATACGAAATTAGTAACCCTCGCCCCGGGCTTACGCCCGGAACGGCGCTTCGCGCCGTTGGCTCGGGATAATTATAACTACACATTAAATAATTACAAATAATTTAAACTAAAAATAAGGTGTACCGTAAAAAATGCTGGTTTGAAAAACACCAAAGTACTTGTGAAGGTGCATCAAAACGGCAACAGCATTCAAGTCACCAGAAGACTAACAACTGAGATGTCACAACGTCAAATCAGGACAAGGGAAATTCTAGCAAATCTCGAAGTTAATGAATATTTTTCTACAAATGGCTTTAGCGTTGTTTTGAATTTGCTTGAGGAAATTTGTAAAACGTCCGATGAAACGTCTTCCGTAAGAGGTGCAAGGTACACCGATATGAAGCTCCAAGCTAACGGCATTTACTTTCAAATAAAGAACTCTCAAAATACGTGTACGAGCGCTGTAAGTTTCCTGAGAAATGTTACCGACGAGCTGTGGGAAATAAAATTTGCAAGAGACTTACTGACGAGTTCTTCAACGAGACAGAGATATGTCGCCCAGCCTTTAACTGACTTTAGATCTTCTTGGATTTTGTTTGATTCTTGGGCAGCACTCATGAAAACGTGCGGTGTTCACTCCAGTGGATCGAAAAGCTCTTACTGCAAACAATCGTGACAAAGCTTCACGAAAATATAGCCGCTTTCCGGGCACAATCAGTTGACAATGCTTTTGACATTGCTGACAACTACCAGGAAGAGAAAGCATTTCCAACAAATTTAATTAACACCTATTGAGAAGTCTATCGTTGCGTATATTGGCGGATACGTATGCAGGAAAACGAGGGACAACTTACAAAGATATTCTAACGTTAACAAGAAGTCCTTGACGCATGCAGTAGTCCTTAATTGTGAAAGGTTAGCCAATATTGCATTAGCAATTACTGATGGCCTTTATACTGGTCTTGAGAAGCAAGCTCCATCATTGTCATATCCCAGCCTTATGTCAATCTCGTTGGACCGAGGAGGACTTTCAGTTGTCAACTCAATCACTTTTGATCTTTTTTGCTATCTCGAAATATCTATCCGCCCATTTTTAAAATATGCTAATTTTAGAAGTAGCACAAGGAAATCGGACAGAGAATTAATTGAACAGCTAGTGGACACACCCCTAAATTGGTAGAAATCTTTCCCTTCTCTCAAAGTTTACCTTGCTATGAAGATGAAATGCTACTTGTCAAATTATTAGGAAAATTATTTTACCGTGCTAGGAAATGGGCTTATCTCAAAGTGTACAAAGAGCAAGCCAAAATTTCACAAAGAATACATGAAAATAGCTCTAAGTCTGGCTCAGCTGACCTGCATGGAAAATATAGCATCAGGAAGACCTTAATGTGTATAAGCGCAAACACCAGTTGTTAACATTTATAGTCAGACACCAACACTTGTTGATGACCACAGAGATCTATTTTTACTGTTTTAATTAATTTTAGCCAGGGGCTTAGCCAGCCCTAATTGATGACGAGGACACTTGATGTTCTTTGTATCAGCTTTGTTACCCCCATCTCACATTTCTACCTGGTTTTGAAAGAATTAAAAAACTTGTCCAAAACAAAATAATCTTGCTGCTAACGACCAAAAAGGAGCTGAATTGTTCACTTTAGTGATAAAAGCGTGAAACTTTGCATGGTTGTTACTAAACATGTCATAAATAATTTTTGATATGGACCCAAGCTTAATTCAATCTCGGTCAATGTCATGAAATAGGGCATGCACAGTGCGTGCGTCAGTTGATAAAAATTGGAAAATGAAATAATGTCTTATTATTTTGACTAAATACTCTTCTGGTGTTTCTAAAGAGGATCAGACGCTATGTTACTTATCAGGTTGTAACACTGTAGTTTCTGAGATATCGCAGATCAAATATTTTTGAAAGTGCTGATTCAGCGTTTTCTGTCCAATCAAAATCCCTCAGCAGTTGATAGTTACCTATTTCTTCTTTAATTCAATATTATTGATTCTGATTGAAGTGTGTACCTAGGAAAATAGCTATGAAGTGGAGCAATGTCAATTTTTCCATTATATCTTGAATCAATATTCCAGTTCCAATCTATAACATTCACTATAATGATACAACCACTGAACATTGCAATATTAATGAGACATTTAGCCAAATGAAGCTGAGATTGTCCCCTTTAAATCTCCAAAAATTATATATGTGAATATTTAAAGAAGATTGCACTTTTATGACGAATGCCTTCTGGTTAGTCCTTAATCAGAAATATAAATTTTGACCTGCGCAATGGTTTCAAGTAAATTTACGTTGTTGCACTTTTCAAAGTACTCTTTCTACGTATACACTTCCCTTAAGATCAACAACATACAAAAAAGAAATATGTAATTATCAAACGCTGAGAGGTTTCAATAAGACAAAAAATGCTGAATCAGCAATTTCAAAAATTTTGAATCTATGATATCTCAGGAAATATACTTTTACAATCATAAGTGTGACTTGGCATTTAATCCTCTTTACCAACTTAATACAAACGCTTAGTCAAAATAACACATCATTCGATTTCCCACTTTTTTACAATTGATGTACGTGTACTGCGCATGTCATATTCCATGACATCGACCAAGATTGAATTTGATTTGGATCCATATCTAGAAAAGATTATCTCAGCAATATTAGTAATGCGACAAATTCTCAAGCTTCTATCATAAAAGTTAACAATTTGGTCGTTAACGGCTGTAGTAAAAGTGGGGGGAGGTCTGGACCCCTCATTCCCCCCGTGGTACGCCCCTTATTTTAGCCATTCATTCGTTCATTTTGGAGGTAATATTAATTATGGTAGTGCTAATTTTTTTTTCTGTAACTATAAGCTATCATCATATGAAGATGTTGTCTTTGCAGTGTCATTGTGATTGTTGTCATAACAAAATAGGCATATTAAAGTTGAAAAAGTTGTAGTTTGGTTATTCGAAAACAATGAAGATTGAAATTTTTAAAATATTACAATTATTAAATAAATGTATAATACAATTATTTGATTAATTAACAAAATTATTAAATAAATAAATCCCCATGACTGTTTTAAAAAACCAATACATAACTTTGATATGTATGAGCTGGCATTGGTTGATTTATAACTAAGTATTAAAAAGCTCTAAGCTTAAAGCGGCGGTCAAGTCCATTCTGCGCATGTGCGGCCTTTTGTTTACATCTTTTGTTTTGAAAGTTTTTGCATTATGTAACATGACGTTTTACCTATACTACTTCCGATTTATCTGAAATTTGAGATTCAGAAACTTCAAGGAGCGAATTGATTGCCAAACAGTAGGTGTCAAATGGCCATGTTGCAAATGACCTTTGGATGTTATTTAATATGGCTTTTTCTTTTCCTGTCGCGTTGTGGCAAGCATGGACGACAGTTTAAATCGCAGTTTCGATATTGGCGATGCTGAACGTAGTAAAATTGAAGAGATAGCTGCCGTTCCGAATTTAGACAGCATTAAAAGTTGTTCTTGCCGTGGTGCGTGCATGCGAGAGCGCGGAAATAATGCGTGTCCTTGCAAATCTGTCGGGCAATATTGCTCTCGTGCTTGCCATCAAAATGATATTTTCAACACGTGCTGGAATCGCAAACAGTACCAAGAAAGTGACACCGATTCAGAAGGAAGCGAGGTTTGTAGTTTGTAGGATGTGTAAAGATTCAATAGTATTAGTCACAGAATTTAAATGGTACTTACGGCAGTGTGTGTTTTGATTTGTTTGAATTTGTATTGCCCCATAGTGCCTTCGTCTGGGGTGATCAGAAGTCCCTTTATATACGGCCCTCTGAATTCAGGGCTCCGTTGCTCAAAGCCCTGTTAGTTCCTTCCAATCTCCGCACAGTACTTCCACACTTTCATTTATTTAAAAACTTCATAAACCAAAACTACTATCGATCCAGTTTATAAATAGGCTGCTTTGAAATTCCCTTTGAACCCCATGCCGACCTGCTTCTTTTAGGTCAGCTATTAAATCTGATATTTCGTCAATTCAAAGGCCTGCTTATGTACTCAAAAATTTGCCAAATTTCACATCCCTGAGAATATAAGTAGGAGCACTGAAGAATCAAAATGTGGGTTGTGGATGCAAATCAACCAGGCTTTGCATTCATTTAAACATTGCCAGAGTAGTGAGCAGAACATGATTGTGTGGTTTATGGTATCCAAATTCTTATTAGGAGACAGAAAATAAGAGTGAAGGGTCAGACTGGTCAGTTGAGGCAAGACCAAGAGGTCGTAGTCAAAGAACTGGGAGGACAGCTTCACGGGCACGTGCTCGTGGTAGTTCCGGACGAGCAAGCAGAGGGGTGGCAGGAACCGAGGGAAACCAGGAAAGAGCACGTGGCAGAGGGCACCGGAGAGGGCGTGGGAGAGGACATGGAAGAGGACGTGGAAGAGGATGTGGAAGAGGACGTGGAAGAGAACGTGGAAGAGGACGTGGGAGATTAGTACAAGAAAACAATGCTGAACAACAGCTTGTGGCTCACGACCAACAGCTCCAGGTGTGTATCTTGACTAGTAAATCATTTTGGGTTAATCCAACATGGAACTATGGATTATCAACGGATTATAATTGAAATTTGACATTTATGTGTTCAATTTTAGAATTTAGTTTCACATCTAAATATGGAAACTCTACAAAGGCTGGCATTAGAGTTGCTGAGAAGACAGCCAGCAGCTTTTGCTGATTTGGTTGATGGTCAATTTGTGGAAGGGGAACAACCACCAAATCCTGACGAACCAATGGATCCACCACCACAAGGTGTTCCTGATTGGTGTTTTTGTGGTAATTGTGTACAGATGCCAACTCAAGAAGAGAACAAATGTTGCTGTAGGAGAGTTATGCCATGCATCACATCCAACCCCCTGTTTAACCAGCTAGTTCTGGATGGCAATGTACTGGACATAGCCATGCGATTTAGGGAAGATGTAATGGTCACCCATCACCCAAGAAACAATGAAAACTTCCGGTATGCTGCATATCGTCAGTTTGTTTTATGGCAACATGGTCGTCTGGGCAGAGGCAACAGGGTAGTTGTACCAAGCTGCTGTGTTCTGGCTATAAGAGCAAGATACCCTTCACCAAATGGATTGTATATAGGGTTTAGGCCAGCTAGACTTTAACAATCAAACACTAGTATGTCAGGTCCACATTTCATTTGAACTTTTTATTATCCAAGTATGGGATGGGATATATCGTTTAACTTATTCTCGAGAATCTATATTCCACTGAACACACATGATCATTGTCTATCCATCTTAGAACATGATCACACCATGAGAAATATGCCCATAAGTTTGATTCTCGTGGTTTTAAATATACTTCTATTGGTAAGCCGTGTATCTGATTAATATGATCTATATAGAACATACTAATGAGCCTATTGTTCTCCTTTGTTTTACTACCTCATCAGTATGCTCAATATAGAACGTGTGGTCTATGGAATATAGACCACCCAAATACAACATTGTGATTGGTCAAGTGGATGTGATCATGTTCTAATTGTAAATAATTGCTTAAGGTTGGCAGTATTAATAATTTTAACTAAGACTTTTCATAGCTTTTGAAATATGAATCTAATTTTTTTGTTATTTTCTAGTCTATTAAGAAGCACAATTTGTGGGAATTAACTTGCATCTACAGAATTTTATACAGTATTATTTTACAGTATTTGCATAAAGCTGCCCACACACTAATGATCTGCCACCATTTTTGGAACAATAGCAAGGTCATGTTTAGCAAATTAAAAGTAAAAAATATGTTTTTTAAATACCATATTATTCTTTTAATGTCCTGAACATGGCCTGTTTATTCTATTCTTTCATCCTAGCCCCACACCCAGCCTGTCTAAATATTCCCTATATTTCAATAATATCCCAACCCTCATGTATGTAAAAATGTTCACATGCCAATTCTTACTAATTCCTCCTCTACTTACTGTTCTTCTCTCTAACACTACTCTCATACATCATATAGTACTGTATCTATAGCATGTATTGAAAGGTATATAATGGCTCAACTGCCAAACCTTGATTTATGCTGCTGTAAAAGCTCCTCCATTGGAGGCTTTGGGACAGCAGCAATGTTTTTGTCAATATTGCGTGGGTCATCAGGTGCTACACTCAGCTTCTGTGTAACTGGGCCAGCTGTAGTTTTTCGTTTTTTAAAAATAGAACTTATTAGCTCAGGAATATAATTATATTCTTTTGGTTCCATCACCAGCACAGGAGACCACATCTTTGTTCGTTTATTGAAGTGGTATCTGTATCTAGTACATTGATAAATATTATCAGAATATAAACACTGACTTTTATGCACTATTTACAGGTACTGTTTAATGATCAAGATAATATACAACATAAAATTGCACTGACCTTGCCTTTCCATCAGCAGTTTTTGCAGCTTGTCTGTCTCGGTGCTTATTAAAATCAATTGCTGCCAGCTCATTTCTTAGCTTATATCCAACAAAACTATAGAATACAAAGAGTGTTATAAAGTTAGCACAGAAATCATATTGTACTTTGAAAATAATCTGTACTGTAGTATTTGTCACATTGGTTCATCAAATTTTTATAGCATACTTAAATGCTGCTGCACTAAAAATTGCCCAGCACTGATGAAAAATACTGAGTGTTATAATAATAAATAGTTTTCCAATGGGGACTGGTTGAAAGATCAAATGCAATGTCCAATGCAGCAACTTCTTACTTTATCACATAACAGAAAAGATATCTTCATGACACTTACGAGTATGAATGACGTTTAGGGCTGTACATCAACAGATGACTATGAAAAGACTCCAGGAATCCTGTATGCCTAAAGTAAGAATTTCAGACAAGACAGTACAATATTGCATAATTACAAAATGACATGTATGTGGCACCTTACTAAGGTTCTGTGCCCAACACAAACAAAAAATAACATTATATTTCTGATAATTGCATTACAGTTATTTGTACAACTGTATATCATTACAACTGTATGACACTAACCTGAAGTTTGTGTAATAGTGCATTTCATTGAGGAGACGTTTCTGTAGTATAATTTTACGCAAAGCTTGATGAGCTGATGAATCCTTGGATAGCCATGGCTTTGCTCTCTCCTCATCTGACAAAGCAGGGTGCCCACACTTTCCTTCTCCTATTCCATCCTTTAGAGCCCACTCATGCTCGTTAACAATATGGTGGAGAATGCCTATCCAAAGATCCTAAAGAGATGCACAATGTAATTATTATTACTATACATTGCAGTTGTTTTATGCATTGTGATTGGCCAATTGCATGCACATAAACATGACTATCAGGCAATAACAGATAACTGAGTTACCTGCATGTTGAGCCTATGTTTATTTTTACTGTTTTTAAAACAAGCCATGTTTATTATTTTCGGCCTGAAATATATAATAAAACAATTATTGGATTTGGTTTTTGTTTTCTTTTTTTTGCTTGAAATGTATAAAACGATTATTGGATTCGATTTTTGTGATATGTAAAATTATCAATGTTGAGGTAAAAGTTATCAGCTGAGCCGAAATATCACAAAAACCTCATCCATACACTGCATTGATTTAATTATGTGTCATTGAAGAAAACTACCAAATATTTTTTCATTTAGCTCTGAATTTTATCATGTTAAAAGAGCACATACTTTGAGATTATCTACATTTCCATCACAGGTACGACTACAGTACCAAAAGTGGTTTCTGACAGCAGCAGTCCAAAAAGAGAGATCTTCGTTCCCTTTCTCGTTGGCAGCCTATAATTAAATGCAAGAAAGAGAGACAAAGCTTGAAAAGATTTTGCTATATATGCAATTCATATTCAGGACCAATCCACAAAATGATGAACACTTTGTATCTGAACAATTCACTTGTTACATTTGGAAGTTCTATGTTTGTAAAATACTGTATGTGACTTACTGAATATATAATAAAAGAATGTAAATCAAAGTCTCAATTCAGAAAATCCCAAGATGCAAAATTTAGGCAATATTATATCTGTGGGTCTCCCTTTCCTATGAGCAGAACAGACAATAACGAGACGAACGGACTTAAATTTGTTTACATACAGCCACCACTTTCTTTCCAATTATTTTAGCACCATGCCAGACATCTCTCTGATGCACAATGTCCTTGTACTTTACAGAGTTCTCTACAAAAAGCAACAAAGATCAGAATCAGTTTAATTTGAAAATATTTACGATTAATCCAACCAGTCTAGTTATAGCATTTCCCCCTTAACCAATAAAATTGTCTGTATATTGTGCTAAGAGGCACTATAGCATGAGATGCTGTATACACTAATGGCAAAATTACTACATACATTGCTAATGCTTACTCATTAATGCACCAATTTCTAAATGGCCATCTGTCACCACTTCTTTTATTTTCATTTTAGACTGCATAAGGTTGTCCAAACCTCTCTCAAATCCCACTCTTTCCATGTTTGGACTTTTCCTGCCTTCTATTTCCCGAACATCCACTATTTTCATATCCAGGATGCACTTCGAGTCCATTTCTGCAAATGTGTAAGTGCAGTATTGTGCACTGTGACCAGGTGAATCATTTCGCCCATCAGAACTTAAAATGATTTCATTATCCTCACGCTCTGCCCAACAACCACTTTTTAGCTGTTCCCAATAATCAGCAACTGCTGGTGCAATATATAAGTTCTGGTACTGGTTGTACAGGTTCTTTGAAAAATATTGCAGATTCATCACTTTACAAAGGAAGCCAATTTTTGTGTACGAATTGCCTGAAATTGGTATGGCAGATGCAAATAACAAATTTCCTGCACGAACTCCTTCACAAGTTGGCTGTGCAGCCCATCTGAAATGCAAATAATAAATTATAGTATTATTATATCATTTCTGTCCACAAGTGAAATACCAATGATTTCCACAGCCAAACACCACAGACTTGCTGTAAATTGTCAAGCTTATTGAATGTCATCAAGTTGCAACAAATCTATTGGAATCTGGCTTGTTGCAACTTGTTACTATATTTTCATTGTTACTATATTGTTACAATGTATAGTTGTTGAAGCAACTTGCAACAAGCCTGTGAATAAAAAGTTTTGACAATCAACGTGCAAATTGCAACAAGTCTGTTAACAGCTTCAACAGATTTGTTGTCAACTGAAGCTGTCATATTACGAATGCATCCTAATGTTGGCTTGTTGCAAGATGTCTCATGCAAGATGTCAAAGGCAGACTTAATTGTTGCAACTTATGCATTTTTGTTTCTGTGTATAGAATAGATAGAGAAATAGGGTTAGGGTTAGGGTTAGGGTTAGGGTTAGGGTTAGGGTTAGGGTTAGGGTTAGGGTTAGGGTTAGGGTTAGGGTTAGGGTTAGGGTTAGGGTTAGGGTTAGGGTTAGGGTTAGGGTTAGGGTAACACACAAGGGGGACACACGAATTTAAGACCAAAAGAAACATATTGTCACAAAAATTATTTTACCTCAGTAACCAAGATTTAACAGCCATTTTACAATCTGTTACAATAAACTTGTATGATTGAAACTGACAATAGTGGTGTAAAGTTTTTCAGGCATTTTTTTATCAATTCTGACTTCTACGACCATACCAACCCAGTACCCCTACACCCACTCACCTCCCTCCAAAGTGTCCAGCACTACATGCCCAATTAACAACCATACAGGTTCCAACAAACGACTTCCGGAAATCAACCGAACGATTACACCCACTTCTTTTACACACTGGACCATGCAATTTCTCCAAGAGATTTAAAATTGTTGTGGTTGCTACAACGCAAAACTCTAATTTTGGAACATCGAGATAGGGGATATGCCAAACCAAGCCGTCTGTAGATTGTTGTGGATCATTGTCATCATGAACATCAGCATCATCATTGTCATCATGACCCTCAATAGTGGTATCTAGCACCTCTTCTTCTAATGATGTCCGTTCAACTTCATCCACTTGATCTCTTTGGGGTCAGTAGGGAAATCAAAACAAAAGACATGTTATTTTTGTTGGTAACATGAGAGCATTTGTTAATTATGCTGCTTCATACTATTTGGACAAAAGCAATACATACCGTTCTTGACTTTCAGGAAAAATCGGACTATTCCCATTCTCGCTTTTTTCAGAGCTAATTGCAGACAACGTTTCTTCATTTAAAAACTGCATTCTAAAATATCATAAAAAACATTACTAACAAGTAACAAATCTTAGTTCAAAAACTTGCCACTACCACCTGTTCAGTATAAAAAACCACAGGTATACTACCGCCTGAAGATTGCATTGGTACGTTTTTGTAATACTATTATACATTTCGCTTACACTAATAGCATATCCAGGTATCTACAAAGACTAGTGTGTTTACATGGCATTTGGCGTCAACAGTGGTCAAATTACAAGCGCAGGAAATACAAGTTTGCCACAGAGGTATTAAAATAAGATTTAAAAGCAAGCTTTTAAAAAATCTAAACATTTATGCATATCGAAAAAATTTACCTCAATGGGCTAGAGTCTTGCGCTATTTCAATGTCGGAATCAAGGGCAAGACGTCTTCGTTTCCTCGTGTCTCTACTAGGTGGTGGCGATGATAAATTTGCGTTGCCAGCGTCGGGGATCAGATTGATGCCAACTGGTGTTGATGTCAATACTGTGATAAAGAGCAATGCAAATTTTTATCTCAATGATTTACTTTAAACTAAAATGTTGTTCCGAAAAACACGATATATAGCTATATCAAAAGACTTTACCATAAGCAGAGCCACGCGGGGTTAACATTTCCGCCGCCGGCCTTATGTTCATGTCGCTATGTATATCTGTCTGCGAGTCTGTCTGTGTCTCCGCTTCTCTACAAAAAAATGAATAAGTATCAACGAAATATTTCAAATGCTATTCAAGCTCATAAATAATGTAAATATCTTACCTCAAACTCGCAGGATTCCTCGCTGAATTTTGCGCAAAATTATTTAAAAGGACTTCAGCCAGTTCTTTATCGGTCTTAAGTTTGAGATCTTCTTTCAAAGAACGCCACCGCTGAAATTGCTCATACAAACGTACTTTTGTCGCATCTTTTTTGGCAAGGTACTCCTTGCGAAAAACCTTTTTTTCCTCACTAGTTGGTGCGCTAATAACACTTGATATTTCGTCACGAACCGTAGAGGAACAGCCAGCGCGCTCCTCCATGTTGCGACTAGCTGTGAATATATAATTAGCTACAACTACGTTAATTAACATTCCTTTCTGTAGGCCTACAGAAAGGAATGTTTTGATGCGCATAACAGATGCGCAGAACGGACTTGACTTCCACTTTAAACAATATTAATCACCGCCATTATGCAATGTATACTGCACTGTATAAAACACAGCGTAAAATATGATCAACAATAATATATTTAATGAAAGTCAACAATGTATGATTTGCTTATTCAACCTTATCACGCTTAGTCAACTTTATACCTGAATTAAGAGCTTCTAAATAACCTACATTCCTTTTCAACCGTCTAACAACCTTCATAGTATTGGTCTAATTAAGTGAAGCACAAGCAAAACTTTGCTGAAACTCACTACATGTAAAAGCCCCATAAGCACCTCTCTTTTGCCCAAGCTTACCAAAGAATTTTTCAATATGGTCTTGGTTGAATTTTGTGGCAACAACATAATTTACACCTGGAATCCAGAGAGAAAATTCTACAACTTCTACAAAAGAATTGACACAAATTTGCAAGCCTTCCCAAGTCTGGTCACTAATGAAATACTTTTTCCGCTCATTTGGTGTTGCATTTTTTTTATTCATAGCCCACTTTTCCCAATCTTGAAAATATTTCAAAAACCCTGTTTTTAGCCAAATCAACCGCCTGTCATTGGGTGAACGATAAACGCTTTTAAATTCAAATTTAGTAAAAACTCTGTTTGCATTCAAACAGTCAAAAAAATCATTCATATGTTTTACGAACATAGCTGTCTCTTCAGTACCTGGTTTGCCTTGCACTGTCAATGCACAAGCTAACCTATTACTAAGCTCTTGGGCTGCTAAGTACACTCTCATTCGTAGGTATGGGTTAAGAAACAAATGGTTACTATTTAATTTGTGAAGAAGACGTAAACCAGAAGCATTTGACTCATTGATATCATTTTCAAATGCATCAATCAATTGTAACCATGAAATCCACATATCATTATTTCTTAATTTTTTTGTTTTTTTCCCCCAAAAGCTATTTTCCCAATTATTACGAGTTGTTTTTAGCAAGTGAACTGGGTCACATATGAAAAAGATCGGGCGTTCATCATCAGCATATGGGCTAGGTGTCTTATTGAACCAGAGTAGATTTTGCCACACCTACCCATCACATGTTGTTGTGAGAACTCTAAAATCTTGCATTCCTAATTCCTCAACACATTTCCAAAAAATATTAAATAATGCAAAACATTTAACAGTAGTAGTGGGGAAAAATGCAATAGGTATTTTACAATCTGAAAAAAGACTAATAATCATGAAAACACACATATGTGTGGCCTCATCTGGAGAGAATGACTTGTCACCTTCATTAGAAAGAGAGTACTCCAAACGGTCAATGGAATTCTGAGTAGAACCCAAATCAACAAAACCAACAAGCTTACCCATATCATCAAAGACCAGTACCTGCCTCAAAGAAACTTCATCATGTACAATTTTAACCCATCCATCACAATTTTTGGCATTACTTCTAGCAAGAAAAATCTTTTTTTACTAAATTTAAGTCATTAGAATCAATTCCAATGCCTGCTTTGAAACAACCACTGTAGTCCCCCATAGTTCTTTTATCTGGTAACTCTAAAACACCACTATCTTTGAGCATTTGATATGCTTTTGGAGATGTTGAATGCAGCTGAAAACACCATCTTATTATGAGTGGATGCCATCTTCTTCCCCCTTTGTCTTGACATTTCAAGACAGCTTCTTGTTGTTGCAGGAAAATGTTTTTAAAATCTTCGGGATTTGTGGAGTCATGCCTTGACTTCAAGTTGGTAAATAAGCTTTCCACCACATCATTATCTTCAGGTTGTAAAATAATTGACTCCTGTTAGAAACATCCGAAAAGCCATCAGTAAAATAATAATAGTGATATAACCATGGATATTGTTCCAGACATTCTGATTTTGATGAGTAAATTATGTCTGCAGAAACAGAAAATGTTTATCTTTAGCACTGCGGATGCTTTTCTAGTGGTGCAATTTTTATCATATATAAAAACAGTGTTACAGTAATAATCATTGTTTACAAACAGTAACTTACATTTTTTAACTTCCTTTCCAGCAAGGCAATTTTCTTTGAGCTTTTCTGCCGTTCAAGGGTGCAATTTCTTGCCCGCTTCCTACGTTCCTGTTCCGATAAGCGCTTTCAAGAACAATGGCTATTTACTTGGGTTCTAGATTTCATAGGAGGCTCATGTTTACTCAAAGTTGACAAACGTCGTTCTTTTGACAGTATGGCAAGTAGTGAATGGCGGTAAGACTTACATGCCTCACATAACACACCAGAGATACCATGTACAACACCAGAACAATAAATAGGTCGAATGGTATCACCATCAAGAAGCTTGGCCTTGACATTTCTATGCCGATCTTTAAAGGTACCACAACGATGACCACACAATGCCAATGTCACCAGATCATAGTCACATATCCCAGTGCAAAGAACAGAAGCATCAATCAAATTGAATAAATACACAAAGTCCCTGCACGTCTCAATACTTTGGGTATTTGCATTTCCCCATTGATATTTTTATGTCCAATGATTACTTTCCAGGTAAGATCTGTATTTACAATAATTGTCCTCCTAACAGCTGCTGTTACATTCTTGTCTGTAGAGAAGTTGCACAGCATCAGAAATGATTGTGAGTGTTTGACTAGGTTCCACTGGTGGCTTAAAGCACGTTCTTTTTCCAATACATTAAAGATGTGAGTAAAAGTTTCAATTGAGGGTTTAACGGAATCGTCCAAATCTCGTAGATTGTATTGAAATTCGTACGGCAAATCGGTGAACCAGTCACACTCGAGAGGCTCTTGTTTATGGCAATTTTGTTCATCTTGTTTATTGGTCTTTGATATTTTGTATCGTCTGTGAGAATACTTTCGTATCCTCCCAAGTTTATCCATGTTGTTATTGGTTAATTACATATATACCTAGATGAGAAAAAACTGGAAAAACAGTGAATTTTACAAACAGCTCAATACAGTCAAATATAATATAGTTGCGTGGCCTTTGTAAGCCTGGCAACAATCTGACAAGGAACAATATGAAAGCCAAAAAATTAACATTAAAGCGCACCAAAATACAAACAAATAGGACTAAACCACAATTTAAGGATCGATCTTTACCATTAGTTACACGATGGATAAATTTTGAAATGTAAAATAGCTAAAATATTCATCCCAAATTTCGCGAAATACGGGCGAAATTTAAGAAAATGACCGCTATTCAGGAACGCAATTTCCTCGGAAGTAAACTGACAAAAATGTAAACAAACATGGCATACACTTACCTCAAGAGTTGTTGCGTAGCTTAGACGCATCCATTTGGCCCAGGAAGCAGTATGAAAGAAGAAAAAACAAAATTAATATATCATAATGGAAAACATATCGGAATACAAAAAAATCCTGGTCAAAAGCAAAGGAAAATCAACAATACTTACGCCATCATTCGCCATTCTTGACATCACAATTTGCAACTAGGTTTCAACTTCAGGCGCTGCGAAGTGAATTACTTTTACCCAATCAGAGGCTTGGAAATAGCACACGTGACTAGAGTGTCGTACCATTCATATTTATTATATATGGTCTTATATTGTAAAACCGATCTCAGTGTATGCTCGAACAAATACAGAAGGAGAAGTACAATATTTAATCATGAATGCACTATTTATACTCTACCCTATTATATATACACGAATATATTACAAATATATGTTTACTTACCATACCGAAGGGCAATTTCATTTTATGTACAACATTATATTTATATCAACAAATATATTTCTGCATGTTGAACGCGATAAAATTTCTTGCGGGCTCAAGTCAACACGTTTTTCGCGAAATTTTCTATAGAACTATATTATTGTCAAGAAAGGCGAAATTTCAGATTTATTTCTAGGAAAAACCACTTACGTTATCAAAAAGGTAATAAAAAATTACATATAACACATTATTATGGTTACTTTTATTTTTCACATTTTTGTTGAGTTATGAGCGTTTGAAAACTTATTTTCCGACTAGTGCCCAGGAAATTAGCGCCATTTTAGGACACTTTCCCATTTTGAAGCAGCAATAACTCAAATATGGCTTGAAAAACAAGGGTGCCCGTAATGATGTTTTATCTGGGTTTTTTTATAAGCTTTCTTATGATAGAAGTTATTTTTCAAATGAGCGAATTTGAAAGTTTACTATTTTTGACCACATAATACTTTTATAATACAACTAAAGAAAAACGTGTTAAATCGGGCCAAACAACATTCAGAATTGTGATATTAGACATCCAACAGACAATTTAAGAGCAAATTTGATTTGCCCCTCGAGAAGGTAGTTAAAATTACCTCTACCTCTCTGACTAATGTTGGATCGCGATCAATGTCATGATAATTTCGCGTTTCTTAAGTGTGTTTTGAATTGGTCCCAGCAAAATTGTTCAAAGATTTCCGTAGATCTAATATCATACTGTGATTCAAAATAACTTCCAAACCGGTCACAGTTTGAGAAAGCTGTTGTTTGAAATGGCTACGCTGACGTAAATTGTCTTATATAAACAAGAGCACAGTGATGTCAAATTTATATCCCGGATTCAAAAATTTATTATGACTATTCGATAGATAGAGATTACTGAATAGTTGGTGAGTGCCTGATATTTTTATGGACAATATTAAAATCATGATAAAAATCGCACAAATGAGCCAACCATGCAGTAATTTGTTTTTGCTATACATATACAGATTATTTTGACACTGGGACCCTGTCAAAGACGAAAAATGTCAAAACAAAATATTGAAGTTTTAAAACAGATTGATACCGTTTATTTCTTCTGTATTTGGCCTAAATGTCTAGTCAAAGCAGTTCTTTCCGTTTCATGTTTTTTATTCGAAAAACTCTTCTTCTTTTTGACATAAAAGCCAAATAACCCTTTCGCGCCTTTCCCAACACGGTGGCCATATTGTGAGCAAGCCGTATGGCCAATCAAAGTGCTGCCAAAAATTAACTTGACTGGTTTGTTAGTTTGCTTGAATTAAGCGTTCATTTTCTCATGTTTGCACATGTCAAAGAGATACTAGATTCACGACAGAAGAATAATTCTATTTAACTAGAACTCGAAACGTTACCTGTTGATATGATTCCCTAACTGTTAACCGTGATGCTATTATTTCACTTTTCATTTTCCGCATGCAGTCTACGTGTACTAATCTACACCCAATGTTAAATTTCGCTTTTACTGACGAGAACTTTCGAGGATCGGCTCCACTTTGCGCGAGAACCTCCAGAACCAAGCCGAACCTTTTTAATCGAATACTCAACATTTATTCCAGATGCTTAACGTTGCGCAGTGAGTCAAGATGGGGAAGTAGTAAGAGTTCCACACAAATCCTATCAAAAAACCGACAAGTGAATACCAATAAACAATTAGATGAATCTCTAGCTTGAATAACGCAACAGTTATTGTGAAATGTTAGTTTTTATTTAGCCTGTGATAAAATAATGGATTCCATATGGATTGTTTCTCCATACGTACCCAAGTTTTCCCAGGAGCTAATAGCTTCCCGAGATGGGATGGGGTTGTTTACTTTACTGTCCAAGGGGTTGTCCCCCTAAAGATCATTATTCACTTTAAAATATATATAATATACATCGATGTGTGGGAGTCTATGGGGGGAGATGACTTGTGGGAGCTCTCCTTGCCCTCACTTTTTTCTTCAGCGTTGCGCATTCTCCATAGACGAAATTTCTTCCAAAAGCTGGATATGTTGTTTATTTTTTTAAAAGACAGTTTTTAATTGCCAGATGATAGCGACACATGCTGTTTGAACATTACGACTGCTTATGTTTGGATAGCCAGAGAGGCCAGGAAAAACCTGCAATACAGGAAATCTGAAGGAGCGCGAAGACAAGTACCAGCACCTTTCTCACAAAGCTGTATAGTGCAATGAAATAAATAAACTAGCATTGGCAATTAATACAGCAAACATAGAGTGCATGCATGCCCATTCTAGAATTATTGCTTGATCGGGTATTTTATTGGTGAAGTGACAAAAACACGGAGCCTTTTACAATTGGACGATCCGCATAATTACGATCACCATTTCAAATTACATAAGAGCAAGGCAACGAAATTGTATGATACTGATTTTGCCTTTGGTTTATCCAAACAATATTTTTATCGTTCTTACTTTCTGTGTCCATTTTTCATAGCAATTTTTGAAGGCATGCTAGCTGGATGAATTGTGTTCAGAACGAACCTACAACCTAAACGAATTAACATTGAATTCATTTCAGGTAAAGTTTAAAGAAAGAGATTTTCACAAGTCGATGACCTAGTAGCTTGTGTCGCAAATTTCTTACAGGGAAATAATAGCCATCTGCGGATTACTGCTCAATTGCTTGTTCTGGCAAAATGTTTAGTACTGGGAAATTTGTACATATTTTTCATTGGTGCGCGACAAAAACGATGTTAGCTCCGTTCTTATTGGACGCACTTACTGTCACCAGTCCCACGCAATTTAGCGCATTATAATTTTTCTTTGTCTCTTTGTTATGTGGCAATGACAAAATATTACGGATATATCAGGAGTTTGATGTTGTCGTAACACTGTAAAACATAAGTGGCGATATATATCTTCTTGAAGAAAGAGGGGAGTTTAAAGTTGGCTGGCATTACACAGTTGGGTTATGAGTTGCCTTCAGCTGTTAAAAAAACGTCATTGTGTTGCTTATCATGACACCAACTGCAAACTACAATCTGTCTTTGGTATCAACGAAGTAGACCAACCAATAAACCAATTTCACGTCTTGCGCATAAAGCCCGTTTTCCACTTCAACCGTATCTTAGCGAAACGTAGCGTATTCTATTGTGTCCCTATCATCAGTTCTGCTCGAGTGTTCGCGAAACAATGAAATACGCTACGTTTCGCTACGATACGGTTGAGGTTGAAAACTGGCTAAGGTGTCATTTATGAAACCTAGGGCATCGGTGATCACGCTTTATGAGCAATGCAAGCATGTGCACATTAGAGACCTTGGGATTTCCGTTTATGCCAAACGGCTAACCTCGAGAAATTAATTCGTAATGAAATCGAAATCATACACCGTGAGATGTTCGTGCCGCACGATATATTAAAAAATTCTGCATGTAAAAACACTACGCCAGGTTTTCTAATTTTGAATTTTTATGAGTCCATGATAACACTAATAATACTGTGTTGTAGTTATTAACAGTGGCGGATCCAGGGTAAGTCAAAATAAATTATAGCAGCTCATTTTAAATTCAAAATAACTTTATAACAATGTCATAGGTTATGAATTTCAAAAGAATAAAATTTAACCAATGAAGTTGCTTTAAAGGTATTTTAAAATGTAAATATATCCTAGAATGAGCTGTGGTAATTTATTTTGACTTACGCTAGATCCGCCACTGGTAGTTATTATTATCGGAGTACTTTACTCCACTGACCCATTTCTCACACACAAAATATTTCTCTTGTTTTCGTTTTTCGATTTCATTGGTGAGTAAAAGCTATTATACATTGAATAGATACAAACACCTCTTTGTGGCACTTCTATTCCCCCGCTCCAGGTGCCAATTTGTTTTTTTTTAATATTTTTCCTTACTATATTCATGGCCGTGGAAATAAACCTCGCTTTTAATTGCAAACGTGTTCTATTTGTATTGAAAAAATATTCATTTTAAGGACTGGTCGTACGATATCGTGGGACGAGATGGGACGAGATGGGAGAGGCAGGATGATTTTGATGTCACCATACATTCATATACCAGAAGTGAAGAAATAAAAATATTAGCTACAACATTTCCTATTACGTCAACAAGATAACTCTGGTTGTTTAAAAACCTTTAAAACCCTTAAACATGCACACGCATTCAAATTTGCTCAATAATAAAACGTGATTTAATTCAATGCATGAAAACCATGCCTCTCGCTGTTTCTTGTTTCAATCACTGATCTCATAGTAGGCTGGATATAGCTTCTATAGATAAGAAAAGTGAAGCCTAATTATATATGCAAAATTCACTTCCGGGGACCACGGAGTAAAGCAAACGTGTATAGAAATGTATGGCGGGCAACACGCACGAGTGCAAAATTTCGAAAATTAAAGCCACTGTTGGACATTGTGCTAACCTCATCGCTCCACCATAGATTCAAAACGTTCTATACAAGTTTGTTTCACTCCGTGGTCCCCGGAAGTGAATTTTGCATGTATAATTAGGCTTCACTTTTCTTATCTATAGAAGCTATATCCAGTCTACTATGAGATCAGTTGTTTCAACCCAGTAAGGCGACGATGTTACAACTTAAAATCACAGCCTAAGATGTGTTCACACTATACTGGATTACAACTGAGGGTTGCGATTTTCATATATCGGATTCGGTTACTGGTTACACTACGCCACAATTATATACACCCGCAGAGGTGAGGCAAAAAGTAATTTGGTATATGCCCGAAAAGTGTATATAAAACAGTAAATGATAAAAACATAAATAAGGCTGACTACATGTCACTTTAGAAAGGGCATCAAAATATTCGTCAATTTAAATCGTGGCGATACAAAACAATTTCCAGGTAATTAAGCTGGAAACCAATTTTTAGTCATAATGTCAGGAAAGTATTGTTGTTTTGAAAACATTCCAGTACATTACGGTCAATATCAATATGTAGAGATAACATCAGCTCACTGCGGAGTGAACCGATGTAGTCTAAACACTCACAAATTATTCGGGCCGAGTATAAAAATTAATCCGGAATAAACTGAAACCCGATGAATAGTGCAAACAGGGCCTAATACTTGCTGCTTCACATAATATCCCTGAAACTTTAGATTTCAAAACAACAATTCAATAAGAATGTCAAACTTTGATTTCGTCATGGCCTTGTTCGTTTATGGCCCCGATAGCAATCTTAATCACTAAAACATCATTTAAACATGCTTTTATAACAGCCATTTACTCTAAGACTACTTCTTGTGACCGATAAATAGTCCAACTAACCTTGCGAAGCAGTTGATATACAGTACATGGCTAACTCCCGTCTCATGCACTTTACCAAGACTTTGAAGTAAACAAGAATTAAGCAATTTGCTGTAAATTTTCCCTGTCATTCACCATTTGCTGTGTACATCTATCGGGTGGGTTGGCAAACGCTTTGGCAAACGAAACCATTTCAAATCACAAATTATTTTCATAATCGTGCATGTCGTTAAAATGGTCTCTCAAAAGAACTTCCAGCCTAAATTTGCTTAACAGCAGTTGCTAATTACCATTCTAATGCCTCTGAAACGCAATCCATTATGCTCACTGGTTTAAAAATGTGCATGTTAAATATGGCGCACTTAAAAATTAAGGGAAGCTTTGTAATGCTTGGTCCTCACTAGTGACATACAGGGTGTCCCAAAAAACCCTAAAAACTATTGAAATCACCTATTGTTAACATTTGAATGCCCTAGCACTTGTTAAAAAAATTAAATATCTTTGAAAAGTACGTTTGTTTTGCTCATGGAAATTTACATTTGTTTATTGTTTTCTCTAAACCCTAAAAGCAAATCAGGCTTAGAAAAAATGAAAACAATACTATCTTGTTAGTTTGTTTGATGTCATCATTTTCCCGGCTGAAACAACTTATACCTGTAGGTAATATTGATAAAAACCAAATTGAATAGGCTAAAATAACCCATGCATAAAATTTGATTGCATTTGTAATATACACTCGTAGGTTTAGTTTTTTTGTCTGGCATAAAAATGGTTAACACTGAGTATTACTATTAATTATGATAGTTATGTCAATAGTTTATCCACTCGTGGGTTCAATTTAGTGCTAGGCATTGAAATTCTAACAATAGATCCTTTTAAATAGTTTTTGGGGTTTTTCGGGACCAGGCGCGGATCTAGGGGTGGTCAAATGGGTCACTTGACCCACGTAAAAATTGCCAAACAAATAATTAATATTCCAAACTACTGGAGACAATCCAGTTTCATTTTTGCGTGCTGTCACTTGCCAATTGCTGTCCAGGTCGAAAATCGTTCAGTATCTGAGCCTTCTGTCATTTATTTTTTGCCACAGGTCAAGCTGCGGTTTTACACATAAATTTTGCCCCATCAGCTGACAAAATCGATGCACCTGATTGGTAGGATGAAAGTTTGACCCATTCGTGGGGAGTTCTGACCAGTTTGTTGCAATCAGGGGCTCTGTGCAAAGCTTCTTATTGGGCAATTTAAAAAAATTCTGCAACCTTATTGGTCTTTATTTTCTGACCCATTCTGACTGATGAGCGTGCATCCGTGTGAGGCATAGTGAAGGCATGAATATTAATTATCTACCTTTCTGACCTCACTGCTCGACTATACACAGTCAATTCGAAGTCCTACAGAAAAGTTATTACAAAGCGATTTAGTCAGGCAATGGCTTGAAGTATCTGGCAATTGTTTGGCATTGTGAAGTCCACTATCGGATACAACGACGTAGAAAGCCTGCAAGAGATCTATAATAAAGATCTTATACTGCAAGTTCACTCTCCTCGCAAGTACTCGATCGAGGAGCTCTTGTGTGCCATAAACAGCACACAATGCAGCATTAGTCGGCACATTGGAGCCGAGATATTTATTCCGAACCCTGTTCGAGAAAAGACCAAAAGAAATTGTACTGCGATAAGGTAAAGGATCTATATTCAGCGTGTACACTGTTAATTTTATGGTGTTAAAATAGCACTTCGACTGGTGTCAGATTGACACCTAGTGGTGGTGTTAAGCAAAAGTGTTATTTTAACACCTATTTTTGGTGCTAATTTAACACGACATCAATAAAAATATTTCACAAAGTGTCATTTTAACACTCCAAGTGTTTAATACCACTTTGGAGGTGCTAGAATAGCACCTACTTAAGGAGAGTAGGTGTTAAAATGACACCGCTTTCTGGTGCTAAATTGTTGGTGTTAAAATAACACCATAAGTTTTGTTAAGAGTTTCCATTTATAGTGCTAAATTAACACTGTTTCTGAAGTAAAAACATGGGTGTTAAAATAACACCTTTTTGGTAGTGTTAAATTAGCACTGTGGAGTTAAAATATGGGTGTTAAAATAGCACCAGTTTTGGTAGTGTTAAATTAGCACTGTTTGTGGAGTTAAAATATGTATGCTGTAAACACATTGGTTAGACACATTTTCAATCGAGCAAGCGATTTTTGTTCGTGTTTTTATGCGATTTTGTAGGACCTGATGAGTCTGATGATTGAATACATCAAGTTTAGCCAACATCTTTGAAATCTCAAAACTCGTTAGAAAAATAATTAAAAAATGGAAATCCTTGGATAATTTCTCAAAAATATTAAAGGTATGTAAAATCAGAGAACGTCTACAAACTTATTAATTCCTCAAAACTTTGCAAAATTCCTGAGAGGTAACTCATACCGGGCTCCGGGGCCCCACACGCTTCGGCAACTCCATATATGGAATGGAATACCATATAAGGAATGAACAGAGATCAAATTTTGCGTGGCAATTTTGAAATTTGTTATTCCTCGGAATCCTCGCTGGCAACTCTTCGCAAATAGACATTTTTGGCTCTTTTTTTCATGTTTTCTGCTTTAGTTAGTGGGTGTTTAACCTGTATAAATACGGTATATTCTTAGGAAGAGCAAAGACGAATCGCATCTGTTATTACACTAAACTGGTATGTAAACACGAGTTGATACATATTTTAATACCGCAATTTATGTCTTATAAAATATTCATCCAATATTTGTGATTTCTTTTAGTTTAGAACATGGATTCTTCTATAGGCAAATCTCTGATGACTGGGGGTGTCTAGGAGAGTGTTATTTCTATTCTACAAGATGAAAAGGTACTGCATTTACAATTATTGTTGAATATTTAGGACAATGTTTCATATCGCGCCTGAGTCTGACAAGCTCAAATATGCATGCCGTCAGTCAGGCGTAAGAAAACATTGAATATTTGTCGAAATCCGCAATTTAGATTTATATTTTCGTGTCAAAGCGCAAGGTCAAAGCACAAGGTCAAAGCACGTCCTTGCTACAGTAAAACGCCGCATAAAAGAACTAGTTAATTTTGACTTCAGGCTGAAGTGGTTCTTAACTGGTTCTTATTTCAAGACAAAAACAATTGTTCCTGGTTTAGAGTTTTAAACCTCTTATTGTATAAAATGTGTTAAATACATTATGAAGGTGAATTATGTTGTGAATTAATTGATTGCTGTTTTGATAAAACATATGCATGCAGGATGTGGTTGAAAGACAATTCAGCTGCTGGCAAGATCACAGTATTTTGTTTTCCCTCCAGTACATGATTTGCACCTATTTCAGCTAAAAGTTTAGTAAGGATTTTTTAGAACCAGTTTGATTTGTCACCCTGTGAAATGAAAAGACTACTATCAAAATGAATAATTTTAGGACGACAACGCCATTGATGAAGAAGTGAGAAAGTCAACAGATCCAAATCCTGGCGCCTGGAGACCTTGCATCCTTGAATCTACATTTCATTGCTGCTGAGTGGCTAATGCATTTGAGTTTTTATGTCCTCAGTATGGAGTACACTCCAGAAGCCTCAATTATCTATGCATTTCTCGAAGCTGTCACCTTGGACAGGCCTGCTGATGTCAAGAAAAAAATCTCTGTTCAAAGACTACGCAGTGAGCTTGGACTAAATAATATACTATAGGTATATATTTCCATAAAAACTTCATTTATATATTCATAGGATATTCATTGTTAAAGGATTTTCCTTGTGGAAGAGTAATTTAAATATTTAATAATAATCAATCATGAACATATTTCCCAAATGTTGTGTGTATTAACTGTGCATTGTTGCTACACTATAAGTGTCAAATCAACTCTTAAAACTGCTGTCACTTTAGCACCTAAAAATGGTGTTACTTTAGCCCTAAAAACAAGTGCTATTTTAGCACTACATAACAGGTGTTAAATTAACCCCACAAACCAGTGCGAATGTAACACCAAAAATAGGTGTTGTTTTAGCACCATATCTAGTGTTAAATCAACACTATCAATAGTTGTGTTAAAATAGCACTAAAAAACAGTGTCATTTTTTACCTAATTTTTTGGCACCACTTTTTGGTGTTAAATTGACACCCTAAAATTAACAGTGTATTTGTAATTTGTCTATTTATATGCATCGAATTTGCATACATACGCGTCGCGGCGTCGGTCAAAACAGGTCACGACCTTGAGATATTTATAGAATTTAATATAGACTTTGAGGAATATTACTTTGCTTATAACCGTGTGTATTGTCTGATATTTGTTATTTTTTCTTGGTCTTCGTTAAATATGTTATATTGATCTTACTATTTGTGTGCTATATGAAACATATTATCCACATAATTGATATACCCGAACAACAAACGCAAAGGAATATTGTATACGATCTACACGACAAAAAGCTTTTGCTTCAAACAGTTATTTTCTGGTTGTGTCTTTGAAGTAGTGAAATCATTCCTAAAATCACTAAAGCTTCTCTAACTAGCCTATATTTAATAACTAGCATAATTTTAAGTACTTTTTTCTCACCCCCCTCCCCCTTCATGACGTCAGAAAATTTTGACCAACATACGAAAAATCCTGGATCCGCCCCTGTTTGGGACACCCTGTAGGTGCTGAGACAAAACAAAGAAATGCAGTGAAATGTGTGACGTAAGCATCGCGACAAAATCACATGTGCATGCAATGATGCATATGACTACGAGCATAAGCTATAGTAGAAAAAAGCACAATAGTTGAAATTAAAGAAAATTCCTTCTGCTTTGTTTTCATAAAACTCTGATGAACACATTTATCCTGTGCTATGTTGCATATCCTTACGTCGCTATTTATGATCAGGTTTTAGAAACCAACTATTGTTATAAGCGTGCCTGTTTTAAGTAAAAAAATCTGATAGCTTTCATGTTCAAATTAACCGGGTAAAGGATGTAATTTTCTCAAAGATCCTTGGGCTTTGCTTATTTGCATAGACATCATTTGCTGTGTAGGTTATTTGTGATATCCTTTGCAAGTTTACAATGGAATTCTTTCTGGTTAATAACACATTACAGGCATTATTGTGCGTCACCAGAGAAAAATAAAAAGTACATAGCTGACTGCAAACTAGCAATACGAAGCATACCAAATAAAATGAACCATCTGTCATTTCAAACATAAATTCAATTATTATATACAATTGATCTAAAACTACAGCTGGATAAAGCATCTGCAACGGGCAGATGAAGCTAATGGCGGCCAAGTTGGACTATCCACTGTATTCGTATGATTGGCATAGTAGAAGAGGTTTTACAGTTTTAGTGAGAATGGATAAACATTGTCTAAATAATTTTTTTTCTTCAACAAACAATCTCTGTTTCTTTTAAATTTGTCTTAATAAATAATATTTAAGAAAACAATGTTTTAGCTGGTTTTCTTCACTGTTTTTCAACTAAATAATTTAACATTGACTGGCTTTATTCAAAATTTGAATTTTTTTTAAACAAGTTCTGTTTTTGTTTTGCCGTATAATAAATAGCTTATTCCGGCAATTCTCCCATGTTTTGGTTCGTTTTCCGACCGAAGATAATTATTGACAGAATGGCTATATATTAGGATTTAAGTTGGCTTGCAATTATGACGATTATATAATTAAAAACGTCAATGTTGTGCAGACTAATTAATATATGACTATACATAAAGAGTTATACAGCTATTTAACTGAGGTTGTCTCTTCAAAAGCGTAAACGATGAAACATGAGCGCGCGAGAGATAATGGATTATCGTTTATTTAGGCCCTAATACTCATACGTGTCACTATGTGTCCTCTATGCTGTTTCAAAGAAATAATTTCGCCTTTAGAGGTGAAAATAGGCAATAACCCGTCATCACATGCGCGCTTATAGTTTACAGTTCTCGTTTTTTGAAGGGCAACCTTAATTGAATTGGCTATATATCTTGAGTGTAAAAAATTACCGTTCATTTAATTAGTAGTAGACAAAACAATGAAAGCCTATAAACATAAGTTATAAGGCATCATACGCCTGTTACCGCCTCATACGTATTTCCCTGCTGCGTCCCATTTTCGCCTCTGCCATGGACATTAAATACCTGCTCGTAGATACCATAATGCATCGTTACATTCTTTGACTCTTCCTGCCTGATTGTTAGTTTACTGATGGTATTTTTGTATGTTCGAATTTGATAAACAAAATAACCAATAGTCAAGAACAGTATATTGCCGTAATAATGGCCATAATGATGATAACAATAAGCGATGTGTCCATTCCATTTCCACCTAAAACAGAAACGAATATAATAAATTGGACGTTAACAGTACGACATTGTTTAGTACGACAGTAAATGCACAGTAGGTGCCTACGAGTGGCCGCCTGGATGGAAGGTTTTCTGTTGTGAGCGATATTTTTTTATTTTAGTTTGTATCATTCTCATTTTCTTTACTTTTATTCTTCAAATTTTGAAGACGGTTAAAAATGCTTTCAATTATTTTCCTTTGCTCTATCTAGTATTTCGTCAATCAATCTGCCCAAGGTACACTATCTCACGCCGTTTATGTATGTGCTAATTTGTTTATTCATTTTATCACTTGCCAGTTAAAGCTTATGTGCGTTACTGTTGGAAAAATAGTGTTGGGTACTGGACAGGTGTTGTTGTAGTCTTCTAGAAACACATGTTGGATCAGCTGAAACTAATGATTATAATATATTGCCACAAGTCTTTAATGGCATCCAGCGACTAATTTTATTAACTAGCTTGTCTTTTGTAAATCTGCGAAAAAACATTGTTGTGGAGCAATTACCAGGCAAATGTGACAGACATGTAATAAATGCAGTACACAGGCACGAGGTTTGCTTCTTGCGGTTAAATTCGAGCATAAATTACAATTTTTCGCGCGTAAAAACTCCTGGACGGAAAATTTTATGTTGTGATCTATTGTTTGTTTTTTTTTCAGTTCGTACAGTATCTTGCTATTTTTTTAGTTTTCGTCCTTAAAAATTTCTTCAATTATTTTCCTTTGCTCTATTTTAACATTGCGCTAATCATTTAAGTACATGCTGATTTGTTATTCATTTTATGACTTACCAGCTGAAGCTTGCGTTATTAGTGAGAAAATAGTAGTAGGTACTGGTGTTGCTGTAGAAACAATCGTTTGATAAGCTGAAAATAATAATGATAATTGACATATTAAGTTTTCGTTGGCATCCAGTGATATTTAACAAATGGACTGTAATAGATCGCAGATGACGAAGAACAAAAAATCTTCAATAAACGAGAACACCCCCCACCCTCCACTCCGTCCGGCAAAAACATTTTGCTCATTAAAATCCTTAAAAATCTTCGTGAAACATGAGCCATCGTGTTTCAGAACTATTGTCCGGTGTAATATCAAAATATTAGCGAGAATTTGTGATATTTCTCAACCACCATGGCCGTAAGCAGTGATAAAGAAATGGGGAAACTCGAGGAGTTTTTAGCGATGTTGAAATTTTTAACTAATGTGTCATTCATCTGACTTTACTTGATTAAACCATGGAAATGTAGATCATTTATGCGTTTAATAGTGCAAATCTTAATAATGTATTGAATATTAACAAGTGGAGAAGCAGTTACAGCAGAGAGACTAATGGAAAATATGATAATTGCAAACAAGACACATACGCTTCAACTTACATAACTTCCCTTTAAACTCATTGTATGTTTTATATCCTAGCTTTTCCTACCTAGAGATTTGGCATGCAAAAACAGATCTGCCATCTTGAAAACATTAGTTGGCAGGAGTTTAACCGTAAACGACTCGCAAACTTATTCTCTGCCCGGAACCCGTAAAACGCCTGCAGAAGAGATAGTTGTTTTATTTTGTAAGTTGTTCATTTTGCTTAGTTTTCTTTTTGAGTATTGAACACGGTTGAATAATGACTTCAATAATTTCTTTTGCTCTACTTTATTCATTTTGCTTATCAAATGCACAAAGTACCATCTGCTTTTTTATGTATATGGTACTTTGTTTATTCATTTTATAAATTACTAGTTGAAGCTTGCATTGCTGTTGAGAAAACAGTAGTAGGTACAGATGTTGTTGTAGAAACAATTGTTGAAGCAGCTGAAATTAATAATCAAACATGCCTCGTTAGCATGCAGTGATATATAATGTTTTATCTACAAAAAACATAGTATGAATTAAATGGAGCATGCCGGCACATTGTATACTACTTATAGCTAAATTAGGGTACAAATTAATAAATTAATTCTCGCATGTATAAAAACTCCTAGACAACGGAGAATGTTTTGTTGTGACACTCTGTCGTGACACTTTGACGTACTTTGTTTTAGTTGTATCTCATTCCTTTTGTTTACTTTTCTTCTTTAGTATTGAGCACGGTTAAAAATGATCTCAAAAAATTCCTTTGCTCCAGTTTATTCATTCCACTAATCAAACTGCACAAAGTACTATCTGCCTTTAAGTATATGATAATTCGTTTATTCATTTTATGACTTACCAGTTAAAGCTTGCGTTGTTTTTGAGAAAATGGTAGTGGGTAGTGATGTTGTTGTAGAAGGACTTATTGGGTCAGCTGAAACTAATAATAGTAATGGAAATATGCTTGGTTAGCATTCAGTGATATTTGATGACAACTAGTTGTTTAAAAAAGTGTGCGAAAAACATAACATTCTTGCGTAGCAATTATACCAAGAAATTATACCGACATGAACGAGGTTGACTACCATAGTCTTTCAGACGAAAAACTTCTAGACGGAAAAGTTCTGTTGTGATCGATTGTTTGTATTTTGTTTAGTTTAATGAATTAATACAGTTAAAATAATAATTTCCCTGTGCTCTATTTTATGCATTTCTATAATCAAATTCCACGAAGTAGTACCTGCCTTATAAGTATGTGCTAATTCGTTTATCTTATTAATTTTATGACTTACCAGATGAAGCTTGTGTTGCTGTTGAGAAAACAGTAGTAGGTACTGATTTTGTTGTAGAAACAATTGTACGTTGGAGCAGCTGAAAGTAATGATAATAATTTGGATAAATTTTCGCGAGGATGTCAAAAGGAACAGTTTGGACAGCAAGTATACACTGACAGAGTTGTAAAATAAATTGAATAATGATTTGGAATGATCTTTTCACTTGGTTACAATTCATTACTTCAAAAAAAAATTAGGCCGGGTCAAACAGCAATATTACTTTTTTTAGTCAAGGGCATATTAGTTGTTCAAAATATAGTTTAGTTGTCTTAATTAAAAACAAAACCCAATTAATATTACCCATAATCATTAACTTCTACATGCCTCCTTTACTCGCCGCATAAACTTAATATACAGATAAACATCGCATGCATCGACATGGCAGTCAGGAGTCGTGTAAACAGTTACTGATAACTATCTATTATTAATTTACCGACCAAAGATTGAAAATTGAATGAATATGTTTGCGAAATTTTTTAACGGGTGATAGCACAGTAATAGCTGCCGCTTTTTTAACTGTATCTGTACATCTTTTTTCTATATTTTACAATCTAGAAGTGTTTAGCCATGTGTTTCCTTAAATTCTTTCCTATGTCATGCAAGACAGACAAAAAAATTGTAATTTTTTCGATTACAATTATACAATCATGAAGCAATAGAAAATAACCGACACTTGAGATTATATTATGCGTTTAGGTCTCAGTTGAGTTTAGCTTTTTTTCAGCTTTTCGATTCCACAACAAGTTAATGATAGCGTCAAAGTTAACATCCATCCGCTTTCCTTATTTTAAAGCAAAATTTGACAACTGTAAACATATAAATAATTAACGATTATTCGCCGAAGGCGAAGTGATAATTAGTGAATATTCACCAAGAGAAAATCGAGTTGAATATTCTCTGAGACTAAGGCCAATAATTGTTTCAGTATGATTTCTTTAGTAAAACATGTATAAAATGCAATTTTTTATGAATTCTTCGGAAAATCAAAGTTCTTTTTGAAAAAAATTAACGTTTATTCGTAATCATAAAATAATGGAAAAAAGTTCTTAATAAGTTATTTGCAGACGATTGTTGCCTTAAGATAGTTTAATACCAAAGTTTGTTTATATTTTTGACTTGGTTACTAATGCAATTTTTCTCCATTTGTTAATTCAGGCAAAAGCATAAAACATTAAAACGATTTTCATTGGCGGCCATTTTGAAAAAACGCCAAGCAGCAGATAATCCCTCATATCTACTGGTCAGGCAACCAACCAAAATGCTTGAAAACTATTGTTTACTAAAGAAATTATACCAAATTATATCAGTTATATAGACGAAAATCTTCTGCATGTATGTTCGTCAAACACAATAACAATCTGCAATTGACGAAGTTTAAAAATGATGAAACAAAAATTAATGTTGGTTGAAATACTTGTCTTATATATCTTCCCCTGGTTTTCAATAATTATATTCGCTTGTTGCCAAACATAAGACACTAAATGCGAGTGCTAGGTTTGGCTTCCCTTTTAAACAGAGCAATAGAAATAGTGAGTGTTTCTGCGCTCGTATGAATAAATGTCTCATCGTTCTACTATCGTTCTTCTTTCGTTTTGGTCCAATGAAAACTGTTTAATTGCATAAATTATGGGCAGTAGAAATTGGCATTGTAACATCTGTTATCATTCAGTTTACAAGGTCGCAGATGGACAAGCTATATTGAATTCGCCCAGTTAACATTCGTATAAACCTATCAGCAAACAGGGTGACGTATATTCATGATTTAAGGCAAATAGATATGGTAAAATAATCTTAAATTAAAAAATGTCGAGCTTTAAAAGGTGCAAACTGCATACATATACTTTGCCATAAACGAAAAAAGATGGTACTGTATATTTATCATGGGCATTTGTTTTCTCTTACTTACTGACAATTTTCACGTATGCCGGTACTTCTAAATCATGTTCTTTTGCCCATGGAGATTTTATGAAAAAGAACACATATACGGCCGTATCATTGAAGATGGTGGAAGATATCCAAAGTTTAGTACTGTTGTGGGACATTTCTATATGAGTATGTTCATACTTGTGCGGTAATGGCCTTGCTCTAACGTCTCCGGATTTCCTTCGCTCTATTAGCCTGATCTTTTCTTCATCCGCGTTGATTACATACAAACCAATCTTCCACTGGTCTCCTGCTGACTCATGTACTTCGTAATTCCATTGTAGTTCCAATTTCTTGCCCAGCATCAATAATATCTTGCTGGCCGGACGCTTCGACATTTCGATGTCCCTCGTGGCATTCAGTAAAAGCGATCCTACAAAGAGTAAATGGGTTGTGGTAAATAAACCCTATGGGAAGAACGTAGCTATTACGAATTGCAATCCTCGATGTAATGATATGGCATTGCGCTAACTTCCATTGATTTTGTAACATGTTATTTTATGTTGCAATATATACCATACAGTTGTGTTAGTTAAGTCGGCACATGTGGCGAAATATGAGAAACCATGGCATAAGCGTGCATAGACACAGAGGGAGAAGGTTGCACATGTAAAATTATGGAAATACATTGAAAAGAAAGCAATTGTGTGATATTGTGTTGTGTTTCGGTACGTTACAAGTGGTGGCAGCGGTAAAACAAAACTATATTATCGAGCAACAGACTGATCAATGGCAACCAGCATTCTTCCAAGAAAATTTGACGGAGACGATGTTGTCACATGGTTGCGAGAGATTGATGCGTGGGCCTTAGCTAATGGCTGGAAAGACGAGGACAAAATCCAGAAATTGCCTGCTTTTCTGCGCGAACGAGCGGCTACTCACTTCTACGAGTTCCCAAACGCTGAGAAGGCTACATACGAAGCTGCAACGAAAAAGCTGAAAGAAGCATTGTGCCCACCAGTTCAGAGAGAAAGTTATCACGTTGAATTCGAAGCCAGAATACTCCGTACAGGCAAAGACCCGTCTGTTTACAAGTGGGAGTCGGAACAATTGCTTGAAAAGGCTGACCCAACACTCGCCAAAGAAGCCAAATCTGCCCTTTTGTCCAGGCAATTCATGCGTGGTCTGCCGTCTAGCATACGAGGAAACTTTTGGCCCACAACCCCATACCCACCTTAACCGAAATTTTAAATTTTGTTCAACGTAATCGAGCGATCGAGGACCAAAACCCATCCACCAGCGCCAGCACGGAAACGCAAGAACCGTCAGCAGACATCGACCAGCTCGTCGGGTTAATGACTGAGCTGGCTACTCGACAGAGAGCGCTTAAGGAGCAAATGGCCACTTCCCAACAGTTGTACGCCGAAGCGGTTCAGCAGAAAGACCGTCAGCGTCCGAGAGTTACGTGTTTTCGATGTGGAAAACGAGTTCATTTTGCTCGTGAGTGTCGCAGTTCAAGCCAACAACAAGACCGTTCCAATGTCCAATGCTACAACTGTCAAAGATATGGACACGAGAATGTGAAAATTATGCGCCTTTAAACTTCCAAGGGGAGTCTCGAGGAAACACAGACCGGTAGACAGCCCCGAAACAAGTAAGCGAAACTGTGACACTAATATGATAGTGATAGTGATAGTGATGTTTCTCACATCTCTCTTCTAGTAGTTTACCTGAACGCCCATTTGTAGCTTGTTTTATTGACGATGTACCTGTAAATGCGCTGTTAGACACAGGATGAATGAAGTCATTTATTAACGATAGAATTCATTATATTCTAGATTTTGATAGTGTTCGATTAGATAAGTCACAATCACAGCGCTGTACCTCTATTACAGGAGGAGACTTAAATATTGTAGGGAACATATCTACCAAAGTAACTTTTCAACGTTCTAAACATAGATATTTCAGAACCATCCTCAGAGATATGAAAAACTAGATTCATATTAATCTGACACTGCAGAGAACAACAAAAAACTTGCTGTCTCGAGCGGGATTCGAACTTGCATCTTCGGGTTTCTAGACCGCCGCTTTACCAATTGAACAAGCGTTAAGTCGTCACGAAAATATTTCGTGCACTTAAATTGGATAAGACTCGCTACCAAGATGTGAGTTCGAATCCCGCTCGAGACAACGAATTTTTCGTTGTTCTCTGCAGTGTCAGATTAATATGAATCTAGTTTAAACATAGATATAATATAACAATAGAGTTGATGTTCGCGGGCATAAATATGTTTTTGGTTAAAATGAGCTCTGAGGGCCAAAAACATATTTATGCCCTAGAACTTCAGCTCTATTACTATTATAATAACTTTAAAGCCCTTTTAACGTTGAACTTTAACTTTGTTTTTCAAAAAAACTACTACACTTAAATGGCCTCCGACTATTTATACATTGGCTATTACGTCAGCGGGCTAAAATGTATTTCAGCCCGCTGATTGGTTTATTTTAGCCCGCAAAATACGTCACAATGCTCGCTAAAGTTACTATAATAGTTGTTTTCTTGCAAGTGGTAATATATACCCTACGATTGTGTTTTGGGATGGAACTTTATTACGCAGCACAAATTAAGTGTTCAAGGGAATTTTTGGGAGAACAATGTAGTTATCAGTTAGTGGGGACCAGTGGGAACATCCCAATACATGCAGAGCATCCAGCAATGCAGGGACAATCGAGCGAAGTTGTGACTACAGAGGAAAACTCGCCTGTCGTTTCCCCCCATGACTCGAACAAAGCCAGTGCAGCGTTGATGCAATCTCAGTTGAAAGGTGTTAATAAAGTCATTCTTTTTGAAGGAGTGTCAATTCTGGCTCGGTCGGAAATAATAATTGAAAGTAAGGCACAGGCGAAAGTTATCTTACAGGTTGGCATGAATTCATCTAGTAAATCAGACAATGTTAGGCATTTAAAAGGTTTACATGTAGCCCATTTAGTTGTTACCCCCGTGGGTAAAACCGTACCAATTCGTATAGCTAATACCACTACAGAAGATATTGAAATATCAAAAGGTTGCAAATTAGCGGAATTTTGTCCCCTGATTGAGCAAGAGGTAGTGGACAATACTAACTTTCCGGTTAAATGTAACGCCGTCCAGGCTGATAATCTAGCGGATAATATTGATTCTAGTCTAGATCCAGGTTTAAGCAATTCCTAAAACAACATGTGAAACAGGTTTTGTATGAGTTTGAAGAACTCTTTGGCGATACAATTGGCCAAACAAACATTGTAAATCACAAAATCGATATCGGTAGTATTCCACCGATTAGGCAATTCGCCAGGCGAATGCCATATGCATTCCGTGAGGAGGCCAACCAAAAAATAGCTGAAATGTTAGCTCAAAAGGTAATCCGGCTTAGCTCCAGCCCATAGGCTAGTCCAATTGTCTTAGTCCGCAAAAAGTCGGGTGAACTTCGTTTTATTTGTATTGATTATCGCAAACTTAATCAGATTACACACCATGACGCACATCCCCTGCCTAGAATTGACGGTTTGTTAGACTCGGTCGGGAATGCCAAGTACTTTACAAGTTTAGACCTGAAAAGCGGCTCCTGGCAAATTTTTGTTCACCCTGATGATTGGGAAAAAACGCTTTTGTCACATATAGCGGTTTATACGAGCTCAACCGTATGCCTTTTGGCCTGGCCACAGCTTCCGCCACATTCCAACGAGCCATGGAGCTAGTTTTAGCTGGTCTTACATATAGTATTTGTCTTTGCTATTTAGATGACATCAATATCTTTTGTAACAGTATTAACGAACACTGTGAAAGGTTAAGGGTGGTCCTAACTCGTTTCCGGCAGCATAATCTGCGTTTGAATTTATCAAAATGTACTTTCGCGGCAATAAAGGTAACTATTTAGGACACATGATATCTGTTAGTTAGGGAAGTCCGAAACTTCCTGCGTTTGTCAGGCTACAATCGCCGTTTTATTAAGAATTATTCAACTATTGTCGTACCTCTCACTAAATTGACCACCAAAACTAATGCAAAACACTCCGAATTGACATTAGCTTGCGAAAATGCTCAAATCGCGCCTCTGCAATTCGCCGAATTTAGTTTATCCCACATTTGACAGAGAATTCCTCCCTCAAACAGATGCCTCAGATATAGGATTTGGTGCGATATGGTCACAGCTTGATGACAATGGCGTAGAGCGGCCCATCGTGTATGCATTTAAAATTTTGTCTGGCCGAGAGCGTAAATATTGCACCACAGAAAAAGAAGCGTTTGCGGTCATATTTGGTATTCGCACTTTTTGAACGTACTTGCTGAGGCGGGCGTTGAAAGTAATCACGGAAGATAGAACATTAAAATGGCTAGATAGTATATACCTAAAAGGACGATTGGAGCGGTGGGTAATGGAGTTACAAGAGAATTTCAATTTTCAGTTGTACACAAGCCAGGTAAACTCCACACAAATGCAGATGCGTCTTCTCGACTTGTAGTGCATGATCAATCAACACACCTTGTCACAGATAAAAGTGATTGTGCTATATCTCTCAACCCAACAGTTAACTTAAGGCAAGCTCAACAAGAAGACCCAATTATCTCTCAAGTTATACAGATGAAAACAGCCAGTACGTCAAAACACAAATTAGTAAGATGGAGACACGATCCCGATCTAGTAACATTTTGGCATCATTACGATATGTTTGTTTGTTCGAGATGGATTACTTTATCGGTCACTGAAGACCAAAAGCAAGCGTCCTGACCCAGTGGTAGTGGTACCCGGAACACTAGCATCAGCCATACTAAAAGGTACCCACGATTGCCCATTTACTGGAAACTCGGGCGTTACAAGAACATTAGACCGCATTAGGAAACGTTTCATTCATCAATGCGACACATGTGTTAAAAGAAAAACACCAGTACCGACGGCCAACAATGGCGCAGCCATTGGTTCTGATGGACCACTTCACAAAATGGTGTGAAGCCTTTCTTACCGCAGATCAAAAGGCATCCACGGTAGCAAAAATACTTGTTGATAGGGTTTTTAGTCGGTTCGGCCTCCCAGTTGTTTTGCACTCTGATCAAGGAGCCAGCTTCGAAAGCACATTAAAGCATGAAGCGTGTGATATAATGGGGATCACCAAGACCCGCACAACTGCGTATCACCCTCAGTGCGACGGACATGTAGAGAGGCATAATAGAACATTGCAAGATATGTTAGCGGCCTTTTGTACAAAGCAGACAATAATTGGGATTTATGGCTAGATGGAGTAGTTCTCGCTTACAATACCCTTAGACAAGAGTCGATACGAACCTCCCCTTATGAACTAGTTTTTGGGCGAGAATTAAAATTAGGTCTTCCACTAATACAGGATCCAAGCACGCAATCAGAATACACACAGTCTCTTAGGAAAGTGTTTATTAGAAGGTGAGGTAGGTAGCTAATGTAAACTTGGAGAGAACAAGGAAGAACCAAAGCACGCCTGGCATTTTGCACGCAAAAACGGTCATTCGAAGTGAGGCAATTTTTTTCGCCACCGCACGTATATTTGTGGAGTCTGGTAGGGAAAAAAATTCCTTAAATTCGTCGAGCTATTCCTGGTGCGCGTTTTCCTTGGTGGGTATTTGAAGGCTATAGGGAGGAAGAGGGTTCTTCGAGGATTAAAATGATATCAATATCGCCATGGTTATGCGCAATGTTTTTCCACTGCAAAGCTTCTTCTTCGAGGCATTTTGTGCAATGGCGTATTTTTGTTCGAAGTTGTAAAAATGTGACAAATTCGGCTTGTATGGGTTCCTTCGTTCAGGCTTCTTTTCATTTAATTTTTGGTGCCTATAGAAGTTCAGACATGTGTTAAAGTTCGTATGTTTTTGTTTTTTAAAAAATGTGGTATAAAGCAGTGGCGGATCTAGCGTAAGTCAAAATAAATTACCACAGCTCATTCTAGGATATTTTTACATTTTAGAATACCTTCAAAGCAACTTCATTGGTTAGATTTTATTCTTTTGAAACTCATAACCTATGACATTGTTATAAAGTTAATTTGAATTTAAAATTGAGCTGCTATAATTTATTTTGACTTACCCTGGATCCGCCAGTGGTATAAAGGATCAAATTGTTCCTTTAAAAAAGGCGAGAACCTGAGATATTTGAAGTTTGTGAGTATACGCGAAAGAAAACAAGGTTCGACACGTTAGCGGTTGAAGACAACGGCCAAAAGCAAAAATGCAACTCAAAAGCCCGATGGATTAGACTAGAAGGTGGGAAACCCATTATAGACTTTGTATTTCTTGTGATCGCGTTTCTGATTCATACTTTGCACTGTTTCAAATTTTGTATATATCAACTTAACCACCATGATGCAACAAGAGCTCACGTTTTTTTTGTCATTTTGTGATGATCAATTATAAATTGCCTATGTTTGTTTACAGTTTTGCAAATATACTATCCCAGATTTAATATTGTATCTTATATATTGCTCATTTATTCACTCATGTTTAATGCACTACACTAACTTAGCACAAATGGCCAAGATTCTTGCAGACAAGTACTTAATGAACACCTACAAAGCACCATGAAAAGCTATGTAGTACCAGAATATGAATATGCTTGCCGACTGCTTGTAGTAATGTGCATGTTTACGGCTTAAACATTTTGCACTAGTCACTAGTTCACAGTCAAACAATAATTGTAGTTTGAAGAAGTCCCAACCCAAAGCGATGAATTTTTGAAAATTGGTACTTGATTATTGCCTGGAAGAAAATGATACTTGATGATGGCCTGGGAGGGTTAATGTTGTCAATAGTGATTGGTATGGGCTATTATATATTTAACAATTAGATTACGAGCTCGAGATTTCTATGCGGTGATAGTTAATGAGGGCGAAGCCCGAATCAACTATCACCGTATAGAAATCGAGAGCGAGTAATCTAATTGTTTTAGTAGAATCAGAGGTCAAACATGGAATATTCAACAAAAAAATTTGATTTTTAAGCAATTTTTTTCAAAAGAAATCTCTATAGGAAGGTGATTGTTTCGCTACTCGCTATCTATCGAGGAATAGATAGCGAGTAGAGTAACCAATCAAATTACAGCATTTGCAATAGAATACTAGTATGATTCTACTAAATATAATTATATAGTCAATACAGTACACTTGTTTTGACACAACCCTACATAAATCACCTTTTCATATTCGCTATGCAGGGGCCCCAAGGATACCATCCTTTGTGCTGATTGACTTACTTTGCTAAAAAAGTTTTCTATCCATCTAGCAATTAAGGCTGCCTTAATGCCTAATGAGATGGTATAAAGTATATTTGACTTCAACCATGCTTGCACCATGAAGTGTTGTTGTTTTGTATGTCATTAGATAAAGAAATCATGGATTACATTGCTATAAATAGGTGTATACATGCATGTAGTATATTGTTTTTGTGTAGCATAATATCAATAAACTATAGACACTACATAGTCAGTTGTGCCAGTGCCATATGAACCCATCGCGTAACGTTACATTTCTAGAGCGGTACATGCAGTGTACGTGGTTATGAGAGTGTATAAAGAAAAAGGTATGGTTCTGGGCCTAGATCCTCAATATTTTATACATATTCTCTCGCAGTTGGAAAGACCAGGCTTTTAACTTTTCAATGTCACCCCGATTCTGTGAAATTTGAATCAGATAACAATTGCCGGTCGAAATCGCACTTTTCCCCCGTGGAGAAAGTATCGAAAATCTTAATTTGTTGAAATAGATCTCAATCAGTAGAATCTATGGAAATTTCTTAATCTGAAGAACAATATCGTATTTCTCAATTTTTCTTCAAATTTCACAGAAATATTGATAATCGAAAGCTAAAAGCCTGTAAAGGAATGATTTTTCTACATTAAATATTAAACGCGCTGGAGCACTCCAAAGGTTGATTAGTTTTTTATACATTTCGATGTACTAAGGTAATTCCTCGTAAATGGCTCCATTAGCGGACGCATCCTCAGACAGCACGGTGACATAGCCTTTATCTGCGTCATCTCCACGTTTGTTTCTTAATGAGGTATGCCTTTGGTCATCTTCATTTCCTCTCTCCTCTGAACTAGCTTAGTTGTTTTTGTGTATTAAACTTTGATAGTTTGCATCAATGGGAACTCTCTTGGAACTGTCTAGCTGTTGATATTCAGCAGGTTCTTCATAATCACAATCAGAAGAGGGTACTTGTGGGAGTCTTTTTTGTACTGGCGTGTAACCTTCGTAAGCTGCATTTTTTATGCTATTAATGTTTTGCGTGTTTTCGTTTGCACGTTTTCTTCCAGATTTTCTTCGATACAGAAACCAACAAACTACTAAAATTACAACTATGGTTACGACCATCGCAGCTACCACGGTACTGATAATAACGCCAATGTGGTTGCTTGATGACGATGAGCCTGGTCCAGGACCTTCTGTTTTATAAAACAAAACAGAAGCCGCTTGTTTATTACTCACACGAATTCATCTTATAGCAATTTGCTTCCAATCACTAAGCGCAAACATTTTTACGGGTTTGATTACGTTTGTAACAATATACAATGAAAGGTATCTGGACTGCGATTGGTCAATTTCAGAGCAGTCATTCCCGAAGAGGAATGCAAAAATGCGTAACAACGGTGCAAAAATCTGTAACAAAGGAAGAACCAATCAAATTTGACGAAGAAAATGGGAGTGCAAATTTTCTTAAGAAGAAACAAACATGGTGGGTGAAATTTGAAAGCGATTGCGGTCAAATTTGCCTGGGTTTTTAAGGAACTCTATTTATTCAAATAAAATACATCACTACTGGGAAGTTCCGAGACTACTGTAACAGCTTGCCTTCTTCTTCTATTTCGATAAGGCAAAACAATGCACGAGGAGTGGACCGTTATAATATAACTTTATTAAATCATGATCAATCTAGCTCTTTATTGACTTCGATAGGAGTTCTTTACTCTCTCTCTCCTTTGACTTTATGATTTATCTCTGACTCATTCTCGACTACTCTTTGCACGAAAGGAACTCGTCTTTTATAATAACGCAAGCCACTTTTCGTGATTGACGTTACTACAGGTATGTTTACATTGACTTATCCAATGAGAGTTAAGAGCTCATATCTCAGTCCCAGTCCAGTAAACATTGCGAAGGCTTCTTCTTCGGCCAGGGCGATGCCAAGCCAAGGAAGTAGCAATTATGAAATGTGACAGCAACCTGCGTATGTTAACTCAGGGACCTGCCTAAATACATAACAATGGTAACTCATTGTTACAATGCAAACCTCATTAAGCCTATGTCAAAATAGTACATCTCTGTGCATTAAACTGTGATGTTAAATTTACGCTTGTCAAGTTCCACAAGCCGAAGGTCAATAAAACCTGCATTCGTACAGTGTTCTATTGTATGATCTAACTTTTGTATTTACTCAAACATCACAACCTAATTAGATCATGTTCACAATTCTATTCAAAATAATTCAACTAATAATATACGATTTGCTCTTCACCCCTTTGACTTACACATACACTCGCGTCTCATATATTTTTATCACAAAATTATACTTTATTTTACACATGCATGTTCACTTTTATAACACTACGTTACACGTACTTATCATGACGTTATGGGCATAAGTTTAAAGTTTTCCAGTGAAGGGGAGCGATCTCGATGTAAGTACAGTTGTTTTGCGTGTATTTTTGTTTCGAACATTTCCTTCTATATTATTATTGGTGTCATTGAAAAACTCACTCGTTCTGATGAGACTAACTTAGGTATAAAAATTAGATTCATATTAACCTGACACTGCAGAAAACAAGGAAAAATTGGTTGTCTTGTGTGGGATTCGAACTCGCATCTTCGGGTTTCTAGACAGCCGCTCTACCAATGAAGCTATCGAGCCAACTGGGATTGGTAGCGAGTCTTGTCCAATTTAAGTGCACGCATTTTTTCATTGTTCTCTACAGTGCCAGATTAATATGAATCTAGTTTTCCATATCCCTGAGGAAGGTTCTGAAATAGAATCGAAACACTGCGCATCCTCAAAGACAAGCGTTAAGTCATCACAAAAATATTTAGGTATAAATGTTTCAAATTTCAATGTCACCGATTGTCCAAGTTTTAAGGAAAGGTAATGAAGAGAAGACTAAGAAATGGCACCCATTCGCGCCAGGGGAGGCAGTGTACTTGCGAAGACCCAAAGGATGGAAATTAGGGGCCAAATGGATTGGGCCGTTTGAGGTAGTTTGTAGGGTGGATGTTGACTACAAAATCAAATCAGATCAAGTTAGGATTACGGTGGTTCATCACGATCGGTTGAAACGTGGCTATGCACCATTGAACAACGGTAACGTTGTTTGTCCTGCACGAGAACTTGGGGCGACAAGGTGGTTTTGTTCCAACGAACAACGTTCAACCTATTTTCGATAATGATCGACGTGCCCCAAGGGTTAGACCTAGGAATCTCAGGCAAAATATCAATCCGCCGGATCGGTACGGCGATGCTGCGTAATGGTACTTCCAGTAGAAACACAGTTGTAATTCTTAGTATATGTAATATTGTAATTCTTGTAGGCAAGAATTTATTGTTGAGGAATAGTGCAACATGTTATTTTATGTTGTAATATAATACTATACAGTTGTGTTAATTAAGTCGGCACATATAGCGAAATATGAGATACCTTGGCAGAGTAAGCATATACACAGAGGGAGAGGGTCGCACATATAAAATTATAGAAATAAGTTGAAAAGAAACCAATTGTGGGATATTGTGTTGTGTTTCGGTACGTTACCCTTTAATTACCTAAAGAGGCAACAAAGCTCAACCAAACCGCTTTCTCAATTGTAAATCCTCCAATTTTAAAACGCGAACTGATTACTGTTACGTCTGAGATAAATCTGGCAAATATTCAAATTCCTTCGCCTTGCTGTTTTATATCAAGAATCCAGAGATCAATTTATTATAAAGAGCTACATGATGCCTATTACATTAAAATAAGTCGCTTTTCGCTTCAAAAATTACAACTTCATTGATTGTCTTGAAACTCATTGGCATAAGTGCAGGTGTCATGGCAATTAAACGCATCATTTAATTGAAATTTATGGCTAGCTTTGCGGAACTTGCAATATACACAGGTTCTACTCAATGATATACAACTAGGTTGCAACTATGTTAAACTTATAAAATAAAGAACCATTCACATATTTTATTCTTAAGTTAAGGCTCATCCCAAGACTTTTCAATCGGGCAGCCCAGGAATACAAATTCTTTATTTTCTCGTTGTCACCTTGCTTGCATGAAAAGTTGCTACTGAGCAAGATGTTGAAGATGGAAGTAGGACAAGATCTATGTGTACAATGCAAGCTTTCTTTGCCTTTTTGCTGGTAGTTTTAATTTGTTTTCATTTGGTCTACTTCCAAGTACTGAATTTAGATCTCCTGGAGATAGGTTTTCTATGTCCTGTCTCTAACTTCAAAGTTTAGTCCAAGAAAGCTATGTATTTAACCATGGTTTTGTCGTCCTTTTCGTATTGTTACAGCCAGCTTTTGCACAAAGCGAATCAACTTCGTCTTCTGTTAGTTAGGGAACCTTCTTTTAGACGACTGTTCTATAACCCTAGCTTCGTTATCAGCTTGAAAGTATGCGTTTTCGTCTATCGAAGCCAAAATATTCTCAGTTTCGACGTCGAACAATCAGCATAAGCCATTTTTAAAAATTTGATTTAAAAATTAATTTTTGATTGGCCCACAATGCCGACTAATGATTAATCGGCACAGTTCTTAGCCAATCAGAATCGAGTAAACAAAAAAAATGATATTAATGGTTTTATTGCGTAAAATGGAACGATTTACTAAATAAGTGCAGGTGTCATGGTAATTAAACACGGCCTTTAATAGAAATTTGCGGCTAGCTTTGCGGAAATTGCAATATACACATGCAGGTTCTACTCAATGATATATAACTAAGTTGTAACTAATACTAAGATAAATCTTCTTGCGTTTAAATTTGAATTCGCGCTCAATTTTCTGTCTCGCGTATTACAAAGAAAACCGCAATTATTTTTAAAATTTGCCTAAAGTATTCCGTCCAGTTACTTAACTAACAAACGATTAGATTTGCCATATGTGAATATATTACGGCCACTGATCATGATCTATTAGTAGACTGGGTCAAGCGTCTATACCATAGAAAAGTGAAGCCAATTTCAACCAGCACAATATTGCGAAATGAGTCAACGAGGCGGGTCTATCGCAATTTTGAAGCATTTCCAAGCGCTAAGTCAAATCGTTGCTTTGGCTATAAAAAGAAAAACACATAATTTCTCTTTTTTGGAAGGGTGTTTTTCTAAATTTTGTCAAAACACCCCAGCTAAAGACGTTCGGCAAGTTGCATACTTGAAGTCTATTTTTGGCACATCTCTCTGGCAACTGGTCTTGGACCATGGCATTTTTACTAACCTGACCACTACAATTCTCTGACAGAATATAAACTGATGTCAATTGGTTTGAACGAAAGGTAAGGAATCTGTTTGTAGCATTCGTGTTTCTTAAGCAAGCGGAAAAAAAAGAAATTATCATCTGTGTGCGTGTTGTTGGGGTTCAAATAATTTTGCTCTTCGTAACAAGCTAATGTTACAATTTTTATATGGATTGATTACTTTTCTTAGCAAGTTTGGTACCGCTCACGCTGTAACTGTCCTAGCTGTTTCAAATCTGAATTTGATATGATAGTATCCACATTCAGCCAACAGTGAATGTGTACATTTATCCGATGGTGAATGTGTTGCTTGTATGCAATGCCAGCAACGATAAACGTTTACAGCAAAAGTTTCTTTAGACTTAAAGCAGAGGGCAGTACATCATACTGATGATTTAGATATGGCGAATTCTTATAATGATATAGACGAATTATCCACATGTTTAAATCGACTTCGAAGCTTCTTCCCAAACCTTATTAACGACCTGCAGGATCAGATGCCTTAAACTCCAAGCTACAATTGCCGGAGAATGTACACAGCAAGAGAGTTGTACTACGTCTTGAAATATTAAAGCGAGAGGTAGAACAACTTAGGGAATTGCACTTTCCTTGGACTAAAATAGCTCAATTGCTGGGTATCTCAGCAAAGTTTGTGTTGCCGTGTTGAGTTTCAAATTGATGATAAAGAATCTTGGTCTAGTATATCAAGTGACGCGCAACTTAGAGAAACAGATAGACACAGCAAATAGAAATTCTCAAAGTCTGCACAACATTAAGTGACGCAACATTAAGTGACGCAACATTAAGTGACGCGCAACTTAGAGAAACCGATAAACACAGCAAATAGAATTCCCAAAGTCTCCCCAAAGACAAACTCGGGAAAGTCTAAAATCATTGCAAAAAACTTTTAGACAACCCAGTCACCACCGTTCGAGAGTTGTCAACTCTATTCATCTCAACTCGGATGCTCTGGAGGAGGTCCGGTGGTGTTTCACAAAGCACTTAGCAAAGGCGAAGGTACTGCTGCTTACAGAAATATGTAACAGCAGTAACTTATATAAACGATGGGGGCACCCACTCCCCTATCCTGTCACTGGGACTGGTCTCTAAGCCAAGAACATTCGGGAATGGCGTCTAAGTCACAATGTTTTGATAAAAGCACAGTACATTCCAGGAATCCAGAAGGTAGAAGCAGATTGAGAGTTTAAGATTTTTCCTGGACTACAGCGATTGAAAACTTCATCCAGTCATTTTCGATTTGATTTACAGGAGACGGGGTTCTCTGAACATCGACCTATTCGCATCTCGTCTCACGTTTCAACTGGACTAATATGTGAGTTGGAATTGCATATGCATTTCCCCCATTCACAGTAATAGGTCGGTGTCTACAGCTTGTTCAATGTCAGAGGGTAGAACACCACGTAATTGTGTCTCCAGTTTGGCCAACCCAAATCTGGTATCCCCTATTACTGACACTTTGCAAAGACTTCCCTATTATTTTGCCGGCTCAGAAATATCTGTTGACATAAGAGGGTATGAACCATCCCTTTCCTCAACTGCAACTCGTTGAGTAGCTACTATTAGCAGTAGCTACTAAACGGGAAGACTTTCTAGCCAAACTAGAGATACCCTCCTGGCAGCTTGGCGGTGTTCTCAACGAAGGTCTGTCAATCCCCTTTTACCATCTCTAACTGATGTGTTGCATCTCTTTACCACACAATTTCATAAAGGTAAAGAATATAGAACAATGAATGTATATCGCTCTGCACTATCTGCAGTTCTCCCGCTCATTGAGGGCCATAACGCTGGGCCTCACCCCTTGATTTGTCAACTTTTAAAAGGGATTTAACAATGCAATTCCACCCATTGGCTAGCCCACCCTTTGCTGTGTGTTACCTGCTTATGTATTTTCTTTTCAGATCATTTGACGAGTCGTTCATTTTACATTGATACATACAATTGTTCTAATTGTATCGCACTGTCCTACGTTGTCCTAGTCAAATCTAATTGTCCTTTGTAATTTGACACTCTGTAACACTACATTTAAACTTATATAGTCAAATATTGCATGCTAATGTATCTTGTATTTAGTCTGAAGATGTCTTATGTTAAGACGAAACGTCACTTTTAATAAACATACATAACCTTATGAAACTGATCTATTTAAGGCTCTACTAAAAGCACTATGTTGGGCTTTGATATTTACTCGGAGAATTCTACGTTGTGTTGTTTGTTTATCATAGCAAAGGTCGTATTGTCGGCAAAGGCCAGCTACGCTCTTGCCATAATCGACACTATTTTACCTCTGTTTTTTTCATATTTTACTTCCCATTTAGTTCCAATAGAAAAGCTATTTTATTTTTGTCCCTTATCAGATTGCTATCACATAATTATATTATTCCTTGGCTTGTCTTCCGTTGGTGTTATTTTCATTGATTCACGACTATTACTGTTCCTAACTAATTGGAAAGCGATACATTTACTTTATCCACCAATTCTTTCACTCATTTGTCCATATTGGGGTACCAGATTTTTTCTCGTGACACACTTTTGGTTTTCTCACTGCTCCTATGACCAACATGGGCTAGAAGTGTTGCTCATGAGTATGTCTTACGAGAAATTGTAGGTAAGTTCGTCTGCACATTGTTTAAATGGTTCGAGACTCTCTGTAGCCACTTTCATCCCATTGGATCGTTACAGGTTGCTTTCTTGATTTCATCCAGCGTCAACCAAAGCCTGTAACGTTCTATGAATTTCATACGAAATCCAACGAAATTTCCTCGCCAATGTGACAATGTGGTATCGTTTAATTCAGTAATATTATACATCAGTAAGTTTTATTCTCAATTTTGGATTAATAGCAGTTGTGATGTTTCGAAATCTTACCAAATTGGACTCGCCCATGCGGCAAAAATTACAAACATCTCTTGCACTATCAACCCAAATTGTACTCCACATTGCATAATTACCTATACTTCAAAGGGTTTTTTCTTCAATGGAGGCTCACAACTTCACACATGCTACTTGAATACCAAACAAAAAAGTTATGCGAAAGGTTTTATAGTTGTGTTAATTTTAGCGTACGATCGAATGTCAACGAAGCCAGAGTTGGCGATTCCTGAGCGAATTGCGTACTCAAAATTTAACTGTTGTTTCGCATTCGTTATTCTTTCAAACAATTACCAAATGCTTTTCCACGCAAGATAGCGTGATCCATGCATTTGAGTGTTGCTCGATTTTCGGAAAGTGTGAAAATACACTCGCCCTCAGCTCGTTACTTTTACGCTTTGTGAAAATCTCGCAACATCGCGCGTGCATGGATCACGCAATCCTGAACCAATGCAACTGATGCAGCTACCCACCATTCGCAAGACCGACCTCAGGCTACGGCACTGGTATTGTTTGTATGTAATCATTTTCACCGTGCAATAAATTATAGATCGATGTTAACCTAGAGTTTACTTACCAATTTTTATCAATGTCATGTTGTGTTTAACTTTAGTATAACGTGTCTTAACATAGCACTTGTATGTCCCAAAATCACTTTCGTCTTGTGGCGTTATAGTAAGAGAACTGTTCTTCGTCTCCTCCACAACATTTGTAGTAATTGTCAGGTTTTTCTCGACGTTTTTCCATCTAAACGAAGGTGAGTCTGCGTTATCTTTTAAAATGATGCTGCAGACAAATGTTACAGGCTCGCCAATCCATGTTCTTTCGACGGTCGACGATTTTTCTTCATCAAAGAGCATATCTGCAACAACAGGACGTCAAAAGGTAAGAGAATATGTACCAGATAAAAATTGAATTTTCGAGAAACAAACAGTATCATATTTTTCAATCATTTTCCAATCATGCTGCCAGCAAGTTGAAAACAACACATGATGAAAGAGGTCATGATTTCTGCTAGCTTTCACGCGCCTCTTCAAAGCGGCACATAATGGTTACAAATGAGTGCGCGCGCAGGAAAAAAATTAAATTCTATTCCTAGGAATATTTTATAAAAGAGGGATCGCTTTTAATAATATGATAATTTGTTTGGGATTTCCCTTTAAACCAAGTTAAACAGGAGCGTTGGATCATTCCGCATAAATGTGTCTGTGCGTCACCGTGCCAATTTCTTTCTAAAGCAAGTACTTTCTAAAGATTTGGCATTTCGCTTGTGACGTTATATTTAAAACTGTAAGTATTTTAGAAACCGTTATCAATACCATCTCAAAGTGGCAGATAAGATAGGTTGTTTACGTCTAACACGGGCATAAGATTACATAACTAAAAATGATTTGAGCAATACGGACTTTTGTTGAAAGAAAAACTGGTTGACAAAAAACTCTATTGAGTGACGTAATCGTGTGTCTTCTCTATCCGTGTCGTCGTTGAACAATGAAAAAAAAGTTGTGGTGAAATTTGTCAAGATATTGATAAAAATGATATGAAAATTAAAAAATATGCCCGTACTCGAATAACCCCCTCAGAAAATCCTCTCCTGTGTTGATTTTGGCCGCATGAATTCTAATTAATCTATGCATGAAGAACCTCTTTATTATTAATGCAGTTCTATAAGCTTGTGCAATCATATTGCAGGCTAGGAGATCAATGCACATCTATTTTTGTAGCCCCAAATAACCACCTCGACCACAAGCGTTTGTCTTCGACAACCACTTCGTAGAAATAAAGAATAAAATTGAATAAACTAATTCTTTTAGTGGGGCAAATTAACGCTTTAAGTGTCCTGAAAATTTGGAAAAAATTGTCTGGTTTCCAACGTTAATCGACTCAATAGATGGCAGCTCAAGAACAGACATAGGCATTATAGCATATTTTGTCAATCGCCACTACATATTATTAAATGCATGCATCTTTTCACTTGGTTACAATTCAATTTTTTTAAAGAAATCAGGCCGGGTCAAACAGCACTATTACTTCTTTCACTCAAGGGCATAAAAGTTGTTCAAAATACAGTTTAATTGTTTTAAAAACAAAACCTAAAATATTAACCATAGCTAACTTAACTTTCACATGCCTCCTTTTACTCGTCGCTTAAACTTAATATATCACATAAACTTCGCATGCATCGACTTGGCAATCAGGGATCGTGTAAACAGTTACTGATAACCATCTATTAATAATTTATTAACCTAAGATTGAAAATTGCATGAACATGTTTGCGAAATCTTTGAACGGTCGATACCACAGTAATAGCTGCCGCTTTTATAGCTAGCTATATCTGTACAACTTTTTTACATTTTACCATCTAGAAGTGTTTAACCATGGGATCCCTTCCATTGTTTCCTATGTCATGCAAGACAGACAAAAATTCCATTTAATTTTTGGCTAACATCGCTCTACGTAATTGCGATGGATTAATTATGCATGAATTATTAGTAACAAAAAATAACCGACACTTGAGATTATACTATGCATTTTGGATTCAATAGAGTTGAAATTTTTTATTCAGCTTTTCCACAACAACTTAACAATAGCGTTCAAATTTAAAGCAAAACTTGACAACTGTAAACATAAATAATTAACTATTATTCGCCAAAGGCGAAGTGATTATTGGTGAATATTTACCGAGAAAAAGTCGAGGTGTATATTCGCCATAATCACTCAGTCTGAGGCCAATATTTGTTTTAGTATAATTTCTTTAGTAAAAATGTATACAATGCACTCTTTTATGAATAAAGTTTATTTCGGAAAATTAAAGTTTATTTCAAAAAATTAAAGTTTATTTGTAATTTTTAAATAATGAAAAACTATTTAGTTAATAAGTTATTTGCAGACGGTCTATCACCTTAAAATAGTTTAACACCAAAGTTTGTACGTTTGTATTCTTTGATTTGGTAATAACCCAATTTTTCTACATTTGTTAATTTAGGCAAAAGTTTAAAAAAATCAAAACAACTTTCATTGGCAGCCATTTTGAAAAAAAAAGCCAACCAGTAAACAATGCCTTATATTTACTGGTTAGGCAACCACTCAAAATGCTTGGAAACCATTATTTACTACAAAGAAATTATACAAAAAAATTATACTAAATTGTTTCATAATTTTTTGGGCGAAAATCTTCTGCATGTATGTTTGTGAAACACAATAATAACAATCCGCAATTGACGAAGCTTAAAAATTATGAAACAAAAATCAACGTTGGTTTGGAATACTTGTCTCATATATCTTCCGCTGGATTTCAATAATTATATTCGCTTTTTGCGAAATATAAAACACCAAATGCGAGTGCTAGGTTTGCCTTGTCTTTTAAGCGGAACAATTAAAATAGTGAATGTTTCAGCGCTCGTATGAATAAAATATGTTATCGTTCTACCATCGTTCTTCTTTCGTTTTAGTCTAATGAAAACTTTTAGTTCCATATATTATGGGCAGTGGAAATTGGCATATAACATCTGTTATTATTCTGTTTACAAAGAGCCCGGGAAGGTCGCAGACGGACAAGTGATATTGAATTCGCCCAGTTAACATTCATATAAACCTAATAAACAAACAGGGCAACGTATACTCATGATTCAAAAATGTTGAGCTTTAAAAGCACTAGGTACAAATTGCGTTGTATAGCTATATAATTTGCCATAAACGCATAAAGATGGTACAGTCTATTTCATCATAGGAATTTCTTTTCTCTCACTTACCGACAATTTTCACGTATGCCGCTACTTCTAAATCATAATTTCCTGGCGATGTAGACTTTTTGAAAAAGAACACATACGAGGCCGTATCATTGAAGATGGTAGAAGATATCCAAAGTTTAGTACTGTTGTGGGATATTTCTATATGAATGTGTTCATACTTGTGCGGTAATGGCCTTGCTCCAACGTCCCCCGATTTCTTTAGACGTATTAGCCTGAGCTTTTCTTTACCCTTGCCTATACATACAAACCAATCATCCACTGGTCTCCCACGGACTTATGTACGTCGTAATTCCATTGTAGCTCCAATTTCTCGCCCAGCATCAATAATATCTTGCTGGCCGGACGTTTCGACATTTCGATGTCCGCCGTGGCATTCAGTAGAAGTGATCCTACAAATAAGAGTAAATGGACCGCGGTAAATAAACCCTATGAGAAGAACGTAGGTATTACGAATTGCATTCCACGATGTAATTAAATGGCATTGCACTAATTTCTATTGCTTTAATTACCTAAAGAGACAACAAAGCTCAACCAAACCACTTTCTCGATTGTAAATTCCCCCATTTTAAAACGCGAACTGTTGCGTCCGAGATAAATCTGGCAAATATTTATATTCCGTCGCCCTGCTGTTTTATCTTAAGAATCCAGAGATCAAAGATAAAGAGCCGCACGATGTATATTACACTAAAATAAGTCGCATTTCGTTTCTAAAATTACTACTTCATTGATTGTCATGAAACTCATTGGCATACCATATCTAAGATGTGCAACAGCAAATTTCAAGAATTATAATATATGAATACATGATTATTATTGCGTAAAATGGAACACTTTACTGAATAAGTGCAGGTGTCTTGGTAATTAAACACGAAATTTAATAGAAATTTGTGGCTAGCTTTGCGGAAATTGCAATAAACACAGATTCTACTCAATAATATACAACTAAGTTGCAACTAGTACTAAGATAAATCTCCTAGCAATTAAATTTGAATTCTCGTTCAAATTCCTGCCTCGCGTATTCCATAAGCACATGCACTGAATATAAAAAAACCGCAATTATTTTTAAAATTTGCCTGAAGTATTTCGTACAATTACCTAAAAAATATTGTGTTGAACAAACAAACGATTAGATTTGTCATATGTGAATATATTACGGCCACTGATCTGATATTAGACTGGATCAAGCTTCTATATCATAGAGAAGTGAAGCCAGTTTCAACCTTAAAATATTACTTCCGGTTACCTCCTTGCAGCGAAAACAATATGGTGCTGTATTGCGAAATGTGTCAACGACGCGGGTCTATCGGAATTTTGAAGCATTTCGAAGCGCTAAGCTGAATCGTTGCTCTGGGTATAAAAAGAACAAAATACTTTCTCTCTTTTGGAGGGATTTTTCTGTAAATTTTGTCATTCCTGCTAAAGACGTTTGGCAATTTGCCATTGCTTTAATTAATTACCTAAAGAGGCAACAAAGCTCAACCAAACCACCTTTTCGATTGTAAATCCTCCCATTTTAAAACGCGAACTGTTGCGTCCGAGATAAATCTGGCAAATATTCAAATTCCGTCGCCTTGCTGTTTTATGTCAAGAATCCAGAGATCAATTTATTATAAAGAGCTACATGATGCCTATTACATTAAAATAAGTCGCTTTTCACTTCAAAAATTACAACTTCATTGATTGTCTTGAAATTCATTGGCATAAGTGCAGGTGTCATGGTAATTAAACGCATCATTTAATAGAAATTTATGGCTAGCTTTGCAGAAATTGCAATATAGACAGGTTCTACTCAATGATATACAACTAGGTTGCAACTATGTTATTCACTTCCAAAATGAAGAACCGTTCACATATTTTATTCTTAAGTTAAGGCTCATCCCAAGTCTTTTCAATCGGGCAGCTATGGAATACAAATTTTTTATTTTCTCGTCGTCACCTTGCTTGCATAAAGAGTTGCTACTGAACAAAATGTTGAAGATGGAAGTAGGACAAGATCTATGTGTACAATACAAGCTTTCTTTGCCTTTTTGCTGGTTGTTATAAGAGTCCTTAATGAAGTATATGATGAAAGTGTTGGAAATGATCGGCGGAGAGCTGCTGGAACACTACGTTTCGGAGTTCGCAAGCAATTTCGGAGCTTTGATTTGAAATTTGGAAGTTCATTTCACGTTTATCGAGAAAGTTGACACACTGCCAACCTCGTTATGCAGAGAATCAAACCAAGCTTCACTTTCTTCAACACTTTCAAACAAGTGTACAGCCCGGAAACAGATAGCAGCCATCGCATCCAGCTTTCATTGCCGAAGATAACTAACATCAACTACATGATCATTCATTGGATGAAGAGCGCCAATCAGAGGAAATCCAGAGTCTACAATCCGAGATTGAACAACCAAATGAGATACTAAGTGATGAAGAAATGCTAGAAGACGCATCGTCCAACCGTGTGAATATCCACACCACTTCAGACAGTCCAAATTCTGATACTGATGCTGACGATCCTGATGCTATACTATCCGATAGTGATACAGAAGATGTCGTTACATGTTATGGGATTTTACGTCATTTGACGGATGCTATTGGCGAATGACAAGACTTTCTTTCACCTGCTGGAAATCTTCACGCCCCTAACCAAAAATATTTATTGGGCAATTGGGTTGATGTTGTTCAACGAGTTAAAGAGCAGAGTTCATCTTTACTCGAAAAGGCCGTCAGTGAGCTGGAGAAGCTTGATGCAGAGTCAGATGAAGGATAATCCAAAAATACCGTCGAATATTCTCTTATCGAACGTGATCCTGGAAAAAGAAGAATGATAATGTCTGACGCGGACAGAAACTACCTTATAGAACAAGGTCCCTTCCAACCAAAGCTCACATGCCATCCTAGAAATCGTGACATAAAAGATAAAAGCAAACAGTGTACTTTTTCAGTATCCATACCTTTTTCAGTAAACAGTATCCATATCTTGAAATCCCCCCCCCCCCCCACGAACAAAGCCTATTGCTTTGTATGTCGGCTCTTCCATCAAAAGGATTCCAAAGATGCTTGGATTAGAAGGGCAAGACAAGTGGGATAAGATGAAGAGCGTTGGACAAAAGAAGAAAGGGAAGCTAGCTGCTCACTTTGATAGTGAAAGTCACAAAGCAGCATTGCAGCAGCTGGCTAATTTTGCCGATCAAAGAGGACACGTTGATTTGTTGATAGACAAAGCTCGCCGAGAAGAGATGATTCCCACTGCAGCAGAAATCGAACGTAACAAAGAAGCAATTAAAATTCTACTTGATGTTACTAGAATCCCCACGCGTTAGGGTTTGGCATTACGTGGATCTGCAGAAGAACATGAAGTAAACAGTAATTTTAATCAGTTTGTTCAGTTGGTTTCCAGACATGTTCCGTCTTTCAAACGATGGTTGCATGATGCCTCAAAGCGACCTCTTGCTGCCAAGTAACTCAGTCCAAAGTCCCAGAATGAATACATCAAACTACTTGGTGAGAATGTATTTAACATGGTGACAGAGGAGGTAAGTGAGTCGGTAATGTGGAGTGCTATCACCGATACAACCCCTGACGTATCGCACGTAGATCAACTGGTCGTTGTTGCCAGATATGTTAGTCCAGGTTCTGGAGAGCCTACCGAACGTTTCGTTGACATCAGTGACATTAATAAAAAAAACGGGAGATAGACAAGCACAGGGAATTATTGCATCTTCCGATCATATGACTATACATCATTTATGACTCAGGTGTATTCCGAGGGTGTCAGGCAATGATGCAATTCCATCTCGAACGTGACATTCCATACATGCCCGGCGCAGCCCATCGAATAAATACAACAGTAGAGCACGACTGCGATACAAGTGAATCAGTATGTGCACTTTTCGATATACTGCAGGAGCTCTTCGTTTTCATTACCTCCAGCACGAAGCGCTACGGCGTTTACAGCAATAAATTGAAATAGTCCAACGAAGAACTAATCACGTTGAAGCTTTGCAATCTATCGGGTGCGGGCTGGGTAGCACGTGCGGAGTCAATTCGCTCAGTGTGGAGCTCGTACGCAATACCATCAGAAGCTCTTGAGGTGCTGACCAATTCCAAATATGACAAGAAAACTCGGATAAAAGCAGAAGGATTGCGTGATAAGATGAATTCCTTTAACTTTGTAGTGATGTTGATGTTTATGAAAACGTCATGGGTAAAACCAAGTGCCTGGCTTATCTGAAATCCCTTAGTGAAACGTTGTTTCCACTGACTAGGCAATATTTCGCTTAAAAGAGACTAGTCTAAATTTTCATTGGATTCATAAGACATAACAATCTGAGCGTTCAGAGATTCGACATTTCTTAAAATCTTATTTAAGGGCGAGTCATTATTCTAAATCTTTTGTAAAATATCTTCTGATAAAATTATTAGTATCGCTATAATATAAACGTATTATATTTTTTGCTGTAATCTGTAGAAACAGGGAATGGACACATCCAAACTTGATGAAATGCTAAAGGGCTGATTATATGATCCCACTCACCCGGGATTAAATGAAACGTAAAATGATTTTAAGATACTGAAACAAGTTATAGTTTATTATTAATTCCTGACTGCTTAAAATTTTGTTTTGGTGAGGCATCAAATAATGGACCAATACTGGAAGTATCCTAATTTTGGTTGTTTCTTTTATAAAATGACTTTTCAAATATATCTCAAAATCATTTTACCCTTATTAAATAGTAAATTATTGTTGTTGTTGTTGTTGTTATCATCATTATTATTATTACTATAATTGTCCCCGAGCCAACGGTGCGAAGCGCCGTTCCGGGCGTAAGCCCGGGGCGAGGGTTACTAATTTCGTATTAGCGGAATTCAAAGTCGTTGCTCGTGATAGGTAGTAAAAGTGGTATGTCCTGACTGATCTCAACAATATGGCGGACTATCATGAATGGCTAACACTGATTGGCCGGATTTAAAATTTATTGTTGATTGATTAATCAGGAATTTAACTGACAGCAAGCAAATATCTAAATTTGCTTTTTGCTCTACAATATTTTGTATTTTTGCAAAAAGATATGGCAACTTTCACAACCAACGAAGGGTGGTCATTTATGATCTCAAGAGTATGGCGGAATATCAGGAGTAGCAAACGCTTAAGGCATACAAAAAGGCGAGTACTGAGACGAAAACGACTGCGACAAGACTCTTGAAGAGAGATTAACTCTGGGAAAATACACAGAAGCGCCAAGAATAGACTACGGCGTGAAACACAAGGCAAGTTTGTTGATAATGCGTATTTATACTTGTGTTTTAATGCTTTATAAAGGCCGGCGTAGCCGTACTCCTCCAGTCTGTTCACTGTTTAAATTCCAGAGTAAGTTTATGTTTTGTATTAAAATGCAAGACTGTCTTCTTATTACTGTATTTCAAAATATTGACGAACCTTACATGTAAAAGAATATGAGCGAAGATACAAAATTGGCTTGAAACGGTGTTATTTCAAACTCAAAGTTTATGTAAGCTTAAATTTGGTATAAAATACGACCTATTAATTACATATATTAGACGTTTTGCAATATCTATGAAACTAAATCTTTATCTATAGATAAAAATTTAGTTTCATAGATATTGCAAAACGTCTAATATATGTAATTGATAGGTCGTATTTTGTACCAAATTTAAGCTTACATTAGGCGTAATAACATACCGAAGACAAATGTTGTGCCATTTTAAAAAATTGTCAATAAAACAAGGATTAAAAACTCAATATTTTGTCATTTTGAAAAAATATACAGAAAGAATAACAATTGCCGTGTTGCTATGACAACAACCTATTTCAGTACTTCATGTAATTCCGAAAATATAGTTGCATGCTCTTAGTTAGTGGCGAGGGGTTGCTGCATGCATGTATTTCTAGTTATTGTTTTTACTGCTACTACTATTATTATAATTAGTGTCAGTAATATTGACAAAGCTGTTTATCCCCACGAATTCCTATGTTCTGTACGTGGTAGAGCCACTCATCCAACGAATTTCGGCTGTATTAACAGAGAACTTAAGCAAGCGACGTTTTGTCAACACGGACGGCAGCCGGACGTAAGTTGTGTCGTTATAGATGGCGAATGATGGCGTCAGCCGTTCTTGTTTGAAATCAACAACGGCAGTCAGTCAACTTTCACGTTCATGATTTCAAACAAGAACGGCTGACGTCATCATTCGCCATCTATAGTGACGCAACTTACTTCCGGCTGCCGTCCGTGTTGACAAAAACGTCGCTTGCTTAAGCTCTCTAATATCACATTGATCGATCCGTGAGTCGGTCTAATTTTGATATTACACCCCCCCAGCCAAAACTGATACGTACGCCCCTGATATGGTGCATTTCAGTACATCAAAATCACCTCGCCTCTTATCTCATCCAGTAGGGCGAGTCGTTTAAAGGCTTATCTACACGATACGACTAGTCGCATACAATTCTTACTCTGGCGTATAGAAACGAGAGCTGATGCCAGATTTTTACTCGTTCGCTGAAAAACGAAATTTGTAATCTGACGTTTTTTACGCGCGTTCACTCAATCACACATACCAGAGTAAGAATCGCATGCGACTAATCGTATCGTGTAGATAGGCCTTAAACAGCTCAATTCGAAAGATATTATTCAACCAAGATGAATCATACGCATTCTTTAGCGAACTTGGCAACCTAAAATCATATGTTGTTTTGAAATCACGTTGACGAATTTTTCGTTTCTAGTTCAAATTAATCCGACATAACAAGTAACCGGTATAGTTTAAACAGGGCCTAATAGGTCGTGCCTCATATATAATATTTCTGAAAAATGCCAAAACAACAATTTTAAAATGCCAGACACTGATTTCGAAATCTTTAAAACTTTACTTAACCATGATACTAACCGTGTTAGGCAGATCTTGTGGATATACAGCGCAAGAACAATCCGCTATCTCCTGCACTTTACCATGATTTTGAAATAAATATTAGGTAAATTTTTGCTCAGCCGTTGCAGCTATTTATCGTTCTGCCTTAGCCACTTGCTGTATATACATCTATCCGTATACCATTTCGGTGCATTGACTGTGACGTTTCCGACTTCAACGCTTTGTCAAAAGAGCCACAAAACGTTGTCACAATGTCGTTTAAATCCCGTCTCTAAAAAACTGCAGGCTATAAATTTGCAAAGCAGCACTGAGCTGCATGATTACCACTTCAATGACTGTGCAAAGTATTAAATTATGCTCACGGGATTTGAAAATTACGGGCATGTTAAATATGGCGTATAAGATCTGTTTTACACGTCGCATCACAGCATAGGAAGTGGACTGTAGGGCAATCGATTGAAGTTTGTGTGTCTCCCAGGGTTGCCAGATCACTGCATTTTTGAGGCTAAATCGTCATTAGTGTAGTCAAGTAAACAAAGAAAACAAAAGGCAAGTACAAAGAAAAACAAAGAGCATTGTTGAAAATTTGGCCTCAAAAATGCAGTGATCTGGCAACCCTGGTGTCCCCGCAAATCGCATCTCATTACCATCACGGGAGCCAGTCAATTGTATTTTCTGCCCAATAAGAACCACCGTTCTATCAAGTGGCAGCCAGTAAACTGCATAATAACAGGGCGCCGTGATGTACTGCTGATCGAGTGGCCCTATTGACATTCGCTATACTGTGGTTGCATCTCATTTCAGTCGCGTCTAAAGCGATTTAAACAATATATAATATGATTAGCCCTGTCATCAGCTATTGTTTAAATTGCATTCGACTTGACTGAAATTAAACAGGCCTAAAAAGAATATCTTTATGTCTTGTCACTAGCAACATAATTCATAAAGCCGGCTAGTTTCTGATTGATCGTGACTGCCGTAGCAAAGTCACACTACAGGGTGAGTAAAATAAACTGATGTCCTTTCAAATTCAAATTAGCCGGGAATTTCATTACGGTTTATTCTCATGGGTCTGAATTGTTGTCTTGTTTCTGACTTTGTCTTGTTTCTGACAAATCTTACACGGCTAGAATTATGCATTTTAACTACCACAGGGAATTAGATTTTGTTTTACATCAACGCCTGTCAAATGGAAGAATGCAATGATGCTAGTTTGAATTTCAATAGTATCAGTTTTTTTACTCACCCTGTACTGTCCACTAAGTTACGAACTGTTCTCTGTAGACCCATGGGAATAAACCGTAATGAATTCGCAGCTAATTTGAATTTGAAAGGGCACCAGTTTTATTTTACTCATCCTGTATAGCAAAATTTAATAAACTGTAGGGCCATTTAGAAGTGCAACATGTCCCCCTATTTTTATGCACTTGACTGGCCAGAGTAATGGCGGAACAGCCAGTTCAGCATTTCTATTGGCCAGAAAAAGCACGTTTACTGGCCAGAGCCAGCATAGTGAAGGTGCTTGATGCTACATGCATAGGGACACAAACTTCAAAGGTTCCGAATCGAGTGGGCCTTCTCTTCATTTTTGCATTCTGTGGCAAAATCATTTTCGACGATGTGATATAACCCAGACCTACCTTTTCTTTTGTGGGCTAGCTACATTCAAATTAGTCATATTCAAGTGCAGATCAGCGTACACACTCTATCACATCGAGCTCTTTGATATGTTGACGACATTCACGAATAAATAGAAACTATGCTTAAGCACAAGCACAATCATGAGAGTTCTATGCAAATTTCTACAATTAATGATAATTCTCGCACGATCGATTAGAGTGCATTTTATCTCCCACAGCGAAGTAAACTTATGTTTTAGATTAATTAATGGTTCATTATTTGATATGCTCCGTATACCCATGAGATATTTAGGTCGCATCTGTCAAACTACAGCCGTTGTGAGGCTAATTTGAATTTGAAAACCATCAGTTTTTACTCACCATGTACTAATAGCCGGCCCATTTTAGACGTCGCATTTCAGTCGCATCAAGTGCAATTCACAAAATAGATGAGGCAACTCACCTCATTACCTAATGTTTAAATTGCATTCGACGCGACTGAAATGCGACGTCTAAAACGGGCCTTGGGTCTGTTTTATATCGCGCCAAATGCAATTCAAACAATAGATAGAGCCTGCAGACACGAGTGTACTTATCGCGGGTACTTGTCATTCGTGACAAGTTTGATCGACAAAATCTCCTCGTGTGCGGGAAACATTTACGGCATTTCCGCCATTCGTGGTAGCTTTACATGTGGCATGTGAAGCGCCTCAGAAGGGTTTTTTACTAAATACATTATTTTGGTGCTTATTGTGTGGAATAAACAGAAAAAAATTATGAAATTTAAAACTTCAACATCCCAGGGTCTTTTACGACAAGTTAGATACAGTATGGCTTGCGCGCAAAACTTTAATGCTTGTTAAGAGTAATTTTGACTTGGTGGGTAGAAATTTGTCGGGTGCTGTATCGCTGTTCAAAATTTCACCAATCCATTCATTCATTCATTCATTCATTCATTCATTCATTCATTCATTCATTCATTCATTCATTCATTCATTCATTCATTCATTCATTCATTCATTCATTCATTCATTCATTCATTCATTCATTCATTCATTCATTCATTCATTCATTCATTCATTCATTCATTCATTCATTCATTCATTCATTCATTCATTCATTCATTCATTCATTCATTCATTCATTCATTCATTCATTCATTCATTCATTCATTCATTCATTCATTCATTCATTCATTCATTCATTCATTCATTCATTCATTCATTCATTCATTCATTCATTCATTCATTCATTCATTCATTCATTCATTCATTCATTCATTCATTCATTCATTCATTCATTCATTCATTCATTCATTCATTCATTCATTCATTCATTCATTCATTCATTCATTCATTCATTCATTCATTCATTCATTCATTCATTCATTCATTCATTCATTCATTCATTCATTCATTCATTCATTCATTCATTCATTCATTCATTCATTCATTCATTCATTCATTCATTCATTCATTCATTCATTCATTCATTCATTCATTCATTCATTCATTCATGAACAGTGTTAATCGTAAACTATCATGGAAGGAATTTACTGCAGATAAGGTGTTCTAACTTAATCTTGTTCTAAGTTAATAAGTCTGACCAGTAGTCATGAGGGTGAATTCTTTCCTGTTTGAGTAAGCAAAAGATGAAAATGCCACACTAATACAATGATTATTGAATTGTATTTCTGTGCAAAACTACACGTACGTCAAGGCTTTAAAATCACTGTCCAGTAGCTTAATGAGGTCAAAGACTCGTGTCGCGATATATAATTCAATACTCCCGTAACTGAGTTCGGTCGTCTAGTGTTATGAACTAAAACACAAAAAAATATAAATGAGTGGTTGACGTTTTCAGAGCATTCCCCAAACAGGTAATGTTTCAGATGTAGGGCAGCAACCCCGTTAGGCATATGTTCTTTGAACGTATGGGTTTTTATTGTTACATGGCAGAAATGAAATATAGTTGTGTATGCATATTAATATTTTTTGAAAATCTTGAAGCTATATATAATTATGCGATACAAGAGCAACATTTCGTGAAAATCAAACAAACCTTGTATTACACATAGGTATTCTGAAATAAATCGATATTTTCAGGCGTTTCCATCAACTGATCAATTGTAACAAGGATATCTTCAAAACGAGGACGAAGAATGCGCTCTTGCTTCCAACACTTCAACATTAATTCATGAACAGCTTGGGGACATTTCTGAAGCATAAAACAAAACGATCTTTACCGAAAGGTATGAAAACTGCAAACTTATAAACTTTTACTGAATTGCCAAGAATGCATGCAACAGTGGCGGATCTAGCGTAGGTCAAAATAAATTACTACAGCTCATTCTTGGATACATTTACATTTTAAAACACCTTCAAAGCAATTTCATTGGTAAGATTTTATTCTTTGGAAATTCATAACCAATGACATTGTTGTAAAGTTATTTTGAATTTAAAATTGGGCCGCTATAATTTATTTTGACCTACGCTGGATCCACGCCTGCCATGCGTCCATTCAGAAATTACTCATAAGAGTACAGTCAGTAAACACTTGTCTGGAATATTTTGACAGAACTTTTCAACCGAGATCTATTTTAGGATATAGAAATATGACATATTTCAGTGTAAAAGGTCTTAAATTAATATAATCAAGCAAAAATGATTAAAAAAATACAAACTGCTGGAGGAGGCAAGCGAAATCCTTTATCCACACGCACCATGACCTATTTTGAAAAAAATCACAAAATTTTTGCTGAATTAAGGTCGTAACAATTTCGTGTACTTAACCATCTCTGTATTACGAATATCTGGCTTCTTCTCCAATTTCAAGCACAAATGACATTTTAAAATCCCCGATTTCGAATCAGAGCTCTCTCACACGACTACAATTACCTATTGTACACATTATTTCAAAGGGTTGCATTTAAAAAAGTTACTAAATATTGTGAAAATATTTACTAAGGATAATTTATAAATTTTTGCTTGTACAGCCTTTATTATCCTGCTTGTGCAATTGTTCTGAATTAATTAATGAAGATTTTTTTGCCATTTAGAATGCATAAATTTCCCCATTCTTACTGATATGTCGCTTTCGAAATGAAACTAACCTGAAAATTATCCCAATCTCCATAAGGCTTTTGAGCAGCAGACATTATTTCCCACAACAAGATTCCAAAACTCCAAACATCACTTGCAGTTGAAAACAAGCGAAATTTGATCGCCTCTGGTGCTGTCCACCTAACTGGGATTTTACCTCCCTAAAGAAAGAGCAAGTGCTTCACTACAAGGATCATTGATACACTACAAGTTGTGCTTCACGCTTTTGTATCTATAAATTAAAGTTGTTTGGATCAAGCATTGATTTAAAAAGGCGTTCACAGAGTATTTTTTGGAGGGCCCATTGTCTGTGTGCACCACTTGACTGTGATTATGAGTAGAGTGGATGATTCTTTAAAGCTGATGGTTCTTTGTGGGATTTGTGACTTTGAGTGAATTGTGTGTCATTACTTAAATACTGTAGAATTTTGATGCGCCATACATCACATGCATACTCAAGTATCTGAAAATCTATTTCGTTTCAACAGTCACAAAGCCTATAGTCCCTTAGCGGTCTTCGAGCATATCCCACTCTTCGATAATTGTGATTAAGAGTTTTGCACACACTTTGCTGAAATATGTTCCCCCGGGAGTGTCAGTAGTTTGCAGTTCTCGTGACAGTCCAAAATCAGCAACTTTGCAAACCATGTTTTCATCAACCAGTATATTCCGCGCTGCAATGTCCTGGAAAAGAGAATGTTGGTTGGATATATATATATATATATATATATATATATATATATATATATATATATATATATATATATATATATATATATATATATATATATATATATATATATATATATATATATGTATAGGTTATCATATGAGAGGCGAGGTGATATCAGTTTTATCGCTCGAGAGACGATATCAAAATATGATATCGTAACGAGAGCGATAAAACTGATATTACCGAGTCTCGAATATGATAACCTATTTATCACATACTTGTGCCTTTATCTCGACCAAAAACCAAATTATATTTTCAAATTATTTACACTTCGAGTACATTTCAAAATTTATTCAAAATGATTCTTTAAAATACGCTAAACAGGTAGAAATTACAAAAACAAACCAAAAATAACTTATCTTTTAATAGCTGGAAATTTCCTTTAGTTATTTTCCTTGTATTATTTAATATTTTTATTCTTATCTCTCATCGATCCTCCAGTCGGACGCCATCTTTGTTTTGAGCGGGACAAAAAACGATATCGCGGGACAAAAAACGATATCACGGGACATATCGTTTTTATGTCACCGTGTTATCGCCCGGATAAAGGCACAAGTATGTGATAAATATATATATATATATATATATATATATATATATATATATATATATATATATATATATATATATATATATATATATATATATATATATATATATATAAATATATATATATATATATATATATATATATATATATATATATATATATATATATATATATATATATGTATATATATGTATATATATATATATATATATATATATATATATATATATATATATATATATATAATATATAATATATATATATATATATACCGAACAAGCTTCATCAATAAGGTATTTGCCATATGGCAAAATGAAAACTGTACCTCTCTGCAAGCCAGTAAATGGATAATTAGTTTAATAACAATGAAGTGAGCCAGCTAAAACATCGTTTTCTAAAATATTATTGGTTAAACGAAGGAAAGAACAAAATGGTTGTAATGCTTTTAAAAAAAATTAACAAGTCAAGTCATTATTCAATCGTCTTCGCTTTCGGACTCAATAAATGCCGTCGCAGGCTGTGGTCACCGTTTGGTTCGTTTAAACGTCCCAAAACGTTATTTCCTTGTGTATGATGTAAAAAGCATTTGGATCCTCATGTACTTCCAGTTATTTTACACCAGCAAACAAAGTCTCATTATACTCGTTTTCACAACAAAGATTTTCTTTAAAAAGTACAAAAAGACTATAGACCCTTCCTGAAAAACGTGAGCGGTCTATACTGTAGGTTTACAACCGCTCAGGAACCAATCAAAATGGTCCATTTTGATGGATGGGCCGCTCAAAAGCACTTGCCATATAATAAATCTATTTATTCAGCTGCGCCTACAAGACCAGACATGCAAAACAAGATCATTCGATTCCCAAAACGCACAAGCCAGCGTGCATCTCAAGAATGAACAAACAAACTAGACTACGGCTGTTAAATATTACCTGCCATGTCTGCATTTTAAAACAACTTAAAATATTTACACGCTATTATCTTCGAATTACGGACAACTAAATAAACTTTTCACTGCCCTAGACACGATAGAAAAGGGTGGAAATTCGTCAAGTCCCTCGTGTTTTCAGTTTGAAAAAAGTCAGCAACAACAACAAAAAGTAAGTACCATGACAGCTTGAATGTCAATTCATCAAGAATACTAAGCACACATAACGATTAGCTAGACCAAAGATGCATTGCTTTATAAACTTCGATTATTCGATCCTAACTTTCATACACTTTACTAACTCGGTGGATAAAGTTCATTCCAGCCAAATATTTCATTCCAGAAGTCACTCCACGAGCCATGGTTAATAACTGGATAATTGTAAATGCACCTTCGTTTTTCTAAAAAACGCCGGATATACTTTCATTATAATTATAGTAGACAGTAAGATACTAAAAACACGTAATGAGATATTTTCGATATCTTCACTAGTGAAAACATCGATCACGTGATCATTTCCCACTAATAATTTTGTGTTTTCAACGAACAAATATTCACGTTTGTTCAAAGAAAAAACCATAATTATGTTTGTAGCAAAAAAATGGAAATACTGCTGGTAAAATACTAAAGATTGTGCAGGTACTATTTGCGTTTTTATAATATGATGAAATTAGTTAAAAGGTACGCTTTAGCATTATTGATATATCGATCGAAAATTAATACCATGCACTGACTTTAAAAAAGGCTTGAGGGTATGAATTGTATCCCTTTGTGGCAAAAACAATATTTTACTCATTCCCCGCGCTCGTTCTTAAAATATTTCATAAAGTTCATATCTTCGCACCGCCGTGTAATATCCTGTGTATTTTATGAAATTCCATATATATTGGATCAATAATCGCTCGCTATACTCGACAGTCAAGCGAACTAATTCTCACCTTTAAAAAACTCTCGAGAGATCCATTTACCATAAACTCAGTGAGAATCATTTTTGGAGCCACTATAGGAAATAATGCGTTAAATTTTCAGGATACATTCATGGTGAGGCGGGGGGAGGAAGAGTAGAACTCTTTTGTGAACATATAATGCCAATCTATAAAAAAATTGTTGATAAGGACGCTATTATCATGCGATGTAATCGTGGAATAACTGAGCAAGTTTTAATATCGATTGTTCTCCCTCAATATTACTTTCTATTTGACCAAAAAAGCAACCGCGTTCATGATAAAAACTTTTAGCACGCTGTACCTTTCGTTATTACTCCTTCAAGATGGACGACATTGGGATCATGAAATTGTCCCATGACGGAAGCTTCTAAAAGGAAATCTCGGATACTTTTTTTGTTAGCATTAGTCTAAAAAATCAACACAAGATATAATAAAAAATTTGCACTATAAGAGCTGCTATCTTACTTAAAATATAGATAAACAGAATTTTGTGCGACAGGTTATAAGGTGCGATGGGATAAATAAGTTGCATTAGTTACCTTTAAAGATTTTGCCGCAACTAAAGTCGTTTCTCCATCTGGTAATGTTAATTTTGCTCGATAAACATGACCAAATTCTCCTACAACAGGTGTTCAAAGCAACACATCAAATAATAAAAAGGAATTACTAACTCCTAAAATATTAACTTTCTCTTACAGCATCAAATAAACATGAATATACCTGCACCAATCAGATGCTCCAGAGAAAGTGATTCTGGATCGATCTCGTTCGCAAATTCTCGCACTGCATCTAGCACGTCAATATAGATCAATGGATGAACGTACGTTCTCGGAGGAGTATTTGGTATAGCTGGCAGTGGTCGTAATGTGTCTAAAATGCAACAAATATCATTTACAATTTTGAAGTGACTTCTCTGGTGAACCGTTTGCATGCGTGTGTAATATTTGAATCACGGCAGAACCGTTTCATTATTCGTGACATTTCATTACTCGTGACAATGAATTTACAATAAATTGAACGACCGTTAAACGATCCAGGACCTAAATAAAACTAGCTCACGAGAGTGCAATTTCAGTAGGAATAACATTCCAATGGATACGACTTTTGCTAAAATAACTGACTGCTAAGAAGTAATCAGATTGCAGGTAATACCAATTGTCATCCTCTTCATATGCACTGATAATTCTGATTGGTTAATGTAACTACAAAAACTGTGTACAAATAACACTCTGAGCATTACTTTCAAAAAGTTGCAGCCAATGGCTGCTTGCTTTGCTGAACATTTAAAAGGTTTGTGTGAAAGGCTTGTTGCTCCTACTTACAAAGTCTCATAAGAAACTTTACAGAGATTATTGTTTTGCTACTCGCTATCTATAGAGCAATAGAGTAGCCAATCAAATTATAGCAATCGCATTAGTATGCTAGTATGATTCTGATAACATAACTTATTGATCAACCATAGAACTCACCAATTTCAGGCCCATGGTTTCCAACTTCGACTTTTTTTAAACACCTCCTTAAAAATTAAACGCAGTAAGAATCGATCCTTTTTTATTTCAATCGAATCTAATTTTCTCACGTAGAATGCCATAGCTTCTCATAATTCAGAATATATTTCTTTGTTTGCTTCGATTGCTAAAAGTCTAATGTATGTATGATTAACATTTGACAGGATTGGTTAAATAATATTCATTTGAATATCTTGTATATGTAAATCATTTCAATGTTCAATTAAAATAGGCTTTATGACAGAATCAACGCACAGTTACCTCTACGTGACTGATAACGCACAAGTCAACATAAGTTCTATCACACTTAATACACATGTCAGCATACCTCTTGAAGAGTGGTTACATGCGAGTCACATTCGGACATACACGTTGATATGTGACTCACTAGTGAGTCAGATGAATCACTAATAAGTCACATGTGAACATATTTCACCAGATACGAGTCACATGTAATGACCAGGGACACACAAGTGATCAAGCCTGAGTCACATATGACGTGCGAGTCTCACATGCAATTACGTGTGAGTGACACATGATGACGTGTGGGTCACATGTAATGACGTGTGTGTGACATGTGTTGATGAAACTCCGAATAATATCATTATGATTTAATATCAACGTTTCAACTAATACACCGTCATGATCAAGATACTTATGAATGTCTAGTTCTGCTCTGGAGAAATCGGGCTGCCTTGCCAATGTATGACTGTAAGAGCTGGAGCAACTAGGGCAAGTGAATTTGTACACGACTAAGCTGTGGAGATTTTAAGGCGTAATATCCTTCACGCTAAGCAAGACAGTGGTTGTGTGATGGTGGTATTCCATATCTGACAAAGTTGAATAGACCTTTCCGGTAATTACGTCACAGCTAACACTGTTTTCAACTTAGGACTACCTTAAATAGAGTGGATTTTAAGTTTGTTTCTTACAGGTTATGGTCAGAGACCCAGAACATCCTTCGTCAACACATGCATCAAAAGGAATTTTGGATTTTGACCAATAAGTGTGAAAATAAGCTTAAGCACGAAACCGAGGCTGAGGGGCCATGACCCTCAGCCTCGTTTTCGTGTTTAAGCTTATTTCCATGTTAATAGTAAAGATCCCAAATTCTTTTTTATGCATGTGTTTACGAAAGATGTTCTGGGCCTCTGACCTTAGCCTGTGAGAAACAAACGTAAAATCTACTACATTGAAGGTGGTCCTAATAGTCCGTGGGCTGTATGCCAAAAAAGTTGCTAGAAATCGAATTCCGTTGCCGTCATCGCGGTGCTAAGATAACTTTATGCTATTTTATAGATTTTGAGGTGCTGAATTCAAATTTTGTTGTTCCACGCACGAAAACCCGCAGTTTTTTTGTAATTCGTCTTTGAATTTCACATTTCGGCGCGGCCATTGTTTAAGGCGGCGTTTCTCATCTTGACTGAATTTTACATGACGTATACGCTAGCAGACGCATAAATCATAAATATGGAGGAGGAAAGCGGCGGTAGTTCTACTGCTTCCCCCTCATGTTTTATTCATTTTCAAGGCAAAACAGGAGATTTGTTAAAATTAACATGTCATACGCTCGTCAAGATAAAAGAATATTTTCTAGAATGGATTAATTTAGAAGGAGAACCGAAGGAGATTGCCGAGAAAATTATTGATGTCGTACGAACATGGCCTGACAGCGAGTCAGATGTTTTGCCAACAGAAGCTGTCGATTTTCGTTATCACAAAGAGTGCTACGTTAGGTTTTGTGACAAAACTAAAGTGGCCAGATGTATCAAGAAAAAAGAGAAAGCGTCAGAACAAAGTGTAAAAGAGCAAAGGTTCCCAAAATCGCACTCAGAAAAACGTTCCTCTACCAGATTGGCGTCAATTGTATCCGCTTCCGCATCAACGAGTTCAACCAGAGAAAGGCGAAGCATTCATGTCCTTCCCGTACAGTGCATCATATGTAAAAGAAAGGACGCCTATGTAATGGATAAGGTATTCTATATTTTATTTTCCGATTAATTTTCCAATGCTAGCATACTGCATTGTTTCCAATTTCCACTGTTGATATATTAAACTCAATGTATAACATCGATGTAACTGTGTATCAACACAGGAAATGTTTTATATTTCTAAATTTTAACTATATAAACGATATTTTTTATACAGAAAACTAGAAAAAGGAAGCTTGACAAGTTGGTCACCGCAGAGACATTTGATGGTGGCTTGCTACGAGAAGCTGCTCAAAAGAAGAATGATGAATCAATTTTGACACATATTATTAGTCTAGGTCCTGTATAGGGTTTTGTATGCGTTTCATTTACCAGAGATAATCTCAACTGTTTTAGGGTTAAATGACCATGTCGGTCAACATGGCATATGTACCAAAACCTGAATCCGGGACGAAAGTCCTCAAAATGACCCCGCCCTAAAACGGCAGTGTCGACATAGCTCTAACTTCAGACCGATGCAAGCAACAGCCTTTCTGAAGTGCTTATAGTGTTTAGAAGGGTTGCTTATAGGGGTGGTTATTAGAAGCAAAACATTGCCTAACTATAATATATTCCAAGAAAATCACCATTCAACATGCCAGGTCAACAGCTAATTATGCATAAGATCACTAAAATCGCTGGCAGAAATTAAATTTACATATTTCCTACAAAAAATTATTAAAACATGAAAAACCATGTTCAATTGAATTCAATTATTGCTGATTTCAAAAGGATTGACATTATCTTGTTGATATACAAGGCACTGTATTTCACTTACCCTCCGCAAAAACACGATTTCAGCCATATTTCCCGTCTTGTTTGCTTTTTTATAGCCGAGTAGCCGAAGTCTCATACAATTCTTGTACTTTTCCATAATCACAGATGACCAAAGAACAGCTCAGCACATTTTTTACTTGTTCTGAGACTGTGCCGTCTACTTTATCTTCGATTTGGTAGCCTCGACAACAAGCCAAAATTGCCCCCATTGCGAAGTCCTGCCGCTTTTGTGTCGGATAAATGTGACTTCTTCGTCTTCCTGTGTATTTATATTATGTAATCCAACAGTACTTTATACTATTGAATTTCTATAGGGTGATTTCGTAAACTTCTATTACATTTAAATATAAAAATCCACCCACATAAAATCGAGTGTCTTCAAGCTTCGAAATAATTTGAAAGTCACGCGCAATCGTCACGAAAATTCCTCGTGGGCGACCATACCGGGGGAGTGCATATTTTCACGAATACGCTTGCTTGTTCTAATGTGCGTGTTGTTTTGTTTTTAAGCTTTAACTACAAGAAAATCTGACAGTTTTGCATTTCCTCTATTTTAATTTTGAGGGCTATGTCACTGCAGTGACAATACGTACGTTTCAATTTTAAAACAATAGTGGCTTTTATTAGCTTAGATGCTTAGTTATGTTTTACTTTGGCATAATAAAAACTGCCCTTTACATAAAAATGCGAAAAATACATAAGTCTGTCAGATTTTCTGGTAGTTAAAGCTAAAAAACAAAGCAATACGCAAATATACATGAAAATATAATAATATGAAATGTTTACTTGTCTTGCTGTGGAAACAACTAAACGTATTCGTGAAAATATTCACTCCCCCCGGTATGGTCGCCCACGAGGAATTTTCGTGACGATTGCGCGTGACTTTCAAATTATTTCGAAGCTTGAAGACACTCGATTTTATGTGGGTGGATCTTTATATTTAAATTTAATAGAAGTTTACGAAATCACCTTTAGAAATTCAATAGTATAAAGTACTTTGGATTACATAATATAAATACACAGGAAGACGAAGAAGTCACATTTATCCGACACAAAAGCGGCAGGACTTCACAATGGGGGCAATTTTGGCTAATTGTCGAGGATACCAAATCGAAGATAAAGTAGATGGCACAGTCTCAGAACAAGTAAAAAGTGGGCTGAGCTGTTCTTTGGTCATCTGTGATTATGGAAAAGTACAAGAATTGTATGAGACTTCGGTTACTCGGCGATAAAAAAGCAAACAAGACGGAAAATATGGCTGAAATCGTGTTCTTGCGGAGGGTAAGTGAAATACTATGCCTTGTATATCAACAAGATAATGTCAATCCTTTTGAAATCAGCAATAATTGAATTCAATTGAACATGGTTTTTCATGTTATAATAATTTTTTGTAGGAAATATGTAAATTTAATTTCTGCCAGCGATTTTAGTGATTTTATGCATAATTAGCTGTTGACCTGGCATGTTGAATGGTGATTTTCTTAGAATATATTATAGTTAGGCAATGTTTTGCTTCTAATAACCATCCCTATAAGCAACCCTTCTAAACACTATAAGCCCTTCAGAAAGGCTGTTGCTTGCATTGGTCTGAAGTTAGAGCTATGTCGACACTGCCGTTTTAGGGCGGGGTCATTTTGAGGACTTTCGTCCCGGATTCAGGTTTTGGCACATATGCCATGTTGACCGACATGGTCATTTTACCCTAGAACAGTTGAGATTATCTCTGGTAAATGAAACGCATACAAAACCCTATACAGGACCTAGACTATATGGGTAAAGATTGTGTTGCCATTGAGGTTAGATATCACAAGACGTGTCATTTAAACTACTGCCGCTATTTAACCAGAGCAGCATCCCAGAAACAGGAAAGTAGTGAGCTGTACAAGCAAAGCTACAATGTGTTTTGTGCCAAAGTAATTATGGAGAAAATAATCCAGCAGAAGAAGGTTAGTCGCATGACAAAGTTGCATGAAAAATTCATCAAAACGGTCCGAGAAACTAAGGGTATTGATGCTACCAACTATCGGAAATATCTTCTTAAAGCAAGGCTACAAAGAGACCACCCACAGCTTATCTTTCATCGACCGGACAGAAAAAACCAAAGCGAGCTTGTATTTGTGGAAGAATGGTCTGTTGGGGAAGCATTTGATATATCTGGAGAAACTGTAGTTGGTCAAAGTAGCCAGTCTGAAACTGATGAAGAAATACATCTTGCTTCAACAATAGGACTTTAGAAAGAAGTGACACTAAAAGAACTTTACGATGTGGCTATCTCCTTGCGGACAAGTATGAGCAAAATAAGAGACATTAAATTGCCATGGCCTCCCACAAGTGTAGACTTCACAGATGTAATCGCTCTCAAGATGATTCCTGTCAAGTTATTCAATTTCATTAGTTGGATTCTTGGGTTCTCTGATGCACCTAAAATGGAAACTTACATCAAATTGGAAGATACACAAATGAAGAAGGTCTTGTCATTATGCCAAGACATGTTGTTTGTTTACTCTAATGGTAGAATTCAAACTCCCAAGTCCTTGGCTTTGGGCATGACTGTTCGGCAATTAACAAGATCTTCCCAGCTTACTGATGCTCTCAATGGATTTGGACATTGTGTCTGCCGGAATACTGTTTTGACCCATGAGACTGATTTAGCAAGGCTCTCCATGACAAATGAGTCTAATATCCCCAAGGATATTGTTAAAAAGCAAGTTTACCTGTCTTGTTTTTGATGATGGTTTTGCGGAAGATTCAAGGAATCAAACTCATGTGCTTGGTGGAATTGCCATTCAGAGAGAATCAGAGGCTTTTGAAAGTGTGGTGCAGCCCCCAATGATAAAGAAAGGCCGAAGATCGCTGCAGACCCCACCTTCTATTATTTTGCCTTATCATCTTGGTAAGAAGAAAACGCCACGCTTTGCAATTGAAGATGAAAGACTAGACGAAGAATATTACCTATATGAACAATCCTATGCCAGGGTCTTGGATTTTGCATATATTCTACTGACAGTTTATCAGTCGCAAGTAGATGTCTTGCCCGGTTGGACAGGTTTCAACATGCTAGTAAAGGGATTAGAAATACCACCAGTTTCGAAAATTCGCTACCTACCGATAGTTGATGGTTCTCCCAGTGACTATTCCACTTTATACACAGCTCTTCAACAAAGCATGAAGATTGCAAATGAATTATTGCTTGAAAAAGTTGTGTTGGTATTTGATGAGGCAATATACGCGAAAATCTAGCAGATAAGATGGAAAGACGAGAGATTCTTATCACGATTTATTGTTAGACTTGGTGATTTCCATGCAACTATGTTCTTCTTAAGTGCCATTGGGAAGCTATTTGGAGATGCAGGATTGCAGGTAATATTTTCATATTTTGTATACAGTAGTGTATAAACAGATAATTTTGGTAGTATTTGGGAACATTGCAGCTGAATGGAAAATAAAATCTTGCTTGTTTATTTTTATACTGTATCTAGGATGTGTTGGTGGAATCTTATGTTATTGGCCAAGGTTTAGTGGTAGGAGTAATTAAAGGAAAACACTACAACCGCCGTGTTTACTGTCACAAAGTTGCAAGTTAAGCTCTTCATCGGCTTTGTTTTGAGGCATACCTAAATTCTCTGAATGAGCAGGAGAGTGAAGATATTAAAGTGGTAGCACAGGATCTTCTTACCAACTTTTCAAGTGGTGTTCTTCAAAGGGAAATAACAGATGAACCATTCCTTGAAATAATGACAAGTTATCAAACCTTCGTCATGCAGGAATGTGAAAAAATGCAACATTTGCATTCTGGAGTTCCTATTTGGAAATAGTTGAGATTCTCCTGTGCTTTATAAGGTAATATGAACCAACGCTACACAATGCCTTCCGTTAGGTTGTCGGGAAGGGGGTGTTTACCCAAAAGGCGTTGCTTCCCATGAGTCAATGTTTCTTAAGAGGAATATATTTATGATTCATTGTACAATTAATATATATATATATATATATATATATATATATATATATATATATATATATATATATATATATATATATATATATATATATATATATATATATATATATATATATAACTGTAATTTGTATTTTAGCGCTACAAGAGAAGGTAATTGGGCCTACACTTGTCAACCATGCGTTCTATGTTACCTTGGTTCTTTGCCTTTGACAGAGTCAACTACTCAAGATATGGTACTGCCTACTGGTTGGAAATGACGAAACTAAAAGAAACTGATCCAGGTATGCCGGGAACTTTTTTTAATAGCTGTCACTTATTTTACCTTATAATATTTGAGCTATGTGTGTGTTTACAGAGATAGTTGCTGTTCACGTTTAGATGTTGTTGAAGAGCTTAGTCAACAATGGACAGTTCAGAGACAGGGCTGTCATGGTTTCTCATCAGTTGCTTGTGACATGGCCATTGAGCAAACACTCAACAGGGACTCAAAAACATCAGGAGGTATAATATTAAAAGCATCTTGTTTAGTTTTTTTATTTACCTGCAGTGCAGCCCAGTTTGCTAAAATTGTATGCTATTTGCTATATTTAATTCTTAATGTAAAAGCTTTGCAGTTATATAGGTGAATAAGTTGAAATAAAAACATTGTAACATTAGCAAAGAAGTAACCGTTTTATTTGCTTTTTCAAAGGAATGGTTGGAATATCTTTAAATCGTGGAGCAATACAGCGGTGGATCTTATCACAGTCAGAGAGATCAGCTATTTCCAGACAATGCATGAAGATGGCAGGTGCTGATTCACTTGACAGGTATTGTGTTCTGTCAAATGATGCATGCAAGTTAAAAATTAAAACAATCAAGGCAATGAATATCAGAATAAGGTTGTAACCTACTGTACCATTACTCAATATGAATAACAGAACAACACGGCAATTATGTCTATCGAATTGCTCATAGGAAACGAAAAGATTTACACGAAACTCAAAAGGTTCGTCATGAAAAAGATGTTCAAAGCATTAAGAGTACCCTAGAAAGTATGGTGAACCCATTTGAGCCTGGTCGAGAAGAAATAGTGCATTTATTAAGTGGTCTCGTAGCCACAGAAGAAGTCAGGTCTGATGTTTTGATGGCAAAAGAAACAGAAGAAGAAAAATTACAAACATTTATCCAGGAAAAATTACTCGTACTTGAACCTGATATCTTTTCAAAAATCCCAATGCTTAAATTGAAAGCATTCACATCAATGGTAAAGAAAGTGAAAGTTACTTCTAAGAATGGTACTGAAGCTACACTAAAGAGTAACCGAAACCTATTTGCTCGCATGTTGTTACTTGCCCAAAGCATAAACATCAATATGAAAGAAGTCTTATCATATTCCCTTGGCCCTTTCCCTTTGTCCATTTCAACAGAGCAGGGTTCGCTGCATAAGACACCAAAAAGCAAGCTTTTGGATTTGATTAAGACATCCACGAACAGTGAGAGTGTTGAAAACGTTCCAGCAGGTGGTGCATTAATCCTAGATGCAATGGCAATTGTTCAAGCAATTACAAAACCCCCAACAACATTTGGTGAACTGGCTGATCAGATATTTGACACTGTGATAAAGACAAGTGTGTATCACAAATGTTTGAGGGTGGACTTTGTCATTGACACATATCCAGAGTTCAGTATAAAGGATATTGAGCACTCAGTACGAGCAAGTGATGGAGCAACCATCATCAAAATCTATGGAGCTGAGCAAAAGGTTCCAACACAGTGGAAAAAGTTCCTGAAGCATGGGCCAAACAAAGTATCCCTTATCCAATTCCTTTTTCAAAGATGGTGCATGTATAGGTCTTCAAAGTTATGTGGACCGATATTATATGTTTGTGTGAATGACCAGTGCCATTGTTTATTACCAGCAGCTACTAGTGATATTCCTATCATTGTTGAAAGAGTCCCTGAACTTGCTTGTGACCATGAGGAGGCTGATACAAGAATGCTGTTGCATGCATCACATGCAACAAGATATAACAATGTACTTGTCCGCAGTCCAGATACTGACGTTTTTGTGTTATTAATACATTTTTCTCTCACTATTCCCAGCAAGTTGTATTTTCTAACTGGAGTGAAAAACCGTACCAGAATAATTGACTTGGAATATATTGCACAGCAATTGGGAGAAGAAAAATGTAGAGCATTGATTGGATTTCATGCATTTACTGGTAATGTACAAATAATAAGTATTTCTATCATATGCAGTGTGATCAGATCTGGGAATTTTTTTACTAGAAAACCCCACTTGCTTCAACTTGTTGCAGCATTTTAGAACAGGGGAGATGTAAAATGAAGGCACCTGATATTGCATCATTCCAGAAAAGATCCACTTCCCCCCCCCCACGGGGGAAATTAACAATACCCCCCTCTCCGGACATCCTATATAAATTTAAGACCTTTAGATGATTCCCCTCCACCCTCTTAGGACGGTGGAAATTTCCTCTGTGGGTGGGGAATGGATCTTTTTTGGAACAACCCATTTTCATGGGCATCTCTGAAAGGTCAATTCTCACTGATAGAATATTTTCTTTCTTATAAAAATATGCAGTAAAATGAGATGTGTAGTGGAAAGAAATTAGTTTTGGGGAGATGTAAATAATTCTGGTAATTTTTAGGATGTGATTCAACTAGCTCATTTCATGGCTACAGTAAAGTATCTTGCTGGAAAGTTCTGTCACATGATCCAACATCTGTTGCAGTCTTGACCTCCCTGGGAACCGAATTTTCCGTTGATGACCAGTGTGAAAAGGAAATGGAAGCAGCAGTATGCAAGTTATACAAGGCAAAAAATGAATCCAGCGTCAACGTTTTACGTTATAACATGTTCCGACTTGGAAAGTTTTCTGATTCTTCTTTGCCTTCAAAAACATATTCAGAGAGCCAATTACCAAGCGGCAATATGGAAGCGGTCTACATGTTCCAGCATTAATGCTCCAACTCCAGTCAACCATGGTTGGAAGTTAAGTCCAGAAGGCAAAATAAGCATTGTATGGATGGATGGAAACTGTGCCCCAGATGCTTTGCTTGCAAATTGCAATTGTAAGTGCAAAACAGGTTGCGCAACCAAACGGTGCAACTGCAAAAAAGCATTAAACACATGTAATGATATGTGCCAATGCATTGATTGCTCAAACTGTGAGAATGAGCTTGACGAATCTGCGGAGTGGTCAAGCGATGATGAAACTCTTAACGTGTAAATATAGTTTACTTATTCATATAAACCAAATGTGTAATTATTATCATCAATATAGGGTTGGGCGATATTTCGATATTTTGATTTATCTTGATATTTCCAATCACGATTATCGTATCGAAGCTAAAAACTTGAGTGACATTTTATCGAAATTATCGTCATGTTCGATGACTATCGTGATATTGCTTACAAATATATATAGCTTGCAGAATCCTAAACAAGTTGAAAGTATCTTTGCATTCCAGCAACAAATATACCCTCAAAAAGTGTATTAGCAAGGCATCGATTATTGTAAATGCTTTCGTAATAGTTGTACTGCATGGTCATAATTTAGTCTTCCTTAACTTCCACAAAACATGGAATAAAATTGAACAGTACACGTTATATTACAACAGTCATGAACAGTAAATATTAGAGAAGGAAAAGCCTTCATATTACTTTAATCTGTTGATGATTTGTCTTTAATAAGATTATATACAAGTTTATACATGCTTTGACATTAATTGTAAATGCCAATGCTGGTCGAAAACGTTTGTCAGAGGAAAGCATCGGACAACCAGGAAAGTATAACTAATAATAAGTTATCAGCAATGTTGTGCTCAAGAGCCAAGTATAACTGCAGCAAAAATGTTGCCTTTGGCTTTGACCAAAAATAGGTAAAATCAATAATAGTCCACCGTCATCATGCATTCATTAACTGTACATAACCTCCCAAGATAAATAATTAGTTGACAATTTTTTAAATCAGAGAGTTTTGCAACAATTGTGTTCATGTATTCATAAAGCGTTAACGCTTGAAAGTTCTGTTTTAAATGTTTTGTTCCTCACTTTCCAATAATATTATCAGAACTACAAATAAAATATATATTGTCTTCAATGTGTCCAGTTACTTCAGTGCACAAGAAACATGAGGTCTGAAACACCAACAGTAACATGAACTAAAACACTTATCAACCTAAGTTGAAAATAAACCGACAGAACAATCTTCAATAAAGGGGGTTTTCATCCAAACCTCCCATAAAAGAGACACAATTTATAGCTCACTAAGTGACCATTAATTTCACTAAGAGGCTGCTCAATATATATAAACAATGCCTGTTCAATATATATAAACAAGGTGACAAAATAGTGCACCGAATATCGTTTTTACAATGGAGTGTTATTGCAGCAGTTGCGATATCACTGGTGGGGTAATACCCCCTAGTTACAAGTTGCAAGAGGGGTATCTCTCAAGCCAATGCCTAATTAAATTTTCCTGGAAGGTATTTAGAAGTGAGAGGTGTTTCCAACATGTTTCCAACGTATGTGTTACATTAGAATCACATAGACAATTGACCCTAATAACAACTGATTTTAAAAGGGAATTGTTGGTGTCCCTTGTGCACATTTTCTTCTACTCTTGGCAGGCGAAGTGAAAGCTCTAGCAGGCACCTTGTTCCTGTTTATCAAAACAATCGAGTTTTTTTTGCATCAGAAAAAACCAGTAGCAGCTCTACAGTTCTATGCTGGCTATGAAAAGCATGCTATTGTGATACTTTTATCATTACATTATCCCCGAAATCAGAAATCGCTTTTAATAGTACTGTCTGAGATACTATGTTGCATTGCGACAACTTCCATTCAAGGTAACCCAGATTGAAAAAAGCCAGATGGAAACGTCATATCTATGATGTCTAAAGCCCCAGGCTGTTTAAAGATTGAGCAAATTCCGGGAAAAACATTTGAAGATGGATAAGGACAATTAATCTATTACCTTTTTCAGAACTGGAAATAGAATGAATTTGTCCGTTGCTTTCCTATTACAAACGTTTTCGTCCAGCATTGGCAAGGATGGCTTTAGCTCTCTCTTTAAAGGTTACTTGTAATATAGTAAACTTGTCTGAATAGTAGACTTTTGCGAGTTCTGTTTATGATAAAAACGTATGTAAGCACTGCTTTGTTATGTCTCAAAAATTTTTGCTAATATCCCTTCTAATTTCTCCATTTTTGCCGTGGAAATGGACTTCACACACACAAACATGACTAGCACCTTTGTAAGGAGCTATGTGTTTACAAAATTAATGATTTTAGCAATTCCATCGGTTAGAATGACAATTTACCGCGAGTTGAGGGATCTGGGACGGAATAATCACCATTCTGAGCGATTGCAAATGAAATATTAAAGATTCAAAATGGCGGGAGATTATTTGAAGCGTGTCGAAAGAGTGGAATTAAAACGGATTTTATGAAAAAACTGCGGGTCGGAGGAGCGGCAACTTTTCAGATTCGAACTCCCCGTGTTTGAAAAAGTTATGTTCTGTAAAGTTTCCTCAGTTCCACGGCATGCTTAATGAAAGTGAACGATATCGGGTCACGGCGAACGGCCTATCATATGGAACATCCAAGCTGCAGATAAATAACTAAATGGCTTTGTATTAATTACTATGGCGGTAATGTTCCAAGTTAGAAACAACTTTACAGCTCACAAAGCATGTTAAAAGTTCATTAGTGACTTGATCATTTGTTATTTTGACGTACAAAAATTTTAAAACGCTAGTCGCGATTCGCGAGCCGACTAAGGTAAGAACATGGATTGCTACTGTTCTAAAATAAGTCGCGATTTAACAGAAATTAACCACTTGTGCGAGTGTACGGACTTGGCAGACTTAGGTAAATAAGACGCGAATTAATTAAGACTTGGTTCATTTCGATTTAAATGGCTCTAACGTATGGTTTTAAACACAAGGCTTGAAAAATGTTGGTATTGAAATTAATGAAAAGTCTAGCTATTTTTAAACTAATAGTGTAGAACATTAACGTCATATTACAGACGGAATACCGTATTACATTATACAAGGTGTAATGTTGAGTTAATTAGTAACCCGAAAAGAGCGGGAAAGGGACACGTGCGAGAGGACGCATCCGGGGGGGGGGTTTATATAGGATAGTGATATAGTGGGAGAAGAAAAATACAAGTTAAGATACGACATTACATTGGCGACGAGGATAAAACACGTTGTTTTAATGGCCACTAGTCTATTTCAAGCACCTCCCATTGCTCCATTTAACGTTGAAGACCCAAGTAACATCGCCGTTCGCTGGATTCGATGGACAAAACGTCTCGAGACATATATTACTGCTACAGGGATCACTGATGATAAACAAAAGCGATCATTGCTACTATTCTGCGCTGGGGACGCTGTTCATGAAATATTCGACAACCTACCAGGAGCCGAAGAAGCCAAAGAATATAAAGACACATTAAAACTTCTTACTAACCATTTTTCGCCAAAGAAAAATAAAACCTTCGAAATATATAAATTTCGACAAACACAACAACCCGATGGCGAGAGCGTAGCTCAATTTTATACTCGCCTCCGTCAGCTTGCTTCAACGTGTGAATTTACTGACCCCGATGGGGAAATTCGATCTCAAATAATTCAGCGATGTGCATCAACAAAGCTACGCGAGACAGCCTTGCGCGATGACAGCATAACACTAGCCAAACTGCTGGAACACGCTCGCGCCCTAGAAAATTCTGCACAACAAGCCTTACAAATGGAAAAAAACTTTAACCACTACGGAACAAAACCTAGCTGCTCTAAATGTAACCGAAGATGCCGTAAATTCACGGCAGTACTCGCGAAACGAATCGCGTTCACACAACAGCAACCGGCCTGACAGCAACCGCCGTGATAGACGTCGTTCCTCATTTGAGACCAAACCACCCGACAACCGACATGCATTTCCACGTCAAACTAACAGTGCATGTCGCCAAACCGACAACACATCCACCGCAAAGTGTTATAACTGTGGGAACTCGTGGCCTCATGTGAATGCTCCATGTCCAGCAAAAGGAAAACAATGTAAAAATTGCAATCGGCCTGGACACTTTGCCAAGGTTTGTCGCTCGACTCGGCGCCGATCAAGTCCCCGTCGTCACGCGAGAAAACATGTCCGCAACGTCGACTACCAACGTAGCCCTTCCACTTCGAGCTCTGAATATGATGGCTATCTTTATTCCGTACAAAACAAACAAAGTAAACCTACAGAAACGCTAAAAATACATCGCGTGACCTTGCCCCAAGCGAAAATCAAAATAAACAATGTAAATTTCCCATTCATGATTGATACTGGTGCTTCCATCAACGTTATGGATGAAAATGCATTTTCCAAACTGCAAAGCCATACTGTGCGAAATAAAGTCAAGCTGAAACAACCAAAAACTAAGATCTATGCCTATGGCAGTACCACACCATTAAATGTTTTTGGCACATTTACAACAGTTGTCGAATCGCGTCGTCGAATAACTTTTGCTATGTTTTATGTTGTAAAAGCAGGCAATGGTTCTCTACTTAGCTGCAAAACTGCTCAAGAACTTGATCTAATTAGACTTAATGTGAGCTCAATCAACATGAAAGTCAACAAATTGCCTTCCAAAGCCCAGCCTACTCCACAGCACACTAAGTCTACTTTGCCATCTAAAACGTACCTACCCAAATGTCTGAATACCACCACCTCTCCTAAAACCCATGATCTGGTGTCACGCTACCAACACCTCTTTCAGGGCGTTGGCAAGATGCGAGATGTTGAAATAACACTCCACATTGACCCCAACGTGCCCCCGGTTGTACAACCAGAGAGACGAATTCCTTTCCATCTGCGGAACAAAGTTGCTGAAGAATTAAAACGACTTGAGGACAATGACATAATCGAAGATGCCACTGGCCCCACACCATGGGTGAGCCCAACTGTTGCCGCCCCGAAACCAAAAAATCCTAACGAGGTTCGCGTATGTGTCGATATGCGGCTTCCTAATCAGGCTATCCGTCGAGAACGTCACCCTTCACCTACGGTTGACGACATCATCTACTCACTTAATGGTGCAATGAAATTTAGTAAACTTGATCTGCGATCTGGATATCACCAACTAGTCCTGGCACCAGAATCTCGACCCATCACAACCTTTACCACCCACAAAGGACTCAAACGATACAAGCGATTAAACTTTGGCACTTTCTCCGCTGCTGAAATATTCCAGCACACTATTCAGAAAGCTCTCGAAGGTATCGATGGAATTTTGAACATCAGTGACGACATCATCATTTTTGGCAAAACGACAGCTGAACACGATACAGCCCTCGAGACAACTTTTCAACGTCTCAGCGAACGTGGTCTGACCTTAAATCCTGAAAAATGTGTATTTGATAAGGAACATCTTGACTTCTTTGGATATACCTTTGGTCCAGCCGGCATGACACCTGACCCCAAGAAAGTTCAAGCTATAAAAGACGCTTCTCCACCATCCAATACAGCAGAACTGCGCAGCTTTCTTGGCACCGTTAATTACGTATCGCGTTTTATCCCCGACTTTTCCACCACTACAGCCCCACTTCGCGACCTTACTCGTCGTGGAGTCAAATGGCAATGGGCAAAGCACCACCAACATGCTTTTGACCAGTTAAAACGTTGTCTTACGAACAGTCCTACAATGGCATACTTTGATCCAGAAAAAGACACGGAGCTCATCGTCGACGCGAGTCCCGTTGGTCTGGGCGCCATTTTAACCCAAAAAACGTGCGACTCTGAAAAAAAATAGTGGCATATGCCAGTCGTTCTCTATCCCCCGTCGAGCAGCGGTACTCGCAAACTGAGCGCGAGGCTTTGGCCTGCGTATGAGCATGCGAACGATTTCATCTTTACGTATATGGAGCACCATTTACATTGATTACTGACCACAAACCACTAGTGCACATTTTCAACAACCCAAAGACTAAACCACCGGCTCGACTTGAACGCTGGAACCTTCGTCTCCAACCCTACAACTTTACAGTTCGTTACGAGCCTGGGAAAACGAATCCCGCTGACTATATATCGCGGCACCCACTCCAAGATCAACCGCTACGTGAACGCAACATTGCCGAGGAATATGTGGCCCTTCTCACAACCTCTGCCGTTCCAGTCGCAATGACATTAGCTGAGATCCAAAATGCAACGTTAGCTGATTCAACTTTGCAAAAGCTCGCCGAACTCATTCGCTCACAACAATGGCACTCCGTCCTTAACAACGATCTTCCTCCTTCCAATAGTGCCAAATCTATTGACCTACAAGATCTCAAAGCCTTCCACAAAATTCGTCATGAGTTGACTGTCACCACAAAAAATGACACCATTCTTCGCGGATCTCGCATCGTGATGCCCGCCAGCCTGCGACACCGCGCCCTTCAGCTAGCCCATGAAGGACATCAAGGACTCATCAAAACAAAACAGTTGCTTCGTGAGAAAATATGGTTTCCGCGTATTGATCAACAAGCTGAGACAATGGTACAACACTGCCTTCCCTGCCAAGCTGCAAATCCTGAAAATGAGTTAGAGCCACTTAAAATGTCGTGTCTACCATCTGGTCCCTGGCGGCATGTTGCTGCCGATTTCTATGGACCTCTACCCACAGGACAAACCCTCATGGTTGTCATTGATGAATACTCACGTTTTGTCGAAGTTGAAACTGTTTCCTCGACCGCAGCCACAGCTGTTATACCCAAACTGGACAAAATATTTGCCACACACGGTATCCCGGAGTTGTTAAAGACCGACAATGGCCCACCATTTACCAGCTATTCCTTTAAAACCTTCGCCCGCGAACTAGGTTTTCAACATTGGAAAATCACACCACTATGGCCAAAAGCTAATGCAGAAGCTGAACGCTTTATGCGCACTCTCGGCAAAGCTATTCGTACGGCACGAGCTCATCAAAAAGATTGGCAGAAAGAGCTTAACACTTTCTTGAGAAACTATCGGTCTACACCTCATTCAAGCACAGGAAAATCACCGGCTGAATTGCTGATGGGGCGCCAGATCAAAACCAAACTTCCTGAGGTACCGACCCTACACCACACACATCCCGCCACAGCCAAGAAAGATTCTGCTGCTAAACAGAAAATGAAATATTACGCTGACAAATACAGTCATTGCAAGTCACACAAGTTCTCTGTTGGCGACCTGGTTCTACCCAGACAACCGAAAGTGAATAAATTCTCTACACCATTCCAAGCAGAACCGTTTCGAATAACCGAAGTTAAGGGATCCATGATCACAGCGACATCTAAAGATCAGACCGTCACTCGAAATGAATCTCACTTTAAGTTTTTGCCTCCAGATATTGAAGTGTCAATCCCCAGCCCGTCAAAAGAAAAGGAGAAGGGAAGCAGAAATGAACAGGATCTGAATGACCAAGCAACTACCACAGACAACCGTCGATATCCAGTCAGAAGTAGCAGAAACACAAAACCAAACTACAGACCATAATCAACGAACTGCATACAAACTAAATGGTCAAATACTTGACACTGATCAAAATCAGTGTGTACATTCTAGCCTATTATTATTAAGTCCATTGGTTGATGTTCAAATTCGTTTAAGGATGAAAGGGATGTAATGTTGAGTTAATTAGTAACCCGAAAAGAGCGGGAAAGGGACACGTGCGAGAGGACGCATCCGGGGGGGGGGGTTTATGGATGTATATAGGATAGTGATATAGTGGGAGAAGAAAAATACAAGCGAAGATACGACATTACACAAGGTAGCAACAGTCTGGTCAGTATGCTTAGGTCGCGTGGAATGTAAATCCGGTATACATGCAAAACATTATAATTCAATAAAGTATTGATGCTACACAACAGCAATTAAAGAAACATTCCTTACCAGTAACACAAAATTGCCTCTTTATACGCCTTTACACGATGTATTGTTTACATGTGTACTGTAGTGAATATATTTTCTCAGTGCACTGGTAAGTTCATTAAGTTGTTTTATACTGGCTATAGGCTTCAGACGTCCGTACTCTATGATCAGCCGCTATTTCTTTGCGAATTAAAAGTTTAAGATAAAACAACAAAATATACAATATTATGGTGAAAACCACGGATATTGCTGACAGTAAAATGTTAAAAAAGGCAGTTTCATGATTTCATCGCGTGAAATATAAATACGACTCTTGCTAGAAACCCTCACTGAAACTTGACCCAATGTGGAAGCACTGTTCAAAACAGTGATCTGTGCATTGCATACTGCGCACTTCCAAATGCACTTGGGTAAACAATGGTATGGGATAAATTCTACCCAAATTAGGTCTGCTGCTTCACTCGCTCACTTCAGGCTCGCTCGCTCCGCAGCACTCATTCTTCATGAAGATTTTTTTTTAAATCGAATATTACTCGAGCCCGCTGAGCGCAGCCGGGCCTAAGCCCGGCGCGAGCGTTACTAATTCTGAAATACGAAAGTCAACCGCTATTAAGTGTCGGCTTGGGCGTTCTACCTTTTGCTAACGTAATTAAATTCCGAGCTACCTTAAATGGACTGGGGAATAGAAACATTGTGATTGGCTAAATTGATATTTGGAATTAATATCGCTCACGACACGAAATTTAACTGTAACCTAACCTGTGCATTTTGTAAATTTTATTGTAAAATATATTATTGAATATTTCCTATTTCTGAATTGCTAATAACATTTGCGCTTACCTTCTCAATAGTAGCACACAAAGTATGGCGACGATCGCCACAATAGTTAGTACGATAAGATCAATTTTGTTGTCATGTTGTCCATCTTCTTCTGTTTTTGTGATCAAAATGTCAGAGCTTTGAAATGACGCCTGAAAAGGCAAATGTTACACATCAGAAGGGCAATAGGTATAAAGCACATGCTAGCGATGATATCATCATTATTATTCATCGTATTCAGATAGAAGTGTGCATCATCCAGTATAGAGACGCACGGTAAAAATAAGGAAAGTTAGATCATAACACAACCAGATATTTCCAAACCTTATGAGAAAGTATAATTAAGAAGAAAAAGAAGCGGAAACGGTGACTAGTAATGTGAAAAATAACTTAATCTGGACATCTTTCTGCCACACCTTCTTTGGTGGCACTTATGCAAAACTGATTATGCTAACTCTATTTGAAGCCATATTCACACTGGGAAAATATTTAAAGATCTATAATACGAGAATATCGTAAGGCCCGTTTACACCGTACAACTTGTCCTATGCGATTGTCTTTTACATAAGCCAGAATAAGAATCGCATGCGGCTCGACGTATCGTGCACATCAGCCAATAGGATCATCAGACACTTTCAGATTTATGAAAATTTTTACAATTATATGTTATGGAAAATAGAATCCACTCTTCTTCAAATAATGGTCCACAAAATTTTCAAGAACTTTTACATTTCTTCCCATGATATAAAAAGCCTTTCGAAGAACATAAAGCAGATTATTAAGCACATCTCGTATGGAGATTCGTAGCTTCGTATTGAAGCTTCGTAGTCCAGCACCATATTACATGCGTAAAATGCTAATGGAAATGCTTAATTTATCAAAATTTGACTATTCGTGCACAGTATGCTATCCTTTACCGTTATGTCATTTAAAACGCCTGCAACGAGTGCAAAACATGTATGCTGGTTTTGTCTTTGGCCAATACGCCAAATAAATCAACTGTTTGAGCTTAGGATGGCTGCCTCGGAATAAAAAAACGAGATCAACATCCTCTTAATGTTACATTCAAAGGTTTGTAGTTTGAACAGTGGCTGACCTACCTTAAGTTAAGAAAACACGTTCCCAAAAGAACTCTCAGATGACGTAAAATTGGAAGTGCTGTTAGTAAATGGCACCTTCCAAGATAATGCTGCTGCTGTTTTTAACAATTTGCCAGCAGATATTAGAAATTGTGACAAATTTAATATTTTCAGACAGAAAGTAAGAACTCATTTAACCGCTTTAGCTAACGCTAGATTATTACTATAAACTAAAGTTACATTATCACAGATATCTTTTTATATAGTTCCTTAGATTATTTTATAATTAACTGACTAATTAAATCTTTTTTAATTAAATCTTCATCATTATTATTATCATAATTATATATAACGAATATACTCACCTCAGCTTTGTCGTAAAAGACGCGTATAAATATTGCATACTGTGTGTTTTCACTGAGCGGAGCATTTCGATATTCATTAACAGCTCTTCGCTTTCTTTTTGCTGTATGACATCTATATATCTTATTGTCTCCAACATTTATTTCAACATCACTAAGGTACCCCTTATTCGTTACAGCTATGTACGCTTCCTCTCCGTTATTTGAGTCTTCGACTTTTTTTAATTGACTTCCAGGTATATCACGCAGTTTATTCTTATCTCCATTTCCAGGCCAACGCTTGACAATCACGTAGAAATGCCTGGAAAATGGTAACAATATTGAAGCAACCTCTCGTGATATTTCGAACGGCGTAGTTATGTATAGCTTATAATTACAGTGATATTTTAAGTTCCTTAAATAATTTTGATAACCAACAGATGTCCGCTAGAATCAATAAGGCATAAAAGAGTCACGTTAATATTTTGGTGATAGACACGGCAGATCAGACTACGTTGACAATACACACCATAAAGCTCAGTAATATGGCATACAGCAGCATGCTAGGTATCCATTTCGTACTGGATAATGTACTGGGGTTTTCGAAGCAAAATGTTGTATGCTGTATACAGAATTTGACAAACTGCTTATAACAGGAAGTACGAATTAGAGCATTTAATTTTTCAGTGTAAGTTCGTCAACAAATTTGGTAGAGTAAAGGCGAAATTACGCTAAATTATCCCTGATTGTATTGCTGAACAAACTGGTACATGACATATAGTCAACAGAAATTATGCATGCTAATTTGCGGGCATTGATCCTAGTTTACAGGGTGTCATAGGGCTTTATGTATTTCCAATCAATTGATATAAAATGATAATTTCTAATTCATGTGAGCATTCGAATTTACTTACCTTATTAATAGGCTTTCGTCAGAACTTATTTTTGGTAATCTGAATCCTATCCTTGTTGTATAAGGAATAATCCTTACGTTGCGCAAAAATTCGGCCCCGTCAATTTCTACAAAATTAAAAAATACAGGGGGTTGTCTTTAAAAATGGCTTACTTGGTTTATAATGACTATGAATAAAGAGAATGTTAACAAAAGTTGTGTTTTTGTACTTACATAGGTACCTGTGTGTAAGTACAAACAATAGTTGCAATTCTTACTCGAATGGGTGAAAAATAGGTGCATTTGGTTAGTTTTTAAAATAAATTCAAAATGGCGGTTTTAAATTGGAAACTTGCTAATGCATTTGAATTATTTCTTCAGCATGTGTCTTCTCTGCATTGATTTTTCATAAACGACAAGGTGGGATGTGTTCATAAATGTATGCAAATTATTACTTTCATGCGGAAATTTTTTTGTAGCTTTTTCCTCGAACATGAGGTAGATTTTTACTTCAAAAACCCTAATCCAGAAATCAAAAACCAAATGTTGATGATTGCTTGTTTCAAGACCCAGATTTTTTGTTAAAACAGCATTTGGATTACTCTATGTCTACATCAGGTACTGATATATCACACGATAGGTCAACCAACTGACTAAAACGTAAAGTATAAGTGTGGCCTTGGAGTTAACTCTGTTGATAATAGAAGCACCTGCCTAAATGAATCGCATTCTAGTTGCGCATTTTTTAAAGACACCATTTTGCACATGAAATAATTACATTACCTATTACGCTACAATGTGCTTTCACGTTTCGACCCACATTACTGAGTAATTTTTAAATTTGAGCGTATTTTTTGGCAAAGACTTTAATCATATTGCTGAATTTTAGGTTCAAAATGGCCATCTTTAATTTGGTTTAAAACTCATTAAAAGGATCTGTTAATAAATATTTAAGTAAGAATTGCAATTAATGCTTGTTCTTACACACAGGTACCTATGCAGTACAAAAACACAACTTTTGTTAAAATTCTCCTTACATAGTCATTATAAACCAGGTAAGCCATTTTTGAAGGGGATTCCTTTTTTTTGGCAACCCCCTGTATATATATATCACATATATTGCTACCTCCTCTGCACATGTTTCGTTTAGAGAAGCCTGTTGGAGAGCAATACGTGTTAGACATGCGTGAAATCTGACCCAGAATTTCGAAAAGGAACGGGATTGGACTTCAACTGATCAAAGTTCGCTCTCGACCAAGACTACAAAAATGTCGATAAAATCAATCGACTAAGCGCACCAGTAAATTGGACATGATTTTTCGATTTCGTTGCAAAACATATTTATACGGTATCCAGAATATAAACCAGAAACGCCAGAAAATAAAAATATCAACATTATATCTTTTTAAACTATTTAATCTTTTTTTTGTTCAGCGCAAATGCTTTGGCAATATAAAGAGCCAACGGATCGCTTACTAAAAAAAACTCCAAAAAAAAGAACTTATGTAAGCAAGGTATTTGTAGCATTTCGTAAGCAAGGTATTTCGTATTTATATTTCAAATCTACTAAACAAAATATTCCGATCAATTTGTTGATTTTGGATAAAATGGCATTAATACTATTCGTTTAAAAAATAATATCATTTGACGTTACAGCATGTGACTATTATACTGGTCTGCTATCGTTAGACCTTATTGTTCAAAAAACCTCAGCTAAGTATCCTTACCGCTTTTTGTGGTACTTATCGTTTCTGTCGATGGAGGACCAACGCCGACCTCGGTAGAGGCTGAAACCATCACGTTATATCTGACTCCTGGACTAAGATTAAATATTGTGCAATTTTCGACTGTCGAAATCTCAGCCTCGCATACTGGTATCTTTTCCAAAGACGACCAACATACTTTGTAGTCTGTTAACACACCGTTAGGTTCATTAGGTTCGGACCATGTTATGTTTATCTTTGTAAACTGAGATGATATACGATCTATAGTGGGAGCGTCGCCAGGAGCTAAGAAAGGAATGAATATATATCGTTTTAAGATGTAGACACATGTACTCAGGATTGGCGAGGAATTAAAAATGCCAAGTTGTCTGCTTGTTTTGAAAAAAGTAATTTACCTCAGGGGATAAAACAGCTGAGATGTTAAAACAGTGAGCCAAAACAGAAGGATATAGCTTCTACAGTTATCAAAATAAAAGCTTCATTACAAGCCAGGGCAAATTTCACCACTGGTGAACAATGAGGTGGATTCAGACTAGTGCCACTAGTTTTGGGAAACTGGTCAAATTTTGCCAGACTTAATATTTTCTCACTTTTTTCTTTCAGTAACTTCGAAATGACCAAACCAGTGATAAAATTATAAGTCATTTTCGCCATATTTCTGAATTCGGTAAAATTTATCATTTTTTTGTTTACATAATATGGAACTTTTCCACTGCGGTAATGTGAATGAGCTTAAAAAGTCGCGTGTAGTCCACTGATTTGTTCCGATCAGTGGTGCGAATGTGGAAACTGCTGCCCTCGCGTGAATGCACTAGTTAGCTAGCTTTGCGTGGAATATTCCACGGAAACTAGTCAAAGTCGCATATCATTGGCGACTTTCATCTTGCTTGGTGCAATTTCCTTTTTGGCCTTAAATACTTTTCATTAATAATAATTTTTTGTATGCTGCAGTAAATTTCTCAGTTGTAATATGGTTGTTTAACCCACCAGAGAACCTAACAAAGCCAGTTTATGATGGGTTGTGAACATTAGGTAAGCAAACGTATTTTTCAAAAAATAATTTTATCTACATGCTTCGTCAAGAAAAGCTTTCCAACTAGATTGCTGCTCAAACATTTCGTGCACGTGTTGATGTTATAAATTATTGTAGACACAATCGAGCTTCCAGAGTTCAAGGGTACAGAAACTATAGCTAAGTTTCTCAGAACATTTGGTTATTTATTTGACTTAATTGAATCCAGCAATGTATGTGGTTTTTCAGCTGGTCTTCACAAAAATAACAAATCTAGTTAGAAACTTTTCTTTATCAAGCATGTGAATACATCATTTTGTGGTTCCATTTTGTTCCATCTTCAGCCTCAACAACAATCCAACAGCTGAGCAATTTACAAACAACAACTTTTACAAGTTTTTGAATTGAGAAGTGTTGCAAATATCTTACATTGCTGAGTATGTTGCTCAGATCAGAAAAAAAACACTTGTCAAGGAAACACAAGTGTGAATCTGCTTTCCTAACAATGAAAGACAGACGAAATTCGTTTAAACCAGGATCCAGTGTAATATCAGCTGTACACAGTGAGGCAGAAAAGTGTTTTCATCAAATGTTTGCATCAACAAACGGCAGGTTACCACAAGGTAAAGGGATTCCTCATGATGCCATTGCTGCCTCTTTTATTGAATGGTATAAATATCCAAGCAAAATTTAAAGAACTTGTTGAACATATGCTAGATATACAGTCAATGACAATCACGCGTTTAAAATAATTAACGCTGTATCAAAATGCTACTGGAAAACGTGCGTGTATCAATTTAGGAAAACAACAACTGAAATCATGGCAACTAAATCTAAAGTGAGAAAGAAGCTAAATAAACATGCTCTGTTTAAACACCAATAATACGTCCTTGCAAAAATAAGCATCAACAAATAGAAGATACTTATTATACCTAGTTCATTTGTTGGCTCTGTATTTCGATAGCGGACTGAAGGTTCTTTGAAAACGCTTGACTTTGACGAGATATACTGTTGCATGTCAACCAATACAAACGCCGACATTTTCAAGCAATGTGAAAAATGTCGACGTAAAACTGACTCACATAACATCCTGTATCAATGGTGGAGCGATGAGGTTGGTACAATGTGGAAAAGTGCGTTAAATTTTTGAAAGATTGCGTTCCATACAAGATCGTTTTCACTCCGTGGTCCCCCAGAGGTGGTCCCCGGAAGTGAATTTTGCATATATAATCAGGCTTCACTTTTCATATATATAGAAGCTATACCCAGTCTACTATTAGATCAGCGGACCTTACCCCGAAACCAAAGACTTTGGGCTTGACGAAAAAATATATTCATAGTGAAGGTAAAGTTTCTATATTACTATTTCCTGCCAATCTAGAGAGTTTTAATATTTTGTTAAACATTAAGGTATACCATATGACATGTTCCTTAGTTATTTATTTACATGTACAGTTTATCTGGTTTTCTTTCCTTCAGTCGTGTTTAACGGGCAAGGTAAGGATGAAACTATGCCTACCATTTTTTAGTTTTCGTAGTGATCAGCGGACAGTTCTGATCACGCATGTGTGAGTAATGTAAGACAATTTTTGATTGTAGGCGCTATTAAAGTTATTTTCTTAAAATGCCTAGAAGTCTGTTTTGAGTCCTTATCAATCTTTAGTCTAGAGTAGAACTATTACATGGAGTCAGGTGTGACCACGTCGCCTGCATACTAGGTATATTTTAAGGTGGCTCCCTACAGTTGCAGGGCTGACCTATATAGATCAGTGTGGAGCTCTACCGACCGGCAAATGTTTTGAAATGAACGACACATGAAAAGTTGTGTTTTGAGGTTTTTCTACGGCGAAATCATGATAAAAAGTTTGTGAAACCTAAACAGTATGTATGTTTTCAACTGGTTTTTTTTTCTGTTTTCCGACCGCGTTTTCGTAAGCTTTTACGTTTGCTCATTCTGAAATGTTTTTCGTTTGTCGAGTCGAAATTTTATCACGTCAGCAATGATTTTATGGATTTTATGGCCTCGATTATCCGCTGTTTCCTTCGGTGAATTTTTTTAAAACTACGTCCAGTTGTTATACCAAAGCTAAGGTAAGACATATTCGAATTCTAAAAAAATCTACAAATACGTTTTCCCGCAATCGAAATCCACGAATATATCAAAATCTGAATTGTAAACCTGTCTTCAAATTTTGATATCTTTGACCTTTATACATCAATAAACAACTAAAAAAATATCAGAAAATTTGACCGAAGAGAAAGAAAGTTATTGTTCATTTATTGTAAAATTAAGCATTAAAACTGCAAAAAATAGAACGATATAGTTACCATAGCAACGCTTATTTTGTTTCTATTTTTCTATATATGCGCATCAAACACTTTCATATCTTTTCTAATAGCACTCAAATTGCCCTGTTTCAAGTGTAGTCGGTACAAATTTCGTTGCAAGCTGATGTGTCGTGAAAAGCCTTACATTTTAGGCTACTGTATGGAGCCACCTTAAGCAGATTTAATAACAAAATAAGCGAGAAATTTCGGAAAGATTGAACATTAAAGTACAAATCATAACCGAAGCAGAAAAATCAGCAGAAACATAATCTATTGATGGCAATGAATCAAGGTCTACCACCGCCACAGTCACTGGAGATAAACAGTGGAAATACTTCGACTAAATGGAAGAAATTCAAGCAGAGATATTTGAACTACGAGATTGCTACGGGAATAAACGAGAAAAGCAATGCAACTCGAGTGGCAACGTTTCTTGCAGTAGTTGGAAACCAAGCATTAGACGTGTATGACACACTAACCTGGGACAATGAAGACGATGACAAGAAAATTGATAAAGTATTAGAGAAATTTGAAGAATACTGCGAACCGAAGAAAAATGTTAGCTACGAAAGATACGTGTTCTTTTCAAGAGCCCAGGAGAGTAATGAGAATATAGATCAGTATGCGATCAGAGTTTGGAACACTGAAGAACTCTCTTATCAAAGATCGAATTGTGTTGGGTATTAACAACCAAAGAACACGAGAAAGACTTTTAAGAGAACCAGACTTGACTGTTGAAAAAGCATGGGAACAAGTGAGAGCTGCAGAAACAACAAAGAAGCATCTCAAAGATTTGCAAAATGAACCTGTTCACAGCATTAAGAATGGTAAAGCATCTCGCATGAGAAAATATAATCTAGAGCAACAACCCAAATCAAGTAAGAATGAAAAATTTAATCAAACTAGTGTATTCGACTGCAGAAATTGTGGAACCAAGCATGGTAAGAAAGAATGTCCAGCGTATGGAAAAACTTGTCACAATTGTCATAAACATAATCATTACTACCTTGCCACCTTGAATTGGCTGAGTATCAGTAAGAGGATGGATTTTAATATTCTAAAATTAAAATATAAAGCCTTGCATGATGATCCTTTTCCAGAATATTTAAGACTATCGCTACACTGTGTCAATGCATATAGGCTAAGATCTTCTTCTGCACCTGTCCTAAGTATTCCTAACGAGTCAGGAACTTTTCAAGACTCAGCTGCAGCTACTTTTAACAAACTTCCTGTTGAAATCAGGAATATTAACAATTATAGATCTTTTTGTCATTGTATAAAAGAATATCTTAAAAATAGTGAATGATTCCAATTTGTAATGTAATCGGATTAACATTCTTTTTTAAATTTACAATTCTCGCTAATATAGATTGTTATATATTTTAATGTAGATAGTTTTACAGGTGAAGAGCCATTCTGTAATGGATATACTGTGAATAAACCATTATTATTATTATTATTATTATTATTACAAGAAGATGTACAGATCGAAAAAGAAGGTCCATTTCATGGAGCATGAAGAAGATTCAGTCTTAGACACACTTTTTGTTGGTACGGTCACAACAGAAGTCCAGAATGATGAGTTATTTGTTAATACCAAGATAAATGAACAAATAACAAGGCTAAAAGTAGACATGGATCACAAATCAACATGCTAAAAATGCAACAGCTGAAGAAAATTGTGAGACCAAAACAAAACTTGAACACATGTAGCAGCAAATTGATCAGCTATTCAGAAAACAATCTAACTGTAATGGGAACAATTAAGTTAGAAGTACATTCGAAAGCCGAATCTCCAAATAAAATTACATTCCACATCGTAGAAACCCATCAACCAGGACTACTTGGACTGAAAGCGTCTCACGAACTTGGTTTTATCAAGGTTGTGATGAATACTACAAGTCCCCAAACACAAAAGCCATCACAAGTTTGAGAAGAAGAAACGATTAAGAGATATGGCAACGTATTCAAGGGTCTGGGTCGTCTGAAGAAACCCTAACATATTGAAGTAGATCCAAATGTTACACCAGTGATAAATGCTCCAAGGAATATACCAGCTGCTTTCATGACAGAGTGAAAGCAGAGCTGTAGGAGATAGAAAAAGTAAACGTTATTCGTAAAGTGGAAAAACCGACAGACTGGGTGAGTTCAATGGTTGCGGTGGAGAAATCAAATGGTAAACTTCGTGTCTGTTTAGATCCGCTACACCTCAATCAAGCCATCAAACGTAAACATCATCAACTACCCAATATTGAAGACATCACAACACGCATGGCAAATGCGAAATGGTTTTCCAAGTTGGATGCCAACCATAGATATTGGCAAACTCCTTTAGACCCAGAAAGCCAACTACTTACCACTTCCAACACTCCATTCGGCAGATACTGTTATGTATGTACTCCATTTGGGATCAAATCCGCACAGGAAGTCTTCCAAAAAAGAATGAGCCAGCATTTTGGAGATTTGGAAGATGTGGAGATGGACATTGATGACATTTTGATTCATGGAGCAAACCGAGGCGGAGCATGATCAACGTCTTCAAGCAGCTCTACAAAGATGCTAGCAGATCAATCTCACGTTAAATAAAGAAAAGTGTGAGTTCAAGGTAAAAGAAGTCACGTATGTCGGCCATAAACTCACACGAGACGTATGTAGACAGTTTACATGACGTACTGCATTGCGTGCGCAAGAGACGATGGGATATGCGTGCGAAGGCTAGCGCCTGGCCGATCTTATAGCTGTAATGGCGTACAACGGCATCTTCGAAGAGGAGGCATTGAAGTATCCATTCGATTACGACAAGCGACCGGTTCATGTAGCGTTTTTAAATAAAAAGTTGCCATGTCCACATAAATTTTGCTCGAAAAATATTATTTTTTCCCCTCAACAGCCTGGTTGACATCCTCAAGTGTTGCCATATTGACTTCATTAAAAAAGTCAAACGGCATTAATAATTAATGCGATTATTATCACATGTTTGAAAAGTATGCAAATAAGATTAAATATAACGGCGTCGAAAAAAACAGAACGAAAAACGGACCAAATTTGCCGAAAAACCACGATTTGCAAGAAACAGACGTATTTTGAACAGAACAAGGTCTCCCAGGCGCTGCGCAATCTCCCCTCCACATCCCATCGTCCCTTGTGCACTCACGCCGCAACGAAGTACGTCATGTAAACTTTCTACATAATGCGCGTTCTATTACCAAGCGCCTGGGGACGAGGCAACACACAAGATGGAATTAAACCAGATGAAGAGAAAGTAAAGGCAATGTAAGACATGGCTGCTCCAACTGACAAGAAAGGAGTAGAAGGACTTCTGGGAACTGTTAATTATCTTGGCAAATTCATTTCAAATTTGGCAACAATAATACAACCAATCAGAACTTTATTAAGAAGCGACACTGATTTTCAGTAGTCATTCGAACAAGACAAAGCGTTTCAGGAGATAAAGAATATATTGACAAAAGAAGGAGATCCAGTGTCACCAAGCCGATTACAATCAGCTGTGATGCGTCTCCAACTGGTTTGGGTGCTGTATTGCTACAAGAAGAAAGCCCTAAAGCGTATACTTCGAGATCTTTGACAAATTCGCAATCAAGATACGCACAGATCGAAAAGGAACTTTTGGCAGTTCAATTCAGCCTTGAGCGTTTAAATCAACACACATACGGCAAGAACGTAATTGTGGAATCAGGTCATAAGCTTCTAGAGAGCATCGTGAAGAAACCTTTGTCAGCTGCGCCACCACGGTTACAGCGGTTACTTCTCAGGATGCAAAAATATGATTATACTAACAAGTATAAACCTGGAAAGGAGTTGGTGGTACCTGATATGTTATCAAGAGCACCTTTACCTGAAACACAAGAGAAGAGCATGGAGGAGGAGATCAACTATCACGTGCATCAAGTTATCTCCAACTTCCCAGCAACAGAGTTCAAATTAGAAGAAATCAGAAAGGAAACTAACGATGACGAGCAACTCCAAGATCTAAAAAACTAATTTTGTCAGAATGGCCAGAATCAAGATCAAGAGCGAAAGAAAGTGTTAGAGAATATTGGAACATTCGTGATGAATTATCTGTGATCAATGACATAGTCTTAAAAAGCGACGGTATCGTTGTACCAACTGTGATACGAAGAGAGATGTTAGACAAGATACACCAGAGACATATGGGAATGGAGAAATCCAAAAGAAGAGTGAGAGACGTACTATATTGGCCAGGAATGATCGCAAATCAACGATATGGTTACAAAATGCACCGTATGCTTAGCGCCCCGAAAAGAAAATACTAAAGAACCAATGATTCCCTTCAGAGCACCGTGTAATCCGTGGGAGATGGTGGCCACAGATTTATCTACATTGGACAATTAGGACTATTTACTCGTCGTTGACTACTACACAAGATTCTTTGAAGTGGTCAAATTACCGAATACCAAGAGTACCACAGTCATCATGTATCTGAAATCAATCTTTGTGAGACACGGGATCCCGTACGAAATCATTAGTGACAATGGACCTCAATACACGTCTGGTGAACTTAGATCGTTCGCCCAAAAATGGGAGTACAAGCACACCACTGTCAGTCCCCTAAATCCACAAGCTAATGATCTAGTGGAAAAGGCCGTTCAAATGGTGAAAAATCTTTTGATTAAAGGAAAGAAAGATGGAAGAGATCCTTACCTAAGTCTTTTGGAGTATAGAAATACACCCATTGATGATATTGCGTCACCTGTCCAATTACTGATGAGCAGAAGGCTTCGTACAAGGATACCTACAACAGCATCACAACTACAGCCGAGAATCATTGACCATAACAACGTCAGGATGATGCGTCATTTTGAACAACAGAAACAAAAAACACACTACGATCAACATGCTAAGTCCCTTCCTCAGATCCAAAAAGGAGACAGAATCAGAATCAGAATCAGAATGAAAGGCCTTTGGAAACCTGGAATAGCTGTAGATAAAACTGAAACTCCGAGATTATTTCGGATCAGAACTGATGATGGAGGAGAGTATCGTAGAAATAGACGAATGATAATTAAATCTGAAGAGAGTCCATACAGTTCGGGTGAACCATGGGATGATTTCCAGTCAGCTCCTCAACCAACACCTCGAGATGACACGGCAACCACAGCTTTGAAACCAACCGTTCCGAGTAAAATCGTCAATATCACCCCAGAAACCAGCACAGATACCACTTCAGATACTACATCACGATCAAAACAACAGATAACCTCGAGTGGGAGAGTCGTGAGAAAACCTGCAAGATTTAACAATGATGTGATGAACTAGAATAACATATTTAGCCAAATTGTTTTGACTAGAACACTATATTCAATTAACTATTTAAATTAGGATTATTAAGTTTTATATTCGTTTTTATAAGGAAGTTGTAATGATCAGCGGACAGTTCTGATCACGCATGGGTGAGTCATGTAAGACACTTTTTGATTGTAGGACGCCATTAAAGTTATTTTCTTAAAATGCCTAGAAGTCTGTTTTGAATCCTTATCAATCTTAAGTTTAGAGTAGAACTATTACAGTTTTAATATTTAAAATTGATTAAGGGTACAGTAATACTGCCTATACAAAAAGGCAGCTACCAATCTCTTCCCTCCTATAAAAAACGCATATCAAAGTTTATATCGTACATATTTGTATCTAATTGAAAAATATTACCAATAGTCTATGTGGAGGATGTAGGTATATATTTGACAATTTTATGGATCATAGGCGAACATGTAAGACGTATTAACATTCTGGAAATTGGTCTAACCGATTGTTGTTCATAAAAAGGTATGTTTGTTTGGTATTCAGTTTCGTATAACATAATCAATCCATAAATTGTGCTGGAATGAATAAGTAATTGTCAAATTTTAATTCAGATTATTCATGGTCTGGCCAAAATGTAAAGAAGAGGCAAGAATGTCATAAAGAATGGTATTTGTCTTCGTAGATGCTCGAATGAACGCCAGCATGACTAACTGTGAACATTTATCCCGGTTCCTTTGATTTTCACTCACGTACTTTAATAGCACTGCCTCCAGATTGTGAATGATAGGCCAATGTTCTCTGCTTGTGAATTTGTAGCAAGTGACAGATTTCTTGTATCAGCATGGCTTCAAACTTCCGCTTGATCTATATGTAGTTTCTCTGGCACGCTCTAACGACATACGTCTGACCCACACAATTGTTGAAGCTTCTAAAGTTAGCAATGGAAACGCTTCCATCCAACAAGTGAAATGGTCACAAACTACTACCAGGATGTATTTATTAACGCGTTCTGTCCTCGAAAATGGGCCTACAATGTCCATTGCAACCCTTTCGCCTGGATATCCAACGTTACTTGTGAGTAACGGTGCTCTTGGGTCTCACTCGTTCTGCACCAAGTCTCTACGTCTTGTCGCAATCCGCTCCAATAGACACGTCGTCTAATTTTTTCAACCGTCATTGTAACCCCAAAATAACCATGGCCACATGTTGGATTGCTACGTAACAAATCTAGAGCAACCGATATCAAAATTTTTAGGAACAAGCTGTAATGTTGACGAAGAACCGTCATCTGATTCCCAACGATGATATAAAATTCCGTTTTTCTATGCAAACATCTGCCAGTTCGACCATACGATATGACAAGCTCAACTGCTTCCTTGGATTTTTGTTTGTACGTACTGTCCATCACAGGAGCTAGTACTTGGTCGTTCCTTTGAGTTTTCCGTATCTTGTTTTCAGCCACTCTGGGAATACAACTAGAACTTCTCTGATCGCCTTTATAATTACAAACTGATGTGACACGTTTTTGCTTTTCTATGTCGGTGTTCTCTACGGTTTCTTCCTTTGTATCTACTTTCTCTGTCCTTTCGCCGTTCAGATAAAAAACAAGCTGTTGCCCAGGCTTATATCCAGACGTGGAAAGTTTGTCCTGCGCAAGGGATTTCTCCCTCGCGCACTTTAGACCCTTGGTCGTTTGCATATGTGCATTTTTAGAAGACTGGTGCGGATATGCGCAAACTGCAGCACAATCAGCTAAAAATATTGACACTATGACTCTATGAGTTCAAACGATTTCACTGACGATAACTAGATACTGTTTTAAACATTCCTTTATTGAAAAAATGGTGAAAATAAAAATAATGCACATTTTTTTTACCTGTAAATCAGTAAATGTGTAAATAAATGATAGAATAAATCAAAGTTATCAAATATCTCTTCGAACCGCCGCCATGTTGGATTCCCGTCATTTTACCTGCGATCAGGTGTACACTAATAGCATATATCATGGTCATGGCTTTATAGGATACCCTAAAGGTCGAAATGTCGAGAGAGCACATTTCGACCTTTAGGGTATCCGATTTTCGGCGACCGATTTCGTTTAGTGACAGTCCGTTTGAATTCGGTCGTTGACTCATGGAACTATTCGATACTTTTTAGATTTAATAACAATAAAAAACTCAAAATATATAGACTTCTTACAAACGTTTGCACTGCCAAGGTACGACCTTGTCACGACTGTGCGTGACCCATGCGCGGAGCCCACAATTAACAGGTAACCCAAAAAACTGAATGTGATTTCACAAACATGGCTCCTCTAAAATAGCCGAAGACTATTTTACCATAAACTAACATAAAATGAACCCTTTTAACTAAATGTCACTTAATTTTAGAGACTGTTCGTACAGTAATATTAAGTAATGTTTCTAAGTATACTTAGCTAGATTGTTCTCTTTCACTTTTCGTCTAACGAAACTTAGCGACTTTGGCTCTCCGTCTGGGAATTCACCCGGTCTTCTCTTGCTCTTCTTCCGAGGTTTCTACTAATAAGATCCACTTGTTGATTGGACGATCGAGGATCGAATCACTTGACGTTCGTACAGTTACTGATCGAACAAGACCTTGGTCATCTTCATTCACGCTCATTACTCTCGCCATAGGCCACTGGTTTCTCACCTTGTCCACGTCAATCATCAGAACCACGTCTCCTACTCTGAAGTTTCTCCGTAAACCTGTCCACTTCGATCTTGTTTGGAGGTTCTGTAAGTATTCTTTCTTCCAACGATTCCAGAATTGGTTAGACAAGTGCTGCACTCGTCGCCATCGTCGTCTGCAATACACGTCTTCGTTCTGAAACTTCCCCAGTGGTGGTAGTACTAGCTTCGTTTTACCAGTCAGTAACGCGTTCGGAGTCACTGGTAAGGGGGAAAGAGGGTCATTTAGCGTTTCCACAGTCAGGGGTCGACTATTAACGATCGCTTTTGACTCGCAGAGGAATGTACGTAAGGATTCGTCGTCTAATCTATGACCATGCTGCTTAATAAGAGCGTTCATAACGTTGCGAACAGATCGAATCTGTCGCTCCCACACTCCTCCAAAGTTGCTCGCTTTCGCCGGATTTTTAATCCAATCGATTCCGTCCTTGAGTAAGTCTGCCTTTATCTTATCATCATCCATCTCTTCAACTGCTTTCTTTAGTTCATTTTCAGCTCCTATAAAATTGGTTCCTCTATCGCTACGCAGTTCCCTGACAGCACCTCTGCGACAAATGAATCTGCGAAGAGCTTGTATGAACGAATCTGCTTCCATCGAGTGTGCGACCTCGATATGTATGGCGCGACTGGCCATACACGTGAATAACGCCCCGTATCGCTTAACTTCCTTTCTGCCATCCTTAACATACCACGGACCAAAGTAATCGATTGCACTATAGGTGAATGGTGCCACGTCTTCCAGTCTTGACTGCGGTAGGTCCGCCATCTTCTGTTCCGCTGCGGTTCCTCTAAGGCGTCGACAAGTTACACACTCTGAAATGAACCGTCGGACCACCGTGTTGCCGTTGATGATCCAATAACCATGAGCTCGTAGTTCATTCATAGTTATACCTCTGCCACCATGGTGTATTTTCTCGTGAATATAACTAACCACCAACTTTGTTAGGTGTCCAAACTTCGGTAAGATGATAGGTGTTTTCAACGTTTGCTCAAAGTTAGCCCTCCGTATTCTTCCTCCAACTCTCAGAATACCGTCCGAATCTACAAATGGATCTAGCGTATGAAGAGCGCTGGTTTTCTTCAAAACTACTTTCTTCTTCTTGTCTGAAAGACGATTGCTTAACGAAGAATCGGCTTTAATGTCCTTCAGATTCTTTATCTCTCCAGGAAATGCGTCGGATTGCACCATCTTAACTATTTCCATCTCTGCTTTCTGCAGTTCGTCAACCGATAACAACGAACTCGCTGAGACCCTTTCTCTGCCTTCGCTTTCGGGCTTTCGATTCATTAACTCAACCTTCTTCGTTACTGCTTTCTCCCTTAAATTGTTCTTGTATCTTAGACAGATCGCCACTGCTGCTTTCGCCGTATTCAAACTTGAGAAACGATCGAGTCTGCTGAGCATATCGTTCTTCTCTGTTAACACGTTTGCATTTACATTAACTTTCACTTCTGGATCGGCTGGGTCCACCTTACTTTTGATGATATCTCCCGTCTGCCAGGTCTCTTCTGAATCTTTCAAAAACTCAGGACCTTCAAGCCACTTGGAGTTCACATATCTCCATTGAGATGGTGAAGACAGATCTTGTATCAGTTGAGCTCTGTTAGCCACATAAACGTGAAATCTCTTTGACTCGTTGCAGATGTAGCCCAAGACTACCTTACTATCCGTCCAATAGTACTCTCGTAAACCTTCGTAAGTTAACTCATCTTTCAGCGCGTCTGTCATCTTAGCGGAGACTGTAGCGGCTGCCAACTCAAGTCTCGGGATGCTAACAGTCTTCTTTGGAGCTACTCTCGCCTTTCCCATCAGAAACGAAACATGAATGGTCCCATGCTCATCCACTAGTCTCAAATAGGAACATTGACCATACCCGATAGTAGATGCATCTGACATGGTGTGAAGCTGAGCTGATTTGACCTTTCCAAATTCTGGAGGCTTTAAGCTTCTTTTCACCTTCATGTTTTCGAGCAGGAAAAGTTCGTCTCTCCATTTCTTCCATCGCATTCGTGTCGTTTCGTCGAGAGGCTCATCCCAATCTCGGGTGTTACAGATATCTTGCAGTATCTTCTTTCCCACTAACATTACTGGGGCGATGAATCCAAGGGGGTCATACACCGAGCTGATAGTTGCAAGGATCCCTCTTCTTGTACAGGGTTGATCTTTAAGCTCTATCCGAAACTGCAGGGTGTCCGACTCGATGCACCAACACACTCCAAGTGCCCGTTCTACTGGTAACTTATCTTGCCCTAGGTCTAGGCCCTTGATCTCTTTTGCTCGGTCTTCTTCTGGTACCGACTGGAGTACCTTGCGACTATTACTCACAAACTTGTTTAACGTGAATCCACCTTTCTTGCACATTGCCTTCGTTCCTTGGACCACTTCGATTGCCTTTTCGTCTGTGGGGACAGACTTCAACATGTCATCAACATAAAAGTTGTGTCTCAATGTGTCCGCTATGTCTGTTCCAAATTCTTCCTCGTGGTCATCAGCAGTGCGCTTCAGGGCAAAGTTAGAACATCCTGGCAATGATGCCCCACCAAACAAATGTACAGTCATGCGGTGGTCCACCGGTTCTTTTTGTCAAGTCAGAATCGGGCCACCATAGGAATCGAAGGTAGTTTTGATCTGGCTCCGTCACTTTGACTTGACAGAACATCTTTTCCACGTCAGCCATCACAGCGATTTTTTCTTCTCTAAATCTTATCAATACCCCTGTTAACTTGCTCGTCAAGTCTGGGCCTTGCAATAAATGATCGTTAAGGGACTCTCCTTGGTAACGAGCCGAGCAGTCAAAGACGACCCGAAGACTTTCAGTTTTCTGCCGATGGTATACCCCGTGATGTGGTAAGTACCAGACGTGTCCTTCACTCGCTGTTGCATTTTCGTCACTTACTTTGGTTGCGTAGCCCTTGCTTATTATGCTGTCCATAAATTTGACATAGTCTCGTCGATACTTGTCATCAGAAAGAAGCCGCTTCTTCAGATTCTTTAATCGTTGCTCAGCCTGTGGACGATTATTTGGAAGAGTTACGTTTTGTTCCTTGAATGGCAATGGCATCTCATAGTGTGAATCTTCACGATGCACGATTCCACTTCCAACTTTCTTCAGAAACTGACGATCGTCCTTAGAAGTTGCCAGTCCTTTCTCCTTCTCTGAGAAATTCAATTCAAACATTCTTTCCACATTTTTTGGCACTATTTCTTCCTTAACGTTTCTCTCCGTAACGATGCAACCTGAAGACTCGTCCACCCTTTGTACATGCACTCGATTGCAATGGACTGTGACATCATCATCTCTGCTCACTGGACCATTGATATACCAACCAAGTATGGATCGCACAGCATACGGCTCTGTGTCTTGTCCGTGTATTACTTCTCTTGTACGTAAGGCTTTCGGGCAGTTCAGGCCAATTAGGAACGTAGGAACGTAGTGTACACTTTAGTATTCCCCTCATAACATCACAGGAAGTGGAGGCTATTCTTGGTAAATTGAATCCAAATAAATCAACTGGTGTTGATAAAATAACTCCTAGATTTATACGGGTAGCAGCGCCTGTTATTTCCTCGAGTATATCCAAGTTGATAAATTATTCTATATCGAGTGGCACATTTCCTGATCATTGGAAGGTCGCCAGGGTTACGCCTCTATTTAAAGGTGGTGGTGCAAGTGATCGCTCAAGTTATCGACCAATATCCATATTGCCTATTTTGTCGAAAGTGATTGAAAGGCATATTCACAATGCTTTGTATCGATATCTTACTGAATATAGTTTAATATATTCTAAGCAATCTGGCTTTAGAAAAAATCATAGCACTGAGACCGCGCTTATTGACCTTGTCGACACATTACAAATGAATTTGGATAACAAGATCAGTTCCTTGCTACTCGTTGACTACCGTAAGGCTTTAGACATGATTGATCATGGATTACTAAGGATAAAATTGGAGGCATATGGTGTCACAGGAGACTCGCTAAAATGGTTTCAGTCCTGTTTAGAAAATCGAAAACAATTGGTGTCGTTGGAAGGATTTGAATCTACTGAAATGACTATAAGACATGGCGTTCCCCAGGGGTCTATACTGGGACCCTTGCTGTTCGTAATTTTTATAAATGATATGCCGTTGCATATTGACTCAGAGGCTGAAACAGAATTGTATGCTGATGACACAACTATAATGGCATCTGCAGATGTTAATTGTATTGTAGGTTTGGAGGAATCTCTTAATATGTGGGCAGAAAACATCGAATCCAGGGCGATAATGAATAAGTTACCACTAAATGAAGAAAAAACCAAGGTGTTGACAATTACTGGGAAACGTTTGGTGAAGAAGATAACGCGACTACCAAATGTAAAAATAAATGGAAAGCAGCTGGATAATGTAAATTGTGCATCGTTGTTGGGCCTAAATCTAGAAGAAAAATTGACATTTGAAGCTCACGTGGAAAAATTGTGCAAAAAAATGTCCCAGCGTATTGCAGTTCTGAAGAAAATTAGGCACTGTTTACCATTAAGGCAAAGAAAGCTGTACTACAACTCGATAATTCGCCCCGTGGTTGATTATGTCAGCGTTTTGTGGACGTCGTGTAATAAGGAATGTTTAAGAAGAGTCTTAAAACTTCAGAAAAGAGCAGCACGAGTAATTCTTAGCGTAAATTCTCGTTCATCATCTGTTAAACTGTTTAATCAATTGGGGTGGATCCCTTTCTACGAGGAAGTGAATATCTCAAAATGTTTGTACATTTTTAAACAACTGAATGGTATATTACCATCTTACATGAATGATATATTTGTTATTAATAGTCAGAGACATTCTCGAGACACAAGATACTGTAATTTTAATGTTGTTTGCCCGAAATATAATAGGGAAACTGAAGGAGGAAAAACGTTCAGAGTTACTAGCTGTAAACTCTGGAATATTCTACCTTTGTCCATTAGGAAAGAAAAATCGATTAAGGCCTTAAAACGAAATTTGTGGAAAAAGATTTTTAATGAGCAATGTTCTACTGGTCATTTTAGTAGCCTGTAAATAATCTAGGCGTTGTATAATATAATGACTAGGTCGTGGATTTTATTTTAGGTAGTTTATTTGTAAATATTTATAGTCTTTTATTGATAAGTAGAGGGTCACTAGTTTATTAGCTTCGCTATTTTGTGCTACCCTCTGAAAATAAAGTTTCTATCTATCTATATAATTAGTAGACCAACTTCTATATCCCCCATATAAGGTGTCAGCTGCTCACTTATCTTCCGCAGGTGATGATACCTTTCAGCTACTTCTGGTCGTGGTATTTCTTCTCGATCTATCGGTATCTGTTCTCTCGCGTAACTTCTCGGTAGATCCAAATGTACATCTTCTCTGGCCATTTACGGCTACTAGGCCATTGACCACCTTCGTTTCAATCTCATGAGTTCCGTGCATGGTTGTTAATACCAGTGTGGTGTCCTCACCGTCAATACCAAGTCTTTTCATCGTTTCTGTCTTAATAAATGTTCCTCCACTTCCGTTATCCAATAAGGCATACACCTTGATTCTCTTCTCAGGTTCACTCTTGTGGTATAGCCAGATAGGTACAATACCCATATTGACAGGAACATCACTAGCCTCGGTAATGCTGCACGCAGTAAGTCCAGTGTTTACCCGTTCTTGATCATTCCCTTCAACGTTTTCCTTGGATGTAGCTTGGTGCTTCTTGGACTTTGGCTTCCAGTCAGGATCATGCAGTGTAGAAGGATGCTTCTTCTCACACGTATTGCATACTAGCTTATCTTTACATTTACTAGAGATATGTCCTGGTTTCAAACATCCAAAACACTCTCTTCCTAATAAGGTCCTTGCGTTCAAGAAGAGTTTTCTTGCCAAACTCTTCACACTCATTTAAATCATGTGACTTCGAACACAATGTACACTTCTTAATACGTTCTTTGCGCTCTTCCCTTACTTTAGCTTCCGTTCCAAAAGTTCTGGTACCCTTGCCTCTTATATATCGTCCGCTGTCACTGGGTTTGTCCTTGCCTTCTTCTTTCCACCTTTCCGAGAATTCTTCCGAGAACACTGGGTCTGTCGCCAATTCAGCTTGCTCAGTAACGAACTTAGAAAACTCACTAAAGGTCACATTTCTACTCTTCTCTCTCCTTATTTTACTTGCTCGCTCTGTCCATTTGCTTCTTAAATATGGTGGTAGCTTTTCCCATAACTGACGAAAAAATTGAGTAGCATTGAGACCATCCATGTACAGTAAGCCAGTTGTTGCGTTCTTAGCTTGTTCCAATGCAATAGCAAATTCTTGTAAACTCTGTCCGTCTTTAGCCTTTACGGAAGGCCATTTAGTAAGCCTTACAATGTAAGCATTCGCAACTTTGAAAGGATCTCCGAAATGTTTCTTTAGCAAGTCTCTAGCTTGACCATACGAATCGTTAGATTTCATTTGAATACATCCCTTAATTACCTCTTTAGCCTTTCCGGTAGTGTATTGGTCTAGGAAATATAACCTTTCAATTGGGCTCTCCACCTTCGATTCGATTAGTGACTCAAACGCATTGATGAATCTTGAATATTCCATTGGGTTGCCCGAGAAGGTAAAAGGTTTATGAGATGGAAGTGAACCTCGAACTTGTTGCACCATAATCATTTCTGAAATGCTAGCTTGCTTCCTTTGAACATTAAGGAATTCGTCATACATACTGTTATTCAATAGCAGCGTTTGCCAAATATCTTGACCAGGGGGTTCAGGGCTCGGTTGGGAGTTCGATGAAACTTGAAATTCTGTTCGTTCATCTTGCTTAGGGTTGAATGGTAAAGCTTCTGGGTTTATTGTAGAGGGTTCTTCAATTTTACTTGTACTGGTTTTTGCAGGTTTGGGACTGGAAGGAGTTTCGGGGGCCAAGGACTCTGCTGGTTCACGATTTACCACAGTAGGGCTTGCATGAATTGTTTTACTCTTTACCTCAGGTGTCGACTCAGAAGGATCCAGTAAACCATTACCAACTGGTGTAGGTTTAGGTATATAATTATGAGGGGGTAGGGTATAATTTACCTGGCTGGTGGCAAATCTACTGTTTGGCTCTTCAAACTGATTACATTCTCCATATTCAAACTGTTCGTGAACATTTTCTTCAGCCTTCGCCTGCGCAATCATTCGCCTTAGTTCGAGTTCCTCAGCTGCCATCTTTAAAGCTTGTTTTTCTTTCAAAAATGCTGCCTTAGCTTCTAGTGAAGCTGTTTTTGCTTTAGCTTGAATTAGTTGTGATCGATTAGAAGATCTGGATGCATACGAACGCATTGAGTGGGAGTACTTAGATTTCACTGAGCTTCTAGAGAATTCTTCGTTTAAATATTCCTTTGCTTCATGTAAATATTCAACAACGCTTTGTTTGAATGTAAATACTTCTTTATCATGTATATCAAACCACTCAGTAGCTTGTCTCATTTCATCATCACTGTACAGTTCTTGTAAGTAATTTTGGTTAATACCGTGCATCAAAGCGAACAGCTCGCCTAGTTCTTTTAATTTTATATGCACAAGTTTTCGGTTTGAAAAACTTGACAAAAGTGGTTTAATCTTGTTAATTTGTCTAGTGACATTAGATAATGCACTTTTCCGATCGTTTTTAATTTTTTCCAATATATATTGCCTACCTTTTTCTGTGGGCACTTTATTGCGAGCGCCGTATATCTCCTTTTCGTCATTTTTCGATCTTGGGAGTCCTGTATTTACATTATCCGCTGTCTATTCTTCGTATCATTTCGCTGGCTCGCCCACGCTCGCTAACGTTGTCAAAACGTTTGACTCAAAATATATAGACTTCTTACAAACGTTTGCACTGCCAAGGTACGACCTTGTCACGACTGTGCGTGACCCACGCGCGGAGCCCACAATTAACAGGTAACCCAAAAAACTGAATGTGATTTCACTAACATATCCTATAAAGCCATGACCCATATATCATCTCAAAATTCTCACGTCTCTGATTGGTTCTGACACACACTTGTCCGGGCAACTTTCATAATTTAAAGGCGCATGTTTTCAGTAAACGATCTGTCTCCTTGGAGCATTTTGCAAACTTTCCAGTCTGGGCCTACGTGACTTAAGTTTGTATACCCAATACTTAAATAATTGTTATAACTAAATGAACAGTACTTTATAAATAATTAACATAAACAACATTTATCTGACCAATAATTGAACAATAATATCTAACATTTATCTAACCAATAATTGAACATTGTAACATAATATTTTACACTAGCATCCTTGCAATATGTTTACTTCGAAGCAATTCATATATCGTTTTTGGACATTCATTATACATTCACTCCTTGGCACAAACCATTACCTATACAAATAATTTTGTACTTACCAGCCTCTAACGTTGTTTCGCTCTTTATTCCTCCATGTGGTCCTACTCCTACTGAGGTAGCAGCTTTGATAGCGACGTCATAGTTGGTAAACTCGTTTAAGTCTGTCAATATTGTGTTTCTTTCATTACCCCCATTAACTCGTTTCGTTTTAAAACAAATATCATCTGTGCATGTTTGGACTTTATAGCACACCAAGTAGTGCGTTATGTTCCCATTAGTATCATTATCGGGCACCTTGTTCCATGAAACCACGATTGATATTGAACTTGTGGCGCAAATGCTAACAATTTTTGGTCCGCTCGCAGGAACTAAAAAAATAGAAAAAACATCTTGTAACTATTAGCTATTGCGAAGCGATTATCTCACAAATCCATCGTTTTATTAAGACTGGCTGTGATCTAGCACACTTGGCTCTTCTGGGGGTAAAGAAAATCAGTTTTATTGTTAATAAGGTTAAAAAAATCTAGGAAGATTACTGGTATAGCATTTTGCTTGCCCTGTCAAAAATATATCTGAAAATAAGGTGACTCAAGTGTTAAGTTACAGTAGTGTAGGAACTGTACACAAATACATTCTTTGTGATAACTTTGATGAATTAAAATTTGATGAAAATTCGGTATTGAATGTTTACTGTTCTTGCTCAGATCTTGTACAAGACACGCCCAATTCTGTTTATTACCACCACGTTAGCGGTCATGTTCCTTATTTTTTGTTGGTCTTAACAGTCCACTATTATATCTAAAGCCCATAAGAAATGTCAAAATAGAATAATCAAAATTAGAAGTGAGAAATTGGGCTTGATGGTTTATCACGTTACTGCAATAGGCATAATTCATTCAAAACGGCGTCAATGTTAATGTTAACTACTTAATCCGTCTTGTGCAACTCAGTATGCTTCGACGCTGAAAAACCAGTTGCCATGGCGGCTATCAGCAGATCATAAATTTCTTGAACGGTGCGTGAATGGTCATGATAGACACGCTTCATTCTTTATTCAAAAAGACAACGGTTTCTTCTTCATTGTCCAAATCGTTTATTCAAAATTCAAGCCAGTCAAATTCTTCTCCGGTATATTTATCTGGCACGACAACGGGTCTAGCCATTGCTGTGACTTCCTCGTTTTAAGTTACTATATCTTACTCACATGAGCGAATGGCAACATTTCTCCTGCTCATTTCTTTCCTTTCCCCCACCGCTGCCACCAAATGTAACTTGCAAAACACAAATATACTATATTCTCAAGAGGTACAAATATATATATGCTAGAGTAAATAAACATAAATGACTTTCGCATTAACCACTTTCTCTGTCCTCTAGCCCGTTCTGATCAAAAACAATCTGTTGCATACGTGACTTACTTTGTATACGTGATTCTTAAATAACTAAAGCCTAAAACATTACTTTATCGATAACTAACATAAAAAGCATTTCACTAATTGGTAACATAATATTTTGCACTAGCATCCTAGTAATATGCTTACCTCGAAGAATTTATACATCGTTTTTGGAAATTCACCATACAAATCAACTGGTTTAGACAATAAGCCAGCCAGACTACGCCGATATTACAGTAGGACAAAGATTACGCCAATATTATAGTAGGACCATTAACAAAAATGCTTCAGATGTCTCTGTCTGTTGGTAAATTTCCAGATAAGTAGAAGTTCTTTCCTTTAAAGGAAGGAACACCAGAGACAACGAGTAATTATCATCCTAATTCAATCTTACCCATAACCTCAAAAATTTTTGAAAATTGAAAGAGCAGTGCATTCATAACTATATTCGTTTCTGACCAGTAATACCTTATTAAACCCATATTAGTTTGGGTTTAGAAAGCGGCATTCTACGGCTTCTATTTGTTTAAAGGACACGATACGGCGTAATATGGACCAAGAGAGGCTAACTGGAGCGGTGTTTATCGATTTTAGCAAAGCCTTTGATACGTACGATTGACCATAATAAACTATTGCTTAAATTACAAGTACTTGGTATTATTATTGAATTGGCTTGGTTTGCCAGCTACCTACTGGATCGTCGACAGTCGGCTCATTATCAAAACGCTTTGTCTGATCAATGTTATAACTTCTTGTATACCTTAGGGGCCATTCTTGGCTCTCTACTTTTTGTAATTTCTGTCAGCAATATGCCAAGCACCGTTTCTCGATCGTTGTAGTGTCATGATGTACGCTGATGACACTGTGCTATTTTTCGCATCACAAAATGTTGAGGAGATCGAAGTTGTTTTGAGTCAGGAACTAAGCATCGTTTATGCCTGGCTTATTGAGAACAGCCTTTTTCTAAACTAAGACTGAGTTCATTATTTCTGGCACTATAGCTAGGCTATTCACCATTCGGAACGTTCACGTGAAAATAGGTGATAACCCAATCAAACGTGTTTGAATTTTCGAGTACCTCAGTTGGTGTTGTACTAGATCTAGATGAGGGGCTCTAAACTGGAAATCCCATCTTAACTACATAATTTCCAAAGGAAATCAGAGACTTAGTATGTTAAGAAGAGTACGCGAGGACCTACTTATGAACGCTCCTGGCATTATGTACAGATGTCTCATACGCCCGATTTTTGATTACTCAGATTCGGTAAGGACATGCTGCAATAAAATTGACGCCGATTCTTTGGAACGAGTGCAACGTAGAGCGGCTAGATTGGTGCATAAATCTAACAATAGTGACGTTGCTCTCGAATACCTGAATTGGCCAACATTAGTTGAAAGACGAGATATGCAAGTCTATAAGCTAGTCAACAAATGCTTAAAGAGCAACGTATTTAGGTTTTTATTAGATTATTTTAAATTTAATTGTTATAGGTCACGACGTACAAGACAAAGTAATCAATTGTACGTGCCTAGGGTAAAATTAGAAGCTGCAAAGAAGTCGTTTTACTATAACGGCTGCGTTGTTTTCAATAAACTTTCGGGTGCTGCTGATGCTTACACCATAAATTTTATCATTACAATATATTCACTTGCATATATATTAAATTTATAGAAATGTAGGACACCTGATGATAACAGTATTCTTTGCTACGCTGAAAGGCTTACCCGATTCAAATAGAGTTTTCAGAATCACAATCACTCACTCCTTGGTATATGTACTGGTTTGCCATTACATATAATTTTGTACTTACTATCCTCGAACGTTGTCTCGCTCTTTATTGCTCCATGTGGTCCTGCTCCCACTAAAGTAGCAGCTTTGATGGCGACGTCATAGTTGGTAAACTCGTTTAAGTGGGTCAATATTGTGTTTCTTTCATTACCCCCATTAACTCTTTTTGTTTTAAAACAAATATCATCTTTAGATGTTTGGACTTTGTAGCACACCAAGTAGTGCGTTATGTTCCCATTAGTATCATCGTCAGCCAACTTGTTCCATGAAACCACGATTGACTTTGAGCTTGTTGCGCTAATGCTTACAATTTTTGGTCCGCTCACAGGAACTAAAAAATAGAAAAACCACTTTAGCTATTGCAACGCGATTAACTTACAAATCCATCGTCTTATTAACATTGGCTGTTATCTAGAGCAACAGGCTCTTCTGGGGGTAAAGAAAATCAGCCTTGCTGTTAATGATGTTGAAAAATTCTCTGAAGGCTACTGGTATAGTATTTTGCCTGCCCTGTCCAAAAAAATATGCCTGAAAATGAGGTCAGTTGATGTACCAGTGTTGAATTACAGTGGCGTGGGAACTGTATGCAAGTACATTCTTTGCGATAACTTCGGTAATACATGCAGGTATCCCAAAAAATGTTCCCGGTTAGAGTTCAAATTGTAAAGTGATACCATCTAGAGAGGGTCTAACATCTTCCTTAGTGCAAATTTTCAGATCAAAATGTTCAAATGTGGTATTTTTGTAGCAATCCAAAGAAAGAGAACCAAAATTGTGACTTGTGCAAGTTTTGCACAACTTAATAACATTTTACTTTTTCTGTTTACTAACACAAGTAATTAATTAATCAACAGGATTTAAAATGGCAATGACAGAACTGGAAAATGTTTGACTGTCCTAACATCATGCACTGTTCTTCCCTTAACATACCCGCTTTGAAGTTCTAAGCATTTCAGTATACTGCTCTGTTTCTCATGTCTCACATGACCCGCCTCGCTGCTTTTGTTCTTCACAGTGCACGCAAACTCACAAGTGATTAGCTGCTGTTTAGCTCGTCAAAGTTAGCTAGCTGATGATGTTTTGTAGACATAGCTTTTAATGTTTCAAACAAAAAAATTTAATGATGTAAGGTCTGGCGAATGTAATGGGCATTCATGGTGGTGACATAAGTGTTAGGTCAAACAAATTTTTGACACAAATTCTTGAACTTTCAATGTATAAATGATGTAAAACTTGGGAAAGTCAGAATTTTGGTCTTGATTTTTAGGATCGCTATAGAAATGAAATGTTTCAATATTTTCACCCGACATTTTGCAGAAGAACGATTTTTTTAAACTTTCGCTCGATAATAACAGTTTGTAGACTGTGTTTTACTTTGAAAAATAACCGCAAAAAGTTGGCGAGGGGCATTTTTTGAGCATTGATCCGCTTTTGAACGGACTATACCAACAATAACCGAATAACGTAACAGACATTTAAGTCTAATAACTTTCCTTCAACACGGAAAGATTCCTGTCGCTCGTCGGGTGAAGTAATTTTACATTTTTGTGCTATATTATAAAACTAGCGATCCCAATAGTCTAGGACCTGTATATGAGTTTGTATGCATTTCATTTAGGACAGATAATCTCAACTGTTTTAGGGTAAGTTGACCATGTCGGTCAACATGGTAACGCTGCTCGGACACCAATCCGGGGCGAAACATCCCAAACTGACCACGCCCAAAAACGACGCTTTTGCCATAGTGCTATCTACTAAACCATAAAAGCTAAGGTTATTCTGAGGTGCTTATGTGGTTCAGAGATGGTGCTTTTAGGGGTGGTCATTGGTAAGTGTGAAAGGTCTAGCACTCATATTTCACAAGAAAATGAGCATGCAATACTTGTGGTCACATGGCAATTTATGTCATAAAACTTCAGATAAACAGCAGTGGAACAAAATTACATTTTTTTCTAAATCTTTTCGATAGAAACATAATTAAGTCTGATTTAAATATATAAACAATAGTTTTGTGTACAATAGTCCGTATTTTGTAACTGAAATGATCATTTGAAACGTACATACCTCATGCAAATTGACGTATTTGGCCAAATTCGCCACTTTACTCCGCTGTTTACACCGATGCTCGTTGAAATCCTTCCGAATACTTCAGTCAGCTCAGATACGGTGGTATTGGGCACATTTCCAACGGGTTTTAACTAAGTTTCAAGTAGATCATAGCTGTTTAACCATCCACGGGGTAAAATCTCGACTTTGTCCAAATTCGGCGCCATTGTGTTGTCCCGTTCGGTTATCAACAATTCGACCTTGTTATAATCCCATCCAAGCCATTTTATTTGCACGATTGACAAATCTAACTCTTCGTTACGGATATCAAACTAAAATAATGAATAAAACATACAAAATGCAGTGTTAAACCAGCCTGTAAAATGCTGCTCATGAGTCTTTAAAAATATTTCGTACAAATCTCGCGTGGACAAAGCGGCAGGACTCTGACGGGGGGGTTGAGTGTCTTCACGAAGAAGACTGCGTGTGACAGCAGGCCATAGCACCCAGGACGTCTTATATTAAATTTTTAGAATGTCACTATTGAAAATTATTGGATGAAAAAAATTATTATGCAGAATCAGCAAATTTGTTATAAGGCCTCGTGTTTTGTTAATTTGTTATTGTTAATTCAAACGAGTATTTTCTTGTGCCGTGCTGCTGTTTCAAGATGACCCAGCATTCCAGCCCTAAACCTATTGCCAACTTGACAATGTGCCTTGCCGTATTAACCAAACCAAAGACCAATACACCGGACATTAAGAAAGAATTTGAAGGATTCAATATCATTTGTCATATCCGAAATATGCGACCGTCAACGAGAATTAATGAAATGGAAGTAACTGCAGATATAAATTAACAAAATATTATATTATATATTGTATATTGTACAATCATGATGAAATGTGAATTGTTATTGGCTAAAAACCTAGAGACATTTCTTAATGTTTTGTCAGCTGGAATGACATTGAAAATTGCCTGTCAATGACGTCATAATGAATACCTGGGGGTTCTACAAAAATCCTTAAAAGCTTCTCCGTTTACAATTGTATAAAATGTTCGGCTTTACCAAGAAATATGCAGGTCTTTTTTAATGTCTTAGCGTTACACGGTTTTTCTTGGTGTAGATAAATTACAATTATTGAATGATTATTGACTACCAGTGCTTAATTTTTTAATGTTTATTGATGCGCAACTGAGAGGAAAAAGTTTAAAATATTTTTTATAAGTTAAATAAGTAGTTTTCGTTAAATAACATTCATAGTTTTAGTTTAAATTAGACTAAGGCTTAATATAAGACGTCTTGGGTGCTATGGCCTGCTGTCACACGCAGTCTTCTTTGTGAAGACACTCAACCCCCCCGTCAGAGTCCTGCCGCTTTGTCCACGCGAGATTTGTACGAAATGTTTTTAAAGACTCATGAGCAGCATTTTACAGGCTGGTTTAACACTGCATTTTGTATGTTTTATTCATTATTTTAGTTTGATATCCGTAACGAAGGGTTAGATTTGTCAATCGTGCAAATAAAATGGCTTGGATGGGTTTAGAACAAGGTCGAATTGTTGATAACCGAACGGGACAACACAGTGGCGCCGAATTTGGACAAAGTCGAGATTTTACCCCGTGTATGGTTAAACAGCTATGATCTACTTGAAACTTAGTTAAAACCCGTTGGAAATATGCCCAATACCACCGTATCTGAGCTGACTGAAGTATTCGGAAGGATTTCAACGAGCATCGGTGTAAACAGCGGAGTAAAGTGGCGAATTTGGCCAAATACGTCAATTTGCATGAGGTATGTACGTTTCAAATGATCATTTCAGTTACAAAATACGGACTATTGTACACAAAACTATTGTTTATATATTTAAATCAGACTTAATTATGTTTCTATCGAAAAGATTTAGAAAAAAATGTAATTTTGTTCCACTGCTGTTTATCTGAAGTTTTATGACATGAATTGCCATGTGACCACAAGTATTGCATGCTCATTTTCTTGTGAAATATGAGTGCTAGACCTTTCACACTTACCAATGACCACCCCTAAAAGCACCATCTCTGAACCACATAAGCACCTCAGAATAACCTTAGCTTTTATGGTTTAGTAGATAGCACTATGGCAAAAGCATCGTTTTTGGGTGTGGTCAGTTTGGGATGTTTCGCCCCGGATTGGTGTCCGAGCAGCGTTACCATGTTGACCGACATGGTCAACTTACCCTAAAACAGTTGAGATTATCTGTCCTAAATGAAATGCATACAAACTCATATATAGGTCCTAGACTACAAGAATAGTGCAACTTTGACATGAGAAAAGGCACGCGGTAATTCCTGGGGAAAATGAAACAAGGCAATTTTTGCGTCCTTTCTTTTAATTGTGACATATTTTTATTCCTTTGATAGTTACATTGACAATGTTTAAGCTTCGTTAAGCAAAGCTCGTTGCAAAATTGTAAATCATAACAGACCACAGCTAATTAATTGCGCTTGTTTTAATGAACGTAACCATATGGAGTTTCTTATTTTATGATTATAATATGACAGTTCAATATATGACTAATTGATATCATTTACGTCACATGAACGTCGCAAATACCTAACAATAGGCAGAATACTTAAATTTCAATGCCAATAATATTCCTTATTTTTTCCTTGTGCTCATCTTGAAGAAATTGATGAAGATCTTTCAGCACATTCACCAACCAGGAATGAAATATTTATGTTTTTGCGCAACACAGTTAGATAAAGATGAAAATCAACGTTTAATACAGTTTGAATTTGCTTAAACACGCGCTCCCTTTTGTCGAAGTAAGAACGTTGGTCCCCACTAACGAAAATTAGGTCTTTTTGGAGCTTTGAGAGCACCATCTTCTGGCTTGAGTTTCTGTGTACATTCATAGCAGACACGGACATATTGATGTTCAAAACGCAAAAGACCAACGACTAAAGCGCCATACGCTGGCTGTGGTCGATTATGACGACGTTGGGTCGCAGTTCTATTAACCGTCGTCGTAGGAATCCTCTGACGATCAGTTTGAGCAGAGTCATCAGATGTATTCGTTGTCTTCCTGGGTCTTCCCGTGGTTTATCTCACATTTGGTTTTTCGTTTTTTGTTTTTTTCCTAGGTGGTGGCGTCAGACTGCGCGATGAACTTTCATCGATGTACATTCCGTCTTCCCCAAACAGTTTTTGGCCGGAGATACTTTGAGTTCCCTCTCATGTTGCCTGGCATCCCATTGTTTGGCAGTTGGACCTCCTCCTGCAGTTGAATTACCGGCTCTGATGGCTGAATGCTCTGCATCCAACAAAGTACTTTCCCTTAAATCTGCTTCTGCAACCTTCAACAACGTCAAGTTTGCTGCATCCATTTAGCCCGGCCTCCATGAGACTCCATGTGCTGACTGATGCTGCGTCCTCTTTAGCTTGTGACTGTCGTCAGCAAACACGGCATGCGATTTCGCTGAATAGCCATCGTGTATTTTTTTTGTCGTGTTCTAGGTCAGTAGTTTAGAAATTTCCAATAATATTTCATCAGGGCAAACGTGACGTGTGGTGGTCAAGTCCCCACGTACTAACTATGACGTTTGCTTAACTTTAGCTGCTGGCCACTCGCGGGCATTTCTGCACCTTCTTCCATACGAGAATTGTAATAGTACAGCTGTTAACGACCAAATTGTTCACTTTTATGATAAAAGCTTGAAAGTTTGTCGCATTACTAATATTGCTGAGATAATCATTTCTAAATATGGAGCCCAGTCAAATTCAATCTAGGTCGATGTCATGAAATATGACATGCACAGTACAGGTACATCAATTGTAAAAAAGTGGGAAATCGAATGATGTGTTATTTTGACTAAGCGTTTGTATAAAGTTGGTAAAGAGGATTAAATGCCAAATCACACTTATGATTGTAATAGTACTCTGTGACCTAGCGACAGGGTGGTGCATGTTTACAAGCACATTTCGTTGTCGGGTCTACCATTGCTTCGTATAACATCGGCCCATCCCATCCCAGAAAGAGTCATTTAAAGTGGCAATAACACGAAATTTTTGATGTTAAGATTTTTTCCAAATTTAAAAATCTTTTCTGATCATTTTGACACCATACAGTATTTGTCATCTAATTCAAAGTTGATTAATTTTACGTTTGAAGATAGGCAGTAGATGTAAAAAATGTAAATTGTCTTGTGACGTCATAACCATGACACACGCCAGGCTATGCTTTGTTTCAACTATGATTTATACGAGTGTTCGGGCTTACATTAAGCTGATTTTTAAGTGTTAAACACGAGAAATGGCTGATTATGGGGAAACATCTTCTGATAATTTAAACGCAAATAGTCCAGGAAGCGAAGGAAACGATAAAGACTCGGATTACGCCGCTGTGGATCATCATGTGGATGTGCGGAATAATGGCATAGGGCAATACAAGACCATTACCAGCTTGTATCTAATATACTATAAGAAGCAAATGTCAATACAAGCTCATGAGAATACAAACCGTCACATAAATTATGATGGCTAGTATATTTCAACAAATTAACATATCAACAAAGAACTATATGCCAAAATTTGTACATCATTTATTTTTTTAACAACCAGCACATTATTTCCAACAAATCATATTATATTCTGCACGACATAACTAGGTAGTAGGTACTACAAGACAAGATTAGGACAAGCATAGGATTCGCTTTAGTCATAATATATGTATAAACACTTTAAGTATTAAATTTACCATACATAATGGTAAAATAATCTGCTGTAAGTTACTATAGATAACATACAGACCAGTTGACGATCAATAGACTATTTTTTTTAATTGTTATAGCATTGTCACTGGACAAAAGATATGTCATAAAATTATGAGAAAACTCTATTTAGTAAGTCACTGAGGTGTAGACATCTTACAACGAAAGGGACATTTTGTGCATTTTGGCTGTCTTCTGGTTGCTGTTTTTGATGCAGAAGCTAAACGAGCCTGTTGTTGCTGTATTTGCTCTTGTTCGAAATAGAATATTTCGAGTTTTAATTCAATAATAAATTGTACAACAAATACAATTATAGTAAAAGTAGTAGCTAGTAACATTTTTCTAGTTGTATTGTGTACTATTTCAACCAAATCTCAAATCAAATAAAACTGGTATATGACTATTCAAGCCAAGCAAATTGCTTTAATAGAGCCAAAATATTGCAATATTGCTTGCATAAAAACATTCATTTTGGCTCTAGATAATTATTTTATTGGCTGTAAACAGTCATTAATAACGCGCATTAGAAAAAAAACATTGCCTGTTGTCAAGATATTCACGACATAAGTCGTTTCACGCGTTTCATGCAAACACGTTTACAGGGTATGAAACATACATGAATAAATATGATAAAGTGATAAATAATGAACAGCATGTGTTTCAGTAGTTGTTTACCTGTCTTTCAGGGGCGGATCTAGACCGATGCGAACGATGCTAATGCATCAGTCAGAAATACTCAAATTTGAATCTTTGACTCTTCTTAAATATACATTACACAGAGCTATACAGAGGTATTAATCGATAAAACTAAAATGTATATAATTCCAAACCCCAGAATGCCCAGATCATCCATCAAAGTCTCTTCAACTCGTAAATATACCATCAGAGCGACACAAAATCGTTTGTTTGTGTCATTTTGCGCCAGATTAAATTAAGGTAAAATAATTCGCGAATTTTTTTTCCATGTTTTGCCTGTTGGATTATACGGCGAGTGAATACGTCACAGTAGAAGCGAATGCATCACTACGTCACAGTTGATCTGGTATGCATCGGTGAATGCACGTGAATGCGGTCCCGAGTCTTTTTCTGCGCGGTATCTACTGTGACATCATCAAAACCATTGTTTTATAGCCTTTTTCTGCCTACGTCACAGTAGATTTAGGTCCGCTGAGCGATGCATCGCGTGCAGGTTGCGGGTGCTCGCATCGGTGCACTGATGCATATTTGCCATGAATCTACTGTGACGTAGGAAGCAGTCAACAATCACCGAAGCCACACGAAGCTTGTTCTTTCGACCCACGCTTTCTCGAAGTTATGGCGCAACAAAAGATATGCAAATGTAGTACGATCTATTGTACTTACTTCGAGACGAAAAAGCCTTCGAAATCGGAGAGTGACATGAAAGACAGTGTGAAATTACTGATTTCATTCGAAAACCAAAGCTTGGAATCCATTCTTGAGGGGCAAGAATGGAAGGGATAAATTGACTGAATTGTTGATTCCCAAACATATTGTCCAGGAGTGGCAGCTGTGTGGAGATTTGAGGGCTTTAAAGTAAGTCAAGGTTCCTTTGTAGTTTATTCCATTTATTCTATATATAATATCATTTATCTGTGCACTATATAAAATTACTGGCAAAAATATTCCCTAGCTGGGGGGGGGGGGGAATCCTGGATTTGTCTGCTAGACAATTTAATAGTGCCTTAGTATGGGATTTTGCTGGATTGTCTATTTGATTTGTTGCAATTTATACATGGTGTTTTATTATAAATTATAGGCAAAAGTTTTGAAAATAGGCAATCATATTAAATAAGTCATTGAGGGTTTGTAAGCATGAGTTCAGTTCCATTATATGGGGCTGTATGCCTCATCCAGAGACCATAGGCAGTATGTTAATTAGCCCTATTTTTATAGTGTGATAGTTTATTATAAATTTAGGCTCATGATTTCATCATCAATTTTATTTTGTACTCACTTATAAAGAAGTGAAGGTGATGGGAATTGCCTGTATAGAGCATTCTAAAATATACTTTGTGGGAAGGAAGATCTGTGTGGTTATCATAGAGATTTGACTAGTATCGATTTTTTCAACAATCAAAACTTGTATGCTTTCCAACCATACATAAAAGAAAAGTCTAACATATTCCCATAAAAAACAATGCATTTTCTGCCACAGTATCTGATTCTGCATTGGGTGATCCATGATAGATATGACAGGAAGAATTCCAGGCAGCAGGGTGATGGTTGTAAAAAGAAAAGTGATCAGAAATTCTACAAACTTTTTCAGGAAGTTAAATTATATCTGATGTGGACTACTGATGATATTTATACTCTTCCTGGAATGAGTCATAACTTTCAGCCTAATCACTTTGTACCACTTTACTGTTGCATGACTCATTAATTTCTCAACATGATTACACTTATCAATAACATTAATCTTGTTGGGGTTGACCAAATGATGTATGCGTTTATTGTAAATTAATTTCCATAAATTAATATATATTTTTAGGCTTAATAATTTAGTAATAATAATATAGGGCACAAAAGGTTGCATTGCAGCATAATGAGTTGACTGATATTTGTAGTATTTTATTAGCCATGGAATTATTAAAATCTGTGTGTACAAAATTTGCGACTAATTTGGACAAAAACATCATTCACATTTTTTGCTTGTTAGTTGCTATACTCTTGTTTTTGCGAATGACCATTCTTTTACCGTCTTTGCACAGTAGAACAATTGCCATGCCTCTACTTTCTATTATTTCCATATGGATTTCACGTAAGTACATTGCAGTAAAATAGCATTTGTTGGTTGCTTAAATAAGGTAAGCACAGACCGTGTTTTATCTCAACGTGGCTTTAATTTAAAAAGTATCGTAATTTAATTTCAGAAGTAACATAAAACATTTACCATACTAACCAATATCTTCACGTATTTTATTTGAAATTCGGCAAATTTCGAACGGTTTTTGGACGTAAAATTTGGATTAAAAGTTCGCTCAAAATGCAGGAAATCGCGTTTCCGGGCTCCTAGATTTCAAAATTTTCTGGGGGAGAATCCCCCCGGACCCCCCTAATTATGCGAGGCCTTATGCATCAGTCAGCCGAACCGCTAGATCCGCCCCTGCTGTCTTTGATCGCGCGAGGATATAAATTCAGCTGTGCGCTAGCAGCCTAGCATTTCATCGATTGACGGAATAGCATCAGCTGCCAGCTTTCTTGTCAAACCCACAGTATCAGAGATTCCAACATTCTTCGTCTCTTCAAAGTGCGTCGAACATGTTGATACAAAGGCGCAGATAGCACGAAATTCGGCCAGTGCTTTAATCAGGAATTTGTTCATTTGCCGCCTTTGTTTGCGGTCTTTTTCATCAGAAGGGAAACCGCGTAAAGATATACCTTGTGTATACTGTGTATTGACGATGCTAACACGACCTGGGCCGCCAGAAACGCAAGATCTTCATTTTTTATTTGCGAAGTGTTGCCATATTGTTATAACAGAACACATGGGACAAAGAACGTGTCATGGTTATGACGTCACAGCTCGACTTCAATCTCCACATGCAAAGTGTCAAATTTCGTGACTTTGAAAATCTGTAGAAAAAAACTACGAGGCGTTTTTAAAAACGGTTTTCAGATTTGAAATCAGCGCTGTAATCTCTATCAAAACAAGTAAAAATCTCGAAATCGAGAATTTCTTGTCATTAGCACTTTTAACTATAGCTATTCTTTGCGAGTTTACATCACATAATAATTTTTTGTCAAATTTTGTGCTCCCATGCACGTTACATTACTATACGTATGTTTATCATAAAAGTGTAAAGACGTATGAACAAACGATGGAAAATATCCAAGTAATAAAAACATAGAAAACCTTTGATGTATATCCCATCCCACTGGACCAATTGAAGGTTATGCGCTTTCGCCTGAAAGAAAATTTGGTAACAAGTGTTGAAGTTAGGAATGTGATAAAGTATTTTCCATTGTATGAAGGAGATTCAAAGTCTCAAAAAGTGTTTACAAAAATAGATACGCGCAATGCGTCTACTAACAACTACTAAATTAACATGCTGTGTCATTATACTGATCGGTATAATAAGGTAACCACAAAGTTTTATAGGTATTTTTTTAAGATAATGAGTCCAAGAATTATCTTCACCACCAAGTAGTTACGCCACAAAACATTTTAAAAAACTGCATACTGTTCTACCCAATTCATTGCAGACAAAATATGTATTTGATTAAAATATACAAATATTTCAAAATAGTACTGAATAGACAACAACAAATTTTACTAGCCAATTCCAACAAGTGAAAGGTCATCCCAGTACATTAGGCTCTGTCTACAAATAATACAATATTAAAAACAAACATGTTGTCGATGATTAGCTTTCTCAAATACAGGCTAACCATTCTTACTGTGCACAGACTTGCCATTCGTATCGACTGCTCATTGCTATATGCTGTCATTTAATGAATCAGTTTAAAGCTTTTCTAAATTCCAGATGTCAGTTTACAACAATAAACCAATATATAGCTGTCACGTTTAAAGTTTATTAGTATAATCACTAGTCATTAGAAGTCCCTACTACTTCCACACTACATAAATTATTCAATAATTATGCAATGCACATCATAGTCAGGGGGTGGGAAATATATGAGTTTGTTACATCATACTGAAAACAGTATGCAACAATGTTGTTGGAGTACCATTGTTCCTAGATTAATTACTTTGGTGCAATGTTGGAACAGCATCGTTTAAATTAAACGACGTTTTAGTGATCGAGTTCATCTGTTGACGTCAAAATACGTCATATTTTTAAGCAAACACAGCCAGTCCGTCACCCAGTCCTCCGGAAAATTATCGTTTACATAACGATACGCTGTTATAGCAACGTAGACGATAAGGGATGCGAAAAGGTCACAGAAGAATTTAATGGAAAGCTAAACGAGACTGTTTTCCTATACATATATTAAACATATATTAAACATCTAAAAAACCTTGTTGTATTATTATATTTATAATACATGAAAAGTATAGTGTATTGAGTGTACATATGCAGGGCATGAAATAATGGCAAGTCAAATGCGAGATTCCGAATTTGTATAAAATATGGTTGCTAAAATGTTGCAAACCAAATTTATGTTTAACAGTATCTGAACTTGTCACAACTTGGTCACTTAAGCCCCTTTTACACGACCAAATTTTCTTTGTAAATTGCATTTGTCAAGAGCTTTTTGACCGTGTAAATTAGGGGGTTTGACGAATTTTCAAAACTCATTTGACACATGAAATTTGGCAAAGAAATTTGGTACTGTAAAAAGGGCTTTATTGTAAAAGACGTGATTTTCTCAGGATATCTTTTTTGCTCTGTGCAATGGATCATTTCATAAAAGAGGAGGAAGTTGAAAATACCACCATCCCAGCCCTCTTCGGACATCGCACAAAGATTTAAGATATAGCAAAATTTTCTTTGTAAGTGGGATATGGATCTCTCCTAGAATGACCCAGTGACCAAGCGACATCTGACAAGCCCTATTAGAAACATGCAATTTTTCCCATCTCGCAAACTGTATATTAATGTTATTCACATCCAATTATAATAAAAATAGTAGTTTTTCAATTTGTTAAAACAGAATGTTCACTAACAGTTATTTTAAAAAATTTCTAACGTGTAGTGCACATTGTAAATTTTTAGATAAAAACCCCATGGCAATCAATAAATGGCGATCAATAAGTTCCAATGCAGTTTTGTCATAATGACTTAAAAATAGGTTTACCCTTTCCAAATCATGGTAAATTATGCAACACCTTTTAACTACATTCTTTGTCTAACTTTTTTGACTGAATCTGATTAGTAGCTTCCCAAACACACATCACACATCTTGCATACACTAACGCTGCTTACATCGCCAAAATACTGCATCATTATTTGTTTTCTGCACTTCTTTTCAATACAATATTTTGTTATTTCATCGAGACGTATTTTCGCACTCAACTCAATAACACTAATGTGCTTGAGGAGTTTTGCTCTGTCTAGAAATCTGAATAACAAGATACAGGATGACAGGACAAGTCCCATCTCTTCCAGCCGGCCCTGCTTCCTGGAAATACTCTTCCGTGGAATTATACCTAGTGAGATTATGACAGAGCGTACATTTTTTATCAATTCCATGCCAAATGCATTAGTAGCACACATTGTTGATTTGTTTAGTTTGAATAAGAATAAGCGAAACTTGAACGAGCAAGAATTGAAGACAAAACAAATTTACTTTAATTGGCCATGATAGCACACTTACGACTACATTGCATTCTGGGAATTCTGCTTGCACACGTTAACATAATTAACTTAATTAACACACATGACATCTGATCGGCGTTCCATACAACGCTTAGCATTCTCGCTCAGTTCAAACACATCCAGTTGCCCATGGTAAGAGACTACTTTAAATCCTCTTTGCTTTAAATGGTAAGCCATGTCTAATGTATGACGTGTGGAAAAGCAACAGATTATTCCACATTCCTCAGAGAATGTATTGTTTATCTTTTCAGACATATGTTGAAGGCTAAGTTTAAAGGCTAAATTTGGTGCAGCCAAAGAAACCTTCAAAATGTTTGCTTTAACAAGTTTAAGGTATTGATAATAAGGTGTGCAGTATCTTTTGTGGCAGTTAGAGTAAATGCAACAATTTGAATATTGTACTTGTTAAAGTACGTACATAAAATGGTCAGTAAATAGTTCTAAAATCATCACTCCTTGTGTCTATACAACGCGCTTCGTCCACAATGATTCTGCCCAAATTCCCTGCCTTTTAAATTCTTTCAACAACTTTTCGAAACTGGAAAGTTAGTAAATGCTTCTAAAGCGATAAAAAGCTCATCATATGCAATGCTTTCTTACCAAAGACAGTTACATTGTTGAATTTATTCATGCAACAGAAATTTTCCGTTCCCTTGGCCTTTTTACTTGTTCACCCCTAGAGCCAATAATGCAGTCGTGAATGTGGTGACAGTTTTAGAAATTATGGCAAGGATTGCATAACACATGTCTTACACCCACCAGTAGGCATAACCACTAGAGCATCTGTTCTATAATGGCATCTTCTTGGCCTTTTTGAAATGAACTATATTCAAAAACCTGTTGTAAAACATCATGAACTGAGTCACCGCATAAAGTATATGTGTCTTGTGCTGCTGAAGTATCAACACCTAACTTTGGAGGTACCTTGGGTGGTGTATTGTGTGTAGAGCCTTTTGATATAAATGCCTAAAAAACCCATACATGCAGCTGGTTAAAGTTAGTTTCAATGAATCCGGATTAAGTTGCAATCCAGATCGAACTTATTTCGTTTCTGTTGTGATATTAGGGGCTTAAAGTACATTAGTCTACATTAATCCGGATTCAGTTGCAACTCATTAATATGAAAAAAATATAATCCAATCCCATTTGGTTTCAGCAGAAACGGAATGAGATCAATCCGGATTCATGTAAACTACACCTTAATTTTAGCATAAATTGATTGTTTAATTCATTCTGCCATCATTTATCTTATGTCCTAGATGTTATGTACACTAAAATTCATAAATTTGGATATTTAAAACAAACATTATATATAATAATTATAATCAATACATTCCACTTAAGATAGTGTTGTTGTGTTGGAAAAAATTCTCCGTCGGATCGTTCAATCACAACAACCTTTTTATGAAACTGAGCAAGCTTACCCGTCTCACTTGCTTCGATTGCAAAATGATTCGTGTTTTTCCACCTCAAATCGAATGCCAAGCAAGAAAGACTACGTGTAAATTGTTTGAACCTCGATTATTTTGTATTTCTGGCTCAACAGCGGCAGAAAAAAGACTGAAGTTTTCCATGAAGGAGTAATATATACCACGTTTGCGGTATAGGCACCTACGTCTACAATATGTAACATTTTGATATTCTTTGGCGAATTTTTAAGTTGATCCTTGTCAATTTTCATACTATGAATCTCTCACCAATGATGATTAATTTCACTTTCAGATAAACATGATTGTGCGCACAATACACATGACAACATGGAGTTTCTTCACTTAAAAAAGCCACATGCACTGGTCTTTATGCAATATTAAAGGGGTTTTCTGCTCCGCACACGTTTGCCGCCATGACAGTATACAAGATTTGTCACACGATCCTCAAAATACATTCTTTTAATCAACTTCTTGCGCTTAGCTCGCACGCCACAATATTTCATATAAGCCAAAATATAGCAAGCAGCAGCTGGGTACGAGGCAGAAGCTTAAGGAAGTCCCTACCAATTTCGGAATGCACAATTTGAAGAACGAGGGATTCAACACGTCATCAGTGAAAGTCTTCCAAATTTAGCATAGCAGTATTTCTAAATACATCAATATGCAAAGGCATACGATACCTCATTGAAACTAAAGGATATACGAGTAGGTATAGGAGAACTCATTGAAACTATAGTTTTGTATGAAGCAGAAACTAGCCGCTCGTAAACACGTGCCCGTTTGAGCACAGTGTATGCTTATTAAATGTGCATGCACATACAATCGCTTTGTCATTCGCGTTAATTCTCTGAGTCTAATAGGACTATAATCAGTCTCCGCGAAATTAGAATCCGTTTGTCTTATTTCCTCTATTCCAAATTTTACAAACAATGCTTTCCGTTATAGCCTTTAATTTCTAAAACGCTTTTTCTAAACTTAACTTGGAAAAAACGTGGATGTGCAGTTTTGTCAAAACAAAATCTTAATGTACTTGTTAAGCTTTGTGGAAACACCACGTAAATTTATTATTGCAGAGCTTTCGATCCGTAAGCTTGGATCTTCATCAGTGCTGTAATAATATTATAGCACTGATGAAGGTTCGAGCTTACGGATCGAAAGCTACGCAGTAATAAATTTACGTGGTGTTTCCACAGAGCTTAACAAGTACATTGTATATTCACCATGCAAACGTACAAGAAACTAAAAATCTTAATGTGCTTAAAAATGGGCGCACGAATTCTAAATGTATTATTTCTATATGATTTTAACTTACGGCTTTCTTTCGCAGTTTTACTCTTGCTTGCTCCAAGTGGCCCTGGTCCAACTTTCGTATAAGCTCGAACAGCAACAGTATACGTTTCCGCCGGTTTTAGTTTGGTTAATCGTGCATTGTCAACGTCTGATACATTTATCCTCAGAGAGCAGTTGTCAGAAACTATAGAACCAATTTGATAACATACTTCATAGTTAATTATCACCCCATTAGAGTCATTTACACTTAGCTTCGTCCAGGTGACTCCAAATGTAGTTGAGTTCGAATTAATCTGTCTTATAGTTGGCCCTTTTGCAGGTACTAATGGAATAAAAGAAAAATATACACCAAATATAATTAATAAATGACAATGCATGCGTGAGGTACCTAAAATAAACAAGACCCAAAACATTTTGGGTCTTTTTTCATTTGTTTCTAAACAATATTTATTCAATTTATATTTATCATAGTGTATATAATACACAGGTTTCCAGAAGTTGCGCTTGGCGTTCGGGAAACTTCCAGTCCTCCGAGGTGCGTCCAATAACGGACCCTCCAAACCTTTTGTTTTCATCATATGCCCCACGCAATCAAAATTGATCGTGAATATAGAAATATAGTGTACAAAATACATACGACATGTGTCATTATTCGCAGGAATGCACCGCCCGATGCACTTTCAATATTTCGGTGATGTTTCATTTTTTTCAAAATCCCAATGTGTTTCAGGCTTTTAGATTTTTGAGAAAGTCGTCTATTTTTCAGCGTGCTGTTTTACGACGGCTTTTGCGATATATTCGCCAAATTACATAGAACGTTTTCTCACCTCAAAAGGACTTGACTATTAATTTAATTTCAGTTGCTTCTCAAATATAATTCTTTATTTATGACGGGTTTTTTGTCCTAACTAAATTATTGATAGATTGAACTCAATTTTGCTTATGACGCGCCAAAGCGGACAATATTACTTATTTGCGAATATATAATATACTTCATGTTGAAATTCAAACGTTTATTGTGAAATATAGTACTTCTTTTGCAAATATATCGATTCATATTTAGATAAATACACCAATTTCAATATGTAAACCACTAATGAAATATAAATCAGTTAATTTTGTGATATACAAGCCGATTTCGATACATAAAACAACATTGATATACAAACTAATTTTAATATATATTAAACAGCATTGATATACAAACTGATTTCATAACATAAAGCAATATTGTTATATAAACTGATCGCGGGCTCAAGTTTAACGCCGCTGTACACTGTTAAATATTGATCGCGGGCGCATGGTAGTAGACATTTTGAAAAAATGGTAGCTTCAACAATAGCAGAACAAGTTTTGCATTGTAACGACGTTAGGTCATATATTCTTAATGGCAGGGATATTTACCTGGAATTGAGACGAAATATTTTTACTGCTCAAGGTAATTATGCAGAGATACTGTGCTCACGATGTAGTGCGTTTATTTATGGCCTTTCCGTAATTCCACAAAACTCAATATGGAGTCCCGAAATTGTTCGTGACTTGGTTAGTCTTGTGACTGAACTCGAACGCCTACACAGCATTTTGAGTGAAAGACTCGGGAACTGAAAATCTGGGTCTGCCTCGACAGCCTCGTCTTGCTTCGTGGTTACCTTCATACTCGCATATATACCGGCTGTTTTCAGTTTCAAAAGTCCCAAATGTTTCACTAAAAATGCTGTATAGGCGTTCGAGTTCAGTCACCAAATTACTCAAGTCACGAACAATTTCGGGACTCCATATTGAGTTTTGTGCAATTACGGAAAGGCCATAAATAAACGCGCTACATCGTGAGCACAGTACCTCTGCATAAGTACCTCAGTGAGCAGTAAAAATATCTCGTCTCAATTCCAGTACATATCCCTGCCATTAAGAAGACAAGACCTAACGTCGTTACAATACAAAACTTGTTTTGCTATTGTTGAAGACGCCATTTTTTAAAAATATCTACTACCATGCGCTCGCAATCAATACTTAACAGTGTACAGCGGCGTTAAACATGAGCCCGCGATCAGTATATGTATTAATATCGCTTTATGTTATGAAATCAGTTTGTATATCAATGTTGTTTTGTATATATAAAAATTAGTTTGTATATCAATGTTGTTTTATGCATCGAAATCGGCTTCATAAAATTAACTGATTTATATTTCATTATTGGTTTACATCTTGAAATTGGTTTATTTATCAAACTATGAATCCATATATTTGCAAAAGAAGTACTATATTTCGCAATAAACGTTTGAATTTCTACATGAAGTACTATATATTCGCAAATAAGTAATATTGTCCGCTTTGGCGCGCCATATTTGCTCGTCGTTTTGATTATATGAACTGCAGCGTAAGCAACTCGCAGGTGGGTTCGAGTTTGGACGCACCTCCTACCAAGGGTGTAGTCCTTCATGGCGATTGACAGGGAGCAGGGGGTGTCCAACATTTTCCTCGCTAGATAAAGGGGTCTCGGGTCTAGTGCATGCCCCCATCACAAATTAATGAGAATGCTCCTTATTTATTTATTTTATTAATTAGATAAGATAAGATATCACTGATCGACTAGTTATCACAACTGTCCTTCATATAAAAATATCTGCAAAGGATCTACAATTTAATTAGTATGCAAAAACTATAATTCTAAAAACCTAAATCCAAATATGAACCTATTTGAACCTATATATGACTGAAAAAATTTTAAATATAAAACTCCCCCAGAGTTTTGTTTTAATCACTTTATTGCAACACAAATTTTTTTAAAAATTTACATTAGCAAAAGGTGGCCGCACAGGACATTGTCCCAATTGATTGCAGCTAACCATTAAATACAAAACTCCCCCAGAGCTACCCGAATATTTTTCTTGACAGATTAAGTATCGATAAAAAAGAGGAATTTATACTTGTTAAGCTTTATCGAAAGCTCTGCAATAATAAATTTACGCGGTGTTTCCACAAAGCTTAACAAGTATATTGTATTCACCATGCAAACGTACAAGAAACTCAAGAGGAATTTAGTTAAAATACTTTATTCATACTTAATTTCGTGCGACTTTAATTTCGCAGTGGAAAAATTAAAATTTGTGAAGTTGAAGTTTCGCGAATAAAAAACACCGCGAAATGTACACACGCGAAATTAAATATACCAGTCAAAATAATTAAATCGACAAGTCAACAACAGCTGCACAACTCGTATATAGTCATCGGTACGAAGAATGTTACCCGACCGATCCTTTTAAAGAGGTTGATGTCTAATGAGTAATGTGGACTGCCTTTTGCGATGTTGACTTGTTTAAAACTTTGTAGCTTAAATTTATTTTTATTTCACCCATCAAAACCCGAAAATAAAGTCTCGCGAATTATGGCTTGATAAAATCGCAAAAATTAAGAGCACGCGAAATTAAGCATACAACTGCCGCAACAAGTTACATGTGGACAAAGAATGCTAGGTTCCTTGTATTATTTTCACTTTGAAGTGTACATATATCGTTTTTGCTATATACATTTAATACTTTGTACAAATCATTGCCTTTTTTTCATTTTGTACTTACCATCCTCGAACGTTGTTTCGTTCTTTATTCCTCCATGTGGTCCTACTCCTACTGAAGTAGCAGCTTTGATGGCGACGTCATAGTTGGTAAACTCGTTTAAGTCTGTCAATATTGTGTTTCTTTCATTATCACCATTAACCTTTTTCGTTTTAAAACAAATATCATCCGTGGATGTTTGGACTTTATAGCACACCAAGTAGTGCGTTATGTTCCCATTAGTATCATTATTGGGCACCTTGTTCCATGAAACCTCGATGGATTTAGAACTTGTGGCGCTAATGCTTACAATTTCTGGTCCGCTCTCAGGAACTTAAAAAAATAGAAAATAATATCTTGTAGCTATTGCCTATTGCAACGCGATAACCTCAAAAATCGCCTTATCAAGATATGCATTAGTAGTACTGTACGGTCCGTATAGCAACACATTATAAATTCAAGATGGCGGCGTCCCGAATTAAGAATTCAAGATGGCGGCGGTCTTATTATAGATTCAGGATGAAATCATTGAAATGATAGTGCAAGAGGGGGTGACATCATCAAGAAACCCTAAGAGCATGAACCTTTGGGTGTTTTCCTTTAGTGTAAGGGTGTTAACCCAAAGTGAGACGCACATAAATGAAACACAGATAAATTTTGAAACGATATATTTACGAAATGGTCATAACAAAATTTTATTGTACAATTGTTCACAAATAACTGTTCACAAATAACTGTTCATAAAAACTGTTCAATCTCACAATGCAGACGCTTGTTCTTTGGTAAGGACTGGGTTAATGCCTTGCCTGTTAAGATCTTTGATGTTACTCTCGCCACGCAGCCTCTTGTTCTTCCGTAAGGACTGGGTTAACGCGTTGCCTGGTAGGGCCTTCACAAGTTTACGCTTTTGTCCCTTATTATGCGCCACGGGCTTGACGTCTTTCTTTCGCTCGCTTTGCTCTTTCTTGGTGACGTTCCTGGTACTTTGACGCTCAAAATATCTGTTCGAATTAGCTCTATCTCTCCCTGACGGTTTACACCATCCCCGCGTACGTATGCAAAACGAGGTGTGCAGTGTTTGTGAGGAACAAATCCTGCTTTCTCTAACTGCTGTAAGTGCTCGTTTTCTTTTCTTTGTTCGTACCAACAGCCCTTGGATATCAAGTATGTGGCAAAATCTGTATCAGCGTATATTGCACGTTTAAAGTAGCGTGCTCCCGTAATATTCACGAACGTGTCACTGGTTTTACCACTTCTTGCTTTGCTACGATCACACACTTCGATATCCACAGGTAGCTCAGGACCGAAAGTGTCATTGACGAAGTGGTGGATTTCGTTCCCTAACCAGCTGTATAAAAATTGACCACTCACATTTTTTGTGATCTCATATAGTAGAAACAAACACTATTTAATTGCTATTTATTTGCTGTTTTTAAAAACTATTTTGTTTCTAGTTTTTGTACTATTCATTTCCTAATTTAAGAGTAGGCATGTCTATAGTTGCTCACTATTTTTTTCATGTTATTTTTCTATTTAATTTCATGTAAAACACTATTTTTTCGCTACATCAATGGAACCCTATTTTTTCACTATTTTTAATACGATTTACAAAAATATCCCAATTACATGACTTAGTAAAAAAAATAGATTAAAAATATAACAGAAATAGACTCTTTCGAAGTACGGTGTGTGGCAAAAAAAGACTCAATTAGTCCTAAAATAGCTAAGAAATAGGAAGTAAATAGCAGATATATAGTACAAAAATAGACAATAAATAGTTGATGACATAGCGATAAAATAGCCTAAACTGTATATTAATAAATAGTAAAAAATAGCCTTAACATAGCTACTGTATTAATATAGTGGTGCACACGCAAACATTTTATTGTGAAATAGGTTTAATAACGTTTTTCAATAACACATTTCTTCAACCTTTTAACAGACATTTAAATACTAAAACATTAGCAACCATAAATATAAGCAGCAAGTATATTTATGTCTATTAACGTTTAATATAAATTTGAATCAAGTTTTGACGTGCGAAATTTAAATTTATAACATAAACCGGCGCACATGCTTTCAAAACATTAACAAACAAAGACCCAAATTTCACACGTGAAAATGTCTTTATCTATACAGAAAACATAATAAGATTGTTACCTGAGCGTTACACCGTCTTTCCTGATGTATAACGGGTTACTTCAATGTCCATTTTCATTAAAAAATACCATCTATTTTTTATTATAACGAACCTCATGGCTATTACAAAATAAATCGTAAAAAATATGGTGGCAATTACCCCGGGAAGCTTTGCGCGCGTAGAACCAGCACTGATCTGTGATAGCAACTGGATACAATTTATTAGTCCCAGTATACATGGTCACAGATAAACCACGGGCTTTAGGACAGGCGCATTGCGATACTGTTTACGTACGTAAATAAGAAAATTATTAAAATGTTATAAACCGTATTGTACTTACTCATGAATTATTAAGATATTCAAATGATGGGAGTGTTCTAAACGTCGTGATTTCGTTCGGAAATAGTGAAATACAAATCCTTGTTCTGTTACACATCGTCGCCATATTGAATCAATCACAATTTCTATCCCGCCTATAACGATTTAAATCGGTCATGTGACACGGAATTGCGAACGTTGATTCGCTGAAAAGCATAACACGCCCAAAACACGCCCACATTGTTCCTACCCTCTTATTTTTCCCTTATTTTTCTTCGCTGTCTTATTATTTTGCCAGGGGGGATGGAAATTGTGATTGATTCAATATGGCGACGATGTGTAACAGAACTAGCGGCTAAATCGAGGAATGCACATTTCTTTGACGCTATTTTGAATTCCGCGCAACAACCTGGGACTTAGTATGATACATTGGTATGATATCATTTTATCAAGCATGTATGACGTAACCAAAACAAATATATTCGCTGGAAATTAAAGCATTCGCGAGAAATATTTAAATTTCAACAATTTAGTATAAATTCTAAAATTTACATCAAATATCGAAGTAAAAACATGTCTATTGTTGCGAGCCTTACCTAGTGCCAAAAATAAAGAAATGTAGTCTTTGACCTTGTAGATTTTGACCTTCAGTATGTCAAAATTGAGTGATACAGCAGTAAGATACAATTGAACTTAACATTTCATTAGTAGCGAAGCCAGCCCGTCAATTTGGTGATGCTATGCAAATTTTAATCATTGCATTATTCATTTCTTTAGAAATCGATCCTTGTACAGTCTGTAAACACTGAAAAATTTGCATTTGCATGACCAAATGTCTGGCTGGCTTCGCCACTGTACGTGTTCGGCGGGGGGGAGGAAATATAGTTTTTGCTGCAAAAGTTACTGGTATAGCCTCTGGGCATAGCTCCGTTGATTACTTTATTTCGCATTTTCTGACAAATTATGCCGATTTTCCGAAACGGTTTCATCAGTTACTGACCAACTTAATCCACCCCTCCCCCCTCAACGAGTTAAAAAACTGTATTGTATTTTGTAGCCGTCCAAACTTGCCAGGAAAACGTACAAATTGTAAGATGTCAACGTATTACTATGAAATTGTGCATTTGAGAAGGAAAGACCATGGCAACCGGGTTGGAAATTATTTATGACGTGTTTCCTGTCAGGGAATGGCCCAATGTGTTGCAAAGCTTTTATTTTTATCCTTACTTTTAACATTGGGTGAGAGTATGTAAAGAATATAGATTTAGATATAGAGAGTATATATTTTTTAAAAAGTATTTTTTATGCACTAGCACACTAGCACTTTATACTTGCCTTCTGTTTTTAAAATTGTCTTTTGAACATACGAAATTAAGGCGATAATCGATACGGCAAATATATCATAGCGTTTCGTACTGTTGTGTGTTTACACTACAACGTTCCGAACGGACGAATGTTACGAACGAATGTAACGAATGAATTAAACGGACGAATGTTACGAGTGTTTACACTATGACGCTACGACAAGTTTACTGTAGCGTACTAAATTTTATCCGTAGCGCCAAGCGTGGTGGTACGCTATTGTGACGCTACGGTAAAACACTCCGTCATAGTGTAAACATGATAGTAATAAACGTAGTGATTTTTTAACGGAGTGCTAGCCGTTGCGTGATGTTGTAAACGGGGCCTGATACCATATGAATATCAGTGAACTTATTTATTATTTGTGATATTATATAGAGTTCACTGGTGTTGGTGGATAAATATGGGACTTATATGGGATATACATGTTAAACTATTTTACTAATCCATATTATCCACCACAATTACAAGCTATCCCAAGTAAAATAATGGTTCCCAGGTTGTTGCGCGGAATTCAAAATGGCGTCGAAGAAATGTGCATTCCTCGATTTAGCCGCTAGTTGTAACAGAACAAGGATTTGTATTTCACTATTTCCGAACGAAATCATGACGTTTAGAACAATCCCATCATTTGAATATCTAAATAATTCATGAGTAAGTACAATACGGTTTATAACATTTTAATAATTTTCTTATTTACGTGCGTAAACAGTATCGCAATGCGCCTGTCCTAAAGCCCGTAGATAAACGCGAAAATGTGCCATTGATCATGATTAGAGTCAAGAAACTTATTTGTCGATATTTTTTTAGTACGAAATGCAAAATTTCAAATTACACAAAACCTATTTTGGTTCGCGCACTAGCAATGGCGATACGGTTTGGGTTATGCGTTTGAGAGTGTTCTCTATGACGCCGTCAGTGGGAACGTATCCCTCGAAAGAGAGGGACACTTCTATGAGTTAGACCACGATCTTTGAAAAAAAGATCACGAGATTTAGCTAAACGCGTATCTTTTTGGCATACCCAGACGTTCCATGACTGACCCACGTTTTTACTCTCCAGCATTTGCACCATTTTGTTATAAATTGTACAACATGTTGTCAGACCATCCAGAGATTCCATATATGTAAGACAGTTGTTGCCAACTTGGTCGGTATTGTCCAAAATTGTTCCGTCCGCATGTCCTTGCATACGAAACCCTTCGTTGGTCATCAAGTAGTGGATAACTTCTTCTTTGTTAAAACTGCCTGCATAATCTGTACTTGACTGACTATCTTTAATCAAAATGTTTCGAGTCTTGTACTCGTCGGTTTTCAGAAACTCGAGAACAGCGGAAAACACTTGCAGAGCTAACTCTAAATTCTTGTATATATAGTACACAGTTTTGACAGTTGCTCGTGACTTACAGCGACCATACACTTTCTCCAAATCCTGTGGCTTTACCACTTCCTTCAGGACTTTACATTTCTGTAAACCATGTCGTTTAAGCAATGTCCGAATGCGCATACTGACCACACCAACTTCCGTGTAGGTTTTCCTTGCCGTCACGAAGTAATCTGGGACGTAGACATACAACAAAAAGCTTTCCACAAACTTGCCACTGCATGGTAGGAAGCCAATACCATCTTGCTTCCCGTACTTGTTAAAATTGATAGCACCGATTCTGTTAAGCGAATTCTCTTTGGCACCGAATTCTCTCAAGACTACAGTGCTCTTGTTAGATCAACCAAGAATGGCACGACGCGAAAACAGACCAAGCGCTTGCATGTTGCCAGTAGAATTTTTTGTTCACAGCACCAAGGTGTGACATATAGAATGAGAAAAAGACCGCGAAGGATGCTTTATATGGCACATTTTCGCAAACAAAGCAGTTTTTGTAGTGACGTCAAAATGAGGATGGTAGTTTTGCCCAGACTTGCCTAGGTCTCCGTAGGAAAGTCGCGTATTCAGCAATCGGGCCACATAGGGCCTTATGAGCGTATGAGCATGTGCTCATGAGCAATTATGAGCCGATGCTCATCTGCTTATCGCATAAACTTGTACGTAACTAACAAGATATCTATTGTCCGTAATACATACAAAAATAAATTATTCGAAAACGTTAATCCGTGTGTTAATTTATGCAAACCAAGAAACACTCCAAAATCAGTACGATTTCGTATTCGTGATACCCTTTTTTTCGCCCTTTTGAATGTTGTAAATATTTGTATATATGTTTATATCTTAAATGTTTTAAATAAAATTTTTGATCAACACTTGAATATCTTTCGATCTTACAGTCTTAACCTCGTTTAAGATAAAATCTCACATGAGATCTAACGTGAGATCTCACGGGAGATCTCACGGGAGATATCACGTCACATCTCACGGGAGATATCACGTCAAATCTCACGGGAGATCTCACGTGAGATCAAGCATAAAACATCAAACCCGAGAATATAAAATGCACTCCTCGCTTCACACTATTCGCAACACGTACTCGTGAAGAAGTATTAAAAGAAATGGAAAAACACAATGCAAGAATTCCTCTAGAAGATAAAATTCTCGCCTCTAAGATCGAAGGCCCTACCAGGCAACGCGTTAACCCCGTCCTTACGGAAGAACAAGAGGCTGCGTGGCGAGAGTAACATTAAAGATCTTAACAGTCAAGGCCTTAACCCAGTCCTTACCAAAGAACAAGCGTCTGCAATGCGAGATTGAACAGTTATTTATGAACAGTTATTTCGGAACAATTTTACTATAAAATTTTGTTATGACCATTTCGTAAATATATCGTTTCAAAATCTATCTGTGTTTCATTTATGCGCGCCTCACTTACGGTTAACTCCCTTACACTAAAGGAAAACACCCAAAGGTTCATGCTCTTTGGGTTTCTTGATGACGTCACCCCCTCTTGCACTATCATTTCAATGATGTCATCCTGAATCTATAATAAAACCACCGCCATCTTGAATTCTTGATTCCGGACGCCGCCATCTTGAATTTATAATGTGTTGCTATACGGACCGTACACTACCACTAGCATTGCCTGTAATCTATAGCGCACCAGGATCTTCTGGGGGTGAAGAAAATCAATTTTTGTGTTAATGAATTCATGTTGAAAATAATTTTTAAACATCATTTTTGCTCCCCCTTGTCAAAAATATGTTTGAAAATATTAACTAAAGGTGACTCGTCCATCAGTGTTGAAATAGTGGGGGGACTGCATGCAAATCTATTCTTTGTTATAACTTCGGTAGTCTTTAAAAAAAGTTGATGACATTATGGTATTGATTGTTTACTATATATTCGATCTACTCATTTCTGTTCATGACAACCGCCATGGCGGCCATTTTCCGGATTGTTTGTTGGTCTTAATGTTCCACAATCATATCCTAAGCAGATAGGAAATGTCAAAATAGGGAAAATTTGGGCTTGGCGGTTTCTCACGTTACTGTTACACATAGTTTGTTTAAAACAGCGTGAATGTAAACGTTAACTACTTAACCAGCATGCACAACTCAGGTAATATTTTGTGCAATCATCATTCTTGAAAGCTCGACAAAAAATTTTTTAACAGACATACTATGTGTGCCATAGAAGGCACGGCAATCTAGGAAAGGTAACACGCTTATCTTTACACACAGGAGCGAATAGGTGCTAGAGTGATATTTTCGTCAGCAATTTTCGACAATGAGCTGTTTCAAGTTTGATCACAGAGTCAAGAAACTTTTTGTCACACGTACTAGCTCAAGAAGAATTTTAAGCAGATTATATCAGCAGTAACGTAATAAACTGCCAAGTCTAATAACGTTCCGCCAAAACGGAAAGATTCTCGTCGCTTGTCTGGTGAAGTAATTTTATACTTTTGTATTATTATCAAACTAGCGATCCCAAAGATAGTGCAAAGTTGACATTACAAAACGATGATCATAACCAGTGGACGTGACAGACAATGTAGACAGTCTTTGAATCTAACCATAGATAGTGTAATGAGAAGGATAGGAAACTGGGTCCTGGGGCGAGAAAATGTTATTGTTATAGAAATTTACCAGTCACGTGATCTCAAGGCGACACAAAGTGTTGACAGACCTTAAGCATATATGTGGTTTTAAGTTACAATTTTGTCCTTCGCTGCCTTTTCGAAGGTGTTTTGCAAATGAAATTTTAAATCTCGACGATGGATCGTAATGAGGAAAGCTCAAGCAATGAAGGAGACGTAATGGAAGCAATGGTGAATGCGTTAGCAGGAGAAAGCGACCAGAATTTTGACTTGGAAGAGCGCTAACACTAGGGTGTCGATGAGTGTAATCTCACCAAAAGCTTTCCATGTGGGCTGTTCTAAAGTTTGCAAATCCAAAGGTGGTCTAACCCTACATACAAGGGCAAAGCATGGTGAGAAAACTGCCGTTGCAAAGTCGGTTTCGCCATTGACTTCGAAGGTCGTTTGTGAAATTGTCGATAAAGCCACAAAGTCGGTCGTTGATTTAAAGTTTATGGCGAATCAATGTCTAAATTTTGTGACGAAGCCGATTAAAGCCGTCGGAAGACCTAGTGAAACATTTATAAACTTTATACGACCAATACTGTGAAAAGTTGGACAAACATAAACTCTTAAAAAACTTTTACAAACTCATGTCTGAAAGGAAAAAATGTTTGTAACGAAGTCGAAGAATATGACTGTTCCTGCATACAATTTAATATTGATCCAAATCCCAGATCTACTTGTCGGATTCTACAAGCGTGGTAACATGAAGGAAAAGCTTACTGACATAAAACCTATAAAGAAACCAGAGTTTGGCCCCTGCCCCCTTGTATGTTGCTGGATATGTCATTTCAAATATGTATCGCAAAAGTAAAGTTCCTGCCAAGAAAGATACTCCAGAACAACTGGAACTTTAGTACCTGCTGTTGAGCATGAAGTCGTTGCAAGACAATGAATATAATCAATAAATAGATTCTGTTTCTGGGGGAAAGCTATGGAATCCTTGTGAGAATTTGTTACTATTACTGATGAATGTGAAAAGGTGTTCAGGCAACACAGTGCTGGCTTGGTTCGTGATATCCCACTTCAGCAAGTCAGGGCAGATATTTTGCAAAAGCCCAAGGTCAAGTCTGCATGGGATGCTATCCTACTCAATGCTAGTTTGGCTAAAAGCAAGACATCTGTGACTGATATATGCTTGGAAAATATTGTTATGTTGTATGTTTGTTTGCAATCCTTCTCCTACTCAAAGGATGTTGTTACAAAAATGACCATTAAAGAAGGTGAAATTTCATAAGCAGGCCCTGCGAAAAACACTTAATACACAAGCAGAGTCAGCTGCAGTTAAAAGATGTTAGAACATTTTTATTAATGAATTTTTTTTTTCAAAACACTATTTTTAAGATGAACAACCCTATAAATATTAGAATATATTACAGTATATAGATTACAATGCCTGTCAACCATTTCATCACATACACTAGATTGCTACAATGTTTGAATTAAATTAATTACCATACGCCATATTGATGGGGGGGGGGGGGGTTACATCTTTCCAATAGCTCTAAGTGGCATAGCCAGCATGATAACCAGGGACCCAGTTTTCATGTTTAGCACAATTCATTTATTTTGGAATCAACTGTTTTTATAGTCTCATTCATCTGTAAACATGAATATATGAGTATGCTCCCCTGATTGTCAAGCTGGCTATGCCACTGAGCTCTCATTTTGATGCAGCCAAAAAGTTTTAGTAAAGTGAATAAGTGATCCTTAGTAATTACAACAATGGCATAACATACAATTTCCATATCCTATTTAGTAAAAAAATGTTCAATAAAGTTTCGTAATTTTTAGTGGCAAGTACACTAACTATATGACATTGATAACATGACAACTCTTGTAATTTAATAAATTGTTTTCAAAGAGAAACCAAAATATTTTTGTGAATACCAGGCCTAAAAATTATCAATTACCAAAATACATACCAACAATATTTCCTTCAAGGCAGTTCATGCAATAATTAACACTTATTGACTGAGACCGAGGGAAACAGTATGTTTTGTGGACCAGAGACTGTCGATGTTTCCAAATGCGAAACCGAGGGAAACATCGACAGTCGAGGGTCCACAAAACATACTGCTTTTCCGAGGTCTCAGTCAATAAGTATTTTATTATATACTGAGTGTCAAAAGAGAAGAAAAGTACCACAAATCAATCAAACATGTATAAAAAGGATTACCTTTTACCTGACATGGCTCCTGGAGGCTCTGTGGATTTGTTGTTTACCGGTGAATAAAAGTAATGTCCACCGCTTAGCTACGTTGCCAGGGAGACAGTAGATACGTTCTTAACCAATAAGAAACAGGAATAAATGAACTTTGACACTCAGTATATAATAATGCTAATTATCTCATACTGCAAAAATGTTTCAAGAATGCTTTAATTACAATCCGAGGCCGATTTTTATGCTATTCAGGTATGTGGGGGTGGAGAAATTTTAGGAAGGTGACCAATCAATGGAGATTGAGGTGGTCACTCATTGGTTGCTTTTTCAGGGGCAGGAAATTCTCGGGGGGGGGGCAGCAGGTGGTTCAAAATATTTTTAGTGAAGTGTTGATAAATTTTGGGAAGGAAGTGTGTACTCCTCCTGGAAATCTGTCCATAATTGACCGTAAACGAAAAAATAGCAACAGATACCAAGCAACGTATCCAACTGTTTGACTGGGAAATTCAATGTCGGAACTGCTCCCGTCTGCAACCTCTTTCGTACTTTTTCATTGCCATCTTTGTCCGAAAACGGAAAAGTGTCGACAAACTCTGCCTCAAAATGATGCTCACAAAGATATTGTTTTTTTCAAATCGTTCTTTGAGCTCTTTTGTCGGTCACGTTCGTAGAATGACAGTTTTCCAAGCGTCGCGAGCCTCAGATTTAATTCGTGATGTGTGCTCTGATTCCGATGATTTTGCATTTAAATAAACTCAAGCCTTCGTATCTTCTGCTATGCGGACAATTGATTAAAGCGCAGTTTTTTGGCATAACTCGTTTCTTCAGGACGACTTTGACGCGAATATTAAGCAGGAACATGAATATGTATTACCATACGACAAAAAACAATATATCATTCATGTATACAATGCTTTACAATGCTTCTTTGTGTCAGCTTAAGATCATGTGACTTCTCTAACCGGAAGTATCAACATATTAGCCCGCGTATTAGGGTTTATTAAGGAGTTTCCTATCCTTCTCATTACAGTATCTATGATCTAACGAATAAGACAATTAACACATTGCGGCATGTTTATACCTCATCGCCTGCTTTGATCTCAATTGTTTAACATTATTTTATGTTTACACTAATATTACTTAAGCGAATATGCTTGTGTGGCTAGTGCGAAAGTGCGATAAAAGCTTTGATGCAATTCGATGTCAAGCAGGTGGTCTCCATCAGTAAACGCCGAACTCATTGTCAATGTCAAATGTTTATTTTGTGACAAAAATATGCACTTCGAACCTTTACAATGAATCTGACCAGTTGAGTGAATTCAAAACTGTTATAATATACAAGGAAAAAAATTGATCTTAAAATACAATAGAAACGATCGAACTACTGCGCTGATACTTTCATGTAATTTATATAAACAGAGGATTTTCCCAAATCAACATTATTGATGCCATTGTTTTGTCACACTTTGACTATTGTGGCTTGGTTTGGGACAACTATTATGAGTACTTGACTGATAAATTACAAAAAATACAAAACAGAGCTGCGAGAATTATCACTGTTAGAACATACGATGTAAGCAGCGATGACGTTCTAAGGGAATTAAACTGGTAATTTCCTTGAGATAACGATGTGGAATCAATAAAACGATTTTCGTGCACAAAGTAAGAAACGACACATTGCCAACATCTTGTAAATATGTTTTAAATTAAAACTAATGATCGGTATAACTAGCGAAGTAATAACAACTATTACGCGCTCGGAGAGCAAAAAACAAACTTTATGAAAAAAGCTTCACTTACTCGGCTGCGTCGCTTTGGAATGGTTTATCGAATAGTCAAAGAAAAATGCATAAGCCTTAACAAATTTAACTGTATTCAGCATCTATTTGTAAATAGGGTTTTTAAATTCAATAGCATTTAGTGCCTACAAAATAATAAGTCACAAGTAGCAATATGTATTACTGGCGTAATTAGTGTGATATATTTAACAATTAGACAACGGGGTCAAGTTGTCTGTAAGCGAATAGTCAACGAAAGCGAAACCTGAGTTGACTATTCGCTCACACACAACGAGGCTAAGTTGTCTAATTGTTTGAGCATACACTCTGAACTGTGCCGCAAACCACTCTAAAAGCATAGTTTTCGCTATCCATAGCCATCCAACGTTTTGGTTATGTACAACTCCTTGCGGTAATAGTCTAGAACCTGTATATGAGTTTGTATGCATTCCATTTAGGACAGATAATCTCAACTGTTTTAAGGTAAGTTGACCATGACGGTAAACATGGTGACGCTGTTCGAACACCAATCCGGGGCGAAACATCCTAAACTGATCACACCCAAAAACAACGCTTTCGGGTAGATAGCTACAAAACCATACAAGCTATGGTTATTCTGAGGTGCTCATCTGGTTCAGAGATGGTGTTTTTAGGGGTAGTCATTGGTAAATGTGAAATGTCTAGCACTCGTATTTCACAAGAAAATGAGCATGCAATACTCGTGTCAAATGTCAATTTATGTCGTACACTTTGAGATAAAAAGCAGTGGAATAAAAATACATCTTTTTTCTAAATCTTTTCCATAGAAACATGATTAAGTCTCATTTAAATATACAGTAGTTACTATTTTGTGACTGAAATAATCATTTGAAATGTACATACCTCATGCAAATTGACGTATTTGGCCAAATTCGCCACTTTACTCCGCTGTTTACACCGATGCTCGTTGAAATCCTTCCGAATACTTATTTCAGCTCAGATATAATGGTATTCGGCACATTCCTAACGGGTTTTAACTAAGTTTCAAGTAAATCATATCTGTTTAACCATCAACAGGGTAAAACCTCAACTTTGTCCAAATTCGGCGCCATTGTGTCGTCAAGTATCGGTTGTCAACAATTCGACCTTGTTATAATTCATTCAAACCATTTTAATTGCACTATTGAGAAATTTAACCCTTCGTTAAGATATCAAACTGAAATTATGAATAAAAAGATACGAAATGCATTATTAAACCTCCTGTAAAATGTTGCTCATGCGTCTTTAAAAACATTCCGTACAAATCGCGCGTGAACAAAGCGGCAGGACAGTAACGGGGGGGGGGGGGGGGGGGTTATAACCATAATCTAATTTACTATGTTGCGCTCTCAGTTGCGCATTAAATAAGTATACATTTAAAAATTCAGCACTAAAAGTCAATAATCATTCAATAATTGTAATTTGTCCACACCGAGAAAAACCGTTTAACGCTAAGGCATCAACAAAAACCTCGACATTTCTGGGTAAAGCCGAATATACAATTGTAAACGCAGAAGCTTTTAAGGATTTTTGTAGGGCCCCCACGTATTCATAATGACGTCATCGCCAGACAATTTTCAATGTCATTCTTTTTGTGTTTTAATCCTCTCGTTTTGCTTTCATGCTACTTCTCTTTGCTGTCTAACTTTTCCCGCCCTTTCATGCATAAATTATAAATAACATGGCATAAATTATAAGCCCAACATAATTCATAACACAACATCTCCCCTATTGTTTTTAGACTCAATGTCTATCCCTAATAACGCAAAAACTCAACAAAGCCTATTGTCATAATTCTCTAGAATGTTTGTGTCTTAGCCTTCGATACTCCTTGAACAGCTTCATAGAAAGATGTTTGGCGCCTATTTCGTATTGAATATCTCCTTTGAGGTGGTTCCGTTTCTTCTGGTGCATAACGGTAAGGCGCCTCCTCGTCCTGATCTTCTGATACATCATCCTCAATTGGTGTCTTATCCACTTTTCCCTCGAACTTTTTGAAAAATGAAGCGTGCCGAGTGACTTGGTGGCCACCACGAGTGCCAGTAACCATGTGACCTTTCATGGCCACCACCTGGTATGGCTTTGGACTGAATCGTGAAGAAAGCTTATTTTCTTTCGGTTTTTTGAGAAGTACTATGTCCCCAACTTTAATATGTGTTTCTTTTGCATGTCGTTTTAAATCCGCGCACATCTTACTCTTCTTCTTACGCTCAGCATCACAAAGTTGGGCTTTCGCATGCTCTTGTGTTGGAACTGGGAGAAGATTCGGGTTTGGACTTGCTGGGATCCCATTGTTAACCACTCGATTAAATAACAGCTGCGCAGGGGCCACTTTTGTCGTGGTGTGTGGCGTCGTACGATAATTGAGCAAGAACTTAGATAGTTCTTTTTGCCATACCTGTCCTTGAGCATGAGCAGTTGCTTGAGCATTATTGCTTTATTGAGAGGTTTCATAAAGGACTCCACTAAGCCATTCGCTTGAGGCCATAGTGGTGTAACATGGTGGTGCTTAATACCACGTTGGGAAAAATAGTCTGCCATTTCATGACAGGCAAATTGTGGGCCGTTGTCTGACGTTACGCTGTCTGGAAATCCATGCGTAGAAAATATTCGGTCTAGCTTATTGATTAAGGAGGGTGCGGTGCTTGATTTTAAAATGTCCACTTCTGGGAACCGAGAATATGCATCAACAACCACGAGCACGCTTTCGCCTGAAGGGAATGGGCCGCATAAGTCCATATGAAGAGAACTCCATGGCTTTGAAGGCATTTCCGTTTAACACAACGGCGTAGTTGGATTGGGCGGCGCAACCGATTGGCAAGCAAGGCAATTCTTAATCAGGCTCTCCACGTGTTGATCAATCTTAGGCCACCAACCTTTTGTCCGCAACAATTGTTTGGTTTTTACAATCCCTTGATGACCTTGATGTGCGATGGCAAGAGTGCGATCTCTCAATGCTTCTGGCATGACAATACGGTGACCACGTAGCTACCTACAGGTGTTTGCGATTTACTTTTAGGATTACGGTTTCGTGTTACAGTAGTCCTAGATGCTTTCTTTAGCTTAACAGCCGCACTTCTGTTTTTGCTAGAAGAATCAGACTGCATGCAGGGAAAATGAATTAGCCCAAGCTCTTGAGATGTGTTGCAACTGAGCAGGGATCCATTTTCTTGTTTTGTGACATAAAATGTTGCAAAAGTCATGCGCTTCTTGCTCTCAACAACAGCATCAAATTTTCCGGATAGCTCAACTGGACGATCAGAACCGAATGCTTTGACTTTGGTGCGTGTGGGCGTTACTAAAATTTTGTAGTGCTGCGATATTGCTTGGAAATCACGAGGGTCTAAGATATTAATTGTCGCTCCGAAGTCTATCAAGAGATTAACATTGGTCTTGTGAATCTTAAGATGGGCTTGTGGTGATGATTTTGCAGTGGAAACTCGAGATGTATCAGTTTTCATAACTGTAGGATGGTTGACCACATTGCTGTGTGGTTCCACAACAAAGGCATATTCGTTGTCGGTTTCACTGTCACTAGAGACCGAGGTAGACGATTGGGCACCCCCTTGTTCATGTGATGGTTGCTTGGCAATATTCATTTGGGGTTATACGTTTCCTCATACTTCTTCGATTACTGCTAAATGAACCTGACCTGTGTGTTTAGCTCGACACACTTCCATCAAACGACCCAGGCGGCCACACCCCCGACATTCCTTTCCAAAGGCAGGACATGATGTCTTGCCACCAGGGTGTGGGTATGAACCCCTACGATAAAAAACCTTTGCTCAGTTTTTATCTTGTTAGAAGGAGGATATGATTTTTTGAATCGATCGGTGTTTTTATTCAAGGCATTGATAGAATCAAAATGTTCATTTGTTTTTTCTAGCTCACCTGCTTGCAGCTCAGAAAGTTCCAAAGAGCGTCCATAGGCCATCGAATGTTATTGCTTCCTCGCGTAAAGCTTTACGTCGAACCCTGGTTGATGAGCACCGTTCGATAAGCTGTATTTTTATTTCATGCTTTTCATCAGCAAATTCACATGTCTTTGCAAGCTGACACAGACGCGTGTAGAACTGGCCAAGCGTTTCACCTTGGCGTTGTTGTGCTTTGCGAAATAGATGAATTTCATACATAATATTTTTCTTAGGGGCGAAATACTCCGTTAGTTTCGTGGCAGCAACATCATAGTCCTTTTCTTCGCCATTATCCGGGATAGTTTCGAAAATCTTTTCAACATCGGGGCCAGCAAGATAGAGCAGCAAACTACGCTTTCTAGTTGTATCTTTAATGTCCATGGCAACAACGAAGCGCTCGAAACGTTTCAACCAGACCGTTCAGCGATTGCTAAGCGTTGTTGGATCTTCATATGGGCTGAATTGTTGTATTCCTGACGAATCGAGTCCTGCAGCCATTCTCTCGTCGCCAATATTGTGTTTTAATTCACTCGTTTTGCTACCATGCTACATCTCCTTGCTATCTAACTTTTCCCGCCCTTTCATGCATAAATTATAAATAACACGGCATAAATTATAAATAACACGGCATAAATTATAAGTCCAACATAATTCATAACACAACAATTCTAGCTGACAAAAAATTGAGAAATTTCTCTCGTTGTTTAGCCAATAATAATGAAGATTTCATCACGATTGTACAATAACATACTTTTTGTTAGTTTATACCTTATATTACTTCCATGTAATTAATTCTCGTCGTGTCCTGTTGTCACACGCAGTCTTCTTCTATCTTCGTGAAGACATTCAACACTCCCCCCCCCCCCCCTCACTGTCCTGCCACTTTGTCCGCGCGAGATTTGTACGGAATGCTTTTAAAGACTCATGAGCAACATTTTACAGCATGGTTTAAAACTCCATTTTGTATCTTTTATTTATAATTTTAGTTTGGTATCCTTAACGAAGGGTTAAATTTCTCAATAGTTAATTAATTAAAATGGCTCAGATGGAATTATAACAAGGTCGAATTGTTGACAACCGATACGGGACAACACAATGGCGCCGAATTTAGACAAAGTTGAGGTTTTACCCCGTCGATGGTTAAACAGCTATGATCGATTAAGTATTCGGAAGGATTTTACTAGCATCGGTGTAAACAGCGAAGTAAAGTGGCGAATTTGGCCAAATACGTCAATTTGCATTAGGTATGTACATTTCAAATGATTATTTCAGTCACAAAATATTAACTATTGTACACAAAACAATAAATATATATTTAAATAAGACCTAATTACTGCATGTTTCTATCGAAAATATTTAGAAAAAAGTTTATTTTTATGCCACAGCTGTTTATCTGAAGGAGTACGACATAAATTGACATTTGACCACGAGTATTACATGCTCATTTTCTTGCGAAATATGAGTGCTAGACATTTCACACTTACCAATCCTAAAAGCACCATCTCTGAACCACATAAGCACCTCAGGATAACCATAGCTTTTGTGGTTTAGTAGATAGTACTATGGCGAAAGCATTGTTTTTGGGTGTGGTCAGTTTGGGATGTTTCTCCCCGGATTGGTGTTCGAGCAGCGTTACCATGTTGACCGTCATGGTCAACTTATCCTAAACAGTTGAGATTATCTGTCCTAAATGAAATGCATACAAACTCGTATACAGGTCCTAGACTATAGGTAAAACTATTGTCTAAACTTTTTATGGAAATTAGATGTAATATTATTTGGTTCCTTACCATTAAAAATCTTAACTCCATATTTTTCAAGAATGGAATTGTCTATCAAATTCTCTAAAAATTCATCGGAGATTTCGGCAAACCGATGAATTTGACGCCACTCTGAAGCTTTGTCTTTTTCTTTGTCTCAATTATGGACTATTACGAATAGTCCATGGTTAAGAAGCCAATCAAAACCCTGGATTTGTAATAGTCCATGGTCGAGTGAGCAGCTGGGAAATTTGTCTGAGCATGCGCCAGATAAGCCTGCGTGAACGCGTGGAAATTGCGTGATTTACGCGTGGTATTTAAAAATCATATAACAAACATGGATCACAAGCATTTTCAGTGGACTAAACGACCTTTTAGCGTAATTTTTAAGAGCACGCTAACAAATCAGGTGAGTAGATATAAACATGAAGGCCAAGTTCCAGCTAAAATCATGTTGGAGCAAAAGGCTGATTTTTTAAAATTCGACTCAAACTAGTCAACGCTCGTACTCGAACAACAACACAAAAATGTCACTAAAATCGATCGACTAAACGCATTAGTCAATTGAAAAATATCTTTACCATTTGTACGAAAACATTTATACAGTATCGAAGACATCATTGCACTTACGGCCCATGTGATTGTGGATGTTTTATCACTTTCACGACCATTTCAACAACAACCGTAATTTAAAGTACTTTTCCGGTAGCGAGTTTCACAACAAACTATTGGCCATGAGCGGAATTTATAAAACAAAAAAATTGGTTTCGAAAGGAACATAAACATATTGGAAGTAAGAGGAAACAAATATCTTTTTGGAGCAAAAGCTAAATTTTTCAGTATTAAGTCAAACGTAAATTCAACATCGCGCTTAATTCTTGGCAACCCACTCACATGTCAAAGTTTGGAAATTTGCTTCAACAGACGATGTCATCACTTCAAAATATGATTAACTGACAGCTATATCAGTCCTTTACTGAAATCAATGAAAAATTGTGAACAAAATTATAACTGGCTCGTCAAAGAAACTGAATTCCGAGCACCTATGAGACCAATCTGTGTTTCGCAAATAATATGCTAATTACATTTTGTGTTCAGCCGCCAACAATATTTTTGCACAGCGGTGGCAAATTTCCCAGCTGCTGGTCGAGTGTATATGTGACGTGCTTATTCATAAACAATTAGTTTTGGGTACCTTTACCGGGTTCTCTGAGATTTGGTCACGTGGGAAAACACATGTATGTGTGTTTTTTGTATATTCTTTTATATTTCTAAGTTATGCAATAAATTCCGATCAAAAACATGTAGTATTTCGCGTTGAAGAACGGGTAACATATACTAATAGATAATAATAGTGCATAACATACGGCCATTTGAAAATCAGGCGCCTATGCGCCCTGAAGGGGTTTTTAAATATTTCTAAATAATAAAAATAATAATAAGAATTATCATTAAACCCCGTTGTAAAGATCTGAGCTTTAGTTTCAAATTGTAAAATAAAATATTTTACAAATGAGCGCAGCGAATTCATAATCAACATGCTGTTTTCACCACGAGAAGATTAACCAAGTGCTTTAGCCCTACTAATCAAGATGGCGGTTGACGTCAGCATTACGTTATGGTGATAACAGAGAGCTTCACATGGCCAGAAATTTAAGACACTGGCACTGGACATGACGTGATTGTTTGAACAAATATGGCTGCCACAATTAGCATTAAAACATGGGAGTAAATGACAAATTTGCAAAATACAACCGCAATACCGTACTAAAAGCATTTGCCGAGTTCGAATAATCTTTGCAAGGGCTTCGTTATTGCATTGCCGTACTTTTTTTCATTAATTCGTACGTGGAACTGGTTACATTTTAAACAACTATTTTCCGTTCATTCCTTCTTAATAGTTCTCTTCATTATCTGCCATTTTCGCGCAATAGCTATACTTTAGTGTCACCAGTTGGATCCCATCTGTTCTTGGTGCAGTTTGCCGGGTTCGTTCGGCAATTAATATATGTTCGACCACTTCCACAAAAATTTTCAAAGCTGTTTGTATAGTCCAACAGATTACATTTTCGTGATTAATAACACGAAATTCTTAACTCGTTGCTGTAACAATTACAGCACAAATGTTTATGTTCAACCAAATTTCCACCGAATGAAATCCAATTTTTATAAAGATGTATTCCAGTAGGTTCTCCATGTTTGGTATCAAAATACAGCTTAGAAACCAGGCTTTAAAACCGTGCAAAGCACAGCATTAGCAAAGCGTTAGCATTTTTGCGAACTAACGCTGCCCTCACAATAGCTAGCGCACGGGCGCAATGTCTTAAATTTCTGGCCATGAGCAAGCGACGTTTTTACCAACACGAACGCCAGCCGGAAGTAAATGGACCGTTATAGATGGCGTATGATAGCGTCAGCCCTTCTCGTTTAAATCACGAACGTGAAAGTTGATTTGACTGCCCTTTTTGATTTCAAACAAGAACTACTGATGCCATCATTCGCCATCTATAACGGCGCAATTTACTTCCACCTGCCGTCCGTGTTAAGAAAAACATTGCCGGCTCAAGCTTTTCAACGTTAAGGAAAATTTACGATTTTGACCCGATTTGACGAGTAATTGCGTGATTCGGGGATAAAGTTTGCAATTTGTCATGCACGACAAATCAATATGTGTACACTCGTTCATCCAATCTTGTATGATGTCCAGTCTACAAACAGGTCTCCCTTGTAGAAACAAACACTATTTAATTGCTATTTATTTGCTATTTTTAAAAACTATTTTGTTTCTATTTTTTGTACTATTTATTTCCTAATTTAAGATGGTCTATAGTTGCTCACTTTTTTTCATGTTATTTTTCTATTTAATTTCATGTAAAAAACTATTTTTTCGCTACATAAATGGAACCCTATTTTTTTACTATTTTTAATACGACTTAGAAAAATATTCCAATCACATGACTTATTAAAAAAATAGATTAAAAATATAATAGAAATAGACTCTTTCGAAGTACGGTGTGTGGCAAAAAAAGACCCAATTAGTCCTAAAATAGCTAAGAAATAGGAAGTAAATGGCAGAAAAGCAATCCTGATATAGTGAAAAAATAGATTATATGTAGTGGTAAAATAGACATGAAATAGATAGTTATAACACTTTGTCAACAATTAATTTAATATGGACAAAAATATCTAATATATAGTAAAAAAAAAACAATAAATAGTTGATGACATAGTAATAGAATAGCCTAAACTGTATATTAATAAATAGTAAAAAAATAGCCTTAACATACTGTATAAATATCGGTTGCTCTTTAAATTGATAAAATTAATAGAATTAAAATAGCATAACATAGGTATAAAATAGGTAATAAATAGTCCTAACGTTTAAACATTCCCTTGAGTATGCTTTGTTACATATGCAGTAAATCATCATCAGCAGCTTTTAATTAGCTGCTACCACCACTTCTCCATTTGGGTCATCAATTGATTTAACAATAATCAAGAAAGGTGACATGTACACTTCACTCTGGCAGACCGAGAAAACATCATCTCCAACCTATGTTAGAAATGTACATTAATATCTAAGTAATATGGCATGATGGCAGATAATATACAAAACGTGAGGTCTTACTTTTTGGGAGTATCATTAATTATTCCTAATTTCATTATGTTTTATGCTTTAGAAGATACAAGGGAAAATCTCTATAAATTTAGAGCAAATCATGCTAAAAATGCCTGGAAATAATAAATTCTTAACACCATTAAAGCAGTTTTCAACTTAACTGTATTGCACTGAACTGAACATATTACTTTCCTGAGCACCAAATAATCATTGCCTCTGGCATGAAAAAATACAGTTGAAGAGAAAACAGAACCTTAATATCAAATAATAAATTATAGCAATGACACTAAAATATTTCAGAGAAAGTGCTTCTGCATGTTTAAAATTCCAAACCTTTTAAACCACACTATTTGTATAGAATAGGAGACATTGTAATCAGTCAATCATTGAAGAGAATGGTAATTGTATAGCATGAGGATGTAAGCTTTTGAAAGTTATGCCAACAAATGGTAAAAAGTAAATATAACTAACTTCCTGACACAAACAAGAACTTGTTGTTTCAAGTAAAGTGCCTCATTGGAAGTTCAGAAAATAATATTATATCCTCTTAATCCCTGCAGGCCAAATTTAGGAGCATTTCAGAAAGCATCTGCACTTCTCCACTATAATTTTATTTCTTGTCTAGCAGGTCTCAGCATACAATATATTATAATATAATATGATACTCTATATATTGAAAGGGGAAGATGCCTTGACATCTTAAATTGCAATTGTGTGTCTTACTGTACTTTATCATATTTCTGTGCCCTTTACTGAAGAGAATTTCACCCATCAGAGAGAGAGAAAGCCCAATTACTTGGAACCAATTTATTGGAACATGCAAGACAATATTGCTCATCCACCCTTGCTTGCACCCACACTAGAGTTGGTAAAATACTTTTTGTGCTAACCATCACCATGCCCAAAATGCAACTGAAGAATATCTGAAGTCAACTACATAATCTGCTAATTGTTGCATGTTATAACAATAAGTCATTTGATAACATCATACTAAATAATAACAAAAAATTACAATAATAATAAAAATAATAATAATAATAATAATAATAATAATACAACATGTTAACATTGTTAATATTCTAGGATTTCATGGGTCGTCATAGATTTCAGTGGGGTTAACTCTAAATTGAGACATATTCATGGATGTGTTGGCTTTGTGTTGGGTAGTAAAAATGTGCATTTTTATGTCATTTGCCTATTCCAATATAGCATGAGAATCAGTACACTTTAGGTTTATGGAGAGTAATCACCGCCAAAATTAAAAACAAAATTTTGTACATCTTTATGCTCATTTTGCTATTCACGTCATGCGTGATGATGTTACAGTTTTGAATTTTGATGCTAAAGAATTCAATTTTGATGTTCATAACTCGCCTTTGCACTTCTGTTTTTGCATCCTGTTCTCAAGCATTCCATTGTGATGACGTCACATTATGCGTGACACTCAGAACACAATTTTCGACGGTATTTAATATCATAACTTATTTCCGGCCACAACTATAATTAGATGAATCTGTAATAAGTTTAATTTCCGAGGCAAGGGACATGGTTTTTGAGTGTCATTTCGATAACGAGTTGCTGAACACATTGGTATGTTCACAACTATGTACCGGTTACCCCGGGCGCCCAAAATTTGAAATTCCAGAAAAGATTCTTCGTTTCTTGTTTGATAAACGACTTACGGTCGCGGAAACGGCGACTCTTCTTGGAGTTAGTCAACCAACAGTCGAACGGAGAATGAATGATGGCAATTGAAATACCAGGCGGAAACGTAAAGTGAATATGAATATTAATGCCCAGCAAGTAATTTTAAATGCATACATATCAAACATATACAAACTCGAGCCGAAGGCGAGAGTTGTATATCTGATACAACACGTACGCAAATTTTGTAAATAGCTTGTGAAACTCTCCAATTTTATAGATCAATTTGCGAAGTAATTTTGAAAACACACTTATATAAGATGAGAAAATCAAAGTTAAAGTTTATGAAAATCAACAGAATTCTGTATCAAAGTATAGAGACTCCTTCACGCTCATGATTTCTTTTGTGTTTTTTTTATGAATTATAATGAGTTTCACAATAAATTTAATTTGCGAACGTTTCGTCGCCACATCGCAACATCATCAGAGCTACATAAAATAAATATAAGTTGTATCTATATATACATGATAACTAGTTATTATATTACAAACGGTAAAAATTTAAAAAGAATAGTTTTAAAGCGAGAAAAGCGAGTCGATACAATAATAAAGCGAGTGAAATAAAGAAAGCTAAAGATAAAATAATTGCTGTAGTCTCGATCTGTACTGCCTTCTAAATCTGCAATACAGTTCACAATAGTATCTCCACTCGAAGAAGATTTAAAAACTCTCGACGATCGACGTTTTCCGCCATATTGCTTATACAATTATATTAAAATTATAGTTTTTGGCCGGAAATAAACTATCATACTAAATACCGTCGAAAATTGTGTTCTGAGTGTCACGCATAATGTGATGTCATCACAATGGAATGCTTGAGAACAGGATGCGAAAACAGAAGTGCAAAGGCGAATTATGAACATCAAAATTGAATTCTTTAACATCAAAATTCAAAACTGTAACATCATCACGCATGACGTGAATAGAAATATGAGCATAAAGAAGTACAAAATTTTGTTTTTGATTTTGGCGGTGATTACCCTCCATATAGGTTGACCCTTACCCAGGTCCACTCCATAATGGCATAATCACCATATGAAACCCAACATTTGGCTAAAAATTCTTTAACTATTGGGGCATATGCAAACATTCTATTACGAAATAGGTTTAATAACGTTTTTCAATAACACATTTCTTCAACCTTTTAACAGACATTTAAATACTAAAACATTAGCAACTGTAAATATAAGCAGCAAGTTGTCTATACTGTAAACGTCTCTAGATCATTAACAAACATAAACATAAAATTCACCTGATACAATGTTGCCGTCAATCTGAACACAATTCAGAGCTACTTAGTCAAGTGCAAGACTTTGTATTTAGGAAATATATTTATGTCTATTAACGTATAATATAAATTTGAATCAAGTTTTGTCGTGCGAAATTCGACATAAACCGGCCCACATGCTATATCAAAACATTAACTAACCAAGATGCAAATTTCACACGTTAGAATGTCTTTATCTATACAGAAAACATGATAAGATTCTTACCTGAATGTTACACTGTCTTTCCTGATGTATAACGGGTTACTTTAATGTCCATTTTCATAAAAAATAGCATTTATTTTATATTATACCGAACCTCGTGGCCATTACAAAATAAATCGTAAAAAATATCATACTGGTGGCAATTATCCCGGAAAGCTTTGCGCGCGTAGAACCACCACTGATCTATGATAGCAACTGGATACAATCTATTGGCCCCAGTATGTTCACATGCAGATAAACGTGAAAATGTGCCATTGATTAGAGCCAAGAAACTTATTTGTCAATATGTTTTTTTAGTGCCCGAGCCAACGACGCGAAGCGCCGTGCGAGGGTACTAATTCCGCATGGCTATTTACGCCCGGGAAAAGGAAAGCATAGCGAAGTCTGAAGTTCATCAAATATCGCGGGCGCGTGGCTCAAGGGCGAGTGGGTAGTCTTCACTGATCTCAAAAATATGGCGGACTACATTGCACTACAATATTTCGTATGTTCATAGGCGGCCCAGTTCAGTGTGTAGTTTCATATAGAGATCAGTACGCACACTTCATAATATATTATATAAATATCCTAAGGCTGGCAACTCTTTTACAGTAATAAACTGACACATGTTAGACTTTCGGTTCAAACAAAAAAATTAACACAATTTACCTCAAAAAAAAACTACATACAAATGATCTTCGATATCTCTTCTACATTTCTAGATAGTTTTTAGACAAAAACAAGATTCCAAAATACGTAAATTTGTTCAATAAAAAGTGTTTTTGATCGAAATTTTCCGTGTAGATAGGCGGGATGCAAAGTGCCCTACAAACGTCATCTTCGGAAATGACTTCGGCTAAGCTGCTATTGGCTGATGAGCACTCGGAAACGCCGAAGAAAAAACGAATTCAATAGCAGCCAATAGGAACTTAGATTTGCTTAGCCGAAGTCATTTCCGAAGATGACGTTTGTAGGGCACTTTGCATCCCGCCTATCTACACGGAAAATTTCGATCAAAAACACTTTTTATTGAACAAATTTACGTATTTTGGAATCTTGTTTTTATCTAAAAACTATCTAGAAATGTAGAAGAGATATCCAAGATCATTTGTATCTAGTTTTTTTGCAGTAAATCGTGTTAATTTTTTTGTTTGAAGCGAAAGTCTAACATGTGTCAGTTTATTACTGTAAAAGAGTTGCCAGCCTTAGGATATTTATATAATATATTATGAAGTGTGCGTACTGATCTCTATATGAAACTACACACTGAATTGGGCTGCCTATGGTATGTTTGCTAAAAGATTTGGCAACTTTCACAACCAACGAAGGGTGGTCATTTCTGATCTCAGGAATATGGCGGACTATCAGAAGTAGCAAACACTTAAGGCATCCAAAAAGGCGAGAACTGAGACGAAAACGATTGCCACAAGACTCTTGAAGAGAGATTAATTTGGGGAAAAGAATTGACTATGGCGTGAAACACAAGGCAAGTTTGTTGATAATGCGTATTTGTACTTGTGTTTTAATGCTTTAAAAAGGCCAGCGTAACCGTACTCATCCAGTTTATTCACTGTTTAAATTCCAGAGTAAGTTTATGTTTTGTAAATGGAAGACTGTTTTCTTGTTACTAATGTAATTAATAGGTGGTATTTTATACCAAATTTAAGCTTACATTAGGCGTAATAACATATTGATGACAAATGTAGTGCCATTTAAAAAAATTGTCAATAAAACAAGGATTAAAAACTGATATTTTGTCATTTTGAAAAAATATATAGAAAGAATAACAATTGCCGTGTTGCTATGACAACAACCTATACCAATACTTCATGTAATTCCGAAAATATAGTTGTATGCTCTTAGTTAGTGGCGAGGGGTTGCTGCATGCATGTATTTCTAGTACAGAATGTAAAATTTCATATTACACAAAACGTATTTTGGCTCGTGCTTTAGCGATGAAGTAGCCTGAGCAAACACGCGCTTTTCACTCGCTAGAGATGAAGCGATGCGCACCAAATCTAAATATTTTTTAGACATGTTATTCATATTGAAAAGCTATAGTAAACGACTAAACAATCGCTGCCGGTACAATTAAACAGACATTAACTGTATAGCGATATAACGAAGCAGTTAAGCGTATATTTCAACTTTCAACTTACCCTAACTCGGTGTTCATGGAATACTTTTTTAGTGTAATAATATACTTTAAAGGGGTATTTGTACACTTTAAAGACGTAATTAGCAATTTACACTCAACTGGTGTAACCTGTACTCTTCATTGGTGTAATAACACATTGTGAAAGTGTATTTTTACACCAAAACTGTTTGGTGTCGCCTGAACACTTGAAAATTTAGAGTGTGTACTCGCAGTCAGGCGGAGTAATAACAAAGTGGTGATTCTACTTAAAAGCTATTTCAGTGAATATTTCAGTGAATATTTCAGTGAATTTACTTTCCCTAATACTAAAAATAGTAACAAAATAGCTATTTGAAAGCTATTTTGAATTGAAGTATCGCTGCTGTTTATAAAATAGTATTCAAATAGTTATTTTAAAGCTATATTTACTCACATCTTTAAAAGCTATTTCGCGGAACTCGATTCCTTAATAGTGAAAATAGTAACAAAATAGCTATTTGAAAGCTATCTTGAATTGAAGTATATCGCTGCTGTTTATAAAATAGTATTTAAATACTTGTTTTAAAGCTATAATTACTCATATATTTAAAAGCTATTTCAGGAAATTCGATTCAGAACTCTGAAAAATAGTGTAAAAATTTCTATTTAAACCCTATTTCAGCAATCTGTTTTCATTAACATTAATAATATAGTGAAAATATAGTTATTTAAAACCTATGTCAAACTGATTCATCGTGAATCTCAAAATAGAAATTAAATAGCTATTTCAAACCTATTTTAATTAAAATTAGGGATAACGTATGTTTCAAATACTTTTGAAATAGCAAACACTATTTCACAAAATCAGTTAAATAGAAATAAAATAGCATTTTTTCCCTAAAATATGAACTAAATAGGGCGAGATAGGGAAAAAATACATCTGAAATATGTTTAAAATATGTCTGGTTCTATACTGTACAACGAAAATTTGTTTCCTGACCTTGCACTTTATCGGAAAGACTATAAAGAACGTTTTGACGTAAGTTTAAGTCTTAAATATCAATGGATGATCACAATCACTGTATGTGGCTGTCAAACATAAACTTGTAATATTTGAAGTTACACTCTCACATGTGAACGTGCTGGGTAACACACCAGCCTGTATTATAGTAGCTTTCAGTAACACACGTTTGCCCAAGCACACCTTTCCAACAAACTATGTGCCGTTTTACCACGTTTTTACAATACAGCTAGCACAGCTTTGAAAGACAACACATCTTAAAAAACCTAGCTTGTTTGAAAACACATCTTTTCCAAAAAACGTGATTACACGACTAGGGAATTAAATATATTCTTGGAGATCACTTTACCTGCCCTATAACAGTGAACGCCAGCATCCTCGGAGTGACTGCAATCGTGAAGCCAATTATAAACACAAGAAAGCAGACTTTTTTCATTTCCAGTGCAGGCAACATCATCTAGCCAAATTATCCCACTCCCATTAGAAACCTGATCTCCTTGAAGAGGTCTGACAGCAGTTTCATATCCAAGTTGACGACACGCAACCATAGCGTCACTCATATCCCATGAATCATCGCACACTGTTCCCCACACTTCATTAAAATATATCTCAACACGACCAATACCATTCGCACTCAATGGTCCTTGTAACCTGATTGCGGGGGTCAAAACTGAAAATTCAATGAATGACGGAAATGAGAAAGATTTGGTACCATAATGTTCAACCCAGTTGGGAAGAATACACGCGCATAAATTCTTCAGGCCTCCCTGACTGCAAACATCCTTCAAACAAGGATTTTTAACATTCTGTATGGTTATCCAGGCACGCGCACACGTTGGCCGATTGTCTTCAAATAACTGCCATTTGTTTGGTATATGGTACATATAAGAATGGCCAAGTTTCATTGTTAACAGATTTTTAGTTCATCAGATCACCACCCCCCCCCCCCAATCTTAGCTTCAAAATGCCATTAAATGAATGAAAATGTGGTAAATTTTGATTTTCTGCAAAATCAGCAATATGAAACTCAAAATAACATCTAAATAACACATCTATCTGCATTGTAGCTCATTTCTAAAAAACATTTAATTTTAGGTGCTTTATAAAATATTGCCATTATATCAAACTTTGAAATGCAGCACGTTTTATCTTAATTCAAATATTTTTTTCAAAAGTGCGGCAATTATTTTCAAAGTTGTTTTTTTATCGTGTAATATTAGGAATATTCCTTTTTCAAATTGTGCAACTAGAGCGTGGAATGTTTAAATATCGCAAAGAAGAATGCGATCAAAATCGCTGTATTTTCCAATAATTGACTAAACTCAATTTTCACTATATCAGCATACAGTACAACAAAGAATTCCTTGGTTGATAACAATGAGTGTTATCTAACCCTGAGAGTTATAATAACCACGGTTAATAGAAGAAGAATGGTTTGGCTACTTGTACCACGTGACAAATATGTTATTGTTCAGCTCAAATTACAGTCACGTGACCAGATGAGTGCATGCCATTGTCGAGCGTTCTATATTTACATTATGTAAATTTATCTTCGAAGTTCGGAAAAACGCTTTTATCCCGGTTAGTTTTGTCTTTGGTTCCCTTTTACAAAGATAAAATGTAAACGCAGCAATGCCTGGAGCAAACTGTGCATTTTATGGTTGTCACACTAGTAGGAAAAGCCAATTTTCGCTTTTCAAAATCCCGGTTGTTTGCGCAGCCGATAGCGAGCACACAAAAGGTTTGAAGACAAAGGCTCGTGAAGAATGGATCGCATTAATACTACGAACGAGAGAATTGACACCAGACCTCAAGAATCAGATAGAAGGAAATAATATTCACCTCTGCGAGCTTCATTTCAAGCCAGAATGCTTTAATATTCGTAAGTAAATTATATATTCACGGCACGCAACGGCAAATATGCAGGACATTACCATATTTAATGAACAGTTGTTTTGAAGAATAATTTTTACTTTGATTTTAATTTATTTGTTTCTGCGAATCTTAATAGACCCCAAAAGAAAGACGTTAATTTGTGGAAGTACTCCTACAGAGAACTTGCCAACGAGAAAGTTTGATATTGTACAACCACAACGACGGGCTTTAGTAAGACAAAGCGAAGATGTGTGTGCTAGCTCACTAGAAGCAACGACGAAAACGATTAAAACACCAAGCTTGGAGAGTGTGATTGAGCAGGTGCAAGATACTATGCCAGCATGGAAAGTGAGTCGTTCTCCTGACAATGGCGTCAAGGTAGAACTTTACGATAATGTCCATAGTCTACCTAAGTACACTGTTCTGATTCACTCCTCACTCGAGTTTACTGTCGCTGTATATAACTGGCCAGTCAAGGAAAACCATCCTATATATAAAGAACTTAAACGTTCGGTAATGTACCAATCCATGTCTGAACTGTTGTGTAGTATTGAAGAGTGCTTATTGTGTCAGGGCTTGCCAGATGACTTTGATGTGATGTCAGTTGTTGTTGACCCCACCTCGAAGGTAACAACACCTGGTACTATTTTGCGCCACTCTCTACCAAAAATCTTATCACCCGAGCAGACCCACATAGAGACATCAGTCATACTTCGGTCAGTGGACTGTGAAGTTATTGATAGGAGTCTTGAGGAGCAGCAATGTAAACCTTGTCGTTCAGCAAACACGGCCATCAAGAGAGCAAGTAGAAGGAAGTCCAGAGCATCAGAAGCCCCTGCAAAGGACAAGGCACCACTCACAGCATGTGGGCCTGCGAAACTAAGAGCCACTGTGAGAACTGAACGTCTCCATTCCAAGGAACTAGAAGAGAGACTTCAAACTCTTGAAGCGAAAATCAAAGCTGATGGTGTGCCCGTGGATGAAGCAATAGATAAGGATATTTTACAAATTATGAGTAACCAAAACCTTGATGCTACTCCACATATGAAGTTTTTCTGGGAGCAACAGGTTAAACTTCTACAATCCAACAAGCATGGAAGGCGATACCACCCCCAAGTTATCCGCTTCGCCCTCTCTCTCCATGCCAAGTCTGCTGCTGCTTACAGGGAGGTAAGAGAAAGTGGTGCATTAGTATTACCCAGTGAGCGTGTGTTGAGAGATTACAAGAATTACTTCAAGCCAAAGGCTGGGATTAATAAAGAAAACATTGAACATTTGAGAGAGAAAACTTCCTCATTTGTTGGAATTCAACGATATGTTGCCATCCTCATGGATGAAATGAAAATCCAATCAAACCTGGTCTTCGACAAGAATTCTGGTGACTTAGTCGGATTTATTGACCTTGGAGACCCAATGACGAACTATGCTAATCTCCAAGAAGATGACACTGTTGCCACCCATGCTTTAGCTTTCCTTGCTCGAGGACTATGTACTGACATGAAACATATAGTTGGATACTATTTCACAGGTATATATATGTATATTATATATATAAACGAGTTAGTTTTGGTTTGCAAAAGAGTGCTCAATGACATATAGACAGATAATCGTGCAAAGTACCTCAAAAACTTACCACTGCAGTCTGTTTTATCTGGTAGGAATCTTCAGGTGGTCTTCCAACAATGAAACAGACTCCAGTGGTTAGTTTTAGAGATACTTTGCACAATTATATATATATATATATATATATATATATATATATATATATATATATATATATATATATATATATATATATATATATATATATATATATATATATATATATATATATATATATATATATATACAGACTATGATAGCAAATATATAGACTATATATAAGGCAAAGAGTATGCTTTGCAGTGATATATTTCTAGATAATTTGTTTGGAACCAAATACAATGTATTATTTGCAGTCAAACTCTAAATTAATAAGCATTCAAGTGGTATTGCATCTCAATATGTCAGCTGTGTTATTTTATTATCTGCCCACAAAAAAATAAAAATAGAAAGTAATGCAATACTATTGGATACAATAGGTTTTGGAAAAAGGTAGGTTGGGTTTAGCAAAAGGGTAGCATACAATGTACCTGAAACAATTAAATCGTTTTAGTGCTTGAGTGAGGGGGTGAATATTATATTCATATTTGCATTCTGCCTGACTAATTTATTTTGAAATTAACCCTGATAACAACTGGTTAAAAATAGTCAAGTTGAATACAAAATAATATATAAATATTCACCCATTTCCCTCACACCTAATAAATCACTAACTACAGCATTAGTGCTAATGGCCCATGCCATTAAACCACATTGGGCCCAACTACACTTAATTGTTAATGACTTTGTTGCTAATAAGTTAGCAAAAAGTGACAATCTCTCTAGTCAACAAAGCATGTCACAATTGTATTAGTTAACCCATTGAATTGGAGCCTACTTTTTTACTTGTTAAACACTAAAAATTTTACTTATTGATGGGGAAGTTCTGTAGCTCTGTTAATTTTATTTTAGGAAGTCTGACATCATATCAGTTGGTGCCAATTTTCTGGAAAATTGTAGCTGTGCTTGAAATTTCGTTGAATCTGAAAGTGGTGGCTGCTGTCAATGATGGTGCTTCCCCAAACAGGAAATTTTTCAACCTTCATGTTGAATTGAGTGGCAATTCTACACCCTCTGTCATTTACAAGACATACAATGTCTTTGCAATGTCAAGGTTTATATTCTTTTTCGCAGATTCACCCCATCTAATTAAAACAGCTCGCAATTGTTTATACAATTCTGGGTCTGGGTCTCGTAGTCGCTTTATGTGGAATGATGGACAGCACTTGTTGTTCCAGCACATTGCTAATCTGTACTACAGCGACCAGGAATTTGGATTGCATGTCCTTCCAAAACTAACTCTAGACCATATCATGCTTACATCTTACAGTAAGATGAAGGTGAAACTGGCAACTCAAGTGTTGAGCAGGTCTGTCGCTATTGCCCTACGTGAAAGTGACAACGAAGAAGTATGTGGTACAGCGATGTTTTGTCAGATGCTAAATGACTTCTTCGACTGTACGAATGTGAGATCTACCACTGAGTACAACCGAAAGAAGAATATGATGATCAAACCATATTCTTCCTGTGATGATGAAAGGCTAACCTGGTTGAAAGAAGTTTTTTTGAAGTATCTTCAAGACTGGAAGAAGAGTACTTTGCATCGGCCAGGGCAGTTTTCTGCTGATGAAAGAGGGAAAATGTTTCTGTCCCCTCAAACGTATGAAGGTCTACAGATATCCGTGTATGCACATGTGGAGGCCATACAATTTCTGCTGAAAGAGGGATTTCAGTACGTTTTGACCGAACGCTTCATGCAGGATGTTTTGGAAGACTATTTTGGTCACCAGAGAGCTAAAGGTGGGAGGTCAGACAACCCAACTGCTCTCGAGTTCGGGTATAATGATCTTACCATTGCTGCTCAGAGGGACATAGCTCCAGTTATTCGGGGGAATGTTGGAGGCCGATATACAGTCAGAAAGTGGCAGGAAGTAAGTGATGAGCCGGTTAAAAAACGAGTAAAGAAGAAGTCTAAAGAGTAGTGACAATTAGGGATTAGATTAAAAACCTGCCGAAGTAGTTTGCCTTTCTCCACCTCCACAATGGTATTAAAATGTTAGAAAAAGATGTAAGTTTCAATATTCTGGAAACTTGCATCATTAAGGTAGGCTAAATTGTGCCTCGGCCATGTCATTGTGCTGACTTATTTGGAATCCTGTATTATCTAATGCCCAATTAAAGGGGTTGTTTTCATTTATACTAGAGAGGTTAAGATTGATGTTTACGGCAGACCGGTAACCGCAAACGCCAAACTTCAAGTCGGATTTTCAGGTGAAGTGTTAGCTGTTCGAAATCAGGATAATTTGTGCATTATTATTGAAGAATGGATTGACTAAAAACTTGTCGAAACCTTCGAAAACTTGTAGAACTTACCTTCAAATGTGAATTGAAGTTTGCCATTTGTGGTTACCGGTCTGCCATAAACGTCAATCTTAACCTCTCTACTGTAATTTCTCTACCACCCCATCCCAAATAACCCCCTCTCAAGTATGTTTATCACTAAAACTTTATTTAACACTAAAATTAAAATATGCTGGTTGAAATACAATATTAGTTTAGTAATGACTTGCTATCCCTCCACCTTGAAGCCCTTACTGGCCCTTAACATTAGAGAGGTTCAGATTTGACTCACTCTTCCACTACCTTTTCCTGATTTTTAAAGAGCCGGATTTGTTAATCAGGTAGGTCCAGCACATTGGAAGTCAAATCTGAACATCTTTATTCATGGAAGATTACAGTGTTATGAAATCTAAATTTAGTAAATTTACTGTGTAAGAAACAAATATTTTATATTGCTGTGCTAGTAATCTGTTACCTAATAATGTGCCTTAACCCAGGTATATGTAGTAACAGGTTAATACATTAGTGGCTGGACTAAAGATTAAACTCACAAATACTTTCTGGGCTATAACATATGTACTTCAATAAACTGTATTATAATTATTATTACTACAGATTAAGTTAATTGTAAAGAATAAGTCGATATTACAAAATTTATGATGTTTATCTTGTGTCATAATTATTACTCTTTACTTTGACTATTGATGAAACATCGAAACATCATTCTTAAATAATGAAGTGGTGTAACCTGCCAGTCACATGAAATGGTGTTCACATTGGTGCACAGATAGGGGCAGGTGTTAGAGTTTTAATTTGGGGGTGAGAATTCATTCATGTTCTGCCCAACTAATTTCTTTGAAATAAACTTTAATAACAAATCATTTCAAAAGAAATTAGTTGGGCAGAACCTAATTATATGAATATACCGACCCTACACAGACCCTACCTCAACAATGTAATACCTATATCAACCAAATTGAGGTAGGTTGCCAATAATGGAGAGAAAATTGCCATATAATATTGCCATATTCTCATTTTATGTTTTAAAGGTACATAATAACTATTGTTTGTCAGAATGTTTTCTTTTTAGTTCACTTCTTAGTGCTTTGTTTTTGCCTCGCTTTTCATTTATACGGTACTTAGAAATGTAATCCTTCGCATATGAAAAGGATCTAACTTTCAAGTACAGATTTAAAACATTCTCCAGGCATAGCTTTTGTGTTGCTGAAGACAATTCAATGCTGGATGACATTACAATGTTTTCCCATAATGATTTGACTTTTGGGTTTTCTACTATTGCATTGTAGATAGTATCAGTGGCAATATTTCGAATCATCCCCACACTCTTGTTAATCTCACCCCTAAAAGCTAGTTCTGCTGCTTCCAAAATATTTACCAAATCATCGCATGGAGAGGTGAGACCACCCCTTGTTCTGTTGGCAATGAACGAATTTGCTGTTCCAACTGATTTCATGCTTTGAAGTAGAGCTTGGATTTGTTCATTTATATTGTCTTTCTTCTTTCTATTAATATGGGTTAACTTGGAAATAATATAGCCACCAATATACGCGAGTGGGCCACGTTCGATTGGATTTAATTGCGTAGGTTCGTCGTGAGTTACTCCAGTGCTAGATTCACCATGTCTCAGACGTTGAATCTCTGTGTTGTAATGTCCAACCAAAAAGTCTGGAAGTTGAATCATTATTAAATTCGCAATCCTGAAGTCATTACAATTTAATAACTCACACGATCGCGGAATCAAACCATAAAATACTTTCAACAAATTATCTTGATTTTTCTTTTTGCAAAATGTCTGGTATAAGGGTAGCAAAGCTTGGTATAGTTTCGGCGTTGACGTTACTTTTTTCAACGCTGAGTTAATCTGTTCACCGTAAAGATCTTCCTCTATGATGCGAGTCTTAATTCTTTCGACGAACCCATCTACAACGCCTTGATCAAGGGCCATACCTGTGATATTTTCGTCGCGGCCTTTTCCCGATGAATCTCCAGCATGCTTTGAATTGTGGTGTCTTGTCAGCCCTCCCTTTGACTTGCAAACCTTTGAACACACATCGCAATGAAACGACTTCTTGCCTTCCATTTCAACCATAGCATCATCGAAAGCATCGGCCGTTTCTGGTGTTTCTACTTCGGTCACAATTACACTTATATTAAGGTTATACACGTCGTCGTCGACAACAAAACTTTCATCTTCAACATCGCTATCGACTCCCAACTCCTCCGCTCCTTTTTCGCTTTCAAAAGCAACATTCCGCTTCTGGGATTGAAGCAATTCTCCCTCCGTTTTCTCCTCGTATGACGTCGATTCCATTTTCACCCTTTCGCTTTGTCAAACCACGGCCAAACACTCCCTTATTCGATTTTTGAGAAGAAAGTGTATCAAATTGCAAGTTAGAATTATCAAATTACAAAGCAGCCATGCACCTATCTAGTCACGTGACATTTTGTTAAGGACATATTTGCCGCATTCCTGTGATGTTTGCCGACTAGCCAAACCATTCTTCTTCTATTAACCGTGTAATAACTCAGACTCTAATAGTCAGATATACAGGTTAGCATTAACTATCCAAAATAATTAATCACTGTAAGCTTGTAGCTATAGGGAAAACCTCCGACCGCAATGCGTAAACGTCAGGTTACAAATAAGTTTAGCACAACAAGGTACAACTCGGTTAAATTAGGAATTTAGTCGCTTCAGTAGATTCTCCTTGCGGACCAGTAGGAAGAAGCACGACTACTTTACCTTTGGAATAAAGTGCTTGTGATATGACATCTTCGATTAATTTCCTCAGCGCTAAGTATAATAACCCTCGAGGACAACAATAGGATTCAAAGTTGAAAACACGGCTAAACGACTCGGTTAGACAACTTAAATTGCAAGCACAACAGCAAGCAGAATCTATCAGTGAAATTGAACAGTATTGTATAATATTCCAACGAGATTGTCTAGAAATACGAGGGATTCCAGTGGAAACTAACGAAGAAACAGACAAGATTGTCCAGGCATTAGGCAATCTTACGAACGTGGTCATTATCCCTCAAGATATTCTTACTAGATACCCGCAATGCATTCTGGTAAAATCGACATGTCGCCATCTTTTTTTGCAACGGTGAATTGCTAATACGGAAATGCTGCATTATAATTTTGTATCTCAACCAAGCAAAACAAATGCTGGTGGAGTTGGTTTCTACATACGCAATCATTTGAATTATTTACTTCGATCGGATATATCCTGCTCATATATAGATTTTGAAGCCTTGTGGATTGAAATAGAGACTGATTCCCATCGGAACATGCTATGTGGAGTGTTATATAGACATCCTAATGGTAATCTTGAAAATTTTATGTCATACCTTAATTCAACAAGTAAAAGGATTCATCAAGAAAGTAAATATTGTGTAATCATGGGAGATTTTAATTTAGATCTCTTAAACGGAAGTTCACCCTGCTACGGGTCGGGATAAAACGCTGAAACTGAACGGCGGAAACGGAAACTGAAAACGGAAACTGAAATGGGGATAAAACGCTGAAATGGGGATAAAACGCTGAAATGGGGATAAAACGCTGAAATGGGGATAAAACGCTGAAACGGGAATAAAACGCTGAAATGGGGATAAAACGCTGAAATGGCAAGTTTGGAAGAGTTTTGTGCTATTTAAAAAACGAGTTTGTTGTTCGCTCAAGATTAAGCAGAATTAAATTCGACCACATGCAATATTGCTCAAGCCAAAAATATTTGTAAAATTTGCACTTTACTTTTTTATCCATTAAATGACTAGTTTTGCGGATTTGATGATTTTGTCTTGCATAGCATGCTGTTAAATGTTTGTTGACCCTGTATCGGATAAAGGCAAATGTGGAAACGTTGACAGCGTTTTTGCTAAAACTTGTACTAAACCGGAATTCCACCAGCAAAATCTTTGTGAAGACGTTCAAGTGCTGTGTTCTGAATTACGGATAAAGGACATTTTTTTGCTCGAGCGACATCTGAAAAGAAACTCTTGACGGTCTTTTTCCTTTTACGTGATAACTCCAGACTCCATGTCAACAAAAATAATAAGAAACATGCGTAAAAACTTAACCTTAAAAGCGACACGCACAAAACACGTGTAATGATTTTTGACGTGCGAAATTTCCCCGTAGTTTTACTTAGAAAGTATCAAAGTTGAATAATATTCCAAACTGTAACTTTGTTACTTTTAGAACAAAAATACCGTACGGATACTGCTAAATTATTCCACATGTGTTTCTTTATGCACATTTATTTTTTTCACATCTATTTGAATTCTATTGTAACGGTAGTTATGATGCTTTGTGTTCGTCAATATCACGTGATGCCATGCTCACAATGTTGTAAAGTTTTAAATGGATAAAAATGTAGAGTGTAAATTTTACAAATATTTTTGGTTTGAACAATATTGCATGTAGTCGAATTTAATTCTGCTTAATCTGGAGTGAACAACAAACTCGTTTTTTAAATAGCACAAAACTCTTCCGAACTTGCCATTTCAGCGTTTTATCCCCATTTCAGCGTTTTATCCCCCTTTCAGTTTTCGTTTTCAGTTTCCGTTTCTGTTTCCGCCATTCAGTTTCAGCGTTTTATCCCGACCCACCCTGCTACAGACGATTTTGTGGACACACTAGGCTCTTATTTCTTCCAACCTCAAATACTTCAGCCGACTAGAATTACTAATCATTCAGCCATATCAATTAATAGACAATATATTTTTCAATTCTGTTGAGCATTTTCTTATTGGTGGCAATTTAGTATATGACCTCATTGATCAGTTGCCAAACTTCCTGATAATTAATAGATATTCTTTGTTGCTAATAATGTCAAGACCTACAAGCCGGACTTTAGCAAGCTTGATGGGGAAGCTTTAGTTAACGATAATCAAACTACAGATTGGGACAATGCATTCTCCTGCTGCTCTGAAGTTGGTTCTATGATTGATTCCTTTTACGAGACAATATCACAAAAAGTTGATAAACATATTCCTATTAAAGTGTATCTAAGAAGGAATTAACAATCCAGTCTAAACCGTGGATTACGTCGACGTTTGCTATTAGAACATCCATCAATACAAAAAATTTTAAAAACTAAATTTGCCCATTATCACCCAAAATTCAAATATTACAGAAATAAAATAAACCATCTTATTAGATTATGTAAACAACAATACTATAATAGATAAGATACATGAAGTACAAAAATCACCTCTGGATTATCTAAAAACTCCTCAACGTGATAGTTTTTTTACACACTCTATAACATCGTTTGAGACAGAAATGAAATAATGTCTTCAAAGACAAATAAGTCTACTAGTCCTTTTAGTATACCGATTTCAGTATTAAAATTACTTAAAAGTAATATAACAACACCCCTGGAAACAATAATTATTCCTGAATTGTTCCTGAGAGATTTAAGCTGGCAAAAGTAATACCTGTATTCAAGAAAGGCCTGTCTAATTTAAATAACTATCGACCTATTTCTCTTCTGTCAATCTTTATAATAAAAATTTATTTTTAATAGATTAACAGTTTTTCTCAGGAAAAATAATATTCTTTACAACAAACAGTTTGGATCTCGTACAGGATATACTACTGATTATGCGATTTTGTGTATTGTTGACAAAATTCAAAAAGCAATTGAAGAGTGTCAATTTTCCTGTGGTGTATTTTTAGATTTCAGTAAGGCATTCGATACAGTTAATCATAACATTCTCATCATGAAACTTGAGCATTATGGAATTACAGGGATAGCAAAAGATTGGCTTGCCTCTTACCAACCGAACACAATGTTTCTTGGAACAATGTATCATCAGAATAATTATTACTATCTTGTGGAACTCCCCAAAGATCGGTACTTGGACCATAGAATAAGAATACATAGAAGGGCCACTCGCGTATGCAACGCGCAACCAATTTTCAGTGCGCACGCGCGGCTGCGCAGCCAGTAAAAGCCGGTCAGTGTAATAGGGATTTGTATTACGAAATGTACTTTTTTATCACAAAATCAACTATTTTTCGGAAATAAAAGATTGGAATATCAAAATACTACAACTATCCGCGGAGTCAAAGTAAGCCTAAATTATTATTGTGGCAAGGGTGGAAAGCAACGAATATTTAGGGAGCAATTTGATATTTTGTGTGAAGTATCTGAATGAAATGCTGACAGGCGACCGCGTATAGTATGTTGTTTATCTCGATTTTCGAGGTTTATTTCAAATCTTATCAAGAAAATAATGTCATTTATTTTATGTAATTAAAATATCACGATTATGAATTAAATAATCTTAAAGAACGCTCCTGAAGTATCTGATGCAGACATCTGACCAGCAGACCAGTGATCAACTAACAAGTCTGCATGTCAATTGTACCTAATTCTCACACATGGTCAAACGTTTTAAAAATAATTTTAAATACACTACCCCTTTTGATGTTACTGTAAAGAGAATGATGAGTAGCTAAATAATTTATTTTACTGTAATAGCTAGATCATACTATTGGGCCATTGCATTTAATATCTGTATTCCCCGGGTTGAGGTGCTAGCATTTTCCACTCCCCTGAAGAAAGCCAATTTTTATATACCGCTAAAGAATTCTGCTACCAAAATTTAATACCCCTAAAGACATAAAAGTCCAATGTCCTCAACCCGGGGGTGCGGATATTAAATGCAATAGCCCAATTTTTGTGTCAGTAACATCAAAAGGGTAGTGTATTTAAAATTATTTTCCAATAAATCAATATCTTAATAGACTAGTGCAATAGTCTATAATATATGTAGTGTATAAAAGCATTTACCTTATAAAATAAATATATGAGACCATTTGATCAATTAGAAATGGTGTATGGCTTATGACTGATTAAAAAAATACATTATGTAATTTTGGGATGGATACAATAGGAGTTAATTAATGTTGATCATTGTGTGGGGTCTAACCATGCACCCAGCATAAACAGTGGTGATCAGTTGGTGCAAGACTTTGTTGGGCAAGGGGCAACATTTTTCCAGGGTCTCAATATTTTTCCAGGGTGACAATAACTTAAACACCTGAAAAATATAACAGGAACTTGGATTTTTGGGCTGACTCTTGTTTGGAAGAAATGCCACATGTTTGATGTCTATACTATAGATTGTCTGGTACTACACAGGTCTACACTACACTACAAAACCTTTTATTTCTATTTACCCTACTATCAAGGTTGCTTTTCAAAATATTTTGTCTACATTTCTCTCTGTGTTTAATGGTAAATGGCTGCAAATAGTTCAAAACAGCAAGGTATGTGGAAGCAGCACATTTTGCTCTGCTATAAATTGTTCAAACAGCTAACAAAGTCATCCAGAGCTGAGTTTTTTCCGTTTTCTATCAGACAGGGACAGGTAGGTCAACAAGTCCAATTTATTCAGATGTCAGCTATTTACAAAACTTTACAATTCCTAATTATTTAGGTTAAAAGAGTGGTTTGTGCTATTTTACTCTTTGAAGTTTGCCAATCGCGATTTTTCCTCCTAGAAAAAAAAAGACAAATAGTATATAAAAGTTGCACATCTGTAATTTGATAATTTAAAAATGTTTAGTTCCTTTATATCTTTGCTTAAACCAGTTGGACATAATGATTGAACTCCAGTCATTTGAGATGCAAACACGTTTTTCAAGAATCATGTATAAAATGCAAAAGCATTTATAGAACTTGACGGACGCGATCGCACATTTGTTCTTGTTACTACAATATTAATACTTCGAAGGCATGGAATTTTTGCAATAAATAAACTAGTAGTATCATACAAAGTAAACAACACGTATTAATACGCTTAAATTTCGCGTTTAGCACTTCTTTAATATCTTTTAATCAACAGAAATGTATTCACTAACCTTCAGTTTACAACCAGCGGCCGTAGTTTGAGATTCGAGTCGCCCGTTCACGAAAAAACCCCCGATTTATTCAGCCAAATAACCATTCTGTCATACAAATCTCTAACAAATTGACTGGCTTTTACTGGCTGCGAGTTATTAGAGCGGTCAATTTCCGCTCTGCGCGAAACGACATGCGCGGCTTCAAAAACTTCAAAGGCTCCGACGCGAGTGGCCCTTCTATGTATTCTTATTCTATGCTTGGACCATTTGCTGTTCTTCTTATATGTAAATGGTTTTAATTGTTGCTTAAAACTTTTAGATTTTCATTTATCTACGGGTGATTCAAATCTTTTTAATAAACACAAAAATCTGCTTATATTGCAAAATGACTTCAATAATGAGCTAAACAACGTATACATATGGTTGTGTTCAAATCGCATTTCTTTGAATGTTAAAAAGTCAAATTTTGTTACTTTTCACCCTTAATTTGAGATTTAATTTTGTTAAATCTCAAATTATATTTGAATGGAAAAGAATTAAAACAAGATCCGTGTATTAAATATTTGGGAATCTACATAGATTCCAAACTTAACTAGAAAAGTCAACCAAATCACATTGCAAAAAAATTAAAAGAAATATTGGGATCCTTTCTAAATTACGTCATCATGTTAGTGAGCAAATTCTTGTAAATCTTTATTATGCATTGATTTATCCGTTCGCGATTTATGGAATGAGTATTTGGGGTATAGTCTTGGTCCTGTATAAGGTTTTGTATGCGTTTTATTTCCCAGAGACAAACTGTTTTAGGGTAAAATGGCCATGGCGGTCAACATGGTGTATATGTGCCAAAACCCGAATCTGGGACGAAAGTTCTCAAAATGACCCCGCCCTGAAACGACACTGTCAACACAGCTCTAACTTCAGACTAATGCAAGCCACAACCTTTCTGAAGTGCCTATGGTGTTTAGAGGGGTTGTTTATAGGGCTGGTAATTAGAAGCAAAACATTGCCTAACTATAATATTTTCCAAGAAAATCACCGCTCAACATGCCAGGCCAGCAGCTCCTTATGCATAAAATCGTTAAAAAACGCTGGCAGAAATTAGATTTTCATATTTAAAAAAAAAATATTATAACATGAAAAGCCATGTTCAATTGAATCCAATTATTGCAGATTTCAAAAGAATCGACATTAGTTTGATAATATACAAAGCATTGTATTTCACTTAGCCCCCACAAAAACATGATTTCAGCCATATTTTCCGTCTCGTTTGCTTTTTTATGGCCCAATAGCCGAAGTATCACACAATTCTTTGTGATTTTACAAAAGGTGATTTTGTAAACTTCGATCAAATTTTGATATGAAAATCCACCCACATTATTTCGAATGTCAGATTCAAAATTTCAGGCTTCCAAATAATTTGAAAGTCACGCGCAAGCGTCACGAAAATTCCTTGTGGGCGACCACACGGGGGGAGTGAATATTTTTACGAATATGTTTCCTTGTTTTCACTGCTGCAAGGCAAGTAAACATTTCATATTATTCTATTTAATTTTTCATGTATATTTGCGTATTGTTTTGTTTTTTAAGTTATAACTACAAAAAAATCTGACAGACTTATGCATTTCCCCATTTTCATTTAAAGGGCGGTTTTTTATAATGCCAAAGTATAAAATAACTAAGCGTCTAAGCCACTAAAAGCCACTATTAGTCCAATGAGGTTTTAAAATTGAAACGCACGTATCTGCACTGACTTAGCCCATGCAAACTGAGCCTGCTTCGCAAGCTAACGTCTCAAGGTGATACTGATTCCGAAATTGTTGTCGATGTCGATACCAAGAACAGCAATTCCTCAAATTTGTAAGAGGATGTCCTTATCCAACCCGAATTAGAAAACAATTTTGTCGCGAGTTATATGATGGAAGGTGAAAAGTAAATAGATAATTTAATACAGTATACAATACACGAGTCCCAATGTTTATGTCAAACACTAGATATTTATTCTACACTGGACATATTAAATTGCTACGCAATCAATCTGAAGGCCACATCACCTGATCACCTATCTCCCAACATATACTGTAACATGTACTGATTCAGAGATTTGATAGCCTGCATGCAGGCCCACAGATGAGAGGGAATAGTGCGCACTCAAGGAAGACGGTGTATTTTGTAAAAATTTATACCAGCCTATTATTACAGAATTTTTATATCTGCCTTATTTCGTGAAATAATTTCATTTGAAATGTCAAGTTGTCCGCCATCTTGAATATTTGTGGGTATAAACGATACGTCACAACAGGGGTCACGCAATTTTTTGTCTTACTACACTGGTTAATATGCTTAACCGCATAACCGCATGTACGGTAGGTGTTTCGGATATTAGCACGGACTGAGAAGATTTCAAACAATATTGGATTGTTGGTAGGTGTTTAGGAGTAGCTTCGACTGGCTGATCCCTGTTGTGACGTGACCAAAACATTGTGAATGAGGTTAAAAATCAATTCAAGATGGCGGACAGTTCCTCGATTTAGGTAGCTAAGAATATCTCCTGAAGTAAAACAGATATGAAACTTTGCAATAGACTTCTATACACTGTTTTAGAGTCTCTTTAAAATGAGACAATTTTTTGTTGCCATTTTCCTTTAAATTATTAATAAAGTCTAAAAATTATAGACAACATTTCAGAGGTATTTTTATTTGTGATCATGATAGTATTTGTACACTGTATAAATTTATTGCTTAGATAGTGAAAGCTCCTGTGGTTTTATGTTCATATATGTATTTACAAATAGATATACAGCGTATATACTATACTTACACAATTTTTAACATTTTTTAACAATTTCTATTCAGGCACCTTTTACTACAGGGTGTATAAAAAAAGTAGACAAATATGAAATCGCTGTCTGTTTCGCAAAGCGCCTCAATGTACGATGTTTTGTATTAAAAGAGATTGTTTTGGTACTTATAATCTAGAAAAACCCGGAAAAATGAGAAATTTAAAACTTCAATACCCGAAAGGTTCTGTCTTTTACGGCAATTTAAATATGCCTTGCGCACAAAACTTAAATGCTTAAAAGTATTTTTGACTTGGTAGGTGGAAAATTTGCTGGGTGTTGTATTACTGTATAAAATTTCAGAAAATTTACTAGAGTCTAAGCTGTTCAAAAAGTCGCGCAAACTTCCATATTTTTAGCAAAATTAGCTTTGTGCATGTTTAATTTGTGTATTTACTTAATTTGCATACAACTCCCAAGGGACATTTAATTAAAATTGGAACATTTTTTTCAGAAAAACAATTCTTATTGAGAAAAATATACGTTCGCACGACGTTTTGAATGGCTTAAACTCAAATTTCTTGAAATTTTGAACAGCAATAAAACACCTAACAAATTTTCTACCTACCAACTCAAAATTACTTTCAAGTCTTTAAGAGGCTGTCTCTGAACCGACCGGTGATTCCAAATTGAAAATCAACCATATCCCATATTTTTGTCATTTGTTAGGCTTACTAAATATACCTTGAAATCATAATCAGAATTTTTCCACTTCTGTATTTTCCTGAGAAATTTATGTTTTTGTCCTCACGCCAAACAATAGCGATTTTTTCGCTTCAGTTAATGCGTAAATGCACAGTCGTGCGAAGAAATCTTTGAATTATTTTTATATATCTTTAGAAATCACTGTTCCAACTTCACATCACTGATTTTATTTGGTTCGAAACGCATTTAATTCATAGCTTAATCAGGGTATGCTTTTGAGCTATTTACCATTATCGGCTGTGCTGTTAAAATTAGCTTATTACGAAATCGTTTTACCAAAAAGTGGAACCGCTTACAAACTCTATCTCCGATTGGTTTGGAAGTGCCATAGACGAACTATACACGGTGAGTAAAAAAAAACTGATGCCCTTTCAAATTCAAATTAGCCGCGAATTTCATCACGGAACTTTAAGTATTCCCATAGGTATACAGAGAACAGATCGTGACTAAGTACACAGTACAGGATGAGTAAAAAAACTGATACTATTGAAATTCAAACTAGCAGCATTGCATTCTTGCAATTTGACAGACGTTGATCTATTGAAATTCAAACTGGCAGCATTGCATTCTTGCAATTTGACAGACGTTGATCTAAAACAAAATCTAATTCCCAGTGGAAGTTAAATTTTATGTGTACTGTGTACTAAATCATGATCTGTTCTCTGTATAGCCGTGGAAATACACCGTAATGAAATTCGCAGCTAATTTGAATTTGAAAGAGCATCAGTTTTTTTTACTCACCCTGTATTCTTATCGAAAAACATTTGTGGGGAAGTAATTCAAAGACATTTTAATCGCGGCACAAAGTTTACTGTTTTTATTAAATTAGGCTGAAACCGGAAGTGACAAACCAGACACTATTTATAGCATATTTATTCTCTTGTGTATACTTTGGAGAATAGAATGCTTTTAAATGTTTATGAATAATATTTTCATTGGAATATTAAGATTTGATATATTGTCTAGGTAATGCCGTGAACGTATAGGTAAACAACTGAAATAATCCAACTCAACTTATATAATCTTTGACTTTGCTAACTCAAGTCCACTCGTGCGCGGCAAATTCAATGCGGTTGTAAAAAACTTAAAAACATTTTGTCGTTTTTGTTTACTCTATTAATATATTTATAGAATAATATATTTGTGGCCGGTTGCATGTTCGAAACGTAAATAGAGCAATTCAATGGTTAGTTCCTGATATAATCTTAGACACTATAATTTGTATTAAACTTTAAAAAAATGTTCAGTTTCTAAAATCGCTCATCAAGTTTTACTTATGGACAGAGGCACTGGAAGATAGATCGATGATTGGGGGGGGGGAGGGCACGTATTCATATATAGGTGTTCTGCGTAATTAGTTCCTTTTGAAATCGTAATTTAGATTTCAAAATAAATTGTTTTCACAGTCTGTGAACACGAATAATTATGAACATGTGCCCACCCCCCCCCAATCACGATCTTCCGGCGCCCCACCCCGCTTATAGTTAGACATTTTCAATTGAGATTTCAACTTAATTATTGTAAGTCTATAAACCATCACTGTTTGTGCAGAGTATCACTCATCAGTATGTCACCAGTTATTCGTCGGTACTTGAGCAGCGCTGGCATTCACTAATCATTTCTCCAACTTTGAAAAAAGGGTCAGACTTTCGATCTCTTGACTTGAATGGTATCTCGAAATGCTCACATATGCTTTTCAACATGCCAACATTAAATAGACGAAGTTTATCATTTTTGTAATATTGACATAAATCATAAACGTCATAGATGATAGGGTGCTGAATTCCTATTTGACACAAAACGTTGTTTACTTGGCAAACCCTCTCCTCAATTTCTACTTCTGAATCATCTACGTCTTCAATTGGGTCAACAGCCTTCTCATTCTCCATTTCTCTTCTCTTTTTTTCTGGCAGCAGAAAGACGAGAAAACAAGCTTTTGATTTGGTTTGATGTCAGCCATTCCTCGCGAGAAAATCGTCTCTCGTTATTTTCATTTCTACACTTACGCATGTCAGCTTCTACGTCACTCGACTTGAATTTACAACCAGTTTGCTCACCAATATCAAACTTTGCTATCAAATAATTGCGTACATTCGTACTGAATCGGGAAGATGAACTGAACTTGCTTAGAGCCCAGCCCATTTTGTTTTCTGGGGCTGTGACTTGTCGACGTGACAAATATGTCACTTGCATCTGATTGTTTTCATTTGTGATTAATATCGATAGTTTGAAATTTTTCGGACCATTTCTTTCTCAAGCTGTCGCACAGTGTCTCGTTTTCAAGAGTATCGGTGTGTTTTCCCGCACTGAGATGAATTTCTAGATTTCTGAAACATTTGAATACTTTTTTGCATCCTGGAACGGTACACTCAATTAAATCGGAATCGTCTTCCACTACCATTTGTTTGTCTTCTTTTATGGTCCTCCTATCAAACTCAAGAAATCCATTATCTTCCTCAATGTCTGTTTGTTCTTGCTTTTCGACAACAATATCTGAGAAGGGAATGAATTTTTTTTCCCGATACCATATGCTTCTCTGACTCTAAGACCTTGTTCTTCTATCTCAAAATTGCGAAAACTGTTGAAGTCTTTCATAGATTTTACCTCAGCTGACATCTTTGACACGTCTACCGAAGCAGTAACTCCACTGACGGGATGCTCAAGTAGTGCTTTTCTCATGTCTTTTGCACTTAAAGGACAATGGCACTAAAATTTTTTATTGCCCAGATTAAAAGTGTTACCTTTTCTGGTAATCAATATAATATTAAAACCTCATGGATCGTTTTCGTTCCGGAGTTATTTGCATGTTATTTGACTGATAATTTACTTCTTGGCGGCAATCTTGGCTCGTATTTTCGAAAAATTATCTTTGCGCCACATGACCAGAATGACGTAGATGGTTGGGTAGAATCAAAACACGCAATATATTTTATTCAGTGTCTGTCGAGATTACGAACGTTTTGTAAAGAAATTATTACTTTTAAACCATTGTTATGGAAAATATTCGCGAGAACCAAATAGGAGAAGTGTTACCGTACCAATATGAGCCAGAAGTAGGGGGAAAAGGCACCAATATAAGCAATGAAAGCGACTCGGACCGAGAGAGCAATTCGTCGTCCTCGAGCGAAGAAATCGATCAAGAGTTCGAAACAGCAAATGCATGGCGCCTTCAAACTCTTAGCTGGTGTAAATGTGGACATTGCACTATATCAAAAAAATTGATTGAATGTTTTTGTTGCCATGAGAAAGCGTTAGAGTACCACGAGTATTATGATCTTCTTGACCATTGTGAAACACAGGGACATAAGTGCGTGACGTTACACCCAGACTTTCAAGACAACATGCTGCCAGAAAGTGTTTTAAAGATAGATGTATGTTGCTATCTCGAAGAAAACTGGCCACTTGACGACCAAGATCTGGAACGGGTACACAAATTGTATCGACTGGTAGCGTACCAGCGATGTTCTCGCTGGGTTTTCCAGATTTTACGTGTCACTATGAACGTTTGCATAAGTGCATGCACACAGAAATAATTGAATGTTCTATTATTTGTTTTGTATATTAAACTTGCTTATTTAGTTTACAGTCAAACATGGCAAATACACACAAAGGAAACATAACATTTGTGTATAATGCGCTAATACTCTGTTTGTTGTGATGCTGGAGCTGGTGACATGCTGACATATATAGATTATAGATTATATAGTGTATACTTTCAAAGCTGGTCATGAACAAGGCTATTCTTCAAGACTATTTTAGTGCATATTTTATGTTTCGCGTAACAATTTTTGCAACGAAGCATGTATATGCACGTTGGAAAATAATTATTGTATATTTTTGTAGTATGTTATAGAATTACACACCATTGCCTTTATTCAGTCAATGTCTGTACACTTCTCACAGCACAAATATATTTACATTACGGCCGAAAATGCATCTACAATCTAGTTTTGGTACATTACTATACAATACTTCACTTAATAAATCAAATTGGGATGCATTTGTATGTTTTAGTTGAGCCTTTCTTTGATCTTTCAAGCTTATCGCATTGTAGCTTTTTTTGTTGGATTTGCGCTTACCCAGCCATCTACGTCACATGCATAAATTAGCATACGCGGAATTTGTTCAAGATGGCGCCCGGCAGTTAAAATTTCGCGAATGTTACTTCGATATTTCTTCACAACTATATGCCGTAGAAAGGTAAAAATACGAAATTAAGTATTCCATAGGGGAACCTGATAAGTCTGACCAATAAAAATTTTTAGTGCCATTGTCCTTTAAAATATCGTGGCCCTCGTTACAATATCTTCGAATCGTTAGTTTCATTGGGCATAATATCCGATCACAGATGTCTTTACCATTTTGTGGTTCAGAGTAGTCGTAACTAACTATCTTTACCCCGACTCTGTTCCCGATGTCTTTTAATGATGCTATTAATAAATTGTTATGATAACATCCAGCTTCGTCAGACCGTATATAAACATTTTTTATGCTGGGATGTCGTTCACAAACATTTTTTAAAAGATTCTCAAGGATTGATGCGACAGCATAACAATGTTGGGAGCAAGAATCTATTAAATGTATGTACGTTGAGACTTCAACCTCAGCTGTTTTGTTATTTTTTATAATTACACTACTTACATGCCAACTGATACCTTTTTCCCATACCAGTCGTACTGCTTTTCTCGGTGCTTCAACTGCAGGAATTTGATTGCCCAATCAATGACAATTAGAGCCCAATTTTTGCCAAGCGATGATAGGACCTTATGTTTTGCTGCTTCTTGATTGCATGATCTTAGAACATGGCATTTCCAATTAAAAATGTTTTATTTTGCACGTTTTAAGTCATAAAGCAAGTCGTCTCTTTGTTCACAGAAGAAAAATTTATTAGAATTCTTTTGAATCGTATCGTCGATATCACTGATCATCTGTTTCAAGCCCACGCATCTCTCACAAAAAAGCAAATGCTCGTGATCGCACGACTCCTGGAGCAATTTATCTGATGGATCACATAGCGCAAAACACCGACAATGATCAGGACATGGACTTTCTTCGTTGCAGTGGACTAAATAATCAGACTTCAAATATACTTTGTCGGAATTTAATTTATGTACAGTTATTTCAGCCCATTTTTTTCTTACGCTTAGTTCTTCCATTTCGAAAACGATTTGTTCCAGCTTTTCGAAACCTAAAGAACCGTTGACAGCGATATTGTCAACACCGTGCAACGATTTCCTCTCACTTGCTTCCCTGATTTTCAAGGTCCGGAAAAGTGTGGCGCGACTGAGTGGCATGACTTTTTGCTCATCGCAATGTTGCATGTATTAAGAGATCAGTGTTGATCTTGTTACATTGCGTATTACATTGGGCATTGTTAGCTTTGATCTCGAATCTAATTTGATCTTTCTTGTTCAAAACGCCACATCTTGGTAGGTACGTACGTACGTACGTACGTACGTACGTACGTACGTACGTGCGTACGTGCGTACGTGCGTACGTGCGTACGTGCATACGTGCATACGTGCATACGTGCATACGTGCATACGTGCATACGTGCAAACGTGCATACGTGCATACGTGCATACGTGCATACGTGCATACGTGCATACGTGCATACGTGCATACGTGCATACGTGCATACGTACATACGTGCATACGTACATACGTACATACGTACATACGTACATACGTACATACGTACATACGTACATACATACATACATACATATATATATATATGTATATATATATATATATATATATATATATATATATATATATAAATATATATATATACACATATATACACATATATATATATATATATATATATATATATATACATATATACATATATATATATATATATATATATATATATATATATATATATATATATATATATATATATATATATATATATATATATATATATATATATATATATATATATATATATATATATATAAAAGATAGTGCAGTAATAACCGTTGGCAGAGTGCTCAATGGTAGACCAGTGCTTTGTACTTTTAATATATGACAACGCACCTTCAACCACCAATATTAACACCTTATGTCTTATTTTCTGATGTACATGTAACTTACGTGATCCAATATGAACGGTTTTATCGTACAAGGTTTGAATTTCTTTTGCCGTCTGTAAATTAATCACGCGTTTTCCTTTAATGTTTCGCGGATGACCTCGATGGATAGGATAATGACAAGATCTAACTGGGCGCCAAAACCTTCCAAGGCTATGACGGTGTTTGGGGCAGATTTTCATATATTCCAGTTCCTTGTCGGTGAGGTGAAATAAGCCAGCTCGAGCTAATACAAGCTGATATTCCGCGAGACATTCTCGTGATAGATGACAACCGGCAAGATGACCACTTACGTCGTCATTGCAACCAGGAAGCGAGACATAAGCTGATGTGCAACGATCACTTCCACATTCGCCAATATTACGATCATGCAGAAAGCATTCTTCTTCCATAATTCATTCAATTATTATACTTTAATTTTGTAATTTATCGCGTGAGATGAGAAATATCACTTGGAAACGACTTTGGTCTTACACAAGGAAACGACTTTGGTCTTAGACAAGGATACGACTTCTTTCTAGACAACGCAGGTCTAGACAAGTGGCGACTAAGGGTAAGCAGAAGAAACCTATATATAACTAACCGAGTTATATATATTTTGCTAATTATAGACGCTTGCTATATCAGATAATATATAAAGATATATATAAATATATATATATAGAGAGATATACGCGTCACAAAATCATCCACTTTAATCATATATATGTTTTAATCAAAGTTGCCGTAGGAAATAATCAATTTTTACTCAGTTTAAATCACTCAGAAATAATCAGTTAAAATTAAAAAATTTCCAAGTTTATTTAATCTTGCGTATAGGAATTGCTACAGTTGTTTACCCAGACATTCCCGCCGGTCACAAGTCAGTCGCTCCAATATAAGCAACCTGAGAAATGTTTATTTTACTATTCCGATATAAATATTATTCATAAACATTTAAAAGCATTCCATTTTTTGAAAGAAAGCACAATGTATACACCAGAGAATAAATATGCTATAAATAAGGTCTGGTTGTCACTTCCGGTTTCGGCCGAATTTGGGTGAAAATAGTAAACTTTGTGCAGCAATTAAAGTGCACCTAACCCCAAAATTTTTTTTAATGAAATCTGAAATATTATGATTTTAGATGATTTTTGGTGAAAACATTTTTCAAATTTGATAAATTCTCTGCCCGCAAGCGACGCTGAAATCTTACCTGTTTTGATTCACGGCCGCGCCATAGGAGTTTGGGGAGAGTTAGGTCTGTGGCGTAAATTCCGGACAGTGTACTATTACGGTGTAATATAGAATATCGAAGTGTTGAGACATCCAGGACAAGGAAACGTGTTTTTTTTCGGGAAAAGTGGCAAATATCTTCAAGTTCTTCCGAATTCGAGTCATTTAACCATTCGTATGGTGCAGATGTGAGAAAGTACTCGGATTACGAGAGAAAAGTTCAACTCTCATCCGAATGTGTCTAGGCAAAGCGAAGCCTACTCGTCAGTCGACAGAGGAAGTGCTATATATGGTAATTCAAATCGCCGATGCTGAGAAATGATATAAATAAATGACCGACTTAACGGAGCTGTAGAAATAAGTGAATGGTTATATACCAGTTATTATGGGTATCGCACGAATCACAGAAGGGTATTTTAATAAAGTATAAAACAATATAAAACAGTAACTACATGACTGAAATTAGGGTATGTTGCGCTTAAATATGAGAGACTAGAGCAACTAAATATGAGCATAGGTTTGATTGCAGACTTTCCTGGCCCTACTGTCGCTTTGTTTACAAACATTTTCTACTATAATCGTACTGATGATAAGAAGTTACTTAGTTTTTGCCTTCTGGTAGTATCACAGATTTACAGTGCCATGTCTTATTATAGATACCTGCAAAATGTGTTATACCAAGTGTTTATGCCTGCCTGTGCGTATATAGCAAAACCAGGAAGCAATTTCCAGTATTGGCAGTAAATAAAGACGAAAAATATGCAGAACTGGGAGTGGATGATCATAAAAGCTGACTTTTATTTTAACTGTGCTGCATGATTATTTAACATTTAAATTATTTGAATTTGCAAAACATTTACTAACAATGTCAATATCTGTAGTATGTTCCTACACGGGCATTCCAATACTTGACCAAGCTGACAACAATAGCCATAACAAAGCTAATACCAAAATATTTTAGCTTGATCTGGTGTGGGAGAACTCAGTGTAGGAATATCTAAAATTATTGTTAATTTTACATGAGCAATTTAGTATTAATTTCTTGATGTCAATGCATGTTCTGTTATTCATAATCAATATTTACAAAACCAACAATGTCAATGTGAGCTCAAATATATATTCCTAAGCAATACATACCCAAATAGGATATGGTTTTGATGATGTTAGAAGTAAGTTGACCTTATAATTTCAATTAATTGAATAACTTAAAAAGTTCATAGTATGGTTTGGGGCAACTTGCTAGTGAGTTTGGAGAAACCAACCAGTAAGTTGCTGTTTTTAGATTGTTGTAATAGAGTAATTTAGAGTATTGTGCTGATCGAAACCTTGATCATAACCCCAAATATAAAGCAAACCCTTGTTGCCCATGAAAGCACCATAAATCCATGTTGTGGCCAACTTGAATAGGACTGGGGGTGAACATCTGCAAGAATGGGGCAAATATGTACACAAGTATCCACCAGATACCCACTGTTCAATGTAAACCTCAATGTAATTTGATTTGCAAATTAGTTAATTCACTAATAAAAGGGCAAAGAATTTGCCAATCCCTGGGTAAGCTCGACATAGTCCTAGGGGGACTATGGAAATATGGGTTACATTGATTAGTGAACCACCCTCTAAAATGCAATTCATACATGTGGTGGATTGTTTAGATTTCAGAAATTAACCACAATCAGAGGGTTTTATAATTTATTTAAATAATCACATTTCTTGCATATAAATTATTTACATGTGCTCCCATGAAAAAGAAATTGTCTTGTAAATATGATTTTTTGTCCTTGGGCAATCTGCAGGTTTTAAACTTCATGGGATTTTTGAATACACTGTATTTTGGTGGTTGCTTTTTTTACTCTTTCTTTTCAGTGTGACTTAAAGTATTATCAAAATAAAGTGAGCAACTAGCATAGGCCCCTTTGGGGGGGGGGGGGGGGAGGCGAATATGAATTTGCCTGACTCGTGCCGAAGGCATGAGAGCCTCCAGGGTGGTCCGGAGCCTTGCTCCCCTGGAAAATTTTGAAAAATAGAATCTCTTTAATGCCATTTCCTGCATTTTGGTGTGTGTTTTTATGCATGGAGCAAGTGACAAATGAAAGGAGAATATTAGGAATATTAGTGAAACAAAACATGAACAGGAAGATTGCCCGACTCTTAAGTAAAAATTGCCCAACTAATTAATATTTCTGACTAAACTGCTGAAAGCTGCCCCGCCCCCCCGCCCCGTACGCCTATGGCAATTAGTATTAAAGTAATAAAATCATTCCCAAGAATTTGCTTGCACAGCAAACGCAGTACATGCTGTGGTTGGATGGAGATTTTGTGGCACAATCTTGTTACTCCTGGCTTCTTTTTTCCACACTGCTTCACGCTTTCACTCTAAACTGATTTTGTAACATCATGTTCATTAGCAGCGGAGTTTTGTACTTTTGTTTATTAGTTCCTTTGCTGCATTCGCAAGCTGTTCTTTGCTGGCTTTCAAGAATGTTTGGAGTATGTCTACCACGTAACATAGACAAATTGAGGGCAGTACGTACACTATGGCATGAAATTTTACAGTAATCACAATGCTCAATAGTCAAAGTGTCCAATTACATTACCATTCTATAATCTTTATGTATCGATTTTCGCCAAAGGGCGAAGGCTGTCGCTCTTCGATCGATGTTGGATAAACTGTGGAGAATACCGAGATTTCTATCTCATCTCTTTTTAGCTATCGATTTGCAAGATCTTTCTCGTGGAAATTCCCGTAACAATACGAAAAGCCTTCAATAAAAACTGACCGGCCCGCAGGTCTCCAATTCGCGCGCGTTCCACTAACAAATTCTGCCCATTATTTCTTTCTTTTCATCGAGATAAGGGATAGCATGGATGTAAATTCTTTCTTTAACATTTCTAGTGGCATTAGAACCGTATATGACACACATTTCAGGCAACATTTCTTCTGAATTGAGTCAACAACAACTGCGCTACATGTAAATACTACAGGAAAGCTTTTGTTGATGTCCGGAATTTACGTCACACATTAGCCACCAGACTGCTACAATAGATGCGTGGTTGTGAACCAAAATGGCGGCAATTTTAAATTAAATTCCGATATTTAACAAAGGCTTACGACTACAAAATTGATCTAAATTCAGTTTTTTTTCGCCAAAAATCTTCTAAAATCACAAACTTTCAGATTTCAATGGAAAAAAATTTGGGGTTACGTGCACTTTAAATGTTCTTTGAATTATTTCCCCACAAATATTTTACGATAAAAATATAGTACACCATTGGCACTTCCAAACCAATTGGAGATACAGTTTGTAAGTGGTGCCACTTTTGGATGAAACGATTTCGTGAGAAGCTAATTTTAACAGCATAGCCGAAAACATAAAATTCTTGCCTAGGGTGTAGGCTTGCGCACGCTTAACAATTGACCATTAATTTCAAAATCCTTCCAATTATTCTTCAAATCCCACACATGTTTTGATAGTTCAGTCTCTCATGAGTGTCGAGGGTGTTTAAAAGACTTTATATGGTTGCGATATCTTTACTTGAATGCGTTTGATATCATTCCTATGCACGTTTTTACTGTTCCGTTATTCTGTGACTTTATTTGAGCTTTGTACACGATATTTTTGGATAAACATTTTCCATCAAGTGAACATTCTTTCACACTTTTACAGTTGCATTGGGCGGAAGCTGGTGGATCATTTGACAGGAGCTTGTGGTTGTAATTAGAGATAGCTGATTCGTTATTTTCCATGCATGAATAACTCACTTTTACGTTGTTTCGGTTGAATATTTTATGCAGAGGGTTTGAAGGTGGGAAGTGTTTATCAATGAGTTTCAGGAAAGTTTTACCGACATTGGTTTTCACGGATTTGCTAAAGGGGGGATTGAACAATATATATATATATATATGAATAGGTTTTGATTGTCATGCCTGGATTTATTATGTCTGTTGGCTGGTTTATTTAACCCAAAGAAAAGGACTTCTTCAGGCAAATTGTAAGATTATTTATTATAAAATCCTCAGACGTTTCGCCGGTTAAGGCTTCATCAGTGAGTACAATAATCTGAATAATAAAATCGTCCTCTATATATACATGCATTTGTCGCTTGATTGAAGCTATAAAACTAAAATGTTAACAAAAATGTTAATTTAAGTTCTAAGTTAAAAGAGTAATTGTTTTTATATTTTTGATTGTACCATAAGGCATGTTCGAAGCCTGATTGTTCCAATTGGTCAAATTAGATATTGATATTACGTTCTGCACAACCATTCATAATTCTGTCCGAATAATTCCGAATCTCGAGTGCTTCGATCACTTCTCGCTCATACCGGTAATTTATATTTGAATGGAGGATTTTCCAACTTATTGTCGACTCGCTTTGTGGGTCAATATTATGAGTTCTAAGGTGTACATGAACTGTTTGTTTATCCATTCTTAGGTGCTCCTTTATCCGTGATCGTATTGTTCTTCCGGTTTCTCCCACATAGACCAAATGACAATGTAGGCAATTAATAAGGTAGATTGTATTCTTAATCTTACATAGATTAGTTTTAATTGCTAGTTTACAAGTGTCACAGTTATCTGGGCAATTTAACTTCTCTTTACGTCCTTTTCTTTGGTTTAAATAAACCAGCCAACAGACATATATATATATATATATATATATATATATATATATATATATATATATATATATATATATATATATATATATATATATATATATATATATATATATATATATATATATATATATATATATATATATATATATATTATATATATATATATATATATATATATATATATATATATATATATATATATATATATATATATATATATATATATATATATATATATATATATATATATATATATATATATATATGTTTGTTTATCCATGCATCACCCACACATCGACTCAGCAATTTCGTTGATATAATATTGAAACCTTTGTGCAAGCACGTACCAAGTTATATAAGGGACGACTTTGATTTCCTGAACCATATACCAAACAAAGTAACCGAGGATACCATATTGGTTTCCTTCGACGTGATAAGTCTGTACACCAGCATTCCTCACGAACTGGGATTAAAAGCAATAGAACACTTTTTGGATAATTTCCCCACAACTCTACAGCGACCCTTCTCGAAAGAATTCATATTGAAAGCTATTTCTATTGTACTCAAAGAAAACACATTTAAATTTGACGGAAAGAATTATAAACAAGTACAGGGAACGGCTATGGGAACAAAAATAGCACCAACATACGCCACTCTCGTAATGGGCTTCCTAGAAAAACAGTTGTACCAAAGAATCGAGGAGAAATACGGAGAAGCGACCAAAACGGAATTTATTAAGAACTTCAAACGATTCTTGGACGACTGTTTTATATTCTGGCAAAAATCACGAGCAGAAGTGGAAATATTGTTCAACATGCTCAACAACATCAACCCAAAAATTCAATTCACAATGGAATTCAGCTTCGAAAAACTCCCATTTTTAGACATACTGATCTGTAAAGAGAACACAGAAATACATACGGATATTTATTACAAAGGAACAGACAGTCACCAATATCTAGACTTTTTTTCATGCCATCCAAGACATGTTAAACAGAATATACCGTATGCATTAGCAAGAAGAATATGCACCATTGTAACAAAAGCCGACATCAGAAACATTCGACTGGGAGACTAGAAACCTTTCTAACCAACCAAAACTACCCAAAGAAACTTATTAATAATGGAATCGAGAAAGCAAAAAAACTAACAATTGAGGAGCTACGTAATCCAAAGAAAAAATCAGACAACAACAACAAAACTCTCCCATTGGTCATTACTCACAACCCCAATAACCCACAAATCGTAAATATGGTTAGACAGAGCATGAACTTCTTGCGACACTCAAAGAAAATGGAGTCAACACTCAAAAATACTGATCTCATTGTAAGCAGAAGACAACCAAAAAACTTAAAACAAATTTTAACGAAAGCAGAATTTTCAAACAGCGCGATCAAGAGGGAAGTAACAAAGTGCAATGAACCTAGATGCGGGACATGTAACATCATCGTAACAGGCGATTCCCTAATCCTGAAAGGCAATAAAACGTGGACTATACACTCCCCAATGTCATGTTTAAGCAGGGACGTGATTTATATTATCATTTGTTCAAAATGTCAAGACTACTACATTGGTCAAACTCAAAATCTACGAAATCGCGTAACTCTACACAAGGAACAGATAAAACACGAACAGTATAGACATCTACCGGTAAGCAAACACCTCCACAGATGCAACAACGGAATGTTCAGAATAATGCCGATTTACCAATGTTCGAACAATAATAGAATTGAAAGGGAATCTAAAGAAAGTAACATTATATCAATCCTCGGACCAAAGCTTAATGCATGTAATTAAACACCATTCATAACATTCCAACAATGACGTAATACATGAAATATTTCCGTAAACAACATCGTTATGAATATAAAAGATACAATCACACTCGTACACCTCATATAGCACCTGAAGAGCTTTTAGCGAAAACGTTTGTGCAATAATATTGTAAATAAAAAGATTTTGAAACGAGTGAGTTATGTTTATTTTTTGTTGACTAATCAAACTATTCTTATATATATACTTATATATATACATATATATATACATATACATATATATATATATATACATACATACATACATACATACATACACACATACATATACATACATATACATACATACATATATACAGGGTGCATAAAAAAGTAGACAAATCTGAAATATATATACATATATATCAGGGTTGCCAAATTGCATGCATAAATTAGCCAAACTTTCAACAATGCTCTTTGTTTTTCATTGTATTTGCCTATTGTTTTCTTTGTTTTTGTGACAGCACTAATGATGGTTTGGCTTAATTATTCAAGAAATCTGGCAACCCTGATATATATAGGCGAGACCATAGAATTTTTCCTCTGATTGACCCTCTGCCCCTGAGTCTCCTGACACATCTGTTGTCATTCTCTCAATATAAACATTGTCATCTTCAACTTCCATCATATAACTCGCGACGAAATTGTTTTCTGATTCGCCTTGGCTGTCATTTTAGAATCAGCAAAAAACTCGATTAAAACATTTTTTAACTCTCTCTGTAGTATAAAAGACTAGTTTGCAATCAATGCGTGTTCCCCGTGTGACGTCACAAGAGCATACTAGCCCCGTTGTTTTATGCTCACGGTATTTTGAAAAATCGCCAACTTCAGGCCCCTGAAAGTCCAGAAAGATGAAATTTTCGACCTTTAAAATATATTGCAAATCTTCTTAAAATCACCTAAACTATTGAAATATGTAAATTCCCCAACCATGACATAACAAGCTCTTAACCAGTAAGTGGAGTCTATTGCTTGCCAAGAATTTCTGCCGGTGCTCTTAGTTCTGCGTTAGTTGATGTCGTACCCAAGAGACCTCTGAACCAGACATAATAGTTAACCTGCACCGAAGAGCGAGAACGAACGAATATACCAGTATGCAAATTGTTAAATTCAAATCATGAAATGAGATTGGTTCTCGTATAGGTAAACATGCACGAATTTACAAAAGTGAAAGAAGCGAGTGCGACGCCAGCGCTCCAAACTCTCGAAAAGATTGAGAAAACACCATAATTTATGTTATGGTTTTATCATAATTTATGTAAGAATTACAATGAACGTGCTGGGTATAACATACCGGCCTGTGTTATAGTACGTGTGTTGTGTGCTGCAGTAAGACAATAGACATGAAAATCGCGTCAGGTATCAAATTTTAACACATGTAAGTGTGCTGGTTGACGCAAAGAAAATGTTACTTTGCACAGCTTAACGCTTGAACAAACCCCAACAGTAACACACGTTTGCCCAAGCACGGCTTTCCAACAAACTATGTGCCGTTTTAGCACGTTTTTACAATATAGCACAGCTTTGAAAGGAAACACATCTTTTAAAAACCTAGCTTGTTGGAAAAACATATCTTTTTCAAATAACATGATTACACGACAAGGGAATTTGATATATTGTTGAAGCTCACTTTACCTGCCCTATAACATTCAACGCCTGCATCCTCGAAGTGACTGCAATCGTGGACTCCAAACCGACCATGACGGCAAGAAAACAGACTTTCTTCATTTCCAGTGCAGGCAACATCATCTAGCCAAATTCGCCCGCTCCCATTAGGAACCTGATCTCCTTGAAGAGGTCTGACAGCAGTTTCATACCCAAGTTGACGACACGCAACCATAGCGTCACTCATATCCCATGAATCATCGCACACTGTTCCCCACACTCCATCAAAATATACCTCAACACGACCAATACCATTCGCACTGAACGGTCCTTGTAACCTGATTATGAGGGCTAATGCTAAAAATTCAAACGGAATTTCTAAATGAATGACGGAAATGAGAAAGATTTGGTACCATAACGTTCAATCCAGCTGGGAAGAATACACGCGCATAAACCCTTCCAGCATCCCCGACTGCAAACATCCTTCTAACAAGGACTTTTTAACATTCTGCATGGTTTTCCAGACACGCGCACACGTTAACTGCATGCATGCCAGCACAATTTTCATGCAATAATTAAAACTTGGGAAAGAATCCCAAAAAAGATGAAGAAATATTTTATTTACAACGTATGATGACCGGTTCTCCTTCTGGCGTGTTGAACTTAAGTGTCATTGACTAAGAAAGGCGGGCAGAGTCAAAAGATGGGGTTGGCCAATCGTCTTCAAATTACTGCCATTTGATAGGTGTATGGTGTTGGAGACTGGTGTCTAATTGTAATTAACATATATTCGGTTTAGCTAGTTAATTAGCTGACATTTAATGCTGCCATGTACGACGTAGGAGCCTCGACACGGCTCTGTATATAAGGATGTGAGATCAGTGTGTAAAGGGAGATAGATAGTGAGTTTGTGAGTTGAAGCCCGTGCGCTATTGTTTTGTGTAGTTTAATAAATACATTTAAAACTATCAAGTGAATGATTTAGTCGAGGACTACAGTTTCGACATAGTACTTACAAGAATGGCCAAGTTTCATGGTTAACAGATTTTTAATTTACGAGATCAGCCCCCTCCCCCTTCAATCTTTGCTCCAAAAATCTCATTAAGGTGGCTCCCTACAGTAGCATAAAATGTTAGGCTTTTCAAGACGCATCAGCTTGCAACGAAATTTGTACTGACTACATTTGAAACAGGGCAATGTGAGTGCTTTCAGGAAAGATATGAAGGTCCTTTAATGTGCATACCTGTACATAGAAAAATAGAAACAAAATAAGTACACAATGTACTTATCGATTGCATAAGAAAAGTGGACTATATGTTCGTATCGTTCAGTTTTGCATGCGAAATTGTAGTATTTATCACCGTTTGACCTTGTATCACGATGGTTTACTTGGAAGACTTTATTTGGTAGTAGATGGTGTAATTTGTGCTCAGGGTTTAACGCAGATATAAAGCAGACAAGTTCACTTAACGAAATTTTGTGAAAGCTCCTGAATACAGGCCTATATCTTGAAAAATATTACACTAAATTAAAAATGTGAACACGGTTTTGTTCCTCTGCTATTGTTCAACAATCAGATAAAACGTGCGCGGTGCATTTCTGTTTTTGGGTGACAATTTCAGAATATTTCATTCTCTGTAGAACACCAAAAAGTATTTGGTGGAGTTTTTCTCCGTTCTCTTTTATGGTTCTCCGCCCCCATGTTATGTTTATCCGGCTGCTGTTATCACTTCAACTGTAAGCCAATGAGAATAAAACAGTTAACTGTTTAGCTGCAGGGTTTTTCGGAGCAATAAACCTATAATCAGCTTATCATAACCACTGATCACAACATGCGCAAGAAACCTGATAGAATTTCTTTGGATTATGCAAAGTAGGTAAAGCTGCAGGGGTTAGGATATGGGGCGGATACGGACGGACGAACGAACGAATGGCGAACGGATAGATGGCGGACGGACGGACGGACGGATAGCACGTTTTCTCGCAAAATGTAATTTAAAGGTGATATCCGCGTTTTATCCAAAAGGTTAAAACGTGGATATGCCTTTTAAACGCACAATTTGCGCATTTTAGGCCACATTCGCATTTTTACTTTTGCCTAAAACGCAGATATGCCTTTTAAAAGGACAATTTGCACATCATAGGCCATATCCGGATTTTATCCTTTTGGATAAAACGTGGATATGACATTTAAAAGGAAAATTCACGCATTTCAAACAGGGTTGCCAGATCACTGCATTTTTGAGGCCAAATCATCATTAGTGTAGTCAAGTAAACAAAGAAAAAAAAAGGCAAGTACAAAGAAAAACAAAGAGCATTGTTGAAGATTTGTCCTCAAAAATGCAGTGATCTGGCAACCCTGATTTCAAAGCATATCTGCAATTTTTCCTTTTGGATAAAACGCGTATATCACCTTAAAATTACATTCAGCGAGAAAAAATGCTGTCCGTCCGTCCGCCATCTACTCGTCCGTCCGTCCGCCATCCGTATCCGCCCTTTATCTTAACCCAAGCTGCAGGACCATCTGTATCGACCAAACGAAAATGTAAAAATTGGTCTGTGAATTAAGAAGAATTATGTTTATACTTAAATAGACAGCAAACAAGTTCTTCTCGAGGACATGGTAGCTGTTGGAAAAGAACAACACTGAGTTATTGCTGTTCCGAGCACTAATATAATACCGGATTATTAAATCAATGAATTTATTAATGTCGACTCGTATTATAATTTTACAATAAAACTACACCTCATTAGTAATTCAAGAATGTCAGAGATTTTATACCTTAGGCAGGCGCCTAACTTGCCTAACACTGAATAAGCCCATGTAACTTGTAATTTACTCACAAGAGAAATGTACGGTTGAAGTGTGATATATGATAAATAACACTTAAACAAACTGGACACAACATTAACACATAGGTTTTAAATATCAGTCTGTCTGCACCATATCAAGTATAATTTCAACCTTCCCGTCAAAAAATCGTACACATTAAATTTTCGCTAATATCTCAGTCGCATTTTATTTTGTTTTTTAAAAATTTGCGGCAATTAAAAGATCTCCAGCCCCTTAATATGAATCAGTAAAAATGTCAAAAAGGATAAAATGAGCGTTTTCATCATGTGGAGTAGCCTTAATATCACCACAAAAATTATGTTTATGCTTTACGGTATAATTAGTGCTGCATTGCTCTACAGGGTGTATAAAAAAATCGGAGTTTATGTTTTGTGTCTAATCATTTCTAAATTACTGAAGCTTATAGAACAATTTTGGACTTGTTTTAAACTACGTTCTTTTCTCTTTCGAACAAGCCGTATTTCGTATTTTACTCCGCGTAACGTACGTGCTATGACAAATTTGTCATAGCACATACGTTACGGAAAGTAAAAATACGAATTACGGCTTGTTCGAAAGAGAAAAGAACGTAGTTTAAAACAAGTCCTAAATTGTGCTATAAGCGTCAGTAATTTAGAAATAATTTGATACAAAAGATGGGCTCCGTATTTTTTGATACACCCTGTAGAGGATTGGTCTGTCTTCCCAATACGGGAGCTGGACGTAGCTTATAGAGATGTTTAGGTGTAATAGCTTTCGAGCTAAAGTTGGCGTTAGTGGTAGTGATGGTCAGTGACATTGCACATAGCAGGGTGAAAAAATTGAGTGCTGCTTTTTTTTAGACCTACAATTAGCAAGCAGTGTAGTTCCCCGTTTACCAGGAATTGCTTGTTAAAAACATACAAAATGCAACAGTTACTGCAGGTGTTAAGGCAGATTATATTACTGTTTCTACTGCTAGGCGAATAGGTTGGTGCTATATAAATGCAACAATTAAACGATAAAACAATTCTTGAATTTAGTTCTCGCATATGAGAAATTGTTAGGTCCTCGGTTCGTGTTAATTAATAGAAAAGCATGCAACCGAAGTGCGTCATATTTTTATTCTTTTATTTTCTGCTGTTATTCATGCGGTTCGTCTTCAATTGCAAAATAGAAGAAGAGGTCACCTGGAAAGGTGTTAAGTCAGCTATCAATAATAAATGTAGGGCGAATAAGTTTTACCGGAAAAGGCTTAACCTTGCTCAGATTTAATCTTATGTTCTATGCTAAAAAGAATTTGTCGAGTCTTCTAAATTGGGTCTCACTTTACCAATAAATCTAAAATGAAAATAAAAGTAGTGCTGGATGGTTTGTGGTAACTGAAATGTACAAGACGCTTCCTAAGAGTTTACTCGAGTTAAAAAGGCGTTCTGCTCCTAGGGCCAAATAACTGATGGTGATTATATGGTAAAAATGTGACCAAATAACTTGTAGTGCCAAAACTAGCACATCCTATAAAGAGTTCTTATATATTAAAATATAGCAATAGATGATGAAAATATATAGCTGCATAAGGTTGTTATAAGTTGACAATGATCATGACAATGACACAAAGCACACTAGAATGCTTTCCGGCATTTATTGTACTATTTTGACAGCTGCAAGCAAGCCCAAACTTTATCTTAAAAACCGTCATCACTAATCTTTGCGGTCTTTTCCGGTGAGTGTTTATTACTTTTATGAAAAGTATTGAGGATTTTAACCCAAATTCAGCTTGGTACTGTCGAAAATTGCCAGACATGTTATACTCAGACTGTTGAATAACTGAACCCTGAGAATTACTAAGTAAATTTTATAATTGACGCAAAGCAATGGATGTACAGGGATCGAATGGACTGGTAAGCTGTGAAACATGGAATCTGGAATCGTGGAATTTTGGGAAATTTTTCTTGCCTTTTCAAAACCTGTACTCGACTCATGAGAAAACTGAATTTAAAAACTAGTTAAAAACAAGGTTTTAAAAGAGCTGCGCGTCAATCCGTAATATGTACAAATTATTTTTGATAATTTGACGTTTCTAACCAAGGCCCTCATTCGGGAAGTTTGCGTTAACGTATTAGTATTGCCTCGTAAAGATGTTAATTGTTGATAATATACTTTGCTGCAAAAGATGCAATGTGCAAATATTTTGTTTCATATGTACATATATTTGCAATGTGCATATATCTTAATTCATAGTTCTTTCATTTTCTTTCAAATATGTTTCAATCTAAATTTAATAATTATTGTTTTAGAATAGAACCTAGGTGTGATTTAACTATGGGCCATTATGTTCTCTATTTCGCCGCTTACGCCACCAAAGTACCTGTTGCCAACACATTGCATTCTTTTGTGATTGGGTGGATTAATATCACTGACATATTGATAACGGAAATGGTTGGAGCTTGTTGTTTACAGGACAGTGTCAGTTGCCACACATTTATGTAACTTTAAAAACTTAAGACTCAAGACGTTTAGATCATCGCAAGTTTCAGAGGGTCAACCCAAAAATTGCCCAAAAAGTGAAAAAATTTGTGCTAAAACAGAGGTTTATACTTTTCTTTACGTATTGCAGGCTGATTTACGTGTATTTCATTAATTGTTCTGTTATTTAGCAGCTTTTAGCAACCGTATGTTAATTTATTTTTCGTTGCCATGGAAACGGAAAGAGCATTTTTCAAAATTTTAACCCCCTCAGTGGTTTGAAATCTACTGTATTGTTCGAAATTCGACGGGAACGTCAAGGAAGGCCTGCTGGCGTTGTGTTCAGGGGTTTTAAACACACAAATGGCATTATGAGACGCGAAAACATGCTCCTCTATGAGGCATACATTCGCTGATGCCAGTTGATTTTAGAAAAATATTCTAGTTTTGTAAGATTTAATTCGAATTGTTGTTAAAATGGTGGGGAAAATGAAAAAAAAGTGTTTATCGAAAGTCAAGGAAAAGTCGTGGCTTTACTGGAGTTCGAAAAAAGAGCGTGAAAAGCCAATATCTTCATCAACTGTTACCCAAGTTGTCGACCATGTTGAGAACTCTAATATTGCACAATTGCCTAATAATACTAAAACTAGCGGTGATTCTGTAGAAATATCGACACCTACAAGTGCTTGAAGAAAAAAACCAAGCCAGGATGTTGCTCAGGAGTTTGCTGAAAGCTAAGAAATATCTATTCGACCATCCCAATACAGACTTGTTGATATTCGACAACTGTCATCTGCTGTTTCTGACATCCATAGATGTGAACAGGTAGATACTGTGACTTGTTCTTGCTATTAATTGTCATTGTATTTATTTCTAATCACTACATATTTTTGTAGGGCAGGTAACACTTTTATATATTTATTGTAGCCTAAAATAATATTCTGCATGTTTATGTGACTGGTTTTGGTATACAAGTTTATAGTTTAGCTTTAGTTTGCCAGCTTTTGTATTTACTGATAATGAAACTTTGATATAGGACATTTGATGCTCGATGAAGAAGAAGATAGGAAACAGGGGTTAATGTCAAGGTTGATAGTCGCATGTAGCACAGGCAACAATGTAGAGGTGTTGGAACATCTACCTGTATGTCACAAAGGGAAACATCTTTTGGGTCTCTGAACGGTTTGGTCAGGTCTCGACGCCACAAACACAAGCATCATGGAGCAAAAGCAGTGCAATGTGCATTTGCCTCTGGTGTTCTTCAATTCAACTGTGGAGCTACTAGCAGGGAGAAAATAATGGTAGAGCTCTCAATTCCTGGTGGCTCCATGACAAAGAAGGCCTCAGAGGCATTTTCCAGGCTGATTTATGAGCAACAGCGAAAGAGAAGAAAAGGCGTCAAGGGGAGATCTTACTTCGCACTAGAAGGGAAGAAGCATTGAAGGATGCTAAGGGTACCACATATGAAGCTGGTGCCTTCTAAGTACATTTTGTAAAACTTTGATTTTGAATTTAATTATATGGACCTTACATTTAAGCCCCGTACAGACGAGCAAGTTTTCCTTGACAAGTTTCTTAACGAGTTCACTTACGCGTCTGTACGACGAACAAGTTTTCCTTGACAAGTTGTCCTTGACAGGATTTATTTGTTCCTGTGTACGCGAAATTTGATATTTTTTCCTGACAGCTTGTACGAGGCCGCACGAATTAAGTACGTGAACAAAAATTCCCTTGTCAAGTGTTCCTTGTTGCACGTGCACACGAGCAAGTTTCCTTGTCGACAAGCTGGTAGGACTAGCTTTTAAGGTGGCTCCCTACAGTAGCATAAAATTTTAGGCTTTTCACGACACATCAGCTTACAACGAAATTTGTACTGACTACACTTGAAACAGGGCAATGTGAGTGTTTTCAGGAAAGACATGAAGGTGTTTAATGTGCATGTATAGAAAAATAGAAACAATATAAGCGTTGCTATGGTAACTATATCGTTCTATTTTTTGCAGTTTTAATGCTTAATTTCACAATGAATGAGCAATAACATTCTTTCTCTCCGGTCAAATTTTCTGAAATTTTTTTAGTTGATTATTGATGTATAAAGGAAAACGATATCAAAATTTGAAGACAGGTTTATAATTCAGATTTTAATATATTCGTGGATTTCGATTGCGGGGAAACGTATTTGTAGATTTTTTTAAAATTCGAATGTCTTTATACCTTACATATGGTATAACAACTGGACGTAGTTTTAAAAAAATTCACCGAAGCAAACAGCGGAAAATCGAGGCTAAAATCCATAAAATAATTGCTGACGTGATAAAATTTCGACTCGACATACGAAAAACATTTCAGAATGAGCTAAACGTAAAAGCTTACGAAAACGCGGTCGGAAAACAGAAAAAAACAGTTGAAAACATACATACTGTTTAGGTTTCACAAATTTTTTATCATGTACAGAACACTTGGTGATTTCGCCGTAGAAAAACCTCAAAACACAACTTTTCATGTGTCGTTCATTTCAAAACATTTGCCGGTCGGCGAAGCTCCACACTGATCTATATAGATCTGCCCTGCAACTGTAGGGAGCCACCTTAAACCAGGCTCCTTGTCAAGGAAAAATTGTCAATTTTTTCGCGTACACACGAGCAAATAAAACTTGTTAAGGAAAACTGGCTCGTCTGTATGGGGCTTAACTCATTGTAAGCAATCACCAAACTTTATAGCCGTTTTCCCAAAATCGCACATTTCACCCTTTGAGAAAGGATATCTTTAGAACAATTTTACCAATTGATTTGAAGTTTTCAGGATTTGTGTATCTTACCAATTTGTCGGAGATGAACAGAGGAATTCTTAATATATATTTTCTAGCATGAATTATTGCATTGACATGTCAAGTGAATATGTATGCCATATATAAAGCATTGTAGTCCGCTCAGTTTTCAAAATTTTTAAAAATCCTCTGCATGCTCATCCCCAAGAGATTAGTAAGATCAAACTCGGTCTATTGTGAGCATGTAGCCACTTTAACTGCCTGGTTGCCAATAGCAACACAGTTTTAGTGTGTCCAAAAGTACATTTTTTAGATTCTTCAATTCATTAGTTGTCGGCTGATATGTAGTTTGCCATAGGTTTATGGTAAAATATTCAGTGCTGACCCTCAGTTCTGAGAGCCTAAGTTTTGGGTTGACCCTCCCCTTATGTTCAAGCGCAACGCTTTTAAAACCTTGTTTTAATAAATTCTATTTTGAATTCAGTTTTTTTTTCATTTAATGAGTCCAGGTTTTGTGAGGACATGTCTGCCGTTTTTTAAAAGGTTAGTTTGAATGCCGAGTCCGTTTTTTTCTTGATGCCGCGTCGCCATCTTGAAACTTAGTAAGACCAGACAAACCCTCAACACTAGTTTCTGCATCTTCGTCAGAGTTGCTTGTCGAAGAAGAATCTCGCACCACCACTGTTCCAGTTTTCAATGGTGGTGAAGTAGCAAGTGGATTAGCCACACCATAACTGGTCCACAGGCGGACATTTGACTTTACCTTGCAGCGTGATATGGCAGGAAGCGCTGGCTTTTTATCAATGGAACCTTTTTATGCGGAGATTCTTCGATAAAGCATTCTTGTGTTCTCCTTTCGTTTGTTTGCTTATCACAGTTATCTAAAATAATATTGGTTACCTTTGCAACATATTACAGCATTCAAGCATTTTAATAGGTTAAAATACTACTGTTAAAATTTTCCAATTTTTCAAGGCAAATTTGTTGAAAATGTTCACATTTATCATATATAAATAAATGTACAACGAGTTTGACTAATGGTCGAGAGTCGAGCTCGAGTGTGAAATGTCGTGGGTCGTAACAATATGTCGAGGGTCGTAAAATTTGCTCGAAAATCTAAGATGACATTTCTGCAGATGTAATCAAATATTAAATCATAAAATAGCATAGAGTAGTAAAATATTATGAATGTTAAATGTTTGCGTATACGCGGCACTTTTGCGGCACAGTAGCTAAAACGGAAACTGTAAATCAAACCTTTTTTATTTTGGATTTATAGTTTATATCGTGTTGCATTTTTTTGTATTAGATAGCAAATTAAACTCCGTAGCAATGCAGCCGTCGGAAATTTTGCAAGAAACATACAAATATCAGTCTTCATTTCAGCATGACAGACCTGTATTTTTCCGGGTAAATATGATATTATGATATTGTGATGCTACTCCGAGTGTAAGCCACACTGGGCAGGCTGAAAATTTGCCTGGCCACAGGGGGATTCGAACCAGAGACCAGTGTGGCTTACACTCGGAGTAGCATCACAATATCATAATATCATATTTACCCGAGTACAACATCACCATTAGTAGCTATATTATATATTATATAATTAGAGCATTAGGTATTGAAGGAACTAGACTCTGTTCCGAAATAGCACTTATCGAACCGTCCTGACCGTGTAGCTCAGTTGGTAGAGCGTTGAGGCTAGTATTCCAAAGGTCGCTGGTTCGAATCCCGCTGTGGCCAGGCAAAATTTGTCAGCCTGCCCAGTGTGGCTTACACTCGGAGTAGCATCACAATATCATATCACATTTACCCGAGTACAACATCACCATTAGTATATTAAATAAGTCTCATGCTTTAGTTTTTGGTGAAGGATACATTACAAGCACGGATTATATAAAGTTTTTTAACACCGAAAACAAATAAATCAATGATATGCTCATTGCATCGGTGTTATATTCAAATTTGTCGATGTTATGTGCTAATAAATTGATGTTATAACGTAAATTTATGTTCATACCTACAATAAAACTGAAAGATAAACATATACAACTAAAAGATGAGAAAACGAAAGAAAATTGCCAAACAACGGAAGTAAGTATATAATTTGATCATATGATCAAGAGCCATGATCATATGATCAAGAGCCATGATCACTGAGCTCTATTTATATATCTGGATATTGCGCTCCTATACTTTCGTCAGTCAAAAAGTGAAGCCAAAAACATGCCGGCCGCGTGACGTAAAACGCGTCATTTGACATCACAGTCTACTTATTCTCCGGTGATTTACCACTGACCACAGCGAGCGACCGCAATTTTAAAGTTTTCACTCTTTCCTGTTTTCAGGCTTAAACTATCATTATAAATTTAACATTCGACTTGAGTGCTGTGTCCTGTCCTCAATGACCTCAATAAAGTGTACAGAAAGTTAATTAGAGTTAACCTCTTTGCGTCGGCTTTGTGTTTTAAAATGTATAAAGGAAAACGAGTATTAAAAGTGTACTACAGTTGAATACAATATTCTCCGCACGTATTTAAAGTTTTACAATGATCTAAATTCAGAATGAGACCGAATATTTACACTACGGCGAACAATTCGCTGTAGTTCGCTGTAGCTTGTTCAACATTTATTACTTTTCACTCAAAAGCAGCGGATATGGTAAGAAAATAATAGCGATTCATTCAGTGGTATTTTAAGGAATATACAAAGCAGGATGATGGCAAGGAATTTCGAGGCAAATGATCAAAATAATTTGTATAAATTAATATTTCGAACGCAAACAAAGTCAACGCACTACATAGTGTATAAAAAAAGTAATCAAACTTTAAAGTGCTCCAGCGCTTCAAGTATTCAATGCACACAAATAATTCTTTCATAGTCGAAAAGACCAGGCTTCTGGCATTGAGACTGAGTGAGACTGGGCAAATACGAATCGAAATGAAATCGCCGTTCGAAGTTGCATATTTTCACCTCTGCGCATTCATTACCAGGCAGCAAATAAGAAAATAAAATGCCATTAATCACTCATCTGTCACGAGAATCAATTAACTTGGCTAACGAGATTCATAAACTTCACAACCTAAGCTAAAATTTGTCAACTTTAATTCCCAATTGGGAGTAAATTTGAACGGATTTAATTAATTCCAAACTATGGAAATATGCGATTTCGACCGGCACTTTTTATTTGATTCTTATTTGCTCAATTTTTCTTCAAATTTATCCAAAACGGTGGCATTTAAAAGCTAAACGCATGTTGTTTCCAATTGTTAAAGAATTATTCCAATACAATAAAATAATATTGAGTGTGCTAGGCCACTCCAAAGTTCAATTATCTGTTTTATACACCCTGTACATATTAGATTTCTCTGAACTCTTTGACTTTTAAGTATTTTCGCATTAAACTTCGCTTAAAATGTAGAGAAAACGGCGGCGATGTTTTTGGTAGTATTTTCAGAAATGTATGTGTTTTCCTGGCGATGATATCGTCGTATAAATAGACAGATAGGTAATTGATCACGATAATATTGTAAGCTATAAGCTTGCTTACTAATTAACTTTAAAACTGTGAAGTTTGTTTTTGAAGAGAAGATAATCACTTTTATGCACAATGAACTTGAAAGAAATTTTATTGCCATTTAAAGTGGCGTTTTTCTTGTGTAAATAGCTTATAGTAAACCAGAGATACGCTTCGCAACATCCATCGTTCGAATTGAGTTTTTCAACAATAGCGACGCCATGTTGAACTTGAGCATATCGCGATGCATTGTGGTCTATCCATGGTAATTCAACTGTTTTAAACCGCTATAAATAAAATATATGGGAAAGAACCGTTATTTTTACTATTGTAAATAACAGACAAATGCTCAGGGTAACTTATAGAGCAAAGAAAACCCTAGGAAGATAAATAAATCCGAATGAAATTTATTATTTAAAATCGATTACCTCACATGTGCATACTGATGGCATAAAGTGCTTAGAATATTGATTGACATATCCTTACTGTAACCATAGTTAATAGAGTAGATGGTTTGGAAACTCATTAGAATAACAATATTACTCATTATCTATGTTGGTCAACGTTTATTCAAAAATATGGTTCTTCATCGTCACGTGTGTATTGTTTTTTTTGCCAAGTCCACCAATAGGAGTTCTTAAATTACTCTATTGTTCAAGTCGCGGATGGCTAAATTTCCTAAAACGTTTCTACTGGTTAGTTAGATGAAAATACAATACGCACGTGATGACGAAAGACCTCATTCCTGCATAAACCAGAACAAAAACATAGATAATGACTTATATTGTAGTTCTAATGAGTTTCCAAACCATCTATCTCTATTAACTATGCTGTAACTAAGAAAACATTCATCGCAACATTTGTCCTGTACGGTGTATTCCTCTAACGATAGTGGCATTTACATGGTGGTTTTTACCCTGGATAAACCACAATGCATCACGATTAAAGATGGCGTCGCTATTGATAAATAGACTAATTTGAACGAGCTACTATATGCAGTCGCCAAGGAGTTTGTATCTTGGCGTAGTGCACACGGTTGCACCCTGGGATACTGAACAATAAACTTTACTATTTTAAAAATACTTCCTCATTTCATTTGAAAGAATCAGGGGGGCGCGTATTTTGACGCGGGCTCACCTTTAGCTGTGGTCAGTGAAAACTTCATGAGAATAAGTAGCTTGGTCCGCCATGTTTTTGGGTCATGGCTTTATAGGATACCCTAAAGGTCGAAATGTCGAGAGAGCACTGGGTTTCTCACTCACTGGGACTGTATCTACTTCACAAATTTAGCTAAAGCGCGAGCCCGAAGGGCGAGTAATGATTGTCGAGCTACGTGCTCCCTCTTTAGCTAAATTTGGTGAAGTAGATACAGTCCCAGTGAGTGAGAAACCCAGTGCTCTCTCGACATTTCGACCTTTAGGGTATCGTATAAAGCCATGACCCATGTTTTTGGCTTTGGCGCTTATTCGAGAACGCCATCTCCAGATATATAAATAGAGCTCTGTGGACATGATACATGAAGCTATGTTAAGCAGAATACAAAACAACGATAACTCCGAAAATAAACATTTTTATAATCTAGCTTTCGACTAAGTTTCAGTCATCATCAGGAATGATGCTAGGTTACATTTCACAAGTATATATAGAAGATTAATAATGTAATATGATATATATGTACATATAGATAAGAGATTATATATATCATAGAGTTAGTTGAATATTATTAAGTCTTTAGATGCCTTAGTTCCATGATTGAGTTCAGGTTTAAAACGTCGAATGGCAAGCGCTTCTTTGGAAGCAACAAGGGCCAGTGATCAGAGCTGTCTATAATTTTGGAGTTGTTAAATATAAATTCTGGTAGTATACATGTTTGAGATAGATTCGTTTGGTCATCAGGATATAGTTCTAAAATGGATTTGATACGCTGGAAAAGTTCACATGATGCGATGTGTTCAAAGATTTCAGATTTACTGTCCCGTGTGTGTTCTTTAATCCTGGTGTAAAAGCAACGATCAGTTTTACCGATGTATCTACTTTTACATCCAGAACAGGTAAATTCGTAAACTACAGAGCTGTGATATTTAGTTGAGGTTTTATCTTTGCATGAAAGGAACGAGTTACTGTTGGTGGTTTTCCAGTTAATTATGAAGTTGCATTTGAGTTTTAGTCGAGGGGTTATTCTATGTATAAATGAGCGGGTTAGTCGGGTCCCATATTTTCCAAGGTAGGGTAAAGGTATCCAAATTTTCAGATCATTGTTGTTTGTACCCACTGGTCCTTATTGCTATCCAAAGAAGCGCTTGCCCTCCGACGTTTTAAGCCTGAACTCAATCATGGAACTATAAGGCCTCTAAAGACTTAATAATATTCAACTAACTCTGTATAATATATACTTGTACAGGGTGTCCCATAAAAAACCCAAAACTATTGAAATCACCTATTGTTAACATTTGAATGCCCTAGCACTTGTTAAAAAATTAAAATATCTTTGTAAAGTACGTTTGTTTTGCTCATGGGAATATTGATAAAAACCGAATTGAATAGGCTAAAATAACCATGCAGAAAATTTGATTGCATTTTTAATATGCACTCGTAGGTTTAGTTTTTTTGTCTGGCATAAAAATGGTTAACACTGAGTATTACTATTAATTATGACGGTTATGTCAACAGTTTAGCCACTCGTGGGTTCAATTTAGTGCTAGGCATTGAAATCCTAACAATATATCATATTCAATAGTTTTTGGTTTTTTTGGGACACCCTGGGTATAATCTCTTATCCATATGTACATATATATCATATTACCTTATTAATCTTCTATACGTATATACTTGTGAAATGTAACCTAGCATCATTCCCAGTAGCGGCGCCAGAGCGATAAGTGAGGGGGACATATTCATATATTCGTGTTCTGCACAATTAATTTCTTTTGGAATCGAATCGACTTCAAAAGAAATTAATTGTGCAGAACACGAATATATGAATATGTCCCCCTCACTTATCGCGCTGGCCCCGCTACTGATCATTCCTGATGATGACTGAAACTTATAGTCGAAAGCTAGATTATTAAAATGTTTATTTTCGGAGTTACCGTTGTTTTGTATTAAATTTTGTAGAAATACTCAGTGGTCCACGAAATTTCTAAGCAGAATGCCGTCTTCAAGATTTCAACACTTTGAGCGTCAATTTTGCTTCCCAAATAATTATATTTCACAAATAATCTTTCGCGAATTGGTTCATTTAATAGGGAGTTCACGATTCACAACGCGACTTGCTCGACAACGCAATGTAAACTTTTAGCTTTAAAACAAGCGCTGAACACTTTGATATAATAATATTTCAATGCTCCTTCAAATAATCTTAAGCACTGCAACGTTTGACCCTTACAAATGTGATTGGCTCCCACGTTGCTCTAAGAACGCGATAATTCTTAAGTTTAATGTCGTGTTGAGAACAACAACGCCGTTGAGAATTCTTCTGGGACCATAAACCACCCACAATTCGAACAAATTTGCTTGTTTTGAAACTGCGTCGTCGAGCCGCCTCGTCGCAGATCGTTAACAAGTTAATACCGCACGGGTAAGAAAGCCGTTCTTCGGACTAGCCAGGCTTTTCACAAGAAAAATTTACTGATCCGGTAGTACTGAGAAAAGACAATACTGAAGTATACGATCATATAAATAGTTTTGATTACGACGGAGAGCTTTCTGCCCAATTGATTTCCTTTGAAATTGGCAAATTATACAGCCCAGGCGCCTTTCACTACAAACAACGTACAATTATACTTTTGCAGGTTCAATTGTAAACACGACAGTCTCTACCGCCAGGCATTTGGATCGCATGATCACTGATATACTTACTTCCGTTTCTTGGCAATTTACTTCCGTTTCCTCGTCTTTTAGTTGTACAGAGTGTCCCAGAAAAAAGTGACACTATAAAAATTAACCTGTTATAATCTGAATGCCTGAGCACTATGCTACTCAGGCGTTAAAATATTTGGACGAAGCGAAAATGTTTTAAAATGCTTAAATTAAACCCAATTTCATTAAATTCCCACATGTGTAATCACGCGCGTTTAAGAGCGGTTTAAGAACAATGAGATAATTTCTATAGTGTCACTTTTTTCTGGGACACTCTGTATATGTTTATCTTTCAGTTTTATCATAAGTATGAACATAAATTTACGTTATAACATCAGTTCATTAGCACATAACATCGACAAATTTGAATATAACACCGATGCGGTGAGAATATCATTGATTTATTTGTTTTCGATATTTTGTCCGTAAAAACACTTGATAGGATTACGTTATTCGGTTATTATCTTAGACAGGTCAGTACAAAGGCAATTACATACGTTTTTAGGAGCATTTAAAGACGGTCGACATGTACCTCGACCCTCGTATACACTAAATCTGCAGAGCGTTGACAATTGATTGAAAATTGAGCGCGTTAAATCATGTAAATTTTAGCAGTTATACAGGATAGCTCAAATTATATCAGATAACTCGCACAGTAGTTGAAAGTATTCTAGAAGTATCTCACTTAGTATGCTACACGAAATAACTGATGATAAATTTTTATCTTTCCGGTTAACGCTTATGTTATAATCTTTCATGAACTACGTACACTAACCTACAATCAGTGGCAAAACTGTTTTGGACAGTTGCTTCTTAAACCTACAAGTAACCCAATTTTTAGACAGTTGCTTAAATAAAGCAGATCCCTTCCTCCTCCCACCCTAAACAATGTTGTTGGTTTTGTATACAACATTTTGTGTCATAATTTTTCACTTCGACATTGAGAGGGGGACACGGGGTGTCAAATATATAGCAGTGTAGTGTTATTTGATATTTTGTCCAGAGCGTTTTGGCGCTGACATAACAGCGTTGTGCCCGACCGAGCGCTTTGTTCTTATCATCGCGCGATTATCTTCGTGCAGGCCCTTATTACATTTACCAGAGATAGTCGGATTTTAATATCTGAAATTTTTAGCAAGGGAGGAAAACATCATTAATATCTGGAATCAGCCCCCCCCCCCCTCCCCCTCTCTCTCCGCTCCCTAATAATTAAGAACAGCCTCTTTTGTTAGAGTCACATTGAACGACATTGTTTTCTATTATCTTACCGCTTTTTCAACTACGTTTTGAACTATTTTTGGTTGATTTTTGCCTCCACAGATCGATGGAAAATCCGTAGAGCGTGTATCACCAACATCTTGATCAGAAAATTCCCATAGCGACTATGCTGAAGATTTACCTAATATTTTTTTTAAAAAATACTTATTTCAGATGTTCAATAATGTTTTATCGACGAATGTATTTTTTAGCACCAAACTACATAATTAATGACCCTAGGCCTAGGCAGCCTATTTATAATTATTGATTTAAATAAAAAAAGCATACTTACTCAAAAAACATTGGAGTACAAGGCTTTTCTACAAGAATCTATTACTGCTATCTCAAACAGAGACAGCTTCGACAAAATGTGAAGGTAATGAATATTTTCTAAGCGCTTGTAACAAGCCGAGCAAACACATCACACGACGCAGTCTAGATTCAACTTAGCTTTGTTGCATTTTACTTTCCATATTTATACTATCTATCACTAGGGCTTTATATTTCCTTTACTTATTTAGAGAGCTATATTTAACATTTCACGGATGCAACTGCATCCCCGGCTAATTATCAATTCACACGATCCTGTCATTATCATATACAGCCAATTCAATGGACCATTCCCCTATTAGACAAAGTTTTGAATTCGGAAAATCAATTAGCACAGCTGGAAAGAGCATCCTAAATTTCATACAAGTGTCAAGTTTGGTTGCAAAATACTGTAAAATGTGAAAAATATGGCCCGTAAAGTTTGCGAATTTTGTATACTTTTGTATTACGCGCGAAAAAGCGTTACCACTATGTGGAAATGTGGTAACGCTTTTTCCCGCGTAATACAAAGTATACAAAATTCGCACACTTTACATTACTATAATTTTCGACATTTTACAATATTTTACAACCAAACTTTACAATTTCACTAAATTTAGGAAGCTTTTTCCAATTGTGCTAAAATTGTTTTCAAATTTAAAAGTTTGTCTAATTGGGGAATGGTCCATTAAGGTTGACGTCGTCAATAGTCAAATGTGCAATAGGCAGTGACAAAAAATAATGGCACTAATCAAAGTTTCACATGCAAATGTAAAAATATATCATACTAAATGCTATATTTGTAATCCTGTAAGACCACCAATGTGCTGATTTTATTTGAAACTGCATTCTCTCGATTTATCTTTGGTCGCTCATATTGCACATTTCACTATTGTCGAAGTCAAACTTAACTGAATTAGCTGTATCCGTTACAATTAACTTCCCACGAGGTGTAGGGTATGGTAGAACAATCTGTGCTAATTCTTGTATCAGGTTGCATAACATGCGGAAATCCTTTACTTAAATATATTACCGACGCCTCCTTGACACCTTAATAATACCGCTGCGGGCTTTTAATTACATCAGATGATCGCACTTATTTTGTTTTGAAACTTCATGCATGCCTGACTTTCATTATTATTCGTTCATGCTATTAAACTTAACTATTATCCTAAATGCAGAGTTAGTATTATTTCAATTTTTGATGTTAAACAACTTAACTTTTGTTTATCGATTGATAAAATTATTCAAATCAGGATTTTTTCAGGAGTTGGTCATTCAATATACACTTTAAGATTTGCATTTCCTCTCGTAGTATTTTCGTGCTTAAATCACAACACCTTTCAGTCCTATTCACGTTTAAAATGGTACAGAAAACTTGTCATTCTTTGTTTTTTTTAATACTTGAACGTGTTTTCTGCAGGTCCGAGTCCGAGTCCGGTCCGTGTTTCACGGTATGCCTATCAGCGCCAGTTTGGTTAAAAGATTCCAGGATTACAGATTCCATGTTTTACAGCTTACCGTGCCAAAAATGAGTGTCTTTTAAATGACAAGCTCCCTGCGAGGCTACAAAGTTTGTTGCATACATTACAATTTCAGGTTAAAAGTCTGATATACGCGACACTTGCCAGTTATATCAGCGCTCAAAATGGTATTGTCAACTTGACATGCTTTGTATAATTTTTATAGTTTAACGGGTTTTCTACAGGCCCGAGCCCGGTTCTGGTCTGGGTCTCACAGTATGTCTATCAGCGTCAGTTAGGTTAAAAAGACTCCAGGATTCCGGGATTACCCTAGTGGACTGTCTGAGCTGGCAATGCGACAAGCCATCAACAAAGTTACAGCACACAAAAGGTATGTTAAGAACATTATCAGTATAAGTGCCTACTTAGAATTAGATTCAATATTCAGTTGTACAAAAATTGTAACGAGAATTATTGGTAAAATGAATTATTAATTATTACGTGGGTTAGCTGCATAAATGCCGTGCTCTTAAATGAACGATATAATTTCAGATACGGAATTACATAAGTATAAAAATAATGAGACTGTACAATGAGACTAACATAATTATGAACTACAGCATGGATCTATACCAATAATCGAGGTCTTACTCTTGAACTATAGGTCTTGCTCGCCCTCAGCCATACCTTAATTGGTGACCGGCTGCCGCAATTATTCAAATAAAGTGCGCAAATGCAAGCTGTAAAATTATTTTGATAATTATAATATTTTGATGACGCGAGGTATGATAATTTCGAACGAACACGATATCGTTCGTTCGAACGTTCGCAAAAAGTCGGTCAGAAAGCCGTTTGAATTTTGGCCTTTGACTGTTTGTAAATTTTAGTCCAGATCGATGAAACGTTCGAGCAGTTCGTTGAACTTTTGAGCCGTTCGTTGAATTTTTCGTTTCAACGCAAGATCGTTAACGTTGGTTTTCCCGTAGGCGGTCGCATATGTATGAACCACCTACGTACCTCTATCGTAACTCACTCAAAATAGAAGCCGGAGGTGGTTCGATGAATAACACAGAGATGTCTACTTTAACTCGCATTATTAGCGAATTCATAAACTTAACGCTCTGTATGGATTGAAACTAATACAACATGGAAGTGCATGTGCAATTAATTTTGAAAACATATCGAGTTCATACTGTATTTTGTAGATTTAAAGAATGAAACCACCTACGTATCTCTATCGTAACATACTCGAAATAGAAGCCGGAGCGGGTTCGATGAATAGCACAGAAATGTCTAATATACATAATAAACATATCGAGTTCCATTTTTGTATTAATTTTGAAAACATATGTCGTACATCCCAGACTATTTGTGAAATAAGCTAGAGAGCACACTGTACAAAAGCTCACATTCCCTCATCGAGTAAAATATGATACTAGTTATCAAAAATATTGTACTTCGGTAACTTTCATTCTAACCTGGATCGACAGCCATTAAAGCTGGCAAAAATATCGCCACAAGAAATGCTGTGTAAGGCCATGACAGGCTACGTTCACCCATTGCTCCAACCACAGTTAATAGAAATCTGATGGTTTGGAAAGTGGGGAGTTTAGGTATATGTCTTTAATCCATGTATGGAACGGTCACGTGTCGAATAGTGTGCATCATACTACAAAGCCGTGACAATATAATATGGATATCGAATTACCTACCTAACTTTGCTTTGAAATAATATATGTTTTAAGTCTGTTGGCGATCTGGTCGGAATTTCGTTAGCTCGCTATGTAGTGTTGAAGTTATGCCTGGTAGTAATTGTGCTTTTATTGGCTGTCCAACAAACCAAAAGCACCAAATTTCATTGTTACCAATACCCGTCATAAGCGCGTATAAAAGTAAATGTACGTCGTCAATAGAAATGAAGCTCGGCAGAAATGGCTTGAGATTATTTTCAGAATCAGGGAGATTACACAAGAGATAAAAAGAAGAACAGCCAATAATAACATATATGCTTGTGAGCGTCATTTTAAGAATGAATGTGTTTCGAAAGGTGAGTAACCGAGTGCTCAGTCTTGCATATCTTCCACTTTTATCTATAGCACTGATTTGCTTTAAACTATTTATATGCAAATGGTTTATGGCCCGAATGCTGAAGCGAATCACACGAACATATGTTTTAGCTTTAGTCAGACTATTCTTGATTTGTTTATTTTTAAGCTTGCAAATATACAGATTTTAAGTTCCAATTTTTCGTTAGAGGTGGCGTTTAATTAAATGTAGCTTATGTGGTTTTGGTATACTTGTAGACACAGGCAAGCCTAATTCAAAAAAAAAATCCTCGGGACCGGAAGCATTCCGACAGAAAATTTGCCAAAGCGTCCATCGAAAAAAAGACAAAACCTCACGTCGAGTTCTTGCTGAAAAAACTGTAGAGAAAGATGATGATATGCAATAAACATCTGCTGCATTTGTTAATTGTGAAGGCAGCAAATATCAATTGATGATAGCAAAGAATACGCTGCGAGCGACTGTTTAGAGCCTTGGGAAAGTGATGTGAAAGATGATAGGCTGACTTTTCAGCTTATGACACCGTTCACTCCACTCCCAAGTATACAGCTGTAATTGATCAAAGTAAGAAAATCACCTTCTTTGCCTTCAACTAACATGTACCACATGATCATCAAATCTACGATGATTGCAAACACTCCATAAGTACTTGTGGACAGGTCAAGGAACCTCTATGTAGTGTTGAGAAGAGCATGTCTTGCAAAGGCCTACCTGAAGCATCTGCGGTAGTCTGTAGCAGTTGACCCAAATACTGACGTGACACTACCTACCCCTCGAATAGTTATACGTCACTCTGTGATCAATATAAAAAATCAGTAAATAGCTCAAAAAAAAATTAAAGGCGAATACATCTCCAACAAAAACCAAGGCACCTCTTTTTGCATGCGATCCAGAAAAATGAAGAGCTGTATAACTGTCATAGCGACGACGCTTCAAAAGAATATGATTGAAGAACGACTGGGGGAACTGCAACAAAAGAGTGTTGACCATGGAGTTAGTCTCGACATATCCCTTGACGAAGACATTTTGCAAATAATGAATGGACAAAATTTGGAAGTTTCTCCGCACATGAAATATGCAATCCGGGCTTGTTTTTGACAAGCATCCTGGCGACATTTGTTGATCTTGGTGACCCAATGACAAACTGTGCCTGCCTTCAGGAAAAAGATATCCTAGCCACTCAAGCTCTGGCATTTCTTGTTTGAGGACTAAGCACGTACTGACTTAAAACATGTCATGGCATACTACTTCACACGAAATGTCACTTCATTCCAAGTAATACCCATCTTTTGAAAAGTGGTTTCGACACTAAAACTGTCGCTAATCGAGTCTCTGTATGATTGGTTTGATAAAAAATCGTGCCTCACCTCATCGAAAGCTGTTCAACCTCCACACAATTGGTGGATGATCCAAATTGTAATGTTATATTGAAGACCATTAATCTTTTTGCAACATCACCGGGATTCATTTATTTCTTCGCAGATCCGCCACTTTTTATAAGAATTAATCATCTGCATTGCATGTTCTCTCGAAATTGAAATTGAGCATATTGTTCTTAATTCGTACAGCAAGATGAACGTGAAGTATGCAACCCAAGTGTTAAGTCAGTCAGTTGCAATTGCTTTAGAAATTGTTGTTTCCAGTCAATGAGCAGGAATATATTTGTACAGCGGGACTAAATCGTCGGGCTAGTTATGCAACTGTTTGACAGGTTGTTGAATGTCATTTCTTGTGTACCTTGAGAAGTAGAGGAAATCAATCTTGGTGAGGGAAGGGAATTATTCAGATGATGTAAGAGGGAAGATGTTTCTTTCGCAGCGAGCGTATGAAGGGCTCAAGATTTGAGTATACTCCCATGTTGAAGCCATCAAATTTCTGTTAGAAAACAGATTTGAGTACGTGTTAAGCGAGCGGTTGGACATCAACGGGTACACACATCAGGTAATCCAAGTGCATACGAGTTGGTTACAACAATCTTACAATAGAAATTCAGGGAGACATTGCACCGGTTGTGAGAGGAAATGTTGGTGGCCGCTATGAAAAAAGTGGTTCTTTGTAAGTGAAGAGCCAGTCCACAAGAGAAAGAAGTAAATGACTGTAGAACGAATAATTAGCTAATTAGAGGATTCAGCTGATTACGATGTAATATATCAGAGATCTATATCATATAGTGTCCATATTGTATACCCAGCTAGCACACAACGTTATCCCAACGTTGGCTGAATGTCGTGACCTAACGTTAATACAACGTTCCCACCACGTTGTCTTTCTTACTTAAAAGCCCCAGACGTTGTATCAACGTTGGTTGAACGTTAAATGTTAACGTTCGCCAAGGTGTCATTTTTACGTTGTATAGTAACGTTGTGTCAACGTTGGTTGAACGTTGAGATTGACGTTTGATAAATGTGATATTTTTACGTTGTATGCTAACGTTGTATCAACGTTGGTTGAACGTTGAGATTGACGTTTGATAAATGTGATATTTTTAGGTTATATAGCAACGTTTGATAAACGTTGGTTGAACGTTGAGATTAACGTTCGCTAAGTTCAATTTTACGTTGTATAGTGACGTTGTTTCAACGTTGGTTGAAGGTTGAGATGAACGTTCGCTAAGTTGATTTTTACCTAACGTTTGCTGGAGATAATTGTATTAAAGGCAACTCTTACCATATATGTTAGCAACAAGCAGGCGCGAAAATACAAACAATCAAAGTCTTCTCTCAAAACGTCAACCGTTTGCACATCAATATATTTTTTTCCACAAAAGTATTTTTCACAACTCAAATGTAAGTAGACATTGTGTTCTTAAGATTTATGTTCATCATAATTATATATTATGTTGAATTGCTGAAAAAGTAACTTATTTGATAACATATAAGTGATATATATTTCTCAGCGTTCACGCGCAACTAAATTTATCGCATATTTTAGAGCATCGATAGCGTTGGCCAAATGATTGGTTATTTCATTGTCGAGTGTACGTTGATCAAAGCAGTATACATTATTATTACTCCGTGGACGACAAGGTAATCAAATCTTTAAATATGATATTAGGTGGACTGGTTCGCTGCTGAATTTAAAGCCCGACTTATATTGATTAACATGCCGCATTCATAACCGTTCATAGTGTGTTTATGGAGTGATAAAGTCCCCAAGATGCTAAGACAGCATCGATAAAAAGGATGTCTGATAATATATGGTCGTAATTTTTGTCTTTTAGGAACATACATGAAGAGCTAGCTGTATTTATATATAGTTTATGATGCGGGACAGTGGGAGCAAGATCCTATATTGATCACGAGATATTTAAAGACTATTATAAAGACCCAAAATAGATAGTTTTACCGTCAAATTTACATCCCATACAAAATGCTCTGTAAAACATTAAAAGATTCAAAATTGACGACTTTGTTTCAGTTATTTTATAAGGTCTCTTTAACTATTTTATCCGCCGCGCAGGACTGTGTCGAATATAATGATAAAACAGAATGAGCGGTAACATTCCACATTTCCCTTATTGCCTTAATGTCTTTATATACGTCGCATTTCAGTCGGGTTGAATGCAATTCCTGCAACATATAACTATGAGAACAGTGATATCTCATTATCTGTTGTTTGAATTACATTCGACGCGTCAGCTGAACATTGTATGATTATACATCGTATTTTGAACGTTGGTCTAAGGTCGTGTAAACGTCGTGTGAACGTCGGCTGAACGTTGTCTGAACGTTGTCTCAACGTTGTACTTACGTCGTATTTTGAACGTTGGTCTAAGGTCGTGTGAAGGTCGGCTGAACGTTGTCCGAACGTTGTCTCAACGTTGTAATTACGTCGTATTTTGAACATTGGTCTGAGGTTGTGTGAACGTCGGCTCAACGTTGTGTGAACGTCGGCTCAACGTTGTGTGAACGTCGGCTAAACGTTGCCTGAACGTTGTAATAACGTCGTAATCTAACGTTAGCCCCAACGTTGTCACAACGTTCCTACGAGTTCACAAAAAAACGTTGACACAACGTTGAGAACGACGTTGTACATAATTACATCAATACACAGGGTGTTCCAGAAAATCAAATCTTTCAAATTAATAAATATCAATTAAGGAATGCTCTTAATTTTAAAATGCTTGGACTGTGCAGTGCAGTGCACTAGCATGCATGCTGGTATTGATCAAAACATAAGGCCGGTTTTCACTCACAATAATTATCCTACAGATAGAAACTAATATAGGAAGGTTTCTTTGGTAACATGGTCACCAAAGTGAAACTAACATCCCTAGCTGTCACCCTTTTCACTTCAAAATAATGTGTGCAGATATCAGCTAACAGTATAGAGAGACAAAATACTTCATTGCTGCCTTTTCGTTGGTTTGATTTCACATACAGAGCTAGTAGCAACCAGCAATGCTGGCATACTTGTAGAGAAGGAAGGTGACTTTTGTGATCGACATATTTCAATTATTGCTCGGCTAATCTATCAGACAGAAATAAAGAGCAACAATTAAAAGACATAAATTATATGCAATAACCCCTCGCCACTGATTTTCTTAATAAGTAGGATGTCTCATCTTGCATAGATGTATATTTCATTTGTTTTACTCTGTTGCCATGAGATTAGAGGCATCAAGGTTTCAGTTAGACACAGTACAGTATAGAAGTAATGCAACTTAAAATGGATTTTCTGTGTACTAATATGTCTTACAATACTTTCACAAATGAATTTAGAGTGCATATACAGGGTGTCCCCCTAAAAAAAACAACGAAGGGCAACTTCTAAGATTATTTGCTGAATGAAAACTCGATATTATAGAGAGACTATTTTCTAGTTTTATGCTTGTTCATTTGCCTTTCGAACAAGGTATTCTTTGTCAACTTGAAGCAAGTAATAAGACTACAGTTTACTTAATATTCCATAGGAAAAGTAATTCTTGTTTAAAGTTAATTTATACTAATGAACAGATATAGTGATAATAAAAGAATATAAAATTAAATGGATCTGATTGAAATTAAACCCATTCACCACATTTTATAACTTTATGTATGAGACAGTGATTATATTAATAGTATTTTCTTTTGAGCTGTTTTAAGACAAAATTTACTGTACGCTACTCCAAACACACTAGTATCATAGACGATCAACAAATCACGAAAAATTATAAAAAAAGAGATTAATGTTAAGCTTCCAGATACGAAATCCAGATAGTCACTTTGAATACAGATTGTGAACATGTGATGTAATTAAAGTGCTATTTCAATTTTTAAAACTTCCAATCACAATAAATTAATGTACCAAAACTGTGACGCATTCGCTCAAATTTCATAGACAACATATCCAAAGAATGCTGAATGAAAACACTTTTAAACGCTGATAAACACTAGTTTCACTGCTCAATATTCTTTTCACAATTTAAACTTGATTCCAGAACTCTGCTTTTTTTGGGATTCCATGTATGTACATGCCCCCTGATATTACTACTGTAGCTGCACCTCCCTAACCAGTGATTAGTGGTCAATAACCTGAACAACAACACAAACACACATTTCTTTTATGCTAAACATATTTTTATCTTTCAATAACATTGCTTAGATATCTAAAATTGTGGATGGGGGGGGGGGGTGCATTCAGCTAGGCCAATTTCTTGAAAAAGGCCCTGCTCAATGTAGACTTCAAGTGAAAAAAATGTTCTGCAGCATCCGACCTGCTTTGATGAGCAATTTAATATACATGTGCTCCACCTGTAGCATTTAGGCTAGCAAGGCTCATAATACTTTCACAACTGAATATGGAGTGTATATGCCCCTACACTATTCCAATGGAGTGGTATCACTGGCGGCATCCCCCCTCCAACCACATGTACACACTCCTTTTATACAAAATATGCTTGTCCACTAAGTGAGTTTGAATATGAATGAGCCTAACATGGAAGGCATTTAATCTTACCTCACTCCAAGGCTGCCAGGATCTTGGATAAAATGTAAGGGGAGGTAGGGAGATTTTTAGGGGAAGTGCTACTATGATCTCCCCAAGTCAACAAAGGGTAGAAATAAAAACTTCTAGCCATTTTATATAAATTTTACTTTTATACACTTTATAGGTACGGTAATCATTGTCTGGTTATAAGGAATGTCATTTCAAAATAGACTCTAATATTTGCTAAAGCAGACATTTATTAGGCAAGGTGCAAAAATTCTTGGTGTAGGTGCAGAAAATTTTAGAAGAGGTGTAAAGTGATGCCAGGGCAGGTGCACACCTCCCCCAATTTCGTCTATGTGTAACTCAATAGTTGGAGCCTGGCTTTAAGAAGAAAACATACATAATCAGCATTCAATTTTTGAGCCTTGTGAGCCTGGCTAATAATTATGACTGAGGTTCTCATTTAAACACATTTACTGTATCAAGTTTTGGAGTAATGCTCCTAATGACCAAAGCATATTGTTAAACACTATAAACTATTCTAGTATGTAGATTGGGATTGACATTTATTTTGCTCAAACAGAAACATACAAATGAATTTTAAATAGGGCCCACTAAAATCACAAAATCAGACATTATGCCAGAAAATTTTGTATATATATACATGCACATAAAAGTTGCTGATTTGATTCACACCTTTTGACTGAAACCAAATTTGCAAAAATTGAAAAGTATACTTTCAACATGTTAATTATGTATAAGACAGTGCCCATTTCTGCATTTAGTGAAGAAAAATTTAAAATGCCAAGCATATAAGTCACAACCTTGCCAGCGTAATACACACAACATTAATCAAATTATCAGGACTATGTAGTATGACCTGCCTAGCTTGTCCAGAAAATCCTGATCAAAACATCCCACTGGTCCAACACCATCAGCCTAATTTTCCTTATCAGTCTAGCTGGTCTGCCCTGGATAGGATTTCACATGCTAAAATTTTCCTACAGTAATTTTGTTACTTAAATCATCTAAACATCTTGTGCCAATGTGAAAATATTACTTAAATTCGTAGCAGCCTTACAAAATTTAACCAAAAAAAACAAACACAAGTGTAAACTTACAGTAAACTTACCCAGGCGTCTTTTCGTTTGAATGTACACTTCGTTTGCAAACGATATGTCACTCATTTCGGTTGTTTTGGATCAACCACTGACAAAGTAGCGTAGTTTTCCATTCAGGCAACAAATTTAGTTAAATACGCATTATTCAAGTGCTTTTTTAAGAGTTTTAGACTTCTAGTAAAAAGCTCCATAAAATCATAAAACAATTATACTTTTACCACACGCATGCGTAGAGCTTGACCGAACATTTACCGGATGTAAATCAATATTCCGTGCGGAATTGGTAACCCTCACTGTAACCCTCACCTCGGGGAACCATCTATAGACCCTGGTCGGGTCACATATGCGCGTTTCAGCTCGTGGTCATAACTGATCAAGACAAACTCATATTAAATGCTTCACACAACTGGGTAATGCTCGAACACATCTGCTCATTCTTTAGTCGGAACAACAAATTCTATACACCTCAGAAGTACCGAAATGAATGTATGGACAATATGCTATCAAAATTATTTAAAACACCCACTCTTGCCTGTGTCAATTTTGATAAAATACAGAACAATAGATACTGCGAAGATCGATAACATATTGAAAATTTATTTCGACGTTTCGACTAAACTATAGTCATCATCAGGGAATAAATGATGATGATATTACAAATACGTACAATTATTTTTTTATTTGTGCACGACTAGAGTTATTTTGTGATTTCCTGCAATTTGATTGGCTGCACGAGTGGGCGGCTTTTTACGATATCTTGGCCCGCGGGCCAAAAGAGTTATTTTTTTAAAACAGACCAATGATTGTTGAACTTGAATAAAAGTGTCTAAAAGCCAAAAAAACAATCTAAGAAAATTAAAGATAGGAAATAACCTGAATTGACTTCAGCAGATGTCTTTGAAGATTAAAATTTACTTGAAACAACGAAAAAAACGGCAGAATCTATAACAAAATTTTACAAACAAAGCCGAGCAAAGCCGTACATGTCAAAGCCGGCGTATACATATTATACACGGCACTCATCCAAAAGTAAAAAGCACACATTGAAATAAACAGTGAAACATACAAAAACCCAAAAATAATATTGTTTAGTAACACTTTGACTACTAACCTGCAGTTTAAAGTTGATTCCGGGACTTAAAATTTTATTATTAAATGTTGTCAAAAACTAAATCTGATTTTCGCTAATCAAAATCAAAATTTCTGTGTCAAAACGCATATTTCAACCCTGTTTGTTTTGTAAAACGAACGATAAAATAAAAAATCGTATTAACTTTACCTTTTTCATTGCCGTATTGAGTATAAAAACATCAGTAGCACAGAAAGTATAGTCTTCGTTTTAGCTGTTTGTCAGCCATGCTTGAATAAACATTGAAGTAAAGTAACTAGCTGATCTCAAAGCATGTTCGCAACACTGGATTGTTGTAAAAGTTTAATCATGCATCACGCAGAAAAAAATAAAAATGTTATTTACCGTTTAGGTAGGTCCGTACTGAAAAATATTTAGTCTCGGTCTCAAAAACGTCCCTCGGCCTTCGGCCTCGGGCCGTTTTTGAGACCTCGACAAAATATTTTTCCAGTACGGACCTCCCATTTGGTAAATAACATATATTTATATAGTGAAGTAACAAGATATGATTAGTTAAAAATTAATAGATCTTTAGAAGCTTTAGTTAAGTTCCATGGTTAAGTGACGGTTTCAATCTATTTATAGCAATAGACTCTTGAAAAAGTATTAGAGACCAGTGTTTTGATTTGTCGATTAATTTAGTGTTAGTAAATATTAAATCTGTTAGTGAGCATTTTATATTATTATCTACTAAGTACTTATGACGAACATAGTAATATAAAATGCACACTAACAGATTTAATATTTACTAACACTAAAATAATCGACAAATCAAAACACTGTTCTCTAATACTTTTTCAAGAGTCTATTGCTATAAATAGATTGAAACCGTCACTTAACCATGGAACTAAAGCTTCTAAAGATCTATTAATTTTTAAAACTAATCATATCTTGTTACTTCGCTCGAAATAAATTTTTCTAGATACTATCTGATCTACATGACGCTTCGCTATCTCCTTACCTATCTTTACTTTCTACGAAACTGGCCCTGTTTTTTCTATTACCCTAAGATTCTGTACTAAGACTGTCTCGTTTACCTGAAAATTTCTGTCTTTGGAGTGTGCGTCGTGCGCTGCTTTCTGATCATTCTGCTTAGTTTCTATCTTCCTGCTCAAGTCTGGTTTAAGAGATCAAGTCTGGTTTTATGACTGAGATTTAGAAATAACTCGACTGGAGTGTGTTCAGTTGTGCTATTTGGTGCTGTAATCAGAAATCGCGCTAAATTTTGTTTTGTGTTCAGCGCCCCTTCCGCCTTGAAATATTGCTTAAAGGTTTGAACAAAACGGTCAGCTTGCCCGTTTGAGCGCGGATGATACAGTGCCACTAGAGAATGCCGATATAACGCCAGTTAAGAGCATGAATTGAGAAAATTCATTCGAAGTAAATTGCGAGCCATTGTCGCTTACAAGTTGGTCGGGTAATCCGCAATGTGAAAACATGTCGCGCAATTTCTCTATGATTGCAGTACTTGTTATGCTCGACATAATCTTGACTCGAGCCATTTTGAATGTGAATATATCTGCCATTAGAAGAAGAAACATATTATTCATGGCCGACCGGCAAAATCTACATAAATTCGTTGCCATGGTTGCTTTCATTGGCAATTGCCATGGTTGTACAAGAGCTTGTGGAGGTTTGTTCCTTACAGATTGACACAGTACACAATCGTGCACGAACTCGGCAACTTTCTTATCTAAGCCAGGCCAGCAAACATGAAATCTCGCTAAGGACTTCGTAGGAACTATTCGGGAGTGCCCTGGCTGTATATAATTCCTCTAAAATGCATGCGAAACGGTTTTGGAATAATGACGCGCATTCCCCACAAAAGACACCTTTCCTACGCTGTAATTTCACAGCGTTCGTGAAAATACGTTTCTCAGTTTCGGTTAGCTCGTCTGGCCAATGCAACATTGTATAGTGTAAAATGCGTGCTAATAATGGATTATTTCGTGTGGCTGCGGCGCAAATTTCGATTCTGTAGACGGTCGGACACCTCCAAGATGGCCGACCACATCATTAATTTTGTTTTCAAGCCTATGTGTCTGATAAAACTAATAGATTTTTCTTTTTGAATTTTAATAATCAAATCCCTGAACCAAACCCTAAACCTAACCCTTACAAAAATCGTATAAAAGTAAAAAAATATAAGAAAAAAAGTTTGACGAACTTTAAAAATAAAAAAAAAGCTCGGATGTGATTCGAACCCCTACCTATAATCTATTTGACATCGCACACCTAGACGACTGAGCTAACAACGAGCTCGCTGGAAACCGTCGAAAACTTCGTCTAAATGAGCCAGAACAGTCTGGGAACGAGATAATGAGGTGGTCGACCATCTGGGAGGTGTCCGACCGTCTACGGAATCGAAATAAGCGGCTGCGGCTGTGCGGATATATTTGGTGCGCGATTACTGGCAAAGAGTCAAATTGCAATTGATTTGCTTGTTTTACCTCATGGTGTGAGCGAAGATGATTATCTCCTTTAAGAGGTTATCTTGACATGCAATCAGCATTAGCATGCTTAGCTGTTAATCGATATTCGATATCGTATTGATACGCGGCTTAAAGCAATGCCACAGGAATGCCCACCTCTGCATTCTAGCAGCTGCAAGTGTAATACTCGTGAAATTAACGGCCACTACTAAAAAGCGATACAGCGATACAACGATACAGCGATACACGGAGCCGGAGCCGGAGCCTGGAGCCGGAGCTACGCGTAAATTATTCAAATTAATTAATTATTCAATAAATTATTGCTTTCAATCACCGCAGGAGACATTAGTAATTGCATTTTCCGGAGGGGGGCATATACTTAAAAATACCTATTATAAAGTGAAAATGCGAAGACTTAATTAAATAGATTTAAATGCTAGCATATGCAAAACAATAATTTGGTATATTTCTTCACATACTAGATGGTTGACAATAATATTCATATAGATTGTAGACTAACAGAAATTCGTCCAATGCCCTACGTCAATCCGCGCTTTGTATTTCACTGTTGACAGTAACAGGCTTCGCACAAAGTCGCGGTGTGAAAAGAGCAACTGTGGATATTCACTTTAATGTTACATTAGTTCAAGTGTAAATTCTTTAAGGTATTATAGTCTGGTAGATTTCAAAATACGTAAAATACCAGCTTGATGAAAAAGCAAAAGACACGGGATATTAAGGCAATGCTGACTAATAAAGTCGATGGTTTGACGAGTATTTCTTTCCCCTCCCTTAGGTGTTCACCACATGCACATGCACAGTAGGAAAACACGCTGATCGCTTGTTTGCACCAAATCATCAATCCGCGCACGCTCACATTTCAATCAAAGCAATGTTACCGTATTTCGAATGACAAAATCCCGTACACAACACACAAAGCGACCGTTGAAAAGGTAACCCAGTCCGCTCGACAGAAGTGATCGTTCAACAAAGCTCACGTAAATAGTATTGATATATATTATGAAATTTTTGTGCCTTTGGCTGACCGCTTAACAACGGTTAACCGCTTAATACGGTGCCACTTAATAAAGGTTCCACTGAAATATGATATGATGAGATAGTTGCGAAGCGTTAAAATCCATTGTAATCACTGGTTGTTTTCGTTGTTGAACGCGGATCAAAGCATCAAACCAACTTTTTGTAACCTTTAAATTGGCATTTGCTATCTTTCTATAAGAATATAAGAATATATAATATAGAACTCTCTCTTAGCGAGAGTTGGGTTACAGGACGTTGGATCACCTAGTTTTGTTCCTAGATTTCCTGCTACGGTTCCAACCAACTCAACTCCACAAACAGGACAATTTTGGCTTTACATGCTGCAGTTTTGTCCAAAACAAGTAAACATTTGCTCTGGTCGCTCGCAAAGCCTTAAAATGAATGGCCATATTTGTAAACCACCTCATGATTTGGTTATTGTTTCCAACATGCTGCGAACATTTATGCTCAACAACGAGCAAATGGCACGACGAGGAAATGTTTATTTCCATCTCAACGAGAACTGTGTAAGGAAGAAACAATAATTATTTTACATGTCCTACTTGTTTGTCCCGCATGATATAATACCATACCTTGGACCGGCTCACGTTCACTTACTTAGCAATCATGGCTTTAAGTTCTAAACGCAAGAATATTAACCGGAATTATATAATATTTAAAATCTAATTATACATATAACCTAACATGCTGTTAAAAATTGTATGTGTTTTCCTTGATGTTATTTTCATGAACTCGTAAATTTGTTTCGTGACTACAAGTGTAATTCATTCATGTACAGTTTACTGACTACATACAGGCGACTTCTCAACTTTTACTAGCATGCTAGGTCGTGGTCGTGCCTCTTATTAAAGTGTGAGCACGCTCACAAAATATGTTTGCCATATTGTTTCATGAATATGATATGCGTTTCACAAATCACAATGGAATTCTTTAGCACGCAAGCGTCACTTACGAAGGCTAATTTATGAATCATTATGCTGATAGAAATAGAATATTTCTTTCGCTTGAACGACAAACGTCCTTATCGTGATAATTGCAAATTTTAGATAACCATGCTGCATTTTGTGCATGTGGTGTCGACTTATGATGCGCTTATAAAAACACCTAAGGGAAGGGAAGGAAATACTCATCAAACCCTCGACTTTGTTAGTCAGCATTGCCTTATCGCATGTCTTTTGCTTTTTCATCAAGCTGGTATTTTACGTATTTTGAAATCTACCAGACTATAATACCTTAAAAAATTTACACTTGAATTAATGTAACATTAAAGTGAATATCCACAGTAGCTCTTTTCACACCGCGACTTCGTGCGAAGCCTATTACTATCAACAGTGAAATACAAAGTGCGGATCGACGTAGGGCATTGGACGAATTGCTGTTAGTCTGAATATCTGAAGTGACTACAATCTATATGAATATTATTGTCAACCACCTAGTATGTGAAGAAATATACCAAAGTATTGTTTTGCATTTAAATCTATTTAATTAAGTCTTCGCATTTTCACTTTATAGTAGGTATTTTTAAGTATATGCCCCCCCCCCTGAAAATACAACTACTAATGTCTCCTGCGGTGATTGAGAGCAATAATTTGTTAAATAATTAATTAATTTGAATAATTTACGCGCGGCTCTGGCTCCGGCTCCAGGCTCCGGCTCCGTGTATCGCTGTATCGTTGTATCGCTGTATCGCTTTTTAGTAGTGGCCGAAATTAACGCTTCTTCCTCTATTTGCGCGTAATTGCGGTATAGCTTATTTTTGCTTAAAGTGCGCGAGGCAAATGCGATTGGGCGCCCCTCACCATTTGGAATTATGTGCGACATTGCTATTCCATAGGTATAGTTGCTTGCGTCAGTGTCCAACTTTAGCGGCAACCCGATGCGAAAATGAGTTAACACAGGCGCTGCGCTTAGTTCATCTTTAGTGCGCAAAACCCCAGTACACGACGTTTTCTATTTTAGTCCATCTCCACTTGACGTTGTGACGTATCAACTCGTTTAGTGGGTAGACAATCGTTGATTAGTTGCTGCTGCTATTAACATACTGTACAAGTTTCATCTTGTGAACAACATTTCCATTGTTATTTATTGCTTCTAGTGCCTCAGTGATAATAGCATCGACAATATTTTACTTACAAAAATATGCTATTTACAATTACGCATTTCAACAACAATCCTAAAAGCCCAAGGTCATACTCTTGCCATTTTCGTAATCCTGGATATTATAAACGACTTAAGTGGATTTATGCAATGATAAATTGGCAAGCTGTACATTTAATAATGTCTCAAACTTAAAAGCAGCTTTAAGATCTTGCTCGATAGAGTAAGATTAAATATCATTCGATGAAATCTAAACAACACCTCGCGAATCATCATGAGTTGCGAGTATCTTCGACTGAACTATTTTTTTTCTCGTTTGTAACTAATTCTTACCCCTGACCCTTGTTAACAAGAAACATGTTATCAAAACCGCCAGACAATGTTGCCTATGGTTTAAATTCTTTAAGCGTTGTTCCTTCTTTCCACCCTATAATTAATCCTTTAATTACCCTGTCCAAAACCAAAACGATTATGTTTTCATTTAAAGCGCATGGTCCTTGCCTTGTTAACTTGGAACATTTTGTCTTGACACCTAGATTATGTAGGCTATCACACTCGTACAATGTGTTTAAAATTAATAATTAACCCTTTTTAGAGCCCATAATAAACCGTAACTCTAACTCTAACCCTAACCCTAACCCTAACCCTAACCCTAACCCTAACCCTAACCCTAACCCTAACCCTAACCCTAACCCTAACCCTAAACCTAACCCTTACCCTAACCCTAATCCTAACCTTACCCTAATTGCCCCTGTCCAAATAGGCTAGAAAGAATATATAAATAATTAAAATCCCCAGTTGCAAGAGCGTGACAGCAGGCATAGTCTATAGCGATTAAGGCAAAATGCCTCAAGTCAAAGAGGCTAGCATTAATTCTTGCCTTTCCATGGATCGTTTTCAGTAGCGAATTTGGTCATGCTATGCAAATTTAAATTATTATCATTATTCTTTTCTTGAGAGATTGATTCCTCATACGGCCTGTAAACACTGAAAAAATGCATTTGAATTGCATGACCAAATGTTGGGCTGGCTTCGCCACTGATCCTTTTGGTTTTTGTCAGGGTTAAGAATTAATTATAGGCTAGAAAAAATCCCCGGTTAGAACTTAAACGAGATAGTGCGAGCGTTACATCCAACGTAGCCAAGAAAATTAATGGTTCAAGAAAATTCTCTCAAGTCCATGCGCTTGGGATCAATTAATACTTGTCTTTGATGTGAACCCTAAGGTTTTTCACAGGAGTAAGATTTAATCGTAAGCTAGAAAAACCCCGCTGAGATCATTTAAACCAAGGTACAAGTGTGTGAAATGTCTCACGTCAAAAAGGTTAGGATCAGTTCCCTGCCTTTGCCACGAATCGTTGTCATTTTGGTGAGGGTTAAGAATTAATTATAGAATAGAATAGACTATTTAAACCACGTTTGCAAAAGCGTGATAGTCAACCTACTCTAGTGGGTTAGGGCTATTTCAGATAGTCACCTAAACTTAGGTTAGGGTTAGGGATGGGGTTAGGATTCTTTCAGCGAGCATCCTTGGCGCAGTGGGTAGAGGCGTTGTGTTACATGGTTTGAGCAGCGCTGGTATGAGGACTAGTTGAGTCGCTTTTTTATTTATGTTTTTTTTCACAAGTCTTTCTCGTCCTTAAAATTTTTTCTCGTTCATAACATATTACTCATCCTTAACCACATTTAAAAAATATTTAAAACGAAAACAGCCGTTGAAATAGTTGTTACTAGTCAATATGCAATTAGCCTGCGGGCAGGAGGTGCTCTGACGGATCTTAAATAGCCCTGACCACTCTAGTGATCATAGTAATACGTCTCGGATCGATAAATCGTCTAGGATCACTTCCTGTTCTTGCCATGAATCGTTTTGGTTTTGCTCAGGGCTAAGAATTAATTATAGGCAAATACTAACTCTTTAATATTATTAATTGATTAGTTAATAAAAATTAAACCACGTTGTACGATTGTGGTAGCCGACATAGTCTAGTGGTCAGAGCATCAATCGTTTGGCCTTGGTCAGGGTTAAAAGTTATTATTAGTTATTGGGTTAGAAAAAAGAGCTGCGAAAATTTAAACCACGTTGTATGAGCGTGGTGGTAGGCAACCTAGTCTAGTGGTCAAGGCAAAAATGTCTCAAGTGAACGAGCTTGGGATTAATTCCATCGCGTAGATCGTTTTAGCTTTGTTCGCTTGGATCGTTTTAGCTTTGGTTAGGAATTCATCATATGCTACAAAAAACGCATAGGCTAGAAAAAAAAACGCTTAGACAATTAATTTTAAACCACGTGGCAAGAGAGTGATGGCAACGTTGTCTGGTGGTCAAGCTAAAATTTCATGTCAACAAGGCTAGGATCAACTCCTGTCCTTGTGGCAGAACATTTCCAACCTTGATACTGTGATGATGGACGAGGGGAAATTCCTGATGTTAGGGCCTAGAGCAATGGCTAATTCGGAGATAGAAAAAAGGGGAGCATGGGGATTTGTTAGATGTGTTGAATCCTTTTGCCAGAAAATTAGTTTGAAAGTAGGAAGAAAATTGGTTGTGATAAATAATCTTTTGTCACGCAGTACTGTATTTTTCCACGATGTTGAGTGAATAGGGCTATATTTTCTGGAGTAATTAACGTTTATAGCACTTTTGGCTTAAGGGATGGTCAAAAGAGCAAAATTTGTTAAAGATGACGAAAAGGACCAACTAAATTTATAAAGATGCGTTGCACTACGGTTTCGACAACAACATCTAACGGCAATGCCTGCTAATCCTCTGTATCATAGGTCCGACATCTCTGGCTCGAATTATAGGGGAGGGTGGAACCCTGTATCTCCGAACCACACTAACAACACTATAGTATAAACGATTAACATTAATATAAGATAATAATGATAATAATATGATAATGATAATAGTGTAACTTCATTTACCGAGGTCAACATAAATTACTGGTGTCCCAGTAGTTTTCATTATGGGCCTCCTTGTACACGGCAAAGAATTACAAGTTGTTGAAAACAGGATTAAACAATGTTGTGCTGCCCATATTGTTCAATGCTATCAATAATATTGTTCAGCAATGTTACACCAGATTGCAGGCTGGATTCGGGCTCAAAAGTTTGTTCAGTATTGTTGACAACATTGAACAATGAACAATGTTGTGCAACCTTCAACAACTCGCAATTTTTACGCGTGTATGCTCTGTTCCCAGTTATGGGTTCACGGTATGTCCTGGTATGCTCTGGTATTGTTCAGCATCTGCCCTAGTTTGTGTATGAACTACGAAAAAAGTAAATCTGAAGCTTGGAGCTAGGTCTAGTGTCTCAGTAATCAGTCGTATTTTGCGTCTTAATTGATATAGCTGGACCTGAAAAACATATCTCAACACTCTGTAATCGTTTGTGATCTAAAAATTGGATGTCTATTGTGGGTATAGTATTTTATAATCGTCTTCCATGCTAACTTTTTAAGCAAATTTGTTTGAGAAAATTCGTTCAATATCGTGCACGTTAAAAATAAATACGACATTATAACATTCAGGATTCTTGTTTTGTTTCAGAAAAACAAAGCAGTTTCGCGACCAGACCACCGTTTGTGCACAAAATTGAGGAAGAACATCGAACGGGGTGAAATTATGAAGTCCAATAAAACTAATTACGTGATCTATAGTGCATAGCTCAATTCTTAACGGTCTATATTTAACAGCTGTATTATTTTACTGATTAAATATTCGTGCATATAACTTTAACATCATAAAATGGCAGAAAATATTTTCTTTATGACATTTCGGCCGCGAACATGAACATCCCCGAGTCCCCGATATCACTGGCAGTTAACTTAACATGGAGTTATTAGGCTTGTGCCCTGAACTGGTTTTCAAGATGTTTTTCTGTTTCTTTCCTTAATTTTCGACTGGTTGAAAGTTCACAAAGGGTGACGAGACCTGACAGACTCTGTATTCTCTCTCTATAATCACGACAACAGTTTTGCCGAGGGAAGGATTTGGCTTTATGTGTTTCTCAGGTGGAAGTTGCTTGGACTGACTTGCCCTTTCGAGCTAATGGCATTTAACTTACAAACGAAACCGATATCATATTCATATAGAAGGTGATCTTTATTACCGGACCCCGATCTAGGAAGAGCAGCTTAGAACTGCGGATAGAGCTAGCTATCCAGTTATAAAACGTTGATTTCGTTCAGATTACCTCCTCTTGTGAAAATGGAACACACCCAGTCTTGATCTGAAACGATTATAATTCGTGGGTTTAATTTTCCGAAAGTAGCGGGTTTTCTAAGGATACTCCGATTTCCTCCCATGGGGAAAGTTCACAGGGTTGGTTAGGTAGTAACCGCCCACTGTAATTGGCATATACTATTGTGGTGACCCAGCCCTTGTCGCGAAGATGAATAAAGAAAACTGAAAAAAAATTATGAGTTATCTTGGAAGGACGGCTTCCAACAGTTAAAGCTCTCGAATTTTCACAAGAAAGTTAGGTTAGCGAGACATTATTTCTTATTTTTAAACAGTGAAATCTCAAAGGACTACGATGGTACTAAAAGCAGCCAACCAACATTACTGAAATATAAAAACAGAAACAAAATATACGTATTGAGCTTCAAATATTTAAAGCCAGAGATAAGCTTAGGTTTACGTGTCCTTTACATATTACGGGAAACAAGATTGCCCAAATTAGGGAGACTGACTCTTATATAATTGCGATTAGGTTCTGGTCTGAAAAAGGCAAAGATGATCACAATTTCCTTTTAGAAATACAAAGGATATTCATCGGGCTTACTGAGTCATCTTGCTAGCGCGGCCAGCCTGGCTTATCAAAGCATTATTCACTGCACCATGTGCAATCCTAATATTTGCTCAGTTACTGATGATTTATGGCTTAGGAAGCGCATGTATTACGCTATTTATTAATATAAATATCTATGTACATGTAAATACGTGCAATAGTAACCAATCGTCTCCATTTTTATTCATTCTTTGTTATGTATTTCTTGTAAAAGATGGACCACTTGACGAGGTGGTTGCAGAGTTGACTTGTGTCGCTTATTGCGTTCTTTGTAAAGAGAGAAATTTGACAAACAGCATCTTATAATTCATAACATTTCAAAGTCACTGTGGAAATATCACGTGCGAAAAAGCTAACATTTTTACGACTGATATATCAGCTAACGTTTTCCACGCTTAATTTAATACAAGTACGTACAAAATTTTGCAGACTTCGCAAGACCATATTTTTTGTATTTTACAATCTTTTGCAACCAAGTTCTTCAATTTTACAAATTTTAAGATGTTCTTTCTAGATGTGGCCCAAATCAAAATTTAGCTGAACAAACAAATTGTTGATTTTAGTTCTGCGCGTTCTCATTTGTCGCAAACGACGGTAACAAAGGGTAAAGACTGGGCCGAGTGAATTTTGCTTTCAAAATGGCGGAAAATACAAAATATATTTTGATTTTTAAATTTGTTCTTATCGAATGTCTCTTGGAACGTTAATACCATTTCGTTGATATTTCACAGAATTTTTCCGGAGTTGCTTACTTCTTGTTACTGATGTGTTGGGAAGATTTAAATGCAGATTTCACTTGAAATTAAGTACATTGTAAGTACGTATTTCTCAAAAAATTTGTGTTCCAATTAACTGGCTAATATTGGCCCTTGTCACCCAGGACTACGTCTGAATTTGACCAGAGTGATCTAGAAGGTATATAAATAGAAGGTATGAAACTTTCTGCAATTATTTTTTCTTTACATCAGGTGAAAAAAAAACATGCTTGTTGGTCTATATAAATATATTTATTTACTAGAAATAAACATTTATATGCAAATGCAATAACCCTCGCCACTGATTTTCTTTAAAAAATTGGATGACCCATTTTGCCCAGTTGTATAGTTTTATTTTATTAGTTTTACTCTATTGGCAAGGGATTATTTATTCACTAGGCATCAAGGTTTCAGTTGGATACAGTATATATACATGTAATGCAACCTAAATATGGATTTTCTGTTCACCAATATGTTTTACAATACTTTCAAAAAAGGGGTTTAGGGTGCATGTATACGTCCCATGATATTACTGCACCTATCTAACCAGTTGTTGGTGGATAGTGGTTAGTAACCATGACACAAACACAAATTTCTTTTGTACATACCAAACATGTTTTGATCTTTTCAGTACATTGCTTAGATATTTAAAATTGTGTGTTGGGAGTAGAGGGTGGGCGGGGGGGGGGGGGGGGTTACATCCAGCTAGGCTAATTTCTTGAAAAAGACCCTGCAAAATGTAGCTCTCAAGTGAAAATCGAAATATTCTGCAGGGTCTGATCAGCTTCCATGATCAATTTATCATGTGCTCCACTTGAAGCAGCTACAGTGAGGCTAGCCTGAGGCTTGTAATACTTTCACAACTGAACGTGGAGTTTGTATTCCCCCTTTCCTACGGAGTGGTATCACTGAAAGTGTCCCATCTCCAACCACACACACATTCCTTTTATACATAAATAATTAACATGCTTTTATCTTTTCACTCCACTGTTCAGAGCTTAAAATGGGGAGGTGGGACTATCTGGCTAATTTCATAAAAACACCCGGCACTATTCTAGACCTCGAGTGAAAATTGAAAATTTCTGCAGGGTCAGACCAGCTATGATGGCAAGGGTTAAATTGTCTTCACATGTAGCAGGCTAGCTAGGCTTTGCACTGTGCCATGTGATTTTTTGCATGCAGGAACATAATTAACTCCATAATAACAACAACAAGAAACTGCATTTCCTGGAGTTTTGGGGAAGACTTTAAGAATTTTTGCGGCCACAATTTTTTTATTTTAGAGGTTTCCCTGAAAAACTGGCAATATTGAGCATTTGGGGTTGGGGGGTGGGGGGGGGGGGGGGGCAAGTCAGCCCAGTCCAGTCCAAGCCTAGTCCAAGCCCATAGTAGTTACAATGCTGCCACTGAGTCAGTTTGAATATAATTTAGCCTAGCATAGAAGGCTATTAATCTTGCCTTGTTCCAAGGCTGGATTTTGGGAATGCAAGGGGAGGTTGGAAGATTTTTAGGAGAGGTGCTAATACAAGTCAACTATAGCTTGAAATATAAAATATCTTACCTTTATAAATTTTATATGATTATTGTCAGAAATATCTCTAAGCAATAGTATTATTAATAATATTTAGTATAATTATAATAAATTCTAAAGGGGGGGGGGGGTGCTGAAAATTGCAGGAGAGGTGTGAAGTTATGCCAGGGGTGGTGCACACCTCCCTCCCTCAAATGGCGGCCTTGCCTAACTTATCAGCAAGAGCCTGGAAAGCTAGGCTGGCCTGCTTCCCATATGGGATATGTGAATGAAATTTCCAAAATATATAGAAAAAACATATGATACAAGTCATGTAAAGGCAGAATTACAGTTAAAGTTGCACTGTTGCAGACATATTATATCAAGTTTTGGGGTAATGCTTCCAATCACTAAAGCCTGTTGTTGAACTCTATAAAATATTCTATATAGAATGGGATTGAAATTTATCGTGTTTGAACAGAAAGCTACACATGAACTTAAAATAGAGCTCACTAAAATCACCACATCAGAAATTATACCAGAACATTTTTTACACACAGGAAAGTTGCTGATATGATTCACATCATATGTATGATTGATACCAAATTTGCAAAAATTGAAAACTATACCTTCAACATGTTGATTGATATGTACTGTATAAGACAGCGCTCATTTCGTTAGTAAAGAAAAATTCAAAATGCTTTGCATAAAATTTGTAAGCTTGCCACTGTTGCACAAAGTATTAATCAAAATATTAAGTATCATCAACTAATCATGGAGTATGGTCTGCCTTGCTAGTCCAGACAGTCAGGATCCTATAACCGTCAGCCTAATTTTCCTGATCAGTCTAGTCTGCCCAGGGTAGAACTTCACATGCTAAATTTCTTCACTGTAATTTTGTTATACCATTTAAATATCATGTGCCAATGAGAATATATTGCTTAAATTTGTTGTTGCCTTACAAAATGCTCAGAAGTCAGATTCTTTATGTGCTGATTCTCAAATAGTATTCATATAAACAGGAATGATTTTTAAATAAGCGATAAACTTTCTGAGCAAATTAACTGTGAAACAAACTGACATAAAATACATCTGTCATAACTAAAAGATTTTGAATATGAATTAAATATGAACAAGACGGTGATTAAAATATGTCGGAGAAACCGCACAAACAGTGCATGATTGCTTTTTCGCCGAATAGTGCGATAAAGTTGAAGTCCAAAAAAATGTGTAAAGTGAATAAACTTACCTTGACGTCTTTTCTCGTTTGAATGTACACGTATTTTGCATACGATGTAATCCAGGGTGCATTCTGTGTAAAGTTCACGCCGAAGATTCATGATTGTACACCGACTTTTATTATAAATTACATTATGATTTTTGAAACCCCACGCCGAAGATCTTCGGCGTACGGGACTTCAAATGCACCCTGGGATGTAATGAGACTCACTTCGGTTGTTTTGGATTACCATTGACAAGGTAGTGTAGTTTTCCATTCCGGCAACTTTAGTTAAATGCGCATTATTCTAGCACTTTTTTCAAGAGTTTCAGTTTAAAACTCCATAAAATTATTTTAAAGTATACTTTGACGAGGCGTATGCGTGTAACTAACATGGCCGTCGTCGCCTGATGGTCGATGACAAACATCGACCGTGACCTTGCACTTCGCCATGTTCGCATTTACCTCGGTGTAAATAGCCACGGAGAATTAGTAAACCCCCCCCCCCTCACCTTGGGCTTACGCCCGAAGAGGCGCTTCGCGCCGCTGGCTGGGGATAATACTATTAGTAATACTTACAATATGAATGACTGTTCTGTATCAGTGTATACAGACACGAGTGCTTTGCACGAGTATTTGTGTACACTGATACGGAATGGACACAAATTTTGCAGCGACCTCAAACGGTCATGTTTTCAAACTACGTTTGGAAAATAAATGTTAAAAGCTTAGAAAATTGCAAGGAAGTGTATATGCAAGCAAATCAGAACGATTCTGTATATATAGGCACTGATTAAAGATGTATTTCTTTTAGATTGTCTTTATGAATCATTAAATAAATGAGTTTAATAATTAAGAATTCTAAACCATTTTTCCGTGTTGATATACAGTATTACAGTTATATTAACACGAGTTGAAATTGGAAAAACGAGAAATTGTATGGAACGAGAAATTGTTTTCACACAATTTCGAGTTTTTTCTAATTTCCACGAGTTCTGATATAACTGTATATCAACACGGGAAAATGTTTAATTATATTTGTTTTTTAATATAGCAATGTCAAAAGCACGAAGGATACGAAAAATTTCCGTGTTTACAAATGGCTGGAAATTTTCCGTGTTTACATTGAGTTATGTAAACACGGCTCAGCGTTCAGGATTCACAAATGCTATACTACAATAAAAATTGTTAAATCAAAGCATCAGATACAATCCAAATCAGAATCTCTAAAAATATTTAGTATCTAAGGGAAAAAACAGTATCCATTGGAGCTTAGGATTAAAGATATCCTTCTATTATGTTATATAATTAGATTGGCCATTTTATCTGGATCAGTTTTGGATACTTGACATCATATCTCTCAAAATCACTTTAAATTTTACACAAACGATCAATTTAATCTTGTTTAACAGAAGATGGGGTAGCTTTTGAGTTGGGCGACAACATTTTATAGAGTTAATGAAATTTCACCTATGGTCCGCTAGGAAAATTTAACAATTCCTATTGTTAATTCCCCTCATTTTCCCTGCTACCGGTAGATATTCCCTGTTAAAAGCCCAGGTCTTGTGTCCCGGTACTGTGACTATTTATTGCAAACTTCAGTAGTCAGTATTATACAAAATACGAAGGAAGTATGTTTTATAATCGCCGATCTCAGGATGACAGAACATACTGTTTCCCTCGCGCCCAGTAAATAAGCGTTAATTATCGCCCTAGGGACAATTTTAGTGTCATTATAAAAGCAAAAAACCTAATTAAATAATGATTGCCATTTACATTTATATTTTTAGATCACTTCGCCAAATGTTCGAGCAACAAAATAAACCACGATCGAGGATTAAAAAGTCAATGCCGCTCATTCCTTTTACTTTCCAAAAATTCAGAGAAACAACGTCACGAAATGGGATCCGACAAACTTTATTTCCATGTCCAGGAAGAAGTCAAGAAAAAGGTAGCGCACCTTCAAATATTTAGAATCTATAGATAGAACTTTCAGTTTTTAACCTTTAAATCTTTTACTGACTAACGTCTTTCGTACTAGGCAAAGCTACTGACGCAAGCTCTAGCATGACATCGCAAAGCAGAAATAGCTGTGGAGAGATGGAGGAAGCCGCTAAAATACAGCTACATAATTTAGACAATCAAAGCCAAGATACACGCGGTGCTATAAGAAGAGCGGTTCGCCAGATGAAGACAAAGCCAGTGGTTCAATGAAGGTACAAGTTTCCATGGCTTGGCACTGTACAGTGTAACGAACAAATTAAAGGAGCACACATGTCATATTTCACGCATATTTTATTTCTTTATTTTCTTGCTATTTCACGAATTTCTTGTAGATTCAGTCAGGGGCGGATCTAGGCAAATTTCTGACCGGTGCATCAACCGGAAATTTAAAGTAAGGGGGTTGGGAGTCCGGGGAAAATTTTTACATCTAGAGCTTCGGAAGCGCGATTTTCTGCATTTTGAGAGCAACATTTAACAAAAAACAATGCTTAAAAATAAAGGATTTTTATAAATACTTTTGATTTGCAGATACATTGATAAATCTCATTAAAGCTTACCTAATGCACATTGAAAGATTCAATATACTCACAGTTTTCGGCATGAATGTCACTATTTAAAGCACCTTTAATACTTTAATAATAAAAAGTAAGTGTGTGACAATATTCGTTCTGTGTAAAACAGAAAAGGACTGATCAAGCACAGCCTTCCATATTCATAATTAAAGTGCCTATCCAGTAGTCAGGGAATTTGCATATTTCTATGTTCAGTTTAGGTAATTTTAAGAAGATTTGCAATATATTTTATAAGTCGAAAATTTGATCTTCATGTACTTTTGGGGGCCTGAAGTGGGCGATTTTTCAAAATACCGTGAGCATAAAAATACTGGGGCGAGTATGCTCCTGTGACGTCAAATCGGGAACACGCATTGATAACAAACTAGTATTCTATACTACAGAGAGTGTTGAAATATGTTTTAATCGAATTTTTTGTCGATTCTACGGTACTTTTCCTTTAAATTTCGAATGGAAAAGTGTCTTCAAGCTTTCCTGATCCAAATGACAGCCAAGCCGAATCAGAAAACAATTTTCTCGCGAGTTATATGATGGAAGTTGAAGATGACAATGTTTATATTGGGAGAATGACAACAGATGTGTCAGGGAACTCAGGGCTAGATGGTCAATCAGAGGAAAAATTCTACGGCTTCGCCTCGATGGATGTGTTACTTTTGAAGTATTATGAGCTGCAAATTAGGATTTTAACGTCTGGCAGGAGCGATGTAGAAAAAATTAACCGAAAAAGTGCAAAATACACAGTGATGAAAACAGGTATGTCCCAATATGTTATTATATAAAATTGTCAAGAGATTTTTGTGTCAAATACTAGATATTTACAAAACGTTTTTGTCAAATGCTAGATATTTACAAAACGTTTTTGTCAATTAGGTAATAAACTCTCAGGTATTTAACTTTCTAGATATCTTCGGAGTGTTGCATTCAAACAGTATATACAACTTGTGTACAACTTTCTTGGCAAAAGAACAATACCTTTACCTGCATGTGATTATGATACGATATGGAGTAAATTTGGAGGAAAAGAATTTCAAGGTTATGATGATGAACAATGAGGAAAACACAACTGAAAATCTTTTAATATATACTGGTTCAATATTATTGACAACGGCTATTAAGAACATTTAGAGCAAATAATATTCAAATAAGTGCAACTTGAAAATCTAATATGCCATATGTTTGTGGGGACAAGATCACAAGAATGAAGAAAAATAAAAAGAAAGTTATGTCTGTTTAGGGCACCTGATGTGCGCATAAATGTGAGCATGTTTATTTACATATTTTGGTTCAAAAAATAGGCAATTAAATTTAAATTCCAACTGTGAGATCGTTGCCATGGAATTTAAAAGTAATTACCACATTAATCATGTATGAAAAAGGCAAAATTTAGATGGGATATATTTTGAAAAAAATATTTGATATCTTTTATATAATTATCAAAATATATATTCAATATCGAAAAAAAATATGAATGAAGAACCATGCCCTGTCACTCATACAATGTTAGGTGCAGTAAGCAAACTTTACTTCCTGTTTAATTATACTAACTTAGATTTTCAAGATATTCTGTTTTACATCTCCATGTATAAAATAAAATTACAATATTGTGAAATAGGTTATTTTGAAAATTGAAATAAATACAATGTAGTAAAGGTGTTGAAACCACCCCCCCCCCCCCCCAAAGACATACAATATATACAGTAATGTTGGTGATATCAGATCCTATTATTAAATTGAATTATTATATACTATATAGTAAGTATTAAATTCTACTGTTGATTCTGTGGACACTTCTGAATCTTTTTTTGTGGCCCTTCATTGGATTAACACATGTTCTGCAACATAGCTTTGCTTGTGCATCTTCTAGAGTGGGTGTTTGTACAGGTGCCTGAATAAGAAATGCAAAATTGTATAAATATAGTATATACACTGTATATCTACTTGCAAATACATATATGAACACAAAACCATAGGAGCTCTCACTATCTAAATAAATTTAAAGCAGAGTGGACAGTGTACAAATACTATCATGATCACAAATAAAAATAGCTACCTCTGAAAATACTGAAATGTTGTCTATAATGTTTACACTTTGGGCAATTTTAAAAATAAACAGCCACTTTTTATTTCAGTATTACCAAATAAATATACAAATTAAAATGCGACATTATCCTCAGCATAGTGGCTTTCTATAGTTCTATGTAGCAAATAGCAATGATGTGTTTCAATCCATAAATCATACTGTATAATAAATGAATATCCATGAATCAGTACATGTTACAGCAAATGTTTGGAGATAGGTGATCAGGTGTTGTGGCCTTCAGATTGATTGTCTAGCAATTCAATATGTCTAGTATAGAATAAATGCCTGGCATTTGACATAAATATATTGGGACCCATGTACTGTAAACTATATAAAAATATATTAAATTATCTATTTACCTGTTTTCGTCACTGTGTATTTTGCACTTCTTTCGGTTAATTTTTTCTATATCGCTCCTGCCAGACGTTAAAATCCTAATTTGTAGCTCATAATACTTCAAAAGTAACACATCTATTGAGGCGAAACCGTAGAATTTTTCCTCTGATTGACCATCTAGCCCTGAGTTCCATGACACATCTGTTGTCATTCTCCCAGGTCATCTTCAACATCCATCATTTAACTCGCGACAAAATTGTTTTCTGATTCGGCTTGGCTGTCATTTAAATCAGTAAAGCTTGAAGACACTTTTCCGGTTGAAACTCAAAGGAAAAGTACCGTAGAATCCGCAAAAAATTCGATTAAAACATATTTCAACACTCTCTGTAGTATAGAATACTAGTTTGTTATCAATGCGTGTTCCCAATTTGACGTCACAGGAGCATACTCGCCCCAGTTTTTTTATGCTCACGGTATTTTGAAAAATCGCCCACTTCAGGCCCCCAAAAGTACATGAAGATCAAATTTTCGACTTATAAAATATATTGCAAATCTTCTTAAAATCACCTAAACTATTAAAATATGCAAATTCCCTGACTACCGGATAGGCACTTTAAGAAGAACCATTATTCGGAAATTACACGATTTTAAAGGTTGATTATCAAAGGTAAATAATATCCCAACAACGGCAGGGTGAGACGAGCTAAAATTGATAGTAAATATTGTTCCAATAGCGGCAGGATAAGACGAGGTTAATATTGACATGCAGTAAATAATGTTCCAACACCAGCGGGATAAGACGAGGTTAATATTGGTAGTAAATAATGTTCCAACAGCAGCAGAATAAGGCGAGGTTAATATCGATACTAAATAATGTTCTAACAGCAGCAGGATAATTAGACGAGCTTAATATTGATAATATATAAATAATGTTCCAACAATGTGGAACATTATTCATTCAATGTGGCCCGGCATACTGCAGTATATGATAGCAGACTATTTATTTTTTGTATCTCAGTGAGGAAGTGCTAATGATAGAGGGTATTTATTTGACACATTCAAATGACTATATTTAAGCATATTAAACAAATAAATCTTGAACACAATCAGTGCACTTAATATATTTTGGCAGGTGTGGGATTATTGGCATGAGAGGGTTAGTGGTTATATATTAATGAATTCTGTATCATTGCTGTATGTGTTCTTAGCTACTTGGGTATGCCTGATGTTGTCAACTAATAGCAAGTACTATTCGCATCATGCACATTAAAAATTTTAGTATATTGTATACTGGATAGTCTCTATTGTAAATACATACCAACACAGGTCACTTTTTCTGCACAAACTCGTTTAAAAAGTTCATTTATTTTCAGTTGTTGAATTGTCTTGGATCCTCCTTTTGTTAAAAATTTAACAAGGGGTACAAAAAGATTTGGCCGAAATTTTTCAACAAGTCCAAGAAGAGTAATATTGCCTGTAGTTGTCCACATAATTATAAGTTCAACTTCTTGAACAAGATTTTTTGTAAAGTTGTCATGTGTTTTACATGGTGAAATAGTTCTATTTTGAAAGTGTTTTGTCTTCTGCCCAAACTTTTCTGGAAAAACTGAAATTACATTCATTCCAGTGACTGGTGACAAGAGAAATATACACATTAAAGAAAAAAAGTTCCATTAGTAGCATTTCGTATAGTCTCTGGTTTGACAACTGTCACCCTGCTGCTGGAGTTTTTCCTGTTGCATCCTTCACCAAATGCAGAATCAGATGATGTTGCAGAAAAACCAGCATTTTCAGACTTGAAAATATGTGATTTTTCTTTGACGTAGGGATGAAACGCATAGAATTCCTGGTTTTCATAAAGCTCAATGCTTGTCAATTATCTGAACAAATCACAAAGATCTTCTTTGCCACAAATCAACTTAGAACAGGCTCTGTACAGACAATTTCCATCTCTCGTAGCTCTATATAACTTTAGAGTAACAACTACATAGTAACAAGAGTTAAATCAAGAAGGAGTTGTGTAAGTTCAGGCTAAGGCCTAGGCTAAAATTGTCTCTTTTGACTCCCCCCCTGTCCTCTATGAATGTACTCGGGTCTGAATTGTGGAACACTAGAAAAGCTTAGAGTTGTCTCAGTACATTGATTGACTATGCGGTTAACAAAGCATTTAATTATACAATCAAATCAGCCTGGATGTGTGACATATAACTGATTGTATCATATGTTGCACAAAAATGTTGACTTAAGGACAGGTAATAGCCACCCAAATTATGTTAATTATGTACCAATAATATTAATTTAGTATTATTAACATATAGATATATTAGCAAAGAGTGGGTATATAAAGAGGGTTCACTCACGCCAAAAATGGTCACACGCATAGATTGGCCATACTGCGCATGTGCAAGATCCTAGCCAGTACCGTGGAAAAATTTTTATCAGAAAAACAATAGGGAAAACAGTTTTTTGTCATAAAAACAGCGATTTTAACGAAGCCATTGGTGCGTTTTGCTGCTTCGTTTTAATGTCAAGAAAGGAGATTGGTCTGAACATATTTAACAACAAATGGGGCAATAAAGATCATCTGAACGCCGCAAAAAGGGAAAACTATAATCGAAGGAGTGGAGTTCGAGAGGAACCAAGTGTTGACAAAGTCAAAAACAGATCAAAAAGTTATTCTACATTGGTAGAAATACTACATTGCGTCGTTCCTGCTGCGGAAAAAAACTCTGACGTTGTTGAAAATTGACAATCCGGTTTATTTGGTATTGTAATGCTGTGCTTTAAGTGTACTAGTAAGCGCACAATTCGCATTTCTTTATAAAATACACAGGACTGCCGATTGTAAACATAAACAAAAGTCTTGGGTCAAATATCTTTAATCCTTTAGAGTACATTATGTGTGCTGTTGTGTATTTTGGATTGTGAGGGTATCTGCTATTCTGCTCGATAATCACAAGTCACAAAATAATATTTACATTTATACTCAGCATGACTTTTTTAATATGCTCCCAATTTTTATCTCAGCAACCCCAAAATTGCACAGTAGAGTGAACAGGGACTAGGGTTATTAAGATAAAAATGGTACCATATTTATGACATACAGAATATCATGTTATGATTCTGCCGAAATGTACACTTTAATAACTTGCAATTACCTACATAAAGGAAACAAAATCATTTGCCAGAACAGTTCATAGAATCATTTATTAACACACATGTATATTGGCTGTTTGTTTTCTCTGATGTAAAGTTCTGTTTTATTTTTCGTGAAGCACCAGACATGAAGAATTAATGCATGCAACAAATTATCATTTTATTAAATCTTAATATTGTAGTATAGGGGTTAACCCTTATAATAGAGGTTAAATAGCAAGTCTCCTTCTCTCTCTACAAGTAAAATATTTGCCATAAAACAAACTTTGAGATGTGCGTGTGTTTTGGATAAATTGACAATGAATGGTTCACCAAGGCACATTTCACCCTGTCTCCTTGACAAGTAAAATTATTCAATCACACGAAATAATAGCAAAAATTTGAAGTGTGCAATGTGCCCCAGGTAGAATAATTTGTTTGGCAAACAATCCTCTTTAGGAAATATCCAGAAAGTCTAAAGTCTTTCATATTTAGTTCATTTTTTAAGGAAGCATGAAAAGTCCAAAAGTAAAGTGAGTGAGCACTCCTGCAGTAATAAGGTCAAATGAACACTCAGTAAAGCTGGGCTTAATTTCGTCATACTTGTAGAACACTAAATCCATTAGGTTGCCAGACTGAACTGTGCTGAAAATTTTCCTACTAAATAAACCCTAATTAATAGTGGCAATTGACCTTTTAGACGCTCTAAGAATTCTAAATGTAACTGAAACCTTATGAAATGTATTATATTTTAATAATAAAATTGTGTAAAACGAATTATTTTGGTATTTTGTAATAATAGCATTTTCTTTTCAAAAACGTTAACGCAAAAGATACATCCACTATGAAAAGCTTGCAAATATATCTCTATATGGTGTCAGTCAAAACTAGAGAGTAATATCTCAGGATAAAATATTATTCTTTGATCAAAACTGACGTCAGCCTTTCTTTGCCTTTTTGCAAATTTTTGTTTGTACGTAGTTATATTTTAGCTAAAACTTATAAAATTCGTTTTTGAAAGTTATTTGTTTGGGCGAATTCGCATTTTAGCTAAAAATTATTTAAAAAACTGCCTAGATCATAGGCAGCCCAGGAACGCGGTGTTTTGTTTGTTTATCGATGTGACGTATACATAATTATAATTACCCTAAGGTAGGCAACTTCGCACAAACTAACGATACATACACCTGTAAATAATCCGAAAATACTTCGCATATCTTTACAACTACGCTAAAATAATAACAGAAATAGAATCTACGATATTTTTTGTATATACTACATGTATTTTAACTTGTGAAACAAGTTTGTAAAACGAACAAAAATACGAAAAACGTCTGTATATTTGTTAAATTTTTGCATGGGACGATGCGGGATACGCTCTTGCCGCTTTTAACGACGTTGCAAACAGATTTCAGAGTACGAATTTGCAATCTCATTGGCTGTCAAGAAGCAGTCAAACTTGTACAGCCAATGAGATTGCAAATTCGTATTCTAATAAATTCTAATTAAGTAATTATAATTATGTATACGTCACATCGATAAACAAACAAAACACCGCGCTCCTGGGCTGCCTATGCCTAGATAGGCAAATGGAGGTATCAAAAGGCAGGGGAAAACGCGAGACAACGTACTGCTCAGCCTTGAACTGTAATAACAACAAGATTGACAACAAATAACTCTCGTCTTTTCGCTTTCCGAAAGATATTAACAGGTTAGTTGTGCTAAAGTTGGCTGACTTTTCATATGCCTCCTCATCTCGTCGTGTACGTAATGCTGAAAGGAATAAGAAGGATCGCCTTTATTAGGATTTAGGATATTATCCTTGCTTGGCCTAATTGATCAAAAGTTTTAGTGGGCGTTTCATAAGAGATTGACATTTCGGGATTATGTAAATTCTTTCTGAAAATTCAGCCGGTAATTTCAACGTCAATTATCTCTTACCTTTTTTGGATATTAAATAGAGTTTTTATAGTCAATGAAAATTGCGACAGCTGCAGACAATTAAATAATTCATGATTTTGAGATGAGGTGCTAAATGCTACAATAATAATGACATAGGGTACTTCACCTTTTGAAGCACACCTGATCTGGAGTGAAATACCCCTCCCCCCAAGAAAAAGATTTGTTTAAGATATCAGTGGGAATTACGATTTTTTGGTGGGGGGGGGGGCATTCCGTCTTTTTCCTCTACTAAATATCCCTGGTGTATATCATGATCATAAATATGTAAAAACATTTGACTTGATAAACTTTTTAAAATTATTTTTAGTGTATTCTAAAAAAAGGAGAAAATCAAATGAAAATACATACAGTCATGCTCAGAACAGTGGCTTTTCAGAAGGTAAATACTGTTCGATTGAGACTAACCACTATACAGCTCAATATTGTAACATGTAGTAAATATAAACCATAAATGTCGTATAACATAAACCATAAACATACCTACCATAAACATAAACCATAAACATACCTACCTAATGATAACTTTACAGATCAGACCTTGCCAATCACATGGACGCCTGTGCACGACATCAGCTATGAGCTAGAAGATGACATTGAAGGTAGATGGAAATTTAGTCTAACCGTATAATATTGTAACATGTAGTAAATATAAACTATAAATGTCCTATATACATACCTACATAATGATAATTTTACAGATCAGTCCTTGCCAATCACATCGAAGCCTGTGCACGACGTCAGCTATGAGCTGGAAGATGACATTGAAGGTCGATGGAAATTTAGTCTAACCATATAATATAATTGTAACATGTAGTAAATATAAACCATAAATGTCCTATATACATACCTACATAATAATAATTTCACAGATCAGTCTTTGCCAATCACATCGACACCTGTGCACGACATCAGCTATGAGCTAGAAGATGCCATTGAAGGTAGATGAAAATTTAGTCTAACCATATAATATTGTAACATGTGGTAAATATAAACTATAACACCTTTATTGGCCATACTACCGGAGGTGATAAATATTTATGTCATGGATCCATCTAATCAACCAAAAATATGTAATATAATTATTGCAGATCCTCCCAGCCCACTAGATGAACATATTCATTGCACTGACAATGTCCAAACATCTGGAACAACATCTACAGGGTGTATAAAAAAAACGGAGTCCACGTTTTGTGTCTAATTATTTCTAAATTACTGAAGCTTATAGAACAATTTTGGACTTGTTTTAAACCACGTTCTTTTCTCTTTCGAACAAGCCGTAATTCGTATTTTTACTCCGAGTAACGTATGTGCTATGACAAATTTAGTAAAAGCTATCGATTTGAGATGCCCTCCAATTATGCAAATTCACCGTCTTTCATGGCCGCCAGTTAAGTTTTTAATTTCTTCGCTGATTACACAAATGGTATTTCTGTTAAACTTAATAAAACTTGTTATAAAGCGTTACAGAAGATAGCGGACCGTTGACATCAACAAAAACCTTAGATTTATGCCAAAATAATGATCGAAATTAGCGTTTTGTTTATCCGCGCGTGCACAATGTTGTCGAAATTGCATAATGTTAATATTCATGAAGTCGATACAAGCTTGAACTATCTGTTCGTAGTGCACGTTAATGGTCCGTTATCTTCTGTAAAGCTTTATAACAAGTTTTATTAAGTTTAGCAGAAATACCATTTATGTAATAAGCGAAAAAATTAAAAATTTAACTGGCGACCATGAAAGACATAGTAAATTTGCATAATTACAAGGCATCTCAAATCGATAGCTTTTACTAAAATTGTCATAGCACATACGTTACTGGGAGTAAAAATACAAATTACGGCTTGTTCGAAAGAGAAAAGAACGTGGTTTAAAACAAGTCCAAAACTGTGCTATAAGCTTCAGTAATTTCGAAATAATTTGACACAAAAGACAGGCTCCGTTTTTTTTTATACACCCTGTCGTTGTGATGAAGGTATACAACTAATATATATTATTTTTATTTCACTATGCCTATAATGAGATCCACTCGGAACCAGACAGAGTTAATGCTCTCTTTCCCTTATTTTTACTAGATACCATGCCTTCTTCATGTCCTCAAAAGCAGACAAACACCAAAAATGCACACACTAAAAAATATCACACTTTGTTAGCAAGACAAAGGAAAAGGGTGCAACGTCTGCGACAAACATTAAATAGGAAATAGAAGAGGGACATGAACAGGAAAGCAGCTTTGGAAGTGCTACAAGCTGTGCTTCCAGAAAGAATCATTAAACTCATTGAGGGTCAAATACGGCTGCATACCAGAAAAAGTGGTGGGAAACGATGCACACCTGAAGTGAAATCTTTTGCCGTATCACTTTACCATGCGAGTGGTAAGGCATATAGATTAGTTTCAAAGTTCTTCCAGCTGCCTTCAAAGAGCAGTCTTCTGAGATGGGTATCTGGGTTCCCATTATCTCCAGACATATCACAACCAGCACTGGATGCAATTGAAAGCAAGGTGAATTGCATGAGTGATGCTGGCAAGTTATGCACAATTTCGATGGATGAAATATCTCTAAAAACGTCACTTCAATACGACTCCACTAGAGATGACGTTGTTGGCGTTGAGGATTTTGGAAATGGCCACCGAACTAACACTGTAACTTGGCAACATCGGCTATTGTATTTATGGCCCGTAGCATCATATCCAACTGGAAACAGCCCCTCGGGTATTATTTAGCCCACGAGTCGTGTCCAAGCAGTATCCTAAAAACCATGTTGTTCGAGGTAATCAACCAGGTAACATCTACTGGTCTGAAAGTTTATGCTGTCGTATCTGATCTTGGTTCCAATTTTCAAAAACTTCTGAAGGAAATGAACATCACACCTAAAACACCATGGTTTATGTACAATGGCAAAAAGATCTACTTGTTTGACCCCCTCACCTTATAAAGACAGTAAGGAACAATCTAATTAATTATGACTTCCACTTTAGCAACAAAATTGCCGGATGGAATGACATATTAACAATGTATGAAAGGGACAAGTCACAACCAATACGATCATGTTCAAAACTGACCGACAAACATGTTAATTTAATTGGATTTACGAAGATGAAGGTTAAATATGCCACACAAATCCTAAACCATAATGTCTCAGCTACTATTTTGACCTATTCCAGTCTTGGTGCTTTATCTGTTTATGATAAGTTTCTTTCAGACATGCTAAAATTTATCAAGTCAAGCAAAGTCATCGATCGTGCCACAAAGGAAGACCATACAAACCAACTGAAATGCCTGCATGGTTTGTGTTTGACCATAAATAGAGTTAAATTGCTGTGGAGCATGCTACGTGAGAGAGGATCCATCGAATTTCTGATGACAAGGCGACTTAATCAGGATCCTCTCGAGAACTTTTTTGGTTCGACCCGCCAGCAAGGAGGCAACTCTGACAACCCTAGCCCACTCCAATTCACGAGGGCTTTCCGCAAACTTTTTTATGACCACTGTCTAGTCCTTTCAAGTGGAAACTGCACAGAGGATATAGATGCAATTCTACTAGCTGGGTCTAAATTTGAGAAAGCATCAAAGCCACCGGTCTAGAATGTTGAAGATGGATCAGCCACTGCTCCTGTGGAAGTTGATGTCACCGACTACAAGTCCTGCGTAGAAAGTGACATCATTGGGATGAATGCAATGACATACGTTACAGGCTACCTGCTAAAGAAATGCTTTCTGAAGCATACCTGTGACATATGTCAAAATGCATTGGTCGAGCAAGTGCTGGGCAGCAGCACACAGTTGCTATGTTTATTCAAGGCATATGAAGAAACCAAGGAGAAACCTTTTGGAGGACTTATTCACCATCATTGATTTGGAGGCAAAATTTGTGTTAGCATTTGAGAAGAATATGAGCAAGTTAGGTATTGGGAACTATTTACTATCAAACCTTCCCAAATTTGCATCAGTTGGATGTCCAAGTTCTCCAAGCTTGTATTTGTTAAAATTTTTTTAGAATGTGCATCCACTATGCATTAAAATTTGGTAACAGAAAACTGTACTATACAAAAAGGAAGAATATAAAATACCTGAAAGTAAGCCATTTGTAGGTGTGCAATAACTTCCTATAACATTTATTGAATACAACAGTTAAAAGCAGGGTTGGCCAGCAGTAAGGGTAAATGTTTTATGCAAGCATAGACATGGTCTGGAAACTTGGCAAACAATATATAGCTAACATTTATAAGTAGCTTAATGATTTTCTCTTAAGGCAGCTTCATTGTGCATGAATCTTGCTAATTATTGTTTTATGAGTTTGACTGAGTTAGTTAATTGACGAGGCAACACTATTAAATGGGACACAAACAGACACAGTTGCTCAAAAAAGCATGTTTTCAAGTTTTAGATGAAAGGAATGCATTTAAATACACAAATTAAGACAGAAAAATTTGACCCAGGGTTAACCAGATATGAACAGCTGAATAGCCTTGAAGGTGGGTTTTTCAAAGTCACCCCCTTCGACACAGGGAAATTTTGCAAAAACCCATGATTGGAAGTTGATATGGGAAATATGCAATTTCCCGTTTCAAACCCACAAATCCCACACATGGGAAAGTTGTACAAATCACATTAATCGGATATTTCCATTGTTGGTGTTTAACATTTAAATGCATGGGATTTTTATGTGTTATGTTAGTGTTTTCCATGCATGTAAATCCACACACTAAGTAATTGGAATTGACAGGATATTCACATCCATATAAAATGTATTTCCCTTAGAAAAAATTAACTTAATTTCCAGTAAAATCATTTCATTGATATGAAATAGAAAAACAACAATGAGATTTGATCTAACACATCAATGGGTTTTTAAAAATCCCATGCATGTACATGTTAAATACCAATAATTAAGAAATATAAAATATTTTACGTGTTGATATACAGTTATATCAACACGAGTGGAAATTGGAAAAATGAGAAATTGTGTGGAAACACGACGCCCGCATGGCGGAGTATTTTCACATAATTTCGAGTTTTTTCCAATTTTCACCAGTGTTGATATCACTGTATATCAATACGGAAAAAATGTTTTATATTTCTTTTATAATATAGCACAAAGAACTTTAACGGAAGAGTGGCGGGAAATGAGTTATTTCAACACAGCTGAGTTATTTCAACACGGCTCTTAGCTAATCAGCGTTCAGAATTTACAAATGCTATATTATAATGATTAATGGTAATATTCATTAATGTGATTTGTACAACTTTCCCATGTGTGGATTTTGTGGGTTTGAAATGGGAAATTGTCTATTTCCCAATCAACTTCCATTCATGGATTTTTGCAAAATATCCCTGCGATAGTCGGTCTCTTACTTCATGATACTTCAAAAATTTATTGCACTTACAGTAGCGTGCACGAGTCTACATAAAACACCATCAAAAAGATAGAACTAAGACCAATTTAGTCAAGTTTACAGACCATCGTATCTCGAGTGACTACATATGATACAAGTATTCTAGTATAGATAAATAGTTTGTTGATTCTAGATAGGAGTGGCATTGTAATACTATATAGCTGATTCCTTATATTGTACAAATTACTTACCAAACATCTTTATATTAATTGTACTTGCGCAGTACATTTTCAACACTGTAACTGTTTGATATTCAATCCTTTTCAATCCACCGAGTTAATCCGTTTTAACACATATTGCTGTCGATCATTGATGGAATGATGCTTGCAACGTCTTTTCTTTTGCGCCATGCTTTTTTGTGCATAAAATATCTAAATAAAATGTACAACAAACATTTATTAGCAAACGAACACACACGGCATGGCTGCCTGAGTTCGAACTGCGATGGCAGGCCGCTCCTTCTACTTTCAAAATAAAAAAAAAGTATTTTAAAAAACTCACCCGAACTTCTTACGAGAATAAAAAAGAACCCTGATTGTTATTCTTGAAAAATCCTGTCCAGATTACAGGGTAAAAAACACCGTTTTCTTTAAAATATCATTTTTCGCATTTCGAACTGCATTTTCCCTATAGTTCTGTATTGAAAGCGCCGCGATGGTACTGGCTGCTGTATATTAATTTTTTTTTTTGGAATAATTAATGTTGTTTTTAATGGCGTGCAATGACGTCAGCATCGGGAATCCGTGTGACGCTGAATATTAACTGAGTGAACCCTCTTTATATACTTACTTTTTCATATTAGTATACAGGTATTAAATGTGCAATTGCACGTACGATTTAATTTAATACTTTAATATACAGGACACTTTATACTTTATATCTAGATTCAACCACCCAAACAATAGATATTACACCACAAATTTTAAAATATGCATGCTTACTTCAGAGTCCTTAACTCTCCAGACTACTACTTTTTAGTAATATGGGTTGGAATCAACAGCTCAGCCGAAACATCTCTTTCTCCTTTGCCTTTGGAAAATGGATTCCCAGCTTTGGACATCACAATAAAATTGACAACTTTCATCTCACAATCCGCTCGTATTCGCTTAATTTCCATTGATTCCTCTAGTCGAAGCAAAGAGCAAAGAGGAAAGATTGAAATCATTTGCATATTTTTTCTATTCGCCAAAACTTCCTAAAGCGTGGCTGGTTTCGTAAAACAATTGAATATGTATGGCGCATAATTAATTTGTTTTGGTAGATTTGAGTATATAATTTGGTTTGGTAGATTGAAAGTGCGCCGGTGAATCGGTGCAAACGCCTACAATCTGCATGAGTGCACATGTCGGCGGCCAAATCTACCGTGATGTAGGGCTATAAAACAATAGTTTTGATGTCGATGGGTGCTCTCACCGGTGCACTCAAATCTACCAAACCAAATTATGTACTCAAATCTACCAAATCAAATTATATATGTTGATTATATATGCTGATTATGCTATTTTTTATTTTTTGAGATCAGTGTTATCGCTTTATTGTTGCGACATTATTAGCGAAAATAAGTCGCAAAATACCGAATAATACGAGGATTTAATACGAACCTGTACTTTTGTAAATACAGGAGGTCGAAAGTCGGATTTGATTAATTATAGTGTGGAATACGGAATATTTAAATCGACTTTAGCATAACATGAAAATGGAAACTTTTCGTTTCCTACCTGGCTTTGTTTGTTGCAAGTAAGCAAAATATGATATTGTTGATCATCTTATGCAGTCAGACTCACATTGTGAATCAACACTACATCGCTAAATTTTTGACCGGTGCATCTGCACCCATTGCACCGGCCTGGATCCACCCCTGGATTCAGTTTAAATAAAGAACATAAATTGCATTCTTTTTATCTTGTGTATTCAAGAGACAACAGATGTGCGGCAAAATCACTGCAATTCCAACGGTTACGTCCCGCCTCGATTTTTGCATTCTCCATGCCTTAAATACATTGTATACCAAATAGATTCTTTTGCGTTGATTGTTGCATAATTTCCTTTGACCTTTGTCATTCTGATGCTTTTTTTATCATTCGGAAATATCGAATTTCAGACCATGCTCGCCTTCCTTTGAGGACCGTTATCTTGGATTCCGAACTTGAAAACTTTTGTTCAACGCTTTCAAGTTTATTATGCGCAGAAGCATAGGCGTGAAATATGACACTGCTCCTTTAAACTCATCGAGTTGTTCAATGCGTAGTAACACTGGAAAAATAGGAGTTGATCCTTATAATAGGTCTCTAGGGAGAACAAAGTATAACCAATACAGCTATCTAGTATAAGTAAAGTTATTTTAGTTTAGGTTTCCTCCTGCAGTAATAGGGACCTTAAGCGAACACGACTTTACACACGACGACGACGACAACCGGAAGTAAGGTTGTAAAATTATGAACCCATTGCGCATGCTCAAAATTTGTTGGCGTTCTTTGGGCCTCCGTCGACGACGGCAGATGAAGTGTTTTGACGTTTTTGTGAAAACGTGAGAATAATTTCAATGTTTTTGGCTGCTGTATAGGTTCTATGTAACTAAATTTAGTCCTATGTTTGTTTACAAAGGCAATTGAATCATTCTTGTGTAGATCTCTTGGTTTTCAAATTATGAACGATACCAACGCTCAAAGTTGCCAAGAACAACAAGTACAACAACGCTCAAAGTTTCCAACGTAAGTGCAAGTGAAGTAATGCAAGCAATGCGACCAATATTTAATACCAAAATGTGGCATGATTAGTTTTCTTTTTGACACGTTTTGTAGTTTTCCTTGTTCTTGATGATCGTGTGCAAATATAGTTATAATTGTAAAATGAGGATGCAACTTCAATTATAGTTGCAAAATTTACTATATAGACATAGACATAATACTCGCATATGTGTTTTCATAATTTGCCAACTGGGTAATTTTGCAAGTATTGTAGTGTTGTTGAGGTAAACAATGCATACTGATATGTAATTCTTGCATCAATAAAAATGTAAATGCAGTTGTAAAATTGGCTGTTTTGAAATAATAATTTGTTTAAGAATTTGTTTGACTAATCAATTTAACCTTTAAAATTGCCATGCACTTTAATGCTCCCCTCTGGGGTCTTTTGTTATTTCACTCTGTCTAATACCTGGCTATCCCCCTTGTGGAGTGGGGGCTGTATTTTTCAATGTTCAAGATATGTTTTAAAAACATTAATTTTTATTGTTTTTATCGACCTGTCCCCGAGATAGAACTTTTTTGCTAAGTGCTTGTCTGTTTCTTTTCAGATCGAAACCTTTTCAGTGGAGTGAGAAGCGTTATATCCTGCTCTGTCGCGAAATACCAGTGTGCGAGCCATTTTATTTAAGACCTAGAAGACCAGAAAGGGGGAGAAGATGGAAAAAAATTGCAGGAAACTTAAACCTGCTGCGTGATCCAAAGTTTCGAGTAACTTCAAGGTCTGTCCGTGATTGATGCACGCTTTTAACAACTAAGCCTGCACAGAAGTTAAGGGATGAGGAGGGGACATAGGGTATTGCTGTTGACGAGACTGAGTTAGATAGCGTATTAGAAGACATTTTAGAAAAGGAAAAGTTAGGCAAAGAACAAGTCGAGTTAGATACTAATGGCACTGATGGATGAAAGTGGCGAGAAGTTAAGTTAGTTAACATGTCCAGGATAGTTACTTTTTACGTTTATAAAGTCTTTCCAGTACCTTCTAACCGGGCATTTGTTTTAACATTGGACTTTCAAGAGTTTTATTAAGGGTACCTCCGTACCTAGTTGTAAAGTTAAAGCTTGTGTGTGTTGATATTAAAGATACACAGTATAATTGGTAACTACTGTCAGTTTTTATGTTTATTGCATATTCAGCATCTGTGCAAAGAACATGTTGAACAATATTAGTTGATTTCTATTTTACCTTGATACACAAAATAGAATTGTGTTTTTTAATAATGAATATTTTATTTTTTACTCTTGTTGTTTTACTTGACCTACATCATTATTTCAGAAATATGATTATGCAAAGTACTCTTCTAATGTGGGAGGGTCTAAGTTAAAATATGTTGAAGTTTGATAGCCATAGTTACAGGTATGTGCATTTCCATGACTGTTAAGGTACAACTTTAAATTATTTTTAAAGTCTACAAACTCAAAGTAATCGCTTATGTCTCCAAACAACTACTCCACTGAAATTCGAACTTTGCTCATAGCAGCATTGAAACTCTTCATTTTAGGTGTAACAACTGCATTCTTGAAAGGCCCCTGAAGCTGTATCCTTAATGAATAATGCATGCTGCTCTAAATCCTGCAGAAGGTATGAATCAGCTAACATACCTGCATCGTGAGGTATGTTAGCTGTAACTTGTTAAAATCTTGCAACTTTCCCTTTAAAAAAGAAACAGTAAATTATAAATAGCATAGTATCAATAAATTCCTAATTTGAGAGTAATTTTTTATTAGCAACACCACATTAGCTCGAAGGCTCTAAGCCTTTTCAGTCAGTTTATCCTCTAACCGAAAAGACTTTTGAAGTCCATGGCTTTGTCTAGTATTCGTTGGATTTCACTCCTAGCACTCCTTAAGCAAAGCATTGTGTTTTTAAGCCCATTAGTTTCAAAATTTTTATGGGCGTATTCTTACTGCAAAATATGCATTAAAAATGCGATATGATAGCAATTGCATAATACTAAGAAAATACGATATGGTTACTCTAGTACATTAACAGCAACAAAAAAACAAACACAAACCCCATAACTGTTACCTACTGGACTACAGGGGTTTCATACCGTTCGGTAAAGCCAGGGATTGGAATTTAAAAGCATGTACCCTCTTATACCTGTCGTATAGTATTCTTTGCTTTTTACCTTGTCGACAAATTCATACTAACGTGCCGTCAATAAACCCGAAGCATCTGTCCAGTGGGGCTTTTTTAGCAGATATCGCATTAGCGTAGATTTGAAGCTTTTCTGGGTTCATCATAACATAAATCCATGTGGTGATTCGGTACCTATGTTGGTTACATAATTATATAATCAATGACGGTATTAGTGATCATGCTTATGACCGGGACTGGCCTAGCAAAGCGTGATATCATATCTCCCAACCTGCATGGTTACGAAAACCGCTTAAGCAGCTTGCAAAGCCCGGACAAACCGTCGCATATTGACCGTTGTTCGCATATGAAACGTTGTGGGAGTCGAAGGATATCTAAACATTCATCTGCATCTATTTCATCAAGATTGAAATCAGGATACAATTCGTATGGACAATCTGGTTTTTGAGTCATATGAACAATATAAAAGCAACAGTTCTTCGTGATCAATCACATAGAGATTATAAGTAACACTAGACGAGGCATCGTAATCTTTTTCATTGAAAACAAAAGGTAACGCGTTTTTTTTTTGGGGGGGGGGGCAAATTCAAGTCCAGGATGCAGGGGCAGGCGCTTATTGGCTGAGCTGAAGCTTCCTTAGCAACCACCTTAGCAACAGCAGAAATCTGTATGAATGTTTCCTCATCGTTGTTGAGGTCGTTTTGCCGGTTTTGTAGGCAAAATAGTACTTTTTCAATTGTTTTTATTATTTTAGACAATCTGGAATGACATTTTCAATATTTTTACGAGGAAAAACATTTCAAATAGCAGGAAAACTCGTCTAAAACGACTTTTTTGTCTGGGACATCGTGAATGAGTGAACATCCGGGACTTGAATTCCCCCCCCCCCCCCCCCCACCAATAGCAGTGCTCCCTTTTTTTTGCCTTTGATGACGACTCTAGTGTTATTTATAATCTCTATGATCAATCATACCTTCGTCATGGCTCATAAATAATAAATTCTGTAATTCGTTTAAATATATCATTTTTCAATGCTGTAAACTACTCTCAACGTTGTCGTGTTGTTGTTGCTTAAGCTTTGTATTTCCTGGTTTTTCCCGCGGAGAATGGTGTTGTCGTTTCAATATTTTTCCCGACTCTTATGTCATAGTTCAGTCGTCGTCGCGCGTGAGGTTGTGTTTGCTTAAGATCCCTAATACTGCATCAAAGAAACGATCCTTTCGGGACCTCTGGGGAATAAAGTTTAGAACTGACAGGGCTGTCAATTAAGAATATAGTTATAATTTAGTCTAGTTTCCTCTACTTCCTAACACTGGATCAATAAGATATGTTCCTGACTCAATGTCTTGGCTTACAACTGACAGAGCTAGGTAGTATAGATAAAGTTGGTTTAGTTCACGACCATATCAAAATTGTCTATTTAATATAATTGCCGCTACTGTTTTTATTTAGACGTCAGCACTCATGCTGACTGACCAGATTAACAACAAATCGAGAACAGTTTTAGAAAATTCGAAGAAGAGATAAAGACAGCATCAATGGTTCAAGCCTGCGATAAACTGTTTGATGTTGATATGTACAAGGTACTGCATCACATTGTTGTTAATATAGAGCTGTCAAGTATAAAGTTACTTTAGTTTAGGTTTCCTGCTTCAATAACACTGGATCAATAGCAGATGAGCCTAACTAGACCTCTGGGAAGAGCAGTTAGAACTACCCATTATAAGTAAAGTTACTTTAGTTTATATTTCCTCCTGAAGTAACACTGGATAAATAAGAGATAATCCTTACTGGGCGTGAACAGTTTAGAGCTGATAGAGCTATCCAGTATAGATACAGTTACTTTAGTTTTATAGGTTTCCTCCTTTAGTGACACTACAATAAGAGATAATCCTTACTTAACCTCTAGGAAGAACAATTAGGATATACCTAAATCACCCCCCCCCCCCTCCCAATTTCACAACATCATATAAATAAATCACCAGTAGAATATTTTCCAAATTTTATAATTTTCTACGTTTCGGGGCAAGCCCCTTTCTCAAGAATACATTGAATAGCAAGTGCAATCTAAGATCCTTTTATAGCTAATATATCAAGAATTTATTAGTCAAAGTCTCGTGCATTTAATCCCTTAGGCACAAACGTATCCAATTGATAAGCCCAGAATGCCTCTTTCTGAGTTGGACTTTCTTGTCGATGGTTAACAAACAGCTAGAATCTACTTGAAACCTGGTTACAACGTCATTAAAATGTTCTCGATACGATTATGTCTGAGCTGAGTTTCATAACTGGAAGGATTTCACCGAATATCAGTGAGAAACTGGGGGGTAAAGTAGCGGATTTGGCCAAAATACGTCCATTTGCAAGGGGTAGGTACATTTTGAATAATATTTCGGCAACAAAATCTTTACTATTTTTCACCAAAATAATGATAATATATTTAAACAAATACCAATTATGTTTCTATAAAAAAATTTAGGAAAAAAGTAATGTAGGTCCACTGCTGTTTATTTGAAGCTCTACGCACTAAATTGACGTTACACCATGAGTGTGGTAAGAACATTTTCTTGTGAAGACTGGGACTAATATAGACCTAGGCCTATCACACCTCCCAATGTCGATCCCTAAAACTACGTATACCATCACTGAACCATATTAGAACCTAAGATAAATCAAAACTTTTATGGATTGGTAGATAGCACTTTGGCGAAAACGTCATATTTGGGTGCGGTCAGTTTCGGACGTGTCGTCCTAATATAAGACTTGTTTAGGAGTTTGTATGCATTCATTTATTGGAGATAATCTCAACTGTTTTAGGCGGTCAACATGGCATATGTGCCAAAAAGCCGAAAGTTCGACAATGCTCTAATTTGCGAAAAGCAAAAGCAGCAGCCTTTATAAAGGTTGCTTTTAGGGGGTGGTTATCCGAAGGGAAAATTGTCTAAGTATAATAATTTACAAAAAAATCACTATGCACCGTGCCTGGTCCTGACCTAATTATGCATGAAATCACAAAATTAATATACCTGGCAGAAATTAGATTTTCTTATTTCCTAAAAAAATATCATAGTATGAAAAACTATACTTATTCAATATAAATATTGTAGATTTCATGAGGATTAACATCCCCCCCCCTCGCAAAAACACGATTTCAGCCACATTTTTCACTCTTGTCTGCTGTTTACGGCGAGTCGCCGAAGTATCGCCCAAATGTTGTACTTTTACATAATGATAGATGGCTAAGGAATAGTTCCACCAAGTCTCGTCGACTTTTGAAGCAGCGCAGTGTATTATATTTCTAATTTTGTTAGCTCCGATAATTCGCCAAAGTTGCCGCCATTACAATGTCTAGCCGACTGTGTGCCCGACAAATGCCACTTCTTCGTCTAAATGTGTCTTTAGATCACAAAAACCGCCATGGTCAATTTACCCTAAAACATTTCAGGTTAGCTGTGGTAAATGAAATGCATACCAACTCCTATACAGGTCCTAGACTATCCCGAGTTTGGGCTCGGGCAGCGTTACCATGTTGACCGCTACCGCTATGGTCAACTTACCCTGAAACAGTTGAGATTATCTGTTCTAAATAAAGCGCATACAAACTCATATACAGGTCCTAGACTAAAAAACGATATCGTCACTGATATCGCTTTTTGTCACTGATATCGCGTTTAATCACTGATATCGTTTTTTGTCCCGTCCGACATGGCGTCCGACTGCATGCGAGCCTGGAAAACTGTAACGGAAATATGTTATGATGCAAGGCTATTAACGGAAAGATATTTGCAGCTATAAAAAGATATAAGTTTTATTGTATAAGTATTGAGATTTATTCATCGAAATGACAATGCGTAATAATCGTTCCAAAATTAGCAACAGCCAATCAGCAACGCGAACGATGAAATATCACAGTGAAAATTCATTGTTCGCTGCGTTTGATTGGACGAAGACATTTTTTTTACCAGTGAAAAATGATCGTACGGGAAAATACTTCATTTTCCCATCTGGTGCGAATGACCAAAATGGCTTTGAGATTTGTAGACGCCGCCAGTTTTGTTGACTTAAACCTCTAGAGGACTGAGGACATGAGTTTTAAACGTTTTTATAATTATTTTATAGCTTTTTTGAAAGTATTCTTAAAATACTTGTTAATTTCATATTTTCTTCGCGTTGAAATTCTTAAATTGTTTTGTTGTTTTGTGAGAATAAAATTGCTTTTCAAGTTGATTTATGCAACTCGAAAACATCGAATGCTGGTTAATATTACTATAATCTATTTTAGAATATCGAAATTCGAATCTCTAAATAGAGATTACTGCATAGTTGGCGAGTGCGTACGATTTTTATGCACGAGTTGTGAAAGATTGCTAAACCAACGGAGAGAGCGCAGCGAACGAGCGAGTTTAGCAATCTTTCACAACAAGTGCATAGTAAAAACCGTACAAACGAGCCAAACATGCAGTAATTTGTTTATGCCAAACATATAAAGATGATTTTGGCACTGGAAAGCTGTCAAAGGCGTCTCGAAACAAATTCATATAATTTATTTCTCCGTTATTTAGCCAAAATAGTGAGTCAAAGCTGTTCTACTTTCCGTTTCATGTTTTTTATTGAAGAAACTCTTCTTCTTTTAGACATAAAAGCCAATTACCCTTTCGCTCCTTCCCCGACACGGCGCCCATGTTGTGAGCGAAATGACAATACGATTTTCTTCAATAGTGAGAAAAAACGTATAGCCAATCAAAATGCTGATACGATAATTTTTCACTAGTGAAAAAAATCGTACGGCCATTGAAAATGCTTATTCGCTCTTCCTCTCTATTAACAGCAAAACCTATAACAGACGACCTCGGGTTTGCGAAAGAAGAACTAATGCGAAAGCATGTGCCAATAATGTTTTCATTAATCAAGAGCGAGTTAGAGGATCGAAGACGATCAGATACCGTCTTAATTCTAACCATAAACGATGCCGACTAGCGATCAGCGAGTTTTATTTGATGATCCCTAGTCGGCATCGTTTATGGTTAGAACTAGGACGGTACCTGATCGTCTTCGATCCTCTAACTTTCGTTCTTGATTAATGAAAACATTATTGGCAATTTGGTTTGGTGACTTTCTTTTGTCGTTTTCATTTCCTTTGTTCGTTCAGCTTTCGTTTCAATACCGGCAGTTGGTGTGCATAGGTGTACATCACTACATTTCCTACCGTGTTTTGTTGTGTCGCGAATGTAACCTTATTACTAACTTTTGACAAAAAATGCCCCTGGAGGGGACCTAATTAGAGTGGACCTAATTAGGTTTCCAGGTTCAATTCCTGGAGACAAAAAGATGTGCACTAGCAGATATACCCTAACTATACTAAGGTGCAGTTAGTAGACTGCAGGTAAGTGTATGCTATATGTATCGGTACTTTTTAGTAGACTGCAGGTAAGTACACTGAGGTGGTAAAATGGTCAGGGATGGTTAGCGATATTAATGCCTACTAGTATTTTAAATTTAGAATAAACTTAGTTACCTCTACTAACTATTCTTATAGTAAATATTAGAGGCCAACATATAACTTTTATAAAAGTCAATTTGAAAGTATATGCTTTGATGGCTTTATAAAAGTTATATGTTGGGCTCTAATATTACTATAGGAGTACTTTAGTATAGTGAGTAGAGGTAAATGTACACTAAATTTAAAATAATACTGGGTATTTACAGTTTTTTTACTAATCCCCTAACCACTCCCGACCATTCTTGTTTCAACCCCTACTGGTTTTCGTAACTTTACAGTTCTCACCAAACTCTAGTTATTACGGTTACGGTTACTGTTAGGTAGTAGGTAAGTCTATCTGACATGCTCAGAAGGTAACTCTAATCTACTATAGTTAGTATACTAGAGTTACCTTAGTTGATAAGGTAACTCTAATCTACCTTAGTGGTATAGAGTTACGTTAATTAACTAAGGTAGAGTCATGATAACTTTACCTTAGTTAACGTATCTCTAGTCTGCCACTAAGGTAGACTAGAGTTACCTTAGTCAACTAAGGTAACTGTAGTATACTAACTATAGTAGACTAGACTTACCTTCTGAGCATGTCAGATAAACTTGCTTATTTCCTAACAGTAACCGTAATAATCTGACAACAGTGAGAACTATAAAGCTACGAAAACCGGTAGGGGTGGAAATTAGGGTGGTCGGGGGTGGTTAGTGGGATTAGGTTAAACTGTAAGTACCTGCTATCATTTTAAATTTAGTGTACTTACAAGTCCACAAACCTCATCATGGTTAGTAGAGGTAAGTCTACTGGATATAAATAGTACTATGTAGGTACTTACAGTTAAACATAATCCCACTAACCACCCCCGACCATTTTAATTTCCACCCCTAGTCTACCTTTAGTGGCAGACTAGGGTTACGTTAGTTAACTAAGTTAAAGTTATCATGACTCTACCTTAGTTAACTAACGTAACTCTACACCACTAAGGTAGATTAGAGTTACGTTAGTCAACTAAGGTAACTCTAGTATACTAACTGTAGCAGATTAGAGTTACCTTCTGAGCATGTCAGATAGACTTACCTACCTAACAGTAACCGTAATAACTAGAGTTTGGTGAGAACTATAAAGCTACGAAAACCGGTAGGGGTGGAAATTAGGATGGTCGGGGGTGGTTAGTGGGATTAGGTTAAACTGTAAGTACCTGCTATAATTTTAAATTTAGTGTACTTACAAGTCTACTACCTTATTATAGTTAGTAGAGGTAAGTCTACTGAATATAAATAGTACTATGTAGGTACTTACAGTTAAACATAATCCCACTAACCACCCCCGACCATTTTAATTTCCACCCCTACCGGTTTTCGTAGCTTTATAGTTCTTACAACAATTTAGTTATTACGGTTACTGTTAGGTTGGTAAGTCTATCTGACATGCTCAGAAGGTAAGTCTAGTCTACATTTGTTAGTATACTACAGTTACCTTAGTTGACTAAGGCAACTCTAGTCTACCTTTAGTGCCAGACTAGAGTTACGTTAGTTAACTAAGTTAAAGTTATCATGACTCTACCTTAGTTAACTAACGTAACTCTATACCACTAAGGTAGATTAGAGTTACGTTAGTCAACTAACTCTAGTATACTAACTATAGCAGATTAGAGTTACCTTCTGAGCATGTCAGATAGACTTACCTACCTAACAGTAACCGTAATAACTAGAGTTTGGTGAGAACTATAAAGCTACGAAAACCAGTAGGGGTTGAAACAAGAATGGTCGGGAGTGGTTAGTAGGATTAGTGAAAAAATTGTAAATGCCTAGATAAAATAACTTAGTACTATAGGTATTAATATCGCTAACCACCCCTGACCATTTTACCACGTCAGTGTACTTACCTGCAGTCTACTAAAAAAGTACCTATACATTTAGTATACATTTACCTGCAGTCTACTAACCGTACCTTTGTGTAGTTAGGGTATATCTGTAGTCCACATCTTTTTGTCTCCAGGAATTGAACCTGGAAACCTAATTAGGTCCACTCTAATTAGGTCCCCTCCAGGGGCATTTTTTTGTTAAAAGTTAGTAATAAAGTTACATTCGCGACACAACAAAACACAGTGGAAAATGTAGTAATGTACACCTATGTACACCAACTACCGGTATCGAGACGAAAGCTGAACGGACAAAGAAAATGAAAACGACAAAATGAAGTCATTGAACTTACTTTCAGTCTATCATTGGATCCTCGTGGTTTCGGTTGGTCTCGTTTTATCTTGCTGTTGATGCTGGTTGGCATTCTCTTCACTGAACTTTACGCCAATCTAGCAGGTAACAAGCTCACTCATATCCAGTGAACGATCATAAAATAAGGAAAAATTAATGTTACAAAATATTTCAAAATATTGGAAACTAAACGAAAATTGTAAATGTCTAAAATGACTTTGACAAACCATACATAATAGCATTTGCATCTTGATCTCTGATGGACACGGCTAGTGATTCACTTCTTAGGTCCATATTATTTCCTTCCCATATTGTTGTGTCATTGGTTGGTGTATTCACTTTTTACTTGGCATCCCTTGAAAAAAAAATTATACAATTACGATGTTTAGAAAACTGTTTACAAAACAATGACCGATAATTACTTATTTGTGATAATTACCTCAGTTAACCAAGGCACCTCTTGTAGTAGTATAGTAGCCTAGAGTAATCATGCGCGCATGCCATGTAGACTTACCAAATGTTGACCATAATACTAACCGTAATAAAAAGAAGTTGTAATTAATTCACGCGCGCGCAAAGAAGAAAGAGAAATAAATTTGCAACAGTAAAGAAAGCGCGCCACGTACTATTAATTACAACTTTTTTATGCTAGTTAGATTTGACGTAGTTGATTTAACCATAGATAGTGGAAGGAGAAGGATAGGAAACTGGGGCCTGGGGCGAGAATATGTTGATCGCAAAAAAAAAATTAGTCACGTGGTCTTAAAGCGACACAAACACGAGCGAGGTGTTGATTTTGTATGGCATCATATTACGATTGTTGTTAATATGATTGTCTTTTTCGGGTAAAATCAATTGCATTTTTAAAGATGGACTGCGAAGGCGAAAGCTCGAGGACTTTAACCGATGAACAGGAGGCCATGGAAGTCGTTGTAAATTATTTGTCAGAAGAAATCAACGAGATTGTCGAGTTAGAAGAGTGCGTTACCCAAGGAGTCAATGAATGTATTGTGACTAAAACCTTTCCATGCGGCCTTTGTTCGAAGATCTGCAAATCAAAAGGTGGTCTTACCTTACATACAAGGGCCAAACATGGTGAGAAAACACCGGTTATAAAGTCAGTTTCGCCAATGACATCGGATGTTGTTCGTGAGATTGTTTGCAAAGCAGCGCAGTCCGTTATAAAGTCGAAGTTGTATGGCGAGAAAATCACAAAATTGATTAGCGAAGCTGACCTAAAGCCGTCTGATCTTCTCGTGAGTTCTTTGTCGACATTGTATGACGGATATTGTGAAAAATTAGACAGAGACAAACTCTTAAAGAACTTTTACAAGCTAATACCTGAGTCTGCGAAAATGTTCCAAACAACGTCAAAAGAAATGAATGCACCTGCATACAATCTCCTTATGATCCATATTCCTGATTTAGTCGTCGGATTTTACAAACGTGGAAATGTTAAAGAAAAACTTCCCGTCATAAAGCCAATTGAACAGTCCGAATTTGGGCCATTATCGTACGTTGCTGGCTATATAATTGCCAAAATGTTTCGAAAAAGTAAAGCCACTGGGAAAGGGAAAGAAACTCCGGAACAATTGGAACTTCAGTCATTGTTATTGAGCATGAAGTCACTGGGTGACAATGAGTATATCGACTCCCTTTCTAGAGGAAAACTGTGGAATCCTTGCGAGAATCTTGTAGGTATTGCTGCTGAATGTGAGAAGGTATTTCGGCAATACAGTGCTGGTTTGGTGAGGGAAATTCCTTTGGAACAAGTCAGGGCAGATGTTTTGCAAAAGCCTAAAGTGAAATCAGCTTGGGATGCCATTCTTTGTGATGCAAGCTTGGCTAAAAGCAAAACATCTGTTACTGATGTTTGTTTGGAGAACATAATCATGCTTTATATTCGTGTGAGATCCTTTTCTTACACAAAGGATGTTGTCACCCAAATCAAATTAAAGGAGAAGATAAATTTGCACAAGAAGGCTTTAAGGAAAGCACTGAAGGAACAGTCTGAGGCTAGGGCTAAAAGTCTTTAAAAGTCTTTAACTTCATGCACCAATGTTAAGCCCCAGGAAGGAGGTCAAGCAGGCATATGTGGGGCATTTGATCGCTTTTTGATTTCCTACCCTTGGAAATTTGACCCACATTTTTCTCCCCAGGATGGGCATATTTGAATTAAGTGTAAGCAATAAATTAGGTTTTAGTAGCCATATTTTGTGCCCAACAGCAGGGCATTTAATCACAGTGGATTGATATTGGCAACCCCATAGTAGCAAATTTGACCCCAAAAAATGCATGAAAATCCAAATGTCCCACATATGCCAACCTCCCACCCAGGGGCTTAACATTGATAGGTGCACAATGAAACCAACAAGTTCTCTTTTTATAACAGAAATTTCAAATACTTTGAACCTTTTAGATGTATAAAGTAACATAATCTTGTAATTGTTTCTCCCTTTTTACTTTATTAAAATGTGCATAAACTCAATGTGTTGTGTTTTTGTCCACTCAATAATATAAGGAGAGAATATTCTAAAGTAAAATATTTCATACATTCCAGATAACAATCAAGCAGAAAGCTCGCAGGTTTGAAAGTGAAGCCCAGCTGCAGCAGGCAGGGTTTTCTGCATGCGTGTTGTCTGGAACAGTTAAATCACTTTCTCATTTTTTCTTACTTATTTTCTAGTGCTGCAATGAAAAATATAAAACACCATTCTGTGTTGATATTGAGTTACATAAAACACTTATAAACACTTGTAAAAGTTGAGAAAACTCAAAACTGTACTGAAAACACTCATGTCCCCATACTTTCTTGCCCCAGGAAAAATGTTTTGTATCTTAAATATTAGACTCCCACATATTAAAAATTTTAAAATATACAATTGTACTGGATCAACTATAAATTCAGTGTTCCCTAGATGCCCATGTGATTTATTGCACTTCATACTTTTGCTGCCTAATGCCAGATATTTTGCTGGTCTGTTTGGACTGTTTAATTCTACTTCTTTTTCTTCTTCTTGGGTAAACGCTCTTCCCTAATAGCAGCCCATCGCGACTCACCCACTTTTCGACGAGATCCAACATTTCCTCGGGAAACGAGGCCAGCATTTCTTTGGATCTGTAAAATACGATCATTGTATCCAAACTGGACAGCATCAGGGTTGTCAGATCTTTGCCCACGTTGTCTTTGGTGGCCTCAAGGCAGTCTTGCATGAAGCGCTCAGTGAGGACATACGACACCCCATTCTCCAACAAAAATTTGGTGCATTCAATCAGACTGTTCACTGACATTTGTAGACCTTCATATGTCTGGACTGAGATGAACATCCGTGTCATCTGATCTGGGGTGAAACCTTCTCTCTTGGTGATCTCTTCTTTCCAGTCAACAAAGTACTGAAGAAAGGTGTCGGTCAACCACGCAAAGCGTGGATCATCACATTTCTTGTAAGGTGCTAGGAGTGCATTCTGCTTTATCTGATGCTCATCACTCGACCGAACATTGCAACAATCAAAGAAGTCGTTCATCAGCTGACAGAAAGTTGCTGTTTCCGAGACTTCTTCCAGGGGCATGCTTCTTCGGAGGGCTTCTGCCATAGATTTGGAAAGAATTTGCACTGCCAAATTAACCTTCATTTTAGCATAAGATGTTAAATGAATATGGTCAATGGTTAACTTTGGCAGTTGATGGAGGCCCAAGTCTAGATCTGCAAAATAGCATCTAGAAATGTGCTCCAAAAGCAAATTCTTTCCATTTCTCCAAAGATACCTTGTTCCACCGGTGCCAGAACTGTGCAGATTACCTAATACAAGAAATGACAATACAGCAATGTATCAATCAATTCAAAGCATCAATTTCCCCCCCCCCATACCCCGAGCATTTCATTTCCAGGTGTCACCTTAATAATTATTTCTTGACTCTGGAGTGACCTTGATAGATTCCTTTCAAGATAGATCAAACATAAAAGGAATTTTGGGTATTGTTTATAAATGTCAGACGACCTCTCATTGTGCCAGTTTGCCTGATGCACCCTACTTTATTCTTTTACGCTGTCTAAAGCCAGATTCTTTTACTCTGTCTAACGCCAGACATTTTTACTTGTCAGGGGGAGAATTCTGCCACTCAAATGGTTAATTAATGTGCAATCATATCTGGCCCATTGACAACTAAATTATCTGAAGTTAGCCTGACTAAAAGTATTGGCCTTAATGTATTACCTCTTGTTGTTTTCATCAAATGTGGTACATCTGCAAAGAACCAAATACATCTTTGTGGTGCAAATAGATTGATGGTCTTGTTTGAAATATTTGATTTTTCACCCATAATATGCTTGTGCAGTCGATAAAACTTTCGGTTGGCTGACATTCCATCACTTGATGTGGCAACAACATGGAGATTACAATTCAGTTCTAATATTCCAACTGCTCGCCAAAACAGTGGGGCCAATTGATAGGACACCACTGTTTGTGTGAGAAAGTATGCCAACATAAATTTCAGAGTTGTTTGGACACCTCTAACCATGAACGCAAGAGCATGGGTGGCAACTTCAAGCTCTTCAAATGTCGAAAAATCCAAATCAGGGTCACCAAGCGAGGTAAAACCAATCAATTTGCCTGAGTGTTTGTCAAAGACAAGCTTTCCCTTGATTTTCATTTCGTCAAACACCAAAATGACGTATAAAGCAGGACCTTCAAAACAATAACAATAAGAAGTTTAATTTGTGAATGCCATCTCCTAAGCACTATACAAAACTCAATGGGTTATACAGTATGTACATGTATACATTAATTAGACTTCACAGTAGAGGAATAAATATTAGGGGGCAGAAAATTTTTATTTTGGGGGGCTAATGTCCAAAAATTGTTCCAACATGTAAATATTTTTTTCTGGAAATGTTAGGGGCAATAGAGGAAGGGGGGGGGGGGGGGCACAACCTCTTTTCTTGTTGATATTTTCATGAAAAATACCGATTTTTGTTTACTTTTTTCTCCTCAAAATGTTTCCAAATTCGAAGTAGAAACTTCAAAATTTTGAATCGAATCTTTTTAGGGGAGTCAGTCCCCCCTTTTTTGCTGCCCCTTATCATGTCGCTGATAGATATTATACCTTCATAGCTCTTTACAACTGACTTCAGCAGCTCGATGTTTCCCAGCACAAAACCAGCACCTGGTTTGAAATGATTACGATAGTCCCGTAATGTTCTTTCATGGGGCAAATAAAGAATACCATCTGGATTCTGTGTACTCTTTCTTAGCTCATTGTAGACTGATGATGACTTGGCATGTATGGACAGGCAGAACTCAATAAAATGTGGATGCCATCTTCGACTGTACTTGTTTGTCATCATTGCCTTCTGTTGCTGTTCGAAGACTAGCCTCATGTGTGGGGTGGACTGCAAATTGGTTTGGTCTAATATTGACAGAAATGAATTTCCCATCTCATCATCAATCCTTACACCATGGGAGCTGATTTCTGCTTCCATTCTTTTGATCCGACCTTCAAGCTGTGTGCATTTCAGTTCAGCCTCTTTCAACTTCAGTCTTTCGTCTTTTACTGTTGCCTGTAGTTTAGCGGATGAACATGTGCTAAGTGGCGCTTTAGGTTTTGCAGGAGAGACAGGACCATATGCAGTTGTATGCACCTTAGTATGAACACGACTAGCTTCCTTTTTCATTTTGTCATCAAACTTACAACAAGGTTTGCATTTACTAGCTCCTTGTTCCACTAGTACCTCACACATTAAAGATCTTCTTACTTGGCAGTAATTTACTGGAGATTGTTGCTTCGCGGCAACTAATGGGATAACATGCAAAAAAGTTTCATCGGAAAGGGTTTCTTCCCCAACAGAAATTCCACAGCAAATCTCAAGACCACACAACAGATCGTGCAAGTCCTTGTATTTACATAATAGGCGCGAAATACCCGTTGGAAATAATGCCGATGTATCAGGCACTATGGCTCCATAAACAGACACAGTTACATCTAAAGTTTCTTCGATTTGTATGTAATACTTTGGTATGAGATATCCTGGCTCGCGCATTTCAACGATTATGTTGGAGTCTGAAACGTTCACAGTCCAGTCATGCAAATACAAATAGTTACGTTTGAAATACGTTTTCAAATCGTCGAATGAGGGAGTTCTCTTGACAGAAGACGCCGAAGCTGTACTGAAGATGGCACATCATGACGAACAATAGTCCTTCTTTGTTGCGGTGTTGAAGACCCAGGCAGATTATCCAATGTTTTCACTGGCAAGTTTAATGTCGGTACAGATCCAGTCTGAAGCCTTTTTCGAATTTTCTTATCGCCGTGCGCGTCAGTGAAGGGAAATGACTCAATACAGTCTTGCTCAAAGTGATGTTCACAAAGGAAAATATTGTGCTTCGCAAACCTTTCCTTTAGATCACTGGTTTCTTGTCTCGTGCGAAGAATGGCAGCTTTCCAAGCTTCTCTAGCTTCGAGTTTGAGCAGTGATGTGTGCTCAGAGTCCGACGTTTTTGGAAAAGGTATTCTGAATAAACTTATCCCCTCGTATCGTCTACTGTGTGCACAATTGAAAAAAGCGCAGTTTTGCGGCATGATATATTTATGACTATCATAACGCGAATATAGAGTAGCGAATAAATGAATATTTACGATCCAGCCCATATTGTGTTTCACTTTGTTTCAGGTTTCACAATGGGTCTTTGTGTCGCTTTACGACCACGTGATTTTTTTAACCGGAAGTTTCAACATAATTGCGACGCGCATAGAATTTAATAGGGAGTTTCCTATCCTTCTCCTTCCACTATCTATGATTTAACTGTTTAATTAACATTCAAATCACGCGAGCATACAAATCACGATATTTTACCTATTTAAGGGAAGGGTGAATATAAAATAGTCTCATTATTATCAGCACTGATGAAGATCCGAGCTTACGGATCGAAAGCTCTGTGATAATAAACTTACGTGGTGTTTCCACAAAATTATATTTTAATTTGGTATTCACCATGCAAACATACAAGGAACTTAGTAATGAGGTTATAGGCGTGACAGAACAAAACGCAGTAGAAAATATAGTAAGAAGGTTACATGCGAAGGTAAAATGGAAACGACAAAACAAAATCAACAAACTTACTTTCACTCTATCTTTGGATTGTGGCTTCGGTTGGTCTCGTTTCATTATGCTGTTTATGGTTTCATCTCGTTGGCATTCTCTTCATAGAACATCACAACAGTGCAGAAGGTAACCAACTTACTCATATACCGGCAACCATCATAAAACAAGAGAAAAATTTAGTTATAACTGTATGTATGTAGTACTTATCATTTATATACCCAGAGCGAGGGGGATTCGGTAAAATATTTCCTGAAGTGATATTATTTCCCGAGGGCTTTAGCCCAAGGGAAATACCATCACTGAAGGAAATATTTCACCGAATCCCCCGAGCGAAGGGTCTGTAAATGATATATTTATACCGAAAATCAAAAACTTCAGTAAGAATAGACTTTTAAGTTCTTCAAGTTGAACATACCTTCGTAAATATGATGCTCTAAAATACAAAATAGCCAGTTCTTTGTTTATTTTTATAACGAGAAGTACAGAAAATTCCTTTTAGTTTTTTAAATATTTGTGTTTTTAACGTCCTTGTCCTCCAAAATACTTTATAATTCTTTGTGAAGTTCATCAAACTTTTCGCACATTTCGCCATTTTTGTTTACGAAAACTTGCCAATCTGTGCTTGCGTGTACAAGCGTTGCCATGACAGCGTGAGATATTTACTGTATATCACTTTAAAAGTGAGATTCAGTGGTATCTCACTTTAAAAGTGAAATACAGTGAGAAATCACCTCATCACGTGGTGGAAATACGATATTTTGATTGGACAATTTGAATTTGAGGTACAACATTAGTTTATATTACTTACCTTAGTCTACTAACTTTAGTAAGTATAGTTAGTGTACACTAGTTGGTGTAGATATATTTGTCTCCAGGAATTGAACCTGGAAATTGAACTAGGTCCACTCTAATTAGGTCCCCTCCAGGGTCATTTTTGTTAAATCTTAATAATATGGCTACAGACGTGAGATAAAAAAACGCGCGGTAGAAAATATAGCAGTAAGGTTACATGAGAAAATATAGCAGCAAGGTTACATGAGAAAATATAGGAGTAAGGTTACGTGAGAAAATATAGCTAGCAATAACATTACAAACGTGACATAACAAAACACTGTCCGATATAACAAAACATAGTAGAAAATATAATTGTGCACTACGTAGTGCGTTTTTGTTATCTTTTGACTGCACTACCGGCATTGAAACGGAAACTGAAATGCACGTGAATCAACAAACTTACGCCAACTCTATATACTTAAAGGTAGGTTACAGTCGCTTCTGCGCATGTGCGATAGGTTTGTTATGAAGAGCCTCCTCAAAACAAGTTTCCAGTCCCATGGCATAAATGAAAACACGCGCGGCCGTCTGAATCGTTCTCTGTTGTATTGCAAGGAGTGATAGTGCATCAAGTCCTGGCATAATAGTTGTTGCTTTGAGAGTTTCAAGATCAAACAATTAATATTGGATTCTGAAAACGTGGCAAATCGCGTCGCCAAAAGGTTTAATTATTCGCGTTCGGTAGCTTTTGCTTCAGATGCTGTGGGTTTCGTTCGAGACTTCGAATCGCACAACAGAATATTCACGAGTCACGACATGCTCACAGGCTAGTCTGTATATCACTCAATGAGTATATCGTGGATATGATCTATGACATAGCTAGCAATACATAGAGGATATTACACCGTGCATGGCGCGAAGATATTATTTACGAGTGTACATGGTGCGAAATAAATTATACATTTTATATGCGCCCTGTAGAATATGCAATTAAATTGTCGTATTCTCGATTCCAGACTTATATATCATGATGAGGGTACATTAACTAACAGCGAATGTGTTTTTAGTGAAGACACAGACACAGTAATGAAATTGAAAGCACAGTGATGAAAGCAAAAACTCATACTTTACAAACAAATAGTTTACAAAATGGAATGGATAAGCATTTAGAACTGTAGCCTGTGTATGTGTATATAAACGTTCATAGCATGTATAGAAGGCCTACGATTAGTACGATGATATTAGATAACACTTGTATTATATTTTAATGTATGAAACTACTGCATGTAAATTTCAGAATAGGTAAAATAATAAAATTATCCAGGTGCAAATACATGGAAATTTTGCCAGGATTTTTACATAACTGGGCAGTTCGCACACGCGTATTTTGTTGTGATTCAGCAGAAGAGAAAATGAGCGACAATTACTGTACGTCAAACATCAGGCTAAATTCTCGCTCAAGCAACCAAAATCACATCTATGCCTATGGCGTGCACCTGGACGAGAGCATTATATCATGTTTATACGATATAATATCACGACGAGAGCACATATTGTGCTTATATTGCATTATATTGAATCTGGGATTATAATATGTAGTAAAAAACTGTATACAGTATAACAGTTTGAAATATATTCCAGGCTATTATGCTTGAAACACAAAATTAACACTTCCAGGGACATCAACGCCTAAGATACACCGACAATTTTAATACCGGACATTCAAACTCGCAATTTCCGCATCTCGCTTTGCGGCTTTGAATTCACTCATTACTTTGAATTTGTTTGGGAAACGGATTGTAAAAGTTACTATTCTATAGAGTTAATGGAATCGAGAATACGACAATTTAATTGAATATTCTACAGGGTCTATATAAAATGTATAATTTATTTCACACCTTGTACAAGCGGTTGAAACCTGCACTCAATATCTGTGTAAGCCATCGAATAAGCTCATTTATTATATGGTTATGGCTTTATGGGTGTTTCACCGTAAACTAAAACACTCGTATCTCCCATATTTTCACTAGTGAAGACGTGAAAAACGCGTGTGTTTTTTCCTGGGATTTATATGTTCTCTGTTCGCTTGTTCCAACCTGAATATGTTTTCACCACTCGTAAATAATATCTTCGCGCCATGCACCGTGTAATATCCTCTATGTATTGCTAGTTATGTTATAGATCATATCCACAATATACTCATTGAGTGATATACAGACTACAGTATCGTGATTTTCTTTTGATAAAATTGGTTCTCTGCCAAAATTGTGATTGCATGTAAGGTTCCTCTTTACACTGTTTCATGTTTTAAACATACTTGTCAACTTCTAAATACATCCTGAATATTATTAGTAGAACTCAGCTAGCGTAACTAGCTTAACATTTCCTTATTATGTGAAAGTAATACAATATATTTCTTACCACTCTGCATGACAGAGCCTGTGACTGTGAGCATGTCGTGACTCGTGAATATTCTGTAGTGCGATTCGAAGTCTCGAACGAAACCCACAGCATCTGAAGCAAAAGCTACCGAACGCGAATAATTAAACCTTTAGGCGACGCGACTTGCCGCGTTTTCAGAATCCAATATTAATTGTTTGATCTTGAAACTCTCAAAGCAACAATTTTTATGCCAGGACTTGATGCGCCATCGCTCCTTGCAATACAACAGAGAACGATTCAGACGGCCGCGCGTGTTTCTGTTTATGCCATGGGACTGGAAACTTGTTATGAGGAGGCTCCTCATAACAAACCTATCGCACATGCGCAGAAGCGACTGTAACCTACCTTTAATAAAAGAAACATAGCAATAGCATCACAGGCGTAAGAAACAAAACACGATCGTGACATGAAAATATAGTAATGTACCGCCTATGCTTGTGCGTGCTTTTGACTGCAAGCAACAATAAGTTAATTCCTTAGAAAGACGTTTCGATGTCAACATTACATAAGTTCAATTAAAGAGTTCGTTTCTCTTTGATTACTCATATGACTTGCCCGTGATTGCACAAGCGAATAATTATACATAAAATCGCAAAGTCACGCCTAATTAAATTGCGCTTTCCAATTACAGTTATCACAAGAACGAAAAATAAAAAAACATACACGTACACATAACAAAATAATTTAGTACATAATTTCGTTTGAGGTGGCTCCCTAGAATTTGCATACGAAAGTGCACTGTAGTCGTCTAGCTTATCAATTTCCCGTATCTTTAATGATGCAAAGTTAAAATACTACAAACGTTTTATGAAGGGCATGGTGATAGCGTGATCACCGACCTATGTTTCGCTATTTGGCAGGTTAGTGCAAAACGTAGGTCTGATAAAAATTTTGTCAAAAGTGCGTTCCGCCCACTTTGTATTTTGTACTAATTTGCAATGATGATTGACACATTTTTAATTGTGTACCAGCGACAAACGTAAACAAGTATATAATAAATCGCACTTTTGCAATAATTACTCGCTGGTGCAATATGCCGCGCGAGTACAGGTTTCGGCTTCTGTAGTGGATCGCATAATGCAAATCTCCACAGACAGCCACAAAATTGAACATTAATGACTTCCTGATTTTTACACAAATTATCCATAAGGGTCCAGCAATTTTCACCAAAATTATTCATAAATGGCCTTGCGTTTTAGGATATATTCAGGAAATTTGAAAACGTGATCAAGGTTTACTACAAAATTTCGTCTAAGATTGTTCACACTCGCAAATGGAGATCCCTTGGACCCTTCTGTATTTTATATTTGATGCTTAACTTTCCAACCACGTTTTCAGTTCACCTCACATCGTTGACACCGCACTTGCCGTGATAGGCCTACCATAAAAGATGCTGAGCGATTTCGAGCCCGGTCGATTTCTAATTATAATACCCTCAAATCTACATTCATTACTTATAGTTTTTCTTTGTGCGAGAATTCAGGCACGTAAAAACGCAGGACCGTACTTAAGAGATTTATTTTATCAAATCCAATAAATATTAGAGAATTTGGTAAAAACAATCTTCGTAAAACTATTTATTTGGTGAACCCAAATATTTAGTGAACCCAAGGGTTGCTGTTTAATTCTTTATGAACAACGCGACTCTATTTCGTTATGTTTATATAGATACGGTGTATAAAAATAGTAGACCTTTGAAAATATTCAAAGAAAACACCTACTTAGGCACTAGTCTGCCCAGAAGAAAACGTGCACAAGGTACATTTCGATCTTTTCTTGTACAGCTCCAGAAACGTAAAAAACCGTTGAGTAGCCTACACGTATATAAAAACGTTTTCTCCTAACATGTTCGCCTTTTTACTGCCCGATTGTACTTCATATCCGTCACGTCGCACGTCGCGAACAACGTAATTACTGAAACGTTTACTTAATGTCATTTATAATACTTCGTGTACAAGCCCTATATGTAAAGCCCCAGTGAGTCAACGCTCTGCGGAGCGTCTTGTTATCACTAAAATGTCTTGAAAATCATTCAAAGCCTTTTCCTGTAACGCGGATAAGGCATATACATTTAATTTCAGTAACACCTGTAAATGGTGGAAAATGGACAATATATTGTCAGGGAAACCAGCTAAATCTAGATTTTTTTGGGGGGGCGCACGCAACGGCTCAACTTGAAATGGTGAAAATCTTCCATCCGCTCTTAATGATTTTTATGCGTCATTTAATTCAGATATTCCAGCTCTTGACATAAACACTTTACAACCGTTTTTACCTGCAAGAAACGACATCCCCACCATCCAACCTTATGAAGTCTGTAACAAACTGCGTACACTTCAAATCCATAAAGCACCAGGTCCTGACAAGATTCCAAACCGAATTCTAAAGGAGTTTGCTTATATCGTAGCTGAACCTATTGCCAACATATTCACTTTCTTTAAGCATCGTACCGAGAATCTAGAAAGACGCTCACGTCATTTCAGTACCGAGGATAAGCCAACCAGCGAACGAAGGTGACACTAGACCCATATCCCCTACCTCAGGCGTTACCAAAATTTTAGAAGTCTTTGTAGTCAAATGGATGCTTGACGATCTAAAAGGAAACATTGACCCCTGCCAATTCGGGTGTTCAAAAGGGTTTTCGACTACTTTTCGCCTTCTAAACATGTTCCATACTTGGTTATCTCACCTTGATACACAGAGAAAACATATTCGTGTCTGCTTTTTGGCTTCTCCAAAGCCTCCGACAGCATAAGTTATATTTTAATTGATAAATTGATTGATCTGGGCGTGAGAAGATCCCTTATCCCATGGATAATTAGCTTTCTAACGGGCAGAAGAGAACGGATAAAGATTGATATTTCACTGAATTTCTAATAGGCTCCCTGTGACTGCTGGGGCTCCACAAGAGACAAAACTGGGCCCAATATTATTTCTCGTCTTCGTTAATAATTTGAAGCCAAGCGCACCTGACACGAGAATGTGGAAGTTTGTTGACGATAGCACGATCTTCAAACACCTTACAGGGAAGTCTGTGTCCGTAACCCAATTAACCCTAAATCACATCGAATCATGGAGCTCTAATAATTGAATGATCCTTAATCCAAAAAAATGCAAGGAGCTTAGAGTTTGTTTCTTTAAAGGAACCGTCGAACTACAACCTTTAGTAATTGCCAGACTAGAGATTGTCCAGAGTTATAAAGCATTAAGCCTTACTATTCAAAGTAACCTGAAATACTCGATCTATAATTACGAAGGCTTCCAAACGCTTGCATATAATCAGAATACTACGACGGTGTGGTATCCAACCAGTTGACCTTGTAGTACTAGTTAATGTATTACTTTATGTAATTATGCATACGTCATGTATGCGTAATAGAGCTAGACTTTGTAAAAAGCATTTTTGGTATTAAAAAACACTCAAACACTACATGGTGTCAGAAGTGGGATAACCTTTAAAAAAAATGACAATGGCATATAAACCGCCGGATTCTTTTAAAAACGACTGGGTGTAATCCACATAAATTGTTTTGGCAATTAAGAAACAACCAATCACAGCCTATTTCCATGTGAATTAGCCAATAAATTTTGTCGCCAGACGGTCGACTTACATGCACTTTTCACAACATTTTTATCCAGACTACGTTTCACATTAGCGAAACGTAGCTAGATCTATGGTCAGGCTACCTTGATGAAGATTTGATCGTGCTTGCTTTTTATCGAGTAGAGTAAGGCTTACTTTTCGTCCTCTTGTTACAATGTTTTGGAAATTTCCTTCGTCGAAATATCTTCTTACTCTGTATGATAGTACGATAATGTTGTCGTGGCTCTATTAATGTATTTTAAAATATCTATCGATACGTTTTCTATAATTTTGAAAAAGGCGAAAAATCCATAGTGAAAAGTCCTATCGATCAAAATTTAAGAAAAAACTATATTGCAAGCATTATGCGATTTCAAAAAGTTTACCAAAGGAAACGGGAGAGATTTATAGTATCATTTTGAATACTTTGTTGCTCTGATGTCATAATTATATATTTCAAAACAAGTCCCTCATGTATTTCGTAGACAACGATAAGTGCAGCACCGAATGTATGCGATTAATATCAAAGCCATTATTGAGCTGTTTTCTCACTTGGAGCTTATTTGAGGTTAAAATAGAACACATTTATAAGTAAAGAGTGATAAGACTTCATAATATTACATCAAATCGAAGCAGGTCTTCTTTGGTTTAACTTTTCTAATAAAAATCGATGTAAAATCGTTTCAAACATATTCAAGTACGAATTTGTCTGTATACCTAAAATAAGTCGTAACTGTATGTCAAAACATTATAAAACTTTGTTGTTTAAACACAACTACATAACTAACACAACCACACCGGTCTCTTGCCCCATTATCATATAGCCCTGTTGATAAGAGATATAAACGATCACTCAAAATAACAATGCTTAACAGGGCTTGTCGTCTCTCTTTCAGTAATTGGAAGACACGTGAAAGAAATGCATGTTGAGGATGCTGAGAGGTTCATCAATTGTTTTTCAGTGTTAAGAAAATGTTGGTGGAATTTTTGTGAAATGTGAACAAAAATTAATCAAATACGATTCAAATGAACATAAAGGATCGAAATAGCATATTTTCACTTCTGAGAACTCCTACAGTCGCGCAATAGAAGCGTTCCAAAAATATCTGACCAATTCATTTGTTCAAGTTCAGCAACACCTCTGAGGATCGAGTTCCTCAAAATTTTAGGAAGTTTATTAAAACGTTCATAACTTTCTGTTTATCGACCAATCAGAAAGTTCAAGAATAAGATCTAGCACTCTGATTGGTCAATTATCAGAAAGTTGTGAATCTTCCAAGAATCGTTCCAAAATTTTGAGGATAGTGGCATGAATACCACATTTTGAAGTTCATGTTTAAAAAGTAATAGAGAAAATAACAAACCAATTCTCTTATTGATATACCATTATTTACCCACTATGTTTTGAATGAATCCAATGAAAGAAATGTGACTTAGTATAGTAATATATTGTTGCCCTTTCATGGTGAATGTTCAGACAATAACAATGAGTATGATGAAGAGTTTGATGAATATCCAGGAGGTCTTGTAAATTGCCTATCTGGAGAGTTTTATGCAAATTCTATGCAAATCCATTAGTTTATTCAGAATATAACATAATTTTCTGTCATGTAGCCTTCACCAGAGACAACTATTGCAGAGGATGAGCCTGAACCAAGCCGCCAAACAGCAATTAGCAGTAAATCCTAATCACAGACTATCACACAAAAGCCGAAGCGTAATATAATTACCAAACCCTGTAAATTTTATCTATTATATTGCTTTTATTCCTAAAATAAATAAAAGTTCTATATTTTTTTTACAAAAACAGAGTATTGAGTGTAAATAAAAAGTCATCATAAAACCCAAGATGGCTGCCATGAATTTTGAATAATTATGTGAACAGTAAATGTGAAATTACTCTGAAGTGACTTATTCAATATAAACTAAAATGTAGAGATATCTTGGCCATATGTATTGTTAGCCTTTTAAAATATTTGTGGCAAAGCCATGACATTTCTGGAGTTGGTAAAATTTCTTGAATTTACAAAATTGTAGTTATTGTTCCTATTGTTTATCGGAAAATTCTAAACGACTACCCCCTGAGAACCATTCATGACCATAAAAACTTTGTGAAAACTTTTTTTTTATAATATACATTATATAGGCTTTCCAAAAATATATAGTTTCCCATACCTATTGTATGTAATTTGCCTGTTTTGAATGCTTGACACATACTTTGTTAATTTCGATAAAAAATTGGCCCAAAAATCAGTAATTTAAGAGTTAAGTTTAATTTTAGAAGAAATAACTTGCATTATCAGAAAGCTCGTAAAAAACTATATATTAGACAATTGACTGGTCACCCAAATTATCCCAATTCTTAGTAAGTTATTAGCCTTCGAAAGCATAGTGTTTACTTTTTTTGCGCAATTTTAGCATTTTTTCGTAGTTTAAATTAAGAATCAGTAACTTGAAAAGGCTTAAAAAATCGAGATGACCATTTAAATGTCTTATATTTAGTTTTTATGAGCATTCTGATGATGTAAGTCATTTATTCCTAAATTAAACATAAAATATCGCCTTTTTACAGTAATACAGTTTTGTAGTAAAATCGCCTAAAAAGGACCTGGCAGGCGTAATGTTGATTGGAAAAATTGGTATCAAATGACTTGGTGTTCCTCGCTACCATATGCTCGCTTCCTGAAAGTTACCAAGATTATACCCAAAAATGCATATGGTTTACAAAGTCAAGCGGACTAATGTTTGTAATTCTTTTGTTGTTCCTCCTCAGAATGTCAAGCATTAAAAACGAAGAAAAGCTTGTTTGAGTTGGCTGTTTTTCGCTGCCGTATCATTTTCTTTATCTTTTTATAATTTTTCTTAGCTAGTTGCTAGGCAGCAGCATGACAGGTAGATTTGTTACATGTTAGGCGAATTTAAGCATCGATCTCTTGCAAAAATGGTTAATGTATAATAGTTATCTGTATACTATAGAGGAAATAGAAAAACTCGTATTGTGCGATTATGTATGATAATGCACTTAGATAATGTTGTGAAAATACTGGAAGAGCAAGTTACGCGATATTGTATTCTCCCAACATCACCCCTCCTCCGCCCCTCCCCCGTACATTAGAGAACTTAAGCAACAGCGGCGGTGACGACGACGGTAACAGGAAGTACATTTTACTTCCTGTTGACGTTTTCTACTTTTGCCAGGTGTCGTCGCAAGCTTGCGCCGAGGGCAAATTGTTTGTTCTCACGTTTTCTCTAAAACGTCAGTCATGGAGCCTACAGCAAAGGCGAAACAGTAGTAAGTTCACAACAATTTATGTTATAATATCAATGTTATTCTTGTATTTGACTCAGCAAAAGCAAATGTTGTTTTAGAACTTCCAACGATCAAGAAAAATAAGTTGTATCACAGGTTGTATAGTGTGTATTCATGTTCAGTTGACATAATATAATAAGCTACTACTTGAGCCTCGGCGTGAACAGAAGAAGTCTGTTGAATAGTCATTGTCATTTTAAAATATTTGGATTGTCGAAAATATTTCTGATTGTTTATTTTAAATTGTTCGACTTTTAAAGAAAGTAGGAGCTAAATTTAATATTATTAAAACCTGCTTTTGTATTTTTAAGAACCATGGAATGGTCTGAAGAACACGACATATTATTCCTGAAAGAAATGGCTGCAAGCGACATCTTCATGTACAAGTGTAGATCGTGGTAAAGTTTGAGATGGTACCGCCGATTGACTTAATCGTAACCAGAATCCTAAATTTGTCATAAAAGAGAAACGTGGCGTCCGAGATAGATGGAGCTTACTGCTCAACAAAATTAAAAAACAAATGGTTGATGAAGAATTGGCATCCGGAATAGCACCAAATGACATTAGCGAAAAAGATAATTTGATTGAAAAGCTGAGGGAAAAAGAAGAGAGTTCCCTTTCCTTAAGTACAAAGAAAACGAGTGACAGAGCAACAGCTGAAGAAATGCGTAAACAAGCTATGGAACGCATAGGGGATACTGCTAAAAGACAAACGATGCCAAAGGTGATGGCAACTTGAAGGAAATAAAAAAACGTAGAACTGGAGGTGAAATTGTCGCATACTTGAAAGAAAAGGCTGAGCAAGCTATTCGTCAAGAAGAGAACGAAATTAAACGCAAAGAACAAGAATTAGCAATGAAACGACAAAATTCAATTTTGGAAATCATGAAGAAGCAAGCTGATCAAGCGCAAGAATCCCAACAGCAAATGCTACAGCAGCAGCAATTGATGAATCAAGCCCTAAGGCCCATTTACACGACATGAATTTTCGGCACGGGCTGCTAAAATTTGGGCCCGAGAGCCAGCTTTTCCGGCCCGCTAATTTCTGTTTACACGACAGTTATTGTGTTTCGACCTCCGTGCCGTAAAATTAAGATTCTAAGCAATTTTATTCCATTCTATTAAATTAAATTAGTTATTTATAAACAACTTTTTTTGGAAATAAAATGAGCTGAAGGAAGGCTCTATGTCTGTTTATCCCACAAACCGATTCTATTCTAAATTAAGATTTTAAGCTTCTAACTATTTTATGGCACTGTAGGGTTCACAGTAGAAGTGCCAGCGGTCTACCGTATATTAATTATTTTTTCGCGTTTTTGCGGGAAATTTAAATATGGCGGACAGCAACAATAGCTCAAAGCTCCTAAAGCAAATGATTATTAGATGGTATATTCAGAAAAGTAAAAGCTTAAAGAAAACTATTTCATCAGTAAGTCGTAAGACTACTGTTAAATTGCCAAATTGGATAAAAAAAGGCGCAGAATAGCTTTTATTGAAGCTGTTTTGGCGACTTTGTGTCGCCCACGAAATCGGCTGTTGTGGAGCCATGCGAGATCGTTCGTATGGATAGAAATGGTCGAGCAAACGTACGACGATGCCTTATGGTACGCCAATTTTAAAGTAAGCACAAATACGTTCGAATATCTCCTACATATGGTACAAAATGATATTCATCGTTCTGACACAACTATGCGCTCAGCAGTTCCACCGAAACGACGCTTGGCGCTTACCTTGTATTTCTTGGCTTCTACTGCGGAGTATAGAACAATTGGTAACCTTTTTGGTGTATCCGCATCATTTGTCTGCCTATGTGTAAGAGCCGTGTGTCGTGCTATTATCGAACGACTGGCTAGATTTATCGAATTTCCAAAAGGAAACCAACTGCGAGAAGTGATCGAGGGCTACAAGAAAACATGTGGTTTCCCAATGTGTGCAGGAGCTATTGATGGGACACACATCCCAATCCTTGCGCCGTCGGAAAGTCATGCAGAATATGTTAATCGAAAAGGTTATCATAGCATCCAAATGCAGGCTGTCGTCGATTGCAATTACCTGTACAGGGACGTCGTGATTGGATGGCCAGGAAGTGTTCACGATGCCAGCGTTTTTTCCAATTCGGCAATTTTCAATAAAGGAAATGATGGAAAACTTTTTCCGATCGAGCTAGCAAAGGAGGTAAATGGCGAGGAAATCCCGCCATTTATTGTAGCAGATCCTACATATCCTCTCCTGCCATGGGTCCTGAAAGGCTATCCTAACGACAAGAATGCACCCAGGCGTGAACGAATATTCAACCATCGCCTGAGTCGTGCCAGGGTGAGAGTAGAAAATACTTTTGGGAGGTGGAAAGGAAGATTTATTTGATTTTCCAAGAGCGTTGACATGGAGGTGTCAAGTTTGTTGAATGTCACATATGCATCTTGTATTTTGCACAACGTATGCGAGCTTCAGAAGAATGAGTACTTACTTTGGAATGAAAATGAAGTCGTTCCAGAGGTTGTCGCGGATGAAATAGATGAAGACAACAACCTACCGCATGACGATAATGATATTCGTGTAACATTAGCAGATTACTCTACAGCATAGACACTGTACATAGATACATTTTGCTGTAGTTTCAATTGAACGTTTATCAATAAATTTGCAGTTTATATTAGGAACACTGGCAAACTACATGGCCATGACCATTTTAATGCATTGCAAAACTATGATGCAAGTGTTCATCACTGATCCTCAAGTCTTAGCAAAGCAGATTACGACGCTTTTAAAAACAGCTATAACAAATACTTTGATTAGCATATTGTATACTTTTTATTAATATATACATATAAACGTATAGAAAATATGTTATTTTTATTAACAAAATATAAGCAGTAAAACCTCAGTTCAAACGTAGCCCTGTTTAAACGCGATCGAACAATAAACATAAAGAGGTTGCTAGACTATGAAGCTTATCCTACAATGGATTTATACTGCTCTTTATAAAAAATATGAATTTCCTCACATTGCTACTCGTCATTGTGAAACAAGTTGCAAGTGAGACAAGTAACAAGTGCGATAAGTAGCAAGTTGGACAAGTAGCAAGTTGGAGAAGTTGCACTGTATAGCAGAGCCTCAAAATATTAAAATAACTAACAACTTCTGTTAATAACAGTATTAGAACTGAAAGAATAGACAGATTTAGATCGAGGACGTCGACGTTAAGACGACGTGAAAATGGCGTGGACCCGCGAAATTACACTTCCGGTTTCGTCTAGGACGTCGTCTACGTTCTGAACAGGACGTGAATCCAGTAGTTTTCACGTCATGTTGAGAACGTCAAAGTTTTGTGCTTTTGTATTTAAAAAATATGACTGTAGGCATCCCAAAATCATTCTATTTTGTTGTCCATGTATTGCTTACTAATCCTAGGTAATAATTTTTTGTAACGACAAGGTTGTTTCTTAGTATTTTAGCAGGTTTTGGACGTACCGGTTTCTGACAAACACTTTTGCCGCCATAGAAAAACAACAAAATCGCAAGCAATGTTAAACTCTTCAGTACTGCTAGCATTCTTTATCAAACGAGGTATTCAAGGACAGGGAAACGTAGAATAGTATAAAAAGTGTTCATAAACTAGGAAAGGTGTAAATAAACAAAAATTAACATACAAAAATATGTTAAAACTCGGTCATTTCTAGCCGCGTTGTTACAAGAATGTAAAAAAGCACAAAAAATACAAATGCCGTTTTCAGCCAATAAAACCATTGAAAGCCTTTTTAAATGTTACCAAGATAATCACTGACATGTGAGATTATACTGAAAAAACACACAGACCTAACTGAATCACTAATAACTATATGATTTACCTAGAAAAATTACCTGTAGCTTTTGCTTTTTTCCGAAAAATGCGATGAAGTTCACCTCTTCAAAACAACAAAATATTCTGAGTTTATTCTTTTAAAACTTCATGACTGTTTAGACACAATCTTCGGAAACACTAGGCCGGTCTTAGAAAGCTTTTCCTTGCCTATATATTGACAACTGATCGAAATATCCAACGAAATAAACAGGCGGGATGAGAACACAAAAACACTAGCAAAAAGACAAATCTGACGTTCTAGATTAAACCGGAAGTAGAAGTCAGTTGTTTGATTACGTCATTTTCACGTCGTCTTAGACGTCGACGTCCTCGATCTAAATCTATCTAATGTCTTATCTTGTTCTTTTACTATGTTATGTTGGTGGATAGGGGGGTAAGGGTTTGCATGATAAACAGCATGCAAATTAGGGCCAAGATGATTAACTTGGCTAACATTTCCCATCATCATACTTAGCATTTTAAGTTCATGTTCTCTTTCTTGTTTTCTACGTTCAGACTCCAAAATTGCTTGCTCTCTTGGGAAGTTGTGTTCCTTTTATAGCCGCATTTCCTCCAACTTTCTATATCTAAAACAAATTATTTCAACTAGAAATGTAATCATCAATTATAATTGCACTTGAAACATGTTAATTAAGTTTAACTATTTGATGACAGAGTATCAACAAAGTTAGTTAAACCTCCATTGTTACAACTTTAAAGGCACATAAATATTACCGTCTTACCTTTCAAAATCTTCGCTGTTTGCCTGTTGAAATTTTGCAAACACTAACTCCAAGTTCTTCTCCACACCACGTTTTCTCGTTTTAGAACCAAGACCTAATTTAGGCTCTTTCCCTCTATTGGAACTTAGACATGTTCTTTGCCACTTTCTCTTCAACAGTAACAGAGTCACACAAACATTATTTTGTAATGTGGCTGTTTCTGGGGATTGGTTTATGTATATCACATGTACATGACTTACTGCCAACTCCCAGACTAGCTTCAAAGTCACAGTTTGGACAACAAAACTCATCCTCTTCACTGTAAACCATAAGAGATCCACCCGCTGAAGTATGAACATCACTTGTATGAACTACTTGTTCATAATCACAAGTTTGGCATTTTTTGACAAAATTTTCACCTTTCCCATATTTGTCCACTAAATTTTCAACTGAAAAAATCATGAAAACCATATTTAGTCATTAGAAATTAGCAAATGATGCTGCATGGATAATAATTAATGCACATGCGGAAGTGCTTGTTAACCATTGGCCCAAATGTTGACCATTCCTATTTTGGTCTTTTTTAATCCTGCAGTATCAATAACCTGAAGTGTTCTTTGTGTCATTCAACACTAGACTTGTTTAACGATATATAAAATTCATGTAAAATATACCTATGGCAGATTCATTCTCTTTATCAGATTGATCCATTGTATCTACCATGGCAACTGGTGTGACATTATGTTTGAGACATAAGATTGTCAATTTGATCAAAATATTTCCACTTTTTTTTGCTATTTCCAGTCTTTCTTGTTTTGTCTTTCTCGGTTTTGTATTTCTGTCGCAGTTTCTTCATTTTATTAACAATTTGTTCCAGTGTCAGGTTCTTGCACCCCTTCTCTTGCATTTGCATCTATATTAAAATTTTAAAAAAATATTACGTAAAATGAATGCTAATAACCTGTCAGACTGGCTGGGTTTTTGCCATTTTGGTTATTTACTTGGAGTTGAGTATACTGTGTCTTGATGATAAATAACAGATATATTGGATCATATTTGCCTTATTTCATTTTCTGTTCATCTCAGCATCAAGAAATAAGCGATAATTTTCATATAAATATAAAACTTGACATATTTACACACTTGAAATATTTACACATAAAAATGGATTACAAAAAATCCTTCAAAAACTGATAATGGGTAATCGAAATGGACCGCCCGCCCGCCCGCGTGTAATTCCAAAAAATTTCCGGACAGTAAACTATTAAAAGTCTAATTTGAAATGGCCTAATATTATAAATATGAAATCTGATTACCTATAAAAGATATATATAAAACCTTGCATATTCTATTAATAAAACAGCTTACCAGTAAATTTCGATACACGCGATTGGTATCCTTAGTGCATTTAAAGTTATCTAACGCAATTTGAATTGTTTCTTCTGACCAGAGGGTCAAAAGAAGTTTAGTTTCTTTCTCCGATCAATCTTTCCCTCTTGTTGCCTTCGACGCCATGTTCGTTGGCTTTCCCGCCAAAGTAATTAATATTCCCGCATATATAAATCGCTAAAATTGCTGAACTAGCAATATTTTGGGTAAGGTACCGTTGTTTAAGCGGGCCGAGATTACCTATTTGACCGGTCTCGGCCTGCTTAAAATTTTGGGCACGGGTGATCTAAATTTTGCGTTTACACGACAAAAATTAGGAGTGTCGTGCTTAAAAAAATTGGCCCGCAGACCCAAGTTTTAGCTGCCCGTGCCGAAAATGCATGTCGTGTAAATGGGCCTCTCGTGTCTGTTATGGAAAAACTTATAAGCAAGTGATTTTTTTTCAACGCTGAAACTTGTTTTTTTTTACTAGAGGTTATGTTTTACAAAATATCCTTTTTTACTGTTAGTGTTGACTTTATATTCAGCTCAGCTGTAATAGACTTATTTTCCATTAGTCACCCCTAAGCATCAGGCTTTGTCAGAATATCAGTTTTATTTGACCAAGGGGCTGTTTACATGAGACGGGGTAGCCGGATTAGCTGGGATGATTTGAGTACATGAAATTTTACTGGGAGTAATATAAACTGTTATGTATCTTAAATTTACTTTAAATAGATAAGATTTATTTTAAATTGAAGCTGCTGTTAGATACAGCAAAAAATTGCCAACCCTTTTAACAGTCTAGCCGGTCTCATGTGATCTTTCCCAAATATTGTGTGAAGTATAGACATTGTGATGTTGGTTATAATATATCTTTCTTTCTCAATGCTATGTCCTGGAATTCAGCAGATAATGGTACAAAATATCCTTGGGTTACATGTAAAATCATAAATTTCACTGGGGGTCAACTGTCATCAAACTGAATTAAATGTTCATGGTATGTGTTGGGCTTGTGTTTGGTAGCAAAATTGCCAAATTTCATATCATTTGCTCATTCTAGTACAGCATAAGTACAGGGTTGACCCCCACTCGGATTCACTGCATAATGGTATAGTGAAACCCACGAATACAGGCCTATCTTGTTTTGGAACAACTTGTGGTTACATTTTAACTAACAAATTTGGTATATATTTATCATTGTTCAGCTCATAGGTTTCATCTACACATATCTATTTTTACAATTTGTTGTCATCATTGTCTTGTTCACTGAAAATATTCTTGAAAAGTAGGAGGGTCAAGGTCAAAATATTTTGCAGTCATGTTCTCATATAGGCATGTGAGTGAATTTTGAAAAAGAGCACACACCAGGCAGTTTTCCCAACACAACTCATGCCAATTTTAAGATTTTTGCTAAATCAACAAAGCGAAGTGATTGGTGATGTCACCAAACAGTTGGTATTTCAAATTTGAAATTTCAAGTTTGCAGTGGGTATGCATTTCACAAAATTGTTTGTTTTTTAATGTATAGCAATATGGTGAGCGAAGGCATACCTACTGGACCATACATATGTCCTATCAGGCCACTAGGTAGAGCCAATGATTGGAACTTCAGAGAATGTACGTTTGTGTCCATTGTAAACCATCCTTTGATTTTCCCTGGTCTTGAAATGGGTCTAACTGTGCCATCAACAAAGCCAAAACAATTAGGCAATGGTGCACCTTTTCTTTGAATAGCATTTGCATACACTTCGATAAAATGAGAATTAAGAACATTGGCGTTCCAGTTTAATATTCGGTGGCTGTGGTTATCAAAAATCCAATCCAACATCGTGTTAGTGATCCTGCAGAGTTCAGGAACTGGTTTACCAAAGCACTGAATCATGTCTGCGTAGCAACATGGATATGCTACTGTTTTAAAACCATGCAAAAGGCTTCCATACCTGAACAAACGCTCCTCTGAGGGCATGGAATTTTCTCAGGAACACCCAATCTCGTACCCAGAGCAATGCCTGTTCGCGGGTTAGGCTGGCATTGGCTCTGGGGAAACGGAATGAACTGCGTGTGATTTCATACGCGCTCACTTAATGCGCATGCTCTCCACTAATAGGCTATGCTTTATTTATTCGGGCTCAACTGTTGTATTTATGATTGTTTTTCTGGAAATAAAGCACAGCCTATTAGTGGAGAGCATGCGCATTAAGTGAGCGCGTATGAAATCATACGCAGTTCATTTCGTTTCCCCAGAGCCAATGCCAGCCTAACGCGCGAACAGGCATTGCTCTGGGTACGAGATTGAGGAACACCTAGAACTTGTGCTAGTAATGGAATGTCCTGTTTTCTGAATCTAAACATAGCTAAACACTCCGCTTCGTCAAGGCTATCGAGAGAAAATCGTCTGTAAATAGCAAAAGGAAACTCAGGATTCCTTGACTAATAACTATTGTACAGAACCAGAAAATCTTCGTCACTTAAATCACCGCTATCATAAGCAATTAAAATCATGCTTCTCACTGTTTTAAAGCCCATCATTTTGCAATGCACATTACAATTTGACAAAAATACTGCGTTGTTGCCGTCAACTGAGAAGCTTAAACAATTCTTAACGATGGCGGGAACGATAATAACTCGTCCCAGTCTTTATCGTTTTTCACGTGGCCCTGCCGCTAAAACGTCGTTGCTTAAGTTCCCTGTTATCAGAGCACAATGGCACGGAATTCGTTTTCTATTCCTTAATTAATTACTGATCTGTCACGAGAACCAAAAGCCCCGCAAACTATTGAGAATAACCCATTGATAGAATTTCAATGTCTAGGACTAGTTAAACCTAGGAATGCGTAAATCATTGCAAAATATTTATTAATTACTGTATGTATGCATATAGCGAAGGGTTTTCGTATTGTGTCATCTGTTCATGGTCGGACTTTTATAATGAGAATCTTTTGATTATTTATGATAGTAATCTTGGTGCTTTCAGATTCATTTTAGTAGGCAGGAACAATAGCACAAGTGAGTTATTGTTTGTGTACACTAAAGCAGCTGCGATCAAAACAAAGCAAATTGTATTCCCATGGGAATTAAAAATGCGCAAAAAAAACACAGGGTGAACAAAAAAATCAAAAAATTGAAAATGATCTATCTTTAGAATTTGAGCAGCACTAAGGTGAATGTAAAGAGCACAAGATATTGACAGGGAGCATATTTACAAACCCATGCCATGAGATAACAGACGACGAGAGGCATGGTTTTGATGTATTGAATTAAGTCGCGTTTTATTGTTTTGGCAAAACTGAAGGTTTTCAAACAACAAGAGCAATTTTGTTGACTTGTGAAATTTTTAGCATCCTTATAGTTAGTAGCTATAGTTACTTTATATTATTATATATTTCTGTTTTTAAAATATTACCGCAATTTTCATACGCACTTAATTAACCGAAACATCTTAACTCGCATGGTACCTATGTTAGACAGAAAAAGGCTTTTTCTGTCTAACATAGGTGCCATGCGAATTAAGATGTTTCGGTTAATTAAGTGCGTATGAAAATTGCGGTAATATTTTAAAAATAGAAATATATAATAATATAAAGTAACTATACTAACTATAAGGATGCTAAAAATTTCACAAGTCAACAAAATTGCTCTTGTTGTTTGAAAACCTTCAGTTTTGCCAAAACGATAAAACGCGACTTAATTCAATACATCAAAACCATGCCTCTCATCGTCTGTTATCTCGTCCCGGAAGGCAAATCGTTTAAACACCGCGAATCCAATGATATGTGTCTACCAAGATGAATTGCATGCTTTTTCCCTTCGTTACAACCTAAAGTCACAGCCTATACGCTGAGGTCCTGCTTACACTATACCGGATTACATCTGAGGGTAGCGATTTTCACGCAGGATTCGGCTGCTGTTTACACTACGCGACAATACTACACCCGCAGAGGATATATGTGATACGAAAACGTCAAAAAGTAATCCATTATGTGCCAAACCAGAGCGGAAATAGCATGCCACTGTCGAACGACAAAGCAAAGACCGACTGCATGTCGCTGTCGAGAGGACAATTTTTATCTCAAAATATTCGTCAATTTGAATCGTAGTATAACATAACAGAATTTCCAGGTAAAGCTGTATACCAATTATATAGGCATGATAATAGAAAAGACTGTTGTTTTGAAATTCAGTATATTACAGTTAATACCTATATGTACATGTGGAGAGAGTATCAGCTCACTGCGGAAAGAGCTGGTGTAATATAAACACCCACAAATTTTTCGAGCTTAGTAGAAATTAATCCGGCATAAAATGTTACCCGTGGTAAACAGGGCTAATAGATGCCTCATATATAATAATAATCCTGAAAATTTACTTTTCAAAGCAACAATTTGACACAAATGTCAGACCCTGATTTTGTCCTGGCCTTGTTCGTTTATGACCCCCTTAGCAATCTTAATCACCAAAACATTATTTGAAGATTCGTCTATAACAGAAATGTACTCTAAGCTACTTCTTGTTTTATAAATTATTCAACTAACCGTTGATATACCGTTCAACTAACCTTGTTGGTATTATACAGCACGGGATTTATCTGTCGTCTCATGCACTTTACCAAGACTTTAATTTGAACTAAACAAGAAGTTGATTCACTGTGATTTTTCTTTGTCATTCCAGCCAAACCGCACTGCCTTCACCACCCGCTGTGTACATCCATCCGCACACCATTCAGTAGCTACATTGACTGTAAAGTGTCGGACTTAGAAGTCTTGGCAAAAGAAGCCATTTCAAATCGTAAAACGCTTTCAAAATTATGTTGTCAAAACGGTGTCTAAAAAAGATTGTCAGCCTAAATTTGCATAACAGCAGCTGCAAATTACCACTACACGTATAATGCACAAGCTAAAACACTAAGCAAAACAAAGAATTGCAGTGAAGTGTGCGACATAAGCATCGACATAAGCATGAAAACGAGCATGAGCTATAGTAGAACAAAAGCAAATTCAAAAGAAAATGCTTTTTGCTTTGTCTTGGTGAAAATCTGGGGAAAAGATATCCTGTGTTATGTTGCTTGTCGCAACATAATCATTTATTTGTGCAATCCTTTTTGGTAATTTATTTTGACGAAGAGAAGATGAAAATGCTTTCGCCATTCATTCAGTTCCTTTAAATTCCCAGAGGTATGATAACGCACGTTTAGCAAGAATAGAATGATTTCTAAAGGATAATCCTGTATGTAATTATATTAAGGGGGTACACTACTAAAAATAATTGCTTTTCGTTTCTAATGCTATCAGATTATAGTTTAACTATGTTGTTACGCCTGCTTCCCTGACTTGAAAAATATGTTGTAAAGTGTTATTGTTGCCATAGTTACCAAAATAGAGGGCCTTTCTCGACTTAAATTCAAGCAATTTTGTATGCATGATTTCGAGAGAAATACTAACGATAGAAACTTGAAACAACTTTTTGTTGATTACCCAAGACTATGTCTAGGACGTGAACTAAAACTATTTCATCACAATCTATAGCGCCTCTAAAATCGAAGATTATATTTTAGAATGTCGAAATTGTCCACTCAAAATTGCAATATCTTTGCTATATTCTAATAAAGTTCGTTCATTTTAGTTCATCTACTAGCGAAAAACCGTTACTACATAACCAGAAAGTTTCACCTTCAAATGTTTAATATTAGCCAAGTTATCGTGTTAAAATTTGGAAAATTGGCGTGGTAAAACAACCCGAGAAAATGGCTTAATGTTTGTTATGCATATATTAATTACTTAAACAAAACAGTACAACAAAACAATAAAGCGCCGAGAAAAGGCAATGAAAGGCCGTTACCCTAACAAGGTCTATAGTTTTCTGAATTTCTCCGTTTATAAATACTTTTTGTTTGAAATTCTGGAAATGTTTGGAGAGCCCTGCAAACAATATCTTCTACAATTTTTGAAAATTCGCAAATTTGGAATATTTTTTGTAGTGGACCACCTTAAGGGAAAATGAAAATCAAAATACAATTTTGTGGAAACACCACATAAATTACATTTATCATCGCAAAGCTTTTGATCCGTAAGCTCGGATCTTCATCGGTGCTAATCAGGGTTTTCACAATCTGACGAAATTTCCTTAGATTTATGCTGCTTTTATGGGGGTGGTATTAGGCATAATGAGGATGTTATGCATTCCTTTCAAAATTTTACTGTTCGGCTAATTCCCAACCACCCTCCCCCTCCAGAAACAAGTATATGGAAATTAGTTGTGAGAGCGCTGGCACTAATAGTAATGCACATGAAGATCCGAGCTTACGGATGCAAAGCTTTGCGATAGAAAATTTACGTGGTACTCCCACAAAATTATACTTTGATTAATAGTATCACCATGCAAAAATGTTTTCACGACTGTAAATTGGCAAAAGTTAGCTAAAGATTCCATGGGTTTGTTTGCAATAAGCGTCGCTTACTGCCTTGTGTGGATTATTTGTGACATCTAATATAGATCATTATTTTAAACGAGACGTGTATATAATTCAAATAGTCGAAGATCATTAGCACAGAAAATTACGATACAGTTGTCATATCGGACATAGTCGTTCGTTAGATATTTTCCAACAGTTTTTATACGGTTCCAGCCATGTATTTCTTTTCGATTGTCGTGTAATAACTAGATAATGTAAGACTAAAATACTGCCAATAGAATAGCTGACTAATATCAATATTTGTTAGAAAGACGTTATTTAGGATGGAGAAGAGCAACTAATAAAGAGTTTTATAGCAGTTATATAATAGTTTTATGTTGTTTGATTAAACTATTATAATTTCCGGATTAGTAGGATATGTTGCCAGAATGAGTTGAACCATCCATCTATGTAGTAGTCACGGCCGTCGCTAGAACTTTAGAGGGGGGGGGGGTTGTTTATTCATATATTCGCGTTCTTCCCGACGAGTTTCTTTTCAAATCAAACTCAAATTAGTGAATTTAAATTTGATTTGAAAAAAAAAGTCGTCGTGTAGAAAATGAATAATTATATGAATATACACCCCCATTATTAACGTTCTGGCTACAGCCCAGGTAGTAGTTCCGAGATCACACGTACGTATAATTAGCCGTAAGTCAGCAAAACGTGCATGAGGATGGTATCACCAAGCAGCACTTTTGGGAAAGGGTCTGCTTTTTATTGATACATCCTGCATGTGTTAAATATTATGCAAAAACGACCAATATGGAGTATTATAAGACAGAAAGTTCTTTGATGGTCTATATTGGTGTTGCGTTTTATTTTGTAGCTGAATTGGGGATGCGTAACGGCAGACGTTCTTTATTAAAGTTTTGCTTTCAGCTAATTTGCTGGGCGAAATGAAGTTGCTGATTCATAGATGGTTACTTGTATGTGGTATATCAGTGTTAGTGTTGGAAGTTAAGATCGTTTTGCTGTATGTCTTGAATGTAAGCGTGATTATGTAATTATACATTGCTTCCTGAAAGAAATGCGAGACATGGTCGACGATATAGCAATGGACACTAGACACTAGTTGTCATAATGCTATCATCACTGACCGTATTCCTTTGTTGTAGTGTACGGAATGTCCCAAAAGGAAATTATAGAACGATAGCATGACAGTGCTGTTTTAATTTTAATGTCTGAGCACTATGCTAATCCCAGGCGGATAAACTTCTAAAATAACTTCTAAAACCATAAAAATCAAATTAAACCAAAATCATACCACGGAATGGAAATTAAACAGAAGGTTCGCTCTGGTCGAAACCTGTCATCTTTCATATCGAGCTAAACATGTGTAGTGCAGTTCGCTACTTGTTCCCATCATTCAAACGGACGTAATGCTATTTTTCAACCAGAAAGATCTTTTGAAATCGATGCTAAATCTCTTTCGTTCTAATCGTATTTTAACTATAGCAACTGGAAACGAATGCCTGCACAAATTCTTCAAATCACAAACTGTAAAAATGATGCAACGTCAGTGTGGTTGATCAAAAATGACAATACACTTGTTTAGGAAACTGGAAATGGTGCGTTAAACTGCGTAAAGCGTGACTAGTGATTTATATAGAGTGAACATTCTATTTAATTTTCTATTCTGTGATCATTCGAAGCGAAAAAGTTTTAAAATGCTTAAACTGATGCAGACACATTTTATTAAATTTCCATGTATCTAATTTCGGTCGTTCAAGAGCTGTTTAAGAACGTAACAATCATATGTTTTCTACAGTATCACTTTTTTGGAGGAAACCCTATATTGTGGATTTTACGTTAAATATTATAAAGATAGCTTTGTTGTTTAGCATGCAAACATGTCTATGACAGCAACACGTTTGTACTCTCACGATCGAATATCGTTTGGAGGTTGCTACATATACTGTATATAATATTAGTTGTGCTATATTCAAATTATCCCTGTCATATATCTCCCGTGTCAGCAATTCATCGATGAAGTTCGAAAGACACAGCTGTAAAAGCTTTTGAATAAAGTTATTTCAAAAAGGGTATGATATCAGAGTCCTAGGAGAGATCTATCCACGTCTTACTTGCTTTCGTTACAACGCCAAAACACATACTGTACTCTGTACAGTGGCGTACAGCACTCAATAATTAGGGGGGGGGGGACATATTCATATATTCGTGTTCAAATACTGTAGAAACAACAGATTTCAAAAGATGTTATACATGCAGAACACGAATTTATGAATATGTGCCCCCCCCCCCCCAATTATCGTGCGCCGTACGCCACTGACTCTGTAATACACTGCAAAATAAATGGTTTTGTTCACAAACAAAATGGCCGACATGTATTGTAAATTGCACTGACCTTTAGTATATCTGGAGGAAGGGCTCGCCGTGGTCTTGGAAGCCAAAAACATGGCGCCGATTTATTCCCCATTGATATGCGCCAGAGTGTCTAACTGCGCGCGTGACTTTTTGAACTGCATAGTTGTCGTAAAGTGAACATTTCTAATAAATATGGAAGCGATCGAAAGACAACGGTTACAGGCAATGCACTTAACAAAAATGGCATGTTATTCTGGTTATCTTCATATTTGGATTGTATTTGAATTATGAAGTAAAAATGACTTGTGACGCTTTTTTGCCGAAATTAAAGGAGCAGTGTCAAATTTCACACATATGTTATTTCTTTATTCTCTCACTATTTCACGAATTTCTTGTAGATTCAGTTTGCATCATTTTTACCTTCTTATGTATTCAAGAGACGACAGCGCCTCGATTTTTGAATTCTCCATGCTTTAAATACATTGTATACCAAATAAATCTTTTTGCGTTGATTGTCGCATAATTTCCTTTGACCTTTGTCATTCTGTTGTTTTTTTTATCATGTGAAAATATCGAATTTCAGACCATGCTCGCCCTCCTTTGAGCACGCCATCTTGGATTCCGAACTTGAAAACGTTGGCCCAACGCTTTCAAGTTTATTATGTGCAGAAACATATGCGTGAAATATGACACTGCTCCTTTAGGGACTTGTCAGAAATTAAGAGGGGGGGAGAGGGGGGGGTGGAAACGTGGGGAGGGTCATAGCTTTTTAAGATCCTAAAAAAGGGAGGGTGAGGATAAAATATAGATTAGAAAAAAACAAGACGCCTGCTAAGGCGTTCACTCCGCCTGCCAAAACGAAAATGGGCACAAGGCTGTAACTAGAGCGTTTATTGGGGGTGGGTTATATTCAGTTATTTCTGTTCTGCCCAACGAACTCCTTTTTAAATCAGTTATTATTAGGGTACCTTCCAAGGTATTTTAAGACATTGCTAGGACATCCTATGTAATCACTAAGATAACCAAAAATCGATGTCTCAGCGACTTGCCAGGCACTCTGTCCAGAGTCCTAGTAAGATTGCATTTTTTAGAATTTAATTTAAACTAAAGACCTTCATAGTACATAATTATATTAAACAAGATTCTTTTGTCATAATACCACCAACATATGGCTGTTTTATTTTTGGGTAGTTGCAGGTAAAGAAAATTTTACTAAAAGTGTATACAATACATAAATATATTAACCTGATAGCATCATTTAAATCAATTCTGCAGCGCACTACCTGAAGTCTCCACGATATAATTTGTTGGGAACTTTAGACTAACATATGTATTTCTGGAATTGGAATGTTAAGTGTCTCTTACCTTTTATAAATGTATGAGATCCCACAAGCAAATAAATCATTTTGCACGAAATATCAGCATCTCAACATAATGATAGGTATAGAAAACCGAGGAAAGAAATCACAACGAATACTTCGTGATTAGAATAAGGAACACATTTCCTAGACTCTCTCCTTAATCATGGAGTGATGGAGTCTATCAAAATTTGCCGTTTTAAAACATTTCTAGGGCAATGATTTGATAAAGAACCTTCCTGTCCCTTTTTGTTAACTATTACATGTTAAAAATTGTGTTTTGTATATAGATATTTCAGTAGAATTTGCACTTGATTCTTGTGTAGAAATTTCTAAATTTCCTTAAAAGTGGAAGGAAACACAAGAGAAAATGATGGAAACACGCTCTCAAAACTTCACCGCAATACATCGCTCCTTGGTAAAGTTTCGCGATGGAATTTGTCGTTTTAAAACATTTTGGATGAGAATCTTTGCACAATGTCAAATAAACATATTTTAGAATGAAAATGCATTGAATTTTACAGTGTAAACGTTTTATGTGTGTGTGTAACTAAACTGAACTTTTGTATTAAGTCACCTGATAATAGAGGGGAGGGTCATGGTGTTTCATGCTAAGCCCAAGGGGAGGGTAAGGAAATTTCGTTCCTATTGCTTAGATGGGTCACCTTATTTCCAACCTTAAGTTCAATATTTGCACCCCCTTCCCCCCCCTGTTAATTTCTGACAAGTCCCTTAGCATACTTTTAATCAGTGCAAAGATCGTATATTTGCTGTAGTCATAAAGAAATACAGTTCATTTGCTTTCAAAATTAACAAGAGTTTTTGTTGTTAGCAATAAACTTTAAGATGGCCTCCCTGTATGCATAATTCACAGTTTGAGTAAAAAAAAAAACCAATTGAAAATTTTCCTGCTCGTCCATAGTTCTTATACTAAACAAAATTTGATAGTAGGACAAATATGTTTATGGCCTCGTGTACGTTGAAGGTAATGTTTTGCTTTTTATTTCAATATTTACAAAATGTTTTCCTGTGTTGGAAACGGGTCTTCACAACATAATCACAAATTATATTCAATATACAAAAAATAAACTTTTAAAATATTTACATCTTCAGTATAACGTTCACATACGAAGAGACAGTCGGTATTTTTGTTCCCGGAATTCTGCCACCTCGGGACGATGTTTGATATAGCCTAAAGTACCAGTATTGCGTAATTCACTTCACTTGTTTATGAAAGCCACACTATCATATTGGCAGCGTGTTTGTTTTTTATCACTGGTAGCGTGTTTATACTTAATCATATCTGTTTTAAATGTTTCCATGGTTCCTCATGTGCCAATAATTTATTTATTAATACAGAAATAATACATCTGTGGTATTCAATGTTTCAGTTACTTCAGTGCACAAGAGACTTGAGGACTGAAAAACCAAAAGAAACATGCACTAAAACACTAATCAACTCAGTTAAAAATAAACCCAGAAGCTTCGACTGTTTAATATATAAAAGTGGAGTGTATAGGGTCAGTAGCATCCCCCTATTAACACCCTCCTATAAACAATGCCACCAACTAGTGCACCGAATTCCTTTTAACAATGGGGCATTTGTGCCTCCAGTTGTGATATTACTAGCTGGTGTGGTAATCCCCCCTTCCCCGGTAGCCAGTTACAAGAGTAGTGCCCTGGGAGGTATCTAGAAGTGAGAGGTGTTTCCAGGGTGTTTCCACCTATGTGTCACATTAGTAACACATATACCTGTTTTTCTGGACTAATTTCTTTTGACATGGACCCTAATAACAACTAGTTTCAAAAGGAATTCGTCGGGCAGGACAAAAATAAATTAATATAACCACCCCAAATTAACGCCCTAGTTACGGCCCTGCCAAGCCTTGTGCCCATTATTTTTGCCTTGGCAGACCGAGTGAACGCCTTGGCAGGCGTCTTGTTCACTGTCAATTGCATAATTTTTATAAATTGTACATATTCTTGTCGACAAAGTGCCTTAAAAAGAAATTTTGTCAAACATTCTCTTGAGTGATATACAGGTATAATTATAACTTCTTTTGCAGTATTTTAAATCAAATCAAACTATATTTCTGAAGCTGTTATATAGCATGTGTAATTCAGAATAGTGGCAATTGAAATACCAGGCGGAAAACGTGATCTGAATATGAATATTAACGCACAGCAAGTAATTCTAAATACATACATGCCAAATCATTAATTCAATTTTATATTAAGCAATTATTGAATGAGGTCGAGCAGGATATGAGGAATTATTAAGGCAGAGGTTTGTGTTATCAGTTTACAACTCATCTTTTTAAACGCTTGCTTTGTAAGTAAGAAGACACAAGCTGCTAATAATGGAACAGCACGAAATTGTTCAAAAACCCTAATAAGCCAATCAGACAACGGAGAAAATATGAAAGGAAAGGTCAGTCAATATACGAGGAAATGAATCATAATGTCGTATATTTGTTTTTAATATACGACGAAATGACTCATTATGTCCTATATTTATTTTCAACCCCAAATTTGGGCAACTATCAAGCGGGTATGAGGATTTCACCTTTAGCTCTTAACCAATCAAAACTCCTAAAATATTTTCAAAAAATAATAAGAAATTTTATTAAAACCTATCCTCAACAAAAATATTTCCTCTATGCCACTTAATCTATTTTGATCACTAATCCCCCTCGAACTGGACCTGGTATTTCGATGTACCGGTAACATCTAATGAATCAATCTCTTACTATGATATATTGTTTTTCTTACTCTTTTAGCTACTATTCGTCTCTTCTTTTTGAATTTTTGCCGTTTGTAATATAATACTTGGTTATCATGTATATATAGATACAACTTGCGTTTATTCATTTTATGTAGCTCTGCGATGTAGCGACGAAATGTTAGCAAATAAAATTTAGTATAAACATGAATTGACATGTATGCATTTAAAATTACTTGCTGCCATTAATATTCATATATTCCGATTACAGTTTAATTCATTTGTATTCAAGAAATAAAAAAGAATACAAAATTTCTAAGGATTAACTTGTAAATGGATAGCTGAAATTCATTATGTTCGTGGCATAGATAACATTTCGGCGCTATACATATCAACATCAGTCATCCTGCACACTGTGTTTCAAAACGTATTGTGGGATACACACATGTATATTAATTTAATATAATAGCCGTCAATATTCATGGGATTTGTGTGATGTGATCGCAGCAGGATTGGATTTTTTGTAATACATAAAATTAATTTCCAAAGTTACTAATATTTCTTTAAATTATGAACTTCATAAGTCATTTTTATGCGATTCTTTCATAAAAAAATATTTCAAAAAATAGTAGCTTTTTCAGAAAATACCGACTTTTGAAGCCAGAGAAAGGCCGATATTCCATGGTTGTGAAGCGCGGGAAAACACGGCCGACCGCACAAAAGACCCGCCACCTGCGAAAAAACCGGCAATATTAGACCTGCTAGTGATTATTGGTTCGCTTATTGAACATTGATGTTAATTATCTTGCAGGTGTTTGTTTTACACTACTCGTCGTGTGTATATATTTAAAATTGTCGCGTCCCTAGTTACAGAGAAGACAAGCTTGTTAAAGTAACAACCGCCGACTTGACCATATTAAAGATGTTAGCAGACACAATATTAAATATACTGCTAAAATATTATTTGATCATAGCCTTTTGCTTAGCTTGTCTTGGTGAAAAGAAATCGGCCTTGTTTCTTTTGAAAACGAGAGGTTAGTAGTAATTTACCTATCTGACTATTAAGATCAACTAACAAACCAATAATTTGTAGACGTGCAGGTAGTGCAGGACCAACATTAGCTCAAATATCATTTGGGAAATTTTGTGCAAAATTATTTCAATTTAATTATTTTGTGGCTACCGCAGAGTTGATTCGAAATGAAGTATATATACAATGTTGCGGTCACAAAAACTAGGCCTGAGTAATGTTCTCCCCTGGTGTTTTTCGATTTCATTATTTTCAACCGAATATAAACGAATAAATTAAACGAGGTATAACGGCTTTTTAAAAAGATGAGCTGTAAATGATATGGTTATTTTGTGGCTTTTTATTCAACGTTGAACAGAACAGACTCAAACAATGCGGAATTGTTAGCGTGAAAGAGCTCCAAAAACTTTACAAATAAAGATCACATAATAATAATATGGAGAAGAGGTATTAATAATACGATGCGTTTAAATGCTTTGGACGTAATCAGGCGCGATGGACGTAATTAAAGACTTTTCACGGTGGCTGAACTTGATGATGTGCATGCAATATTGCTAAATCTTAATGGACTTTGACATCACACAACCAAATACGGATACAAATTTCCTGCATTTGGCATATATAAATAATTCCATACAAACACGCACATGATAGGTGCAAGCGGAGTTCAAATCATTTGTCATGAAGGGATCATTTGTCATGAAGACAATAACTGTACAAAATTATATTTAGCTGATGAATACTGTATGCCATAAAAGTTTCTCGTCTCAGTGACATAATTATAATGACATAATACATGCAGGGTGTATAAAAAAAGTAGACAATATTGAAACGGCTCTCAACCTCTTGAAGCGGCTTGAAGTATGAAGTTTTTTATTAATATACATTTAACAATTAGATTACGAGCTCGAAATTTCTATGAGACGATAGTTGATGAGGGCGAAGCCCAAATCAACTATCATCTCATAGAAATTGAGGGCGAGTAATCTAATTGTTTTAGTAAAATCAAAGATTAAACATGAAATTTTCAACAAAAAAATTGATTTTTAACAGTTTTTTAAAGAGAAAATCTCCAGAAAGATGATTATTTCGCTACTCGCTATCTAATGATGAATAGATAGCGAGTAGAGTAGCCAATCAAATTACAGCATTTGCAATAGTATACTAGTATGATTCTACTAATACGGTATAGAATAAAAAAAAATTCTGAAATTCAAATGTTTCAAACCCAGGGGTGTGCGTATTTTGAGACACATTAAAAATGGCTTGCGCGCGAAATTTAAATGCTTAAAAGTAATTAAGTTGGATGGTAGATATGCTAGGTTTTTTCATTGCTGTTCAAAATTTCAAGAAATTTGATAATTCAAAACGTCGTGTGAACGTATATTTTAGTTAAATGTCCCTTGAGATTTATAGACCACTAGCTACGATGTACATAATAAATTCATTAATTATTTACGCCTGTTCAATAATGAACAAAACGATTTTGAAATGTTGAAAATTAATTATATGCTGGATTTACAAGATGGACAAGAAGGGCCAGGCAGCCAGCACACTATTCTTGATGTCTCTGATTCTGAAAATTGAAATGCGAACCATGCATGAACATTTTCACTTGTCCGATTTTCGGGGAGTAATCTTCTTGAACGGGTTTGTAAATGTTGAGGGAGAGAAAAATTTTTTTGGCATTTATTTTGTGTGGTCTCCAGTGTCGCTGCAAAGCGAACAAGGTTTTTAAGCGATGAACCGGGCAAGCATGGCATTATTTCTATATTCAGATACACATCAATTAAGACCGTAAACATTTTAGTGTCCAATCTAGAGGCAAGCCATTGCCATGTGCTTTTAACGCATTGCAAAATACAACTGAACTGTCTGATTGGCATAATCAAATACGTATACAGCAGTTGATATTGTCGTATTACAAAGATGAATAATAAATGTTTCTTTCGATGTCGCCATGCAGAGTTTATTTCGTTGCATTTGTTCGGTGAGCTCAACTCGGTGTGGTGTAATTATGTTAATCGAGGTAATTGGTGCGTTGCCTTGCTCGCTTGCTTAATTCTCGTTCGCTGAGGCAGCAATATATAGCAACGTAAATAAACTGATCTTTAAATGTGGTTCTGTAGTAGATATTTCAGCACAATTCTGACGTTTATTAACAAATATTCGGTTTAAAACTTGCCTCTCAAATTTTTAGCGAAATAAAAGTTTAAAAACAGTATTGCTTACAAAAGGATCAGATTATTTTTAAAAATAAAACGTTTGTGAACAGAATTTCTTTGTTCTCTTATTATTTTGATAATTGACATTTGAAAATTTTTCCCCTAACATTAAAAAAAATTATTGATTTTAAACCCAGATTCTATTTTAGGGTATCAGTTTCAAAATGGTGTATTGCGAGTGGTAGACGCCGAGAACTCATTAATTTGTGCGCACTTTTGCCTTATGGAAAATGAGCAGAATTGTCGTTCATTCAACTTCATAGAAAACCCAGGGATCAGTGTTCAAAACTGCGAACTCATGTCGACGCGCACTGCCCTAATCCCAAACCACGCATCATTAGTTCCACGAAATAGAGTGCTTTACTTTGAAAAGATAAGAGAAGGTGAGGCGAAATATAATATAATATAGGTTTAGATCGCTTTGCATTTTTGAACGTTTAGCTTTTTACGACCAATTTAATCGTGAAGAAAGGCTTCCTTTGTATACACACACATGGTTTAGATTTAAAAATTTGGTTTTTTAAATGCAATATAATGTTAAGTATTGTTATTGTACAATACCAATTGTTCTACAATGAAATAGCCAAGTGACCACCATGCAGAGCATACATTTTTCTTTATATAGCAGAGCCATGTGAACGATATGAGTCTAATACTTATATTAATATACTGTATAATTGACTGGACTTACCTTTTCACCGATTTAAAACCGTAAGGTATAAAAAGAAAAATTAAATTTTCTATTGCTGCTATAGATGATGTGGTGATTACAAAGAATCACACCCTAGATATTTAATTTATTACTAAATAGTGATGGACGGACGGATTGGCTGGCAGGTAAATAAGCAGGCAGGCAGACATATCTGAAGTGGGCACATGTACACAAACGATGTTAACTGCAAAAATTCTTTTGATACAGATTACCCTTCTACATGCTCTATGTTGAAGTTGGATGAACCAAACACAAAAAGTGGTTACCATATGATTCAACCAAACAAAGACGAACCACCATTTACAGTGTTCTGTAACATGACTAACAAAAATGGTGTTGGCGTGACGACCTTCAGTCATGATAGTGAAAAAAGTACGCACGTGAGCGGTTACGAAAGCAGGGGCGAGTACAGGAAAATTATCACCTATAACGACTTGACCATGGAACAAATCGTAAATGTTGTCAATGCATCTCGTTACTGCGAGCAGTTCATCAAATGGCACTGTAGAAATGCCGGATTATATCTTATGAATAGCAGTCCAGATTCATGGTGGGTATCACGTCAAGGGTACAAGATGGACTACTGGGGTGGAGCGACTCCTGGCAGTAAGAAATGCGCCTGTGGAATTACTAATACATGTCTTGACCCTACAAGAACATGCAATTGTGATGCTGCGCACGGCGATGAATGGCACGACGACAGTGGATTATTAGTGGACAAAAAATATCTGCCTGTAAGTGAAATGAGGTTTGGCGATACAGGTCATACAACGGAAGAAGGCTACCATACCCTTGGCAAACTATTATGCTGGGGATAATGATCAGTGAAGTCAATTGTTATATTTTAAACATTATATGAATTTTTAGATATGAATAGGTGCTTAGAGCGTTTCCCTCGTTGGGTCCTTTTTATTGTAATTGTGCATTTGTCACAAAACATAAAATAGGAGTGAGTATGCATAACATAGATGAGCATTTTATTGTATAACAATTGCTTAAAAAGCTGTTCAATTAATAAACGCAAAAGAAAGTGGCAATATGCAGCGAAACTAGCTTAGACAGTTGTTTCTTTTAACACTTTCATGCACTGTTATTGTACATATATAAAACGTATATATCTTCTATATAAAAAAAACGTAATCCTACAAAATCTGATTCACTTACTCAACTTCAACTCAGGCACTTTCTTCATGCACCAAACATATTTGTTAATTTCTAAATAATAAAAATATATATTGATTAGGAGCCGATGCATACTTGTTGCATTGCCGTAAGGAAAACAGAGCTAGTTGTTAAACTGGTTTGAAGATGGAGACCAACTAATCCCGGAATTACTTTTTGTATGCTATTTTTCATGCTCATCAGTGTTTGTGATGTCGACGGAATAAAACATTTTAAAGTTAATTCCTTGTTTTAGAACATACTGCATGACAAAGTCATGAAGCATTTGTATAAATGCAAATTTCTTCCTAGAAGAAATTTTTAGCCTGTGTTATTTTCGCATAATTTTACTTTAACAAGTCATTAATAATTAACGCGCAAAATACAATGGAAGTAATCCACTTTGAAGGAGTCGTTTTTTGTGAAAGAACACACGTGCGCATTTTCACTTTTGCCTCAAATTGATCGGCGTATACAACATCTATATTGAAAAATCCTTTCGGAAGCAAACTGACAGATGGGTATAAAATGGATGGTTTTTAAAGCTATTTAATGTACTTGTAACTCGTGCATCATCAGATATAAAACGCTCGGTTGCACCCCGAGTTTTGCATCTTTTTTTTGGGGGGGGGGTGATTATGCTATACTTTCACGCTTTTATCAATTATGATATATGACGCCAAATAACTGTCTATTTAACAACCACGGTCATTAAACAATTTTAAAAAAAAGTGAAAAGAAGAAGCAAATTAATTTAATGAATTTTCGTCTGTCTCAATATGAGTCTCAGCTGCTTGCCTTGGTTTTTACTGAAATTTTGAATTACAAGATGGCTCTCTTCTTCGGAATGATCTAATATCATATGTCAATCTGGAGCCATCACACTTGTCATGTGACTTGCAAGAACATTCCATGTGACGGTTCCAAATTCACATGTGATATTATCAAAAATTTAAAAACTAGCTTACTCTATACGTGTACATGTGGGGCATGTACGTGCGATTAAACCCATATCATATGTGAGCACACCTGATGAAGTGTGGTCATATGTATCACACGTGGAGATGCGCGATGACGTTTGTGACATGTGACTCACTAGTTAGTCACATGAGTCATTTTTCGGATGACTCGATAGTGAGTCACATGTGAACATATTTGATCTAGTACGAGTCACGGGTCCATGATGACCTGGTAGTTACCTGTGAGGATGTACGAGTCACAGAGTCATATTTTAATCACATGTTGCCACATGACATGTGTGCAACCTTTTCTTTTTGAAGCGTCTTGTAGCTTAGATCCTTTTTTTAAAGAGGCATCTCTCAGCTTAGTGCCCCACTCTGTTATCCAATTCGTTTCAATATGTGGTTTTTCATTGGCTCTTGTATGTAAGAAATACCATGTGATCATGGTTTTTATCATAGATAAAGTAGACCCTACATAGCTAACGCATACTGTACTTAGCGCAGGTGTCACATGTATAATGATCGAATCCAAGATGGCGTCGTCAAACCGGGAAAAACTACGGAGTTCTATTACTAAAAGCAGGTTTTTGCACATTTTAGACGGTTTAACTGTTGCGAATGCCGTTCTACTGGACTTTTTGAAAAATAGATCACGTACTATTGCGGAGGTTTTAAACGTAAAATGAGAACAGTGGGCTTCCTTCTTTTAAAATTATCGTCCCATAAATATCGTGCGTTAGAGCACTCATTGTCATCAGCTGCATACGCCAGCTAGTTTGAGTGCATATCCACACCAGCTAGAAGGTAAAATTTTATTTGTTTGTTGAATATAGTTTTTATGAAACCAAGAGAAATAATTGTTTGTGTAGAATCTGATAATTGATACAAGTATTAAAACAAATGATTTTATGTATGAAATCAATGTTTCAATAGCTTCAAATGATCGTTTAGAGAATCTTGACGCTTTACCGTACACAAATTACGTCAGTATGCGATGGTGTTATTTGTTTCTCGCTCTTTTATAAATGTGGTTTGATGGCGCATGCATGTTATAATTACTGGAGTACAGACCACGGTATTAAAAGTGTAAAACTGCTAATTGTGTAGAATCCGCTGACAAAGCAATGCAAATATAACAACAAATTAAATAAGTACATGTATGAAAAAAACCCATGTTTCCATGGGTATCTATTCATTTGTGGTAATTCATATCAGCTGTGCAGGTAAGCATAATTTTAGAGATTCATAATATCATTATAGGTGTACAAGACAAGAACAACCCTCATCAAAATTAGGGTTTAAGTCATCATATAATTCAGAAAGTGTCTGTCTGGTATTATAAATTATAGATTTGTGTAGATATTGAATTTAACATTAAATACTAAGCAAAAATCTATATAACGCTCAAATTCGAAATCATTAAAGTGAAAACTTGCGAAAAAGTTAAACATTCACAAACATACTAAACGACCAATTTTTGTTCTAATTTGACAATGTGATTCACATGTGTTTTTACGTTATTTGTTTGGTCCTTTGCGTTGATGTTCTCTCGCGCCACCTTAGCTGCTGGATGTCTTCCCTTTGCAATATTGATACAGTGAGGATACAGTGAGGGAGGCCCCTTACAATTAATGTATGGAGAGAACAGACAAAACATTTTGTTGATGTTGTATAAAAATAACACTGTCTTATGGATATTTGGTTTTTGTTGTTCGACGTGCAAAATTTGCGAAAGACTTCAAAGTTTTTAGCATTGTGATCCCCAGTTTTTTTTGAAGTCCAAGAAAATTTCTGGTTAGATGTTATAGATTACCTCATTAATAACCTACGGTCGTGTTTGTATACCATCAGGATGATGAAAAAATGTTTATATTTTACCCAAAGTAATTTAGTGACTGATACCGACAATCAAATGGTACAGACTGCATCCTTCGCAATAATAAATATGAAGTGATGGCGGACGGTCAGCAGATCCCGAGCTCTGTTTGTTATCATCAATTTAATAAATTTTTGTCTGTCAACAGTGAGGAATATCGCTGGAATGGCACCTTCGAGGAACCTTAAACGTATTTTGCTGATAATTTACCCGGAGCTGGAAGTTGGAGCTCTCCTAGTGGCGGAGTGAAGTTATTTACAGCGGAAGATAGTCAAATCAAATGGCAAAAGTCGAAGAAGTTGGTCATCGTCAGAGACACTTCAAATATGTATATTTCAAACTTTTTTACACAGGCAACCGTGGTAGATAATACTAGTCCTTTTATTAGCACTGATGCTGTTACAAACGGAGTTGCTGCAGAAGTACAAATGGCTTCAGAGGTCTGTCCTGCTAATTCATTTGAAGCGGCCATATAGCAGCAACAAACTTTATTATGTCAACAAAGCCCCTCGATGATTTTAAACTAATTAGGTCTACAAATCTCCAAGTGGAAAATAAGAAATTAAAGGAAAGCCTTGAAGATCTAAGAAATAGGTACAATAAGTTATTGTGTGTCGGGTCAGATCTTACTGCAGGGTCAGAACTTGTATACTGTGACAAGAATATTCATACCGTTGCTGAACCGATTAAAAACTTTTCTGATTCGGTCCAACCAGGTATTTTATCTAATCCCAACGAGTCCTCTAGTATTCCAGTAATAGATTTGGATAAGAGGGAGGAAAATGAAATTGCTAAGAATAATACTGCGCCAGTATAATCAAAACATAAAGTTAAAGGCAAAAAGAAATCAAAAAACAGAAGTAGCACCAGTTGTGGTAATGATTCCGTTGTTAATCAACATTGTACCAAATTCCCAACTGATCCCTCCAACAATACGGATATTCCCAATCAAGTCGACCGTGACGATAATTGGAGATTATGCAAGTCTGTTACAGATGCAGTATAATATTAATTATATGAGAGATATGAGACGAGATTTAACAATGCATTGTCTTCATTTTCCACTCCATTTAACGTAAATACAGTGAATAACTTCAAAGCAAACAAATTTACATAGGATATAGTGTTCTAATCTATCTTAATCATAAATACCGCTGACCTGCGCCACCCATGCACCTTTTTCTGGAACGACCTACGTAATCAAGAACAGACTAACAATATCATTAACATTTAACAATGCATGGGAGGGCACACTTAAAGCGGTGGGAATGCATTGTTAAATCTCGTCTCATATCTCTCATATAATTAATATTATACTGCATCTGTAAACAGACTTGCATAATCTCCAATTATATTTCGAGATATTCGACTTCAATTTAACAATGCATGTTCAAAGCAACACAATCTGACTTGGACGCTGATAAACTGCTCTGCTTGGTGAAGCGTTAAATTGAGGCCTATAATAGAATTTTGAGAATGTACTTTCTTGTGACCAATCTGCCATACCTAGGATTTCGGTAATTGAGATTCCTAGAGGGCCTCAGAGAAAATCCCCGTATCAATACCTGCTAACTGCAGCATGTTCTTAATCCATCTTGCTAATGTCGAAGATGTGACGGCATTATGAGGGCTAATGTAAGACAAGAACAACTTGTTGTCCTGATTGATATCAGTGGATCTGAACACCTTGGTGTTAGTCTCATAACACTTTGGGCAACTAACAGGGCATAAGTCCTTATCCTCTCCAAATGAAGCATGGAAGCTAGACTTTGGGGAATCTCCTGGTTTAGACGTTTTAGATAAACCAGGGAGCTTAAAAGATACCCCTTCTGGGTGGTAAACTCGGAACCTTAAGTCTTTTTTAGCGAGATCCGAAGATCTATCTGGTGCTGTAAAAGCAAGTAATGTCACCAACTTGAGGGATAAAAGTTTAAGACTTAAACCTTCATTATTTCCCAAAGATTTAATATATGTTAGGACTTGCGATACGCTCCAAGTGTGCGAATATTTTGGTTCTGGAGGTCGCAAGTGAAAAATTCCTTTTAGTAATTGACATACCAACGGGTGAGCCCCCACGCTAGTCGCGTCAATCTCAGGTAAAACAGCTGACAAAGCTGAACGATAGACATTAATAGTTCTATAAGCCTTTCCATCCTTGGACTGATCTTTAAGAAATTCTAATATAGCATTTAGAGATACTGACATCCATTGTGGGATGAAGTGATTTAGACGCCCAGTTTGAGGCGCATTCTCTATTAAATTGGGTTGTAAAATTTCTAAAAACATACCTTTGAGCAAATTGGTTGGACGTTGGTTTCTCACTGATTGGGTTTGAAGAACCGTGGGCTGTGGAACCGTGGGCTCTGGAATCTGGTGGATAGTCCTCGACCCCGAAGTGTAGTACTGCCCCTGAGTGCCGTAGTTGGTTGGAATGGGCGGACTTGTCTGTACTGATTCCACTGGCGGCCCCCACGAGGTCTCTGGAATCCTCGGGAGGCCCCTCCACGAAAAAAAGGTTTTCCCAACCTGGAGGCCTTTTCAATTGTTTCCGCAGTCTCTGAGCGGGTCTTCAGACGCTGCCCAAAATTTGGACCAAACAGGTGCCGTTCAGTGTCTGGGAAATGCTCTTGGGCCAAAGAGACCATTAGCGGGTTGATCTTCTTCAGAACTAACTCTCTGCGTGAAACTGATAGGCGAGCAGACGCATCTCCAGCCAGGAGCATTGCATGTTTTAGGCAGGTGAGAAAATTGAGGACACTATCCTTGTCCAATTCAACAGCCCCATCACTATTACATGACTCTAACATGACCAGAAGGTTTTCATATATTGTTGATAAAGGGCCAAACACATCAAGAACATGATCTTGCATTTCCTTAAGCGGTTTGTCTGGTAGTGTGATGCCCTGGATTAAGGAGTGTGATCCCCTCGGACTGCATTAACATTTGGCCGAGGAGAAGCTTTGACCAGACTCCTCCGTACAAATTTACTCAATGGTTTGCAAGTTGCAGTTTCCAGGAAGGCAGCTAGCTCTTCACTGGCTTCCCAGCGAGAGTTTGGGGATAGAATATCACCCTCAGCCGTGTCTGAGTCTATGTTTACATCGTTTATAGTATTCTCACTCAGAGTGTTTCTTCGTGTTCGCTTAGTTGTTGGTGTATAAGTCTCAATGTCAATCACCTGTTCTGCACTTCGTTTGTTACCTGTTTGGTCATCTGACACTACAGGATTTGTTAGATTTATATCACCCGTTTGATCATCTGATACTCCGGGTTTTGAATGGTGAGCTGTTCCCGTTTGATCAACTGATACTCCGGGATTTATTGCAGTTGTTTGGGCAGAAAACCCAACATATTCGTTACTTATGCGCTCAACCATGTGTTTGAGTTGCGGAGTGATAGTAGTCATAATTGCCGCCGAAATTGACGAGATAAAGTCTCGATCGGCCACTATGGCCTGAACGAGCTTAGTAGGATTAGACTTCATACCTTTGTCCTCGTCGTTAAGGTTGGATGGCCCGGATTATGCGTTTCATCCATCGCTGTAATATTTTCCTGCTCCGCCATATGTAGGAGTGAAAAAAAAAGACGCATAGGTGGCGCAGGTCAGCGGTATTTATGATCAAGATAGATTAGAACACTATATCCTATTTAAATTTGTTTGCTTTGGAGTTATTCACTGTATTTACGTTAAATGGAGTGGAAAATAAAGACAATGCATTGTTAAATTGAAGGCCTTTGACACTATTGACCATGAAGTTCTTCTTTCCAAGCTCTGAGCTTACGGTGTTGATGACTTGTCGCTACCTTGATTTCGATGATGGATGGATGGATGGATGGATGGATGGATGGATGGATGGATGGATGGATGGATGGATGGATGGATGGATGGATGGATGGATGGATGGATGGATGGATGGATGGATGGATGGATGGATGGATGGATGGATGGATGGATGGATGGATGGATGGATGGATGGATGGATGGATGGATGGATGGATGGATGGATGGATGGATGGATGGATGGATGGATGGATGGATGGATGGATGGATGGATGGATGGATGGATGGATGGATGGATGGATGGATGGATGGATGGATGGATGGATAGATAGTAGTCTTTATTAGAAAGCGTTACTCAAAACACCCGTTTGAGTTTACAGAGTTTATAGGAATAATACAATATAAGATTTAAAATTTACTGCTATTTACATGGTGTTGAATAATCTGAAACTAAGATAATATACAAATAAGTCTATATTAGAAGACATGTCATACAAATTTATAAAGACATCTATTTATGAAAGAGCGTTTATAACGTTCAGTTCTTATTAATGGCAGCTCAAATTCATGTCCCCTCTGTCTTAGCGGTCTTTTTAGCTTATTCAGCAATAATTCTTGTAATGCATTATCTTTATCATTTATTATTTTGTTCCATAATTTCCTGTCTCTATCTGAGATAACTTCGCTGAAATTAAACTTATCTGCTATATAACCATTTTGATAAACACGGCTAGTAAATTTATCAATTTGGTTAATATACTTGTCATAAGTACCTCCCCAAAGCTCGACTCCGTAAATAAATAATGGCATTATTAAACTGTTGAATAAAAGGTTTAACTGGTTGATCGACATACCGTAATACTTGCACACTCGTAGTATATACAGTCTTCCAGCAGCTCGACCAATCATTTCATCAAAATGTAAATCCCATTTATCAGATGCGTTCTCTAGGGTTACTCCTAATATCTTCAACCACGTTTTGCGATGATATTTGGAATAGCAACCGGTAAGGGTGTTGAAATTTTACTTCGTATGACCATTTCAAATGTTTTTTTCGTGTTAAGCTGCATTCTATTTCTTTCGGACCATTCTCCAATATTACTAACTTCAGTCATAGATGTGTCGTCATCATCATAAACAGGAACTTCTAATGTCAAATCATCAGCAAATTTCACCAGTTCATTTTGAGTACTTACTGTTTTGATGTCATTGATCATTACTGAAAATAGGAGTGGTCTCAACACGGTTCCCTGAGGAACACCTCTATTAATGCCCACATACTCTGTTCTGATTCCGTCGACCTTTACTCTCTGGTGACGACATTCCAGGAAGTTAACAATCCAATTAATGATATATGGATTAATCGGGAGGTTTTTCAGCTTATTAAATAGGATGTCATGCGGTACGCTGTCAAATGTTTTCTTAAAGTCGAATGAAAAAACTCTCACGTATCTGGCTCCATTTTCCAACCATTTCAATGACAGGTGTTGACACTTAATCAAAGCCATTATAGTATTATGACACTTTTTATAGGCGAATTGTTCTGAATCAATGATATCTCTAATGGAGTGAGCAATTTCAGTCTTATATATACATTTCTCAAATATTCTCATGATTATATCAGTCACAGAAATAGGTCTCAGCTGGTTTCAATTTTCTAAAGTAGCTTCCTTAGGGACTGGTATAAGATCAGCCCTTTTCCAAACTTTAGGAGCCTTGCTTTTTCTCAAAGAGGAATTAAATATTTTCGTGATGGTTGGTGCTAGCTCAAGACCAAACTCTTTCCAGAACCAATATGGTAAGTCATCAGGTCCTGCTCATGTACATTTTTGATTTTGGAGAAACTTGGAAACCAGTTCTACAGTAAGCATAGGAACTCTAGTACCTTCTGGAATTTCTTCAAACTCTGGAGGTTATAATATGGATCAGTACATACGTCGTGAAAGAAACCATTTATCTCACTGGAGCCAATAAAAGATGCAACTGGTAGTTTATTGTCATTTCTTCCTGTAATTTTATTTATGTTAGACCACCAGTCTTTTGTTCCTGATTTGCATTTTCGATATTCATTCTGAACGGCTTTAAGTTGGTTTGTTCTAATAAGCTTATTGATTTGGGTTTGTATCCGACTATTAGCTTCACTATCTCTAGCCTTAATTGCTCGTTTCCTTTGCTTTAGCAAATGTTTTACCAAAGGAGATGTAAATGGTGGATCTCTCGTTGGATCATATCTAAGTGATCGTATCAGAGGTGCTTTGTCAACGGCCAGTTTTCAAATAGCTCTTTTATAACGAAGGGTGCCCCCCAAGGTTCTATTATTGGGCTTCTTTTGCTTCTGGTCTATATCAATGATCTACCGAACTGCCTGAATGAGGGTCTCCCAAGGATGTTTGCTGACGACACCATGCAACATAAGCTTTAGCAGTAATTCTCTTTCTGATCTTGAACATCTTATTAATTTTGAATAGCTAATAAGTTAAGTTTAAACATTGCTAAAACAGAATTTATATATGGTCATCGGTTAGCGACAACGATTAGCAACCTTTGATGACCATGAGCTATGCGTCACTGTCAATAATGCGTCAGTCAAACAAGTTATGTCCGCAAAAACCTTAGGAATGACTTTAGATGAAAATCTTACATGGAGAGACCATGTCGAGGTCATTTCCAAAAAGTTCTTTTCTGGCATTGGTGCACATTAACGTATACGAGGGCTGATTGATCAAGAAACCGCAATTAAAGCATATCAAGGTTATATCGAACCTTACTTCTCCTAATGTGCTCCAGTATGGGACTGGTTCGGTCATCCTCTGAGTGATAAGCTCCAGAAACTTCAAAACAGAGCAGCTCGTGTTATAACGCGTTCTTCATATGATATCTCCTCTAACCTCCTTCTTGATCAGTTAAAGTAGAATAATTTATCCGTTAATCGTCAAAAACAGAAAGCTATTCTCATGTATAAGACACTTAACGGCCAAACACCTCAGTATCTACATGAGATGTTTACCTCTAGAAGGTGCCCGTATCCTCTCAGGAATTCTAACGGCAAGTTATTTATCCCTAAACCTAACATCAACAACCTAAAGCGCTCCTTTTCTTATAGTGGAGCATTTCTCTGGAACAACTTGCCAGAATCCCTTAGATTATCGCCATCTTTCACGGCGTTTAAAAGTAGTCTAGAATATCTATATTCTGGATGATTCGACTCCTACACGGCACCCAGGTAGAACAGTACTCTTCTCTTTATTCTCTCCTCTTCTTCCTCATTAATTAACTGTATATATTCCTAGTTTATAAACTTGTATTTTTTCAATAGTTCTTCTGTACTGATGGTTTTTTCCGTGTTTAAATAAAGTTTATGTATGTATGTATGTATGTATGTATGTATGTATGTATGTATGTATGTATGTATGTATGTATGTATGTATGTATGTATGTATGTATGTATGTATGTATGTATGTATGTATGTATATTTATTTTGGCTGGTTGAGAACATGCTTACAATAGCATTGTTATGATTAGAACTTGCATTTAAAAAATACCCTCAGAAAAGTCGGGCGGAATGGTAGCTATTGTTTCTGATGTATTTGAGCACCGTAATTTCCTGGATCAGTATACACCCCGTCACGATATCAATTCGGCATGTCGTGAGTACGGTAACTTCGCCGTGTTGAAAGACGTCCATGGCGCCCAATAGTTAAACTTGATGTGCAAATTCTGAGACCTTTGCGTGGCTTTAGTTTACGTGTAAGGTATAATTTATGTTAGTTGACAATTACTTGTACTGCATGAATGCCTTTATGTGGTCAGATTTGAGTTATTTAGAAAAATAGGGCACTAAAATTCTGGTAATATTTCGACTTTATTGCAAAGTTATAGTCACATATGGCCACCAGAATATTTACAAGATGCGCATAGATGCTTAAGGTTAGACATAGGATATCGACGTCAAGGGTGGAGTGGCATGAACTTTGAAACTATTTAACAAGCCACAAGTGAGTGTAAGAATTACAGAAGGAGCATTATTTCTTTAGAAAATTCATGGCCACTATTGAGCGCCGAGATTTGAGTTTGTGTGTTGGAGTGATTGCATTATTTTCGTATTTTGGTGAGTAGTTCATAGTTAGTAAAAGACTTGTCATGTCCGAGCTCATCAACTTTGTCATAAAGATTATATGTCTGGCATGTTCACATGCAGTACGATTTTCTGAAAATTAAAAGCACTGAAAGTATTAAATTTAGCATTCTCGGCATTTTTTTTAAATATGTTGCCGAACAACCCGGACAAGAAAATTCGTAAACTAAATTACTTCTGTGCAAGTCGGGAATTTTTGGACAGAAAGTAAGAGACATTAATTTTTGGAAATGACAATGAATTTGACTGGCTTAGTTAGGTTATGTTATATCATACGTATGGGTTTTTTGACAAAATACACGCCTTGCTAGCCAAAAAAGGAAATTCAGATCCATATTTTAGGAAAGTTTTCGTTCGAAATGTTGTATTAATCAGTGCCTGAAAACGCCTTGCTATCTGGTTGCCGGTTCATTTATTTTGCATTCTAGCTTTTATTTTCTGAGTATAGCTGACGTGTAATTTGCTGGAATCGAAAACCGTTCCAAGCCATAAATTTAGAAATTATAGACATTTGTTCGTTGAGAAATATACTACAATCATTCCAGCACACAAACTCAAATCTTTTGCTCTTTCTGGTTAAAAGACCGTCGCTCAGTAGTGGTCTTAAAGCTTCTAAAGAACTAATGCTCTTTCTGCACTGCAAAAAATTCTGAGTAAAAATAACGCAAACCTTTGAGTAAATGAATGCACCAATAGTTACTCGTGATTTTGAGTAAATTATACTCTTAAAATATTACTCAAGTAAAAAACTACTCAAGATAATGGGTAAACGTAACTCCGAATTTGAGTAATTGTACTCAAAAAATGAGTAAAAGTTACTCAAAAATTGAGTTCAAATTTCTCAAACAAAATGCACCCAAATTGACTCCTAACTTTGAGTAAATGTCCAATTTACTCAGATTTCGAGTAAACCTACTCAACCATGAGTGAATGTTACTCAGAAGAGCAACACGTACTCAGGCATACAAACATACACAAAAAATCTGAGCAAACTTGTAAGGGGTCGTGGGTAAACTATATACGCATTAAAAATAGTAGTTAGAATACATCTTCGAAACAAGTTACTTGAGATAAAACTGTAATTAATCAAGTCGAGTATAATACTACATATATACAATGTATCAGGAAACGCGGCACTTGACGCGGCCCCACACTGTAAAAACAGATTGGTTAAAACGACCAAAAAATTGGTTGTTTGGATGCATCTGAGACAACCAGTTTAAATTGGTTGCTTGAGCCAAAAAAATAATTGGTCATTTTTACCAATTACATCAAATCCACCAATCTAAACTGGTTGTTGACCAATCTAAACTGGTTGTCTCAGATACATCCAAACTACCAATTTTTTTTTGTCATTATAACCAATTTAAAATGACCAAATTTAAATTGGTTAGCCATTTTAAAATGATTAAAATGACCAGCTATTTAACACAAAGATTTAATTTGTGTTACAAAAAGGTGAAATGACATTAAGTAACATGCTTATGATATTTGCACAGATTACCCCCAATGCATAAACATTTATTTAACTGTTGACTGGACAATGAATCATAAAGATATTTACAAAGCTGGCTCATTAAAAATTAACCAAACTGTAACTGACAGCTATTATACTGATCATCAGCTCTAACCTGAAAGCTATATTATTATGCATGGCCCATATATGTTGCAAAAATAAGTTGTACTGAACTGTAAATGGACATGCAGTAAATGATCAGATCTTGCCATTTCATTCAAGAACAGCAAAGTGTCAATTAAATATTCATATCTTATGGCATTAAACAAACTATACCTAACATCAGCATGCACTTAAGCTTTGAAGTTAAAGCATTTATTTAATATCCAAATAACAGCTATACAGCTACTCACAATGGAAAAAACTTTTTTGACTTCAAGACAGCAGTACCAGCATTAAACATTAATGCATGCCAGCTGTCCCTCTCAATTTTATCATGCCATACTTCTGTTCAATGTTTTGGGGTTTGGCAGCTAAAAAGCCTGGTTTTAGGCAACAAGGACATTCAATGTTTGTAACTAACCTAGTAAAGTAATTCTATAATATCCAAAACTGGAGTTGAAAATTGTGTTAAAACTTCCTGTCTTTCATAATCTGAATACTTTTGACAGCAATCAGCAACTTGCAACCAATTGTTCGAGCCTTTTATTCAATGACGGAAGCATAACCAAAGATGTTTCCATGCATTTACATGCAACTGTTGCAACATATACTTGAAGCCTGCAATTTAATAAAATCTTATGTTAGAATAACCAAATAGCTATATAGCATATGACATAGCATATATAACAATAAGACATAACTTAGTTATTCATTGCAACAATACAAACAATAATCTAAAATCAACTTTCTAAATAAAATTTTCTGGAGTTTTGCCAAAAGTAGAAGGGAAAATAATGCAATGTTGGTGACACTCCCTTGTTAAGTGCAATGATCTGACATTAAACAAAATATAGTAATAAAATGGTATGCTTTGGTCAGATTGTTATTTATAAGCTTTAGAGAATTGCATTAACAGATTGTTTTGCTAAGTTTTGAGAAGTGCCCATACTGTAGCACTTCTGTTGACAAATAGAATTGTATGGTCAGGTATAGATACACAAATAAAACTAACCTGGCATAAGAGTTTGTCAAAAATACATATTCAAACAAGGAGTTCAGTACTTCTTTTAAAACAAGAACTTGAAAGTCAAGCATGTAAGACGCTTTACATCCAATAGTATGATGGAACTTTTTGAATGAGGTTATTTTTTATATACATGTAAGCAGCAATTTTCTCCACCTTATGATTTTATGGTGTCTTCATTATGGCAGGCAAAATTTTACTTACCAAAAGGAGAGCAAGACTTGACTAAATATATACTGTGCTAACACTTGATATCAAAATATAATAAGTGTCACATAACTAATACAGCGCAAATATCCCAGAAAATTTACTGAGAAAGAAATAGGTAAAGTTGGTAGATTCAAACTGCATTACTGCATCTTTGACTGATTCAAACTGCATCACAAACCTTTGACTGATGCAAGTGTTAATATACATCCTTATAATGAACACTACCATCCATAACAGATATTTAAATAAATAGTAACTTATGTAAGTGGCACGCTTGACTTATAGAACTGTGTGTGTATATGTATTGATTTCATAGTCTGATGGGCATTCAGACATGCATTCACAGACATTCAGTATCTGTCTGCATATAACCACATCTGGCTATCTACAGAATACAATTTTTACCGTTTGTAGATGTTTTCATTCAAATAAAACCTTGTATCAAGGCAATGTGTGAATATCAACGTTTTATTTCAAATACTGTCGCGCGAAATTCAAATATATATAAACTGGAACACGTGTTTGAAATACATGACGGTGAAATAAAGTATAAAATATTACACGTAAAAAGGGTGTAATAAGTAATAAAAAGGGCGTAAAAAGTATAACAACCATCTCACCTGAGTATTACGCTGTCTTTCCTGATGTATGAGGAGTTATTTCATTCGTCATCACGGTTATTATTGCAATTTTGTTTGCTATAAAGCGACATCATAACTGAAAGAATGAAAAATATGGCTTCGAAGCATGCGATAACGCTTCCCGGTTTTCATTGCGCGCGGAGTACTGCCACTGATCTGTATAATTGACTGTACACCATCATTGTGTTTCTCCAACATGGAATAAACTGAGATATTTCCTCTGGTAAAAACATCCATTGATAATGAATACGCCTTATAGTTATACTATAAATATAAATGATTAGTTCAATGCTGCTATTATCAAGCCAAACGCAAGAGGTTTATTTTAGCACATGGGTCTTTTTGCGCTGCCTGTTTCCAACAGGTGTAAACCCAAAATTCTCGCGAAAAGATCATAAACAATTTATAAATATGTTTCTGACGATTGTGACAAAGGCTCATATATAATTCTTTGCTTTGCTTATTCTTTGCTTTTGTTCACTTCGGTATAAAGTGACACAGAAAAGTTCCGTTCCACGCTCAAAATTCCGTCTAGAGGAAACAACCCTCAGAGTATACGTTTACTCAAAAATGTACGTAAGAAACTTTCTTACTCATTAGAAGAGTCAAAGTTCGCTTTTACTCAAAGTATTGCGTACAATTATTTTACTCAAGCTTTGAGCAAATAACAGTCTTGCTACTACTAATGATAATGAGTAAATATTACTCAGATAAACATTTGAGTAATTTTTTACACACACAGGTATTTTTATCCAAACAGTGAGTATAAATGACTCAAAAATTTGCGTAACATTGGTAAATACTCAAAAATAGAGTAAGATCTACTCATGGTAGTTCTTACACTCAATTTTCGCTTTGTAAACACTAAACAGTTTTACATCTCATGCCATTCCACCTTTGAGAGGTCAATTTATTACATGAGTATAGAGATTTATTCATCGATAAGGCTGTGCGTAATAATCGTTCCAAATTAGCAATAGCCAATCGGCATCAAGAACGATAAAATTTCACTCGGTGAAAAATCATCGTTCACGGCCTTTGATTGGACGAACGATGTTTTTTCACCAGTGAAAATTTATCGTTCAGTGTTCTGATTGGCTGACCCGAACGTGCAACACCTGCTCGCAGGCTAGTGTAAACATGGAGTCTGATTTTACAAGTATTTTTTAACTCACCGAAAAGAGAGATTTAAGACAATTTCACTGATAAAACAACCACCTAAAATCATAACGACGACATTCGTGGCCTCATTAACTTGAAATAAACCTCATGGTTTCATTTTCAGCAAGAAAACAAAGCAATAAATGGTAAGAAATTCCATTTTAATATTTTGCTTGAGTATTTGTTTTTGTCAGTAAGATATATCCGTATCTTTATACACTCATCTTTATACTCATATAATAAACAAATTACTTCATGGTTGGTTCGTTTGTACGATTTTTATCATTCACTCTTTGTGAAGGATCGCTAAACTCACTCGTTCGCTGCGCTCACTCGTTCGTTTAACGATCCTTCACAACTCGTGAATAAAAACCGTACGCACTCACCAACCATGAAGTAATCTCTATTTTCTGTATCTCACCTTAAAGATCTGTGCACAGTGTGTAAATACTCAGTTGGCCATGTTTGACAATAACTTTGCAATAAAGTCGAAATATCACCATGCAGGGTTTTTGTGTCTTGTCTTTTTAAATAACTTAAATCTTGAATTTACAAGATGATGATATTCGGAGTTTGTTTCGCTTTATATCCAGGCAAAGCGTATAATGAATGATTTGTACAGCTTTGAATAAATCATAAATGTCCAAAAATATTCATAATTTTTTTTATTGAAAAATATAAAAAAATACTGAAAAATCAAAACTAATTCAAACAAATCATGCCATGGACATATGGCCAAAAACGACGTCAACAATTCGCCAAAAAAGCAACATGATTTCGGCTTTGGTATTCTGCCTCCAGATATGGTATAAAATCGTTAAATACTTTTCAAGCGACTGCTATACTCTGAAAAAATCTTTTATTAAAATCACGATATGAACTTTCGAAAACAAGACAACTGTCACGCAGTGGTATTTTGACTTTATTAATCAAAGTCAATGTCAAAGCAGAACAATCTATTTACAGTCGTCCTATCATGCTATACGCAAAGAAACTGGAAGGGGTGATGGTTTTAGATAGATTATTTAGGTGAATGAAGTCCAAATATCACGCCACTTAATTGGATTTCAGACTTGTCATTTGATACGTTTAGCGCGACGTTCATCAAAGCCACATATACATATACATACATACATACTTTATTTTGTCACGCTAGCCCCATCAGCTATTAGTTGACTGGTCTCCATGAGGGGCGTGAATTAAAACAAATTAACTAATTTACAAGATAGAAACAATACGGATAATACGTTACACACTAAGAAAGATATACTAATACAGATATATTTAAAGACGAAAACATTTACGAGCAAATTTAAACTCATTCTTTGTTTTAAGATTGATTTGAAGGATTTTAAAGATTCCGCAATTTTTGCCTCATTAGGAAGATTATACCAGTGCAGGGCACCTTAACAACTGAAGCACCTCTTGCCAAATTCTTTTTTCGGCATGGGTGGCGCTAGATCAGTTTCTCTATTTCTGAGATTGTAGAGATTATTTCCTTCATTGTTTGGACAAAAAGCATTTTTAAGATTTGGTGCGGTGTGGCCATTTAGGATTTTATAAATAAAAATAGATTTTAGGTATTTTCGCCTTTCTTCAAGAGATTTCCAATTTAACTATTGAAGTAAATCAGACGATCGAATATCGTAAGTTGACCCAGTGATACTCTCGCGGCCCGATTTTGATATTTTTGCAACCTATCTTTGAGTCCAATTCCGCAATTATCCCATAACGGGCTACAATAATCGAAAAAAGGTTGTATAATAGCATTATATAGCATTTTCACAGTCGGCAGTGGCATAAAAGGTTTAACTCGTCTCATTGCACCAATACCGGCACTGACCTTAGAACAGATAGAATCAATGTGTTTTTCCCATGATAGCTTCCGTCCATAGTCACACCAACGCATGTGTATTTATTTATGTTAGGTATTGGCACATTATTAATTAAAACGGGATCACTTGATACATTATTCTTAAGGTTATAGGAAGATCCAATGATCATATATTTCGATTTAGTGGGGTGTATTTGAAGTTTGTTTTTTAGCATCCACTTATGTGTATTTTCAAGATCAATATTTACCTTGGCAACAAGGTCAGCATAGTTGCTAGAAGATGCACAAACTTCAGTGTCATCAGCATAGAGTGAGGGAGTTGAGTGGCTTAGTGAATCAGGCATATCATTTATATATAATAGGAATAACAGAGGACCAAGTATAGACCCCTGAGTAACTCCACATGCAATCGTTCTAGGACTCGATAATTGTCCATTTACCAGACATTGTGGCGGTCTATTACTCAAGTAAGATATGAACCATTTTAACTGGTTTCCTGTAACTCCATGCGCATTTTATTAATTAGAATTTCGTGATTTATTGAGCCAAAGGCTTTTCTGACATCAAGAAAGACTACACACTCAATTCAATTTTCTATCATCCATGCTTTTAAGTAAGTTATCGCACAATTGTATCAGAGCAGACGGGGTTGAATGTTTAGATCTAAAGCCTGATTGAAAACTAGATAATAATGAGTTACTGGAAAGATACACTGTAAATTTTGAAGGGCTGAAACGACCCCAAAATTGGGGCCAAAACGTTGACCGCAAAATAGGTCTTTTTTTGGGGTCAAAACAGCACCTATGAGGCGGTGGCCCCTGAGGGGCGATTCGGCTCTTCTAGTATAGGGCCATTTTAACTCTGGTGAAGGGCCAAAATAGAAATCGACACTGCCGTTTTGGTCTTTAGGTGGAGCTGTTTTGGAAAATATCGGGGCTATTTTGGAAAAGAAAAAAGTCAAATTGGCTCTCATTCAGAGGCATATCAGCCCCAAAAAGTACTGATATTGGGAGCCATTTCAGCTCCTGAGGTAGAGGGCCATTTTAGCTCTTCTGTGGCGACGTTTAGACATTGATAGGGCTGAATTTAAAAAGTCGATTCCGCCCCTAAAAGTACTGTTGTAAAGGCCGTTTCGGCTCCTAAAATAAAGGGCCATTTTAGCTCCACTATAGAGAAGTTTTGAAATTAATAGGGCTGAATTTAAAGAGTCGATTCTGCCCCTAAAAGTACTGTTGTCACAGCCGTTTTGGCTCCTAAAATGGAGGGCTATTTTGGCTCCACTATAGCGACGTTTTGAAATTAATAGGGCTGAATTTAAAGAGTCGATTTTGCCCCTAAAAGTACTGTTGTTGTAGCCGTTTCGGCTCATGATAATGAGGGCCGTTTTAGCTCCACTTTAGAGACATTTTGAAATATGTGGGGTCGCGATTAGAGTGAGTCGATTCTACGCCGCTTTAGATGTCATGGGGCTAAAAAGTCTGCTTTTCTTAAACAGCTAAAGTGTCGAACGTTAGGCTGTATCAATCGCAAACTAAATAGTAAATTGCAATATGCTAGTGCTGTTTCTACAATATAACAGTTATATAATAAAATCTAGACCATTTAATTAGAAAGGATCATACAAACACAGTTAAAATATTCTTTTTAAGATATATATTAAAAGCAGACAAAATGCCAATTGCAAAATGTTCTGATTGAGTTATACTGTATTATGTATAATAAAGTACAAAGCATGGTTAAGTGTGCTAATAACTTGCCTCTAAATTTACATTGAGATCAACAATATAAGGTTTTTTGGTGGATGCAACAACAAAACGTTGACAACATTTCGTTGCACACAGCACAGACAACTGAATTTAAGAAAAAAGCACATCATATAGAATCATGTACATGATCATACTGTCTCTGTGATACTGTACAAAATGCAGGTATTCAAACTTGCCAGCAAGACAATGGGAGCATCAACACGCACTGAATTACTGGTGATGGTGCGAAATGGTAGTCCTCTAATACATGGCTGTGAATATACATTCCAATATGCCAACATACTGCCATAAATAATTATACAGGATAAGGCTGTGCCAGAAACTCATCAAGATTTTCAGACTCCTAAAGATGTTAATATTAAATGTTGTTAACATACAGTATTAACACAGTCACAGTGGATGGCATAGCCATAGGGATTACATGTATTACAGGAGGTATCATACGTACTATGCAATAAGAAAAAATCTGTGAGGTATAGGGGTTTGTGATTATTACCTGCACAGGAATTGCATCACATTGATGCTTAACTACCCAACAAAGAAAATAGAACTTGAGCCCAACACCCTGCCAGAACACAGCAAACTTTCCTACAAGTAAAAGAGGTGAATTTTACCTTGAAGATTTAATATATGTTTGTTTTGTGTAATGAACTATGCTTGGCAAAAGTTAAATTTGTTTAGACGTAAAAGTTTAGATCAGACATTATTGTACATACCATCTGTTATACAGTATACCATATAGGGCAGTTTAATATGTTTTGTCCAGTTAGGGATTTGAGCTAAAATTTTGCAAAGGAAAAGAACAACTAAAATACCCACAAATACCAGCTAGATGACTCCATAGTTTAAACTCTTCAACATCCATGACACAATTGAATTATACTTATAGCCGGATATTCCTTTTTAGGATGTCCGGTTTATTTGTGCAATCAGTTAAGTATTGGTATCATACAGTTGAAAATATAGAAATAGACAATTCTGTATACACATGCACCTGACATGTTTTTATGAAAACCTATGGTAATTACTACAGTTTTAAGTTTCTCCTGAGGCTTTTCTTCATGTGGTGGGCTTTAGGGATAACATTATCTTATAACAAAGACCTTCAAACAGCTTATTGCCTATGTATTTTACAATACTGTACTTATACAATGTATAGAGAACCCATTAAGGGCCACAGGTTTGTCAGTGTTATGCTGTTTGTTACCATCATTAAGATTCATTCAAAGTTGATTCATACAATATACTGCATGTATTCTATATTATTTGTATAAATGCTTCTTAAATAAGTGGTCAGGATAAATCAAGTCATATATAAAATAGACAATTTCTTAACAATCCCAGCTTTAGCTGCAAATTTGGAAATCTGGCAAAGAAATATATGTAAAGCTATATATAGATCTGTAGCAGAAGATGGAGGATAGGGTGGTTGTTCATGAATTTCTCTAATCTTATTTAAGTTGGTACTTTTTTTCAATCATGCATGTTGTGTGCTGCATGTATGGAAAGCATCATGCATGTTGTGTTGTGCTCCATGTATGGAAGAATATCAAGAATCAGATTTCTAATCTGTACAGTTCTGTTCCTACACAAAATCTTCGCACCTGCACATCGTGTTTAGGACTGTGTTCCAAAACATGAAATTGTTCTGCCCAACAGCCCTGCAAGTTCCCAAAGACTTGTGTAGCCCATGTATATCATAGTACAGACCATAGAAATACAAATTCAAAATATATTTCCATAACAAATTTACACGTTCAAGCAATTGTAATATTTTAAGATTATAATACATGTAGTGTAGTTTTATAATAAAAACTATTATGTGATTTTACTGATTTACATGTCTTAAAAATACAGTATAAATACAGCATTCTGAAATGTGGAACACTGCCATACCAACATATGAAGTATAAAAATAAGCAAACTAAATGAAGGTCACTGAAGCGAGTGATTTGAAGCTATGCCACAGAGCGTGCTTTGTATTATTAATATATGTTTAATGAATAAGCATCTGGGAATCTAATACAGTTGGCTTGTCGCGCCAAATGCAAATTTTAAATCGGCGCACTGTTGGCTTAATCTCAATATTAAAATGTAATTTCAAGTCCGAGTCATTATGTAAGACCTTGTAAACTAATAATGTAATAACATCATCGTTTACTTCAAATATTGTCGCGCCAAATTCAAATTTTATCCTGGCGCACATTCTCAAAATATTCATGAACGTAGGATGAGAAATATTTCATTTTAAATTGGCCTTATTTATACATAAAACATAACTATATTCTCACCTTAGTGTTACGCATCCATCTCCGATGTGATCCTCTTGAAAATTACTCTTTAGCTTGGTTAAAAAGCATTTTGTTTGACGCAAACGATTCAAAATATAAATTTGAAAAATATGGCCGCGAGGAATGCCGAGGTGTGGTGACACTATCCCGAAAAGCTTTGCACGTTGCGATACAGTAATTGGACACCGGCCAGTCGATCAGCACACGCATCTCGCAATGTGACAATATAATTATTACAAATTTCAGCCTATATTTTGGATGTTGTGTGTGTTTAAGTCTCATAGAACGTATCGGACCTTTTATAAATGCGCATTACATGTCCATGCTATATCACGCGATGTCAGTATTGCGCTTTGCGTCAAAATATCTGTAAATCAATAAACGTTTAATATATATGTTTATAAGTCGATTCATTATATAAAGTATTATGGGTCACTAAGTTCACGCTCGATTTAACACGGAGATCGAGTCGATCAATTCGCAAACGAATGCTAGAATGACAATTTATAGGGCTAATACAGTTAAAAGATACGCTGAGGGTCGCTTATATTCGCTTTAATCTGAGGGCTATTTTGCTCTATAGGGCCGATTTAAAATGCGATGGGCTATTTAGGAAAATGACAGCGTCATTATGGCAAGTGGCACGTCGAGTCACACTGGTCACCCGAATGGGCCAAAATGACAATTATATAGGGCTGATACGTACACCATCAGGGTCGTTTTAAAGGAGCTGAAATAGGTCTAGCTCTGAGGGCTATTTCGCTCCATGGGGCCGATTTAAAATGCGAGGGGCTAAATTGGAAAATGACAGTGTCGTTATGGCAAGTGGGACGTCGAATCACTCGAATGGGCCAAAATGACAATTATATAGGGCTGATACGTACACCATCAGGGTCGTTTTAAAGGAGCCGAAATAGGTCTAGGTGTGAGGGCTATTTCGCTCCATGGGGCCGATTTAAAATGCGAGGGGCTAAATTGGAAAATGACAGAGTCGTCATGGCAAGTGGCAGGGCCAAATTAGGGGGCCAAAACGAAATTTGGGGTCGTTTCAGCTCTATTAAATTTACAGTGTAGCCGTACAGCTGTCGAAAGACTTCTTTCTCGAAGATTTCACTTACAATGGGAAGTATAGAAATTGGTCTATAGTTTTTGCACTTCCGTCTATCTTCAGATTTGTATAGATTGGAATTGCTCGCGCACGTTTCCCGTCATCAAAATATGCAGTATCAAGAGATAAGTTAAATATATATGTCAATGACGGAGCAATAATACACGCAGAGAGTCTAAGAACATTAGCTGGAATTTTATCAAGACCAGTAGACTTATTTACTTTAAGGTTCGTTATAATTAGTGCTAAGATAATATCATTATCGTTATCATTTATATTAATGTGATGGAAGTGAAATATCGTACCTACCATAGGATTGGAATTGGGGTGGCTAGTCATCGAATGTTCAGTACGAAGATCTTCACTTGTTTCAGAGGCTAGGCTAAGGGCAATGCTGACAAAATATTCATTAAAAGTTTCAGCGATTAACTTCAGAATCAATAATGCTGTTATCATTTACAGATATTTCTGTAATACTGGTAGATTTATTATTCTTATCAGTGAAGGAGTTTATTAGAAACCAATTTTTTTTGAAATCCTTTGATTTTGCACAGTCTTCTATCTCTTTATGATAGAAATCAATTTTGCTTTTACGCATTTATTATTTACTTTGTTCCGTAGTTTTATAGACAGCCCAGTGAGTGGAAGAATTAAATTTAATGGCTTTCGTTTTGTGGTAATCCCTGTTCCTCATTTGCTGCTTAATAGCAGGTGTAATCCATGGGACTGAATTAGCTTTAGCCTTGTGTTTGGTAGCAAGTACAGTATATATATGCAATTTAACAAAATTAGCATGCTTCCTCAAGGCACACAGCGGCATTGTATGTAACGTTGACCACCATATGCGTTATCCAATGTAAAAGTATAAAGTAAAACCCAACTTCAGCTTACAAGATGTTATTTGTGTGTTTTTTTTGGCAATTTGTATGTTTTTTCTTGTATTTTATTAGCTACAGCGTCTGCTGTTGGCTGAGTTTTAGGTGCAAGTATTTCCTGTTAGATTATTTTGACGCACCAAAGATTAAATAGCTGCGTGTAGCAAAACTATCCCATTATGCATTAATCCGAGAATGACAGAAAAAGAGCAGTCTTTCTGAAAAGAATTGTTTCCAATTAACGATTTATTTACAGAAATGAAAACCGTTTCTTTTATTAAACCATGTGCTTTATTAATTCATAGTTCTCAGCCTTCCACCCGGGCCACTACTAAAAAGCGAAACGATGATACAACGATACACGGAGCCTGAGCCGGAGCCATGTAAGCTTGCAGGGGGGAGAGGGTGAACATTTTAGGCCATATAGTTGAAAATAATATATTTGGTAATGTAAAGATACAGTATATAGCAAGTCTTCAGGAAAGTATACACAGAGCTAGACATTTATAATGGACTAATAGAGTAAATATGGTCTTTGATGGAATTTTTTCTGTGTGATGTTTTGCTACATAAAAATGTTTTCTATACGTGGCAAAGGCATGTATTGTAGCCTGTGGCATTGTACTTGAGTTGAAATATGATGCACATTAGAAAATAAGAATAATATTTGCACTTGGATGTTTGACGCGCAATACAGAATCGAGTTTAATACGCAAAATTATTTCTTTATATGCGAAGCAGGACACTAAATCACACGTTGACGTTACCGTTCGTGACCTTGACAAATTGCTCTATGATCCTGTATAAATCTCTTACGACTTGATAACGAGCTAAGTCATGTAGTAGTGCATCATGAGATGCAATTTATGTATCTGGGAGAAGTATTTTATTATTTGTAAACTCGACACAACGAACTTGTCACTACGTGTAGACACGCTAAGAAATATTTACTTGAAAACTTTATGACCTGACACGAATTACTACGAGGTGTTAATAATAATAATAATAATATATATATATATATATATATATATTATTATTTATGCTTATTGATCAACACCATAGTGAAATACTCAAGAGTGAAAACTTTTGGATAGGAATGTTGTTGACCAACCGGAAAGGCCTTAATGGTAGTCATGATTTCGCTCAACAATAGTAATTTATTCATAATTTATCGTATATAAGTATGTTCTGTGTAAAGCTAGGCACTCTGAAGAAGGTTGTGACATGAAGCCGAAAATTTAGTTTTTGTATTTAGTATATAGTTTTTAATAAACTTCTTTGAAACGTAGTCGTTCTTTTTTGTTATATATATATATATATATACATATATACATATATACATATATATATATATATATATATATATATATATATATATATATATATATATATATATATATATATATATATATATATATATATATATATTATATTTAAAACACGCGCAGGATTGCTTTATCAGATATTCAACGCGAGGCGATCGCCTCTTTATCCGCTTTATCAGATATTCAAGCCGAGCGTTGTATACCTGATAAAGCGCGAATTGCGAGTGTTTTAAATGACTTCTAAATCGATTCATTTTATACCCATCTTGTCTGTTTGTATATAAAAGAATTTTCAATATAGATGTTGTATAAGCCGAGAAAATCGAAGTAAAAGATTTGTGAAAATTGACATGTGTTTTATCTAATATATAGACTCTAGTCACGGCTATTATTTCCTTTGTGTTTTTCTCATGAATTATTAATGAGGTTTAGAAATATATATATATGCCTAGGTATCTGTATAATTGACTTCGCTCTTACAGTTCGATGCTTAATAACCATACTTGGTTTGCTTGTAATGAAGTCGAAATTTATTGTTTAAAGGTGCGTCAGATTCTACCCATAAATACATAGTACAGTTCATGCTGTTTACATAAAGCCATGTATATAGCCCAACATCAGACGCTACCTAAAGAGAAATCCATTAAAAGCTGAAAGACCATATTCACTCAGGCCTAAAATATTCATCTTCCCTACCCCCCTGCAAGCTTGCATGACTCCGGGTCCGTGTATGTTTGTATTGCTGTATCGTTTTTAGTACTGGCCTTTCGTCCTGACTACGCTCACGCTTCCGAGTATCTTAAAAAATTATCGATAACTTTTTTACAATGACGTATTAAAGCGATTTATTTCGGGTTCGCAATGTTTTCGCACACTGTCATGGTTTAATTGCCTTGATATATTCGTATTCATTCAAATAGATTTAAAGGACAGAGATCCATCATTTCGCTATTTGGATAAATGACGAAGACGAAAAGATAAAAGAACGCTTCTAAGACTACTAAAGGTGAGAAATCTTTCAAGAACAGTTCGACTTAAATAGTGTTAAGTAGAGCCAGAGAAATTCACGCAATTCATCAGTACAAGATCAATTCTGTTTGCTAAAGCTACTTTTAAGTGAATGCAGCGCTCATTCAGCGCACCGCGTCGTTGACAAACTGCGCAACGAGGGCTTTCCATATTTCAATTGTACACATGTATTGCTACTCATTAAGATTTAACAAAACTTCGTTTTCCGCCCGGAATGTCGATAACTATAGTATATCCTTGTTTAACTGAAATGTTTGTCATTTTTTAATGTACGTATCGATAATAGGAAATACACTCGAGAAAATAAGCAAAGACAATTTCTACCCAATTTCGCTATGAATATTGTTTGGCTGGTTTCCAATGAAGGGTGGGAGGGGGGTGTGTTTAGCGATTTTTAGGTATTACGCGATAGACACGGATAATCAATCCGCATTACTAGATGCATCTGTACATGGTGAGCAAAACAAACCTGATTACCTTCCATATTCAAGTTAGCCGCATAACGACTGTGATTTCAGAGAAGTTTCCTAAATATATCTCACACACGAGGCATATGAAATATGGGCACTACTGATTGCATTTGGGCAACTTCTGTCAAATTACGCGGCTAATCTTAACACTGATGAAAAGAGCATCAGTTTTTTTATGCTCACCCAGTATATTTAACAATTAGATTACGAGCTCGAGGTTTGTATGCGTTGATAGAAATTGAGAGCGAGTATAATCTGATTGTTTTAGTAGAATCTGAGATAAATAATTGACTTCTAAGTCATTTTGCAGAAATATCGATTACAAATTGTCCTTGATTTGCAAAAAACACACCAGAAAAATTATAATTGTTTTGCTACTCGCTATAATCCATCGAGCAATAGATAGCGAGTAGAGTAGCCAATTGAATTACAGCATTTGCATTAGTATGTTAGTATGATTCTACTAAATAATGAATCCCTTCATTAGTTCATTTTGCCGCGCAAGTGTATGTGGCTAAGACGACATGCATAATAAAATCTATTGTTTTTATCGAATAAGATAGCGAAAGGGTACGCTCATTGATCATTTTATGCGAAATTAAACTGCGAAATTTTCTCGGTTCATTGATGTTAACATAACTCATCGAGCCACCCGCTTATGTCAAATGTGGCCAGCAAGCAAGACAGGCCTTTAAAACGCGTTAAGATCAACATCAAAACCACTGATGGTCTCAAGGCTGTTTCAAATGATGAACCAAGTTTAACACCTAAGTTCCAACATTACCCACAACGTTAAAGTGCCTATGACACGAAAATTTTTATTGTTTCATTTGAAAGAGCACGAAAAAATAAGCGGATTGGCCGTTTACAGTTATACACTATCTCTTTTAGTTGCTGAGTTATTCACAAAAATATGAATAATATGAATTGCTGACTCAGCACAATTTGTGACGTCATTAGATGGATAAGTATCAAATACAAAACTTAGCATAGCTCAGTTGTTATTAAGTTAAACTCAATGAAGATTTGGACACAGATACTACACGACGAGGCGTATTGAAAAACATTTCTATTTTTGTTGCCAAGGTAACAGTGTCATTCCCAGGCCCCTCGCACGAATTTTGAAAAACAGCTGTACTCTAGACACCAATTAGGATAACATAGAATCAGTAGTGTGCCCAATATACCTATGCATGCCAGAAGTTCAGGGAACAGATAATGATTCGAAATGAAGCCTACAAGGATAAATATTTCCAGCTACAGAAATTCAATATAAAGGGCCTGAGAACGACAGTGTTGCCTTGGCAACCAAAACAGAAACGTTTTTCAATACGCCTCATCCTGTAGTACTTGTGTTCAAAACTCCATTGAGTTTGACTAAATAATAACTGAGCTATGCTAAGTTTTGTATTCAATAAACATATTTATCCATCTAATAACGTCACAAATTGTGCTGAGTCAGCAATTTATATTTTTCATATTTTTGTGAATAACTCAGCAACTAAAAGAGATAGTGTATTACTGTAAACGGCCAATCCACTTATTTTTTTATGCTCTTTCAAATAGAACAATAAAATTTTTCGTGTCATAGGCACTTTAAATGTCAACATAAGGTCACTAAAGGTCGTTACACAAGTCATATATCTCATGTCATGTTTAAAGAACATAGCTAAGCCTGTTGCCATTTTTGACAAGTTCTGCGTTAATTTTGCCTTGGGTATATTATCCACTCTACTCTGCCGTAGATGAATGGGCTGAATTTCTACTTTTGTGAGATTATTTGCAGCATTCAATAGGATAGTTTAATCTTAGTAAAAAACTATAAAAGATACCGCAGGCTATTCCGCCATGTATTGTTTCATGCGTTTGCCTCTATGTTAAGACTCAAACTATAAACTAAAGTGGGTCTAGATTATCCGGTGACATTTGCTTATGGGCTCGAAAGCATAGAACCGAAACAAAAACATAATTTAAGAGAGCTAAACAATAGAGGCATCTATAAAAGGCATTAATCGCGTAATTAAATAAATGGCTTAACTGTCCACGATAAAAAATTGTCGTTGCTTACCTAAAATGCGCGTGCTTCGGTTGTCGCGGCAAACTAAGCTTGGCGACGCAAGTAAGCGCAAAATTGACGGAAAGGGTCTTTAAATAAATGCAGGAGAAATATTCTCTGTGTTACTGCACATGAACAACCTACAAAAAATGTTACCTGCAATTATCACACTTACCCGGATGCTGACAATTTCAATTACAGTTTTTGCGGGGAAATAAAAGAGTTCAGGAGGCGCAATTTCTTTTGAAATCGGTCGTGTAACGCACTAATTTTAAGAAGAAGAAGAAGAAGATTTATTTCACACACATTAATTAATTACATTACTTGACTAGAAAAAGAACGTTGTTATAAGTTATCTACTTTCATTGATTCTTATTATTTTTTAAATGTGTGCGCAATAGCCAAAGTAGCGCGAGCTTTTGAGTTGGCTACTGCATATCAAAATATCATACAAAAATACAATAAAGTAGAAAATCATAATAGAAAATTATGAAAAACCAATTGTTAACTAGGTAAAATTATAGAAAAGAAAATAGGAAGTGTTTGTACGAAGTTTGAAAAGCTTTCAAACCCAATTGTTTTAAATGAATTGGGACAGAGTTCCATAATTTTGCTATTGTAAATTTAATAGTGAATTGACCATAATTAGTTTTTACGTTTGGTCGACAGAAACCATCACTGGCAGCCAGCCTGGTATTGTGGTTGTGGACACTAGTTATAGGTTTAAGATATTCATGAAATACGTGTCTGAGGATATTTTGTAGGATCATTAGACAATTTTTTGGCAAATGTAACTATTTTGAATTTAATAATGCCATCAAAATTAAGGATTCCCAGACTAGTTTGTAGTAGATGGTTGCTGACTCCATACGATTCGCAAAGAAAATGCTACGTATGCATTTATTTTGTTTTGTACGAATTTTAGTTAAATTAGTTGAATATGTAATATACCCCAGCTCATTACGCCATAAGTTAGATATGGATAAATAAGGTTATAATAAAGTTGTTTTAGCATATCTAAATTAAGTAGCTGTCGTAATTTATAAAAAATACCTGTGTTTTTTGCTAATTTACTATTAACATGAGCAATTTGACTTTTCCAATTAATATGTTCATCAAGATAAATACCAAGATATTTATTTAATACAGTTTTTCTGCTCAATATTATGAATTTTTATATTAATGCGTTTTTTCTTACTTGAAGTTATCAACATAAAATTTGTTTTATTCATATTAACAGATAGTTTATTTAGGACACAATAATCAAAAACTTTTTTAAGTTCACGGTTCATCACTAACCTCGAGTTCTCTTTGGTCACGATTTGTGTAAAAAATGTTGGTGTCATCAGCAAAAAGACGAAATGAAAGTATTGATGAACAGTTAATTATATCATTAATATAGACCAAAAACAACAATGGACCCAAGGTCGAACATTGGGGAACTCCACATGATATTGGCAAAAGACTAGATTTCTCATTCTGAACTTTCACGAATTGACGTCTATTTGCCAAATAGCTATTAAACCATTCAAGTGAGTGATCACGTATTCCATATTTAGATAGTTTAGCTAATAATATTTTGTGGTTCACTGTATCAAATGCCTTAGAAAAGTCAATAAACACCGCACATGTGATGAGGTCATCATCAATAAACGTTTTCATATTTTCTGTTATTTCTAAAATAGCTTGTTCAGTTGAATGTCCCTTCCTAAAGCCAAACTGATATTTATTTAGTATATTATGTTTTTCTAAAAAAACTGGAGAGCTGGTCATATATAATCCTCTCCAGGGTTTTACTAAATGGTGATAGCGTACGTTGCGATTGGCCTATAGTTATTTGGGTCAGTCATTACTCCTTTCTTATAAACAGGTGTTACTTTAGATGTTTTAAGAGCATTAGGAACAATGCCAGTAAAAATTGACTGGTTAAAAATATATGCCAATGGTATTGATAGAGCACGACTCGCTAGTTTTATCATTTTATCAGAAATATCTAGAGATGATTTATTAACATTTAACTCCGAAAAAAGTTGGCAAACGTATTCTTCTGTTACTGGTGACATAAAAAAACTTGAGGTGGGAGAATTAGTTATGTATTTAGTAGGATCATCATTAGTACTAGGAATCGAATTAGCCAAATTAGGGCCAACATTTAGAAAATCAAATGGATTAGTGAACATTTTGTCGTTTCTCTTAATTCTAGTCGGATATATGTGGCCTTTAGATTTTCTATTAATTGATGTTCCTATCAATTTCCAAGTTGTTTTTAGATTATTTTTGCATTGAAGGAACTGTTGATTATAATAATTATTTTTTGCTTTTGTCTTTAATTTGCATGTTCAGTGCTTTAGAATAAGATTTATATATAGAAATTTTAAATGGATCTTTACTTAGGAAGTGTGTATGGTATAGCTTTTGTTTCACTTTTATAGACTTAATAAGTCCTTTTGAGAGCCAAGGTTTAGATAACTGCTTCATCCTGCTTTGTGAAGCTTGCTTCATAGGTGCATGTGTTATCAATTATCGCACTACAAGTTACGCCTGTTTTTGAAATAATATTGTAGCCTCTCATTCAAAGATTAAATCAGTGATCTCATCACCTGGGGTGACCATAAAATATGATTAAGTTTTTCGGGTTGTACACTTAAACTTAAAATTGATTGTGATAAACCATTCATCAAGAGTTCTGGAATTACAAGTGCGGGAACGGAATAGAGATAAAGCACGGAAAAGAAAAAAACATGGAAAAGGGATAGAAGCGAAGGTGAAGGGTTGAAATGTCTAAACATGTTAGTGCAGCTTTGGGATGGACCACTTTGCACATCATGTCAAGCTGGGTATCTGGAGATTCAATATAAATTTGTACGAATTATTGAATTTTTAAGTGTGGCGGACATTAGGTTAATCTGAGAGCATTATATCAACAAAACATGTAGGTGTTGCATGTGGACCCCAGTTGTGAAAACCCCGCACATTAAAAAAAACAACGGATGTGGTAAAAAAAACTTTTGGCCGCTTTAGCAGCTGAGATCGGAAACTCGCGATGTACATGGCAACACTGAATCCTTACAGGCGGTGCCAACTGATTTTATAAATAGAGATGTAGTTTAGAAATGATTAAAATGAGCTCAGATGGTTAGACGGGAACTGAATAATTAGACTGCCAGGGAGATTTGATAGAGTTTGATATGGTGACTACTGAAAAGCGATACACGGAGTCATAGAGAGCTGCCGAGCTGGAACCATGAACCATCCCCAGTACACTCCGTATACATAAAACCATTGTGGTAGCTAAATATCACAATCACGCTATCTATATAGAAATCCATGAAAGATGAAAGACCATATTTACACTATTATAAAAGTCTTACTCTAAATGATGTATCTTCACAATGTCAGGTAAATTATCGTCAAATGGTCAAAAATGTTCACCCCCCCCCCCCCGAAAACTTTATTACTGCAGGCAAGCCTTCATAACAAACAATGTTATATGTACACACGGATAAAAATTGCGCATTTGAGCGTTAATTTTGTTTTGTTCGTGATTTAGTTCATGACCATGATTACCAAGCATGTAATGCAATGTTTGTTTTCGGTTCGCTCAACTAAAGGAGAAAAAAAGAAAACAAGTGTTGGTAATCTGTCTTCCTTTTCAATACCAATACATCTCTTGGTAAATTGAAGTACGTGCAAACATGCATACGCATATATTTTGGATCACATTGCTTATAAATTACGTATGTCTCGCGATTTTTAATAAATGCATTAAAATGTGTTGCGATTTCATTCAGGCTCCATTGAAATTTGAATTGGGCATAAAGCTAGACTGAAAAATTTTCATTTATTTAATCGTAGTTTTTGTTTGCAATGACTGGCTAATGGCAGCGCATTATCACAGCACAATATACACGGTGCTAACTTTTTGAGGTTTGAAGGGCTCTAAACTCAGGACAAACGAGACAGTATATACTGAAGTAATTTTACAAAAACTAATTTTTTTCGTCCATTTAAATATTTCTACTGAATAGAAAGCCACGTACTGAAAAACTCTACAAGTACGAACTCAACAAATGTGCTTCGCATTTTACATTCACGCACAATAAAAAAGACGGATATCAATTTTCGGTCTCAATGCAACGTTTTAAAATTCATATTTAATAAATAATAGAGAAAATAACGTTAACACAGCAATTTTCCTGACGCCATTTTACTAAATAATGTCATGAGAACACGAAAAATTTATTTAGGCAAAGCAAAAATCCGACTCTTATGTTATCCATTCGAACTAAATAGAGATGACCTCAGTGCAAACAGTTGTTTCTTATTCGACTTGCCATTTGTTTTATTGTTGTTCTCATTTCACTTGAAATAATTTGCCGTTTACAATGCGGCACAAACGCGAGCGACAGCGTATTGTTTACATATATAATATACATAAGGTTGGCAACTCATTTTCACCTGACGAGCACATGACTGCTGATAAACACAATATAGCTACATCGGTTGTGGAATTAAAAACAGGTATAAGGAACACATTAATTTCCGATTATTTTACTATTCATACTCAATGAAATCCGTTTCCGGATGGTTGCAAAATTAGAACATATTTTTCATGTATTGACAAAAAAAAATTCTCCCGATGCGAGATGCCAGAGTTGTCAGGTTTTAAAAGATACATTTATGTGCTCCTATTGCTGCAAAAATACTAAAGGATATGCGACGTATACTGAGTTATCAAAATACGTTATCTTATTGGCTAAGCAATAATTATACAAATATTATGCAATGTTTGCAAAAACTCCAAAACCAAATTGCGAGAGAATAATGAACGCATATCAGCAGATGATTTAAATCGTTGTGTTGACGAAGTAAAGAAAATATTTGATGTAAACGAATTACCAGCTAACCAATTTCAAATCAACATGATTAAAGGAACTTCATGCATGTAGGTGTCATTATTATATGTCATTTTGATTCTATGTCAGTTTATATATCGTCCAATTAAACAATTTTGCTGTGATGTTTGTAAAGAAAGTTTCAGTTGGTCATTGTAATGTACAGTCAGAAATCTTAGTTGGTGATAAAATATGGAAAATGAATCCCCAGCAAAACACATCTCGAGTAACATCTGTAGCATCGTGCAAATTGGAAGACCTGTACCATATGCGAAATACAGACTTTTCTTATTGCTAGAAGTCAAATCCTAATAGGTTATGCAATATGCTCCGACAACACAAACACGAATTACCCCAATTAACCTTTTTTGTATATTTTTCATGCAAAAATTTGTCTCCATCCGTTATGACACAGAATTGATTCAGGAAATACAAAAACAAAGGTATAATTATTCACTATTATCGATCGCACGAAGAATGTCTTCTGTTTGATTCTGTGATCAAAGGACATCCTAATTATCGCCAGTAACACTACGGGTCTGTTCGAGCAATCCACTTTTCAACCAACGGTGGCATGTTGCCATCTGAAAAATTAACATGCCAGATTCAGTCGGTAAACTGACAAATACATCTCTGTTTAAAAAATTCTAGTTAAGACCATCGATATATCTTTACTTCTTCAATACGACTACTTAAACGATCTCATCATCGACTCATTCTAAATTCGCCATTTGGTTTTGGAATTTTTGCAAACGTTGCATGATATTTGCATAATTAACGTGTATATAGCCAATAAGATCTCTTTTTTTTTAATTTGTGAACGACTAGAGTTATTTTTGTGATTCCCTGCAATCTGATTGGCTGCACGAGCGGGCGGCGTTTTGTGATATCTTGGCCAGCGGGCCAAAAGAGTTATTTTAGCGACAACTTTTTTAATGACAATATGTAAAGGTAAAAATGTTCTCCGATGATAGCTCTCATAGCGAGAGTGGGTTTTATTATTCAGATGAATTAAATTTTCTTGAAAACGAGCCAGTGTCAGACCTCAACAAAATATTTTCCAGTACGGACCTCCCATCCGTTAAATAACATATATGTATTGTTGTGACGATTAATTCTGTCGAATTTCACAGCAAAATACGTCATCAGTGTGGAATTTGTGACCTCGGCGCGCAGACTCTATTCGCGTCCTCCCTGAGAATAAGCGATAAATTATCCTGTATTCGCAGGCTGAAAGAGCTTAGTCGCCCAGCAAAATGCAAGCAAAAGTCAACTTTGGCCACCATCTTGGGAATTTGTCGTGAATAATTATGATGACCTCTGTGACGTCATTAATAGGGTTCCAGTCAAAACAATAATGTAGTTTTGTAGGATACGAAGTTTGTATGCGAGAAAATTCTGTCGTTTTGAGCATAATAGCAGAAAAATATTTCACCACTATCAGATAAAACAACATAACGCGGGTAAAGGAAGGAAATAGCGCAATTTGTAACTATTTTGTTGTATAAAGGGGCCTGGGCCCGATGCGTCGCGTTCAAGACTGCAAAGTTAAAATTACAATAATTGTATTAATGGGAACTATATTTTTGAAAATCGTGCATCCTTGAAAATAATTAAACAATTAGGTGGTAGGATATAATTTCTAATAAGATTTAAGAGACGCACATTAAGTGACTTGAATCTGAGGCTTTTAACGACTTGTCATACGCGTGGTCAGACCGAATTAAAAACAATGTAGTACATCTACATTTATTTGAGAGAGAGTATTCATTCAATTGATTAATATAAAAAATCGTGAGCACCTGTATTTAAAGCAGGGACAACATTAATTCGTTGTTTCTTCATGGTTACTTCATAGAATTTCCTCGCAAAGGCAACAGTCGCCCTCTGATCATTTGACGATTTTCCCACGACAAATCAACAATAGTAACAATTAAGCAGTCTGTCAAACAGCTAGTGAAATAATTTCTCCCGACAACCTTTGGATAGTTTGCAGGATGTAAAACTTCTTCTTTGACCACGGCTTTGTCAAAAATTGACGTCTTCTCTTCAATCTCTTCTTCAAATTTCTCTTCAATCAGAGATTTCTCTTCCAAAGTAAGAGTTAGATAAAATGAGCGCCCAGCAACCTTGCGCCATTATCAACTTTTAAAGACTTCGATGAAGGTCAAAACCCGATCATCATCCAGTTCACGAGACGACATGGTGTTTGCTAGTATACATTAAAACACGTTTGGGGTGTTCCATTTTTTCGTACTACACATGCATAAATGTAGTTGTTCCCCCCTTAAAACTAAATTTGTGCACTATGTATTTAGTGATATATAGCTACACAAACACAATACAAACTACGCCTACAAACCGTCGTACAATTTAAGAATTTACCTTGTTATTCACGTTACGCATTTTCTGCCGTTTATTTTGCGTTAAATTTCGCTATACGAACAAATATGCAATAGACTTTATAGTAGTGAGATTTGTTTACTCTCTAGTGACGTCAGTAACGTTTCTAGCATAAATCATCATACGACCCCCCCCCCCCCCCCACCCCTGTGCCCAACCTCTTTTTTTGTTAGGCTGGTGTGAGTATCGTTTGCCCAGTTCGAGTTAGAAAACTGATTTTTAGGAAGCTTTTTAAACGAAAAACTTTTGTTTCAGAACGAAAGCCATACATTCGGTGATAGAAATCTCTAGCATTCGTTGCTCAAGTGAGGCCATCGAACATGGCCGCAAGTCTTAAAATGTAACTTCCTACTTCAAAACTCAGGAATAAATGTGCTATCCACTTTTGACACATATCAATGGTCAAACAATTCAGTAAGATGCATTTATTACCATATGTGCAAAGCATACAAACTTTATGGTGATTTAGGTCACCGCTACATACACGAGACAAATTTGTTGCGTGCATCCATTGCAGGGCTGATTGTTTATTTGTTTACTCAGCTGAGGTAATAAGCATTGCTGATTAGTCCATTGCAAACAAAGCGCTGCGATCGGAAAGTGAAATCATCGACTTGCGAAAGAAATTAAGTGTCAGGACAGGCGGCAACCACAAGAATTTAAAATCATTTTTAATCTGTTTAGGCAGTAATTGAGGAGTCAAGGTAAGAGAGTCGAAGGTGAGGCCTAAAATCAAGCCCCTAAAGTCGCGTTTCTCGTATTTTAAATGTCAGTCTGTTGTGTAAATGAAAATCCATGCTATATACGCACACGCCAATGTTGAGAAAGCGACAATCCCGTTTTCATAAGTGCAGAAAATACATAAGTGCAAGTGGGCAAGGTAGTTTCACAACTATCCATTGACGAAAGTAATTAGTAGAAATCGCCATAGCCTGGCCATAAATAAGTAACACCAATTCTTGTGTTGCACCATTTCTAGTTCTTTTTAAGGGATTCCTACACGAGCATTTACTCAAATAATTTATATAATAGGAATTCTGATTATTTGAATGATCCTACACGAGCATTTGCCGAAATAAATTATCATTGTAACTTGTTGTAAGAACCAGGTATTTTCTCCTTCTCACGTATGTTAGTGAATACGTGAACAAACTAAAGTATTCAGGACAAATATTCGATTGTTCAATGGTATAGAATTCACTCAATTACAACGGCCAAAAGAAGTCATTGTCGATTCTTCCACAAGTGTCAAACGGGCTATATTTTTTGTCCAGAGAGGAGTCTTATCCTGGTTTTTATTAATTATGTCGAGAAGTTGGGAGCCTTTTGAACATAATTCGGCCCTCGCCCTCGACTCCCTACCCTCGATCGTTCAACCACGGCCCACACAGATTAAAAATCATTTTAATTTGTTGTGATTGCCATCTGTTCTCACTATTAAAGCTACGTACACACAGATTGCTTGTTGCAATTATAATACACAATTTGATATAAGTTTATATGCTTCACTCCGCGATATAGATAGTTTTTGTATAAATGATAATTGTAAAGTGGCCCAGGACCTTACTTACGACCCACGCCGGACGTTAACCCTCAAAACACGACACACGACACAGAGTAAGACATGTGTTAAATCATTGTTTAAAAATAACGGCGATGTCATTACAAACGGAACTACAATGGCTATCTGTAAAACAAGGAACGAGGAATCGGGGAACGGAACGAGAAAAACAGGAACATGAAAAGCCGGAATCTGTAAAACCAGGAACATGAAAAGCCGGAATCTGTAAAACCAGGAACATGAAAAGCCGGAATCTGTAAAACCAGGAACATGAAAAGCCGGAATCTGTAAAACCAGGAACATGAAAGCATTTCGTAAGCTCTTAGCACAATCGCCAAGTAACTCATTTTAACTCATTTTTAATGATATCGTGATAAATGGAAAACCATTGTCCACACACAAAATGAAAATTGACAATTAAATGCGGGGTATAAAGCCTGTCATGTTTCTTCGTATTAAAAACATATAAAATGTATGTATATTCAGACCAAATTTCTAACTAGATTTCGGTAAAAGCTGAATTTCTCGCAAATTAAATTCAAATTTAAGAGATTAGCTATTGGTATAAATTGAATTGTAGTTCTTTCAAGCGATATATACAGTAGCTATTTCCACGCTTGAATTTCATTTCGAATCTAAGATTGCGTTTTTATAATACAGCCTGCATATTTTATATACTGCATCAAAATTTAATTTCCGTGTCTATGGACATTGTCTGGCAACTGTGATATTGTAGAGCCTTTTAACGATGTTTTTTTAGTTTTGAATACTATGGTGTTATGCCTATATATGTAATATAACTCTATTTCGTTAGTGTCGGACAACATGCTCACTAATCCAACCACTTCCGTGTTTTCTTTTATTAGATAATTAGCAGGATTCTCTCGTCTAGCTCAGATTACTTACACCTCAACTTACATAGTCGTTCTTGCCTGATAAGGCTAATACAGATAGTGGTTAAGAAGGTCCACAAATATATAAATAACTATTTTTTATAGAGCCTGCAAATTTAATAACGTTCAGCAATCGGCTGGCGGCAGTTCGATCATGGCTTTTAAAATGCCGAAAACGGCAATGTATCTTAACACGATATCCTCGGTTCTGTTCTGGTTTTCTTGCAATAAGTCCAGCTTTTCAAGCATTGCTGCACCAAGAGCACAGACATATAGCTTGGCGAAAAATTTTGGTTGGAACAATTGCACTTTTTAAGCAGGCCCAAATAACTGCATTTAATGTTGCATATAGGTTATTTAACAACCACTGTTATGTTTTAGTATTGATTTGACTTGTTGTGTTTCATCGTTTTGTTTATAATACGTTTATTGCATATACAGGGTAAAGCAAAAATTGTAGACATTTGCAAAATCTGCTTTAGATTACGCAAATCTTCTCAACAACTTATGTAAATATGGGGGTTTTTTGGTATTTTAGTGTATGCTACACGAAAATGATTTTAAAAGGCGACTTTTAAAAGTTAATGGGGATTGTGTTGAAACGCACTTATAATACAACATTATACTTTATTCCCAAAAGTGCAAATATGGAAGAAGGCGTTTACCTGCTATCAAGGTTTAAGACAGTTTGATAAAAATTACTCCCAATTATTATTTTACAGATTCCGGCTTTTCATGTTCCTGGTTTTACAGATTCCGGCTTTTCATGTTCCTGGTTTTACAGATTCCGGCTTTTCATGCTCCTGGTTTTCTCGTTCCTCGTTCCGTTCCCCGATTCCCCGTTCCTTGTTTTACAGATAGCCGAACTACAATACGGTGCGCTTTTGTCTGACAAAACACACAACTATATTAAAATATACATGGTTTTATAAATATGTTTAGCAAAACAAGGTTTGCAAGCACGTTGAAATGTATATATCTGCGATATGGAATATAAAGAGGGTCAGATAGAGCATATTTATTTTGCTTATCGTTTATACGGATATATTCATGCACGGATACGGATATATTCTAGTTCATTCAGATCTTTTCGCATTCACGGCGCAAATTCTCCTTGCTGTGTTGCGAGTTGTCCGTTTTCTTAGATAGGGTTAATATAGGACATAATATAGAACTTAGGACGCTATCAAACAGATAGGACAAGGAAAGGTGAGGTTTTTTGCTTTTTTTGTAAAATGAAACGCGCTAATTAATATTCTCGTGGTTGTTTTTATCACGAAAAATATGTATCTTTTGAGTCCAATTTGGGTCCAGTCCAGGATCCAGTTCATGTTTTGTACTATGCCGATTTTCATCTGAAATTGATGAATGTTACATCCATCGGCGTGCGGCGCTTTATTTGCAAAACTTTCATCAAGTATTGCTAACCATAACAGTAGATATATCTAAATGTCTGCACAGGCATCGCACAATTAAGACATTGGTGTGTGACAGGCCGCTTCAAATCGACGATTATGATATAGAAAACTATTCCCAAACGTGAATTGCAATGGCCATTGAATACTTTCACAAACATCGGTCGCACATTATTACCTTGCCAAACACGTTCCACCATACCAAAAACTGAAAATTGGTGACGGCATAAGGGCATGCATCATTCAGCGTCGTCATATAATCACTGAGTTGGCGCGTAATAGAATGCACATGTATACCTAACATACAAGTATAGCTACTGTATTCCTGCCTGTGACTGTGTACAAGTATAGTGTATTCCTGCCTGTGTACAAGTATAGAGTATTCCTGCCTGCGTACAAGTATAGTGTATTCCTACGGCCTGCGTACAAGTATAGTGTATTCCTGCCTGTGTACAACTAGTGTATTCCTGCCAGCGTACAAATATACTGTATTCCTGCCTGCGTACAAGTATGCCCATTTTAAAGCAACGATTACCAAGAGTGCTTCTCAGTAGCACACAATTAACAATTAGTGTATATGAAAGGGTATTTTGCGTGCGCCTTAGATACGTAGGTTGCGGTTGGAAAAACTCGGGAAAAAGCTATTCAACTAATATTTACGTCGAAAATCCTAATTTTTATTTTAAAATGCCTGAATCAACAAATTATACAGCAATGTAATTGTCCAACATAATGACGCGTGAGTTCTTTGTCACTCTTGACGGACAAATCGCTTTTTGAATTTTGCCATCTTGTGCGCAGATTACCCAAACTAGCCCTTGTCGCATTTCTTTGCACGTCATAGCGCTTGCTGCTCGCGGTCTTGTCTTTAAAATTTGTTAAACGAGCATCATGCTACTCGCCACATCTTGCTACTGACAACCCACCATGTTGACAATACCATACATGCATAATAGAACATGCGTAATTATCCCGGTTTATCAGGATGTTTGTTATGCGCGTGAAATATGCGTTGAATTGACTTTGCAGAATTTTTAAGCATTGCCTGAGAACCACACGTTTGTAGCATAGTTAGCGAAGGTGCCAGTGTAATGTCAAAAAAATTGTGAAAATTGTGAACCAATGCTAAATTTGTATACATCTATCTTTCTACATATAGTATATAGTATATAATTATATAGAGTCGAACGAAGCGTGGGTGATTCGACAAAATATCAATCCAAAGTAATGATATTTCCCGATGGCTTTAGGCTGAAGGAAATATCATCACCGAGGTATGATATTTTGCCGAAACACCCTCGCTTCGGGTGTATAAATGATATATCATACCGAAAATTTCAACACACGAGACTAGTTTGAGCAGTACCGAGTCAGAAATTTAAAAAAAGTCGTTTTCATTGCTTTTAATCGGTGCGTGTAGCTCTCGCGGGACGTCGCGTGAAGTATGCTTAATATCCTAATATGATAAACGTTCTAGAAATGATGCAAAACTAGAATGGACAATTTGCACTATAGGCTAACCTTCGATCTGGGCAAGAAGAACAAAATATTTTAGTGCAGCCACTAACAGGATTCCAAGATTAGTTGAATTCAGCAAAGTTTTGTTGCGAAATGATGTAAAATACGGAAATGGCCTTGCAAAGTTTACGAATTTTGCATACATTTTTGTAGAACAAGCGGAAAAAGTTTTGAGCTGAAATTGTCGCAAAAATGGTAACTTTTTTCTCGTGTAATACCAATTTATAGAAAATTTGCAAAATTTGCAAGGCTATAGATCATTATTTCACAACATTACGCTGCAAAACTTTGCAGTTCTGCTTATTCCAAGATGCTCTTAGCTTTCTAACAGCGGCAAAAGATTTCGTTGTTTGTGGATAGTTCGACCTTTAGTCTAGGTATATTACGCAATGGCTATAATATAATGGAAGTGATTTATGCATGGTTAGGACTATATATCATTATTAAAGTAATAATTAAAGCAATGAATATTTAATTCACAATAAGGGAGAGGTTTTTAGTTTTTCCGAAATCGTTTATGCAGTGAATTTTCATACATCTAGGGATTTCTTTAAACAAGAAATGGTACAGGCATGGTTGTATATAGTAATGGTTGATGATGAAAAATCCCAAGCATTCAAAGTTTTCGAATAAATACGATATACCTAGTAAGTAGAGTAATTGATGTATAATGTAATGGACTTTACTACTCGAGCTAAAGCGATCGCGAGAGTTGTAGTTATGGTCTTTTTTCTCGCTAAACTTATTTTCGTACGAGGCCACATTAAATTTTGAGCAATCGTGACAAGTCACGTCAGTTTTTCGGGGTTAGATGGAAAACGCAAATATGCGGACTGCAGGCACGAAAATAAGAAAATTGTTAATTACATGTCCACATTTTCCATTGTACTCGATCCAAACAAGACGGCGATATGCTTTCTATGCGTATTCCATCCACGCAAAATGCCTGTATATACACTTTGTAGCTACGTGTGCCAGGATAAAACTAATTGACCATACGCATTGTCATTGATCACGACTGGTCTAGCAAGTGGCACTGAACTCAGTTGTATTGTGATTGTATTAAAAAGTTCCTTTTAACATGCGTACTCGATTAAACATATGTGAAAATATATGCTTCTGTGCGTACTCGATCCAAACAAAACGGCTATACGCTTTCTGATCGTATCCGTTCCAAACAAAATAGCTGTACATACGCTTTCAAACGCCGATCTAAACTAACCGACCTGACACACCTAGTCCATATTAATTGTGCGCTGAAAATAGCCTCAGTATCGAAATCTTGATGTGAATAGGCTGAATACGATATGTTTTGTTAATTAAGCACAGCTACATGAGAATCCGCACTATGTGTGAAAGGATTAGTGGCAAAGGTTAAGAAGATGTGGTCATCTTTGCTTAATCAGTCGAAGCTCAATGTTAGTCTTTATAATAAAGCGCATTTATTTCACGAATCACGGACATGCAATGTAGATGCCACTGTATAAGCATGGCACAGTCACTATCTAGCTATTATCGTATTACCACTGCATTATTCATATTAGCTATTGTTATAATGTTTATAAAGCAAAATGTTAGCAGAAACTCTTGTGTCAGAAAGATGCAGTCATCTTTTGCTGACAGGTTAAGAAGATGTAGTCATCTTTGCTTAACCAGTCGAAGCTCAATGTTAGTCTTTATAATAAAGCGCATTTATTTCACGAATCACGGACATCATGCCACTGTATAAGCATGGTACAGTCACAATATAGCTATTATCGTATTACCACTGCATTATTCACATTAGCTATTGTTATAATGTTTACTATAAAGCGAAATGTTAGCAGAAACTCTTGTGTCAGAAAGATGCAGTCATCTTTTGCTGACAGCTGTATAGTCATCTTTGCTTAATGAGGCCTCAATGTTAGTCTTTATAATGAAGCGCATTAATTTCACAGACATGGGCAAGAATATGTATCCTGAACATTACTAATGAAAACATGGTACCTTTGCGCTTTTATAATCATGTATTTTAGTCTTTATATCCAGATATCATTTGTTACATCGTTGTTCACATATAAAACTCACATTCAGTGCACGTTCAAGAGTAGCTACATGCAGCGTTGGGGAAATGACTTTAATAATACATCGTGTTTTTCGTAAAGGAAATGTTGGCAGAAACTCGTCTCTTGTGTCAAAAAGATGCAGTAATCTTTTACTGAGTTGAAACTCAATGCTAGAAGAATTCATTATAAGACGTATATATTTCACCAACATTCAGCTGGTGTATATGCAACTACAGAGTACAGTATAAAGACAGCGCTTTGTACTGTAGTATGGTATAACTAAAACAAGTTTAGTATAGTTATCGCGTTTTTGTACGCATGAATTCGAAGTATTTAAGGGAAATGTAAGCGGAAACGTTAATGCCACAAGAAAGATGCAGTCATGTTTTTCTGGCAGGTTTATGAGATGTGCTCATAGCCGCGCATTCGCGCTAATTCGACTAATTTCGGTCGCTGTTGAGGTCTCCTGCCATGCTGCGTGTTCTAGCGTCTTCAGTCATGGTGCTATCTCATTTCATCCCATCACTGCTAACTTATTTATCAACATTTAACTGAAGGCCACATGTCTGTTTCCTATACCTCGACTGTGAACAAACTCTGATTGATGACAGCTTTCCCTATTCATTTAATTGGGATTAGGCCTAATGATTGTGATTATGGCATGCATCTTTGTAAATACCGACAGCCTGATCGAGATCCAAGTCGGTTTCTGTGTAAAAAAATTCACGCCGGAGGATTTATATATGAATATATATATTGGCGTTAGTTGCGCCACTAGCCAGCCTAGGTAGCCATTATTAGTTCACTATATGCATGTATTCATATATGCTTGGTGTAAAGATTGTTGATCAGTCAGCCTTTTATGCGTCTCCGCATTGCAAGATTAGCGCGGTTGAGCGCCTTATTAGCCGGTGTCAGCAAGGGTTTAATTGTTTTGTAATTGGTGTTATGTGTGTATGAAAATGACATTTATTGCGTCACTCTATATCCAAGCACTCGATTTGACGTGTGTGTTCATTTGCGCAAGCACTTAATCATATGTATTGTCTAATTTTTTATGCATTTCATTTCTTTTTGTGAACTGACACGGCATTCTTCATCTTACTGAAGCACAGTGACACAGTAGCTTCAACGGTTAATAACATTTCCATTATGGAGTCGTTTGGCTGAGCAAAACTTTGAGGCTTCCTGCAGGACCTTCTGCCTTCTGCCTAGTAAATATCATGTATTCGTTTCAACTCATCTTCAAAGATATGTTTCCAGTCATTAAAAACATTATGTTTGCAATCAAACGCTAGCTGTTGACAGTTCATTAAATAATTACATGAAACCACACTCCGTGCAGTATACAATTGTTTGTTTATTATTATTAAAAAATATTTGAAAACGGTAACCCTTCGAATTGGCACTCAAAACAGCATTTTTAAGCTTTAAAACTTCGCTGTTATCGATCTAGAGTGCTATTTTTCTGCTGGTGATTTCAATATGTTTTTTCGCTCAAATCGCATCCAGAACGCTTAAAACATGATTTTGATGAATTTAAGATCGATTTTATTTCAGTTTAAAAGAAAGTTTTAGGTTTCTCATCTCAACATGCTATTTCCCTCATCTTGATTGTTTGAGCGCCAAAAACATGATTTCCGACTTGGTAAGACCAGAAATATCCATTTAAAGGTAACTTTTCGGATCGTGAATTATTCAATATGTCACTGCTCTCAACTCGATCACCTTCGCACACAAAGCATCATTTTTTAAGCTCTTAAACGTCGCTGTTATCGATCGAGAGTGCTATTTTCCTGTTAGTCATTTCAACATGTTTTTACGCTCAAATCGCCTCCAGAACGCTTTAAACATGATTTTGATAAATGTAACATCGATCGAGTCAACCCAGGTTGCATGATGGCGGTTGCCCAAAGAGCTCTGCGTTCGATCTGTATATGTTGCTGTATTTATATAGATCAGGGCACATAGGCACCTGATTTTCAAGGGCCGTTTGCTACACACTATTACAATCTAATCTATCACACTAATTATATCATTTACTTATATATTTTTACACACGCTAAATATTATTAAATTTAAAAACCCTACTTACAAAAGTTATATTGAATCAGATGCTGTTAAGAATACATTTAAATTTGTTGAGGCTAATGACTTTTTCTTTGGCTGTACCCGATATAAGCCATTCCAATTAAAGCGACACAGCTGAGTAAGTAAAGCTTGTTTTCATAAAGTTTGTTTTCGGCTTTCCAAGTACGTAATTGTTGTTATTACTGTACTTTGCAAGTCATATCGATCATCAGTTTTAATCTTAAACAGGTTAGTTAAAGATGATGGCATTATGTCGTTCCTCACTTTGTAAATGAAAATCGTCTTATTGACTTTACAACGTTGTTTCAAGGGTTCCCAGTTTAATTCCTTTAGCACTTCCTACAGGAGAAAAAGCGTTGGCACGATACAAGTTCTTATTCAGTATGTGCACTTTTGTTTTAACGTTTGGCGGTGTTAAACTCAGAGATCGTCGAGTCACATACGTTAGCTAATATATATGTATATATATGTATGTATATATATATATATATATATATATATATATATATATATATATATATATATATATATATATATATATATATATATATATATATATATATATTTATATATATATATATATATTATTCTGCGAATAAGTGCTAGTACAAAACGCGCCCAGAATCCAAAGTGGCGCTAAAAATTAATTTTTCACTGCCTTTTGCACCAAATAGGCCGCTGCTACGCTCGCTCGCTTCAGGCTCGCTCTGTCCGCAGCATTTACACGGCTTGAACAAAAGCATTGAAGGACGGCGACTTAAATTCTGTCATACGACTGTCGTAGGTTGAAGGGAATAGTTTTCATACGAAGTTATTGTAGTATGTGAATTTAACATTGTTAAAAATTTAGCAAATCGAATGCATAAAGTACTAATTAAAATTAACCCATGCTAATGTTTGTCCGTTTTAATACTCAAAATTAATATTTAGCTCGAGGGCACAAAACGTTTCTCTTGATTTTCTCTGAAGTAAACTCACAAGATGGGTATATATATATAATTAAGCAATACAGTACGTGCAGTTCGTGCTTTATCAGTGCTTTATACTTTTGTATTACGCGTACGCGCGGAAAAGTTATACCACATTTAGTCGTGGCATCACATTTTCGCGCATAATACGAAAGTATACAAAATTCGAAAACTTCACAAGACTTTTGCTTTCCAGATTTTTGAATAGGGTCAAGAAATCGAAATAACATAGAAATCAAATAAAACTATATCTAGAATAGGTCCCTCCTGCTGTTTAAAACAAATAAATTATTTATCCTAAATTGAAATAGATTTTGCATCAAGACTGAATAATCACTAAATTTCTGTGTATATAATATCCCGCTCGAGACAACGAATTTTTTGTTGTTCTCTGCAGTGTAAGATTAATATGAATCTAGTTTTTCACACAACAAACAATAATAGTATAAAGTATAAACTGTTAACAACATTATACGATATTCAATATTTGTAATGGTTGTAGTTGATCTAGCCATAATGACCGAATCTAAAATAATTAACTCACCATATACATGTACGCACACGATAATTGGTGCGACAAATAAAAAACTGATGCCGACTGCTTTATCATAATCACACCAACGCATGCACATACAAAAATATATCAGAAAATGGACTCAAACACAAGCATTCAGTGAAGAACGATGTCCAAAATTCTGTCATACAACTGTCGGAGGTTGAAGTGAATACATTTCATGTGAAGTTATATCATGGTAGTAAGTTGTATTTAATTATATTATCTTAAATGGTAGGCTTAAACGAGCCCGTATATAGCACTAAAATTAACCCATGGAGATGTTTGCTCGTGCAAATACTCAAAATTTTACTGGGTTTATTACTGATTCGCGTTTCACGAATTTCCCACTCGCCTGAAAACGACTTTCTATACACGCTTCAAAAAGTCGAGAATTAATAATTCATCACGAAAATACAAAGAATGTCATGGTTGTGAAGGAGTCTATAATTACGTGATATAACAGATCAACGTCAATGCCTTGATCTGCCAGGTTAAACAACATCTTTACATTGAGAATTTCTTTAAAAACAATGGGTATAATAAGTAATAAGTGTAATTCATCGGGGCAGTAAATTAACAGTTCTGCTCGTCAGTTTCAATATTACAGGGGGGGGGGAGTGGAGGTTTACAAAATATTCCGGAGATTTTGCATTTTTAAGGTGTACTTCATGTGCAAGAGACTTTTGATAGCAAATAGGGGCGTTTAAAAAATGAAACATCGTTAGTGTTAATGGTAATTTAACCGACTACTGCGGTCTATAGAAAGCGCATGTATGCCTGCAAAACAACACAATTTTACTATTGCTTTGAAACGCAACCGGGCATACTTGTATATATGTCAGTCAGGCGCTGTTCATATTATGCGCGCCTTATTTTGCCCTTTGGGGCTTCATTATAACTATATATATCAAAATTAAGGCTCTTGATGCATATTCCGGAGGATGGAATTTTAGTTCTGTGTGCATATAATAACTATGGTTTTGCACCCACGTATAATTAAAATAATGCGGTAACGATCAAGCAAACTTCGGGAAACTATTTTTTAAAAAAACCGTACTCATTTGATTCAACTTTGGGATGCTGCAATCGTGCAATCGCCTACACTGAACATTTGACTGACATGAATTATTGTTAGATTCAAGCAGACGTTAAAATAGTATAGTAATAGCAATTTTAGTGTCGCACCATTTCTGGTACTTTATAAGGATCCTGAAAGAAATTAACATTGCTAGGGGATTACGCTAATAGTGAGAACGCGACAATCCCGTTTTCATAATTGCACTTTCTGGGCAAGGTAGTTTCACAACTATTCATTGACGAGAGTAGTTAGTAGAAATCGCTATACAGCCTGGCCATAAATCATGATAGCAATTCATGTGTTGCAGCATTTCTAGTACTTTTTAAGGGATTTTTACACGAGCGTTTACTGAAATAACTTACAGTAGAAATTCTAGTGTTGCACTATTTCTAATTCTTTGGAGGATCCTACATCAGCAGTTGCTGAAATAAATTACCATAAATTGTAACTTAGACTTAATAAGTTTCTTGTATGTTTGCATGGTGAATGCAATATACTTGTTAAGCTTTGTGGAAACACCACGTAAATTTATTATTGCAGAGCTGTCGATCCGTAAGCTAGAATCTTCATTCTTCTCGTGTATATTAGTGCATACGTCAACAAACTAAAGTATTCAGGACAAATATTAGATTGCTCGTTGGTATAGAATTCACTCAATCACAACGTACGGCCAAAAGAAGTCATTTTCGATTCTTCTACAAGTGTCAAATGGGCTATTTTTTTTGTCCAGGGAGGAACCTTAATTATGTCGAGAAGTTGGGAGCCTTTTGAACATAATTCGGCCCTCGCCCTCGACTCCCTACCCTCGATCGCTCAACCACGGCCTGCACAGATTAAAAATCATTTTAATTTGCTGTGATTGCCATCTGTCCTTGCTATTAAAGCTACACACAGATTTTTATCTGAAACTGATAAATGTTACATCCATCAGCCTTCTGCCTTCGGCGCGCGCCGCTTTATTTGCAAAACTTTCATCAAGTATTGCTAATCATAGCAGTAGCTATATCTAAATGTCTGCACAGGCATTGTGCAATCAAGACATTGGTGTGTGACAGGCCGCTTCAAATCGACGATTGTGATACGGAAAACTATTCGCAAACGTGAATTGCAATGGCCAGTGAATACTTTCACAAACATCGGTCGCACATTATTACCTTGCCAAACACGTTCCACCATACAAAAAACTGAAAATTGGCGACGGCATAAGGGCATGCATCATTAGCGCTAGCGCCGTCATATCAAGAGTTGGGCGCGTAATAGAATGCACATGTATACCTAACGTACAAGTATAGCTACTGTTTTCCTTCCTGTGACTGTGTACAAGTATAGTGTATTCCTGCCTGCGTACAAGCTAGTATCGTGTATTCCTGCCTGCGTACAAGTATAATGTATTCCTGCCGGCGTACAAGTATAATGTATTCCTGCCGGCGTACAAGTCACTGTATTCCTGTCTGCGTTTTAAAGCAACTATTACCACGAGAGCTTCTCAGTAGCACACAATTGACAATTAGTGTATATATATGAAAAGGTATTTTGCGTGCGCCTTAGATACGTAGGTTGCAGTTGGAGAAACTTGGGAAAAAGCTATTCAACTAATATTTGCGTCAAAAATCCTCAGTAATTTTCATTTTAAAATGCCTGAATCAACAAATTTTACAGCAATGTAATTGTCCAACATAATGACGCGTGAGTTCTTTGTCACTCTTGACGGACAAATCGTTTTTTTGAATTTTGCCATCTTGTGCGCAGATTACCCAAACTAGCCCTTGTCGCATTTCTTTGCGCGCCGTAGCGCTTGCTGCTCGCGGCCTTGTCTTTAAAATTCGTTAAACGAGCATCATGCTACTCGCCACATCTTGCTACTGACAACCCACCATGTTGACAATACATACCATACATGCATAATAGAACATGCGTAATTATCCCGATTTATTAGGATGCTTTTATGCGCATGCATGAAATATGCGTTGAACTGACTTTGCAGAATTTTTAAGCATTGCCTGAGAAACACACGTTTGTAGCATAGTTAGTGAATGTGCCAGTGTATAGTGTTAAAAAAATTGTGAATATTGTGAACCATAATGCTAAATTTGTATATATCTATCTTTCTACATATAGTATATAGTATATAATTATCATTTATAGACTTGAAGCGTGGGTGATTGGACAAAATATCAATCCAAAGTAATGATGATATTTCCCGATGGCTTTAGCCCGAAGAAAATATCATCACTGACGGTTGATATTTTGCCGAAACACCCTCGCCTCGGGTGTATAAATGATATATCATACCGAAAATTTCAACATACGAGACTAGTTTGAACAATGCCGATTGAGAAATTTAAAAAAAGTCGTTTTCATTGCTTTTAATCGGTGCGTGTAGCTCTCGCGGGACGTCGCGTGAATTATGCTTAATATCCCAATATGATAAACGTTCAAGAAATGATGCAAATATACAATAGACAATTTGCACTATAGGTTAACCTTCGATCTGGGCAAGAAGAACAAAATATTTTGGTACAGCTACTAACAGGATTCCAAGATTAGTTGAATTCAGCAAAGTTTGGTTGCGAAATGATGCAAAATATAGAAATGGCCTTGCAAAGTTTACGAATTTTGCATTCATTTTTGCAGTACAAGCGGAAACATTTTGAGCTGACATTGTCGCAAAAATGGTAATTTTTTGCTCGTGTAATACCAATGTATAAAAAATTTGCAAAATTTGCAAGGCTATAGATCATTATTTCACAACATTACGCTGCGAAACTTTGCAGTTCTACTTATTCCAAGATGCTTTTTCCAGCAGCAGCAGCAAAAGATTTCGTTGCTTGTGCATAGTTTGACCTTTACTTTAGTCTAAGTCTATTACCCAATGGCTATATAATGAATTGATTTATGCATGGTTAGGACTATATATATAATTATTAAAACAATAATTAAGGCAATGAATTATTTAATTCACAATAAGGGAGGTTTTTTAAGAGAGATTCTCGATCGCGAGAGTTGTAATTTTGGTCTTTTTTAACTTATTTTCCTACGAGGCCACATTAAATTTCGAACAATCGTGACAAGTCACATCAGTTTTTCGGGGTTAGGTGAAAAACGCGAATATGGGGACTACAGACACGCAAATAAGAAAATTCGTAATTGCATTGTCTGCATTTTAGTATACTCGAGCTAAATAAAGCGATCGCGAGAGTTATAGTTTTGATCTTTTTTCTTGCTAGAGTTATTTTCCTACGAGGCCACATTAAATTTTGAGCAATCGTGATATGTCACGTCAGTTTTTCGGGGTTAGATGGAAAACGCGAATGTGCGGACTGCAGACACGAAAATAAGAAAATTGTTAATTACATGTCCACATTTTCCATTGTACTCGATCCAAACAAGACGGCGATATGCTTTCTATGCGTATTCGATCCAAGCAAAATGCCTGTATATGCACTTTGTAGCTACGTGTGCTAGGATAAAACTAATGGACCATACGCATTGTCATTGATCACGACTGGTCTAGCAAGTGGCACTGAACTCAGTTGTATTGTGATTGTATTAAAAAGTTCCTTTTACAGGCGTACTCGATTAAATATATGTGAAAATATATGCTTCTGTGCGTACTCGATCCAAACAAAACGGCTATACGCTTTCTGATCGTATCCGTTCCAAACAAAATAGCTGTACATACGCTTTCAAACGCCGATCTAAACTAGCCGACCTGACACACCTAGTCCATATTAATTGTGCGCTGAAAATTAATAGCCTCAGTATCGAAATCTTGATCTGAATAGGCTAAATACGATATGCGATATTAAGCACAGCTGGCATGCGTCTTTGTAAATACCGACAGCCTGATCGAAATCCAAGTCAGATTCTGTGTAAAAAATTCACGCCGGAGGATTTATATATGAATACATATATATATATATATTGGCGCTAGTTGCGCAACTAGCCAGCCTAGGTATCCATTATTAGTTCACTATATACATGCATGCATATATGCTTGGTGTAAAGATTGTTACTCAGTCAGATGATGCGTCTCCGCATTGCCAGACTAGGGCGGTTGGGCGCCTTAGCCCGAGTCAGCAAGGGTTTAATTGTTTTGTAATGTCTTGGTGTTATGTGTGAAAATGACATTTGTTGCGTCACTCTATTTTCTGGTGTCGATTCCGACGTGGAAGGTGGTTGTTTCATTTCACAAAAGAAACTTGATTTTGCGTCAATGAGAGTGTGTGTTTTTACCGATGTTGTTTTTGGTTTGAAAGCTGTCGTCTGGGCATATTTGGATCGATGAATCGTGCGTGTGATACTGCTGGGCAATGTGTCTCTACTTATGTTTCGCCTTCCTCTTTAATAGTTTGAATGTCCATTGACGATTAGGTTTGAGTCTCACATTCGGAACCTTAGAGGTCTGTAAAACCGACGCTAATGCTAGGTGCACCCTGTCATTTCATTTACAGTGTTCAATGCACTATTGTTTCTGTTGATACAGACAGAATGATGATGACTTTGAAATAAAGTAAAAAATTTACAGCTTCAACCTGCGTCTTGCTTTGAAGCATATCTAAGATGTCTTTTTTTGGAATTTGCTTTTTTACTTTACATGGTTTTCTATAACTTTACATTAGGAATATAAATAAACGTTCAGTGCCGACAGGCGGTGCCGTTAATTCGGTTAATAAAGTCTAGATATTACTAGTGGTAAACAAAGCGCTACGAACATTACTGTCAAAATAAAGGCCTTTATTTTAAAAACACCGTCGAAACATGTAGTAGAGCAGTGCTGCTAAATTGTTACGTAGTTTTTTAAAAAAAATAAAGTTTATCTCTTCTCTTTTAGTCAAAATATTCTTATAATGCGATTGCACGCGTTCTGTTTTATAATGATAATATCCGGTCCCCTGCACCTGACGTCGAAATTTATTTAATTCCGCATAAATTAGCACCGTTATTTTTCAACATGGCCGACGAAGGTAGAAAGTTTTAATTACGATATTTCTAAGCAACTACACGCGATGGACAAGCGAAAATATGTAATTAAGTATTCCGAAGGTATATGTAATAGATATAAAGAATAAAAAAATTTATTGCCAATGTCTTTTAATTAAGTCATCACAAAAATATTTCGTGCACTTAAATTGGATAAGACTCGCTACCAACCCCAGCAGCTACGATATTCAATATTTGTAAGGATTGTAGTTGATCTGGCCATAATGTCCTAATTATGTAAGACTAAAATAATTAACTAACCATACATGTACACACACGATAATTGGCGCGACAAATAAGAACATACCGACTGCCATCATCATAATTACACCAATGCAACATATGCACATACAAAAATATATCAGAAACTGGACTTAAACCCAAGCATTCAGTGAAGAACGATATCCGAAATTCCATCATACGATTGTCGGAGGTTAAAGTGAACAGATTTCATTCAAAATTATATATTGTAGTAAGTTGTATTTAATTTCGTTATCTTAAATGGTAAAAATTTAGCTAAATGAACCCTAATATAAAATTAACCCATGGAGATGTTTGCTTGTGTAAATACTCAAAATTTTACTCGGTTTATTACTGACTCGCGTTTCACGAATTTCTCACTCGCCTGAAAACTCCATACACGCTTCAAAAACTCGAGAATTAATAATTCATCGCAAAAATACAAAGAATGTCATGGTCGTGAATGAGTCTATAATTACGTGATATAACAGATCCACGTCAGTGCCATGATTCTGTCAGGTTAAACAACATCTTTACATTGAAAATTTCTTTAAAAATAATGGGTATAGTAATAAGTGTAGTTCGCCAGGGCAGTAAATTAACACTCCTGCTCGTCAGTTTCAATATTACAGAGGGGGAGGTCGGGGGGAGTGGAGGTTTACAAAATATTCCAGGGATTTCGCATTTTTGAATTTAAGATGTACTTCATGTGTAAGAGACTTTTGATAGCAAATAGGGGCATCTATAAAATGAAATATCGTTAGTGTTAATGGTAATTTAACCGACTACTGCAGTCTATACAAAGCGCATGCATGCCTGCAAAACAACACACATATTTACTATTGCTTTGAAACGCAACCAGGCATACTTGTATATGTCAGGCGCTGTTCATATTATGCGCGCCTTATTTCGCCTTTCGGGCTTCATTATAACTATATCAAAATTAAGGCTCTTGATGCATATTCCAGAGGATGGAATTTTAGTTCTGAGTGCATAATAATTATGGTTTTGCGCCTACCTATAATTATAATAATGCGGTACCGATAAAGCAAACTTCGGGAAACTGTTTTAAAACGGTACTAATTCGATACCCAACTGTCATTATAGCATAAATATTTGCCCAATAAAACGTAGTCGCATAAATACATTTGAACACATAACATTCTCTCAACTAATATACCTGCTGACTGGCTAAACTCCATAAACCGACCTACTGCAAAACCTCGATAATGTAGCATACACTCTAGCCTGCGTAGCTGGCTCTTTAGGAGGAGGATTATGAACGGGAGAATTGGAGAAGTTGAGAACGGGAGAAGCTGAGAACGGGAGAAGCTGAGAACCGGAGAAGCTAGCGAGCGAGGAAAAGCGAACATCGCAAGGAAAGTAGGCTACATACAGTCGAATTTGCGCACGAATTGATACAAATTCAACCCGAAATGATACATAATTAAATAAATGTGAAGATTGCTAAGCTGGCGACTTTAAATTTGAATCGCAAAGCAAACGAAGGGTTTCAATATAGCCACCATATAATAGGTTAATAGTAGGTTAGCATTAGAGGTAACTACATATACAGCACTGAATTAGAAATATACACTCAATTCTGAAAACCAGAATTTATAATTATTCTAAGTATCGCAAATAAGTACAGAATAGCTAAATTTGGTACATGCACTGAGATCTGTTTTATACATGTTGCATTTGTGCCGAATTTAACTCTGCGAATTTAAAATGCCTTGCAGCATACTTGGAAACTCGAAGCAAAGCCGGCGGGCCTTAATTAAACTGTAATTCTGGTTCAAATTAAATATCATCGCGAACATCGATCTACATGTCAAATTCACATCAAACACGAATTTAATTGTGATTTTTAATCGTAAAGGAAACGGTTTCAAAGATGCACGTTTAATATGAGGGCGCTTCATGGCTGCGAGGTTTTTAGACATGCTGCGGCTTTATATATTTATAGGCCCGCAGTAATCAGATAAAGCTGTAGCTACGTACTTTTAAAAGTAGCGATTTCTACATAAAATGTGGTTTATACTTTATGTTGTAAACTGTCTGAAAACTAACTCACCAAGAATATACACTTATAAAATGAAGAGAAAACGAGATTTTCTGGGCATTCGACTTTTTACTCTGACTCGTCATGGATATTGCAGAAATCCCCTCGACCCACGACCAGCACCTAACCCCTACAAAACAATCAACTCTTAATAATTCACGCTTTTTGCATTTGAGAGATTCAGTTCAGGCAGATCTGGCTTATCGATATGTCTTGCGATCACATAGCATTACAGGTAAACTGATTTGAATTTCTTCAATGATATGTGCCAACTGCATATAAATATACGAAATTTACAAAAATGAAGGGAAAAGATCTACGAGCCTATATAACGAGAACACTAAAATATCCAACACTAGAATATCTATATAACTAATTCATGGTCAGGGCTATACAACAATAATTTATCTAAGTAAATGCTCAGTGTGCTGATTGATCGGGTGCTCTTGGAACCAAATGAATCATTAGCCATAAGGCCATAGTTCTTATTACCTTCTATCAAGCAATCAACATCACACATTTCTTCGCCTTTTGAGCAATTAACAAAGGCTCGCTTTAGCACTTGAGATACTCGATCGTCATTGATAACAATGGTGTTATTGTTAATGGTAGTTGGTGATCATTACTCCAACTGACATGCAAATTCGCCTCTAATACACATTCATCTGATGTTAAACATAATGATTCAACGTCATTTTGCTCGATTTTCGACTTTATGGACAATTGGACAAAGTCGTTAAGCTCCGACACCTCCGACACCTCAGATATTGATTCACCGAGTGTCTGAAAAGCATGGGCATAATTTGACCTGAGTGCAAACTCTCAATGTCAAGACTGTAATCAGGACACCGAGATACATGTGATTTCTGGCAGTCGTGGTTCGGCTCTTTTGTACTAACGCCTACTTCTTTAGAGTTGAAGGCGATATTTTCTCCGATTAACATCAAACATAGCGTTCGTTTAAGTTGTTCTGAATCTTTTCCCACAAATGTTAGTATTTTTTGTCTTTTGCCCACGAAATAGAAGTTAGTTCAGTAGATTTAAAGACCTTTTTACGACCACCATGTTGTTCCCATATGCCATCAAGTTTTAAATCATCATTGACTAGACTTTTTAAACCGTACGTTGTAATCTCCAGTCCATGGAAGGATTTGCCATATTAACAGGATAATATACACTATTCACCGAAAATAGCTTTGTTTGTCGAGGTTTTAAATTGAGCTATAAGATGTTAAGTGCCTTTGATTGTTATTTAACAGCCCATCAATAACAGAACTGAAAAATTCGGGACTTTCATTTTGGCAATTTCGAGTATCTTGATAGCGTTAAACGATATTTTCTACAGAACAGGGTTGAATATAATCTTTCTGTACGCAGAACGATAAAATCATAAATGCTTAAACATAATAATGCTTAAATTGTCTTCATCACTGTATCAATCAGTTTTAAAAAGTTTTCGAATTTTTGAAACAATTCAATTTTTGCACTTGGTGGTCGATGCCAAGTTGAGATAAGTAATGGTTTACTCTCAGGTTCCTTAACTTCAATACAAGAGTATGTATGTATGTATGGAGTGTTATGTTATGTTGAAATTATAAAGGCCTCGTCAAAATAAGGATCGCAACAATAAATATATATCGTGCTATTTTCTCCAAGTGTTGTAGAATACAAAGCGATGGCTGCGAATCGAAGAATCAAAGATCTTTTAATAGCTAATCAATTTATAAATTTTCGACCACTTACGAAGGCCGTGTGTATATATATGTGAATAAAACTTTATGAAGTAACCAAAGTCTATTTCATTGTCTATATATATATATATATATATATATATATATATATACATATATATATATATATATATATATATATATATATATATATATATATATATATATATATATATATATTTATATATATATATATATATATATATATATATATATATATATATATATATATATATATATGTATATATGTATATATATATATATATATATATATATATATATATATATATATATATATATATATATATATATATATATATATATATATATATATATATATATATATATATATATATATTACACCTCATACTTAGCTCGTCCAATCAGAATGTTCTATTAGCAGCACGTGTCCATAGTATTTTTCAGCGAATACCATGCTATAGGAAATTCTGACATAGGTTCTTTCGCCGAGGCATGGTATTCGGCCGAATCTCCCGGGAGATTCGACTTTTGAATCTCACGCGACATCCCGCGAGAGCTACACGCGCCGATTAAAACAATGAAAAATGGCGGGAGCACACAAGAGTGCATGGATATTCTACGGTGTTTTTTTAAGTGGTTTCACCAAAAATTTTACAAAGCAGGGTGTTCAAAAGACGGCAAAATTACTTAGCACTATTTACTTGATGCCATTTCGCAAAGAACTTTAGAAAAATTGTTTATTTGAGTGAAAAACGAAATCTCGTATTCTCGAAGGTATGTTGACAAGTTGTCATGGACTTGAACAGTTATATATTTTCGGTATAATATATCATTTATAGACCCTCCGCTTGGGTGATTCGGCAAACTATTGACCCTCAATGATGATATTTCCCTCGGGCTAAAGCCCTCGGGAAATATCATCACTTCGGGTTAATATTTTGCCGAATCACCCTCGCTTCGAGTCTATAACTGATAATTATTGTATGAGTATGGAGATTTACGGGTAGTATTCGGCTGAAATAAAACTCGTATTTCACTGCGTACTATATTTTTCACATGTGAAAAAAGTCGTATGAGCGTTTTAATTGGTTGTACGACATTTTTCACATGTGAAAAAAGTCGTATGAGCGTTTTGATTGGCTGACATTTTCTTACCCAAAAATTCAACGCCTGTTCGCAGGTTACGGTAAACATGGAGTCCGATTTTGTCAACTTACTGAGGAGAGAGATTTATAATATTTTGTCTGCAAAAAATCTCGAAAGATCATGAAGAAATACATTTGTGGTTTCATTAACGTGAAATAAACCTCATGGTTGTGTTTTCTGCACGAAAACAAATCGTTAAATGGTAAGAAATTTTGTTTTTATATTTCGCTTGTATTTTGTTGTCCGTCAGTATATCAAATATTTGGTATCTCTATACTCATCTTTACACTCATATAATAAACAATTTACTTCATGTTTGGTTCGTTTGTACGATTTTTATTATTCACTCGTAGTGAAGGATCGCTAAACTCGCTCGTTCACAACTCGTGAATAAAAATGGTACGCACTCACCAACCATGAAGTAATCTCTATATATACAATATATATATATATATATATATATATATATATATATATATATATATATATATATATATATATATATATATATATATATATATATATATATATATATATATATATATATATATATATATGTATATATATATTAGCGAATTCGAAATACAAAAGAGTGCTCAATGACATATAGACAGAGCGAAATGTACAATTGTGAGCAGCTGGGAAATTTGTTGTCGCTGTGCAGGATAATCGCGGGCTATTGCATTCTACTTGTGTTTTTGCAACAAACGTATTCCACATGCACTTTGATTAAGCAGAACAGTTTCTAGCGCGTTGTTTCCCTCTTATTTTCGCTTGTTCGTAAAGATGATCGATTTAATCTTGAGGAGAAAAACGTAGGCTTATGGATTACGTGCATTTTATGACAAGAATCAGTTGTTTTAGAATAAAATTTGCCATCAGGCGAGCTGTGTCAGTTTTTGCATTCACATCGCTGTAAATGTATTGGAATTTGACAGAAAATTGTTGAATGAGTTTCGGCAATTGCATTTACTAAGTTAAATTCTGGACACTCAAGACTATTCCAGAAATGTTTGATTGAACAGAAATGGCATAATTCGTGATGCAGAGCCGCGATCATTGGCGTCGTTATTGTTTTTGGCTTTGTTGGCACTTGGTCGGCAAGAATATATTGTGGAGCGTGGTTTTTGATAAGGACACTGCAAAAAGTAGGTAAAATTGAAGTATGCTGTTATATTTTGTTTATGTCTTTCCCTGATGGAGTTCTGTTGCAATGATTTTGTGTGCTAGACAACAGAAATTGCATGCGTTCATGACTGGATTAGAATTCGAGCCTAGTTGTTGTGTAGTGGTTAGTACCACATATTCAACACAATTAGCTTTTCCTCCAAAAAGTTACTTGCAGTACCCATCTTTCCACCTTCCAACCTTGATTTCTAGATGTAATTAGGCTTCATAAAAATTGGACTGGTTCGCTAAAAAAACGCGAGAACTTAAGGCTGATCGAAATGTGCACAGTTGGCGTCTGGGAATAAAAATTGACCTCGCACGCGATCGGCTTTGTGCACTCGCTTCATTTAACTGTTACTAGTTACATGAAGATTTAGAGCATATTGCTCGGCATTAATTTGAGATAACTGTATAGTTTTCGTGCTTTAATTCTGTTGCATTATAAAATATTTTATTTTGAGTAATTGTGCACGTTCGTTGTCGTTCAAACATTTGCCTTTCCCGAAATTTCTAGCTTTTCCTCCAAAATTATTTGCATATAGCTATAAAGTCTAGGTTTTTTCGCAAAAAGTAAGCGCTCTATCTGGGCTGGAAAAATTGGAATACCAGTGGAAAATTTTAATGAAAGTTCAAGTATATTTGTGGTGCCATGACGCCATATTTATTTCTCTGGGAATTGTTCGAATATCACTGCCGTATTCTACACCTGAAGTATAAAGGCTCGCAACATATTTCCCTTCGAACCCAACTTTTGTTTGGACAAAAATTTAAAAATTTGTTGTGTTGTGTGTCTAGAAGAAATATTTTATGAAATTGATGTTGCAAAAAAGATTTGTTTTGCATTTTTGCTTTATAATTACCCAACACAATGAACACCAGTAGCTTTTGCACACAACTATTTCATTTGAAAATTTTCATTGTACATTTTTACGCACATTTACACACGAAAATTGTATAATTCAGTCTAAACAAGTCGATTTTACTATTTGTCAACAATCATTTTATGATTTTAGGGGATTTAAGTGATTCAAATAATTTGACAATTTATTAATAATTATTAGTATACATATAGTATTGAATGTTTCTTAACAATGTCATTCAATTGAATTCTCCAGAAATTCAGAAAAAATAAATTCAAGGTTTTTTTATGTGCAAAAATTACCCTTCAAGTCAAATTTTGCCATTGAAGTTAGCATGGAATTTGATAAGCAAACTGTATAGTATACATTTCAAACAACTGACATTACTTTTGGCTGTATTGTGAAGATATTTAAGATGGTTCCTTACTGCAAATGGGTATTTTTGTTAGAATTTTTTGCTAGAATTGATTACTTTTGCAATATTTACACAATTTTATTTAGCAGTATGCTGTGTAAATGATGGACACTTCTATTGCTTCTTGGTTGAGATCCTGGCTCCTGTGGGAATGAGAGCCACCTGAATCTGATTGCAAGATGTGGTAGCAAAATCCAGTTATATAATTGATATAAAGCTTCTTAGTTTCCAAGAACAAAGTATTCATGTATGTTCTGTACATGTTTTCCTTTCAAAGGCATTTGCCATTGTTGTTAACCCATTGAGTTGCATTGTGCCATACATTTTTTATTTGGCCAGGGCCATGAACAAATTTTGTATTTTAATGGACAGCTCTGCTGTTAATTGATTAAGCAAAAAGATGAAATGTCTTTAGTTAATCCACTGAGCTGCAATGTACATGAGTAGACCCAACCTATTTTTTTCTTGTCTAGTACCGAAAAAGTTCACTTTCCAATGGGGAAGGTCTATAGCTTAATGGATTTGTAATGTTATATTAACCAACATCATTGGATTGCTATATATCATGTATGTAATTATGTCCTAAGAACCAGTAGCAGGCTAGCGTAAGCTAAACTGGTGTATGTTGTAGATACCTTTACCTTCTGTTATTAATAAATGTTTAAATCTAATACATACATACATAAATACATTACATACATACTTCAAGACAGAAAACTGCAGTGTTTTAATATCTTCATTCTAATTTTATTACAGCCAAAACAATACCTTAATCTTTTTTATTTGAGTAACCTGTAGACAGCTAGCTTATTAGTGCTTTTAAGTATAATTTAAAATCTGCTGGCTTTTTTTAATCATGTAAAAAGAACTTGTGAAAGGACACTTCGTCCGTGACTGGCATGTCAAACGCCAAAGCAGCCACAAAAAAGAGCGCTTTGGGAAAGAATATTTCTTCTATTGTACGTAGAAATTAAATTGAATATTAGCCGCATACGATTTAATAAGGGTCCTTCTTCTGGACTTGCAAAAATAGACTTTAAAATAAGCCAAAAAAGACGACACAGAAAACTATTTTGGCTTTGAAATTCCCCGCCATCTTGCGCGATAACAGTTCGTGGACTCCACGCAAGTTGAAGTTGACGCATGCGTAACAAATTTCCCAGCTGTTATAATTGTGCAAAATACCTCAAAAACTTACCACTACAGTCTGTTTCATCCAGGGGGAATCTTCAGGTGGTGGACAAATTTCGAAAATGTGTGAGCTTCTTTTATGCTCAAGTAGGAAATGTGGGCGTGTGGGTGATTGAATAGCATGCATTCCTTTCTTTGTTTAGGTTGTTTACGTGAAATCTGCTTTTGTGTTGGCAGTCCGAAACTATTTCCGATCTTCTGTTGAGCAATCAATTGTTTTTTTTTCTTTCAAAATATTAATTTTTTCCTCCGAACATAAATTTCATCTTTTGGATCCTCCCGTTTAAGAAATAGATTTTTTTTATTATGGACCATTTTATGGTGAAATCTGTTCTGTTTTGCTTTAAGTGCCAAACGTGTTTCGAAAGTTCCGTTTCGTTCGAATATTTTTTTGTGTGTGAAAGATTTGATATGATTCCTGTATCGCTCTTTGAATGTGTTTGAGGTCTTGCCAATGTAGTGCTTTGTGTCCTGTGTATTGCCTGTAAAAATTGTTGCTTTGTATACAATGTCCATACTCATGCACTTGTTCTGCAATGGGCATGCGTACTTGTTCCTACAGTTACAGTTCTCTGCACTAATGTCTTGAGGTTGGCTTTTCCTAATTATGGGTGTGTTGTGGCTTGTGATATATGTAAAAATCTATAGCTATTTAATTATGATAGTCGAAAGCCATATTATTGCTTGTGTTGTAAGACAACAAATCTGTCGAGTGCTTATGATTGCACACGAAATAAATCATTATAAATTTCGTAATCCAAACATGTTTAGTTCAGTATGATCTGACAACATACTGTATGAAGCTTCTATTTACCGAGTTGTTTTTCGCGGGACCATGTACATATGTATCAAAATTAAAGAGAAACTTTTTCAAGAATTGCATGATGGTGAACAGTCCGTTATGTAAGCGAACGCTTTTTTGACATTTTGAATTTTTTAAGATAATTCAATTCTAAGATAAGATTTTAAGCTAGATAATTTAAGATAAGATCTTAAGTTGTAATTCACAGGCAAATGTTAATGTTTTTGAGTAGGTTTTGGAACTGCTTTTCTGTTGCTAGGTCGCAGCTACAATGGTGCTACGGAAAATTTGAAAGCTAGTTTCCTGAAATACGATTTTCAACACTTGTTGCAGATTTAGATTTTTTAACACTCATTGACCCATTTAACACTATTACATTGAGCGAGACAAAATCTGTTTCAACAGGAAAAGGACGGCATCACATAAGATTATAATAATTACAAATTTGTTTCTACATAACAGCTGAATACTTTAGGCTGTATTTCCTTTTGCTTTTAAAAGAACTGTCGAGTTTTTATCATGCGCATGGCTTATAAACAATTTAATTAATTAACAGATAAATTTCGTTTTTGCGTGGGTCTGTACTGCACTAAATCTCAGATGAAGTCATGACGTGCGAAGAACAAAGAAGTGCGACACGAGACGAAGTCGAGTGCTGTGACTTTTTGTTTTTCGCAAGCAGTGACGTATTCTGTAATCTATTACCGCACAGAAGCACAAAAATGAAATCTATTTGTTTTATACAATAAAAAACGTAACTAAGCGAGAAAAACCTCGCGAAAACATTTTGCTCAAGTGCATCTCGCCAACGAATGACGTGTGTAGCTACTATAATAGCACTCCGATCTCAGCTCGAACAATAAAAATGCAAAATAGAATCTGATTATTGTATAACATTCAGCAATTAAACTAGACTAAAAGTTCTCTTGTTAAATTTGGTGTAAATGGGCGTTAATTCCAAAAGAATGTGACAATACTCAAATCTTATACAGAAGAAAACTGCTTTGAATTGGAGAAACGAAGTCATTGCTGAACGCATTCGTATATAGAAAAACTTGTCCTATTTAAAATTAATACGGTATGCTGGATGCTGATTAATCACAGACTTACCTAAAAATTAGAACATTACATTCGTCTTTAGTTGAAAATGACGAGACTTGATACCTATATTCACAAGCATACAGCAGACCAAAGAATAAAATTTATTCATTTTTACTTTTAAGGAAAAACCGAATCTCCAAGCTGACGTATTCAAATGGCTTCCTTAGAGTTTGTTTACAAGCATCGGTTTTTTGTCCTGTTGTGGAGTGTATTGGAAATCTTGCTATTTTCAGCTACAGTATATGGCTGGGCTGCACTGTGTGTAGTCCTAAAGGAAGAGGACTTCTTTGTTGAATTATGCGAACGTACGGATGAAGGAAATTCCACTTGTGGTTCAGAGAAGTGCGACAGGTTTATTACTAAACGATTGAACTTGGTATTTCTCACTGGCGTTATTTCTTTCAATGCAACTGGAATCGTTTCCGGAGCTTTTTTGGACCGTTTTGGACCGAGAAAAACGCGACTGCTTTCGAGGTAGCTTGGAATGAATCCGCAAGCAATATTGCATTCATGTGCAATATACACAAGACCTTTGTCGTTTCGCATGATAAAGAAAAATTATATTGGTTTGGTGATGTGGAGACACCACGTAATTTAGTATTTGATTGAAAATTTTATGTTTGAAAAGTGCATTTAACATTTCCTTTTTTACATATACATGTTTTTGTAGCATCCTTTTTGGGTTGTCGTTCATTTTCCTAGTTCTTGCTGATAAAGGTAATTGACATTTTTGTTAATTCTAAGAAAAAACGCACGATTATTGTGGAAACTTGCTGGTATTATATTATAAATGAATTTTAAAGTGAGACATGCATGATTAATGGCAATGCAACGCGCGCATTTGTTTGTATTTTGTAGTTCGTTCCACGTATATCAGGGCTAGTAGGTTCTATGAAAAAGCCAAACCACTATTAGCGGCATCATGAAAACAAAGAAAACAAAAGTAAAATACGAAAAACAAAGAGCATCGTTACAATGCATGTGACATGAAGTTCTTTATTGAACCATGTTGGAGTACTTTAAAACTGTAATCGAAGCTACTTTAATACTTTTGTGTTACAGATATTTCGGTTTGATATTTATTTAGTTTTGAAAAGTAATTACGCCCCACCTTGCGTAATAAGTTGCTGAATAAACAAATTTTTGAAATATTGGCGAGATGATATATTATATAGGCGAAAAACATAATCATACCATCTATTTTCGAAAGGGTCTCTATTACCATAGTACATTCATAGCGTTGCAGCGTAAAAGTATTACAGAGATTGTTGTATTATACAGTTTTACAGTTCTTTTCCATATTGCAATAAAAACTCTCGTTTCATATCCACTTGAATTAATATGCACTAACATTTGCTCGCTTATTCGGGCGCTGCCAAACCTGACGTGATCAGAGGCACACATTGGCATTGCGGTTGATCATGCCTCTTTGTAAGCATAGTTCAAAATTCAATAAGGATTAAACGGCAATATTTCTGTGATGCTTTCAGGAATGTTCGTGAAATTAACAACAGTGCTAGACAACATAACAAAATACCACAATAATGTTCAACTTTGAAACAAATCTTTATGAAGAACGATTCTATGTAAATTTTTGTTGAAATAACATTTTTTCTGAGACACACTGTAGATTTGTTTTCCAACGTTAGTATTGAAAGCATAGTCTGCATTTATCTCTTACAGACCGGCCTGACTGGATATTTCCTGGAATATTCACACTTTCAGCGGCAGGCATTACCCTTCTCCTACCTGTTTTTCAGGTAATGTTTAATTATTCTGACAGGCCGCTGGGCGTAATGATTAAGTATTTAGCAACTTTACATATTTTGACAGTACTACGGGTCATATATTTTCGTTTCAACTTGTAATATCTAACATTAATGGTATGCATTTGCAATGTATCTTTTCTAGGTGGCAAATATGTTTGAAGGATCGAAGTCTGTCGTAATAAGCTTATTTAACGGAGCCGTTGACTCTTCGTCCGTTGTGCTCCTTTTCTGCAAGGTATCAGCCGATTATTTAGAAATGAATGAATGTACGCAGGATGTAATCCCTCATTCACTTGTAACTAACTTCCAGTTTATATCAAAGAATTTATTTAATATTCGCATCGAGTAAAAAACTTGACCTTAGAAATACTTTGCGTTTGAGAGATTTATTTTCTAATCCATGCACTATTCACTAAATAAATGGTGGTTTTTTCCATATTAGATAAAATGCGTTTGAGAAGCTTAAAACTTTCATATCCAGGTGGTTTTGTGGAAAACTGTAGCTATTGTTAAAAACTTGATGGCTGTCGAATGAGTGCAAACTTTATTGGGTAGTGCGTTTCTGCAAAATTTGCTGCGGTTTAAACTACCATAATTTGAACAACATCAGCTTTGTGCATGCTTAATTTATACGTTCACCTAATTTGCATACATCAATATAACAATGGGAGCTTTTCTGATGAAAGCGATTCTTATTAAGAACAATATAAATTCGCATGATATCTTGAACGGCTTAAACTCAAAGCAAATTTCTTCAGAAGAGCGATTTTTTATGCACACTGCATAAATCCATGCTAGGTCAGATGAGCTACGAGTAGGAAAATATGGATAAAGTAAATATATTCTGATACATAAAAAAAAACCCCAGAAAGTTTTTTGCGTATATTTAACAGTTATTCTACGAACTCGAGCCGTATACGACGCGAGTGAGTAGAGTAACTGTTTGATTATATAGACAACAACTGCTGCCAAAAAAACTTCTCAGTGCAGTTATAATAATATCTTACTAGTATACAGGGTGTATAAAAAAAAACGGAGTCCATCTTTTGTGTCTAATTATTTCTAAATTACTGAAGCTTATAGCGCATTTTGGACTTGTTTTAAACCACGTTCTTTTTTCTTTCGAACAAGCCGTAATTCGTATTTTTACTCCCAGTAACGTATGTGCTATGACAAATTTAGTAAAAGCTATCGATTTGAGATGCCCTCCAATTATGCAAATTCACTATGTCTTTCATGGTCGCCAGTTAAATTTTTAATTTTTCGCTTATTACATAAATGGTATTTCTGTTAAACTTGATAAAACTTGTTATAAAGCTTTACAGAAGATAACGGACCGTTTACTTCAACAAAAACCTTAGATTTACGCCAAAATAATGATCGAAATTAGCGTTTTGTTTATCCGCGCGTGCACAATGTTGTCGAAATTGCATAATCATTATGTCAATATTCATGAAGTCGATACAAGCTTGAACTATCCGTTCGTAGTGCACGTTAACGGTCCGTTATCTTCTGTAAAACTTTATAACAAGTTTTATTAAGTTTAACACAAATACCATTTATGTAACAAGCGAAAAAATTAAAAATTTAACTGGCGACCATGAAAGACATAGTGAATTTCCACAATTGGAGGGCATCTCAAATCGATAGCTTTTACTAAATTTGTCATAGCACATACGTTACTGCAGGGAGTAAAAATACGAATTACGACTTGTTCGAAAGAGAAAAGAACGTGGTTTAAAACAGGTCTAAAATTGTGCGATAAGCTTCAGTAATTTAGATATAATTAGACACAAAAGATGGACTCCATTTTTTTTGATACACCCTGTATAGCAAGCCAATCAGATTACAGAATACTTAATATCCGATGGCAGTCTATATAATAATTGAATACAGTAAACACTTATTACTCAAATAACTTATTTTCCTGTATTAAAACGATCTAATGCGAAATTGTGACTACTATCAGCTAAATTTGCCAATCTAATTTGTTCTATCTATTCTCATTTTACATTTCAGTTGGTGCACGATGCTGGGGTTTCACTGCATCTAATAGTCATTGTCTATTTTATCTTTGCTATTATCTCAATCCTAATGCTTACGTTTATTTTACCTCCACATTCCATAACTTTGGAACGCCTTCAAGACATTCCTCTGCCCGACAACACCAATGTAAGTACTTGACATTAATTTTAAATTTTGATATCATGTACCTAATTACAGGAAATTACGATGCACTTTAATAAAGCGACATAAATTAACGCGACATGTGATTAACACTGATTGCTTCTAGGTCTTTTAAACATGATTATATTAAGGCGAATCAACGCAATTTAAGGCGGTGCGGAAAATAAGAACACAACAACAACAACAACAAAGGTTTACAATCTGATTGTGATAGTGACAACAGTGCGATTGTGACAGCGCACAAACTCAGGAATAAGTTGTGATAAGAGGGCCGGTGATGTTTTTAGTTCAAGTTAATATACTGCATTTGATATAAAAATTAATTTAAGATCTTTCTAAATAACGATAAATAAAAATTACGTACTTAAATTTCACGAATACATAAATTAACATTAGTTAACTTAACCAGTCCTATAATATTCCTATAATAAGGCATATTTTTCTCAGTTCATATTGTTATTGTTCGTTTACCCTATTCTGAACCGTTAAAAATACAGAAACGAGCCCATCAAACTAATGACTATCATAAAACACCATGTGGTAAAATGTTTTATTTTCTCAAAATGGTTGACATTTGAATGTTTTTATTTTGAAATATTCAAAAAATCATCCGTCAACAATTTTTCCCTTGAAATTATAATACATCTATTAAAGGACAATAGCAAGAAAAATTTTTATTGACTAGATTGAAAGTGTTGCTTTTCCTGATAATGAATATAATAGTAAAACTTCAACGAACGTTTTCGTTCCGGCGTTATTTGAATGTTATTTGACTGCTAATTCATTTCTTGGCGGCCACCTAGGCGCGTGTTTTTGAAAAATTATCTTCGTGTCACATGACTCGTATGACGTAAAGGCTGGGTAGAATCAAAACGCGCAATATATTTTTTACGGTGTCTGTCAACTTTACGAATGTTTTGTAAAGAAATTATTGCCTTTAAATCATTGGTATGGAAAATATTTACGCGAGAATCAAGCAGAAGTGTTAGCATACGAGTACGAGCTAGAAGGGGAAAAAAGAAAAGTATATACGACGGAAAGCCCTGGCTCAAACGCGTCTGCTGTGTAATGAAGTGAGAACATTCTAGTGTTCGACGAACGACTAAATGCTTTGTGCTTGAAGAATTCAATCCGTCCCTTTTTTCTGTATTGCTGATTTTGTGATTTGAAAACTTGGAAATCGGAAAAAACACACTTCATTCGTCATTTTGCTGTCACTGTTACAACCATAAACTGGGCAATACATGTTTTATAATTCACTGTAAGATGGCACGAAGGTTATAATGTCTGATACAATGAAGCGTAACGATATACAACTTTCGCAAATAATGGTGCTTTATACCAACCATAAAGCGTCAATCGTCAGGCCATAAAACGAGTTAGTTGGGCGATGTACAAAATGATGTGTCACTATGAAAACATGCATCAGTGCATGCTCACGCACTGAAATAAACGAATGTTTTATCATTTACTAAATATATTAGACTTGTGTATCTTTTTACAGTCAAACATCGCAAATATAATATTTATACGCTGTTTGTTGTTATAGTGGTGTTGGTGACATGCCCACATATATAGGTCATATAGTGTATACTTTCAAAGCTGGTTAGAGTGCCGTTTTGCTGCTGTTACGACCGTCGATTGTTAAAGACCATTTTAGTTTATATTCCACGTTTTGTCTAACGATTTTTACAGCAGATAGTTTATCTGTATACGTTGGAAAATAATAGTTATGATATATGTGTTGTATTCTTATATTAGGTGTTGTATTACACCCAATTGCGAGATAATGCTATTTTGCGCATGTTTTAGCTGTCACGCATGAGCAAGCACAGGTATTATAGTTTTATGTATATGACAGTTTGCTATAGTCAACATGCATTTTATGGCTTAAAACAAACTATTTTTCCTGGAAATCTGCAGACAGGATAACAAACAGCTGTACAATTCATAAAGTACTAACGCAATTTGGTGTGTTTTGGGCACTTTTAGAACAATTTTCGTACAGATCTAGAGTTATGCACGTTGCTACATGATATCGTAGGAAGCCCAGACAGCCGGTTTAAAGTGAATGAAAGCTCGTAAATCACTTAAATTATGATTTAAAATTAGCTATAGAATTTGTTTTAAAACTATATATGTAACGTTTTAATTTCTAGTCGCCGTGTGATTTAGCTAAATCATCATTGGCGTATGTGATGACGCAGCTAAATCACACTGCGACCAGAAAACGCCACATATATGGTTTTAAAACAAATTTTATAGCTAGTTTGATATTTTAAATCATATTTCAAGTGATTTACGAGCTTTTATTCATTTCAACCGGCTGTCTAGACTTCCTATGACGATACCTTATAGTGTTGGATTTGCGTTTAACCAGCGATTTACGTCATCAAGTAGGTAATAATTCCGTGTTCTAATATAAATCTTAATCCAAGCCCTAATCCAAGCCCTAATCCAAACCCTAATCCTAACCCTAATCCTAACCCTAATCCTAATCTGCATTTTATTTGTCATGTTTTAACTTTGATGGATTGAAGATTAATTTCGCGTACTGAGAACACGGAATTATTACCATCAAGTGTTTTCCGAATAAATTAACATACGCGGAATTTTCCAAGATGGCGGACAAGTGTTTAAATATATCAAACATTTCCAACAATTTTCTCATCAATTAAAGGCAATGGACAACCACAAGTATGAAATTAAGTATTCCGTATGTCAACTTAACAATAAAAATTTTTCTTGCCATTGTCCTTTAATGTATTTTATAGGACGAAGATGAGGGATCACCACTTTTTGAACCAAAAGATGGGAAAGAAAAAGGCAAAAACAGCAACGTTCAAAACACGAGTTGGAAATCAGAAAAAGGTATGAAATATTATATGTGAGTTTATTTCAATTTCATAGAACACAATGTCAGAATGATTTTCAAATATGGGAAAAAAGGTACTGTAATATAATAGTTATTTTATTCGTTTAGAATTGACAAAAAAGTTGTATCAATCTCTTCATATGACTGAAACATGTTAACTATGCGCCATTTTGGATGATCATTACATTTCGTGATAGGGGGATGATAATCCGTGAAAATTTAGTTGAAATAGTTTAAATAACAGCAAAAAGCAAATGTAAACGTGCTTAAGCTCTGATAATTTCTTGTCGATATTAAATGTTGTGTGACCCTTCTTGTGACGTAAAGTGCGTTTTCATCCTTCATTATGGAGGAATCAAGTGGGATATGAAAAACCTGCACGATGCTGTTGTTATACAATTTCCACATTCTATCAAATGAATCAAACTAAATGTTTTGTTAATGTCATTGTCCTTTAGCGTACGAGATTTATTTATTTGACCAGCCTATTAAACGGGAATCTTATTTTTATGTACAACCTAATAATTCGTGACACCGCTAGATAAATATTACTTCTATCTCGACAGATCCTGCTCCGTCATTACTAAGCCAGATGTTGGCGCCAGAGTATATATTTACAGTATTAGTCCTTAGTGGGTACAGCCTACGTCTCTGGTTTTATGTTGGGAATTTAAATTCTTATTTGGAATTTATGTCTGGAAATGACAAAGACACTGGTGAGTAAATAATTTTATTCCTGTTTACTGTTTTCCCTTCATTATTATGGCTACGATCTAAACAAAATATGTGGTTGATAATATTACTTTATTTCACCTTCTCATGCAGTCAGCTACTATACAAATTGGTTTGGTATTTATCAATTTACCGGATTTATCAGCGCTCCATTTGTTGGCTTGCCCATGGACTGGAAACCAAAAAAGAAACAGGACCAGGAAACTGATATTGGTTTCGTAGCAGGCTATGTTCTGACTTCCATCATCGCATTAATACTAAACATCCTCGTGCTTGTCCCTGTTCTACCTGCGCAGGTAATACTTTTACACTGTAGGCAAAATCTACGAATAATATACAACCCCCTCCAATATAACCCTATATAATAACCTTCAATATAACCCCCTCCACCGCCTGCAAGTCAATCAAACCTGCACACGTAAGCGTAACCGAACATAAGCTTATTAGTCCGGTCGCTTAGCGTCAAAAATTGGCAAGATCGTGACAAAGCTGACTGAGTCAGTATTTTCTTTTCCCGTGATTCCTCATGACAATTGAAATGTTTTTGGGGGTGTAATGAAGAAGTTCAAAAGTTTATCACTCCGGGGGAGGGGGGGTGTGAAAAAAGTACTTTTTTGAAATAGGTTGCGAACGTTTGTTCATGTCACACTTAATTATCGTATTTAATAATAATGTGTTTTTTCTCAAAGACATGAACCAATAGGGCATATAAAATTTTCTGTTTGATGTTTTCAAATTAAATATTATTGACTGGCAGAGAAAATTGCCAACCGTTAACGTGCCATCTCATTGAGGTAACACCCCCCTGACTTGAAAATTTTAGGCACCCCTTCTTAAATTCATTAGGATGCATAGTTAATCAATTGTAGAAGGGGTGCCCAAGTTTGTCACCGCTAGTAACGATTTGTACTATAAGCCACCAGACTATATAAACTTATGTTTTGTTCATCAAGCAAAACGTCAAAGAACCGACTTGACACTAGTATGTATCGCCATTTGACTTCTGCTTTTTTTTTGCCATGTTCAGTATGCTACATTTATCATGGAAGTGATATTACGATCATTCAATTATGCAGTTTTTACTGCATTTCTCATCCACAAGTAAGTTTAGAAGTCGTTATATGCGGGCAGTACTAGAGTATAGCTAATGCAATAAAGGTTGTTTTTCCAAAAGCGTTGACTGTAAACTGCATAAGATGACGAGTTGTTGCTTTTTCCCTGAACTCGGCAAAATTATTACTAAATAAAAAGTTATTCATCATCCCTTGCGCGTTCGTGATTTCAGCTTTTGGAATGACAATTAGCTGCATAATCGAGGTGTATAACTCCATAACAGCTTAATCTTATGTTATGACAACAAGACACTTGCTCGAACATTTGCAAAGAATGGCCCACCGATAACGTCGCGATATTGTCTTGCATGCACGTTGTAAAAAATACAGGCGCACCAGAATAGACGTACAATTCTCGTTGAAAATACGTGCAACAGAAAATCCCAATAAACAGCCTCGTTTGGAAAATCGTGCGACAGTATTGTCTCAGCAAATTTGGCCCGCTATGGACAGTTTCATGACTACGATACATGTATTTAAACCTTTTTGCTTTGTATAAAGCATATAATATAAACGTTAGAAGAAGGTGGAAATAGTTTTCAACATAATTCTAAAAGTTCTTTTAAAATGAGAATGGCTTGAAGCAATATTATTTACAAACCCTGATCCCTACCCTAAACCAATACATTCGGCTCAATACTTCAATTGCGTGGATATATCTTTATAGGTTTTCTGTGTTTCCTACACTCATTCGTTTAATTATCGCATATTAATTATATTATTTTTAACAAATTATTCAGTAATTCCATTGCTATTGCTCTACGTTGCCAAGATTAATAGAAATTGTATTACACTTAGTTAACTTAACTGTTTTTTGAATATGAAACTAGTTACACGTGATGGCATGGGATAAGGTGTGCCATGATTTTATGCCAACTTACGCGGCAAGATACAGCAGAGTAAAGCGAAGTACTAGTTAAGCGATTTAAGTAAAATGTTATCAATTTATCATTGCAAAATAGGCGAGTTAAATTTAGGCAAGTTTGCTTAAGAGTATAGGCAAGTTATTGTCCCAGAGTTATAATCTCATAATCCCACCATTGCCCCAGAGACATAATGTACCAGAAGCATGAATTGATGATTGTTCAATTGTCCGTAACGAAAAAGATGGCGGACGTTCATTTTACCAGAATGCATTGCGGTCAGAAATCGTTTAATATAAAAAGCCAAATTGACGTCTGTTGAAGGACAAGCATATGAAAGAATGTTCTTTTTTTGGTTTTCTTGGGAAAAAAGTGACCCTTTAAGCTAGCGATGTGTTATATACCTGCAAATATGTAAGAACTCAAGGGAGAGGGGATTGGAACAAAGAGCAGGACAAAGAAATCTTGAAAATATCGTATGACATGCTATAATTATGCTGTCAATGCTAACCGCTCCCTTCACAGTGATGATCTTTTTTAAGGAAATTTCCACTGTCTGAAAAAGTCACTGGCAACGGGATTTCCTCTTTAAATAGGTTTATCTCACCTTAGCCCATCTATCTTGCCAAGGTTAGCAGCATTTTTTTCCCTTAGTGTGCCTTATCCCGTCCTAACTGTCATTAGTCCGAGTCCCCAAGTAGGCTTGGCGCATATATTTAAACGGTGAACGACAATTTTTGAAAGCGTGAACACGTCGCACTATTATTCTTAAAGATCAACTGGATTACTCTAATGCTATCGTATAGAATTGGAAAGCTCGTACTTTTTTGTAAAATTTGCCTAAAATTAGCAACAACAGAAGGTAAAAATCAATGACTATTGCTTCTTTGACCCACTTAGGTTTCCGTTAGTACATTTTGGAAAACTGTATGGTGTTGGTCATCTAATTTCGTCAATAATTGGCTGTTTACAGTACGGATTATTCACAGTTGTTGAGGATGATCTAGACAAAGATCCATTTTGGGTAAGTTTCAGCAAATCTGTCCAGTGAATACAATGATGATAATATCGATTATAATAAGAAAATATAATTTATGCGCTTCGCAGATGGTAGCACATCTGCAGTGGCTATGATAAGCATTTCATCACTATCCAGTATAATGGTGTGCAGTACTTCAGTATAATTGTGTCCAATATAATCCAACACAAATTTACTGCCGTAAAACTGTTTACTCGTGTGTGAACAACTACCAGTAAAATTTCCGGTGCAATTTGAAAAACATGCACTTGTCTTTCAAACTCGTGGGTTTTAAATATAATAATCTCTGAAAAACTCTTATTTTCGAACATGCAGGGTTGTTATGTAAGCGCATGCTTTAAATGTTTGTGTTCGAGAAGAAGCATATACATGAAGACATTGGCCGGCAGAACACGAAAAAAACAAATATTTCCCTTCCCAAATTAAGGCCTACGGCACGGCCCGTGCTTGGTGGACCATTTTTCCAAAATAAATCATTTTTGTATATATTCTAAATCATTTTTTTAAATATATAATTATACGAACATGGTTTTTCTCTCTTTTTTCTATGTTAATTAGGTAAATGTGAGTCTTTTGGTTATGTGCTTGCTCCTCAATATTCAACCAGTATTTTTGTGGATTAAAGAGAAAAGACAGAATCAAGAAAGGCTGCGCGTGGAATTAATACAAGGATAAAACTTGTCAATGTAATAGATAGTTTTATTAGTTTTCAACAAAAGTGCAAGATTCCATCGGCCTTTTCATATTTTTTCCAAACTTCATTTTCGTCGAGTATAAGTGCAAGTTGAATATTTGAAAAATATTTGAAACAGAGGGGTGGACATCTTATTTCTTGTTTATTTCATTAAAGTACATTAAAAACGGCAAGGTTGACGGTTGGCTTGCTTTCTTCGCTTTATTTTTTTCGCTCGCGTACTCATTATTATTCTTTTTGTTTGCCATGACACACATAACAAATTCTGCACTTGTGTGCGATTCGTTCTGCTGGCTATGTAGCTACATGAATACTAGTGCACTTGTGATCGACGGATTTTTCACAAGTGTAGAGAATTGGTAGTGTATAAAAACTGATACGATGAATTAGGGTGCTGCAATGGCCTTCCCCACTCAAACGAAATTTGTCTGGTATTTCAAGCCAATTTGATGTGCGCTGTCTGTTTTTCAGTATTCGCTATACAATAATAATAATCAAGCAAAATGCTTCTGGACCAATTAGCGTTTGCGTACTACTGAGTATTCCTAAAGCATGCCTAATTGCAGGTTAGTAGTCGACGTGGAGAAACGAACTTTTTTGGTGATTCCAATGAATTATGATACCTGTAGGTCAGGTCTGACATTTAATGCTAAGCAATGCCACAAATAGCTGCAAATGCCAGATTTAATCAGGCTTCCCATCAAGGTTGTCTAATGTCTTTAACAATACTTAGCAATATTCCTAAATTGCATTGATTATTAGACTTCGTCTCGGTGAATATTCGCCATAATCACTCAGCCTGAGGCGAATAATTGTTTTAGCATGATTTTTTAGCAAAACATGTAAAAAATGCACTTTTTTATTAATGTAGTTTAATTACTTTGGAAAATTCACAAGTAAAATTAACGTTTATTTTAATTTTTAAATAGTGTAAAAAGCATTTAATAAGTACGTTATTTGCCGACGATCTATTACCTTATTAGATAGTTTAACATCAAACTTTGTTTATATTCTTTGACTTTGCATTAATGCAATTATAAAAGACTTTCACTGGCGGCCATTTTGAACTAAATGCCAACTAGTAGCCTAAATAATGCCTCGTAAATGTTTATTATACTAATCGTAAATTATTGTACAGGTGTATGTACCACAAAATACCACACAATTTTCTATCATTCATATTTAATGTCACTAGTATATATCATGGACTATTATTGGCTTTTTGGAAAGGTTTTCTCTGTAGTTTTTCTTCCTGTGGGGTGTTGCGGTTAGATTTAGCATATTCTAGTATTTTTGACGCCTGACATTATTTTGATAAAATCCTAATGTACCACAGAATACCAGTGTGGCAATAAATAAGTAACGGTTTATCAAATGGAACCAGGATTTGGTCTTTGATGCTGTATGGTAATACTGTACAGATATTGCTATCTAATTTAGTGGAAGGTCAATACTAAAGTCACTACATAATACCCATGGTATATACTAAAATATATCAGGTTTATCAATAATGTTGAAAGATCATGTTCTTTTATGGCAAATTTGATTGCTCCCTGTTACTGTTCAATGGCAGGAATGTTTTATCGCTCAGTACAAATGTCTATGAACATAATTTATGTTGGTTTGCAAACTTATTTTCAAACGTCCTGATTTTACGAGCATTTAGCAAAAAAGAGGTATAAAAAACAACGAATTATATTTAAACTTTATCCTCGTTACTTTTAAGAATTTTTATTAAAATATTCATTTTTCTTATTTATGTGTCAATTAACACCAAAATTAATATATATTTACGAGAATAAAGTATTTTGCACATTTCTTCCAAATTTTATACAGAAAATAAATACGACTGGTATTCTGTGGTACCGAAGTATTTTGTACCTGTAAATGCAACATTAACGCTGTTAAACGTACAGATATTGTGCTTCTCAATAAGCGGAATATACAACGTGTCCCAAAAAATGCGGACTTCTGCATTCAAGTTTAAATCTTGAAAAGAATATTAAACAATGAAACTAGTGTTTATTCTTGTTTAAAAATGTATTCATACAGCCTTCTTTGCATAGGTTATCTATGAAATTTGAGCGATTCTTTTTTGGCACCAATTTATGCCTCTTTTTTAGAGCATCTCAAAATGACTACTTGCGCTAAAATTGTTCCTGTGGTCTTATTACGTGCTTCAAGTAGACACGGAATACCTTGTTCGAAAGGCAAATTAACAAGCCGAAAAATAAAAAAATAGTCACTTTATATGATCAGGTTTTCATTCAGCAATGAATCTTAAAAGTTGGACTCCGTTTTTTTTGGACACTCTGTATTTATACTTGCATTTCAATTATCGTTGCTTTGCATTTATGATATGTATATGTCACAGTTAATAGCAGATGACTGTGCAAACAACGTACAAGCCAAAATACTTTTTTATTAACCTCTACACCAATTTAAAAAAACATTTGAATTTTTAGGTCAGTTTATAATAATTTCAATGTATAATTGTCTTTGTTCCAGAAATAAAATGAACTTAAAATAATTTGTGTGCAGTTTATTACAACCGATGTCACAATTTATATATATATATATATATATATATATATATATATATATATATATATATATATATATATATATATTTATATATATATATATATATATATATATATATATATATATATATATATATATATATATATATATATATATATATATATATATATATATATATATATATATATATATAAATACCCAATGTATTGTTGGTTGTTATAAACACAAGTATAAATTATAAGAAAATAAGTCGACAATAAGAACATTATATTGAAAGTATAACCACTCTTGATTTTAGTTCATTCATGATATATTTGATATTTTACACACAAACGTTTTCGCTAACTATAGCTCTTCAGGTGTGATTAATATGAGTGGTTGTATTCCTTATGTTAGGGTTCTATTGACGTAAATCTACTGTTATGATAATGAGGTTCAATGCATTGATGAACACATTAACGAATGTTTATTAGCTATTTACAAAGGAGAAAAAAGTTGTGTGCTAAGTGTTCAGATCAGGTTTCAAAATGGAAATAATTTCTTTTTCTTTAGATTCTCTTGATAATCTAGTATTGTTGTAGCAATTGTATATGGGGCAAATCTATATATATATATATATATCTATATATATATATATATATATATATATAGTATCTATATATATCTATATATATATATATATCTATATATATATATATATTATATAGTAGACAGTAAGATACTAAAAATACACAGTAAGATATTTTCCATATATTCACTAGTGAAGATATCGATCCCGCGATCATTTTCAATTAATCCGCATCGTGTTTACACGTCGTCATTTTCAAGTCAATTTCCACTTTTGAGTCAAAATTAAAAATGGCGAGATTTGTCGCTGTGACAGATAAAGATATCGATTCGTTTAGTGAGGAACAAGAAAATGAAAATACAAAAAGAACAACATTTTACGATATCAAGGTTTTCTTGGAGTTTCTCCACAGCGAAAGTGAGGCAAGGAATATTCATGAAATACCGCCGAAAGAGTTAAATAACTTTGCAAAAAAATTTGCCTCGAGCGTACGAAAAAGAAACGGCGAAGAGTACGAAGCAATCCGAGCATTTTTACAAAGCATCGACTGCCACCTTTGCAAAAATGGTTACCCACTATCACTACTAAATGACAGAGAGTTTCAGGATATTCTAAAGAAGAAGCAAAAACAGCTGAAGTCGATTGGAAAAGGCAAAAAAAAAACAAACAGTGAAGACCCACAGACAGACGAAAAATAGAACAGTACTAATTGTACTGCGATGGAGTTTTGGGAAATAAAACACTACGAGGTCTTTTATACACTGTCTGGCTTAATACTGCATATTTTTTTGGAATGAGACCGGGAAAGGAACAAAGGGACCTTTGTTGGGGAGACTTAGAACTAAAAGTCGATGTAGAAGGTGTTCGTTACGTTGAGTTTTCTACTGAACGACAAACGAAAACACGAACGAGCGAAAACCCGAGAAATATCAGAGAAACAAGGCCAAATATGTTTAAAAATCTGGACAATATTGAACGCTGCCCAGTTACTGCTTTTCTGTGCTACAAAGACAAAAGACCAGCTGAAATGCTGAACGTCAACTCGCCGTTTTATCTCGCAATATAAATACGGAATCACCTACAGCCGGATAATGTTGGTATAAAAACGTTCCTTTCGGTGTAAACTCGTTGAGATTGATGATAAAAAATATGGTGGGTGCAAGCTCTCAAATGCGATCAACGAAACGAAAACTTGTGAACCACAGCACGAGAAAACATCTTGTTCAAAAGCAGGTGGATAGTAACGTTCCTCCGACTGAAATTGCTCAGATTACTGGCTATAAAAATATTAATTCGATCAACAGCTACTCAGCACTTTCCAACAAGAGACAGCAACAAATTTCAGCTATTTTGTGTACTGGTCCCGCTTCACAAGAAAACGCTTCTCAGATAATGGAAATTGATGAAGTTTGTACGACAACCTCAAAGCAGTACAGCCAGCATCGCATGTAACAATTTGCTTGTTTATAACAACTGTCAAATAGGAACTTTAAAACCAGTAACAGTTGATGATTTTGCTTATACTATGTTTCGATAATATATTAACGAGGCAATAACATGGTTAATTGCGCGCAATGGCCGAGGGTCGAAATGTGTAAATCCATGCGCGACAATTACACAACGACACGTTTCGACAAATTCCGATTAATTCCGAAAGTGATACCGCTGGCCCAAGACAGGACAAATCTCGACCATCGTATGCTATTTTTGAATTCTCGTTCATAGTATACATTACTCGAGCGTTGGATACGCTATTCTCGGCTATCTTTTACACTTCTCGGCTATCTTTTACACTTCTCGACTATCGTTTACACTTTTTGACTATCGCTTACATTTCTCGATATACTTTTGTCCAGTCTGGCTTGCCATACAAATGATACGATATTTCTTATTGCACTTACTGTTCCGCCATTACTCTTGCTGGGGAATGTATACTAGCTAGGGCCTTTTTCAAGAGATTGGATTAAATATATAAGTAATCTGCAGTGCAAATCAAAAGGTTTCCGAATTATGTCCAGACTATAATTTTACAGTGCTTATAATTGTAGTGCTGGAACAGTTCATTAGTACAAGCATGGTCGCGCGCTCTTGTCTGGTCATTTTCTAGCACCATTAAGGACTATAAGATCTGAAATTGTTGCTATAAATAATATGGATCAATATATGTATTCATGTATAACCTGGCACAGAGGCTCTATATATCGCGTTGACGAACGATCTCATTACTGGGTTGGATGATTTTGCTGCATGTGGCCAACTGCAAATATACTTTAGTCGAGGTTTCATGCCACAACACTTTATCAATACACAGACGCGTCAGTTTCTTTCCTGTTGCTTACCCTCAGAGTTCAGACCTCCATTCAAATCCATGTCAGAAATCTGCTCCAAAATGTGCTGACCATGTATAAGTGATAAATATCCTGTAAAATGTGGGTTTCGATTAACATTCTAAAATATTGACTTTGTTTTCAAGCACAGCAGATTTTAGATCCGTGGGAATTCAAAATAGTGTTTACTCGTATTCCCGTGTGACAACTGCATGCTTATATTAACCCCGGTAGTTTGCATTTATTACAGAAAAGAGTCGTTTGCAAATTAAAATAACTTTACGCACAGGAATTTTAATCACCGTTTTGTAGTTAAAAAGTGATTAAGTACAAATTACGTAGTTTGTCTCCAGTGATTTCGGACTTTATTAATTCAGCAGTTAAACATGCCCCCACCCCTCATATTTTTATACAACTGGCTGGCCAGAATAATGGCGGAACAGCCACTTCAGCGCTTCATCACGCGGCCAGGAAAGAGGCAATTGACTGGCCAGAACCTGCATAATGAACATTTGCAATGCGTCATGCGCGGCTACACAAACTTCAAATGTTCGAATGGTCCTTCTGTTTATTTTCTATTCTGCGCACTATCCCATCAGTTGTTGGTTTAGTGCTGGTTGGTTGTACAAGGAGAAGGAGCATGCAGTCACGGAAAGCATTATGAGACAAAATACATAAACGTCGATCTATCCCATCAGTTGTTGGTTTAGTGCTGGTAGGTTGTACAAAAAGAAGAAGCATGCAGTCACGGAAAGCATTATGAGACAGGATACATAAACGTCGATCTTGCTTGCAGATAACATTTTAATAAGGTAACTGCGACCTCGTGAAATGTAATTTTGTTAGCTTAACACTGACACTGCTCATGCAAGCAAGGTGATGTAATCATAAATCTATACCTAATTACGATAGTTGAAAGCTATTTTTGAGATCCAGGTCAGCCATGTTGGTGGTGAAGCGCAAAAGAATATTTTATTAGTTCAAAACCAATAAAATAATTATTGAATACGGCTCTCGCAGGATATGAGGAATTATTAAGGCCTCGGTTTGTGTTATCTGTGATAACACAAGCCTCTGCCTTAATAATTCCTCATATCCTGCTTGACCTCATTCAATAATTGTTTAATATTTTTAACAAATTCTTTATTGACTTGAAAGGAGTAAAATCATACGAGTTTTTTACGAGACCTTGTACATATGTATCAAACTAAAGAGAAACTTAATCATATATACTGTAGGTACAATTTTCAAGAATTGATGGTGAACAGTCCGTTGTGTAAGCGAACGCTTTGTTGACATTTTGAACCTTAAGATTTGCAATATCTGATAATATAGCAACTTAATGCCTAACTCTGCTTTGCTTTGCTGTGTTATTGGGAAATAGCAACAAAAGTTTATTTCGTCTCATTTAAAAGAGATGCAAAATCAATATATAGATGTTTTTCCTGAATTTTTATATCTATTTTACTTCGAGAGATATTCTCACCTAAATCAACGAACTGTCCGCCATCTTGGATTAATAATTTTATTTTTATCCTCATTAACTACGCTTTCGAGACGTCACAACAGGCATAAGCCATTTAAAGCTACTCGTGAATGCCACAAACAATCAAATATTGCTTATAACCTCTTTAGTCAGTATGGGCACATTGGCATCATTGTTTTATAAGAAAATAAAATTGCGTGACTCCCGTTGTGACGTACCATGCATATCCTCTCGCTTTAAAAAAAAAACGGTTGAGTTTTTATCATGCGCATGGCTTTTATACAATTTAATTAATTAACAAATGAATTTTGTTTTTGCGTGGGTCTGTACTGTACTAGATCACAGATGAAGTCATAGCGTGCGAAGAACAAAGAAGTACGGCACGAGACGAAGTCGAGCGCTGTGACTTTTTGCTTTTTGCAGGCAGTGACGTCTGCTGTAATCTATGACAGTACAGAAGCACAAAAATGAAATCTATTTGTTTTATACAATAAAAAAACTTAACTAAGCGAGAAAAACCTCGCGAAAACATTTTGCTTAGGTACATCACGCCTACGGATGACGTGTCTACTATAATAACACTCCGCCCTCAACCAATAAAAATGCAGAATGAAATCTGATTATCGTATAACATTTAGTAACGTTAACTAGATTAAGAGTTCTTGTGTTAAATTTGCTGTAAATGGGCGCTAATTCCAAAAGAATGTGACAATACTCAAATCTTATACAGAAGAAAACTGCTTTGAATTGGAGAAACAAAGTCATTGCTGAATGCATTTGTATATAGAAAAACTTGTCCTATTTAGAATTAATACGATATGCTGGATGCTGATAAATCACAGACATACCCAAAAATTAGAACATTACATACATATTTAGTTGAAAATGACGAGACTTGATACCTGTATCCACAAGCATACAGCGGACCAAAGAATAAATAAAATTTATCCTGTTTTACTTTTAAGGAAAAAGCGAATATCCAAGCTGACGTTTTCAAATGGCTTCACTAGAGTTTGTTTACAAGCATCGGTTTTTGGTCCTGTTGTGGAGTTTATTGGAAATCTTGCTATTTTCAGCCATAGTATACGGCTGGGCTGCACTGTGTGTAGTTCTAAAGGAAGAGGACTTCTTTGTTGAATTATGCGAACCTACGAATGAAGGAAATTCCACTTTTGTTTCTGAGAAGTGCGACAAGTTCATTACTGAACGATTGAACTTGGTATTTCTCACTGGAGTTATTTCTTTTAATGCAACTGGAATCGTTTCCGGAGCTTTTTTGGACCGTTTTGGACCGAGAAAAACGCGACTGCTTTCGAGGTAATTTGGAATGAATCCGCAAGCAATATTGCATGTGCAATATACACAAAAACTTTGTTGTTTTGCATGGTAATGAAAAATTATATAAGTTTGGTGATGTGGAGACACCACGTAATTTATTTAGTATTTGAATGAAAATTTTATGTTTAAAGATTTCATTTTATTTGACAATTCATTTACACATATACTTGTTTTTGTAGCATCCTTTTTGGGTTGACGTTCATTTTTCTAGTTCTCGCTGATAAAGGTAATTGACATTTTTGTTAAAGTGCATATGAAAGAATTTTGATTTTTTCACTAAAAATCGGCCGTGGCGAGACGATTCGAATGACATGTTGCATTTCCCAATCCGAAAAATATTTTCGCAGATATTTGACTTTAAACCCGCCAATTTTCAAAAGTGGCCGGGAAAAATAAGACTGAGTCCGAATAAAGCTCGTGACGTCAAATCGGGAACGGAAGTAATTTTGCAAGTATCAATTTGCTATAAATCAATATTGTTTGGCGCAGCATATCAGCACAAATATGAGTGTAAAATACCTTCGCTTTGCGTTGTTTTTGGGTGTTCTAACACGCCGGATCCAAAAAGCGGTATAATTCTTCATAAGACTCTTTGTGATGGGAATTCCAGACCAGAGGCGATAAAGCGAGTCAAGCGCTGGGTAGATTTCGTTAAGCGCAAACACGCTAAATTGGAGCCTTCCAGTTCAAGCTGGATATACTCGAAGCATCTGGAGGCTGGACGCATTTGTTCGCCAAGTAAATTTGCCGGGGCAAACTTACATTCCGTGGCTAAAAAAAGATGAGATCGATGTTTCATCGTTCCCAACATTGTTCGCTGCAAGCGAAGGCGGCCAAGAGATGACGAAGAGAACAGCTAGAACACTTCAACGCAAGGTGAGATTGCTGAGGCAAACGATTTATAAAGCAAAATTGCAAATATGATGATGATATATCGCAAGTAGTTCTAACTTATGTTACCATTAAAAAAATTTTTAGATTGCGAAGGGAGAACATACTGCAGTAAAAGAGCCTCAACCCTCTACATCAATAGAGTTCGAGGAAACTGGTGTTGTAATGGACGAAACTACAGCATCAGAAACCATTGTTTCGGTAATTTAACACTGTTAACACTTTAAGTTAATTCTTTCACTTGCAATAATTTTTGCATACCGCAAATCGGTTTGCTACAAACTTAGCTTTATTGACCTTGTTGTTAACTAGACATTGTAAAAACGGTTTACACTACATGTACGAGTAGAGTGTCCACAGTTTAACAATTGTTTTTGTTTGAACCCGAAGGAACTAAATGAAGGGATATAACGTGAGAAATTTACCCAAACAATGGCTACATACGTGCGTGACGAATGTGTCATATTACGAAAAGAAAACAAGCTTCTTCGCCATGAACTGTTGACGAATAACAAAAGTTGACCCACGAGAAGAAAATCTCTGCCGAATTACGTTCTAGTAAGTGTTTTCAGTTATATATACTTAGATCTAGTAGGAGGCACGCTCATAAGGTTTTATTCCTGGTTTGCAGTCAATCTCTAGGAAAGCGCAGACAATGTCGGCCATCCACGCCAGCCACATCCGACAATAGTACTAATAGTCCGGGAGGCAGAGGGAATTTTACTTACTTTCTCGAGGGACTAATTCTATTGTTGATAATATTGTAGTTTAGATGTCCCTTAATATGAATTCGAATGTTGTTTCGGCAGATTTTTCTTGAGTAATGTGTTAAACATGGTTTTCTGCTTGACTTGAAAACATTCGAAAAGGCGCCATTTTGTTTCTAATTTTAGTACAAGAAACGAGCCCACGACATTTTGGATCAGCGGGCCACACGTTAACTTCATGTATGAACATTAATACGCAAAATATTCATGCTTTCGCATGGGTAGTCACAGCGTTAATGCTCAAAACATTTGATATAATTTATAGTTATTCTGATTCGTGAAATATATATAATTCACTTCTCTTTTTGTTGCATGTTTTAAAAAATTTAAAATTTTTTGAATGACTCAAACAACTGTGAGACGCAAATATCCAGGCAAATGAATCATCGTTACACAGTCATGCCTATGCTCATACGTGACCGGTCCAAGGGTGCCCACCAGCTGCTGCAATTAAAATATGGCATGCTCAATATATTATCATCACCTAAAATGATGTATTCTTTTTGATAACCCCTCCCCCTTGTTACAGATTTATTTTGGTTTTACTGGAAGCAAGAAATCAAGTAGCGGTGGAGGTCATCTGCTGTTTGTTTAATTTTAATGAACGTTCTTCAGTTTCTTTAAGTATTCTTGTTTTAACTTATTTCAGTGCAAAGTATAAATGATTTTCCATTACCACCTTTTTTCCCTCTGCATGAAAATTAGTGAACCGTTTTTGAATCGGCCCTCCCCCTATAATTAAAGAAGATAATAACATGAAGAGTTCCTTCCTTGTCCGCCGTGGTCATATCCAAACAACATTATTCAATTAACATTACTTCCCTTATTTTAACCGTGGTGCTGTCGAAAGAAAATTTACCAAACGAACAGGTTCCCTGAGTGGTCTGGTGCGTAGCAATCGAACTGTAGGTAGTTATATCATGGACTGTCCATTAAGGGAAATAACACCACCGTAAAGCATGTACATTTTACCAGCATTCATTGCGGACATTGAGCAAAAACGACTGAAAAAAATGCCAAGGAAAATATCCCAGGATATAAAACTTTAACAACACAGAGAAAATAACCTCCTCTCTTGTGCTTGTCCTTCAACAGACGTTCAATGTGCTTTGTGAAATGACATAGGCGTACGGGATCTCTGTCAACTGGGAGGGGGCTATAATTTCTTTCCCAAATTCCTCCATGGCCAGTGTCTAAGCGTCCAAATTCTCCGAAATTTGGAAATAAATTCCCCGAAAAACTGGCAGTTTCCAATTATTTTTTTTTTGAGGGAGGGGCTGCAGCCCTCCCAGCCACCCTGGCTCGTACGCCTACATGAAATGATTTCCGACCGCAATGCATTCTGAAAATGTACATCCGCCAACTTAATTGAAAAATGCTCGGCTTCACCTCGTATTTCAACCTGTCTCGGAGGAAGTCCTTCTACTTGTGTTTGAACTATTACAAGTATTAAAGTTCTTTATAAGCATCACCACGGCAGAAAAAAAGGAAGAATAATCATCTTCAGACGTCACCACAGATGAAAGGAAGACGCTGATATAATTTTCTTCTCTATACATCATCAGGCAGGAACTTGAAAGGTGAACTTTAGACATCGCCACATTAGGAAATGTAAGGAACTTTTCATTTAGGTTACGGTAGCAGAAGGGAGGAACTGATCAGCATATAATTTTCTAGTTGATACATCACCACGCCAGAAGGGGGGAGGGACTGTTCATAGACTTTCACAGTGAGTGAGGATAAAAAAATTGAGGATACCATATTTTAATTGCACCAGGCGGTGCCCCCCCCCCACCTCGCCTTATGACCGGTCACATATGAGCATAGGCATGGCAGTGTCACAATGGTTCGTCTGGCTACTTGCGCTTCACAGTTGTTTGAGTCATTCAAAAAATTTTTAATTTTTTAAAACAGCAAAAAGATAAATGAATTACATGTATTTCATGAATCAGAATAACTATAAATTATATCAAATGTTTTGAGCATTAACGCTATGACTACCCATGCGAAAGCATGAATATTTTGCGTATTAATGTTCATACATGAAGTTAACATGTGGCCCGCTGATCCAAAATGTCGTGGGCTCGTTTCTTGTACTAAAATTAGAAACAAAATGGCGCCTTTTCGAATGTTTTGAAGTCAAGCAGAAAACCATGTTTAACACATTACTCAAGAAAAATCTGCCGAAACAACATTCTAATTCGTATTTAGGGACATCTGAACTACTATATTATCAACAATAGAATTAGTCCCTCGAGAAAGTAAGTGTGCATACATTTTTGACCCTCTGCCTCCCTGACTATAATAACATATTCTTTATTCTGTGTTATACCTCCAACATGGCTGCTATGACATTATATACAAACCAGCAATAGAATTTGTTTGGTGCAATGAATGTTTCTGTATGTCGGTTTGATAAAAGAATAATTGTATTTTGCCATTGTTAGTGACAGATTTCGTTTAAAACAGCTTGAAAGTCACCAGGGCTAAGTTATCACATTTTTGTTCTTCCCACATTATGAATTCATACTGTTCATCTATAACTGAACAGACAAAGCAAAATCTTATCTATTTATTTATTTATTTTATACCAAGAAAACAGCATTAAACATTTTGAAATACAGTTTTGTGTGGTGCAATTCTGTGTCTGTCTCTTGAGATCATGTCTCTTGACCCATATAAAAACACATAAATTCCTAACATTATATAATTTTTTTATAGTGTCTGAAAATTGTTGAGAAACCAGAAGGGACATGAAATTGTCCTGGATTGCCCAAGGAATAAGCAGAGTGGCAAATGACTATATGATATTGTAGATATTGTATATTTAATTCTGTAGTTTTATTTTATTAACAAATAGATATTTAATACAACAAATGTGATGGAAATAGATAGAAAAAGTGTATGTACAAGATAATTTATTAACCTGTGTTTATTGTACTGTTCACCAAGTGACCTTTAGCAGTTTTGTGTTGTCATTGCCTCATTGCACTCGACTTGTGCACAATAGATTTAATGCACTAAACAATATTTGGCTCAACCTCAGGGAGGGGAAGCAAACATTGACTATGCTATTAAAACAGTTGAACAAAGGCCATTTGGGGCTAAGTGCAGAAATAGTATGTTGTATTTGTAAAACAGATTATTATTCTGAGTCAATATCCTCATCAAAACCTGTAAATACATCTGAATTTTCTCTAAATTTTGTTTGAGTTGATTGGTATACACATGCTGTAGACAAGTTGAGAAAACTCCAGTCTCTATATGATCTTGCCTGCTAGAAACTAAAAAAAGATTAGAAATAGTAAGTATACAAAAAACAAAATAAAGGCAAATAAATTAGATAGCATCTGTGAAGAATGCTGTGGTATCTGGTGGTATATTTTTCATGGTTAAGCAAAAAATATTGGAAACAAAATTATGTACAGTAATTTGAGCAATAACATGAAGAAAAGCAAATTGCAAACAACCATTGCATGCATTTTTAATCTGCGGTCTATCTATGTATCTGCGAGCGTATCGTTAGCTGTATTAGGGCTATAATTTATGTAGTCAATTTCTTAAAGTGAGTATAGCGTGTTTGTGTAAAACATGTCAATTACTTTTAATTGCAAAAAAAGCTCAGCCTAATACTTACGTCTCTTCTGAACCATTCGGCGAAATGTTGGGCGAGGTATTGTTCGATATTTACTTGCGGCCATCCGGAGTGACCATTTCTCTAAACAGGTAATCCTAAATCCTGAATGATGCGCTACGCATCACTGGCTTCCCTGTATGATCCAAGAAATTGAAGCTGCCGCAGCTACACTGTCTTCCGATGCCTTCACCTTTGCCTCGTACGATGGCGAAGTGGAACCTACATGGCTACATCAAATTGCTCGACTTCAAGTTCGTATTCATCAACATAATCCGGCTCTGATTCATTAGATGAAAACGTTTAATCGGAGTATACCTTAGAACTACTCGTATTAGTATAACTTTCGTATAATAAAACAAATTTTCTCAAATTTTAATTTAATTGATTGCGCTGTTTATACAAAACACTAAAGAACAGTTAGGAGGTCAAATTACTTCCGTTCCCGATTTGACGTCACAAACCTTAATTCGTACCCAGCTTCTTTTCTCCCGGCCTGATTTGAAAAAACCTATTTTTTAGCGTGTTCGAAGCTAAATATCTCTGGAAGTATTTTTCCTATCAAATAATGATATACATCATTCGAATCGTCTCGTCATGGCCGATTTTTTAGGGAACAAATAAAAATTCTTTCATATGCACTTTAATTCTAACAAAGCACGCACGATTATTGCACAAACTTGCTAGTACTATATTGTCAATGAATTTTAAAGAGAAATACATGATTAACCGGGCGCATTTGTTTTCGTTTGGTAGTTCGTTCCACAATAGGGAACGACGTTTTGAAAGCTAAGAAAACGGCTGTCTCCGATCAACAAAGTATACCAGGGCTAGTAGGTTCTATGAAAAAGCCAAACCACTATTAGCGGAATCATGAAAACAAAGAAAACAAAAGTAAAATACAAAAAACCAAGAGCATCGTTACAATGCATGTGACATGAAGTTCTTCATTGAGCCATGTTGGAGAACTTTAAAACTGTAATCGAAGTTACTTTAATACTTTTGTGTTACAGATATTTCGGTTTCATATTTATTTAGTTTTGAAAAGTTATTACGCCACACCTTGCGTAATGAGTTGCTGAATAAACAAATTTTTTGAAATTTTGGCGTGATGATATATTATATATAGGCGAAAAACATAATCATACCATCTATTTTCGAAAGGGTCTCTATTATCATAGTACATTCATAGCGTTGCAGCGTAAAAGTATTACAGAGATTGTTGTATTATACAGTTTTACAGTTCTTTTCCATATTGCAATAAAAACTCTCGTTTCATATCCACTTGAATTAATATGCACTAACATTTGCTCGCTTATTCGGGCGCTGCCAAACCTGACGTGATCAGAGGCACACATTGGCATTGCGGTTGATCATGCCTCTTTGTAAGCATAGTTCAAAATTCAATAAGGATTAAACGGCAATATTTCTGTGATGCTTTCAGGAATGTTCGTGAAATTAACAACAGTGCTAGACAACATAACAAAATACCACAATAATGTTCAACTTTGAAACAAATCTTTATGAAGAACGATTCTATGTAAATTTTCGTTGAAATAACATTTTTTCTGAGACACACTGTAGATTTGTTTTCCAACGTTAGTATTGAAAGCATAGTCTGCATTTATCTCTTACAGACCGGCCTGACTGGATATTTCCTGGAATATTCACGCTTTCAGCGGCGGGCATTACCCTTCTCCTACCTGTTTTTCAGGTAATGTTTAATTATTCTGACAGGCCGCTGGGCGTAATGATTAAGTATTTAGCAACTTTACATATTTTGACAGTACTACGGGTCATATATTTTCGCTTCAACTTGTAATATCTAACATTAATGGTATGCATTTGCAATGTATCTTTTCTAGGTGGCAAATATGTTTGAAGGATCGAAGTCTGTCGTAATAAGCTTATTTAACGGAGCCGTGGACTCTTCGTCCGTTGTGCTCCTTTTCTGCAAGGTATCAGCCGCTTATGTAGAAATGAATGAATGCACACAGGATGTAATCCCTCATTCACCTGTAACTAACTTCCAGTTTATATCAAAGAATTTATTTAATATTCGCATCGAGTAAAAAACCCGACCTTAGAAATACTTTCCGTTTGAGAGATTTATTTTCTAATCCATGCACTATTCACTAAATAACTGGTGTTTTTTTTCCATATTAGATAAAATGCGTTTGAGAAACTTAAAACTTTCATATCCAGGTGGTTTTGTGGAAAACTGTAGCTATTGTTAAAAACTTGATGGCTGTCGAATGAGTGCAAACTTTATTGGGTGGTGCGTTGCTGCAGAATTTGCTGCAGAATATGCTGCGGTTCAAAGTACCCCGCAAACTACCATAAATTGAACAACATCAGCTTTGTGCATGCTTAATTTTACGTTTACCTAATTTGCATACAAATCCTAAAGATATGGAATATAGCAATGGGAACTTTTCTGATGAAAACGATCCTTATAATACGAACAATATAAGTTCGCACGATGTCTTGGACGGCTTAAACTCAAAGCAAATTTCTTCAGAAAGGTGGTTTTTTATGCACACTGCATAAATCCATGCTAAGTCAGATGAGCTTCGAGTAGTAAATAAGATTCTGATACAAAAAAAAAAAACAGAAAATTTTTTGGGGAATAAACACTTATACGCAAATAACTTATTTCCCTGTAATGGACACCCGAAATTTTATCTATACCATTTTAAAACGATTTAATGCGAAAGTGTGACTACAATAAGCTAAATTTGTTCTCTTTATTCTCATTTTACATTTCAGTTGGTGCACGATGCTGGGGTTTCATTGCATCTAATAGTCATTGCCTATTTTATCTTTGCCATTACCTCAATCTTAATGCTTACGTTTATTTTACCTCCACATTCCATAACTTTGGAACGCCTTCAAGACATTCCTCAGTACCACAACACCAATGTAAGTACTTGACATTAATTTTAAATTTTGATATCATGTACCTTATTACCGGAAATTATACGATGCACTTTAATAACGCGACATAAATTAACGCGACATCTGATTTACGCCGATTGCTTCTAGGTCTTTTAAACATGATTATATTAAGGCGAATCTGGTCTGCACGGTTACAAAAAGTAATTAAAAATACGGAAAACAAGAACACAACAAAAACAAAGGTTTACAATCTGATTGTGATAGTGACAACAATGTGATTCTGACAGTGCACAAACTGAGGAATAAGTTGTGATAACAGGGCCGCTGATGTTTTTGGTTCAAGTTAATATACTGCATTTCATATTAAGATTTATTTAAGATCTTTCTAAATAACGATAAATAAAAATTACGCACTTAAATACAAAAACTTACACTAGTTAACCTATAATATTCCTATAATAAGGGTTTTTGTTCGTTTACCCGATTCTGAGCTGTTAAAAACACGGAAACGAGTCCAACAAACTTATGACTATCATAATACATCATGTGGTAAAATGTTTTATTTTCACAAAATCGTCGATATTTGAATGTATTCATTTTGAAATATTCAAAAAATCATCCGTCAACAATTTTTCACTTGAAATTATAATACATCTATTAACATATTTTATAGGATGAAGATGAGGGATCACCACTTTTTGAACCTGAAGGTGGGGAAGAAAAAGGCAAAAACAGCAACGTCCAAAAAACGAGTGGGAAATCAGAAGAAGGTAGGAAATATTATGTGTGAGTTTATTTCAATTTTATAGAACACAATGTCAGAATGATTTTCACAGTATATGTGAAAAAGGTACTGTATTATAATAGTTATTTTATTCATTTAGAATTGACAAAAAGTTGTGTAAGTTGCAATCCCTTCATATGACTGAAACATGTTAACTCTGCGCCATTTTGGATGAATACTCAAGCTCATTACATTTCGTGATAGCGGGATAATAATCCGTGAAAATTTAGTTGAAATGGTTGAGATAAGAGCTAAAAGCAAATGTAAGCGTACTTACGCTATCATAACTTCTTGTCGATATTAAATATTTTGTGACCCCTCTCGTGACGTAAAGTGCGTTTTGATCCTTCATAATGTGGGAACCAAGTGAGATATGAAAAAGCTGGACGATGCTGTTGTTATACAATTTCCATGATCCTATCAAATGAATCAAATTAATTTTTTTGTTAATATCACTGTCCTTTGGCGTAGGAGATACATTTATTTGACTTGCCTATTGAACGGAAATCTTATTTTTATGTACAACCTAATAATTTGTGACACCGCTTGATAAATATTATTTTTATCTCGACAGATCCTGCTCCGTCATTACTAAGCCAGATGTTGGCACCAGAGTATATATTAACAGTATTAGTCCTTAGTGGATACAGCCTACGTCTCTGGTTTTATGTTGGGAATTTAAATTCTTATTTGGAATTTATGTCTGGCAATGATAAAAACACTGGTGAGTAAATAATTTTATTCCTGTTTACTGTTTTCCCTTCATTATTATGGCCACGATCTAAACGTAATATACAGCTAATAAGTAAATATTTGTTTATTTCACCTTTTCATGCAGTCAGCTATTATACAAATTGGTTTGGTGTTTATCAATTTACCGGATTTATCAGCGCTCCACTTGTTGGGTTGCCTATGGATTGGAAACCGAAAAAGAAACAGAACCAGAAAACTGATTTTGGTTTCGTAGCAGGCTATGTTCTGACTTCCATCATCGCATTAATACTAAACATCCTCGTGCTTGTCCCTGTTCTACCTGCGCAGGTAATACTTTTCCACAATTGGCAAAATCTACGAATAATATAGCCCCCTCCAATATAACCCTCTATAATAACCTCCAATGTAACCCCCTCCACCGAGTGCAAGTCAACCACACCTGCACACATAAGTGTAACTGAAGATAAACTTATGCTTTGTTCATCAAGCAAAACTTCAAAGAACCGAATTGACACTAGTATGTATCGCCATTTGACTTCTACTTTTATTTTTTTGCCATATTCAGTATGCTACATTTATCATGGAAGTGATGTTACGGTCATTCAATTATGCAGTTTTTACTGCATTTCTCATCCACAAGTAAGTTTGGAAATCGTTATATGCTAGTAGTACCAGAGTATAGCTAATGCAATAAAGGTAGTGTTTCCAAAAGCGTGGACTGTAAACTATATAAGATGACGAGTTATTGTTTTTTCCCTGAACTCAGAAAAATTATTACTAAACAAGAAGTAATTCATCATCCCTTGTTCGTTCGTGATTTAAGCTTTTGGAATGACAATTACCTGCATGTATACTCATGGTTATAGCTCAGTATAAAGGCACAATATATTTTCCATAAGATCAAGTAGACTGGCTCTAAGATAATAATATACTATAGTCATATTCTAAAGTATATAGCTATATATATGTGCATGTAACTACCAAGGCTTTATTCTAACCTGTATACTATATTCCCCTCTGTTAGTAAATAGTGAGGGCATAGACCTTATGCATAAATCGTGATCCAGACCAAGTATCCTAGGAAACAAGAATTTACGCATTGTTATTGGTCCCTCTTCGCGAAGAGTGACCAATAACAATACATAAATTCTTGTTTCCTAGGATACACGGTCCACATCTCGATTTATGCATAACGTCTATTTGATGGGCTTTTCGAATCGAAACAAGCCCCCTATAGGAAAGGAGTTTAATTGTGTTATTTAATAATTGAGGTGTATAACTCCATAACAGCTTATCTTATGTCATGACAACTATAGACAGTTGCTCGAACCTTTGCAAAGAACGGCTTACCAATAACGTCGCGATATGGTCTTGCATGCACGTTGTAAAAAACATAGGCGCACTAGAACAGACGTACAATTCTCGTTGGAAATACGTGCAACAGAAAATACCAATAAACAGCCTCGTTTGGAAAATCGTGCGACCGTATTGTGTCAGCAAATTTGGCCCGCTATGGACAGTTTCATGACTACGACACATGTATTTAAACCTTTGCGCTTTGTATAAAGCATACAATATAACGTTAAAAGAACGTGGAAATAGTTTTCAACATAATTCTAAAACTTCTTTCAAAATGAGAATGGCTTGAAGCAATACTATTTACAAACCCTGATCCCTACCCTAACCCAATACATTCGGCTCAATACTTCAATTATCTTTATAGGTTTTCTGTGTGTTTCCTACATTTATTCGTTTAATTATCGCATATCAATTATATTTGTTTAATAAATTCTTCAGTAATTCCATTGCTATTGCTCTGCGTTGCCAAGATTAATAGAAATTATACTACACTTAATGATTAAAGCTGTTCTGTGGTCAAGGCTCGCAATGATGCGCGATAACATAAGAAATACACACACGCTAGTTTTGTGGGAGAAGGGGTTTCGGGGTGAAACACTCTTGGTCTTGGTTACAAAATATGGTCAAAAACGTCATCCCAAAGACTCATGTTACATTATACTAGATTGTTCATTAGATTGTTATATATCAAAGGAGATAGCTATGCAACTGTACACACAGTTCCTTCCGTTAAGCGCACACGCGACAGAACGTTAAATATGCGCACACGCGCATACCAAGGAGATAGCTATACTCTCAATACCTATCAGACCAACTTTATACACAGTTGGACAGTTCTTCAGATTCAAATGATCTATCATTACAATAAATAAGCGTGAGTCTATGGGCTTGAACGTGACAATCAGGAGCGTTTCATCCCCGAACCCAAACTTGTATAATTCTTTAAATATTACATTGTAACATATGTATACATTCAAGTTATAGCTAGTGACGCGTTAATCGCGTACGTCCATTCCGACCCTGTAGATGAAGCCAAGGTCGTCTATAAACCATGAAGTCCTGTAGTGATTTGTGCTAAGGTTATGAGCCAGTGTTGATAGTTCGTACGTTACCCTTCGGTGCTTGAACATCTATTGAGCGTAGTTGTCGTCTTTCAAGCCACATATACACCATGGTTTGTGAAACTCATTTAGGATATGTGCATGGGTTGGGTGGGCGGGAAAAACGATTTTTGTTGAAACTTTTAGCCGCGTACCGGCTTGAGCGAGCCCAAATGCAATATAATGAAATTCAGTGCGCGTTTCGCTTTGTATTCAGTTAAGCTTCGCTTGCGATTGGTTATTGTTTCGCGCTTGACAAAGTCACAGTTTTCATTGGCTAGAGGAGAATTATTTGTTATTCACGTGCATCACTCATTTGCATGCTCTAAATCATGCACCTTGGAACGAGTCTGGCGTATATCTGACATGATGACAACCTAATTGTGCCGCATGCAGGATGCATGTCTGGTTTTGCCAAAACCAAGACATTATAAACCGTAATCTGATCAGAACGTTTCCTCATTAACTTCATTTTATTAATAGCTTACAGCTTAATAAAATTGGCTTTAATGATTAAAGCTGTTCTGTGGTCAAGGCTCGCAATGATGCGCGATAACATAAGAAATACACACACGCTAGTTTTGTGGGAGAAGGGGTTTCGGGGTGAAACACTCTTGGTCTTGGTTACAAAATATGGTCAAAAACGTCATCCCAAAGACTCATGTTACATTATACTAGATTGTTCATTAGATTGTTATATATCAAAGGAGATAGCTATGCAACTGTACACACAGTTCCTTCCGTTAAGCGCACACGCGACAGAACGTTAAATATGCGCACACGCGCATACCAAGGAGATAGCTATACTCTCAATACCTATCAGACCAACTTTATACACAGTTGGACAGTTCTTCAGATTCAACTGATCTATCATTACAATAAATAAGCGTGAGTCTATGGGCTTGAACGTGACAATCAGGAGCGTTTCATCCCCACAAATACACAGAATGTGTATTCCCCATAGACGAACAACCAACTCCCACAACAGCTGTAGTCATATAGAAGACAGCTTTTGCTAGGAAATGGTAAGACTTGCTGTTTAGGCATTACCACTGGTTTTATTACAGCTGGATCATCAGGGTGGCCGGGAAAAACCTGGATACAGGAAACCTGGATGGGGCCAGACAAATCCAGCAGCTTCCCCATAAAGCTCCTATATTACAACTTAATGATGAAACCACTGGTAATACGGAAAACAGAGCTGACCACTCTAGCCTTTTTGAGATATTTGTTCATCACTATTTAATCAGTTCAGCATGCTTGTGTTTTATGGCAAGAATAAAAATTGTTAGCATAGTTATAGTGTTTTTATATTAGTTATTACGTCACTCAATGTAACTAGTGCATGTCGGGATAGCTGTACTTTGCTACCTCGTGTTCGTTAACGAGAGGAATATGTATACTGTTGGCGTTTGATGTAAATCTATATTTTTCTTATTGTTTTAATAAAGTTTTGTATACACCAGAATATCAAAATGAGTTCTACAGGTTATGGGCCCAGGAATACAAAATTAATGAGACTCTTATTTGACGGAGACGACACAAAATACGAGTTATGGGAAGCGAGATTCCTCGGATATTTACAAACGTTGAAATTGAAAGAAACAATTGTACCATCGGACAATGAGCCCGATGAAGCCAAGAATCAAGAATGTTATGCTGAGTTAATTCAACTCTTAGATGACAAAAGCCTATCGTTAGTAATGAGGGATGCTGCTGGCGATGGAAGGAAGGCGCTACAGATTTTACGAGACCACTACGCAAGCCAAGGTAAACCTAGAATAATAGCCCTTTACACAGAGCTTACGTCTCTCGAGAAAGGCGAGAACGAGTCAGTTACAGATTATATAATACGAGCAGAAAAGTCGGTCACAGCCCTGAAGAACGCTAAGGAGAAACTTAGTGACGGACTTGTTATCGCCATGATCCTAAAGGGTTTACCTGATGCATACAAACCTTTCGTTGTTCATGTCACCCAAAGCGCAAGTGAAATCACATTCCCAATGTTTAAGTGTCAGCTTAAAAGCTTTGAAGAAACCGAAAAATTCCACTACAAACCAAAGACAGACCAAGTTATGAAAATCGAGTCCCCATCAAACAGTGTAAATTGCTTTGGATGTGGGCGGCAAGGGCATTTCATAAAGGATTGTCCTGACAAAGCTAAGAATGAAACTACGAAATGGTGTTCATATCACAAGTCAACTACGCACAGCGACAGCACGTGTAGAAGACAACGGAAAAATCAAGAGGACACAAAGGCAAAACAAGTTGCATTTGGCGAAGAGTCTGCTGAGATTGAACATTCATTTATTTTCAAAATTCACCCTGCTCTACATTCCCAATGTAAACCTGCTGGAATGCTTGTGGATACTGGTGCTACATCCCATATTGTCACGAAAGACATACTGATACGAACTGATGATGGCTTTAACCCAGCTAAGCATTACATGGAATTGGCAGATGGGACTCGCAGTAATAATGTTGCTTTAAAGCGTGGAGATGCTGAGGTGATTCTCAAAGATGCGAATGGAGAACCTGTAAAGGCTCTGCTGAAAGGAGCACTGTTCATTCCTTCCTATCCACAAGATATATTTTCTGTGAAAAACGATTTTTGTTGAAACTTTTAGCCGCGTACCGGCTTGAGCGAGCCCAAATGCAATATAATGAAATTCAGTGCGCGTTTCGCTTTGTATTCAGTTAAGCTTCGCTTGCGATTGGTTATTGTTTCGCGCTTGACAAAGTCACAGTTTTCATTGGCTAGAGGAGAATTATTTGTTATTCACGTGCATCACTCATTTGCATGCTCTAAATCATGCACCTTGGAACGAGTCTGGCGTATATCTGACATGATGACAACCTAATTGTGCCGCATGCAGGATGCATGTCTGGTTTTGCCAAAACCAAGACATTATAAACCGTAATCTGATCAGAACGTTTCCTCATTAACTTCATTTTATTAATAGCTTACAGCTTAATAAAATTGGCTTTAATAAACTTGATCGTTTTTTAAATATGAAACTAGTTACAAGTGATGGCATGGTATACAGTGTGTCATGATTTTATTACAACTTTCGTTGCAAGATACAGCAGGATAGAGCGAGTAGTAGTTAAGAGGCGTTGCCTGTAAGAATCGAACAAAGCTGGAAATCGGCCAAATATTCTAAATTTTGAAACTTTGTCAGAATAACGTCCATTACACGCCTGATCCAAAGACCTATCTTACTTTCTTAAAAAACCGAAATTTTTAATTGGAGGCAACTTTAATTTAATCACCCATTTTAGCATTTCAAAACCGGAAAAAAGCCAGACTTGGAAAATTCGTCAAAAATCACAAAAACCACGAGGGTAAACGATCTTTGGGTATGTTGTTAATCGTTGTAACACCTTTTAGGAAATATGACTTAATAAAAGTTTAGATATATATTCTGGTCAAGAAGTGATGTTGAAATGTTAGCCATTTTCTTACATATTTGCAAAATTCGCAAAGATACTCCATTGTACCGTTTTTTTCTGGAGTAGCATACTGATTTTGTATTATGTGTTTATATAATTTAAAAGTACTAAGACTGATGTAGTTTTTAGTATGAACATCTCTGCGGGCAACTGTTTCTGTGTTTAGCAGAATGCGCCTTCGAAATTCCCGAAATGCGAATTTTTTGAGAGCTCTCTCGGCCACTCGAATAGAGGTTCTTATGGCGAGTCTTTAATATTCGAAATAAGGCAGTGATATGATATAACAGGAAAAAGAAGTTGACAAAATAAGGTTGTTTTCTTGATTTTTTTGGTTGGTATATTAACGCGCTTTTAATTTGATTTGTGTTGAATAATGATATGAGAAAACTACTCAGGGAAAACCCACATCGAATGTAGATCAGTACATGGGTGTTTCAAATTGTTACAAGTTTCAAAATTTAGAATATTTGGCCGATTCCCAGCTTTGTTCGATTCTTACAGGCAACGCCTCTTAAGTGATTTAAGTAAAATGTTACCATTTATCAATACAAAATAGGGCGAGTTAAATTTAGGCAAGTTTGCTTAAGAGTAGGCAAGTTAGTGTCCTAGAATTATAATCCCATAATCCCATCAGTTTCCCAGAGACATAATGTACCAGAAGCATAAATTAATGCCTATTCAATTGACCGTAGCGAAAAAGATGGCGACGTTCATTTTACTAGACTGCATTGCGGTCAGAAATCGTTTAATATATATCGAAAACCTAATTGATGTCTGTTGAAGGACAAGCATATGAGAGATGCTATAGTGATGATCTTTTTGAAGAAAATTTCCTTAAAAACTAGGTACACTGGAACAGGATTTCCTCCTTAAATAGGTTTATCTCACCTTAGTCCATCTTATCTTGCAAGGGGTTAGCAGCATAGCGTTTTCCTTAGTGTGCCTTATCCCGCCCTAACTGCCATTAATCCGAGTCCCAAAGTAGGCTTGGCGCATATCTTTAAACGGTGGACGACAATTTTTGAAAGCGTGAACACGTCGCAGTATTATTCTTAAAGATCAACTGGACTACTGTAACGCTATCGCATAGAATTGGAAAGCTTTTTGTAAATTTGCCTAAAATTAGCAACTGAAGGTAAAAAATCAATGACTATTGCTTCTTCGACCCACTTAGGTTTCCGTTAGTACATTTTGGAAAACTGTATGGTGTTGGTCATCTACTTTCGTCAATAATTGACTGTTTACAGTACGGATTATTCACAGTTGTTGAGGATGATCTAGACAAAGATCCATTTTGGGTAAGTTTCAGAAAATCTGTCCAGTAAATTCAATGATAATAATAATAATTATAATAAGAAAATATATGCGCTTCGCAGATGGTAGCACATGTGCAGTGGCTATGATACAAGCATTTCATCACTGTCCAGTATAGCGGTGTGCAGTACTTCAGTATAATTGTGTCCAATATAATCCAACACAAATTTACTGCCGTAAAACTGTTTACTCGTGTTTGAAGAACTACCAGTAAAATTTCCTGTGCAATTTGCAAAACATGCACTTGTCTTTCAAACTCATGCGTTTTAAATATATAATAATCCCCGAAAAACTCACTTTCGAACATGCAGAGTCGTTTTGCAAATGCTTTAAGTGTTTGTGTTCGAGAAGAGGCATATAAAGACATTGATCGGCTGAACAGGAAAATATCCCCCTTCCGAAATTAAAGCCTACGGCACAGCCCGTGCTGGTGTGCCATTTTCCCTAAATCAAATCATTTTTGTATATATTCTAAATCATTTTTTTAAATATCTATATGAACATGGTTTTTCTCTTTTTTCTATGTTAATTAGGTAAATGCGAGTCTTTTGGTTATGTGCTTGCTCCTCAATATTCAGCCAGTATTTTTGTGGATTAAAGAGAAAAGACAGGAGCAAGAAAGGCTGCGTTTGGAATTAATACAAGAATAAGACTTGTCAATGTAATAGATATATAGTTTAATTAGTTTTCAACAAAAGTACAAGATTCTATCGGCCTTTTCATATTTTTGCCAAACTTCATTTTCGTCGAGTTTAAGCGCAAGTTAAATATTTGAAAAATATTTGAAACAGTGTCACTGTGGTGGACATCTGATTCCTTGTTCATTTCATTAAAGTACATTAAAAACCACAAGGTTGACGGTTGGCTTGCTTTCTTTACTCGCGTACTCGTTATTATTGTTCGTTTTGCTTGCTATGACACACATATCAAATTCTGCACTTGTGCACGATTCGTTCTGCTGGCTATGTAGCTACATGTATACTTGTGCACTTGTGATCGATGGATTTTTCACAAGTGTATAGAATTGGTAGTGTATAAAAACTGACACGATGAATAGGGGTGCTATGTTTTCAGACCATGCTCCATAGTACATCGTAAAGGAGCATATGATAAACCCTAACGAACGTAAATAGTAGAATTTAAGCGTCTAAATGATAGCTACAATGGCCTTCCCCACTCAAACGAGATTTGTCCGTTATTTCAAGCAAAATTTGATGTGCGCTGTCTGTTTTTCAGTATTCGCTATACAATAATCTAGTACACCAACCGTTTGGTTTCAGTTTATTCCCGAAAAAATACTGTTTTTCTCTGCTATCAAGCAAAATGCTTCTGGACCAATCAGCGTTTGCGTACTATTGATGTAATATAAGTATTCCTAGAGCATGCCCATTTGCAGGTTAGTAGTCGACATGGAGAAACGAACTTTTTTGGTAATTCCAATGAATTATGATACCTGCAGGTCATCCCTGACATTTAATACTAAGCAATGCCACAAATACAGCTGCCAGATTTAATCAGGCTTCCCATCAAGGTTGTCTAATATCTTTTAACAATACTTAGCTCTTATTCCCGAAGCGCAGTGATTATTCCACTTCGTCTCGGTGAATATTCACCATAATCACTGAGCCTGAGGCGAATAATTGTTTTAGCATGATTTTTTAGCAAAACATGTATAGCTAAAATACACTTTTTATGAATGTAGTTTAACTACCTCGGAAAATTCACAAGTAAAACTAATGCTTATTTTAATTTTTAAATAGTGTAAAAAGTATTCAATAAGTTATTTGCAGACGATCTATTACCTTTTTAGATAGTTTAACATCAAAGTTTGTTTATTTTCTTTGACTTTGCATCAATTCAATTATAAAAGACTTTCATTGGCGGCCATTTTGATAAAAAATGCCAACTAGTAAATAATGCCTCGTAAAAGTTTATTATACTAATCAACAGCTGGGCATTTTGTACGGAGCATGCGCCAAATTTAGCGCGATATCCCTGGGGCGAGGGAGTGAAATTCAATATGGCGGCCTATGAATAGAGTGTTTTCCGGATTTGCCTGCCTTCAATACTCATAGAACGACCACTTTAATGAACAAAAATACTTTAATATTTAATGAAAAATGTTAACCGATCCATCACAAAGGTTTTAACTTAAAAATTTATTATTTTGCTTTCATGCTATGAATACAGGCAAACTCGTACTTTTTGAAAATTCAGTCAGTGAATATTACCCATCATTTGTCCAGTCCAAGTAGATACGAAAACATAGGTATACAAGCTAGAAAGACATTGTTGACTGGTTTGGACGATTTAAGCAATGTTACTACAGATAAAGCATAAAATACAATAAAAATAAATGTAATTTAATTTGTCAAATTAATGCATATGCTGCACATAAAAAACTGCACAATTGTACACCAGTATAACAACTTTTGGATTATTTCATGAAAATTGTAATTAAAAAGCATATTTAGATTGTTTTGTAATATCATTTCAATAAATGCAATATAATTTAAGCCTTAGCAGTAACATGCTAACAGCCAAGTGCAAAATTTGACACATGTCTACAACTTTTATGTAATGTTTACAACATGAGTGGCCGTGTTGTATCAGCAAGTACAAACTCGAGCCGAAGGCGAGAGTTGTAAATCTGATACAACACGGACGCGAATGTCGTAAACAGCTTGTGAAACTCTCCAGTGTTATAGATCAATGTGCGAAGTAATTTTGAAAATACATCTTATATAAGACGAGAAAATCAGAGTTAAAAGTTATGAAAATCAACAGAATTCTGCATCAGAGTATACAGACTTCTTCACGCTCATGATTTCTTTTGTGTTTTCTTTATGAATTATTAATGAGTTTCACAAATAGAATTAAAGGGGTGCAAAAGACTTTCATTACTTTATCAGGGTGCAAGCAACATTGTATCAAATTTTCATTCACAATGAATGAATATATATATAGCTATTATGTGACTAGAAAAAGGAAGCAAAATATTATGAGATTACTGGATGCACATGATATAGGTAAAAAAAATTATCATGCGCATTTTTCCCAGCATGCCCACTAACATTACCAGGACACTTGATATGAAAAGATAATTTTAGGGCATATTTCAGATAAAGGCAATAGTCAAACCTTTGAGATATTTGCATTTATATGTCATTTCACTACAGGATTTCACAACGCAAACATGCCTGTGTTAAACAGTACCACAAGACTTCTAAATTTGAAAAAACGGTACAGCACTTCCTATATCATAACAGCAATACTCGATTCTCTTCAACATCATTTTCCAGCTATTTTTACTTTATAATAAGCCAATAGTGAAGCAAGTTAAATAACATATCATCACATGTCATCTGCACTACAGCATATGCATTTGTTGATTGCCACATCTGGCGCATTTTTTCTATGAATGGTTCAAGCTTTATTTGAACAAATTAGGATTTAACTTTCATAAACACAATTTTTAATTAAAGGCAACGGCTATACTCTGAGAATCTACAAGGGGAATATATGTCATTTTCTTCAAATTGAGTATTTTCAGACACTTATGATTCCTGACAAGATAGAACAAACAACTTACTGAGCATACCTGTGGAATAAACAGTTAATAAGCATCTACCAACAGTAAAGTGAGAACACTTGCTTGTTTCCATGTAGTTAAACCCTGCCTCTGAAATTCTGACCATGAGTGGAAAATATTCATTTGTCACCAATTTCCAAATAGCATTTCTTCGCACGTTTGCACTCGATTGCGCTGTTATATCGTTGCATACAAACACTGTGACTTATTTTGTTGAGAAACGTCTCATTTTCCATGAAGAAATCAACAAGAGACTTTAAAAAATCATCTCAAAATACGTGTTTTCATTGTTCGAAGAAAAAAAGATTAAGTTCAAGAAATGCGCCCGCGCTATTTTAGATAGCGACAACAAAATGCCCAGCTGTTATACTAATCGTAAATTATTGTAAATACAACATTAACGCTGTTAAACGTACAGATATTGTGATTCTCAATCAGCGGAAGTGTCCCCAAAAAGCGGAGTTCTGCATTCAAGTTTAAATCTTGAAAAGAATATTAAGCAATGAAACTAGTGTTTATTCTCGTTTAAAAGTGTATTCATTCAGCTTTCATTGCATAGTCATCTATGAAATTTGACCGAGTACGTCACAAGTTATTGTGCGTTAACTGATCGCGGTTGGAAGCTTTTGAAATTGAGAAAACGATTAAATTACATCACATGTTCACAATCTCATTCAAAGTGGCTATCTGGATTTCATATCTGCATGGAAGCTGAACATTCATCTCTTTTTATATAATTTTTCGTGGTTTATTGATCTTCTGTAATAAAAGTGTGTTTGAGGCAGCGTACCGTAAATTTTTTCTTTAAGACAGCTCAAAAGAAATTGCCAATCACTGTGCTAATATGCATTAAGTCGTAAAATGTGGTGAATGCATTTGTTTGTAATCAGTTCCATTTATTTTCAATCAAGGGAATCTCAATCAGAAAAAACATTCATTTTCTGTGGAACATTAAGAGGACATGAGAATGTCTCATACTACCCATTTATGTCTTTTTTGGCACCAATTTATGTTTCTTTTTTAGAGCATCTCAAAATGACTACTTGCGCTAAAATTGATCCAATAGTCTTATTACGTGCTTCAAGTAGACACGGAATACCTTGTTCAAAAGGCAAATGAAAAAGCTATAAAACAAAAAAATAGTCACTTTATATGATCAGGTTTTCATTCAGCAATGAATCTTAGAGGTTTTTTGGACACTCTGTATTTATACTTGCATTTCAATAATTGTTGCTTTGCATTTATGAAGCCAAAATACTTTTTTATTTACCTCTATATACTAATTTATAAAAACATTTCAATTTTTAGGTCAGTTTATAGTAATTTTAATGTATAATTGTCTTTGTCCCAGAAATAAAACGAACTTAATAATTTGTGTGCAGTTTAATGCAACCGATGTCACGATTTATGACGCCACGTGAAACCCGGGAATAGTAGATAACGTATTTTTGTGTATGAAACTCTTCGCAAAAGACTAAGCGCGAAGGCGCACGTTGACATACAACACGATTTGGTTTAGATCGTCCTTGGATTATTCAGGCATCATAATTCCCCAAGATATTCCACATTACCGTGTCGGTCTCATTAGCTTCAGCTAAGCCAAGGTAATTGCACATCGCGTTCGGTTTCCCCAAACTGCCAGCCATGCCTAATATATAATATCAGTGCACAAGCGCAGAGTGTAACTTAAACAATTATAACCAATATCATGTACTAAATTATTCGACAATTTATGTTCTTCTCTAATTAAGTTTAGCAAAACAAGTATTGTGAAAATATCTATATACTGCATGTCTGGCTAAATTTTACCACTAGTTATAAACATCGCGCTTCATAATACATTGCTTGGCATTGCAGATGAAGTGTATATCAACATGCACATACCTTAATTTCGTATCTCTTCAACTTTTCCTGAATTGAAACTCATTAGGAGCATAATTGTGACAGCTGCATGTTGTCCATTTAAAATGTAAGTGAAGTGCTGTTCAACCTGAACAATCAAACCTAATAGAGATAATGAAGTTTCATATAGATCTTATGCATAAATCATGATCCGGAACGTGTATCCTAGGAAACAGGAATTTATGCATTGTTATTGGTCACTGTTTGCGACGAGTGACCATGCAATAACATTAATGCGTAAATTCCCGTTTCCTAGGATACACGGTCCGTGTCAAGATTTATGTATAAAGCTCTATTCTTGCCGTTAATTTAAAGAGGCAAAAAAGCTTGACGAACTGCTTTAATGTAGCTTTATTATTTGATACACAAGGTGTGAAAAAAACTGAACAAATATGAAATATTAATGCAGATAAAAAAGTTCCCCCCCAAAAAACGCGCCCGATAACGGGCGGTTGTGATCTTCTACCATTAAGCACCATCAAAAAGAGCCCAAAAAACTGCATATAAGACCCTTAAACAGTTTTTTATTCTTTAAATAGTTTTCAAGTTTTATACGGTGTCAAACTCCCATTTTAAGCTATAGTACCCATGCAGTTTTAATGACGCGATTTTAATCTAATTTTCACATATAAAACGAAAAGATTGCAGTTTTTTGTGCTCTTTCTGATTATACTATGTTGGTCGTTTTTGTTGTCGTCGAATATGCGAATACGAAATTTGATATTTCTTTACATAGATACAGTTTAATAGCAGATAATCACAAATCATCCGTTTTCTCGGTATCGGGCGCGTTTTTTGCTTGGGAACTTTTTTGGTAGCAATGTAGCTATTTATATTTCATAAAAAGCCACAAACCATGTGCCTCACAGATGGTTACCACGAAAGTAAACAATTTTTCACCACGGCCTATGCCGCGCCCTATATCAGAAAAGCCCCAAATTTGTATGCAAAACTAGGTAGCGCATAAATAAGGCAGACATGCACAAAGCTGATTTTGACATATAGAAGTTTGCACGACATTTTGAACGGCTTAGACTCAAGGAAATTTTGTAATATTTTGAATATACTTTCACACATACTTTAAATAATATAATTGCAACAGGTATTTTCCTGATTATCTATCAACCAAGTTTAATAACACTTAATATATAAATTTATCATATCTTATTGTACAATGCCACTTTAATTCATAAAGAACGTAATGTGCCTGCACGTGTTAAAATTACTACCATGGTTTACTCATTTTTTTCATCTGCAGATCTTATTAAACGTCAGTCTGGCAACTACCTTTAACTAGCTTTTAACAATTTTTTTGCATGCACTCTCATTTTTTTATTTTTCCAAAATAAAATTATAGAGTTTAGACTTGATTTTAAGGAAAGTAATACAACACAACCTCTTCTTAAAAGCAATGTTTTAATGATAGAATCGATCTTGAGTGCATTACTAAATGCAATTGCAGCAGGCAAGTAACATAAAATGCAACATATTACTATAAGAAAACACGTCTTTGTCGCTTTTATCTCTTGTAAATACTGTACTAATTTTCTTTTTCCCTTAGCGCCCTGCTGGTTTTCTCTTGCTCGAGCTTTGAGCTGTATGGCACGGACAATCTTGACATATACGAAAACAGTATGAGCCAAAAAGAGAAGGCAGAAAAACCCGATGACAAAACGTGGTATTTGATTATTATAAAGCATGGAAGCTGGTGCACAACCTTGCAAGAGGCACACAACGACAACGAACTTCAACAGATGACCTTTCCTTAACTGTGTTCGATGAATTATCGGATGACAGACGCCCATGTATCTTTCGTGGTTGAGTGCAGAAAATGTAGTGAATGAAAACAAGATGATAAAAGTTGAAAGTGTTTTGCAAATATAAGTCACCCAGCAGCTTCCTGTCCCTGTAGATTCGCTCAGCATCAGATAAGTAGTTACTGGCATCGTAAGTACGCCGTGCCACATGTCGATTGTTGACTGCATCATGATAGTGAAGTCTGAAAGTTTCTCTCTCAAACCAGGGGTCTTCCAGATCGTCATGACTGCACACGCGTTTAGAAATATGGCTGCAATGGTCAGCATGGAATGTGCCGCAGCAATGATTACGTGAATGGTATGGTCAGAGGTCGCAGGAAAGTTAGATATTACTTCGACGCGGACGCCAAGGACGTTACAAGTTTCAACAAATTTGACATCGTCGTCTGAACTCATCTTTAATTTGGCTCGCGGTTGTCGAGAGTGCTGATATATTCACGAGTAGCAAGCAATTTATGTTTCTCATTTTTTTTAAATTGAATCATTAACAGTGGACGTGAATGCTTTGTAATCAAAGACATCTGCTTTGGCATGCGCACGCAAATGTGCCACTTATTCAGACTGTTTCAGGAGTAAAAGCATTTCAAAAAGCCTTTTAGTATTGCGAAAGATAATAAATCCAACAGAAAACAAGGACAGCTATGACAGCTTAACAAATTACAACTTATATGTCTAAAAGACTAACTTTTGATATATTAATCGGATTTTTAGGTAGCCTATTAATAACCTTATATTGACATTTTAACTAAGTCGAACATGCTTTTTGCAAATGATAAAAAATGGAACGACTATATAATTGAATCAGTTATGCAACACGTTCAAAATTTTCACTTCGCTTGTAGTTCTTTAAAAATTCGTATGTGACATGTTTGTTTCAAATGTTGCCGGATACTTAATCATGAATCGAAACTTGTCTATATGTGCAAAGGCACCTTGTCCAGCAGGAACAAGCGTGTCGGCAAAAGAATCATTGATAGGTTATTAATGGTACGTTCGGCTTGCGCTTAAACGAAAGCGTTTGCAGGTGAAATACTTCTTGTAGGTTTGCCATAATTTACGTTCAGAATTTTTGTTTCATGTCGTAAAGTTAAAAGGAATATCAGCAACATGCGTTTAACACTTCCTGGACAGATACAATTTAGTTGGCTGTACGTAAAAACTATCTTAATTGTTGTCGTATATGAAGAGGAGTACTTTTTTCATTTGGGGGACCGGCCATATACATTAATTTTCCCAACCATAGTTGGATAATTTACGTTTGACATTTTGCATCTCCTTCAGTTCTACTTTGCTGTAGCAGCTCATTAGCAGACACTTTTGCGGCTTTTCGCTCTTCTTCAAAGTAAATTTTTATATTAAGAGCAGCCAGCTGTTTTTCTTTCTTTTTTACATTATCTACCCACACACCCACACACCCAAAAAACTCTTTACAGTGCATTTATACTATTATTCCTGCCTTTATAAGCTGCATAATTATAGTCAAATGTTCCAGGTACATAGACTTATTATGTCTGAATACAACGATAAGCTATGTCTGAGGACTGTCCATGCAGACGTTTTTGTCGTCTCTTAGAACGTTGTCCATTAGAATTTTTATATGTGCTCCTTTGTCAATTTTCTTCATACCACTGGTCGACTTTGTCTAATGACATCCAATTTAATGACATCTTTCGCTTTTGCAAAATCTTAGCTTTGTCTGCTTATAGCCGAGGACCTATCCTCTACAAGCAAAAGGTAATCAAACTTTAGAATGCTCTGGCTCGTTTATTTTTTTATGTACAGAAATAATTCTTTCGCAGTCGTTAAGACCGGGCTTTTGCTTTCGTTAGTCACCATTTTTATGAAATTTGAAGATAAATTAAATAAATACGAATTTATCAAATTTTAAATAAACGATCGAAATAGCATTACTGAAGCAGTGAATACAAAGAAAACAAACTTCCATTCATTAATTAATGAATTAAATTTACTACCTATAAGCTAAGATTTGTCAATTTTAATTCCTAAATGAGACTAAATTTTAACAAATTTTCAATAATTATCTAACGGTGAAGAGAATGCAATTTTGACTGCCAATTTTCATCGTATTCGTATTTGCCCAATTTTTCTGCAAACTTTACAAAATCGGTGATTTTCAAAGCTAAAATGGTCTTTCGAACTGTGAAACAATTATTTTTGCATGTTAGACATTGAGCGTTCCAAAGTACGACTGCCTTTTTGAGTTTGCATTCACTGTATTTGGGACAGATAATCCCAACTCTTCCACGACAAGTTGATTACAGTGATAAACATGGAAACGCTGCAAAAACCCCAATCCGTGACGAAACATTGAAAACTGACTAAGCCCCAAAGATACATGTAAACTATAATACATTATTACATGAGTGTATACAGCAAACATAATAGTGATTGTAATTATCGATTGCTTAAAATTGTCAAAAAGTGCGTTTTAATCAAGCAAGGAACTCCGACAAAAGCAACACAAGGTAACTACGCATTAGTGGTTTTACCAGTGTTGGACTTCAAATTGTAGAGAATATTCTAAACATTTCCAGAAATTCAAACACAAAAAACATTTATAAACGGAGAAACTCAAGAAAGTATAACCTTGTTAGATAAAACCATGATTTTACCCTGAACAAAAGGCAGTATATATCATTGGTTCTCCCGAGCGCTTTATTGTTCTCATACATTGTTTTGCTTAAGTTATTAATAATTTATGCATGCAAAAGAACATTAAGCTATAATTTTTCTCACGCAATTTCCACATTTCAAAACAACTGATATTCATAACTTAAGAATGAAACTTTCATGTAGTAACGGCCCATTTCTAGAAGATGAAGAACAATAAGCCAACTTTTTTAGAATTTGGCAGATATTACGATTGTGAAATACATGATTCAAAATATAATCGTCGATTTTCAAGGCACTATGCATTGTTTTGAAATAATTTTTTAGACATTGATTTGGGCAATAAACAAAAATTTGTTAAAAGTTTTTATCATTTATATTTCTCTCGAAATAACGATAGAAAAATGGTTATAAATTTAAACAGAAGAGACACTCTATTCTGATGGCCATAGAACCAATAACAATTAACTGCATATTTTTCAAACCAGGGAAGCAGCCGTAATAGCATAGTAAAAGTATAGTCTGATGTAGCTTTGAAAACTGAAAAAAAATTGTGTTATCTGCTTTGACTTATTATTAGGATCATCACATTAGTTACTCAGCTACTTTTTTTCATTCAAAGTCTCGAATTCTTCTTGACAAAAAAAAAACACGCGTATGGTGCTATACAAAAAAATCCATACGGGAGTGTGGGACTGCCAAAATTCGTCTGAAATCAGCCATTATGTGGAAGCAAAATTTTCAGTCAGAAAAGATAGGAGTACGCGTTTATAATGTCTATTATTTCTGCGCCACTATAATCAATAGAAGTAATTGAACTAAGCATAGGAATTCGATACCGTGAATCATGTCACGTACCCTTCTTAAAAATTATATCACTATGAAATAAAAGGTACTGTATAGCCTGCGACCGTTTTTCCTCTTATCTGAGTAACAGTTGTGTGTTTGATCAAATTGGCAATTTTCAATTACATGAATTTCAAATTAGATACGGAGTTCACCAAGGATTTGTTCTTAGCCCACTTTTTGTAGTATATTAACGATTTTCATAATTTCATCAAGGCTTTTGCAAAGCTTACTATATTTGCAGATGATACTAATCATTTCTATGCTAATGCAACCTTGGTAAACCTGGAATCAATAGTAATAAAAATCTTGAAATAATATCATGAAAATCAGTAAATGGAACTATCGCTGAATATTGATAAAACTAATTTTGTGTTTTCTTCATCCAACCCAGCAGATGCTTAACTATGAAATTTTAGCATATGTTAGAAACAATGCCTAACATAATGCTTTGAGTAAAGCCATAAAAGGAAGATTTAAAATAGAAAATATTTATTATGTGACGTTTCGTCTTAACTTAAGACATTTTCAGACAAGTAGATAATATTAGACACACAAAAATTCGAATAAATATCTAGGCTAAAAAAGTTATATTTCCAATGTGTAAAATTACCAGGGACAATTAGGTATAACCAGGCGTCATCATGAAACCGGACAAAGGCAATGGTGTGGTTATACTCGACAAAGATCACAATAATCAGAAAATGGACACAATATTAGTAGATGTACACAACAACGGTAACTCCGTATAAAGACAACATTATGATTCAACGTTTCCACTTTATTTAGTCATCATCAGGAATGGATAATGTTACATAGTAATAGCTAATATATACAGATAGTTGTAATACGATATCTACTATAAGAAAACTATCAGTTCTCGAGACGCTTTGATGCCATGGTCGAGTTCCGGTTGTTGCCTGTGAATTGCGAGTGCTTCTTTGAAAAACAACACTGACCAATGTTTTGCCTTATTCAGGATACTAGAGTTGTGAGGAAGAAATAGCGTTAGGTCAAATCGTTCGTTTGTATCGGATTCGTCAATGTTCAATTTCAGTAAGTTGGTGATGTAGGTGAAGTGTTCGCAGTCGTTTATGTGCTTGTAAATCCACCGTGTTTGTCAGTTTTTGCATGTTCGTTGAGTCGAGTGTAGAGGCATCTGTTTGTCTTTCCTATGTAGGATTTAGAGCGCCCTGGACAGGAGAATTTATATACGATCGAACTCTCAAATTCCTTGGGTGTTTTGTCTTTGCATGAAACAAAGCAACTTATTGTCATTGTGTCCCAGTAAATTATTATGTTGCAAGGAGTGTTCAAAAGTCTTAACATTTTCGTTCTGAAGTTTCGTATAAGGTCTGTTCCACGTTTGCCTATGTATGGAAGTCGTATATAAATCCGACGTAGTTGTTGGTTTCGGTTGTCGTTGTTGTTATTGTTAGTCTGAGTTCGGGTCTGGGTTATATAGGGGTCATTTGCTTAATCAGTTTAGTCGCAAGCCCTTTAGAAAATCCGTTCCAAGACATAAATTTGAGGATGTTGTTAATCTCAGCTGAAAGTAAAGTTTTGTTGCTACAAATTTTGTGAGCCCTACTCTTAAGAGACCTGATCCATGCGATTTTGTAAGACCATAAGGAGTAAAACTAGAAAGATGTATACACTGTCCTGTGTAAGTGTTTTTTCGGAAGATTGATGTATCATCAGAAGTGAGTTTGATATCTAGAAAATGAACGTCGTTTCTCTCTATGAATTCTTCATGTGTGAATTGGATATCTGGATGATAGCTATTCAACTTGTTCAATACCAAATCAATGTTAGACGATTTGGGTAAAACTAGTGTGTCATTAACATATCTAACGTAAAATTTATGATGTCATTGCGTAGAAGATCTTTTATAATTGCATTTCTAAAGCTATCATGATAATATTAGCTAAGCTACTGTAGGACTTGAAGTGGAACCCATGGCGATGCCGTCAATTTGTCGGTAAAGTTCGCCGTTCGCAAAAAATGGAGTTTTCGTACAAGCGTCGTGCAAGAGTTTTTCAGTGTGTGTTTCTAAAGTGTAGTCGATATCTTGTCCTCGTTGTAAATCTTATGTATAATGATATTAATTATTTTGTTAAGAGGAATGTTGGTGAATAAAGATTTGACGTCACACGATATAAATTTGTAGCCTTCTGTGAATAAGTTGTTAGGGACGTTTTTTATTCTGTTCACGGCGTCAAAACTGTCTCCTAAGTTGAATTCATTGTGTGTGAGTGGGTTGAGTAAGCAAGATAAGTACCTAGCAATTGGTTGGTAAGCTGTACCAGAGCTCATAACATTTTCGTTGGCCTCATACAAAACTCAAATGAAATCATCACTAGCCTAACAGGTGGTACAATTACTACCGAACATGAATCGATTTTACGGCTCCACCTAAAGAATTGGAGGTTATCGCTGCTGCAGAATGTGAATGGAACCAATTGGAACGCCAAAACCTACTTCCTAAAGACTACATTAAGCAACAAAGAATACGGCATTCCATCAGAGCATTAGGATGTGATTTCCTGGACTTTGATGACAAACGGCTACACGATGATCACAAACGCATAAAAATCCTCAAAGAACTAAACGAAAAATATGCCATCCTGAAACCAGACAAAGGTAACGGTGTAGTCCTGCTGAAGAAAGTAGATTATATAAGTAGCATGACCGAATTGTTTGCCGACCGAACTAAATTCCGTAAACTTGACAAAAATAACACCCTGACACAATTAACAACATTGCAAACCTACTTAAGAACGTTACACAACCGGGACGAAATTAACGACGATGTATACAATATATACCATACCACCTCAAAACACTAGACCAGCACGTTCAGACGGCCTTCCTAAAACTCATAAAACCTTTGAGAATCTACCGCCTTTTAAACCCGTTATAGACACGACTGGCACAGTTTACCAACCAATTGCCAGGTACTTATCTTGCTTACCCATCCCACTTACGCACAATGAATTCAACGTTAACTTAAGGACAGTTTTGATGCCGTGCATGAACAGAATAAAAAACATCCCTAACGACTTATTCACAGAAGGCTACAGATTTATATCGTTTGACGTCAAATCTATGTTCACCAACATTCATTATAACACAACAATTAACATCATTTTACATAAGATTTACAACGAGAACGATATCGACTACACTTAAGAAACGCACAATGAAAAACTCTTGCATGACGCTTGTACAAAAACTCTATTTTTTGCAAACGAAGAACTTTACCGACAAATTGACGGCATTGCCATGGGTTCACCTTTAAGTCCTAGCCTAGCTAATATTATCATGATAGCTTTAGAAGCTGCAATTATAGGAGGACATTGATTTGATATTGAACAAGTTGAATATAGCTATCGCCCAGATATCCAACTCACACATGAAGAATTCAAAGAGAAAAACGACGTTTATTTTCTGGATATCAAACTCACTTCTGATGATGCAACAATCTTCCGAAAAAACACTCACACAGGACAGTATATACATCTTTCTAGTTTTACTCCTTGGTCATACAAAATCCCATGGATCAGGTCACTTGCGAGTTGGGCTCACAAAATTTGTAGCAACAAAACTTTACTTTCAGCTGAGATCAACAACATCCTCAAATTTATGTCTTGGAACGGATTTTCTAAACGGCTCGCGACTAAACTGATTAAGCAAATGACTCCTAACCCAGACCAATCTCAGACTAACTATAACAACAGCGACAACCGAAACCAACAACTACTTCGGATTTATGTACGACATCCCTACATAGGCAAACGTGGAACAGACCTTATGCAAAACTTCAGAACAAAAATGTTAAGACTTTTGAACACTCCTTGCAACATAAAAATTTACTGGGACACAATGACAATAAGTTGCTTTGTTTCATGCAAAGACAAAACACCTAAGATGCCTCAACACTAGACTCAACGAACAAGCAGAAACTGACAAACACGGTGAGTTTTGCAATCACATAAACGACTGCGAACACTTCACCTACATCACTAACTTATTGAAATTGAACATTGACGAATCCGATGCGAACGAACGATTTGACCTAACGCTATTTCTTTTTCACAACTCTACTATCCTGAATAAGTCAAAACACTGGTCAGTATTATTATTCAAAGAAGCACCCGCAATTCACAGGAAAAAACCGGAACTCAACCATGGCATCAAAGCGTTTCGAGAACTAATATCTTTCTTGTTGTAGATATCGTATTACAACTATCTGTAAATATTAGGCATTACTATGTAACATTATCCATTCCTGATGATGACTAAATAAAGTGGAAACGTTGAATCATAATGTTGTCTTTATTCGGAGTCCCCGTTGTTGTGTATTTTATGAAAATACTCAGTGGCTCCTGCAATTGTTAGCAGATGTATTATTTATCTAAATTTCAACTCCTTAACGAAGATCCTGTTAAAGTAACATTACATTACTGAAAACTCATTAAGTGGGAAAAACTACAATGAACTGTATCCAACAGGTTCTCGCATAGGCATACTGTACGGCCTTCCAATAATCCATAAACCAAACATTCCTCTTCGACCAATTCTATCCTCTGTAAATCACTGCTCCTATAAACTCGCCAAATTTTTCACACCGTTTCTAACTCTTCACACGACAAACCCTTCCATCATTACTGATTCCTTTTCTGTCGTCAAGGAACTCTTAAACAATAACATTGGCTCGAGAAGCGTTTTCATAGCTAGTTTTGACGTTGTCTCCCTGTTCACCAATATCCATGTGAAAGAAACTATTGGAATCATTTCTAATTCTATATTGTTCTTCTTGATTGATCTGAGATTGAAAAACTTTTGTCTCTGTCCGTCAAAAATTGTCATTTCATTTTTAATGGCCGCCTATACCAACAGGTTGACGGTGTAGCAATGGGCAGTCTCCTAGGTCATCTTTTCGATAATATATTAATGTTCTTCTACGAAAAAAAATGTTTGAACAACTGCCCTTCTTCCTTTAAATCTCTACTCTACAGAAGCTAGGTTGATGACTGATTCCTTTTTTCCACTTCTTAGACTACGTACTACTTTTTTCTCGACTACCTTAACTAACAACACGCCAATATAACCTTTACCATTGTCATCAACGTGATGGGAAACTACCGTTTCTTGATATTGACATATTCGTTCCGAGAGTAAGTTCGCTACATCTGTTTACCGCAAACCTATGTTTACTGGTTTATTCACCAACTTTAACAGTTTTATTCCTCTTACCTTAGTTTTCTGTTTGATTTATTGCATTTTCAATCTTTGCTCTAGCTATGATAGAGCTAGCTATACATACACAGCTTGAAGTTGCCAGAAAGGTAATTAACTCGAATGGTTTTCCCTCTCACATTTTCGACCGCATTATTCGCCCATACCTTTGACCCTTAACCGCCTGCTCTGACCAGGCTAAGACATTTAAGTATACCATATTACATGGAAGCTGCCCCTTTACGAACAAAGGGACTGTTGTCACAAAATACTGTATGATTTTACTAGACACCAAAATGGTTTCTATTACCTATTACCAAATACTAAATACCTAAGAAAATAATCTATTTCTGCCTCCCATTCACTGGGATATATTCACTGCAGATACGCACTCAAGTCAACTGACTCTGCAACGCCGCTTCTCCCCTTCTTAACTTTAGATTCGTTTTTCGTTCTTCAAGACGAATCTCATCCTTTTTTCCCTTTAATGATAAAGTTCCCAAATACTTAAGATCCAGTGTGGTGTACTTATTCAAGTGTCGATGCTGTTCCGCGTCGTATGTGGGTCAAACCATGCGCCGTCTACACACTAGGATATCAGAATATGGGTATCTCTTCCATCACGGGAAAACATTCAACCAACCGAGTATTCCGTCCCATATAAACGCCTCTGGGCACTGAGCTAAATTTGACGACTTTCAAATTCTTTCTTCCTTCTCTGGCCCATACGAATTAATGATACACGAGAGTCTTCTAATTAATAAATACAAGCCTAATCTAAACGCTCAAGGCAACTTTATTCCTCTTAACCTCTTCTAAATTTGTCTATTACGTTGTGTGTGTTTGTAATGTCCCATCCACCATCACACGTTTCTATCTTTCCCTGGTTATAACTAATTGTCCCTTGCAATTTCACACCTTGTAAATATAACACTATATATATTCAAATTTTGTTAGTAATATTATCCACTTGTCTGAAGATGTCTTAAGTTAAGACGCAACGTCACATAATAAACATTTTCTATTTCAAATCTTGCTTTTATGGTTTTACTCAAAGCATTATGTTGGACATTGATCTTTATTACAAGAATACGTTCTCCGCCAGGCACGTCTCTGAAAATTAAACGTTGTATTGGCATAATCTCGCAAATCTCGCAATTTTACTGCGTACTAACTTTTCCCTAACATATGCTCTAAGGGGTAGTATACATGAATCCGGACTGAGTTACAATCCGGATCGAGCTCGATATGTCCGATTCAGCGACTCGATCGAACCCGGATTCAGTTACAACTCACTCAAGTAAACAAATATACTTCAATCCCTGTATGTGGGCCAATCCCTTCACTCCCAGCAGGGTCGGGATGAGATCGATACACAGCAAAATTTGAATTCTTATTTTAAGAAAAAAAAATACTTGTTTCAAGCAAAAAATTGCTTGAAACAAGTAAGATTGTTCTTGTCAGTATACTGAGAATATTTTTCTAGGCTAGAATTCTAGGCAAGAATTAAATTCTGACCAAGAATAATTGTGCTTGAAACAAGTAAAAAAATTCTTTCTTAGGAAGAATAATTATGCTTACAATAAGTAAAAAATTTCTTGAAATAAGTAAAAAATTCTTAAAATAAGCAAAAAGATTCTTGTCAGTATAGTAAGAATATTATTCTAGGTAAGAACTTTAGTAAGAATATTATTCTAAATTAGAACTTTATAGTGAGGGTATTATTCTAGATTAGAATTTTAACTAGAATAGGGGACTTCAAGGTTTCCGACGCCATAAGCCAGGGGGTGCAAAAACATTGGGACCGAGTGCGCGGCCAACGCCATTTCCATATAATTTCCATATAGGAGTGAGAAAAATTCATTTGCATATATTCTTCAATTTCTTAAAAAAGTTTGAGAATAATCAATCAATTTTAACAATTCTAACGAAATACTGGGTTTTTTCTGACCTATGGACGAAATTTCATTTCAATCAACGGCCAGCAACTTTTGAAACATGGTTATTTTTAGAAGCGTTTTCGAGCTATTTATCCCTCGGCGTAAAAGTGAACTAGCGTGGATTGCTTCGAGACCAAACGCAAGAATGGTTAAAATTTTAGTGGCGCGTGAAGATTTATCATACAGGAGAACTCATGGGGTGACAATTTGTAATTTGATATCTTGTAAGCTTCCTTAATGTGATTTTATAGCGGTAAAACGTGGTCTATGCGGTATCACGTAACAGATTCGGCAGATGAAAGCTTTTATAAGCTGTGAAAAATAGTTATAAATTTTATTATTCGTTGAATTACAAGTGTTCTTCAAGTGCGCTGGTTATGCCAGGCCACGCTCGCTGTGCGATTGGGTACTGTCATAACGACCAACGCTATACAGATCTACAAGTGAAGAGATCACACGTCCAAACTCTTTGCTTTCACAAATGGCCTAAGGATGAAAATCGCGCAGAACTTTGCCGGAAGCAGGTTTTAAAAAGCAGAAAGGATGACTTTAATCCTGAGCAAGGTGCGTCGGAAACATTTGTGTGCTCTAATCATTTCCCAATGGGAAAACGAGCCCCTGGTAAACCTGAAACCGACTACCCGTCCATATTTTTAACTCTCTCTGACTACCAGCATCAAAAGTCACCAAAGAAGCGAAAGACCGTAGGAAAAACAAGCACAAAGGGAGCGCACTGTGAGCCTGAAGGGACTGAATTGGAAGATGAAGAGATGGAAGACCTACATTAACCAGGATCAGATTCATCTGAACCAGAGGAACACTTGGCATCTATTCCTTTCCAGTTCGGGCAATTGACAAGAGAGTTTGAGGTGAAATTGTACACTGGCATTCCTTCAACAGAAGCATTCCAATCTCTCTTCAATCATCTTTGTCCCAAAACCCGGAATTTTGAATACTGGAGAGGTTCACAACAAACACAAAGAGAGTCAAGTGACTCAAGATCTCCATCACCCTTTGAAGATTATGCATCCAGTGTAGGGGTTGAAAGCAGATGTGGTCCACCAAGAAAACTTCAATTAGAACAGGAGTTTTTATGTACGTTGATGAAAATCAGGCTGTCCCTCGTGAATGATGATTTGGCATTCCGGTTTCAAGTTTCCTCTGGTACTATAGTAGCATACTGGTCACATGGATCAAATTAATGTCAAAGGAGCTGGCTGTTCTTATCATTTGGCCCACCAGCACACAAATTAAGCAGCAACTGTTTCAAAAGATTGTACCCAAAAGTAAGGTGCATAATTGATTGTTTTGAGTGTTTTACTCATACACCCAGTGGACTGGATTTGGCTGCAACAATGTGGAGTGAGTACAAGCATCACTACACCTATAAAGTGCTGGTTGCTATTACTCAAAATGGTGCTGTTTTATCTCTCCCCAGCTTATGGTGGTAGAGCAACCGATGTGCACATTGTGAGAGATTCTGGGTTTTTGGATCTTGTCGAACCATATGATGAAATTATGGCATACAGAGGATTTAAGATCATGGAGGATCTAGTAATGATGAAGATGGCAACATTATGCATTCCTCCAAGCAAAGCCAAGTCAATGCAGATGCTACCATCAGATGTGAGGAAAACATCAAATATTGCAAATGTGAGGATTTATGTGGAACAAGCTATTGGTAGGATGAAAGTTTTTCATATTTTAAAAAATGAATTGTCAATTATTTGATTCCCCTAGCTGATGATATTGTTCGTGTTTGTGCTGCCTTGTGCAATCTTCTGCCTCCATTGTGTGAGTATAGTAATGCTATTTTATTGTAGTAGGGAACTTTGTAAGTTTATTACACAAGAACTTCCTACCTGCAAGGCTGTCTTCATATTATTGCTCTGATAAAGATGGGGGTAAACTTACAAAGTGTTTTGCAAGAATTAAATTATTGCTCATACATACTGTATTAACTTAGTCTTATGATGCTGCTTGTCAACTTGACATATAGGAAAACATTTTAGCAAACATTTTTAATGACATAACATCAATAATCAAAGATAATTTGACATACTAAATTTTGTAAGATATCTTATTCTGGGGTTCTTTGTTGACAAGCCTGTTACCCTAACCCTGAGTTAACATAAAATTGTGAGGAAGTGCTTGTACAAGTGTGAGGTCAGAATATTTCTTCAAAGGCTATATGTCTGGTTCAATTGTTGTTTTTGTTGTTGAAGTTTTAAAATAGGTGTAGAAATACAGAAACTAAAGCAGTGGCCTAAGTTTAACCCTGGGTTAGCACTAATGCAGCTTTGAACAACCATCCCCGGTAAGTAACTAATTATATGCACAGTACAGCTATATTCTTCTTAAATGCTGAAGGTTTTGTGAAGCTCTTAATGTAAACAAAGCATTTGTTTAACAAACAAATGCTTTGTTTACATTTTGAACTTCTATATTGGTAAAATATGATATACAAACTTAATATCTAAACACTGCTCTGGTTTGTTTTTGTCATTAATGAATATGAACCAGAGTTTTCATTCAGAAGATGCAAAATTGCAGTAGTGTTAATAACTGCAAGTCCTCTTGATTATCAGCAGAACTGATGCACAGAACAAACTTCACACCATCTTTAAATATGCATTAAACATGAAAAAATTGTTATATTTTATAATACATAAGTCTGGAGATTTGATGTATGCTTCAGAACAAGTACTAATGCACTCTATTCTCTATGTTAAGTGTCCAATAGCTACTAGATTTAGTAATTTCTAATGCTATAGCAAAAAATTATTGCATTACATTTTTTATATCTTACATATTTTTGTATCTATTCCATCTTGTACAAAATTAAAAATTGTTTACATATTCCATTTGAGTTTGTCAATTGTACAGACACCAAATGTGTGATTCATGCATTACAATTACTATCGTACACAATTATGCCAATTTGAAATTACCAGGATATTACCAGGAAAATTTTCGAATATATAAAAAAGCTTTCACTTGTATACCTCGAAGAGACGCGATCAACTGTTATGTGATACCGCATAGACCACGTTTTATGGCTATAAAATCACATTAAGAAAGCTTACAAGATATCAAATTACAAATTGTCACCCCATGAGTTCTCCTGTATGATAAATCCTCACGCGCCACTAAAATTTTAACCATTTTTGCGTTTGGTCTCGAAGCAATCCACGCTAGCTCACTTTTACGCCGAGGGATAAATAGCTCGAAAACGCTTCTAAAAGTTGCCATGTTTCAAAAGTTGCTGGCCGTTGATTTAAATGAAATTTCGTCCATAGGTCAGAAAAAACCCAGTATTTCGTTAGAATTGTTAAAATTGATTGATTATTCTCAAACTTTTTTAAGAAATTGAAGAATATATGCAAATGATTTTTCTCACTCCTATATGGAAATTATATGGAAATGGCGTTGGCCGCGCACTCGGTCCCAATGTTTTTGCACCCCCTGGCTTATGGCGTCGGAAACCTTGAAGTCCCCTATTAATTTACTTAAAACAAGAAAACCAATATACTAAGCACAAAGCACACAAATTTTGTGATAGCAAAATGAGTAATTTAATAACCACTGAAATTTGTATCATATGAACCAAAACTGTTGGTTCCAAAACAGGAGTACCCTGTTGTGGCTAGAGGTAAATTAAAAGTAACAACACTTGAAATAAAGGCATAAAATATCAACTCATCACAAACCTAACCTTCATATAAAGTGTACACTTCAACCTTAGTTAACCCAAATTCTATTAATAATCACAGTATCTAGATAACCTTGTCTCTAATGCTCATTTTACATTGTCGTATAAGCCACATAAGGTTAATCAATGAAAAATTTCTCAATTTGATAAAACTGGTCATCACCAAAGTGATGAAGTTTATTATTGCATGTTCTTTCATTGAAGAATATAACTGTTCTTACTGGACTGTGTGGTTTGCTCCTATTCAGATCCTCATATGCAAATAATGAACCCATGAGTCAGTGAGTGACTATTCCATCCAGAGTTTCTTGAATCTTGTAATTCTAAAAACATTTTACAAAAACAATCATATTGATAGGATCAAATGATCTCAATTCCAAAATACCATTATATTAAATGTAGTACGTTTGATTAAATCTTTGATACCACTCTGAGATGATAAAGTATATATATATCATTGGTATGAGTCAGTATACTATAGCACAATGTCATTATTATATTGCCATAAGCAATTATATTAGTGTTTTGTAACAAAAAGTGGTCAATGTGACTCAAACCCTGTCCTCATATGAAAAGGGTACCACTAGGTGAAAAATCAAATTTAGACAAAGTTTGCCTTGTGCAAATCTGATTTTTCACCCGGCCGTGGATAAATCAATGCTTTTCTGAAAGTGTGGGTTTCATGTGGGTGCTATGGTTTTCACCCACAGGCAAGTTTGACAGGGTAGGTTAGGTAATAAGCCCACAGTAATTGGCATATGCTGTTGTGGTGACCCTGCCTTAATTGTGGCAAAGCTAAATAAATAAAATAAATAAATGTACATTGCACAGTAAAAGTAGCTAGAACACAGTCACAACAATAATAGACAGTTATGGAACTGCTGCTATGTCAGGTATTTGGAATTACAGTGGTATATTGGCTAAGGAATACATGGCATGCATGACAGCAGTAACAGGTCTTTGGCTTAATGTTATCAACTCTGTGGCCCTAGGTAGCCCAATAATTGATGGTATATTTTTGGTTCACAAAATGTGTATTTACTCTTCTGTAATGATTATTACAACTGTATTGATTATGCACGGTCCAGTTTAATGATGGGGTCAGCTTGTGATGCATCATGATGTAAACATGATGCATCACAAGCTGACCATGCCATTGAACTGCACTGCGTGTAATCAATACAGTTGTAATAATCATTACAGAAGAATAAATACACATTTTCTGAACCAAAAATATACCATCAATTACTGGGCTACCTAGGCTGTGGCAAATGGCAAGCCATTTATTTAAATGTAAACCATATCTAGCAACATGTGGTTTACATTAAATGACCTCTGCCAAGCAGCCTGTGATTGTATATTGTAGTATTAATATTCTAGCTAATGGAAGCTTTTGATTGCCTGGTATTCTACAATTTCTTAATAAATACACCACTCACTACAAACAAAATATTGACTTACCCGTACCACAGATTACTATTGTACCAGATGTCTATCTTCGTGTTTTCGCAAGGTAAATTTGTGTTCTCGATTTTCACTCTGATCACGAATTGCACTCGTCATTTTTCGGCATATCACGTATGTTGCGCTTACTAAGAACATGGCGGACACTTGCGTCAGACTCGCGTCCAGGCCAGGCCTTTGTCAGACATGCATAGGTTTTAGACTCGGTTAGACTGTTGCTTACGTTGTATGGCGTGGATTGCGCTTACTAAGAACATGGCGGAAATCTTTCGTCAGCTCGCGTAAGCAGTCAAAAACTTGTAACAGATATTTGGCGAAGATAGACATCTGGTACAATAGTAATCTGTGCCCGTACTTTGACCTGTGACATCATCTGACTCGCTTCGACCAGACGCCGATCCACCATGTACTTTATATCAAATTGGCCAATGCATACGATTTATCGCATCACATGGAAAGACCATTTTCCTTCAGACAAAAACAGTTTGTAAATACAAAAGAATACTAAGCAGTATAAATATAGCTTTGTGATTTAAAATAGTGTGCCAAAATTTACATAACTTAACTTTTGCAGCTGATATTTTATGTTGTCAATGACAATGTTGATACAAAGGCAACTGCCAACCATGTAAATATAAAACGCTTTATTACCGTATAAATTCGTATAAAATTCACATTGTTAAAATTGTAGAACACTTACCTAACAAAATATCGTGTAAATTGGTACCATTTCTCCTTTCTTTTCTCGAAATTTAGTCAATAATTTCCTTCAAAACAGCGTTCTATTTTCAAAATTTAAAAATAACGCGCTTCGCACTGAGCGCGCAAAGTCTCATGGGCATTCCATAAATGGTAAAGCATGGCAACTGATCTCAATTCACACTAATTCTTTACGAATGCTGTAACAGTCGGCCGATCCACAGCAATAAAGGTCTGTGCCCACTAGGCGACCAATCGCTGCAGCGCCTGTTTGGTATGGTATAGAGCACTTTATTTAACCACGCATATGTCTCGTGTGAACAGGAGAATTTTAGTGACGATTTTGTTGCTGCGTGCTACCGTATTTGTTTGATTGGAATGGTTTGATTTTGTGTGAGATATCCGGATCGCAGCGACAGAACCAGAAGCTTGAGACTTGTCGCCTCACTTATGACCTGACTGTACACACGAAGCGATTTGTTGTTGGACATTTTGTAGCGACTTGCTGTCTAGTGTGTACCGACCTTATTAGGCCCCATACAACAACATAATTTTAAATTTAATTGTTTTTTAAACTTGCAAATATATTGTAGAATATTACTTTTTCGAAGAATATAACTTTATAATAAGCCAAATCCTTCTGAGAATAGCTTTTCTTATGAAGTAGTATTAGAATAGCAATTCTCATTGTATAATTTTCTTATCTCAAGAATATTTAGTTTCAAAGATATTTTTGGTAAGAATGTATTTCTTATTCTAAGAAACATATAGTTCTCGGTAAGAATATTTTTTCTTGTTTCAAGTAAAATCGATTCTTGCCAAGACGAATTTTCTTGAATTTTCTCATTTTAAGCAAAAGTTTGCTTGAAATAAGAGTTTTGCAAGAATTTTATTCTTGTTAAGAATTTTCAATTTTGCTGTGTACTGATTGTAACGCAATTCGAATGCACGTAAACTACCCCAACGGTATGTGGCAATGCATATCTAAGTAACATAAACGTTAAAGCATTATTACAAAAAACTTAGTAACTAAAGAATTTCAATTACGAGAGCCATCCAGTATTTTAATAAAATACAAAAGAATAGTAACTCCGAACAACATTTTTATTATTTTAATGAATCAACGTTTCGACTAAATTGTAGTAATCATCCTGATGATGACTACAATTTAGTCGAAACGTTGATTCATTAAAACAATAAAAATGTTGTTCGGAGTTACTATTCTTTTGTATTTTATTAAAGAATTATAACATTATCTAGCTTCAAAAGTCATACTTCTTTCTTTTTCAAGCAGCTTAATATACTTAAGTTTCCCGATTAAATATAATTGTTATCAGAATGCTCTAATTTTGTTTCATCTCAACAACACAATTTACCTACAGCATTCGATAATTTCTTTAGAATTTTTACCGAGGTGCATAATTATAATACGAGGTATTCTACTAAACAGCTATTATAATGTATCTGCCACAGGTTTGGACGAATTATGACAAGCTTAACATACGTTATTGAGGCATATTTGGAATTCCATTAATAGCCCTATAAATTACACAAATTTATTGCGTCTTAAAAAAATCACTCCTACTATCATAACTTTGACAAATCTGGATTTATAGACATTTTTGGCGTACAATCTTTACATTTCAGAGTTTGTGTTTGTATGTGTCCTCTTTGCATTGTCTTTTTCGTTTATGTTGAATTACTTATATATCCCAAAGAATAACTTTTTTCAGCTGTCTTACTCTTCCTAATTGTGGCTGCATGGGTGTGGGCTATCTGCTAAGCTTTTCTGAATATTTTTACTATATCGAAAGAAGACTATATAGGAGATCAGTTGAAAAAATAGAGGTGATTTCAAAGCCATGATGCTCGCCAAACTTAAAGGAGAATTTGAATAGTAGACAAAAGGTCGCAAGAAGAAAATATTTTAGTAGCTACAGGTAGAAAGAGGATCCTGGAATTATATTAGTTATAATGCAGTAGTTTGGTGGCAAAATATTGAAACATACGGAATATATAGCCTTGCAAAATTCCAAATTTTGTCCCCGAGCCAAGGGCGCGAAGCGCCGTTTTGGGCGTAAGCCTGGGGCGAGGGTTACTAATTTTGCACTAGCGGGGTTCAAAATCGTTGCTCATGGTAGTTAGGTAGTAAGATTGGTATGTCATGACGTCATCCTCACTGATCTCAACAATATGGTGGACTATCATGAATGGCTAACACTGATTGGCCAGATTTAAAATTTATTGTTGATTGATTAATCACGACAGCAAATGTCTAAATTTGCTTTTTGCACTACAATATCATATGACAATATTTTGTATTTTTGCCAAAAGGTTTGGCAACTTTCACAACCAACGAAGGTTGGTTCTTTCTGATCTCAGGAATATTGCGCACTATCAGGAGTAGCAAACACTTAAGGCATCCGAAAAGGCGAGAACTAAGACGAAAACGAATGCTACAAGACTCTTGAAGAGATATTGATTCGGGGAAAATACAGAGAAGCGCGAATATTTGACCATGGCGTGAAACACAAGGCAAGTTAGTTTATAATGCGTATTTATACTTGTGTTTTAATGCTTTATAAAGGCCGGCGTTACCGTACTCCTCCAGTCTATTCAATTCACTGGTTAAATTCCAGAGTAAGCTTATGTTTTGTAAATGCAAGACTGTCTTATTATTAATGTAATTAATAGGTCGTATTTTATACCAAATTTAAGCTTACATTAGGCGTAATAACATAACGACGACAAATGCTGTGCCATTTAAAAAAAAATGTCAATAAAACAAGGATTAAAAACTGACATTTTGTCATTTTGAAAAAATATACAGAAAGAATAACAATTGCCGTGTTAACATGACAACAACCTATACTCGTACTAAATGTAATTCCGAAAATTTAGTTGCATTCTCTTAGTTAGTGGCGAGGGGTTGCTGCATGCATATATTTTAGGCCGTATTCTGTGGTCAATTATCGTTCAGTTTGAGATGTCACGTGTCATGACTACTTCAAAACTACATAAATCTATAGTTTTTTACTTACTGTATACGAATTTGGTTGTTTACATCTCCAAAAGCCTGCAGTTTTTTTCGCAAAAGCCTTCGAAAATTCGACAAATTTCTTAATATTTTCCCCTGTCCGCCATCTTGTTTTTATAAGTAAACCGCTGAAAATCGCAGGCACATGTGAACTTATTTTGCTAATTTACGGGTATTAATTAAAGGGTAATTTATCGAAGATCTTATAACGTAGAGTGATTTTATGAACAGTTTAGTTCATCTGCAATGATTTCTTAAGATGTTTCACGAGGGAAAACCCATTTTTCATAAAAGAAGCGAATGATATATCCCATCATTTGATTCGGTGGTTCACTTTTGTTGATTTTCATTGTGAAACGTGATTCTACAGTGAAAAAAACATATCCAAGATGCAAAAAATGATTTCAGAAACTCGTGAACCGTGCCAAAACCCATTTCCCATGGCCAGGAAATCTTTGAATTTTTTGTTCTTGTTTGAATGTGCCTAGTATATACAATGCGTTCGTCTAACCGACTGTTTGACATGCCATGCCGGTATCCAACCTTTAGGCAAATGGTAAGTCACACGCGCGCCATCTGTTTTTACTGGTTACTTTGAAAATTATTACATCCATTCGTCACAGTCGCTATCTTCATCATCGTTTGAGAAATTACTACACGCGTACAATCCTTCTCCTTCGCTATCTTCACCTTCACAAATGTTGCTACAGTCCGAGCATCCACAAACATCCGTGCATTGTAACTCAAACTTTCGGCAAGAGCATCGCAGTGTTTAGCACCCGGTCTTGCATTTGCAAGATACACATTCAATCAATGAATCGGGCGCAGACGGACGAGTCATCGAAACAATTTCGAGTTGGCCGTCCGCTATCTTCCATCCACCCACAGGAGGTGGTAGGTTCATCTGTGGAGACAAGCACCGATTCCATGCAGTGGCTTGGTAGTTGGCACGTTCAATGTGCTGCAGTAAGCTATCTGAATTTGGGGGGAGGCTGTCATTAGAACACTTTCCTGACGCAAATAGTGTGTACCTACGGCAGAGAAATTATTTATATTGGTCAAATGTACATAAAAATAAGATATATTAATAATATAGAAAGGATCAGAACAAATACATACCTGCAGTCATCGACACCTGTAGACATTTTATCACCATAAAGTAAGCAAGCAAATCTATTTAGAGATATAACCAGATCTTCTGGTACATGAGGTATATATATATATATATATATATATATATATATATATATATATATATATATATATATATATATATATATATATATATATATATATATTTATATATATATATATATTTATATATATATATATATATATATATATATATATATATATATATATATATATATATATATATTTATATATATATATATATATTTATATATATATATATATATATATATATATATATATATATATATATATATATATATATATATATATATATATATATATATATATATATATATATATATATATATATATATATATATATATATATAATATGCACTGGTTTCCATTGAGCAGTCTGCCAAGTGTTGTTATAAGTTACTCAACGCATATTTACCTTATGCACAATATTTACCTTACGTTCAGCTTGTCTGCAATTTCAGTGCTGTTTTTCAGTATGGCATTTATAGTTAAATATTGCGTCAGCGACCCATCAATCACCGGGAGGTAACCAACCCTTGAAACGTCGGGAATGTTATCTTGGTAGAGTAAGGTATTGAAACCTGTCCACGGAGGGAGAAGGAGCTCGTCTTGGTCAGGCTTTAGCGACTTTACTAATGCATAGACTAGGTCTAGCCTCTCCGCCATTTTAACAGACGCATTAGTAGCTGTGTTACCACTTCCCTTGTGGAACTGGGGCGTTTCCTTTTTACCGATACTGAATGGTGTTATGACAGAATGACGTGCTTTAACGGATCGCTGCGTTTTCTTGATGGTCGCTCTAGTTTGTGGTCTTACTGTACGCTCATCCGCTGACGTTATCTTTTGCGTTATCATCCCGTTGGTGACGTTAGTTTGCTTTTTGATCTCTTTGCCAAAGTCAATGTTGTCAAATAAGTTGACAGCCTCATTTGGAACAAATTCTCGAGGTATAATCGTAGAAGTGTCAATATTGACTTGTGCGATTGCAGTATCATACGCCATAGTAGATGATAAAGATACCGAATGTCCAAGACCATTAAGAACGTTAATAAGGCTTGAGCAACCAGACATCTGTCTAACTGCGATCGATAGAGCAAGGGACTTTGGCGTCTGCGTCTTTCCTTTGGAGCTATTGTAAACCATATCCTGGCATATTGGGAACATCTCAACTTTATGGATTTCTTTCATGTCAACATATTGGGAATCTTCAGGATCGTCTGAATACCCAAGAATCCACGCGATGAAGTTGAAGAGTAATGGAGAAACGACTTTCTTGACACTATCACCAGTAATATCAGAAGCCATAGAAGGCCAATCTTTGTACAAAGGAGAAACATAATCCCGAATATGTTCCCAAAGTTCTAAGGCAATCATATAGTAATCTCTTAATGGCATCCTATAGTACTGGGGCTCTCCATCACAGGTATATCGTGGTTTTCTTCTCAGGAAAAATTCAGTAAGTAAAAAACTATAGATTTATGTTGTTTTCAAGTAGTCATGACATGTGGCATGCGAAAATTATGTTTTAAGCATATTTTACAGGTAGAGAATACGGCCTATTTCTAGTATACATTTGTATTACGCGCGGAAAAAAGTTACCATTTTTACAGCTGAAATTGCCGTGAAAATGGTAAATTTTTCCGCGCGTAATGCAAATGTACACGAAATTTGTAAAATTTGCAAGCCTATACATTCCGTATTTTTGAACGTTTTGCCAGTAAACTTTGCATTTCTACTAATTTTAACATCCTCCTTCTAGCTGTATTGAAGGTAAGTCTTATGTGAATTGTCTATTGTCCAGTGAAATGTTTCGATCAATTTTTCTGAATTACATCATGAACCTTGAAAATGAAATGATGAGAAATTAAAACTTTTGGAGTCTGTCCCTTGCATATTTTAACTTTTCATGCTTTCAATTTCAAAGTCCGTGGTATAAGAAATCTTACTATGGAACAGGTTTCTGGGCCATTTTTGCGGGATGCTCGCGAAACTTACAGCCGGTATTCCATATGGCCGTGAAACAAGATGCCTTCGTAATTCGTTGGAATATTCAAAATTGACAATTACTAACGGTAACACAACTTGTTTTGTAAGGGACGGGGTTTGCGTTGCTGCATTTAACCTCATGTTCTTCGTTCACATTGTTATTATCATTAATGTCGAAAGTTATATTGCATTGATGTCGAAAAACTAATCCGCGATATTGGCAATACCATATACGGATAACAGAACAGCTTAATAATCATGGAATGTTGTTATGTGCGGGAAATTTGGGCAGAACGGATTTTAATGTGTTTGTTCTGGACAATCATTGTTGTTGTTGGATTTGACGAAAAAGTGTTTTCGTGACGCTAAATGACAATTACATAAACATTGACCAACATAGACAATAAGTTATATTTGTATTTTAATGAGTTCTCAAACCATTTATGCTATCAACTATGATAAAATTCACATCTTTGCACAGCCGTGTACAATATCCTCTATTTATGCTGAACTTTCGTGCTGTTTAATTCCTTATGATTGACGTATATTTTGTCACGCAATGAGTTTTCAATTCACTCTTTTATAAAAAGGCGCGTGTTTTCCCCAACTCCCACAACGAACTCCCCAACGAAGTGCATTCGCTCAAAACGCCAAATTTCTGCATTTTTTGTATCGTTTAGACAAAGATCCCAAAAGGATCTTCTATTCCATGCATACTACGCAGCCGGCAGTGTGTAACAGAAGAAGTTGTAATATGCACAAGCAATTTAGCAGTGTAGAAATGGTATAGCTTTAAAACTTTATTTTTCTAATTTATATCATGGTTTTATGCGTGTTAATGCGACATAATTATGTCAGTGCTGACAATAGTTGTGCAATTCCTACCGTGCCTAAATACGCCCGGAATGATGTTATTCTACAATTGTAATATTATTTTTGATATTATTATTATTAAAAAATCGCCCCCACGTCAATGCTGCGCGCCAACACAAAATATAATGAAGGTCATTCCAATTTTGCAACAGAGCTGAAAATTAACTTATGTGAGATTTGATTCTGACGTGCTTCTAAAATTAGCTGGGTAAATAATCTTTTGCCTTTAAGAAACAAGATTACATTTCATTGCAACAATTGAATACGCCGCAAGTCTTGTTAGTTTACAAATATCTTTAACATCCGAATGCTTGGATAGTATTCATGTGGAAAAAAACAATTTACTCATACAATACCTTAATGATTAAAAAACAAAGCCCTGTGCGCTCTAACAAATTCTGAAAATGTTCTTAATAAAATTAAGTAATTAAGGCCATTCTTTGCATTGTTCTCCCTAGTATCTCGTTATTGAAAAAGAACATGTCAAACAAATATTGGTTGATAAACCCTAACACCTCCTTTGAAAATAGCTCATTGTTTTGTCTTCTGAAGTACAAATTAAAACTACCAGACGTTGGCTCATGCAATAGCTGCATGCATTATTAATGAATCAATCTATCTTGTTACGCTTAGGTATACCGCAAAATAAACTCATCCTCCCTAATTGTTACAAAGGATTTCGCTTTCAACCTAATAGAATTAAACCTAATCCGAGGAAGGTCAAAAAACAAAACGCTTTTGCAGCTGCTCAACGCTGCTTCTTTTGTGAATGAGTTGAAACATGTCTAGAATCTAGGCCGATCGACTTTGCTACAAATTCGTTACTTCTTGTTTCCTCCTTCCATAATAAGCATTATTGAAAACACAATTAATTATGTGTTTGTTTGGTCAGTTGGTCTGAAGCGACTGATTTACCTCCAAGGGAAAAACACAAACTAAAATATTTACCTAATTTTGACATGAATTTATTAATTCGTTTTGAACAGGAAGAATAAGCAATCATTTATCATTGGGCCGTAACAATTATAGATGTCTAGCTCTTATGCATGCCAAATTCTGGCATTTCACTTAATCAAGTATGATTTATCATGATAAGGAACATCACAATAAATTTCTGGAAAGATCGTACACAAATGCAATTTGCAGAAGAAATAAAATCGTGTGTATAACCGAAAGTGAACCATGTCATAACGCGTTCTCCGTGTCTCTAAATGTTAAGGGAATTAGCTGTATATCTTCCGCTACTTCGCTATATATGTATCTATTTAATTTTCTCGGCGCTAAACTGGGAAGAGGATTATCAGCAGAAAGAGAAGTTGTATAATTAAATGTTGGCCACCTACTATATCAGTCGATTATAGCAAGTTTGCTAGCATTATATTTGTCGTTGCGGCTTTCTGTGAGAGAGTTTGAGGTTCTCGGCACAGCTGGAAAAACAGTACACTGACATCTGCAAAGAGTTTACTCTTAACAAACTGAATCAAAGCGCCATCGGATTGTAGCTGAGCCTAACGATTCCTGATCGACTTCTTGAATTCGACCAGGCCCATTTGGCAAACTGAGAATCTATTTGAACATGAAAATTAATCGGCTAACACTGGCCATTTTCAAGTTATCGTCAATTGCACTCGTTGCTTCTGTATTGACTTGCCATGGTGAGTATAGGGAAATATGTCTAAGAGTATGTGGGCGTTACAGTATATCTTCAATGTTGCGATAGCTACAATCATTTGAGTTGAAGTGTACAGCACCGATGCGTACAGGCATAAAAATCACTTTGTAACGGGTAACGCTTATATGATCAACAAACAGTATAGTACAACAGACAATTCTTATCACAGAGCAAATTTTGAGGCAGACAATAAGAACGAAATCTATGGGCGTGCCCAGCTAGAAAAAGCATCTATAACGTCTTAGAATTACTAAAAATTAGATGTTTAGTTGCGAATCTAATTATCTAAAATACAAAAAATATGGTCTTGCAAGGTTTGTAGGTATGTATATATTAACTTATATAGTACGCCTGGAAAAGCATACCGAAATTAGCGAGAAAGTAGGCTCGTGGGATTTTAAACAAACTTCGCCAAGCCATATTTTCCTCGATTTTGCTACATTTCACAAAGTAAATCTACTAAATCTAGAATATCATAGCAATTATCAATTGTTACATAAATACTTTGAGCTCATACTTTTGATGTGATACATTACATTGACAAAATCATTAATTTGTGGAATGCCCCTTCTCCGTAACGTCAGTGTGCGTGCAGATTTGACGCATGTAATAAAATACTGCAAGTTTGAATTGAAATTTATTGTGTAGTAACTGTGTAATAATTCATTTTTATGCTTAAGATATTAGCAAATGTCTTTGGCAATAAGCCTTTTTTCGCGCTGGAAAATAAGAGAAAATTTTCCAGCTAATATGTTCTCCCAGCTACATGTATAATGATATGGAATCATGCTTAGAGTTACAAACTATCCGATGAACTCATATGGAATGTTATATTGCCGATACACGTGGCTTATAATGCAGTCCAGAAATTAAGGCTCACAAGTAAATAAGCCCTACAATTACCATACCATTTAGTTTTCTTCCCTATTTCAGTAAGCACTCTGTTCTCATAGCGCACCCCATGTACACGCATAGCTACATTAGTTGCTATAATTATATGTGGTGCAGTCAGATAACCAAATAATTTTGTTCGTAGCATGTAAAAAGGCGTTATTTCTCATAAATATATGTTATACACTGGGTGATCTCGCGTTACTGGAAAGATTTTTGGAAATTTCAGATGCCACCAAAGGCATGCAGAGAGCCATGGGAGTTAGTGTTTATTTGTCTGCATGTATCTGAATTTCCAAACAAATACACTTTTTTCGGAAAATAGTGTTCTGCCATTTCTTGTATATCACAAACCCCTCTCCAAATAAGTTTAATAGCATTATCAATATAAATAGATCACAAACCAAACTTTGTGAATTCAAAAAATAAAAATATATTATATTCACATCCCAACGTTTCGGGCCATGCCCCTTCTTCAAGGATGAATATACAAAAATCAATGACCTAAGGTCCCTTATGTATTAATAACTAACATAATGCTATACATATTAATCAAAATCCCTTATACATTTAACCCCTTGGTACAAACATACTGTGTCTAATTTGTATACCCAAAAAGCCTCCCTTTGTGTTGGTATATCAACATTAGTTTTATTAATAATTATAAACCTAACATCACACAAACCTTGGGCTAAAAAATGTGCGTACAAGTGCTCCGCAGCAGTTTTTCTAACCCCTTGTTCATACTTCCTCATAGAGTTCTTATGCATGGTTATTAAACCTCTTCCTAAATGTAGTTATAGTACTCCTTATATAAATTTTAGAACTACTAATACATCTTATTACATAAATTACACCTTCCCAGGGATTTGATTAACATGTATGGTAATTATGTTAGTAATTGATATATAAGAGACCTTAGGTCATTGATTCTTGTATATTCATCCTTGAAGAAGGGGCATGCCCCGAAACGTTGGGATGTGAATATAGTAAAGATATATTTTTTGAATTTACAAAGTTTGGTTTATATGTATATAATGATTCATTGAAGCGACAAATAATAATAATATAGACCAGCAAGAAAATAACAGTTAAAATGTACCTGAAGAGTGAGTCTCAATCTCTTGGCATACACTCAAATGATACAAGCAAATCCCACGTCACGTGTTCGTCAATCAACACTACTTACTAATATAATCCAAATCACTAAATTAAATCACTGAGAATCAAACATACCAATTTGAAATAAAGTACTCGTTATAATTAATAGTAAAGATAAATTATCCCTTCGAATGTCAGTAACACCACTGAAGAAGCCGTAACTGGCGAAGCGTTTGGATTTTAATAAAGTTTCATCATTTTTAATGCCTGTTGAAATCATTTTGAATATATATATATATATATATATATATATATATATATATATATATATATATATATATATATATATTTATATATATATACTGTGATAACATATATATAACTGTCATAGTTATATATATATATAACTATGATATATATATATATATATCATCATATATATATATATTTCATCATATATATATATATATTTCATCATATATATATATATATATATATATATATATATATATATATATATATATATATATATATATATATATATATATATATATATATATATATATATATATGTATAGGTTATCATATGAGAGGCGAGGTGATATCAGTTTTATCGCTCGAGAGACGATATCATATTTTGTCACGAGTGAGCGCAGCGAACGAGGGACAAAATATGATATCGTAACGAGAGCGATAAAACTGATATTACCGAGTCCCGAATATTATAACCTATTTATCACATACTTGTGCCTTTATCTAGAGCAAAAACCAGATTATATTTTCAAATTATTTACACTTCGAGTACATTTCAAAATGAATTCAAAATGATTCTTTAAAATACGCTAAAACATGTAGAAATTACAAAAACAAACCAAAAATAACTTATCTTTTAATAGCTGCAAATTTCTTTGTGTTATTTTCCTTGTATTATTTAATATCTTTATTCTTATCTCTCAATCGACTCTTCAGTCGGACGCCATCTTTGTTTTGAGCGGGACAAAAAACGATATCGCGGGACAAAAAACGATATCACGGGACATATCGTTTTTATGTCACCGTGTTATCGCCCGGATAAAGGCACAAGTATGTGATAAATATATATATATATGATGATGAAATATATATATATATATATATATATATATATATATGTATATATATATATATATATATATATATATATATATATATATGATGAAATATATATATATATATATATATATATATATATATATATATATATATATATATATATATATATATATATATATATATATATATATATATATATATATGATGAAACTGAATCCATAAATGACTGGAATCATAAATTATTGAGTATACCCATAGATGACTCTCTGACATGCTGCATACATCATCTTTGAGCTACTGCCACTCTTTGCCAGTGAAAATGTGTGGCTCAAACATACATTATTTACTAAGTATTTGATTCATTTCATTAGAAAGTGATTTTAAATCAACTATATGCCAAGAAATGGAGCATACAGGCTGTCAGGATTGCAATCATTCCGAGATGTTCAAAAATAACGCATTAAATGGTCACTTCAAATGGTCATGCAAAAACATGTATAATTCAACTATAAATACTACACTGTCAAGTTTCACTGTACAACTTTCATGTACTTTAATGTAGTGTATGATGATGACTAAAGAATAGCTGAAAAGTAGAAATAAATGTTTATCATGTTGTCAATTTTCGGAGCTTCTGCTGTATTGTATTTTATCAAAATACTCAGTAGTTCCCGTAATTTCTAATGAAATTAAAAATAAGATCATGTAACTATAATGTAACTATAAAAAATAAGACTGTGAAAAAATTAATGCACAAGTCATTTGAACCCCCCCCCCTCCGACCGAACTCGGGGCATACCAGCACATTCACTTTGTATGTGTGCGAAATTTAAGGTTGTCACTAGAAAGAAAAGTTTCACTCTTGAAGGTAAATTTATTCTAGTGGCAAACAGCTTCAAATTTCGTGGTGAAAGTCCCCGGTATGTCTTGAGGTGTGGAGGTCAAGGGTTTTAAATGTGACCCTCTTTGGGAAAACATACGTAAACGCTTTGAAAAATAAAACGCTGCAAAAATTTGCAAACTGTTCGTCAGCCGTGAAAACGGGAAGCGCTAACCGCGATAACGGTTATCATGACCGTGATAACATTTTTTAAAAATGTAAAAGCGCTTTGAACTATCCTTGAAAACGCTTTGAACTGTCCGTGAAAACATTTTGAGCTATCCGTGATTTTTTATCTAACCAGTAAAAACTACTTCAACCATTTTGCTTTACAATATTATTTTTTTAAATAAATCAATTTTTAGTACTAAAATTAATATTTGTGACTTGGTCTTTAAATTGCTCCTATAATAAACGGTTAATGCTATAATAAAAAGAACATTACACGGCGGTTTGAAGATACAAAATTGATCTTCTCATGATGAAAATAACATTTTAGCTACTTATTCCCTGGGCTAAGTTTGCCAATCAAGGATAAAAATCATTGTCAAATTAAAGAATATATATAGACGGTTTGAAACTCACTAGAATTATAACGCAAGTCATGATCCATATGTTTGTTCTGGACAATCATTGTTGTTGGTGGATTTGACGAAAAAGTGTTTTCGTGACGATAAAGCACAATTACATAAACATTGACCAACATAGACAATAAGTTATATTTTCATTTTAATGAGTTCTCAAACTATCTATGCTATTAACTATGATAAAATAAATGTTTATCATGTTGTCAATTTTCGGAGCTTCCGTTGTGTTGTATTTTATCAAAATACTCAGCAGTTCCCGTAATTTCTAATGTAATTAAAAATAATGTGATGAAACTAAAACAAAGTAACTCTTTGTTAATGAAAAAAAAATGTTTAAAATATGTAGCAGGTACTGTAAATGGAAAGCAGACACTGTAAAGTTTGATAGGGACATGTTTGTACATACATCAGTATAGCAAAAATTTGCAAACTGTTCATCAGCCGTGAAAACGGGAAGCGCTAGCCGCGATAACAGTTATCATGACCGTGATAACGTTTTTTAAAAATGTGAAAACGCTTTGAACTATCCTTGAAAACGCTTTGAACTGTCCGTGAAAACACTTTGAGTTATCCGTGATTTTTTATCTAACCGGTAAAAACTAGTTCAACCATTTTGCTTTAAAATATTATTTTTTTAATGCAAGTGACCAAGGTCATTTCAATGCTGAATATCTTAATAATTACCAGGGGATTGGATTATGGGCCCTGGTATAACGTTTTAAATTTAATGACACTTTTATTTATATTATTGAAAAAAAAATTAAAAACGAAGCACAAGAACTTAAAATAACAATACAGTAGTGGAAGTCATACAACAAGTTACACAGCCTATAATGGTAATAAATATATAAAAAAATATTTATGCTTTAAATATTTATGCAAGAGCAATCTAATATCTTGCGTAACAGTTAACTTTAAAATAACACCACTACTTTCACAAATTACTCAACAAGATAATCTTTTGTACTGCAATATCGTTCGCAACATGACAACACCAAATAAAGGATTACACAATGCTGATCGCATTTCATTGGTTCAGTTAAAATATACTGCGATAAAATAAAAATTTAGTGCTGAAACTTTTCATTTTAGGTAAATTCATTCAAGGTCCACCAAGAGTGGTGGTCCTTAAAGGTCCTCTTCCTTGCAGAAAGGTTCTGTCTGGAAGCAACGTCGACTTTACCTGGAAATTTCAAGTTTTTGCACAAAACATGATGAAGACAGTTTCCTGGATTTCATTCAGTTCAGAAGATAATTGGACTAATGCTATCAAGCTCGTACAAAAAATACTGTCGGCCAATGCATCCAACGAAGTGGTCGTAAAACGCAGTTCTAACAGAGTGAACTGCACATTTGATTTTAAAAATCAGATTTGGACTATGAGCTGCTCATTAATAAATGCCAAAGCTAAAGATAGCGTTCATTATGGACTGAAAGTTGAGTTTTATCGACACCCGTCCATATATGCACCTAATACTACATCTTTGAGAGTCAACGGTAAGTTGTAATGTTGTTTCGCTTCAATACGACAAGTTGCTACTTACGTTATATTGAGATTAACATCAAGAAACATCCAACGGCGGCAATAGCATATTCAGATATACATTCCTATACCCGAATAAAACAATTCGGTTAAGAGGGGCAAATCAATATATTCGTGTTCTGGATAGTATTCATATCTCCATGTTTAAATCATATCTCCATGCAACAGCTTCTCGCCCGTTCTTACCTATTCTAAATGATGTTTAAGTGATGAACTATTACCGATGATGATCCATGTAATTATTGTGTATTTTGTATTATGTAATTAAAAATTCAAAATGGCACTGCAAAATTACTATTCTACATTTTAAAATTTAAGATAAAAAATAAAAGTCACATTTACCACACTTTATTGTCGAGAAATACCAATAATAGGCGGTTCACGCATTATCCTAGTCCGAACAATAGCTTTTCTATATTATGCCTATGGTGATATTTTAGTACTTTGCAACGTTAATTTGTAGCCAATATAAAACCTGTTTGCCGTAAAATTGGAAATTTAACCTACCTTTTGCTTGTTGTTCTCAAAGTTGTCCAAATTTCATTGCTGCACCTTGGATCCATTCTTAAAACAGTAGGAAATTAAATAAGAAAAACACGTGCAAATACTTTCTTCAAGTTTTATACCGACCCTGCAGCATGCTACTAAACATTACAGCGTTTAGTGCAAGACTAATTCTGGCTTAGTGTGCTGCAAAATTAGAACAAAAAGAATAGTTTTGCTCTGATTTTTGTTGTCGGCAGCCATGTTTACTTTTATTGGTATTACCGCTGACATGTTGTTTCAACGGCGCAGCTTCTAACGACGCGCTTCATTCAAAATATGGACTAATATTTACCCAATTGACCGATAACTGGGACGAAAATTCTGCGTTTAAGTTAAGAAGGATAAATCTCGTATTCCCCGACAAAAAAGGATATTATCTAGACTATACCCGTCTGGAGTTCAACCGTTTCGTACACCTGGGGCCAGTTGTTCAAAGCTGGGTTAGCACTAAACCTGGGTTAAAATTTAACCCACTGTTTAAGTTCCTGTATTTCAACATATCTGTTTACTTTAAAACTTTGGGACCTCAAACTACCATCGATTTCGACACAACGTCTGAAGAAATATTTTCAAATTTGTAAGCAAACTTTCAAGGAAATTTAATTTTAATTTTACGTTAAGCCAGGGTTAAGCTAACCGGCTTTTGAACAACTGTCCCCTGGCAACTCGCCTTAGTCAACAAATGAAGATATCAGGGTTTTTGCATTTTTCTGTCTTATGGTTTTCCGTCCATAATTTACATCAGACGAAAATCCGTCAGACAGCCAGGTTTGCCGTCTTAGACGGAAATCTGTCGTCTAATATAAACTGGGCTAATATTGAAAGCAATCCGATCCATTTTTCATAGCTTTAATTAAATACGATTTTATAGCTGTAATTAATACGCTTCTCAAATACGCTTCGGCTTCGTAAAACAAAGGATTTATACCAGTACACATGCTTCATGGTACCATCTTCAAGAGTAAATGTCCTAATGATGCTTATATATGGCGATAAAACTATCGAACAAGACAAATCAGTCGTTTTTGCTTTTAAAAACACGAAAAGAAAAATGTGATTGTAAATGTAAGCATAAGTTTTATGGAATTAGCTGTTTCATTTCTTGTTTACAAAATGCCGCATTCCCACTACAAACCTCTCTGTACATCATGCGCCATATGATATAAACTCTTAATTTACGGCAATATGAAGAAGGTATTGCCAGCAATAGTAAACTGAGGACCGGAACATACAGTACGCATTTCTAAAGTTGTTACCCCATAAATTCTGAAATACAATTGCTTTTTTTAAGTAATTTGGAAAAAAATATCGAAAAGCCAAAGCCTCTGGGCATTCGCTGTTTCAAAACGTTGATTAACTAATAAATAAATATATTTTTTATGCTGGCAAAAAGATTTAGTATTGGATTTGCGGAAATCCGACCACGTCGTCGAATCCTGGATTGGTGAGCCAACTCTACTAAAATGTGCGATCCTCCGGAATGTGATTCTGGGAACCACTTACAAATGGAACGTCGTGAGTGATTCGAAAGACATAACGCGTGGCATCATCAGAAGAGGCGGAAATAAGACATCTTATGCGTTCACACCATTATCGGAAAAGGATTTTGGGAAATATAAGTGCACTATCAAGACAAAGGCAACAAGTGTTGAACACGAAATCTTCCTGCGTCAAATATGTATGTTTTTATTGTTATTAGTATGGGTAATCATGCCATAGGGAGTACAATTTGGGATTAATTGTGTTTGAGAGTGATGTTTGGAAATTTTGTCGATATTGGACGAGTCTGATTTGGCAAAATTTCCAAACATCACGAGTCCCATGCATCCACCACGCACCTCAGCGTAAAACTTTTGTAGTACCTTATGAAGCTCTTCAGGGGGGAGATTCCCGATTTCAGCGTCATGCTGTCTCACCAAAGCCCATTTTTGCCATACTTTCAACCAGTATTTCGTACTTTTGTTTGTATTTTCGTTGTTTGGTTTTGCTTTCAATGCGTCTAGGTCAACTAAATTTGTATGCAAATATCTTTCTGCCATTCTGTTTTTTTAGTTGTACTCCTGTCAACCAATCAGCTTCCAGTAATTTTTTCATGCTAATAATATACAATTATTGAACGAGACTAAGCAAAATACCGCGATTTATCAGTGGTGAGCAGATCAATTATTTACCGATGCCAAAGGCAGAGGCAAATAATTGATCTGCGAGCCACTGATAAATCACGATATTTTGCGATAGCCAAGTTCAATAATTGTTTTATCATTTATTGATTAATATAGTAAGTTTTTAAGGGTAGCAAGTATATAATAACAGTTTAAAAAAGTATAATTTAATTCGACATAACTTTTCATGTCAAAAACTCGGCTTCCCTCAAACCTTTTTCTTGCAAGTGGCCTCAAAATATGTTTAAAGTAACTTTAGTTGCTTTTTGGTGTTTTCTGCATCCTTTTCTTCTAGTATAGTGGACAATTCGCATTCTGATAACTCGGCAAAACGAGCCATGTTGACATTTTAAAAGAAAGATATTTTTTTATTGAAGCTGACGAAGCATTTTCAAAGCACGCATGCTCAATACAGTATTTACACCAGTTATTTGCAGCTGATCGATATTTGCATGCAGTTATTTGCAGTTGAATTAGCCAATCAAAATCGAGAATACTATAAAGTGAATGATAATAGATATTGACTGATAGATTGTTCTTCAGTCTATCGTTGAGGGTCCTGGAGGGGTAAAATTGGAGCTGGCAATTACCGATTCGGCGGTGGAAAATGGTAGATTCCCTGCGCTGGGACTGATTTGCCAAAAAACCGCACTAGAAAATGGCAATAGGACTAAAGGCACTGTCACACGCTGCAATTTTTCTTGCAACTTTTGTAACGCAATTCTACTCTTGAGAAATGTAAAAACGGCAGAAACACTTCTTTATTGCATTTTTCTAATGTCTTCTTACACATCAAACGTTCTTCACTAATTAACTTCTCTTAAGAGCAGAATTGCGTTGCAAGTTGCAAGGAAAATTGCAGTGTGGACAGAGCCTCACGATTTGAGCAATAAAGCCGCTAGGATTGTGGGATTTGTGTGTTTGAGAAATGGTATTTAGTCAATAACATTGTCGGCTTTAATAAACAGAATCTATGCATATGATAATGAAACAGTTACTGCGTAGAATTTGTTGGTCGTGTTGTTTAAAATTTTGTATAAGATGTACAGCATGAATATGTGACCACGTTTAAAATCACAATACATTATCCAATGTCGTCGGCTCAAACAGAAACAATTGTGAATAAAATCGATATAAATAAATCACAACTTACAATTTCTTCAGCAATCAATATTTTTATTCTGGTATTACGTTTATCTCATGTATTATGTTGATACCGTTCTGGATTTTAACGTCTGTGAATATAATTTAAAAAAGAAATTATATTTTATCTTTTATTCTTCAATTTAGATCAGGCTGGACCTCCCGAAGAGTTACGTGTTGACAAAGAAGACGGCGGTCGCTCAGTGAGCCTTTTTTGGAGTCAACCAAAAAAGAATGGTGGATCTAAAATCATCGGTTATGAAATAATTGTAACAGGAGAAAAAGGGGAGAAAATACGAAAAAGCACAACTAAACTTTCTGCGGGTGTGAAATTAACAGATAATAAGCGATATGTAATACGTGTTTGCTCCATAAATAAGACTAGAAAGACCATAAATTCTTGTACAAAGCCGTATGAAATTGAAAGGGGTAAGTGGCTGCTGCAAGTGGCAAGAACGCAGTTTTAAACTATGGCAAAGCGAGCCGAGTGATTTTCTTATGCTATGCAAAAACACTATCATGCATTATTCATTTCTTCACAAATCGGTTGTTTTCGATGATTTTAATTATATAAACAGCTAGATATTAGCATGTAGCACGACAAAATTGCAAGCCCAGCATCGCGACTAGTTTGAAAAGCACTTGCTATATAACACGATCAAATTTTCTTTGACAAATTTCACGAGTCAAATGTTTGTACTCGCCGTGAAAAAAATTGTCAAAAATTTCTGATTTACACGGTCAAAAAATCATTTGAAAATCATTGTGAAAGAAAATTTCGTCGTGTAAAAGTGGCTTACGACACGCTGCACGTCCAGTTTACTTTAAAATGACGACCGAGTAATCGTCTCACTATCATGTTTTTTGATATTTTTGCTTGATTGCCCCTATTAAATAGTAAATTGTAACATGATGCTTTGACCAGCTAATTTATCCCCTCTTTTAGAGCCACTGCCACAAGAGGGAAAGCAAGATAGACTGAACAGCTATTTTCTTCTGTCCATTGCTGCAATAACTATTGTCTCGTGGCTTATTTATTAAAACATTAATTCACCGTACATCGATGAATGCCGCATGTATGTATGGCATTAATAATGTAGTTAACGAGCCACCGTGAATTGTTCCACAGACGAAACAAAATTATCTCAGGCAAAGATTTGTTGTGGGTACTAAACGTCAAATTTCTTTGGATTTTCGCTAGAATATATAGAAAACCTGCACCCATTATATAAAACTTACTTAATTTTCTTTGAGTGCAAAGTCTTCTTAAATGTCAAGGTAGTTCAACCATTATTCATTGTAGAAGTATACAAGTGCTTTGCGCTAAAATTAACAGTTGTATTTGTGGGAATAATTCAAGATGACATCAAAAAATATACAAGACCAAAAATATTTGATAAGACACTCTTCTCGCGCCTAGACAAAATTAACTGCCTCCTAAAATTGAGAAAAGCCTACGTCTTGCCCATAGAATGCAAAGATGGTAAATTGATTATAAGTTTAAGTACAGTCTTTGTTTGATATGCATCGTTCCTACATAGAGTCGATGGAAATTGTATGGGCCTTTTTGGAAGCAAGATGAATTTTCCAAGCATTTTGTTGAATTCTTCCCAGTGATATTCCTAAGGCTGTTGGTATACTGGACTAGTGTTACAACGTTTCAACCAATGTTATTAACCCAAGCTGCCCAACCATTCAATATATAACTTTGTAAGGACGCTTATTTTATCATGTATATAATAATTTCATCAATGTGAATTAGAAACTCAACTGAAAGCCAGATATTACACAAAAAATCTGTACTAAGTTATGCAAACGTTTAAGTTTGCATTTTAACTCCACTACGAACAGTTACACTATTTGCATGGTAAACTGTATAGCTATGTCTTATATATCATAGAGTTGCAAATGATCGTGAACGGTTTGTATTTTAATAGCGTATAAAGCTTTTTACGTACCTATATATTTAGTGAAGTTTAAAAATACCATTATATATAGTTTACGTGTATTTATACCTCATATTGTACACCAGAATACGAATCCTTATCGTGGATGAAAGTAGTTGCGTTCAATCTTACCAAGCTATATGCATTAATCTTGTTGGCAGTAATCCAGATTTTTTGACGGCAGTAATCCAGATTTTTTGAACAGAAACCTACGTAGTCTCAATATTTAATTTTTTTTAATTTCGTAAAAGGTTTCGATGTATCAATGGTCGAATTGACACACTCTGTTGAGGTCGTCATTCATTCTATGAATTAGCAACATCAAAACTTTTTAGGTGATAAAAATGATGGTTATGATCAAACATAGAAATATAAAAAAACTGATTTCAAATTTCAGGAACCCCTTAACGTGTTTAAGAACAAACCCTTATGGAAGTAGATGCGAGTGATAAGAATTTCATTGCATACACACGGCATTCTGTACCAGAGGTTTTATTTCACAACAAAATCTAAGCACACTATCCAGCGATGGAGATTACGGTAGCTGGTTTCCATATGTATTCGATGATCGGCGAGTTATTGTCAGTCACCATTCATGGTGAAAATTCACAAAGGATTTTACTCATTTTTACTCGTCATAGCCGTGACTAGAGTCTATATATGAGATAAAACACATGTCGATTTTCAAAAATCTTTTACTTCGATTTTCTCGGCTTATACAACATCTATATTGAAAATTCTTTTATATACAAACAGACAAGATGTGTATAAAATGAATCGATTTAGAAGTCATTTAAAACACTCGCAATTCGCGCTTTATCAGATATACAACGCTCGGCTTCGCCTCGCGTTGTATATCTGATAAAGCACTCCTGCGCGTGTTTTAAATATTACATATAAAGTTTTAGTGGACCTAATTTACAAAACATTGAATAATCCAAAACGCGCTACCTGTACTCTCATCAATCCACTTTGGAAAACGAAGATTATGATCTGTGCAAGTTATATTATACCCAAAGTATTATATCAGCTTTAAACACAAAAATTACTACAAGAAAAACGCTAACTTTGGCTTCAGTTTGTGTAGAACCACTAACGCGGCTTTCTAAAATTTTCATTCTTTCCTTTTCCAAATCTAAAATTTAAAAAGTATAATCATGCATGGTGTAAACATTAAGCAACTATAACTTGACATATTATGGAATTAAAATTGATAGTCATTGAAAAGTGAGATTGATCACCGAAATGGGCTTTGGTGTCTTATTAATTTTGTAAGAACTTTTTGTTCGCCCCCTTCAACATTTCTTTACTCGAGATATTTTAATAGCAATCATCATTAGTTGGCAAGCTGTCTACTCGACAAATTTAAGGATTTCAAAACCTTTAATATAGGCAAAGAAACCAAAATCTACGTCCACAGTTAAAAAGAGCACTTCAAAATTAGTATAACTGCAAACTTTCATGGATAAAATATTATAATATCAGAAAATTATAGCCATGTGAAGTGGGTGTTCAATTACTTCCCCGTTAGAACAGTATATAAATTGTAAAAACTTTTATGGCCATAACATTTGTATTTTATAGCCCATTTTTTATTTTGTATTTCCCCAAGAAATTTTTCAATTTTACTAATCTTGACGTCGTCTTTCCAACTGTGGTGATAGATTTTAGCTCTGAATGCTTGAATTGAGAATTTTTAGGTCACTAAATTTGTCCATTGGATTGGAATTGGAATTAGACTGAATTTTAGACTGAATGTTACATCACAATGTGGGCCACGTTTACATTTCATCTAGTTTGTGGCAATTATGAGACCAACATTGTATGTTGTTGTAACACCATTTAAAACCAAGCATCTACCTATTATTGCTTAAATACTTATGAGGAATTTAATTTGCATGATTCAATTTCTCTTATGAGTTTTGTTGCTTGAATCATAAACAACCTACTTTAATCCAAGCATCTACCTATTATTGATTGAGATTTATGCGATCGACCAAGATTCTGACGTCATTAAAACCACCAATAGTGACATCAAAAATTAAACCAAGATGACGGACATCGCAGCTCATTTAAATAAAATATTACACGAATCGAAACAGATGAGTTATGAAAAATCTGTAAGGAAGATTAACAATCGATAAAATGACAAAACTATCTAACGGTAAAAAGGATTTATTGGCAAAACATACCATAACTTTGAGAGCATGAGATTTTCTTGTAATCAACGTTATTGGCGGCACACACTCGAACGTGATCGTCCGACGCTGGCGAAATTATCGTCGTTTCCAATTCCTTTGTAGCTACCTCTCGTTTCCACTTTCCTCTCCCTTTGTTTTTAATTTGAATCACATAAAACAAACTCCCTTTTCCTATTACACTAGGCTTTTTCCAAGAGATTTTAACGTCGCTCACGTTGTTGTAAAACTGGATCTTAATCGACCTTGGCTCTGAAGGAAACACTAGAAAGCAAAACATGAAATGTGAGCATAACGTTCGAGCGAAGACTAGAGAGGTAGAGAAGAAAGAAGTGGAAAAACTAGCGATACACGTCTGTGATGTTTCGATACATATTAAACAACGACTGAATAGAACTGAAATATTAAAGATGAACTGATCGAAAAATTTTCCATTGCTACATGGTATAAAATAATAAATTTCGGTCCAAAAGGTGCCAGCTAGAAATTGCCATAAATAAATATAATAAACATCTGGGGTCTTTGTTGTTTCTCTCGAGCTCTATATTGCCTCCTAACCTTGTAGAGGACGCCAATGTGTAAGTTGTATTAAGTCGGTCGATTCCTCCATTACGCTTTCGGTTCCTAATTTTCTTTATTATTTTCTGCAGCTCATACTGGCACCTCTTCCTACCTTATCAATTTTAGAACGTTATCTGGCAGAGACTACGTACACAACTGCAAGTAGGCCAATGACTTGAAAAACCAGGATAAAGCTGAGTGAATTTATATTTACCTGGAAGCACTCCAACCTTCCTAGAACAGGACCGCTCGAAAATGCAAAGTGTGTTCCTAATGCATACTCTAAGCAGTGCATGTTTGATGGTATCCGTGTTACTGAAAGTGTGTTTTCCATGCGGCCTTTTATCGTCGACATGAATGGATGCAAAATTTTGAGTTGAACCGTGAAACATCTGTATAACATATCCCACGATTTCGGCCTTATCGTAGTTTTGCCGTTGCCATGACAAAATAGCTTTCTTTGAAGGCTTACTCACTAATTTTATGTTTGGTCGAGGAGATATTTCTAAAGGCAATGAAAGACATAATGCTTAAAAAACATGTAATATTACTATCATTATATAATACAGCGTTATGTACAGGTAATTTTCTAAGTTATGATTAAATGAATTATTAAATGGCGATGTTCTTTCAAACTAAAAACATTTTTTCTTGTTTACATTTCCCAGACTAAAAACATTTTTTGTTGCTTGCATAAAATTCAACTGCCATTAACTGAAACATGTAAAGTTGCTAACAAACTTCGCCGCTTTAATTGCATAATCATTCTATCCTAGAAATTACTCCTAAAGGCATGAATATACCGGCTATCGGAGGAAGTTGTGCAACGAGATATGATTATTCTAAGTAATTCAGGCACTGCTTGAATGGAACATAAAATGAATAAATGTATAAATGAATTACAGTAATGATGCATTAGTTCATTTGTTAATGTGCATACAACTTCATCATCATTTTTTTTAAAAAATTCGCCCGACAAGACGATTCGATTGATATATACCATTTTTCGAATGGATAAATACGTCCAGAGATATTTAGCTTCAAACACGCCTAAATTTTTTTTTCTGAAATCATGACAGGCAGACGAGAGGCTGGGTCGAATTAACTCTGTGACGTCATTCGGGAAACGAGTAGCCATGCAGCATATGAAAAAAATATAAAAACTTGATCATGTGCGAAGCGGAAAATAGCCAAAAATGGTTACTTTTGGGCGATATTTGTTTGTATGAATTGCTTAATTGTAATTTATAATCATTTTATTTTCAATCAATCCATTTATTTATTTAAGGAATACAGTAATAACTAGCTATTCTACAGACGAGTAAAACATATTTTAACCATTATGTATCGCAGTAAACGTAAATTTAATTTTCGCCTATTATTCCTGATACAAAAGCAAGGGTAAAACATAATACCCGTTACACTTACTTGAATATAATCTATGCTCATGCGAACATGATGCATTTACAGATCCCTGTTTTTCTTTTAAGCAGATGCGTACTGAGCAAGTATCTATTGTATTTTCCGGAAAATATTCATTCAAAGAGTGTAGGGACACGGCAAGCTTTGAAGTTGTAGTGACATTAATCCACTTGCATTTTTCTCTGTTCTTTAAGAGTTGGACAACAAAAACGGACTTTCTCACAGCCTTCCATTCTAAGGATCGTTTTCGGGCGGAAAACTTGATGAATACAGGAGATTTGGGTCTGTCTGACAAATGAATAAGGCATATTAGTTTGAGGTGTGACGATACAAATATTTCTAGTAAGAATAAACGTCGTGTGGTGTGCTGCTGTGGTATACACATGTAGACGATATTTCGTAAATATTTTGGTACAATAGTTTTTAGTCGCGTACTAACACTCGAATTTTTTAAAATAAATGTATAATTTGTATAGTTCGACTAAATTGCTAAGTACATCATTTTCGAATTAAAGTTACTTTTTAACTCTTTTGACTGCAATATCCCTGGTAGCATTGCTTTTAATGTCTTTCTGTGGCAGTTGAGAAAAATCACTATCCAGTGGATACAAATAGCTCTGCACCTTTCGTAAGACCGACCTCAGGCCACGGCAATGAAGAGATCTTGCTTGCATCATTATTTTCACCATGCAGTAAATTATAGACCTTGACCATGTTTACTTACCAATTTTTATCAATGTCATATTGTGTTTTATTTTAGTATAACGTGTCTCAATATAGCACTTGTATGCCCCAAAATCACTTTCGTCTTGTGGCGTTATAGTGAGAGAACTGTTCTGCATGTCCTCTACAACATTTGTAGTAATCGTCAGGTTTTTCTCAACGTTCTTCCATCTAAACGAAGGTGAGTCTGCGTTATCTTTTAAAATGATGCTGCAAACAAATGTTACGGGCTCGCCAAACCATGTTCTTTCGACGTTCGAGGAATTTTCTTCATCGAAGAACATATCTGCAACGACGAGATGTCAATAGGTGAGAGAATGTATACCCGACGGGTATTGTGCTATCGAGAAACATATTATACTTTTCAATCATTTACCAATCTTGCTGTCAGTAACTTAGAAACAAAGAGGCCACGATTTTGGGTACAAAGAAAACTTGGCAAAGTAAATTGAGCCAAAGTGTGCGTTGGTCAGCTGTGTATTGTACATTAGTATAAAATTTTCTGTATGTACCTTCAGACAAACAATTTAGACTTGTCAAAGACAAACTTGCAAAATTGTGATCAAAAACTGTTTTGCCAAAAATACGTAAACTTGGCAAAGAAAATTAGCTTGTCACAAAAAGCTTATCACATTCAGAAACCACGCTCGTCTATATGGGGCTTGACCAGTTATAAGTTGGGTAATTCATATCCTACGAAATTCAAAAATGCTACGAAATTCAAAACCGAATGCACCCCCACCAAAAAAAAATACCCCGGACAATTCTCTCTCCATGAAGTAATCTGCGTATAAACTCGATTAGGGAAAACCAAATACGCGGTCAAGTTTAATGTGCTGGGTTCAATTTCTGCTATGATTTTAAAGTCTTTAACGGAATGCAGCTACAGTAATGTAAAATATATTGCGAGAGATAAGTTTACGACTGTTTTTGAAGGCCCAAATAATATCTATTACACCCATCTCGACCGCTAGTGTTTGTCTTCGATTGCCAAATCGAGACCACAATCAAATAGACTAATTGTTTCGGTGGGAGCAAATGCTTTAAAATCACCGTGAAAAATGAAAAAAGATGGTTTGAACGATCGAATGAGATATATGTTCAAAAACAAGTAGCAGGCAGTATAGCGTAGTCAATCGCAGCTGTTATTAAATGGAAAATACAACTTTAATCTTTTCGCTTGATTGATTCATTTTGTGTCACTGAAAGAAAACAGACTGCATTAAACAGCACTGTTACTTTTTTCAGGCAAGGATAATAGCTTTTCGAAATATAGTTGTTTCAACCAGGTATATATTTAACTTCTGCCTCATTTTACTCGCCGCTTGAACTTATGTCATAAACATCGCATGCATCGACTTAGCAATGAGATATCGTGTAAACAGCCCGATACCTATCTATTATTTATCAACCTAAGATTGAAAATTGCGTGGATATATTTGAGAAATCTTTTGATGGTCAATACCGCAGTGATAGTTTTTGCTTTCATGGCTATATCTGTAGCATTTTTTTACATTTTACCATCTCGAAGTATTTAGCCATGTATGCCTCTCAATTCTTTCTCATATTATGCAGCAGACGGCAAAAAAGCCTTGTAAATTTCGGAGAACAATCACTCTACTTAATTGCGAGGGATTAATTATGCATGAAGAAATAAAAAATAACCGACACTTGTTAAGTATTTTTGAGATTATATGCATGCATTTAGGTTTCAATTGAGTTTGGCGACAATTATTTAGCTTTTCCACTACAAGTGAACGATAGGGTTAAAGTTAACATCCATCCCGTGCCCGTATTTTAGAGCAAAATTTGACAAATAAACAGGCGAAAACATCTGCATATATGCTGATCAAAATTTGAATTTAGAATAACAATCTGCGATTGATGAGGTTTAAAATTATGAAACAAAAATAAACGTTCGTTTGGAACATTGGCATCATATCTCTGAATATATATCCTGGTGGATATTTTACAAATATTTGCTTTTTAGTTGTTAGTTTTGCCTTGCCTTTAAACTAAAACATTCATCAAAATAATAATTTATGACTCATATGATCAGTGCTGACAAAGGACTCCGTGCGGGTAACAAGCGAAAGGGTACACTTATTAATAAAAAACATATGTAATTGCTCCTAATAATCTAAAATATTGAAAGAACGGAACAATTAAAATAGTGAATGCTTCAAAGCCTGTATTGACTAAATATGTCATCGTTCTACCAGAAACTAATGCCTTTTAGCCCACACTCAGTAAAATTTGTTTCTGTCATTTTGGCCAAACGAAAACTATTTACATATAAACATGGGCAGTGGAAATTGGCATATAACATCTATTATTTTTTTACAACGTGTACTGGAAGGTACGTAGCAGATGATTAGCACATGCAGTGAACATTCATATAAGACATCGCGACGTGGTCATGATTCAAGGGACATAGATATGAGACAATACTCTTCAAAAATGTAGCGGTTAAAAATTTGCGACAAACTGCAGGTAGATATTTTGCCGCGTACAACCTTATTTTATAGTATCCGGTACTGTATGTTTCTTCATCGACATACGAATTTGTTTTCTCTCACTTACCGACAATTTTCACGTATGCCACTACTTCTAAATCATAATTTCCTAGCGATGCAGACTTTTTGAAAAAGAACACATACGAGGCCGTATCATTGAAGATGGTAGAAGATATCCAAAGTTTAGTACTGTTGTGGGATATTTCTATATGAATGTGTTCATACTTGTGCGGTACTGGCCTTGCTCTAACGTTTCCCGATTTCTTTAGATCTATTAGCTTGAGCTTTTCTTTATCCTTGCCTACATACAAACCAATCCTCCACTGGTCTCCCGCAGACTTATGTACGTCGTAATTCCATTGTAGCTCCAATTTCTCGCCCAGCATCAATAATATCTTGTTGGCCGGACGTTTCGACATTTCGATGTCCGTCGTGGCATTCAGTAGAAATGATCCTACAAATAAGAGTAAATTGACCGCGGTAAATAAACCCTATGGAGAGAAGTGGACGGGAAGTGCAATCCTCGATGTCATGGTATGGCATTGCGCATTTTTATTTCCGTTGCCTTCATTACCTGAAGAAACAACAAAGCTCAACCAAACCACTTTTTCGACTGTAAATCCTCCCATCTCAAAACGCGGCTTCGAGATACGGGATCAGCGAATTGTTGTGTCCGAGATAAATCTGACAAATATTTAAACTCTGTCGCCTTGCTGTTTTATGTCAGGAATCCAGAGATCAAAGATAAAGAGCCACATGATGTCTATTGCGTTAAAATAAGTCGCTGTTTCGCTTCTAAAAATTACTACTCCAACATTTATATGCAATGATGATCCTGAAATCCAGTAATTGGCATGTACCATATCTATAGTTTTGAAGATGTGCAATAGCAAACTTTAAGGGCTATAATATATCGATACATGATTTCATTGCGTAAAATGGAATGCTTTACTCATGAATAAGTGCAGGTGTCATTACAATTATAAACACGGTATTTAATTGAAATTTGTGGCTAGCTTTGCGGAAACTGCAATATACACACGTTCTGCACAATGATAAACAACTAAGATGCAATTAATACAAAAGATATAGGAAACCTTACATTATGCAGCAATTGAATTTAACTTCTCGTTCAATTTCCTATCTTGCGTATTTTCAAAAGCACATGCACTGAATATAAAGAAAACCGCAATTATTGGTTTTTTAAACTTGCCAAAATCCTTTCGTCCGATTACCAAAATAACACGGTTTTAAACAAACAAGCGGTTAGATTTGTCATAATGTGAATATGTTAAAGCATTTCATTATGTGGCTTTTGTCTATAGTCATGCACATAATATGATGAAACTTTACATATTTTAATTCAAAACAAAAACATTGCAGAATAAAAAAACATTAACAGCTCGTTTTGTTGGCGCCCATGACCATGCAATCGCGATCCAAAGCATCAAACAGAAGTGTCAAACCTTCTCAATGCTTTTAGATTTATAGAATGTGTACCTCATTTTAGTATGATACTGCAGTTTTGCTGCAAATATCGTTTCCCTATTTTTTTCAACTACTCTCGAGGCACACGTATACTTAAAAATCTTGCCTCCCTGTTAAAATGGCCACATTTAGAACAGAAGGGGCAGTCCGACAAGATTTATCTTTATGGAGCTTTGGTAAAAAATCGCATAATTATAATTCTATCCAAACTCCAGCCATGGGATTCACGATTTAATTAAAGTCGGATAACTTCGTGCTGTGGTTGTACATTATTAAAAAGAAAAACTTGGACTGTTATCTAAAAGTCCTGCTGTCTTTCTTCTACTGGAATATGGATAAAGACAAAATAGAAAAAACGACATAATTTGTCTAGAAAATATAGCCACAACAATAATCTATAGAGTATTGGCATTAATACTCCTAAATGTGCAAACTATAATTGTAAAAGCCACACTTTATTGACTAAGGTGACTATATATATATATATATATATATATATATATATATATATATATATATATATATATATATATATATATATATATATATATATATATATATATATATATATATATATATATATATATATATTGATTGCAAAGCAGGAAGTCTTTCCTATGTCTACAGGCTGATAACAGTTCTTTTCTAGAGTTCAAGGAGCTGAGATGCGGATAATAAATAATTATAAATTTTTCATGTAGGCATAGGTTGCATCGTTTAGTTATGTTGGAATAACTATTGCATTTTTTTATGATATTCCAGTTCATTGAATATTGTACGTTTGATTCCTTTAACAACCAAACGTATTTGCTGAGTGCGGTGGCATTCTTATGCTTAGCGTTTCTAAAAGAATTTGTGTGGTTATTGTAGCGTGTTTTGAATATATATATATATATATATATATATATATATATATATATATATATATATATATATATATATATATATATATATATATATATATATATATATACATATATATATATATATATATATATATATATATATATATATATATATATATATATATATATATATATATATATATATATATATATATATATATATATATATATATATATACTAGCTATAGGTATATCAAAGACGAAACGAAATCATGACCAACATAAATAGTTTAAAAATTTAATGCTACTCCGAGTTTCACGCGCGTGTGTACGATCATCAGGCAATAAAATACAATATGACCAAAGAATGTATATATATATATATATATATATATATCGTGTCGTTATGGAAATTAAAAGCTATAGAAACATAACCAACTTGCTAAACAAAAGGAACGAACTAATATCAAAATGCCGACATGAAAACAAATTTTATATTAAAAACTATAAGAGGGAAGTTACGTAATGGTGTACGGAACAATGAAAATGAAGTCTAATCATATAAAGTATATTTATGCGAATCTCCTTTATATTTTAATTGTTGTATATTTCTATAGCTTTTAATTTCCATAACGACACGATATATATATATATATATATATATATATATATATATATATATATATATATATATATATATATATATATATATATATATATATACATTCTTTGGTCATATTGTATTTTATTGCCTGATGATCGTGCACACGCGCGTGAAACTCGGAGTAGCATTAAATTTTTAAACTATTTATGTTAGTTATGATTTCGTTTCGTCTTTGATATACCTATAGCTAGTATACCGCTCTGCGTATAAGGATCGAGCACTGTTTGTACGGATTTCATACATTCCATATATATTTATATATACATACATATATATAATATATATTTATTCATTCATTCATTCAATATCTTAATAATATTTACAAATCGCTACTCCGAGTTTCACGCTAATGCGATTATCTAGCGATTGTCAATTTTCTAACGGGTTCGTTTGAATCGCGTTTTGTTTGAATATATATATATATATATATATATATATATATATATATATATATATATATATATATATATATATATATATATATATATATATATATATAATATATATATATATATATATATATATATATATATATATATATATATATACATATATATACAGCTAATTCAAAAATGGTTGTCATTTCAACCCTTAAACTCTAAGCGCGCAAAGCATGATGGGGGACAAATTTTAAGCTTTAGATTTGCATATTGGAGCTATTTGTGAGTGGAATGTTTTCTTGGGGGATAGTTACCATGTCTCTAAAAAAATGGGCTCCATACATACTTTCTAAGCTGCTTAAGGGGGTCCACTACTACTGTAAACATGATATCTGAAGAAGCATGCAAGATAAAAACATGAAATAACTTTTATTTAATAGTTTAGAACATGCTCTAGGGGATGAACTACAATTATACTCATAGAGTGAATAATAAATTTTTGAATTTTCAAAATGTTGAAAATTCAGGATGTCAGCATGACTTTGACTGTCATTTTTTTTTGCAATTGTAGATATTTGTATGATTCTAGTTCATCCCCAAGAGTATGAGATAGAGAAGCTACATTGAAAATTTGAGGTTAATTACTCAAATACTTCTTGAGATATTGCGTTTGCAAAGACGGTCATTGGCCATTTTCAAACATTTGAGAAAAACAGCTTTAAAGTTATGTTCCAAAATATCTGCGAATTTATAATTTTAAAGCCACAAAATTTAAATGAAAAGCCTCTTAAAAGTATCCTGGTTTAAGGGTCTCCTTTTATTTTCTGTTATCTGGTAATATTTTCAGTTATCGGCATGCTTCCAAGGCTTGTTGTAGTGCCTTTGTTGCTATGTTCGTGTTGCTGTTTTTGTGCTCTTTCACTTTGCGGACATAATATTCGCTTGTTTCTGCATTTATCCTCTAAAAAGTATTTATTGCAGCCAAACCAGCAATATTTACTACACGATCTTTGCATTCAACCGGGTTTCGCATGAATTTTAAATGTACAACATCCCAATTAAAAATTTACTTTTCCAGCTAGCACTTTTCTTATGCACGTTCCTAATTTATATCGATTTGGACTCGCGCATTACTTTGTTTAAGGCTTTTGAAAGTGATTAAAGAATACTACGACCATAAAGGATTCTGGGTAATTGAAAAAATTTTTGGCGCGACCCATAGCAGGGTTGGTAGTTTGGCCTATTTGAGGCCAAATAACTCGATTTTGGCTTCTTTTTTTCTTGCTTGGCTTAAAAAAAAAAGTTTGGCTTTTTGGCTACTTTTTGGCCTCTTTCTATTTCAAAGTAATGCTTGGAAAATGTTTCGATCTTAGTTTGATTATATATGTTTAATCGTCATAATAATGTAGGTATACTAATTGTGATATTAAAGGCATTTAGTATTCATGAGGACTTTTAGTATATGAGGATTATTTAGTATTCATGGCATAAATTAGTTGTACTACGCAGTACACTAGACATCGCACTGCAGGTTGTAAAAGAAAAGCTGAACAGCGTCAATACCCAAAACTATTAGTAATAAGTTTGCGATAAATTTGGGCTTTTTAGCATTTGTTTGGCCGCGTTAGAAAAATTGTAGTTTGGCCTCTTTTAGTAGATTTTGGCCTCTTTTTGCATAGCTATTTGGCTCCAAGCATGCGCAGGACCTACCAACCCTGACCCATAGCCTCCTACCAAAACAAGGAAAATATAACAAGCTGTCCACAAGCATTGTACAATACAAACATTTCGAAACACTAGAGCGCTACTTCAACTCCTCTAACTTACGGATATGAAGCCAGTTTTCACATAATTTCAAATGCTTGTGGACAGATTTAACATCAGCCTCTCAGCACCACCGAGTCGTGTAAAAATTCGTAAAATACTCGACGACTTACGCAGTGTTTATATCACACACTTCTTCGTGCAATAGAGATCGGGCTCCTCGGACTTTATGATGTCCTCACCCAACTGATTCTGGTTAAATCTAGGCAGTAAACACATTACAAGCTTCACGCTTCGAAAATCTTGTTTTCCTAACTGCCATTTTGTCTCTAATGTCAGAAAACGAAACTAGTCACCAGGAATATACCGCGCAGTCAGCTCGAAATTCCACCAAAAAGCATTTAAAAACATATTAAAAGTTTTGTTATCGATCCCAAACTTTAGTAGCATTATTCTTAACTGCTTAATGCTTCCTATAAGACAAAAAAAATTTTTCACTAAATTGCTAAATTTTGGGTATTGGACCCCCTTAAATTGTGCTCCCATTATGCCTTGCGTGCATAGAGTTTAAGGTTTGAAAGGACAACCTTTTTTGAATTAGCTGTATACACGATGAAAGTGTATATTGGGCACTTAGTAAGTTTTCATGGGTAGGACTACATAGCAAATACTACCGCCGAGGGATGGGACTGTTTTGCTAAATATATGCACGAGAGTGTCGTGGGGAATTAGCCTTTATTACTGTGGATTTGTGGGGAATTAGCAAAATGGTTTAATGCTTCACGGTTGGCTCAGGGGGGGGGGGCTGATACATTCACCTTTGATTAATTACATTGCACAATGTATATAAGTTCTTAAAATTTCTTGTTTTGCTGTGGGGCTACCTTTTTAATTTTTCAAAAAATACTTTGTTAGTTTTTCTATTTTGGATAAAAATATATTCACAAATAAGACGACTCCTTATTAATACCAATTTACAATAATGCCAATTTTCAAGGATGCATGGAATTCAAGATGTTGTTGGTAAAATTTCCAAACAACAGTCGTTCTATTAATCCCAAATTGTACTCGACATCGCATGATTACCTATTTCAATCAACAGGGTTTTCTTCGATGGAGGTTCACAACATCACACATGCTGTAAGGTGTCGAAGTTATTGAAAAACGAGGACAAGTTGATGTTGTTTATCTCGACTTCGCCAAAGCCTTCGGCAAAGTAAGTCATGATCATAATCTCTTCTCTATTGAGCTACTCAATATTTTCAAGAAACCTCAATCTGATACGGATAATATTACAAGGTGATGTTACGACTGGAGAATAGGGTGAACAAAAAAAAGCCTAGTTCTCCACGTAAGATCTCGTGAACCAATCATCACACAGTGCTCTGGACTTAACTCTCATGTCAACCAAACGAACAATCAAAAACATCTGGACTTGTTCATCACTAACGACCTCAAGTTGCACAAACGGGTGAATGAAGTTTCGTCTAAAGCAAATAAGTTGCTGGGTATCATTAAATAATCATTATGCGATATGCACAACCAATCAGTCCGTAATTATAAAGTACTCTACCTGACATTGGTTTGGGATCAACTGGCTTATGCCAAGTTTGGGCACCTGAAACGGCCGTAAGCAACATTCTGTCCCCTGAATTCAGCGACCGGTCTTACTTAATCGCTGACCTACTAAACGGACGTCTCCTACTAGGAGACTGAGGATCCTCAGCACCCTTCTATCACTTATTGGCGACAATATTAGTTAGACTTGGTCAAGCTTTTCAAATACGTCAAAGCTAACTTCGGTTACAACATACAAAGCTTCTCTACGGGGAAAAAAGATCATCAGATACGAGCCACAGCATCCTTTTAAATGTTAAATCTGCCAAAACGGGGGAACAAATTACCTTACTTTATCAGAGACACCACTGAAATCTTTAAGCGTGCTCTACTAAGAACTTTAAACAGAAAATTTATCATCCTAATGATTGAAGATCTTTCATCTTGTGTCAAATACAACGCATCCCGTCCCCGATGAACTTGTCAAAAACACTATATGTTGCTACGTTTTGCACGATAAACCGGCATTCCTTGATGTGTGAGCGTTATATTATATATTTTGTATGACACTTTAACAAGATCGCTTGTCCAAGTTTCTTGTCAAGTATAGGTCATCATGTTCTTATAGGTCCCGTTTTACGTTTCCTTATATCGGGAGAGCGCTGTTGAACTATGGTAATATTTATCCCTAATTTGTCTACCAGGGGCCAGTTGTATATGTAAGTTCTGTTGTTTAAGTTAGGGTTAAATACCGAGAAGGAGGGATGTATTTCATATACAGTCCCCGAAGACGCGCAGCGTCCGAAGGCTGTATGTGACATATATCCCGACTTTCAAGGTATTTAACTAACTTTATTTTTGAAGAGGTTTTCTAACAGAGTGTTTTGACTTTAAACAATTTAAGTGGAGATTCGTCGAGATTTTTCCACAACTTTGATCTAATTATTCATTCAAGGTAAATAACCTATATACAACACGCGGTACATCAAAGAAAACCGACTCAAAAATAAATTAAGTGGGAGAAATGGCTCATGGTGATGAAGTACTCCAATATAAAACAACTATTACATTGCACTACTTATGTAATCATAGACTCGTATACAGTAACCAGTGAGGTGCATATAGGTCCGCTTGTAAGCTGAGTGCCCTTGGGATTAAGACTCTCATCAGGCAATGTTAGAGAGGTTAAGATCCCCCCTAACATTAACCTGTCCAATGGGTTAAGATCCCCTTGGACAGTCCCTAGAATTTGAACAAGGGGTTAAGATCCCCCCATAAGACAATGCTAGAGGGGCTAAGATCCCCTCTAAAATTAACCTGCCTAAGTAAGGGGTTGAGATCCCCTTGGACAGTCCTTAGAACTATTTACACAGATTATGGTAACACTAAGGATGTGAGCCTATGGCCTGAATGTGATTATGGGAGCACTTCAACCCATAACGCCATATATATTTACTAACCGTACAACTAACTTAGAACTTGATAAAATACTACATATATAACAGTATGTTGACCCAGTTCCATTTTAGTAATTTGTTGGCACATTTAAATCGTGTCCTACGTTCATATTCTTCTTGGTGTCCGTGCAGTCCGGTGCACATTACCATCGTCTTCATGCCATATGTGACGCGGTGGGTGGGTGAGAAAACTATTGCAGCAGCTCCTGTCTCTTGAGAGCTTTTACACAAATTAAAGATATAGCTAGCGAGCATGCATTGTTATCCTTACAAATGGACGGTTTTTATTGGCCGATCAGATCTCAGCCGTATTATTCAGAATTCTCATTGGTTATTTAAGACAACCTGGCATGATGTGTACGTGCCCACAGCATGCATAGAGCGTGATTATTGAGCTGATGTTAAACAGCGATAACCTTTGATCCATGCGTGAATTATTCAAATAACACGCAACAGAAACATGAGAACTTAGCACAGCCAATATGACTGCGTGAAAATATTCGAGGGAGTTCCCTGCAATCATTCGCAGTGCTCCATTAACTTTAATTTATAATTTGGGTATCATAAATTGGCTTTAACGAGTCTTTAAGCAGTTAATATATGCGCATGGATGTGGGTGAATATCTGCACAGGATGTACAAAAAAGTGGACCATTATTAATAAGTATGCACTCTTTACAAATTCTATTTCATTTTGAATAGAATAGAATTTTTACCTATATGTTAATGGACCCACATTTTTAGGACACCTTGCATAATGCGCTTCCAAACACTTTTCAAAAGGTTTTCGCGGCGAATTGGAAAATCAAGAAAAGGATATGGAAATTGCCTGACCATAAACAACCGGTACTTCGCGCGTGCAACGATGCGACTTTTTCCGTCGTTGGCTTTGCATCTAAAATATAAAAAACACGGGTTGTTTAGATACAGAAAGTATGAAGCTAGCATTAGATTGCGCCAAAATTTTTAAGATGATTTAAATTGCACAACCAGTCAATTTTTTTAAAGTCACCGCTAAGTGTGTTTTCCAAAATGCTCAAGATAATATCATATTCTATTTACTACATTTAAAATTTGTTATTTCTCAGGTTTATTTCACATTGTTTCAATAATAATTGTCCCAACTCAGCAAAGAACAGACATGTTCCATCGGCAAGAAATTGACAAGTTTGTTGCAACATATTGACAAAGGGGTAACTATGCCGTGGATAGGATGATTTCTTCTCAAATCGAGTGGATTTCAAAAAAAAATTCATCAGGCAGGACGCCAAAAAAAGGAATAAACACCTCCCACCGGTTAACGCACCAGTTATGCCCTTAAAAAGTTGCAAAACAAAGCGGGTAAAATTAAAAACTTGCAAGAAGTCATTTTATGACATTCGCCTTGTGACGTCATTATGTTAGGTGACAAGTAAAGACCTATAAGCCTATTCTGTTGTCATGATCAGTACAAGTGACGAAGTAATTTTCTCTATATTTATCTTGTGTGACGTATTTTCGATACTTTCGAAAATTGAGATAAATTAATTAATGAAAAGCAAAGTAAATTTGTCAACTATGGCCATGAATTATAATTATACTACATATACATAAACTTTACGAGACATCGTTTAGTTTCGGCCATTCTGATTTGCTTGACGAAGCGAATCCCAAAAACTATGAATAATAAATACTCATAAGTCACGAAGACGCAGGTTTAATTATATTTAATTGAATGCATGCGCGTTATAACACATATGTATCTTATTGCAGTCTGCAAAAGCTTAGTTATCTTAACATTTGGCCGTTTCCAAAATAATTTTGAAACCAAAATTTAACAATCAAGTGCTAAAGAGTCATCGGATTAATCCTCTTATAGGAGATTCGAGGCGTTACCAAATGCAATTTAAACTATAATACAATCACATGTGCTTGTGTACTGTTCGCAGCAATCTGTTTCAAGCTATGTATGCATTTTAGCAAGCCACATTCTACATGGCTTTAGTTCGATAAATGGTCAATTTAAATTACCGATGACGTTAATTTCCGTGAACTTCTCAAAATGTTCGTCTGCGAATCTTCCCTCGTTGGCTTGAAATTGGATTCCATACCCAGTGGAAATTTCGAACGTTGCTGGCGCTGTTATTTTCGCTTTGTCGTAGGAAACGACCATGTCAAGCCTTCCGGACAAACGAGGCAAGTAGTTCGGATTCAAAACTGTCATTCCCGACTCAAGTAAAACCAAAAGCTTGGTTTTCCTTCCACGGTCATAGCTGAATTCGAACAAACTAATCTTCCATTTATTTTCTGAAGTCATGTTGATGCCATATTTCCATTCAAGTTCGAGCTGCTCTCCAAATTTTATCGTTTTAGATGGTTCGGGATACTCCAGCATATTTATATCCTTACTAGCGTTTTGGCTGAAAACGCCTAGAGGATATGAAAAGTAATTACTGAAACAATTTGTCATTTATCTAACAATTATTTTTTTCTATTGGTGTATATACTACAAGAATGAACATTTTTCTACTTACCTGAACAACATAAAAAGAAAAACAACAACATCCCTTCGTGATTTGAGTTACTCGCCATCTTAAGCGCACACTTTTGGGTCTGCAATCTTGGCTTGTTGCATGTTCAGGTAGTGAAACCGTTAATATCCTGCAGCCTCATTGGCGTTTTAAGTAATATAGCCAATTATGATTGGAATTAAATCCCCCATGATGTCCATTGCGTTGCAATATTGGTTTTGCTTTATTCAATTGTATAGCTCTTCTAACAAAAATGCCATTACATCTAACTTCCGATAAAAATGCAAATTCTGCTCGCAAAAAATGAAGAGAATAAGTACGGCTTCTGGGAAATTAAAACTATAAAGCGTTCAACTTTCAGCGCGGAAAATGTAGGTGTCTTAGTTGTGGCCTTAATTGCTGTAATTTGTAAACAAAGTGACGCTAATTAATGAAAGTAGTCTGTCCTCGTTCTGCATGCATAAGATCCGCAGAAATTACACGCATAAATGAAAACATAATTATATGTATTGCTACTGTACAGGATTTGTGTCGTTAGACCTGCGCGCGCAAGGAAAACGCCGACCACAGTTCCCGACTGAACGCTTTATGTACAACATTTCTTTCGATGTTTCAAATCAAATTTAATTGCATATGAATGCAAACTTTGTATGCAAATATGTATCCCAACGCAGATGTTGCATGTTTAATGAAAAGTAAACGATGTCTATTTCAGAACCATCCTCAGAGATATGAAAAACTAGATTCATATTAATATGACACTGCAGAGAACAACCAAAAATCCGTTGTCTCGAGCGGGATTCGAACTCGCATCTTCGGGTTTCTAGACCGCCGCTCTACCAATTGAGCTATCGAGCCAACTGGGATTGGTATTCATTCGAATTGAATGCAGTGTCAGATTAATATAAATCTAGTTTTTCAGGTTTCAACTCTGAGGATGGTTCTGAAATAGAATTGAAACACTGCATGCGCGTCCTCAAGGACAAGCGCTAAGTCGTGGCGAAAATATTTCGTGCACTTGAACTGGAGAAGACTCGTTACCAATCCCAGCCGGTTGGCTCGATAACTTAATACGTAGAGCGCCAGTCTAGAAACCCAAAGATGCGAGTTCAAATCCCGCTCAAGACAACACACTCTGTTTAACAAATAGAATCTAGCTATTTTTGTGTACATCTGTACTGTAACAGATCACAGAACGTCATGGCAAGCGAAAATTAAAAAAAAATACGGCACGGGATGGCACTCTTTTTTTACCTTGGAAACGAATGGCGTCTTCTGTGATCTATTACAGTGCAGAAGCACAAGGCACGTGAAATATATTTGTTTCACACAGTGCACTATTTGTTTCATACAGTGCACAAACGTCTAAACGAATAAACGAGGTAAAACCCTGCGAAAACATTTTCCAAAATATATCTTACGCCATCTGATGACGTCATCTCATCTACTACGGTAAAAATCAGGTCGCAAGAGTGGAATAGTATTTTTAAGTCCCATTTTTAAATTATATAAAACAAATCATAAATGTTTTAACTAGTGCAATGGTAAGAATATTTACGACTCTGTACTGTAATTACCTTAAACATTCAGAACAACACTGACAAGTTTTTATGGAATTCTTCGTCCACGATATGGAGGATGGATAAAGAGAACAATGTTGACTTCAGCAATAAAACAGAAACAAGCTATTTTAAGCCCTGCAACACCACCTTCCAGTGGCGGATCTAGCGTAGGTCAACATAAATTACTACAGCTCATTCTAAGATATACTTACATTTTAAAACACCTTCAAAGCAATTTCATTGGTAAGATTTTATTCTTTGGAAATTCATAACCAATGACATTGTTACAAAGCTTTTTTGAATTTAAAATTGGGCTGCTATAATTTATTTTGACCTACGCTCGATCCGCTACTGCCACCTCCAACCGTTTTAACTTGTCTGTAGATGAAGTTTTTGAGTTTCTTGTCGGAGAAATTTGAACTTTTAACCAACCAATGAGCTTCTCGTAGTGTGCTTTAGTTGCATTTACGACATGATGATATAATTATCACATACGTACGATTTAAAAAAATAGGTACGCTTAGCGTACATGTGGGTAGCCTCAGCGAAGTAACCCAAGACACTCTTAAGACCCAAGACCCTTTAAGCATTGTTACTATGTTAAACAGGTGTGATTGCAATTTTGCAGGTTATGCTGAAACCAAGGCTATTATATTTGCAATGCTTTGTTTGATGTATGCAAAAGGACTTTTTTGAAATAGGTGCATGCTAGTCTAGATTCGGTACAAAAATACCAGTAATATGAGGTATTCATCATATCAATTTGATAAACTGATATAAGATTTTCTCGCAACAACATTGTGAATATATATTGGGGGGAATCATTATACACGAGGGTTGTCGATATTGAAAAATTTAACAACCAGCAAATGATTGGATGGATTGATTGGAAAATTGATATATGAAGGTTGTCGATACTGAAAAAAATTAAAACCAGCAACATGAGGTCTTCATCATATAAATTTGTTAAACTGATATAACCAAACATTAAGATTTTCTTGCAACAAAATTGTGATTATATATGAGGGGATTCATTATATATGAATTAGGTTGTCAATATTGAAAAAAATTAAAACCAGCAATATCAGGTGTTCATCATATAAATTGGAACTGATATACCGGTAACCAAACATTAAGATTTTCTTGCAACAACATTGTGAATATATGGGGTGGGGGGGGGGGATTCATTATATAGGAGGTTGTCAACATTGAAAAATTTTACAACCAGCAAATGATTGTGATTATTTAACTATCATGGACCTTTATTTGCACTGTTAGACTGATATAACCAAACATTAAGATTTTCTTGCAACAACATTGTGATTATATATGAGGAGATTCATTATATAAGAGGTTGTTGACATTGAAAAATTTTACAACCAGCAAATGATTGTGATTATTTAACTATCATGGACCTTTATTTGCATTGTTAGACTGATATAACCAAACATTAAGATTTTCTTGCAACAACATTGTGATTACATATGAGGGGATTCACTATATATGAAGGTTGTTGATACTGAAAAGAATTAAAACCAGCAATATGAGGTGTTCATCATATAAATTTGTTAAACTGATATAACCAAACTTTAAGATTTTCTTGAGACATTGTGATTATATATGGGGGGAATTCATTACATCCCCCTCAAGGGGGACTCATTATGAGGGTTGCCAGCAAATGATTGTGGTTTTTTTAACTATCAGGGACTTCTATTTGCATTGTTAGACTGATATAATCAAACATTAAGATTTTCTTGTAACAACATGAGGGTTGTCAGAACTGAAAAACTTAACAATCAGCAAATAATTGTGATTAACATTGAGATTTCCTTGCAACAACATTGTGATTATACCTGGTAATCTGGGGGGATTAATATGAGGGTTGCCCATATTGGAAAATTTAACAACCAGCAAATGAGGGTGATCTGTAAAAGCTCGAGGATATTAAACACACCAGTCAGCGGAGTGACACAACTAGTACTCAAGTGAACAAAAAAATACAGAATGGCCCAATAACTAAATAATATTCATCACAAAAATTTGCTACTGCATACAAATATTTTACATGCGGATTACCGCCTCCAAAGTCCAAATGACACACACCATGAACAACTAAAAACCAGAACTTGAACGATAAAATAATAAAAACCAGAACTTGAACGATAAAATAATACAACATGACTCTTTACAACACCGGCGTACGCCATATTAAAGAACTGAATCGAAGAATTCAGTCTCATTGAAAGTCTGACGTTTTGATTGGTTCGTGGTTCCTTAAAGATCTCAATATAATCAGGAATGTGATTTTGCGGACATGAAACCCACATACGGAAATTTTACGGTAACATAGTGGTGTAGCCACTACGTGGCTACCCACAAAAATACGAAGTAATTTAATCTGTATTTGTTTAGCTTTCTGCATTTAAGAAAACAATTGTTTATTTTCATGTAAATATGCACAAAACGTTAGACTCGATTTATCAGTGGATACATAATTCATCTAATAAAACAAGTTACATCACTTACATGTGAATGTTACACTGTTTGTAGGTTTTCTTTTATTCTATAGTTCAATGCATAATTATTAACACCTGTAGCACCAACATAGTTTACTGGATGATTTTTAGTTACAAAACATGTCAATAAATAATACAGAATAACGCATTAAATAAGAAATTTATCTATTTCATAAAAAGGACTATAGTGGCTGATAATAAAGGACTGTACACAAATCTGTAACTATCATTTTTTTGTTGGAATAGCTGTACGTATTTTGACTAAATCATTGTTTGGCCCTATATGACTATATTAGCCTAAGCACAACTACAAACAGATGTCTGGTTTCTATCTAAATAATACACAAGCTTACTAACCTAAAACACAAATGGTCAATCTTTCCAGCACTTTTTCAATCGATCCACTACGCTCATGACCCTCAGAGAAATCAACTTGGATATTTTTTTCACTTTTTTCTGACAAACATTTGGTTTCTCTCTAAGTTGCTTCATAATGTCTTCCCTCTAATATGCTTTATCTGTGATAAATTCAATGCATCCCTAGTAAGCCTGTCCTCTATTTACAAGATTATATTACATAATTACAAAACTTAACGTTTCGAGCAAACGACCTTTGCTGAATAGTCTAACTCGCATTTCGTTTGAATCGTACATGTAAATGAGAGTAAAGTTCAAGGACATTCAAGGACTTTTAAGAATAAAAAGCTAAATGAAGCCATCACTAAAACTTAAATGAATTTGAAACAGATTTAGAAGTAATGAACCACCACAATTGTGAAAAAATGTCTGGAAACTAAAGCAAGATGAGTATTCTCAAGGAGAATGTACGTATTCAAATCCAAGGACATTCAAGTTTTGTACGAACCCTGTAGCAAGTCTTCTATCTCGAACATAAGTGCCCCCTCTCTTATACCATTTTCTATAATGATAACAATAAAGCCCCTCTAATACGTTTCCTCCCTGCCACTCTTTCTAATCAACCTCATTTCGATACCACAAAAATTAAATGTTTCGTTGCAATAGTTGCAATTGCTAGAGAAATACCATATTGTTTGTACAGGATGTTAAATTTACGGCTAATTCACGGTACCATAAAAGACTTGTATCAACAACTTTAATAGCATCCTTTATGCTCCAAAAACTAGAAACCCGGCTTTCAAAAATCTTTCTACAGTCATTACAAAAATATTCAACCATCTTTCCACGAGGGGGTGGTTGAGGCTAATAATTATTAGCTTAGCTTTTTTCACAGCCAACTCATACAACAGGTATCACCTGCTCGACATACTCCTTGCCAATTCCATCTGTGCAACCAGTTACAACTAAAGCAATGTTTCAGAAATTAAATGTTAAACATTTACAGTAGAATTGGGGAGGCATTATGGCCTCTCAAGACAAAAAAAGAAAAAAGCTATTACTGCAGACACTTGAGGAAAATCTAAAGGCTCCAAATTAAGTTATCTGAACAGCTCAATTATTTTAACAACGTGCGCCCAAAGGAAATGACGCACGTTATTGTCCGCTCGCGTTAATTCTTGGTTACGGATTGCGATTGTAATGTGAAAACAAACCTTTTTTTGCTTGGACTGGCGAGTTTGAATCGCTCAAGAAATTCGGTGACGAGGATTTGAAATTGGTCGGGTCCTGGTCTTAACTTGGCAGAGACAGAAAGATCTTTAGCTCGGACTCAAATGCATCTATAATTTGGCGAAAGAATGAGAACTCTCTTTGAATGTAAACGAGGAAGGTGCAAGCAATATACTCAAAGAACTTTTCGGACATATATGCGACCATAACGATGAACAATATATGTATAATTTTGATCGGCCGTCAACCAATGCCTCTGATATTAAAGAAGCGATTGAAAACATAAGAAATGGACAAGTAGTTAACATTGAAGTCTTGCAAGCCCTGGCAGACTCAATTTCCCATATTTCATCAAAAAATTCTATCTTGAAACAGATCGAAGTGAACTTTCATCGAGACAACTCTGACTTAGGTAAGGGTACGTGCACAGACACGGTGTCGTTTCCGAGCGTTTTCACTCCGAACAAAAACGAAGAACTTCATACTGAACGTAATGTTCAACGTAAACGGAACAGAATTAAAAAAAATTGTTTCTGGATTTTGGGCTTATGTAAACAAGAAGAAAATTAGGCACTATACCTTCTTATTCAAAACAAACATTACCGCAACGTATATTTCAACTTTTTCAAGATCTTGGCACACTATTATCAAAAATGCATATTTCACCAGCTACAAGTTCGCTAGTATTAAAGGACAATTTTTGGCCGCATCTTGTAAATCATGGCGTTCAAGTAGAAATACTTTCAAATTCAACTGTAGGGAAATTACCCATATTGATGGCAAATGCTCGACATTTGTATAATGGCTCAAATAATACGCAAGAATCGCCTTTTGCAAAATGAGTTATATGTTCCATTATACGAGATATAACATCCATTAAACCATCAAAATTTCACCAATGATTGTAGCTATTCCAGCGGCCTCTAGGTAGGTAGGTAGGTAAAACTTTATTCAAAGTCAAAATAACAAGCTAGCCCCATCAACTGAAGCTGGTTTCCATGGCGGGCGTGTTGGGTGTAAAAATCATTAAAAAGAGAACATGAACTAAATACAAAAACCCACTGAGTAGATGTATATGACAACAAGTCATATCTATGTAGAACAAACAACTCATTTAAGTATTCCAATCTCCAACTCGCATAACAGACATTAGATAATCTTTGATTGACGTAATCTTGGTCAATTCTACTAAAATCATGCGTGACAGCGGTGTTTTAAATTGTGCTATTAGTTATCATCTACCAGTGTCCGTTACGCTCAAGATAAACTTGTCTAATTTCTTAATCTTAATGGCAATTCATTCCACTCTGTGCCCCATTTATCGAAAAGAACTTTCAATTGATATTTGGTGGTCTTAGGTAAGGGTAAACGGAGTTGAAATCAAATAAAATTAATCCCACCCCCAGTTCTGCAGTTAAAAATGTTACAACGTCTATGCGCACCAAAAAAGCCCTAGGGAAAGCTATAGTGAACATGCGCCTCATAAAGGATTGCCTATCAGGTCATCCAGGGACCACTAGCAAATATTATTAATGCCTCAATGATGTCTTTGATTTCCCACCATCTTGGAAAAAGGGGGAAGTTGATAAAAGAAGGTGACCATGAATATACCATCCAACAACCATTCCCTTTCCCTACTTATAGTAGCATCAAAGATTTGCAAAAAAAATCGTTATACGCAATTTACATCATTCTTGTCCTCAAAAAATCGTTTAACATCACATCAAATGGAAATAGAAAGTTTCACTCCACGGAGAGCATTCATGAACATACTGGTTGGTGATCATATATTGGAGGCTATAGGCTAGAGATCTACAACTGCATTCATAGTGTTAGATTAATCGAAACCATTTATAGTGTACATACTGTAAGCCAACACTTTTCAGTAAGCTATATTAAATTGGCGCATCTCCTGAAGTAGTGAAGTGGCTTAAAAGGCCCCACGTCACAGTTGTCTTAAATCATATGTTGATGATTCTCAGATGTTCTTGTCTTTCTGTTTTAATGAAGCAAGTAAAGCCAAGGATATTAGCCAAGTAGCAAAGTGCTGCTCCACACTTCACCTACATATTAATCCAAAGAAAACCAAGTATCAACTCAATGCCACGGCGCGCAGCAACTGTTATAAAATCGTCCCTGAGACATGAGCCTAATTTTTTTACGGGAAATCATTACACCATTTCCTGAGGTCAAATATTCGGAATTAATCCCCGAGCCAACGGCGCGAAGCGCCGTTCCGGGCGTAAGCACGGGGTGAGGGTTACTAATTTCGTATTAGCGGAGTTCAAAGTCGTGGCTCGTGATAGGTAGTAAAAGTGGTATGTCCTCACTGATCTCAACAATATGGCGGACTATCATGAATGGCTAACACTGATTGGCCAGATTTAAAATTTGTTGTTGATTGATTAATCACGAATTCAACTGACAGCAAATATCTAAATTTGCTTTTTGCTCTACAATATTTTGTATTTTTGCAAAAAGATTTGGCAACTTTCACAACCAACGAAGGATGGTCATTTATGATCTCAAGAGTATGGCGGAATATCAGGAGTAGCAAACACTTAAGGCATCCAAAAAGGCGAGAACTGAGACGAAAACGACTGCGACAAGACTCTTGAAGAGAGATTAACTCTGGGAAAATACAGAGAATCGCCAAGAATTGACTACGGTGTGAAACACAAGGGAAGTTTGTTGATAATGCGTATTCATACTTGTGTTTTAATGCTTTATAAAGGCCGGCGTTGCCGTACTCCTCCAGTCTATTCACTGTTTAAATTCCAGAGTAAGTTTATGTTTTGTATTAAAATGCAAGACTGTCTTCTTATTACTGTATTTCAAAATATTGACGAACTTTACATGTAAAAGAATATGAGCGAAGATACAAAATTGGCTTGAAACGGTTTTATTTCAAACTCAAAGTTTATGTAGATAAAAATTTAGTTTCATAGATATTGCAAAACGTCTAATATATGTAATTAATAGGTCGTATTTTATACCAAATTTAAGCTTACATTAGGCGTAATAACATACCGATGACAAATGTTTTAAAAAAATTGCCATTTTAAAAAATTGTCAGTAATAAAACAAGGATTAAAAACTCAATATTTTGTCATTTTGGGAAAATATACAGGAAGAATAACAATTGCCGTGTTGCTATGGCAACAACCTATTCTAATACTTCATGTAATTCCGAAAATATAGTTGCATGCTCTTAGTTAGTGGCGAGGGGTTGCTGCATGCATGTATTTCTAGTAGTGGATTCTAATTTAACATATGACCAGCATATCACTGAAGATGTCTCCGCCTGCATGTCGAAGCTTTCACAGATCAAAGGGGTTCGCAAATGTTTTAACAAGGAAACATTTTCACTTTTAAAATCAGCATTTGTAATGAACAAACTGCTATAGTGCTCCATTGTTTGGTCGAATACGTCAGCCAAAAAAATCAACAAGATGCAATTGGTACAAAACTTTGCTTGCAGGATTGTGACAAATAAAAAAAGTTTGATCACATCACACCGAAACTTCGAGAGCTGAACTGGCGTCCAGTGAAGGAACACATGCTTTTCAGAGATACTGTTATGATGTATAAGTTAGTGTTCATGACTTAGCTCCTTATTACTTGTGCAAAAAATTTACTAAGCGTTCAGATTTACATGAACGTTATACTCCTAATCGAGACCTCTTACAAATACCAACGTATAATACTACAAAAGGTCAAAGAATATTCAATTATAGAGGAGCAAAAACATGGACCAGCCTGGCCAATGATTTAAAGCTAAATGCCGTCCTTGAAAAGTTTTAAGAACAAATTAAAGAAAGACATGTTATGCAGATTTTACACTTTAGAATAGACTATTTTAATAGATATTTTTATAGACTGTAGTTCCTTAACCTTTTATTAATAAACCTCTACCTTGTAACAATTTCATTCTTATATTAACTTCTATTAATCCATGTAAATTTGTGTCGAAAAGCCTCTTTGAGGAACACAATAAAATTTGTATTGTATTGTATCTAGTAAATATAAATGGATGTCTGGGTAATTACTTGTCAATCAAAGTACTCTTGTTTTAAGTCCATCCAATATATAGCATAATTTATACATAACCATTTAAATTACACAGTAAGCAAAGCCTGTGAATTACAATATAGTACGCACAGCCTGTGAAACGTATGATATAACAAAAATCTAATGCTCCTATGAAATGCTGCATACCACTAACACTGAAAACAGTTCTTTTTAATCCAAAGAGAAATTTCAGGTCATGATTACACATCATATTGTGATTGTGTATTACAAGACAGTTTATGCAAAATACTCGAGATATTTTATTCCAAATATGAAATACTTCATCAAGATGATTCCTAGACATTAATTAAAATTATTTACCAATTCATTACGACTAGATATGTAGCAATTAGGAGTAACTTGTCTCACTAATCATAGAATACGTAGCTAGTCTATAACCTTTTAACACTATCATAAACTATAACACTATCATAAACCGTAAGCCTAGGTGGTCAGTATTCTATAATTGCACCCCATCAAGAAAAAATATAGCTTCTAATACTGATCAAAGACACCATTACTCTCTGCTAGGGGAGGGGGGGGGGGAGTTATATTGACAGGTGCATACATGCAGTCGTGGAAAAATTGGTTTCCTTCTTGGAACCAGGGTTTAGAGCTAAACATTTTCTTCAAAAATTTTACATACAGCATGAATTATCACAAACATTAAAGAAATGTATTATAAATGTACGGTAGTACTGGTACATAAAATTATATATAATTGCCATGATAAAAACTGTTTATTATAGTTTTAAACAGGTGAATGCCTGCTTTCTAAACAAGCCAAAGATCACAGGTATATAATAATTTACAAGAGCAAAATGCCAATACTTTGTTTCTACTTAGGGGGGGGGGGGGAGTGTAATATTAAAATACTACATTGTTGTGCCTAACCCAAATTTTAAATTGTGAATAATCACTGCACATAGGGCAATACGTATGCTTTTCTGATATCCATTGTAAAAACAGAAAAATACAGTTATATATAGTTGTTATATATGTGTCTTACTTTCTTTTACATGTCTATTTCACTAATAACCATAACAATAAGTCAACAACAATATTGACAAATATATAGACAATAACATTGTTCTTCACAAAGTCAAAGTATATTAAACAATACATTAAGCAATGGCTGAGCAGTTTCCAGCCACTTTGACTTTGTACAAAATACCCTTGAAACTCTTCAATTTCTGTTATTGTTCATGATTTTTTATCTTTTATTTTTTTTTTGGGGGGGGGTTAGACCCCACTTTTATTCACTTCAACCCCCTTCCCTAGATCCGCCACCCCTATGATTACATCTTCAAAGGCTCCAACGCCTACAAATCCAACTCCTACAAAATGTGTGACAGTGATGTATCATGCATCACAAATAGGGGAAGCATCCATACTCAACTTGCCACGAGAAACGTCAATTTGACGTTTGTGGGTGTGTGGGTTATTTTCTTTGATGTTTTGCCTGTGGCAAAATGATATAAAGATGTTTCGTATAATGTATAATTCTATTTGTAATATGCACTTTTATTAAAACTGATATACGCGACACAGACCTGCACAATATTTTTTGTAATTGCTGCCGAGCGCCAGCGAGGCAGCACATTATTCTTGACGACGTTGTTTTCCTAGAGCCCACTCGACCCAGTCTTTCGCCCCGATCTATGTATAGTCGAAATCTCGATTTGTGTCTGTCTGTCTGTCTGTCTGTCTGTCTGTCTGTCTGTCTGTCTGTCGGTCGGTCTGTCTGTCTGTCTGTCTGTCTGTCTGTCTGTCTGTCTGTCTGTCTGTCTGTCTGTCTGTCTGTCTGTCTGTCCGTCCGTCCGTCCGTCCGTCCGTCCGTCCGTCCGTCCGTCCGTCCGTCCGTCCGTCCGTCCGTCCGTCCGTCCGTCCGTCCGTCCGTCCGTCCGTCCGTCCGTCCGTCCGTCCGTCTGTTAAGATGTCGTATTTCCGGGGGGACGAATTTAGCTACGTTTGTGAAAACAAGGGGTTTAGGCCGTAATCCCTATCAGGAAAAGTCGCTTAGAAAACGAGTTTCGTTGCCCGCCGCAGCGCACTACTTTAAAATACGTTTAAAAAATAGGAAAAAATATATGAAATACAAATTCGCTTGTTTACACCTTCACAAACCTGCAGTTTTTTAGCATTTCTTCATCGAAAATTCAATAAATCAAAACATTTCGCAATCAATCGCCGCCATCTTTGTTCTGAATACTTGGTGTAATATACGACATACAGTTTAAACATAGCGCCTACCGGCTCACGTTTAATTCATTTTGATGGCAAGAAAGGCCCACTCACAAGTTTTAGTAAGGTTTCTTTTCAAAAATTTTTGGATTGCGTAGTATTTGGCTGACACTTGATGGCGAATACCATGATATTGCGCATAGAAGTTTAGACTTTGTCAGCGATAACGTTCAAAATGTTGAAACTGGCAACATCGAGTATGCGAATTTCTCTTATCATAGAGCTTGTTATTCGGCATTCACGAATACTATTAACATCAAACGCGCTCGAGTACGATGTCAGAACAGGAACAAAGAAGACGAGGCTTCATCTTCTGTTCCCGATGTGAATGAAAGGGAATCAGAAGAAGCTCAACCAGTAAAGAAGATGCTGAAATCTACACTTTCAAAACTGGGTGCGGCTACAACAAGTGCGGAAGTAGGATAAAGAAATCCGCATGTTTTGCCGCATATATGTGTCATTTGCAAGTCTGTAAAGTTGTACTTTACTGAAACGGTTAGTTTTTTGTTTTGTACTGTATTTGACCATATATTTGTTGCTCTGATTGCCTTGCTTTAACGTTATAAAATAATCAAGACAGGCTCGTAAATTCTGGCAATTGTGTGGATATGAGATTCTTATATATTTGTCTCTTTAGAGATCAAAAAAGCGAAAGTTGGACAAGCTGGTATCAGCAGAAACTGTAGATGGAGGAAACTCAGGGAAGCAGCAACAAAAAAAGATGATCAAAGTTTTTTGCTTCAAATTGCCAATAAGGACATGGTCGCTTTGGAAGTGAAATACCATAAACGTTGCTATGATAAGTACACTTCATTTTTAAGGACCACCACCCAGTCAAAGGGCAAAGAAACTGAACAGCATGACTTTAAGTATGAAAAGTCCTTTGATGTTTTTTGTGAAGAGTTTGTGAAGGAAAAACTCATCAAACAAGAGAACATACAACCATTTGCAAGCTACTGTTTGGCGCTTTGCAAAAACAAAGTTTTAAAAAGTTATATAACTACATAATTTGGCCACTGAAACTATTTGTTTTGACTCTGAAACTATTTGTTTTGACTCTGAAACTATTTGTTTTGACTTCGAAACGTCGCGTAGGCGGGGTAAAACTATTAGTTTCGAAGACCAAACGATTAGTTATTGGCAGTGAAAATTACAGTTGCGCCAGTTACTATCAAAAGTTTCTAATAATCTGTCTTCAGCAATGAATTTTCTGCATAAAGCAAGGCGAAACATTTAAATAAACATTAGAAGGTTTATTTAGTAACACGCGCAATTGTAATTTCACCGCTCATAAGTCAATAACTAATTGTTTGTAACTAATAGTTTGAGCCCCGTCCACATGACGGTTAGAGTTAAAACAAATAGTTTCAGAGCCAAAACAAATAGTTTCAGAGTCAAAACAAATAGTTTCAATGGCCAAACTATGTAGTTATAACTTTTTAAAACTTTCTTTTTGCAAAGCGCTAAACGGTAGCTTGCAAATGGTTGTATTTTACATAAAAAAACTGAAGAAAGAGTTTGTCAAGACCGTAAAACGTGTTCAAAATGAAGATGCTGCAAGTTATCGAACATTTCGATTGAAAGAAAGATTGCGTAAAAAGTTTCCACAACTAGTTTTCGATAGACCAAAGGTACGAACGAAGAGTGACATTGTTTATTCAGAATGCCTTAGTAAAGGAAGTGTAGCAGAAAGCTTCATTGAAGATGATGTAGAAATATCTCAGAGTTCACAAGAGTCTGATTATGCTGTATTGGAATTGTTAATTAACGTTGTAACTTGTCATTAACCCCGTTCGAAAACGCTGGATCTTTTATTGTATTTTCAGTAGAATGATATTTGTTTGATATTGATATTTAAGAGTAGCGCATCCGGCTATTTGAAAATAGCATGCAGCGGTGTAGGGGGCAGCAAAACAGTCAGGGTGGAGCCCCCTCTTGTAGGGTGTGAGGTAAATAGAGTAAACAAACCAAATTTCAATACTACCTTGAAATTTGGTTTGCTTCCAGGTTATTTTACTTTTTGGGTTGGTGCAAGAACAGTCCACTAGATGAACAAAAAGCAAGAGAAGTGCCGTCTTTTAATCTTCTAAAAGCGTTGCTGTGCATGGTATGGGAGAACACGTTCCAGCTTTTCCCACTGGGTTTTTTCTGGTTTTCGTGTCCGGCGCAGCAACATAGCATTATCGCATCTGAATTGTGCTGATATTTGGTATGTGAGCATACAGCACGCCAGCCACTCTACTTGGAGTGAACTATACCACTAAGATACATATCTGATATTTTGTAAATATTCTTGTTTTTTTTTGTGAATTCCAAGTCTCATATAGTATAAATATTATATATTGAGCCTTGTCTGAACTGGATTAAACAGCGGAATTGTTCGAAACTTCATGTAGCTGTTGATGTAAAAGTGCTGAATATGCAACTTATGTCATATATTACACCAAGTATCCTGAACAAAGATGGCGGCGATTGATTGCGAAATGTTTTGATTTATTGAATTTTCGATGAAGAAATGCTAAAAAACTGCAGGTTTGTGAAGGTGTAAACAAGCGGATTTGTATTTCATTTATTTTTTCCTATTTTTTAAACGTATTTCAAGCTAGTGCGGTGACGCGGGCAACGAAACTGAACGATATCGAGCGAGGGATTACGGCCTAGTTGGGAATCGAACAAATCTCGTTTGTAATGCGCACGCATCTCGTTCCATGTGGTCTCCTGTGAAGGTCAAGCGAGAATTTACAAAACTTCTTGGAAGATATAAAAATCAGGTAAATATGGCTTTATTTCTTTGTGCTACTATGCACCAAGGCCATGAACGTTTTAGCGTTCAAACTAGGGGAAAGCAGTGTGCTTTTATGAGTTTAGCGGCAGTTATTACAGCCCAAAATAACACACTGATCGATTGGTCGACAACAATGTTTGATGTTTTATCACAAGGTGACTAAATGTACTTAAAAGCACTGAATAAAGGCTTAATTGTGTTAGAACAGGATGTTGAGTTTTTGTCTATAGATAACTTGCCAAAAGTTGTTAGTGTTTCAGGCTGTTCGAGCATGTGTTCTTGAGGCACAAAATAACAATGATTTGCCCATTGAGGCACAAAATAACAATGATCTGCCCATTGTGGTGCAGCCATCTGAGGCACGAAACAATGATATTTTACCAGTTCCCATTGAACCCAGTGAGGAAAAAAAATGAAAACCAAATTTTGTATAGAAAGTATGTCAAGGTCTTGTTATAATGGATGGAGAGATTGAATCTCATTATTATAATATTCACACAGCACTTTTGAATGCATTTTTTAACGATAGTGATGCTATTTTAATTTTGGAAGGCTATATGATGGCCTTAATTAGGCAAACAGAATTTTTCTATTTGATTGACTCCCATGCTAGAGACTTGAATGGCATGCCTAATCCTAATGGCACTGCTGTTGTAATGAAATTTGCCAATATTCTAGAGTTAGAACAACACTTGTATTACTACCAGTGCATTTAGAACAGAAAACTATTGAGTTTCAACAATAGAGGGATTCAATATGTGGATCCCTGTCATAACCTTGTATGTAATTGGCTATATACCTTTTAAGATATAATAATTATTTTATTTAATTTATAAAATAATAACTACTTTAAATACTCATTGTCATCACTGTATGGATAAAATAATGATTTACAAGACAATAAATCCCCCCCCCCATTTCATTTATTTATGTTTCTAATTAAATATCAATTATTTCTTTGCAATCCAGATTGATCTGAAAGGTGCCATATGTTGCAAAACTGCTGGATAAAACATAGAAGATACCAAACTGCTGGATAAAATCAAATGGTTATTACAGTCATATTATAATCTGGATATGTTACACCATATGTAAAAATAGGATGGAAATTCTCAACAGAAATGTATTCCATTGAAAGAAAAATGCTGATTTTCAATATTGTATGGAATAGTAGATCATATGCAATGGATGGAATGTGTTATCCATTTATTATTAAATTCCTGTACCTAACATTGCCTGTTTCAAATCCACCTAATGGATGGATCTTAGGTTCATCATAATGTATGCAATTGGATGGAATATGCCAAGCACAGTATTGTTAAATTACCATACTTATTTTCAAACTACAACATGCACATCTGGGACAAATTTGTATGTCAAGATTATATCCGTACATGTACATTACCATAACAAGTTATCGATACTACATGCTAACTAGTTAATCGATTCTACATACATGCTAAATAAATTTGGAACATGTACATATTGGACAAAAAATCATACTGTTGACTACTATCATTATTTAAATTACCTGGAAATAATATTGCAAGAGAGAAGGTGTGTATCACCTTGAAAGACATATTTCCTTCTTGAAGTCTGGTATGACTTCCATTGTTAAAATTATTATTGGCACCAAGAATTGATAACAATGCACAAATGTAATTCAAAGTGCACTTTATAGTATATGGTAATTAATTTATAGCATATTGTAATTTCAAATATTTTAAACAAAATAAATTCACTCGTACAGTGTGTAAAATGATGTTAAAGTGCCTATGAAACGAAATTTTCTCCAACAATTTTGTTATTGCCTTGGAAAGATCAGTTAAAATCACTGTATAAATTCTTTGATAGAATTTTGTTAACTGCCTTACTTTTCGAGATATTCAATTTTATTTGATTTGAAAATGACACAACCAGTGACGTCATACTGCATAATGAGTGACTGTTAAATTGCTTATTTTGCAGCAGATAATACTGGAAAATAACTAAAACTACACTTACATGTGTGTGGGCTATGTTTAACATCCAGACCTGGGTATTTAGGTGTTATATCTTGAGTACTTTTTAAATTAATTCAGCTTTTTTGAGAAGTGATTATGCAGTATGACGTCACTGGTTGTGTCATTTTCAAATCAAATAAAATTGAATATCTCGAAAAGTAAGGCGGTTACAAAAATACTATCAAAGAAGTTATACAGTGATTTTAACTGATCTTTATAAGGCAATAACAAAATTGTTGGAGAAAATTTCGTTTCATAGGCACTTTAATAAATTAGTATAGTCAAGGCATAGCTGCATAGGTGGTACGGCAGCACTTTCCTTGCGATAGTAACTTCTAGTCTAGGAGTATACAAAACAAACAAGCATCCTTATTTCGCCAGACAGTAAAATTAGTGCTTAACATAGATTTTAATGTCCAATTTGTCGAAATACATAAAGAAAGCACCATTAATGTTTTTAAAAAATGCAAAAAACAATAATCGATTGCTGTATGAAGCTTTCGGTCAATATTCACCTTGTTTTTTGTTGCCACGGATTGACGTTTGGGTGGGTGGGTGGGTGATTATGAAAAGAAACGTCAAATTGACGTTTTTCGTGGCAAATTGAGTATGGATGCTTCCCCTTACATCGATCGTTGTCAAAAATACCCACTGCTTGCAAATGTTAGCAACCTTTTAGATTTACTCATTCACAATACATCTCGAAAAGCAACAAAACTCATGTTAAATCCTGCACATATTACATTACCTGGTAGACTATTTAACAAATAGATTTCACTTTTGCGTGCGTCTGTACTGTAATAGATCACAGATGACGTCATAGCGTGTGAAGAACAAAAAAGTACGCACGAGACGCAGTCGAGTGCGTGACTTTTTGTTCTTCACACGCTATGGCGTCATCTGTGATCTATTACAGTGCAGAAGCACAAAAAAATGAAATCTATTTGTTTTATATTATAATAAAGTTGGCAAAATTCATGCGAAGACCCGCGAAATAAATTAGCTAAATTAGATCACGCCATCAGTTGACGTCATCCGTGCGTGTGTACTTTAATAACACACAGCTCGCGACCAATGAAAATGCAGAACGAACACGTATTATTATATAAACCTCAATACCTGTGCACTCTCCAAAAAGTGTCAAGTCAATATGCTGTGTCTAAGAACCGTCGCATTTATCACTTCTAACACAAACTTTAAAGTCCTCCAGGACAAATACGACAGATACAGTGCCAACTACACAATTCACTTGGGCCATAGACATTTTATCGTAGAAAACGTGCGGGAAAAGTTAAATTTTTAACGACCTCAGATTTTCCAAATCGAAACTTGCTGAAATCATTGCTGAAATCGATCTGCAAAACTATTAACCACTGAGCTTGATATTTACATTTGACACCTGGACTTGTCGTCGATTAACCACCCGATTTACAGCTTTATTGCCATCCCGTAACCTCCGATGGAGAAGAGGATGTGACAGAACTGGAGGGTGGAAAAACGGTCGGTAATATAGAAGAACCATTTGCAAACTTGCCCCTATCTCATGGCGAAGGCGTCAATTAACGTCCAAATTAAATAATCCGCAATATAATATTTTGACGGTACGACTAGACGTTGCTTGCCGAGTTTGGAAGTATATAAGCAACTCGTTCAAGAAATCGTACAAATCATTACTCAAAATGCATGGGTTAACCAGCATTGATCTCGAATCGATTAACATGACTTTCGTATTAGAGTAATGGAATATATAACATATTTGATCAACAAAGTTAGTGGCTAATATAGTGCTTTTTTCACATCGAATAATGAGTTAATCAGCGAGAGATTTTTTCAAATTTTATTCACAAATCAGGGAAGTAGAAATAGGGAGGGGAGAGGCCCCAAAGATGTACGTTCACGCCGTTTTACCTCGCGTTGTTGGACCTGTTTCAGCACTTTACTGCTGAGACTTCATGAATATCAGTAAAGAGCAGATTTTTCAGCACTGTAAGACTAAACACTATAGAATATGGACGCTAACACTTAACATTAGGTAAGCCGCAATATTCTGTTATTGTTCCTTATAGAACCTTTTGCAATGTTTTCAAATTCCATGCAAATACGTTCAAAAAGTTCACGTATAATTTTACGTGTGATATAAAGAATGTGGTATCATAATTTCACATAATTTTATTTTAAATTTGGGGTTCACACATCTTTTCACCTGTGAAATTTTAAAGTGGTTAATGTTCTGTGAATGTTAATTTTACATGCGAAATCGAATGTCAAATTTTCATGTAAGGGAATTAGGGCAACAGCTCCAACATAAATTAAAGTATATTATACAAAAGGTGAAAAGGAATGTTTGGGCATAACGAGCAGGATATTCTGTTGAAATTTTGATCGCATTTTATATTAATAATTTCATGTTTTACATTTGTCTATATCAACTAACATCTAAGCGGTATTAATTTTGTAGTATAAGTATATCAAGCTAGCAATAATATGTAAAGGTTGCAAATTGCCTGTTATAATACTCACAAGGCACGACAAACATACATACCAAACTATTTTGTTCAGTAAAAGCTAGATTTACATTATGTACATAAATTGCTACATTGCCAATATATATATATAATTATATTATATTAATTAAAATCATCACAATGATCATAATATACATGCCATCGTTACTGTTTGCTTATATATTAAAGTCTAGCATTAGGAATGAACAAGCAATAACGATCTACTTTCTGCGTGCAATGTTAAACTAATTTCCATTAGGACAAATGTTGTCTGCTTTTTAAATTAATATACAGAGATTAAATAATAAATTTATAATCTATAATCAATTATTGGACGAGGTTGAGCAAAATATGGTGATTTCTCGGTGGCGAAAAGATCAGTTATGTGCCAATGCCGAATATCGTTCTCTTACAAACTAGGAACGACCACTGATCTAAATTACTGGATAAAGCTTCTGTCATGCATAATTGTCAGCCAATGGCGGCCATACTGGACTATCCCATATAAATTTACATTGGTACTATTGAGGTAGTAGAAGAGGTTTTTACAGTTTTAGGTTATTGGTGGGAATGGATAAACATTATGTGAATGAAATTTCTTTTACAAATAATTTCTGTTTCCTTTTAAACTTGCCTGTGAATAACGAATTGGGGATAGTCAAAGATGGCCGCAATGATCAAGTGTTTTATCAAGTGTTTTAAACCTTCTCAAAACCATTAGAAAAGTTGTGGCAAGCTGTCTTCGCAGTTAATATGGGAAAGACATTTCCCTGATAATTTGGTCAGTTTTAATTTACACGTCGCGATTTGATTTGCAGAAATTTTGATCGATTTCAGTATATCATCTCACTATAAATAATCTGGCTTCAAAACTGGGTCACTGAATTCAAAAGGATGCTTTATCCAGTAATTTAGATCAGGGGGAAGGACAAGCTTTTCACACAAACCTTTTGAATCTTCGCAAAGCGCGCGGCCACTGTTTATCAAATTGAAAACAATGCGCATGCTCAGAGTGTTATTTGTACGCAGTTATTTTCAGGTAAATTGCCCAATGAGAATTAAGAAGATATATAAAGAGAATAATGATAGAATGGCTGAAGAAAATCTATGAATGCGTGTGGGGTGGTACATATTACAGTCTCGTCCACAGCGCTTTGATGTTCTGCGGCAGTGCGTTGAATGCGCGAATCATTTGATTTGCATATGTACGTTGCGAAGTGCCTGGCAGAAACCGGAGTGCATTGTGAGAGGTAAACACAATGAAGTTTTTGCTATAAAAGGAAAATATCGAGGGCACTTTGGAAGCAATAACTGCAGAAGCAAATTTATGGAAATTGGAAATGGAAGGGATAGTCCATGAGTTACCCACAACAGTTTCTGCTGTATGCATGCTTAGTAATTCAGGACTTTTTTGTTTGTCGTTCAACGACAATTCACCTCAATTCGATTTTTATTCAAATCTAAATTACTTTCCTGGGTGTTGAATTCTTGGCTGTCCATATACCAAGACTATGCAGAACTCGATATTTTTACATCTTCACTGAAATATTTGTCCTGCAATGACGAACACACAAATCCATACCAACCAAGTGGCGATTCTGCATGAACTTGCTAGCGAATGGGCTTTGTCTGTGACAGCATAACTTGAAGAATATATTCTTTCTGTCGTTCTCTCGACAGAAGGAGTTCTACGAAAACAGCGTAAAGAATGCATATTATTAAAGGTAGGGATCTCGAACTAGCACTAACATTGCCAGCTTCGATAGCAGAGTTGGAAAGAGATCAATATTTCTGAAAATTTCTCAAAATGTTGCAAAGTTAGGCTTTTCTTATTGAAGATGTGAATGAAGCTTGTTTACTAACATCAATATGACATAACTATTCGTGATCTGAAAGTGCAGTAAAAACATTATTTGAAGCACAAAACACGGTTTTTCGAATCGTTTATAAATTAAGCACGGGGTAAAGGCCTCCCGATCAGGCCAATCTCTTAAAATAAAATATCGCGTAGAAAGTTGCTGCATTTATATCTTATGCGGAATTTATATATCTCCTAACAACATACGTCGGTTTCGAAACATGCGAACTGTGTGTCCACGAATCAATTCTCTTCCAGAGATTGTCAACGTTCGATACTCGAACTCTCTGTCTTCTTCTCCTCCGTCGCCTTCCTCTCTTTCTCCCTCTTTTTCGCGTCCAGCGAACTTTCTTGAGTTTCTTGGCTGTTCGCGTGTTTCCGTACCTAAATCGAAATAGTTGAGGTCAAACATCACTAAGATACGTAGAATTTTAGGGATAACATTCATGCGGGAGTATATCATGGATTTACCATTAAAACAAGGCAGAAGATGCATATATGTTGTGGCCTTGCGCCTTTAGGGGCCTCGCGACAGACATTGCCCTGGGTTAACTCAAAATAAACTTTCCAGCAGCTTGGAAACAATCTCCTCAAAAATCTGGTCTGGATCGATAGTAGTTTTAAATGAAACAGAAGAGTGAAAATTCAGAAACGTCCTCATCACAAAGTAGCCCCAGGTTATAGTTTCGAAATGTGATTATAGATGTCCCAAGCATTCCATGATGCTATTTATAGCCTCAACCTATGACGTACACTCCAGATAAAATGTGTTCACATAAGTTTCAGATGTGATCACATGTAATTTTGGAACATGCTATAAAGGAATTTTGTTAGAGTTGTATCGGCCTCGCGAGAATCATTTGATACAAGCAGCACTGAAAGCTAGGAAACGGCAGCCTACCCATGCTGAAATACGGGTACCACGCAAAAGGCAACTTTTTCCTGAAAGAATTGTTTCATTTCTAAGTGAAAGGAAGCCATATCACATATACAGCCTATTTAAAGTCAATCCTTTTAATAAATTCATTCAAGCTGATTCATGGCTCTCCTTACCTAGGCAGTGGGTCATCAAACCTAATATGTGTAACGTTGTGTCCTTTCGATCTCAAGATATCAATAACGCTGCCATTTCCAAGAAAATGACCTAACCAGTAAAGAAAGGCAAGTTAAATTCAAAATATGTTCTAACGTCGCGCTGTAAAAGCCAGCATGGGGGCTTAATTGTAACATAATTAATTATATCAATGAAATACCTTAAAATTTTTATATTGAAGGGTTTGTGCTCTTCAACAAAAACACAACTATATATAGTAATAATACAGACAACTTCCCCGATTTTGGTTTTAGTGTTTTTGCATTCATGTGAAAATGAAGATAATGAAATTATATAATTATTTAAGGATTCCATAGACTTTCTACTGGATATTTCAAGCCAAAGTTCGGAAATTGATTTTTGCAAACTATGAAATGCAGTTATGAAATTTTTTGCCCAGTTGTCAATTTCAAAATATAGTTGAAACCGACTGTAACTACATTGGTATACGTGAAGTTCCCCTATAGGAAGACACAATTAGGCTGCATGTTTTCGAAATTAAAAATTATGAATGATGATGAGCATGAAATGAAGAAATATCAACCGAAGACGGAGGTATACAACGCAAACGAAGCATTTGATCATTCTTTTATATGCCATACAAAAATCGAATCTAATGATTTTTCATTATTCATTTAAAATATTTAAAGGATTTTAATACATTTCAAACCTTTTCTTATACTCTTCAAAATAATGAAAAATATTTTCCTTTAAAAACGAATTTTCTTACGTCTTATTTTCAAAGTATACTTTTAAGCTTTAATCTTTGCCAATGCCATTCATCGTTGTTTTGACTTGATTTTTTCGAAAATTTCCATTTGTTTTCGTTCCTGCGATATGCCTGCCTGCACTTAGTCAACAATTGTCATGAAATGGGGTCATTGAGTCAATATGTCATGATGATATGGCGAAAACTCGTCCTAGTTTGTTTCCATCTTGACTCTATGACATCATTAGGTAGCTATCAAAGTCCATCTTTGGTTAGCTGTTGAGCTGATGTGACGATTGAACAGAGAGAGGAATATTTTACATAGATAATACACATTATTAATTGACGCCAGGTCTAATCAAGTTTGGAAATAAGATAATAATGTCATATATTTATATAAATGTGTCAGCCAAATCTACATTATTCAATAATGATTTAATACCTGCACCAAATGCAAAGAAAAACTTTTTCTCCGGCTCTTCTTCAATCAGCTTCAGTACACGTTTTGCCATTCTTTGATTTCTTTTGTATATCAACTCCTCTTTTAAATATGCATCCAGTTTTCGTGCCTCTTCCATCTCTCGGTTGCTTGAAATAGATGAATTCTGTATTTTGACCACGTTGGTTAAGTCTTGTGCAGACAAGACTTCTTTAAGATCACCGCAGTTGTAATGATAGATCAGTTCTTTGGTAGAGTAAGTCATTTGAGCTTTACCATGCCTGATTTTTTCATGTAAGACTAAGGTTTGGTTAAGAGCAACAATAACCTAAAATTAAAGCATACAAAAATATTCCATTGAACACTTCTGTTTTTTGTTAAAATCAGGCATCTTACAGGGAAGAGGCTAGAAAAATTAATGGGTAGCAATAGAGTGCATTGACATCTCCCAGGGTGGCCCATTGCAAGTCTGTGCGTATTTTGCATACTTATCACAATTGCCGGTATCAACAATATTGATGCTCTTCGGAATCGGATTTATTGCATTCTTGAAATATTTAGGCAACGTTATAACTAGAAAATAATTCTCTAGTTCACGAAAAAGACAAACTCTCTGATGGAACTATATATATAGGCAACATGCACGCAGTCATTGGCATAACTTAATTGTTGATACGCTAATATTTATTTGCTTCACCTTATTTTATTTAGCGAACGAACTTATACACAACAATCATCGCATTAACCCAAAAAGAACTATGTACATCCAAATTCACCAATTCATTGACATATAATAGCACTAAAACCATTGTTCATCAACTGTTGGATGATATAAAGGACGGAAGATTATTCTGCCGAACTTCCATGAATGATAGCTGTATAAAATATTACCTGAGTTGTCCGCATTTTATAAAAATTTTGTATATAGTTATTCTTATGCATCACATCAAGTTTTTTTCATTCCATATTAAGTTATTCAAACAAGAAGTTGCAAAAATTCTGAATTTATTTTCGTGTTTTGCTCAAATATTTCGTTTAAGAACGGATCAATTATATCCCATATATAGGCTCCTAGCTAATTATTTGATTTTTTGGTCTAAAATGTTCCAATATATAAGAATGTAATCAAGCAAACACAAAGAAATACTGTCAGCACTAAATAGTATTATTTCTACTGGTCAGAACAATGCTTGCATCAGGAATCATTTCCAATTAAGCGTCTCCCAGACGGTATAACCAGCGCACGCCTTTGATAGTATTTGTGATGATAAATTTTGCAAAATATCCTGTTTATAATGCGAACATCCTCAGTATAACTAACATTTTTTTAGCCTGCATCTATAACAATAAAGTGATTATATAATAGGCATATTTGAGTGCCTGATAGGCATGTGCGATTGATTGATGTTTGAGTGGCGTTTGCAATGAGGACCAAATGGGCATATTGGAGCACTTAAAATGTCCTCAGTTTTATGACAAACGTCAGACTGCATGGACTAATACTTACGACACCTGCTCTAGACTGTATATTTTTATATTTTTTACACTCTCCGTTTGTTTGTATTTAAGGCATGTATCAAAACGATCCATCCTTGTTTCATTCCTAGGCTTTGTCACGGGAAATTCTCAATGCCTATTATAAATCTTAAGATATTTAAAATAGAACAATCATGAGAGGGGTCTTCATGTTAAGTAGCTATCACTATCAAGTATCGCCAAAAGCTCCATCACTTTGATGCTTGTACCGAGGAAATCGCGTCACAGATTGCGAAAGAAAAACCCAAGTGCTGGCACTTGACATTACATGACATTGCATGTACCTACACAACACAAAGCTTCTTTTTGTGACGGAAACACTGAATTCTTGATATATATGTTGTGTTGAACGCAAGCTGTTTGTATGTTAATTCCATGGGGTTGCTAGTGTTTGTCCACATTAATATAATGGCATTGTGCACAAACGTTGGTTAATTCAAAAATTCGCCACGTGAGTTTCGACCACCACTGTCAGGGTGGCCAAAAATTTAAGACACAGTCCAATCCAATGGTGATTATGCTCCCACCCCATTCATATTCATCTTTTTATATTCGAGTCCACATGTGTTCCAGTCAATTCCTAATCATTCCATTTACCAAAAAAGGTGACATGATTAATCCATTTCATGAGACTTCAGCCTTGAGGTCATATATATATATATATATATATATATATATATATATATATATATATATATATATATATATATATATATATATATATATATATATATATATATATATATATATATATAAACAAAATTGTTTGCATGCTACACATTTGTTTCACGATAAACATTTGCCCTTCATGCCTGCTCCGAGGGACAAACTTCCAGGGAAGTATACTGTTACATTGACAAAATAGCTAATAAGTGTCATAATAATAACCTAATTGGATTAATTGATGAAGATTAGATGAATTCTTTATGCTATTGCGCAAATGTGAATGTTACTTTTGGTTGTCAGTTAATAGCTCCATTATAGCTGTAGTAAGTTTGTTCTTTTCTCACACATTACCAAATCTTCCACTCTTCCTTTTTTGTCGAGAATATCGTTAATCATTTAAGACCATTGGAGCGTATTTTAATAATCACAACATTTCCTTAATCGTCGCCTTTATTTTACAAATTATGCACCTATAAGATTTCTCTAGCCTCCATGCTTATAAGCTGTCTTTAACGTATTCGAGGCGCTTATTCAATTAACTATGTATCAATGAATCAAACATGTCGAAACCACGTATAACAAATCTATACCTCAACTTTGACGGAATAGGTAAACACTTTAAGTATCGAAAATGTGATGAAGCTAATGATCTACCCGCCATTTAAACTTAGCTGCGATGCTCCACAACAGGTCTCGTGGTTTATTATGCAGTCAGATATGCTGATGTAAGTTACTCTGAATCGTGAATCTCAGTATCAGTCTTGAGAATACTGTATTGTACATGAATGGATCGTCTACATATCATTTACATTATCGTTTTTTTAAATGCATTACTAAAATATCCGAAAATGAATTATGCCGACGATGTACTATCAGGCGTCATGGCTATTGAATAGTACAGCGTGTAATGTAATAGTTCTACACAAATCCCAATGAAAAATTATGTTATCAAGCGTTCTGCAAACATATTATACTCGCCTTTCTAATTCAGACTTCTTTTAAGGAAGCAATACTCAAGCATAATCTTAATCATACACTTTAGTTATAGCCTTATGCTATTTGTAACTGTGTTTCTCTGACGCGGTCAATATCCTTGTACAATACCTTTACAACGAATATTATGACACTTACACTTCGTCTTAGAACACAAACATTTCTCTATGTACAATTATATACTATTAGTTGAGTATGAAATCCGCAATAACACCAAATGCAACATGGCACACAGAATAATACCGGTATATTGTAGCACTGCATAATGCAATCATAAAACTGTTTATAAAACCACCTGGCATTTTTTTATACATCGTACGCCCTCTCTCTCCTACGCACAAATAGATTGTTCAAGGCACATAATACCATATTATTGATACTATCTTTCACCACAACATTGATACAAACAAAACTTTGACGTTTTGAGGAAAGGCTTTCCATCGGGAAGTTGAAAGTAACTGTTCTTGAAAGTAAAAAATTTATTGGTTTTGTGTGGCTTGTGCTCCACCATTGACGCTAGCAAAGTCAGTTCGAGTTAATTATAATTCATTTGATTCTCACAAACTAATATGTGCAATCGGCGTGTAAGCTTATAAATAATCGCTGAATTTTGTACAATAATGATCAATTTTGACTTACTTCAAAAATTGTAGGATAAATATTAGGCTTCCTAAATAATGCATCAAATGCGTGTATTTATTTTCATTATTCATGTACAAAGACACTAAGACCAAACATATACTTCGTTTATGTGTACGGTGCTTTTTGAAGTGGATTACCTGACTGTTGTTAAGTGCATTGAGGGGTCCACATTGTTCTTCAACGCTTTCAATTGGTCCTTTTTTTTTATTCCACCTCGCCGCTTCGCGTATCAAGAAGGTGTCAAGAACCGGAGTACCACGACTTTTAGTGTCGTACTCGTTCAAAGCATTCAACAGCAGCATTATCCAGATTGGCCTTTTCCTTCGCCAGTCTTTTGTCATTGATGTGAACAACCCCAGTGGACTATAGCCCATCATTCGCTGTTCCATTGTCATCCATTGAGGAAAAATTCTCTTAATATACGAAAGGTGCCTTCGAATTCTCTTGAAGAGGCTCCTTGGTATCACTTGCCGCAATGACGAACCATTTGGAAGTATTTGACATCCTGCAAGCGTTTGTAAAGTGACTGGGTCCGTAAGATCCAGTTCGAAATATATATTTTGTGACTCATAAAATGCCTGCTCGCTGTTCGCTGGAATATGATCCCACACTTTAGTGTAAGGTACATGTATAGTACCAAAAAAGTACACTGGAGGATTCCGTTCCAGCGCCCAGAGAAAGGAGTTGAATTTTCGAGACTGCAAAGACAAATATATCGACTCGGATTAATTATTCAACGCAAAAATTTCAATTGCATAAATACGTTGTTTTTGATTTCATATTGAAGTACACTTACTTCGTGAGTAGGGCATTCCCCAGCACCGTCAACATCTCGTTTCGAAATTCTTTGAATGACTTGTTCGTCGTTATACTGAAACAAAAAGCCAATGTACTTCTAGGTAACAGAAATATATGAATAATTATACATCTAGCACGAAGTTATCTCCACCATGTAAATTCTATATTTACTTACCAAATTAACAAGTAACCAAAGCCACACACCGAAATTGGCCATTTGTTGTCTACGAGAAATTGTCAAGTACGTGATAATAACATGTAATCAGGGTGAATTTCCAAAACGCTTCGAACATGTTTACTTTATGACGAGAGAGTCTTCGGCCTATAGCTTTCGGCAGTTAACCTCGCTAGCTACTGTCCGCCTTGTATACTGCTGAAACAAAAGACAGGAGATTAATCAACTTAATGTGTTTTCTAATTGGTCCTTTGCGCTTCCTTCGTCAATCTACTGCTCAATAAAATGCACTCAACCACAGCAGGGAATCGAAATTATATTACTGAATCAATGTATAATACATGGCCGTATTATATGAAGAAAGGCAGATGTAAATCACAGCGTGAGACGTCTTATTTATATCTCACTCTTTTAATTTGGTCTTTCCGTTCGCATTTGCACCCGATGAGAGTACAAACAAAAAGTCAACAACAAAATTATAAAACGAGTTATGTAAATCAAAACATAGCATTTCTTTTGTCTCGCATACCACGGGATATTGTACCTAACTAAAAATCAGATTATACGACTACAACTTACATATGAAACCTTGACTAACTATTCTGCTTTCTAACTTCCCACAATACGTATACATTTATTCCATATTTTGATCCATATAATCACACAACAAACAAACAAAATGTTTATTGAAAACTTTAACATATATTTCATGCCACTCAATTCAGTTAAATAATAATGCTTGAGCAGCAAATATACCCTATTTGCGTACAGACTTGAATGATAGAGGTTGAGTTGATGGGTGGATGCGTGAAACGATACCAAGGAATGTCAACCGGTCAGCAACATACATGTACGTGCGTAACACACACGCCGCCTTTGCGAAGAACATTTTATAACTCATATTCCTGACAAAAGCAAGTCACAGATCTGAGTAGCTTCAGGTGCTAAACCGTGGTTTGTGACCACCCTAGCTGGTGAAAGATTTCAACAGAGGTCACAAAGAAGATGTTTTGAATTATTGACAAATATTTTCGTGTACTTACAATTCGCAACGTGGGGCTTGTGCTTCGGTAGCAGGGGGCTATTGGATTGTTTTTTAAGCGAAGTGACTTGCAAAGTAACAATGTGGAAATATATGGAATCATACAATAACGATTATAGTGACCAGAAAAATCGTAATGCTTTTTTCAAGAGATGAAATGTATGCTAATGTATGCTTGATCATTCTGGGGATATTTCTGGACTGGAGCATATGTACACTCGCTCCGGATTACATCCACTGTCAACCAGGCTGTATTCCTCTTGTCATGTATATGTCTCTTCGAAATTGGCCAATTTATTCATAACTGTATATATATGCCGACATTGAGGTTGTTAACAGATTAATAACTAAACATTGCTTGGATGCTGCAGTCAATTTCATCCTATAGAGTTGAATCTAGCCACTTTATTAAACAAGGCTGATAAAGTTTTCTTAAAGAACTTTATTTAGGTTGCAGCCTTCAATGTGCCAAAGCTCCTCAACGAGACCTGATTTGAATATCAACGAGCAAGTGTAACTGGTTGTCACAAGTAAAATTTACTTTTTAATGTCGTTACCATGGCCACATTGCACACAGTATCCGTGCATCACCCTAATATCCTTTGCCAGTAGGTGTGAGCATCCTGACTCTTTTGAAAGATATTTTCGTGCCCAACTTCCGCAAAAAATAAACGATTTCTTGACCACAAAAAGAATAAGAGAAGTAAAGTTAGAACTGCACTCCATACAGCTTTGACTACCTGAAAAACTTTGCTTTAAAAAGAATTATAGTTCTTTTCAACATTTACTGATTTATCCCCAGGTATTTCTGCTTATACGTACGCTGAATAATTAGGCACGATTTTCAAAAAGCGATTTATGTTTATAATGACCAAACAGCAACTAAAATGTAAAGCACAAACAAGTGTACTGAGTATAAATGGGCATGAGTAGGCGTTATACATAATATCAATCCTGAAAGATTGCTAGCTATGTCTTAAAAGCAATTTTAATTCAAAACGATTATTAATGTTATTTTAAAGAAAACAAATATAAGTATTTTATAAGACTTATGACTGATTCAAAAACATGTAACACGGCATGCACGTGCAATAGTGCAGCAAATATATTTAAAAGATCATATAGAGGATATTATTATACGGCGGTGCGATCATTTGAATTTTATCTTCGAGTGGTGAAAATGATATTGCTCCGTGTAATGTTGTTCAAGTTGTCGAAAACAGCTCTAGTTCTAGAACCTAAGTCAGTAACATTAATTAATTTTTGATCGATAATTGTAAAAATCTTTATTTCAACTATTTGCATCATAAGTTCCGTGTACGTTTGCACTATAAATATATCAAAGTAGCCACAATATTGTGGAAATACTAATTGTAAATTTACTCGCCAAGCTTTGATTCGATCCGTAAGCTCGGATCTTCATTAATATTAGGACTGATGAAGATTCGAGCTTACGGATCGAAAGCCGTGCAGTGTTAAATTTATGAGTTGCTTCCACAATATTTATGTACTATTTAGTATACAAGCAGGAGTATTTGTCAAATGTATAAAACGCGAGGCGCAGCCAAGCGTCTTTTATCTGATGAAGCACGAATTGCGGGTTGTTGTGTAAGCCGAGGGAGTCGAGGCAAAAAAATTTTGAAAGTGCACCTATGTACTTTATCACATATAAAGACTCCTTCACGGCTTTGATTTCCTTTGTGTTGCGCTCGTGAATTATTAATGTTTTTTAAACTTTGATACATAGTTGCACCCACAAAATAGAAAATATTCAGAAGGGAATATTTATGAGCCTGATGATCCAAGATCTTTCAAGTCTGTGTGTGTGGAATGTCACGTGTCCCGTCCACTGACAAACTTGTTGCTAGATGCATGCTCAACAAGGTTTTCTCGATATGTGAGCTAATCTCTGGTCTGTGGCAAATGTTTAGAACTTTTGTGCTTCGCTGTGATTGGTCAATTTTACGAATTCTGAAATCGACAAAGAAACATGAACGACAAAGTGAACGTGTACCACTTGTGTCTATTTATAACAATATTTTTCGACTCTAACACAATTAATACATGGTTTATTAAGCTTACCGGGGGAAAAGATCTTCAAAGTTACACCCATATCGATTTAAGCGAAATACGTACGTTATTTAATGCATAAAATGTCGATATTGAAGCAGCAATTTGTAATTCTTCGTGGCGCCACTGACATCAGTTGGCAACATGAAGTTGTGTATTACACTACTTTTTTCATCTTAGACGGCGTTTTTATGTCTAAATTTCTATCCTATTCGGTGGATACCTTTTTGAAGACTATTGACTGTTAACTAGATGGACTACAGTGGCTGAAGTTGAACAAACTAGGTACAAAACGAACAACGGGTGTATTAAACATTTGCTACAGACCGGTAATCTTCATTCTTAATACAAATTGGTGAGGTTACTTATTCTAGTTTCGTATTGATTGGTCATAAATTTCCTAGTCCTAGCTTGCTTCGTTCGTACATCGAGAGAGCGCTATTACGCTATAGTATGGTAATATTCATTCGCTTTGTCTGTTAATACATCTAAACGTTTATTCGTCTTCCGATCTGTCTGTTTAATGTCAGTCCATCCTATGCTATGTTTTGTATTGGAACCCCGTTATTGGAGACTTCATCTCTGTGTGGTCATTCCAGCCATTGTGTGTATGACATTTATTTAGTGTATGTAAACTCTAGATCTGTTGTGTAATTGTTATTCTAATGTATGGTGAATTTTGTAAAAAATAAAAAAAAATAAAAAAAAGGCCACTCGAGTCGGAACCTCTTAAGTTTGTCCCCACGCATGTCGCGTTACGCATCTTCATTATACAGGCTCTGACCAGTCAATTATATACATTTTCTGGCCAATAGAAACGTTGAACTGGCTGTTCCGCCATTACCCTGTTTAGTCGTGAATTGCATTGATAAATACGGGGACATGTTGTACTGCTTAGTGACTCTACTCTTTATTTGCTATACTATGATTGCATCGTATTATCTAAACTCAATGAATACCTTTCGAGTTCTCTTGAGCTATTTTCATTTTTTGACAAACAGGTCTGTTTGATTTTCGTTTCACAAATTCATGGAAATTGTTTCCCAGCTTACCAGCAAACGTCACCGTTACTGAAAAACAAACAAATTATATGCGGAAAACGGCACGTGATCAATATTAGAGACCTTAAGATTGCGTTTACGTGCCTCGGAACATCCTTTTTAATAAAATCGAAATCACCAACTGTAAAATGTTAGTAATGTTCGTGCCACGCAATTTGTTAAAAGGATCTAAAATGGTGCACAAAGACACGTACGTTGTATGACTACAAAAACGTGATCACTGATGTGCAATAGTCCAGGGCAAATGCTTGACATTCGAGTTGACGTTCGACGCATGCAGCTATATAATCCGCTGTCAACATATATCTGGCCGTGTAGTTTTAAACCGTCAGTGTGGCCTTTTTAAATGAGTCGTGCAGGCTAAATATTTTACGTTCAATGATTTTGTTTTTATCCTAAACGAAGTATCTGAGGTTAGCAGTCTGCCGTAAACGTCAATCTTAAGATCTCTATTATTTTGAATATAGGGACGCCGGAGCAAAAGTAAAAACGCGGCGACAGTGCAGGCACGGTGGAAACTAGCCTGTAAATAGATCAATTGCTTTCGGTATAGAATAGATTTTCCGTTAACAACACACAAAGGATAGCACGCAATTTTTATGTGGGAAAAATGGGTCCTGGGGATGAACTACTCCAATATTACCAAACCTTTTAGATATAGCATTAGACTCATGGACAGTGTGCCGGTGGTTTGCACTTAGGCCCGCTTGTAAGCTGAAAACCCTTGGGATTAGGATTCCCGTCAGGATTAAGATCCCCCTCCAACATCAACCTGCCCAAAGGGTTAAGATCCCCTTGGACAGCCCTTAGAACTATTTACACAGATTATAGTGACATTAATGATGTGATTCTATGGCCACAAAGTGATCATTGGTAGCACTTCAACCCATAATCAAATATTTTTTAAGAGTGCAACTACATGTAACTTCACAGGATAATGTACTAAATTACTATATTGCTTAAACCTAATTCCATTTAAGTGGATTGTTACAACAATTATATAAATTGTGCCTTTGAGGTAACGTTCATGTTTCCTTTGGTGTCTGTGCGGTCCAGTGCAGACCACCATCATCTTTTTACCATACTGTATATCACGAGGTGGGAGGGCGGGTAAAAATTTTAGCAGCTCTTATCTCTTAAGAGCTTGTACACAAATTAAAGATATGGATAATAAGCACGTACTGCCTGTGTTGTGTCTACAAATGCACGATTTCTATTGGCTAATAAGATCTCAGGCTTCCTTTTCTTGAGAATTCTGATTGGTTGTTTAAGACAGACCTGATATGGTTCGCATGCGCACCATGTTTAAATAACGTGCCTGCAGCATGCTAGAGCGTGATCGTTGAACTAATGTACTTTAAACGGATAACCTTTGATCCTTTGATCCTTTGAACTAAGCACTGTCAATGTCACTGCGTGAGAATGATTCGAATAGGGTTGGCTGCAAACGTTTGCCTTGCTGCATTAACTTTAATTTGTAAGTTGTTAATAATAAATTGGCTTGTATCTTTGTGCTCTTTCGCCTTGCATCAAAAAGGGCTGATGCATGCTGGGAAATATTTCTTTTAAGACGAAATAATTTACGTCTAAAACGTCTTTGAGTTATGTTCCAAATTTTGAATTGTATTTGCGACCACATTGCCGAACCAATACAGCTACACCATGTATAGGTCCCACCTGAGTAACAGCAAAAATTGAGACGTATTAAACTTATACTTTTACGATTGCTGGAAAATAGGTTTTACTCTACCTAAAGAATATACTAGTAGAACTCGATCATTTGAATAAAATACAAATGCGAAAAGTTGCTATTATGAGATACATAACATAACGATTAAGCTTTGGACAATTTTATTTACTGTGGGTTGAAAGTGAAAACTCCAGAAGAAATTCTGGTATTATTCACACTGGTATCAGTTACCGCAGTTTAGTAATTGCGAAAGATACGAATCAGAAAAATACGAATCGTTAAAAAAAGGGAAAACACTTATAAGAAATAAGAAATATGAAACATTTTGGTGAAGTAAAGTTTCTAAATGACCTTTTAACTCAACACTGCGAATATGTTTATTTTTTGGCAATGACCCAAATGACATGTAAAAATTCTGAAGGAACTTCTCCTAGAAGTATTAGATAAATATGCACCTGTTAGTCAGGGAGGCAGAGGGTCAAAAATGTATGCACCTTAACTTTCTCGAGGGACTAATTCTATTGTTGATAATATTGTAGTTTAGATGTCCCTAAATACGAATTAGAATGTTGTTTCGGCAGATTTTTCTTGAGTAATGTGTTAAACATGGTTTTCTGCTTGACTTCAAAACATTCGAAAAGGCGCCATTTTGTTTCTAATTTTAGTACAAGAAACGAGCCCACGATATTTTCGATCAGCGGGCCACCAGGGAACTTCATGTATGCACATTAATACGCAAAATATTCATGCTTTCGCATGGGTAGTGATGGCGTTAATGCTCAAAACATTTGATATAATTTATAGTTATTCTGATTCGTGAAATATATATAATCCATTTCTCTTTTTGTTGTTCTAAAAAATTAAAAATTTTTTGAATGACTCAAACAACTGTGAGGCGCAAATAGCCAGACGAACCATTGTCACGCAGCCATGCCTATGCTCATATGTGACCGGTCATAAGGCGGGGTGGGGGGGTGGGGGGTGCACCGGCTGGTGCAATTAAAATATGGTATCCTCAATTGTTTTATCCTCAATTTTTTTATCCTCACCCACTGTGAAAGTCTATGAACAGTCCCTCCCCCTTTCTGCCGTGGTGATGTATCAACTAGAAAATTATATGTTAACTTAACTGATAAGTTCCTCCCTTCTGCCACCGAAACCTAATGAAAAGTTCCTTACATTTCCTAATGTGGCGATGTCTAAAGTTCACCATTCAAGTTCCTGCCTGATGATGTATAGAGAAGAAAATTATATCACCGTTCCTTTCATCTGTGGTGAGGTCTAAAGATGATTATTCTTCCTTTTTTCTGCCGTGGTGATGCTTAAAGAACTTTAATACTTGTAATAGTTCAAACACAAGTAGAAGGACTTCCTGCGAGACAAGTTGAAATACAAGGTGAAGCCGAGTATTTTTCAATCAAGTTGGCGGATGTACATTTTCAGAATGCATTGCGGTCGGAAATCATTTCACATAGGCGTACGAGCCAGGGGGCTGGGAGAGCTGCAGCCCCCCCCCCCCCCCCCCCCAAAAAAAAAAAAAAATTGGAAACTGCCAGTTTTTCAGCGAATTTATTTCCAAATTTCGGGGAATTTGGACGCTGAGACACTGGCCATGGGGAATTCGGGAAACCTGTTCGTTTGGTAATTTTTCTTTCGACAGCATCACGGTTAAAATAAGGGAAGTAATGTTAATTGAATAATGTTGTTTGGATATGACCACGGTGGACAAGGAAGGAACTCTTCATGTTATTATCTTCTTTAGTTATAGGGGGAGGGCCGATTCAAAAACGGTTCACTAATTTTGACGCAAAGGGAAAAAAGGTGGTAATGGAAAATCATTTATACTTTGTACTGAAATAATTTAAAACAAGAATACTTAAAGAAACTGGAGAACTTTCATTAAAATTAAACAAACAGCAGATGACCTCCACCACTACTTGATTTCTTGCTTCCAATAAAACCAAAATAAATCTGTAAGAAGGGGAGGGGTCATCAAAAAGAATACATCATTTTAGGTGAGGATGATATATTGAGCATACCATATCAGCATACCAGCATCTGGTGGGCACCCTTAGACCGGTCACGTATGAGCATAGGCATGAGTGTGTAACAATGATTCATTTGCCTGGATATTTGCGCCTCACAGTTGTTTGAGTCATTCAAAAATTTTTAATTTTTTAAAGCAACAAAAAGAGAAATGAATTATATATATTTCACATGAAGTTACCTGATGGCCCGCTGATCGAAAATATCGTGGGCTCGTTTCTTGTACTAAAATCAGAAACAAAATGGCGCCTTTTTGAATGTTTTGAAGTCAAGCAGAAAACCATGTTTAACACATTACTCAAGAAAAATCTGCCGAAACAACATTCGAATTCATATTAAGAGACATCTACACTGCAATATTATCAACAATAGAATTAGTCCCTCGAGAAACTAAGTAAAATTTCCTCTGCCTCCCTGACTATGTCCAGTAAAAAACCCAGATCAAGTAAAATCCCTTGGATCACTGGTAAAATTAGGAGCCTCATTACACATGAGACAAATTAAAAAGAAAAGCAATCCTAAGTAAATCAGAAACCAGGTAAATATTGAATTCAGAAATGCAAAACAAAACTATTATTCCACGAAAATGCACGTCAAAAATGTTAATTATGTAATCCAAAGAAGGCATGAAAATCCATAAACAATTGCTGCTGGCAAGCAGTCCAAACAAACAGTAGTAAATGAGTTAAATATGGGTCAAACTATTTAAAATCATCCGCAAGAAATTGCAGACAGTTTCAATGAATACTTTTCAAACATTGGACCTGACTTGGCAAATGGAATTGATACGTCCAATTGCAATTTTGAAACATATGTTAAAGAAACTAAATCAGATAATATCTTCAAAAAGATGATGATGACATCAGACAAAAAAGCAGCTGGAATTGATAAGATTTCATGCAAAATTAGCTGCGTCTGCCATTGCAGATTTACTAACACACATATTTAATCAAGGCATTATTTTGTCGTCGTTCTCTAATCAATGGAAGATTGTTAGTGTAACCCCACTCTATAAAAATGGTCAACGAAATAATCTGGAAATTACAGACCAATTTCAGTCCTACCGGCAGTAAGCAAAATCATGGAAAGAATCATGTATAATCAACTATATATACAATTATTTAACCAAATTTGGATTACTAATTCCCAATTTGGTTTCAGGAAATCCCCCTCTACAGCCACAGCATTACTAGATAGTACTAATTAAAGGCATGTAAACTTTAACAGGAAATTATTTAACTTGGTAGTTTTCATTGATTTAACTGAAAAGCATTCGATACTGTTGATCACCATATTCTCCTGAAAAAGTTGAAGTTATATGGAATAAAAGGACAAGCCCTCTCCTTCCTAAAATCCTATCACACAAATCGTAGCCAGAAGTGCAAAATGAATGGATTTGTTTCATCAGAACGCTTAATTCAATATGGTGTAGCACAAGGTTCTATTTTATGACTGCTATTATTTTTGTTGTACATTAATGACCTCCCGAGTTCCTTCATATGACGAAACCTCGACTATATCACAAATGTGGATGTCACAAATCTTACAGCATCTGGAGATCCAATGACTGATGTCCAATATGCAGTATATTCTAATTTAAAAAATCTTAGAAATTGGCTGATGGCTAATAAACTTGGTTTGAACATAGCTAAAACTGAGTTCATGTTGCTTGATTCTAGGCAAATGATAAAAGGTCGACGTTCGCCCAAATTTTTTTCATTGAAAACAAACAAATTAAGCAAGTCGATAAATGCAAAAACTCTTGGAATAATAGTGGACCAACATTTATCCTGGAAAATATATACTAAAAATGTGTGCAAAAAAATAACTGAGAGAATCCGTGCTCTCCGTCTTAAATAAAATGGGTCATTCACAAAACGTTTCACTTATAAAATTAAAGTGACAAATCACAAACTTCGGGGTATTTCCAGTAGTCTTTGTCTGCCACAACCTCGAACCAACACCATGAAAAATAGTTTTATGTACAATGGTTCTCATCTGTGGAATTCTATTTCAAATGAAATCAGGAAGTGCAAAACCTTTTCATGTTTTCAAAATAGCTTCTCACATTTTTAGCAAAACAATAACTTAAACGAGCTTATAATAGCAATTTTTAAATGCATGCATACTTTCTCTATTCTAGATTCTCCTACTTGGATTTAGTTATTACCGTTTGTAAATATCCTAGCTTTTGTAAATATTCTTGTATTTTCTTATCGCACGCCCCCCCCCCCCCCCTGTAGAAATCAGCTTCGGTTGACAGGGTTAACGCGGGTAAATAAAGTTTTTTACATTTTTACATTTTACATATAGTATTCTGTGCGTGTGTGTATTCTGTGCATATTCCAATTATATAGGCACAAGAAAACACAATTCCGGCTTATCAAAAATGATTTTCACAAGAGAATGTGGTAAAGTAATTCCATTTTATCCACATATTATTCCATTTCGCTTTTCGAACCCCCTGTTTAAAGCTAGCAGATTTTTGTGGTTGAAATAACACTTTAGCTTTATAAGCTCTGCAAGGTGTATAAAAAAGTAGACAATTTTGAAACGGCTCTCAACCTCGCGATGCGGCTTGAAGTATGAAGTTTTTTATTAATATACATTGCTTGGGTACTTACGCTGTAGAATAAATGAAAATATTCTGAAATTTAAATGTTTCAAACCCAGGGGTTTGCGTATTCTGGAACACATTAAAAATGGCTTGCACACGAAAATTAAATCTCAAGAGTAATTTTGAGTTGGTAGGTAGAAAATATGTTAGGTGTTTTATTGCTGTTCAAAATTTCAAGAAATTTGGTTGAGTTTAATCCATTCAAAACGTCGTGCGAACGTATATTTTTCTCAATAAGAATCATTTTTCTAAAGAAATGTTCCAATTTTAATTAAATATCCCTTGGGAGTTCTATGAAAATTAGGTAAATACATAAATTAAACATAAAAATACATAAGTCATAAAAATTTTGTACCTGAGTCGAGTATTTAAAAGAATATTAAAAAAACAAGAAAATATGGGAAAATATAGATTTGATCAGTCCAGTTTATTTGCTACGTTTCACAAGCTTTCAAGAATCAAAATTTATATACCGTCTCTTGTTCATCTATAATCAACAGGCACGCTGAAGTACTTTATTACATTATCTACATTGTAACTCGCAACTCGGAGTTTAAAATGAAATCTGATTTTTAGAGCATAAACCCAGAAATCACGGGCGTAATTAGCGTTTTACTGTATATAATTTGCATATAATGCGATGTTTTACCTCAAAATATGACAATTGATGGATGATTTGTTTCCAATTTGCCTTAACAAATTTCATAGAAATATGGGTGCGTAGCCCGTCTCTAATGGCATTGAGGGACAGATTGTGGGGTCAATTTTCTGGTCATAATACATTACGGCTGAATCTTGAATCGCACAATGAATTGAATTTGATTCATGATCTACTAGCTATGAAGCTTACATGGTAGCCACGATTATATGGGGCGCCATGTGTAAATCTATTATTTGGCGAATATTTGTTCGTATTTTTAATTATTTATAAATAAAGAGTGTAGAGCAAGATATTTATTTATACATAATGGATTTACATCTTTATTATATCTACATAATTGGTTGCACAAACATCATTATTTATAGATAATAATACACATGTTTCCTCATTATTTATAAAAAATAAACGTTTTTAAATTATTATTTACATATTATAAAGTGCATTGTGCTGCATTTTTTATATATAAGTGTTTTACATATAAGCGCCGCAACGCATTATTTACATACAGGGTGTATAAAAAAAAGGTAATCGAACTTTGCAGTGCTAGCGCGTGCATTATACAACCTACAGAAATCATTCTTTTTCAGGCGGAAAGACCAGGCTTTTAGCTTTCGATTGTCAGCATTTTTGTGAAATTTAAACAAAGATTGGGCAAATACGAATCAAATGAAAATAGCCGGTCGAAATCGCAATCGCAATTTCAACAGATTTTCAATAAACTCCCAACGGTGAAAAAATGCGATTTCGACCAGCAATTTTTATCGCATTTTTATTTGCTTGACTTTTCTTCAAATTTTATAAAAACGATGGCAATTAAAATCTAAAAGCCTGGTTTTTCCAACTACGTAAGAATTATTTCTGTATGTTAAATGTTGAACGCCCTAGAGCACATCAAAGTTTGATTACCTTTTTTATACACCCTGTATAACTACAGGGTGTATCAAAAAAACGGTAATTGAACTTTGCAGTGCTTTAGCGTGTTCATTACACAATCTACAGAAATCATTCTTTCGCAGGCGGAAAGACCAGGCTTTTAGCTTTCGATTGTCATCATTTTTGTGAAATTTGAAAAAAGTTTGGGCAAATACGAAGCAAATGAAAATAGCCGGTCGAAATCGCATATTTTCACCGTTGGGAGTTTATTGAAAATCTGTTGAAATTTAAACCCATTAGGGAATTAAATTACAAAATTAATTGACCAATTTTAGCTTAGGTAGTAAACTTCTGGCATTTTATTAGTGATGTTAATTGTTTCTCGTGACAGATAAATGATTAATGAAATTTTCTTTTCTTGTTTGCTGCCCTAGTAATGCTCAGAGGTGAAAATATGCGATTTCGACCGGCTATTTTCATTTGATTCGTATTTGCCCAATCTTTCTTCAAATTTCACAAAAAGGATGACAATCGAAAGCTAAAAGCCTGGTCTTTTCACCTGCAAAAGAATGATTTCTGTAGATTGTATAATGAACGCGCTAAAGCACTGCAAAGTTCGATTACCATTTTTTTATACACCCTGTAAATAAGGACTTGCCACCAATCCATTATTTACATATAATGAATTTACAAACGGCGGACGCGTCACGCGCTAAGTGTAAATTTATTAATTAGCGGGAAATTTGGCCTGGCTACCAAGCTTTTTAGCGGTTCTTATATAAATATGGCCGCCGACTGAGAATCTCTTGCGAGGACCATATCAAACGCTGTCTTTCCAACGGTTTCCGACGCTATTAACTCGACATTTTCCCAGGTAAGTCAAGATAATACATCATCTGGCGCAAAAGTAAGTTTTAGTGCAAAGTAAGTTCTGTATTCACCTGTGGTCTAACTTGGCTGTTGGAACTTTGTGCGGCACAAGCGCCAGAATTTTGCGCCACTGATGCATATATAGTCGGCATGGGCACTGTTACTTCCTGATGGACGCTAAAAAAATCGAATACATTCAACTTGGCGATTCAGACATATGGTTGAAAGGCTCAATGATGTATTATCTTGACTTATCTGGGAAAATGCCGAGTTAATAGCGTCGGAAACCGCTCCAAAACAGCGTCTGATATGATCCTCGCAAGAGATTCTCGGTCGGCAGCCATATGTACATAAGAACCGCTAAAAAGCTTGGTAACCAAGCGAAATTTCCCGCCAATTAATAAGTTCACACTTAGTGCGTGACGCGTCCGCCGTTTGTAAATTTATTATATGTAATTATAATATAAGTAGTGCAAAATCTGCAATGTGATTGGCTACTGAGCGTGCAATATTTCACAACAATGCACGCAAGCATGCTGGTTTTTTTGTTTTGCCTCCTGTTTCCCGGGAGACTGTGACCACATTTAGCGTCGTTTTTTACACAAATTGATAAATAATGTAGAAAAAAAAACGGCGTGAAAATGAAGGAGAAAAAACAGATTGGAAACAAAAGAAAACCGGGCAAAGCAGAACGATAATGATTAAAGTTTAAAAAAACATTCGTAGCTGTTTTCGCAGAGTACCAATCTTAACATGTAAGGAGAATTTTATCATCAATCTGTTTGAAAATATTGTTTGCTGTGCAATAACGTTCTTACATTATAAAAGAAATAGAAAAACTCGTCTTGTGCGTTTATGGTGTGATAATGCACTTAATTGGGATACGCCTCGTGTTTTACACGCTTCTCTCGTATTCTCCTAACATTTCCCGCGTGCATTATCACACTATGAACGCACGCGACTCGTTTTCGATTTCTTAAATAATGGATTGGTGGCAAGTCTTTATTTAATTATATGTAAATAATGCGTTGCGGCGCTTATATGTAAAACACTTATATATAAAAAATGCAGCACAATGCACTTCATTATATGTAAATAATAATTTTTAAAACGGTTATTATTTATAAATGATGAGGAAACATGTGTATTATTTATAAATGATGATGTTTGTGCAACCAATTATACAGATATAATAGAGATGTACGTAAAATTCCATTATTTATAAATAAATATCTTGCTCTACATTCTTTATCTATAAATAATGAAAAATACGAACAAATATTCGCCAAATAATAAATTTACACGTGGCGTCCCATACAATTAACGCACAGCTCTTGATTAAATTACTATGATTTACTTGATATCCATTTTATATACTGATTTAGGGTAAATATAGCACGAAATATTCATGCTCTCAGACTAAAAACCTTCAAAGATATTAGATTTGAGGTATCTATTTTGCAATTTAAGGAAGTGCAAACCGCTTGACAAATGCGCCCATGTTTCGATATTTTTCATAAATTAATTTAATGAGTAAATTTAGGCAGGCATTTCGCGTGCGCTCCAATTTTTGTGTCTGCAACTGCAGATATATATTGTTGCTGTGACTTTTAGCTTGTAGCCAATCATCGTATGCATAAATTAAATTTAGGCAAGAAAAGAGGATGTAACATTAAGGGTGTCTAATAGTAAATAATTTCAAAATTCATCGATTTTTAAAAATTTTACAAAATATTGTTAACGGCGTTCTCTAAACATATCCAAAATTTCAAACAACAAAATGAATTATAAACGGAGAAATTCAGCAAATTCTACACCGTGTTGGAGTAAAACCATGATTTTACCCAGAGCAAATAATGTTATGCAATTGGTTTACCCCATTGTGTCCTTTTCCATAGCATTGTTCGATTAATGTTATTCTAATGCATGCGAAAACTTTAAAGCAGTTTTTCTCAAATTGCCGAAAACCACCAATCGCCATTATTGCATGCGCAATATCTCAAGAAGAATGTAAGCTATTGACTTCAAACTTTCAGTGTGTGTTCTGTGTTACATTCTCTTGGAGATAAACCAGAATCATAAAAATATTTGCAATAGCATGCAAGTTATGATAGTCAGTATCATCTCGATAATATCTAGTTTCAATATTTTGTCCGCAAAAAATTTATTTTTGCCTCAATCACCATAGTAGACTTGGATCAAGTCCGTCTCTCTAAAGTGCGAAGAGAACCGAGAGAATTGAAACTGCAATAATCGCACCGCAAGCGAGCGTGCCGTGAAGCGGCGCGTGAGGGAGAGACGGACTTGGCTCACTTGCACAGTTTCGAATCAGATTTACAATTTTGGCGGGAAATGGTATTAATACCAGGTGTTATTTTTATTTTTGCTTGATCTCTCATTAGGGATAGTGAAGAGGCACTGATCAAACAGATGATCAAGCAGAGCCAATACTTTCTCATACGCCATAGCTAATAAAGTCGAAGACAAAGGGTGCTCATTTGAAAAATTAAACTCTTCTCAGATCCAGTTGGAGCGACCATAAGGACATCCCGATCAGCCACATAAGCTTCGAGAACCTTTCGCTGATTGTCCTTAATCTTATCGTATCCAAGTTTACGCAAGCCATATTCAATACTATCTTGAAGCGAATTCATAGCAATTTATACCAGACACGAAGATAGACAGAATGGTGGTGTGTATTTTGAGACATGATCAGTGAACAAGACATTATTTCCGCTGTATTGCAATTAGCATAAATTATTGCCATTTGGTTATGACGCGTTACGCGTTACTGAAAAATCGGTCGGTAAATTTGGCGCGTTTGCAGGTGAGCCAACTCCGTCTCTCCCGTAAACTTTCCCGCGTAAATGCACCTTGCTTCCCTTCGGACTTTAGAGAGACGGACTTGGTCCAAGTCTATCACCATAGTTCTGGTTCATCTCCAAGAGCATGTGATATACCATTAAAATAAAGTTATTTTAGATTTCTATCATTCATAGTTGTTGAGATATCATGTTTACAAATGTATGGATTTTTCACCATCAGGGAGTAATTAACATGGTAACCATGGCAATGGTAACTTTGAAAAACTTATTTTTATGTTTGTTATACCATGTCCTAACACCTGACCAAAGATGAACTGCATAGCATTAAAACACACAAATTTTTTTTTAGTGATTTTTTTTTGTAGCTTAATGATCACTGACCAAATTGTTTTAAAGATTAACTGGAGTGATACTTCATAGTGATTTAAGTCTGTTTACAATTATAGTGAACATGCAGTCGAATTACAGAGTAATGTTTAGTAAACAGTGACAGTGTGACACTGGCTGAATGTGATTATATGTGGTATTATTATATGGACTATAATAATATAGTATAATAGGAGTCAAGATAATGTGTCAAATAGTTTCTTTTCAGTATCATAGGATGGTATATATTGTTAGCTGCATATTGGTGATTGACTTATTGATTTCTGTATATATATTTGTACAGTTTGTGTGCACTTGCACTTATACTTGTTTGTACTTTTTTGCATTCCTTGTGCCTGTGAAAAAAATAGAAATATTTACAAAAGTGGGGATAGGAACCTTCCAGAAACCATACGGCTTTTCAATTAAGGTCCTTAGTTACAATTTTAAATTTAAAATAGTGTTATTGTAAAACAGAATACCAGATAAATCCTTTAATTAAAAGAGGTAAGGTAATATACATACAATTCATTCATATGAATAAGTATAGTAGTAACATAGGGTAAGCTATTTGCTCAAAAAACAATTAAACTTTTCTTTACTATTTGTCAATAATATCACGATGAAGAAAATACTTTTTTCAATGTTGCTTTAAATATAGGAAAAGATCTAATTTCTTTGTATTGCAATTGAAGATTATTCCGCACATCTGTTCCTTTGTTAGCAAGTGTGTGTTTATTGTAATTTGTCCTATTGAATTTTTTGTGAAACAGTGCTGCATTTCTTGTGTCATAGTTGTGAATATCTTTGTTCGATAGAAAATACTTGATCGGTAAAGATTTCAGGAAGATTATGCAGATGAAAATATCGAGACATAAATCAACTTATTAAGTATTCATTTAGTTTCGACAGGTTTAATATTTTCAAATCATTAAAAATTGGTTCAGCATGTTCAGAAGATGATTTGAAAGTCATTAATCTTACAACCTTTTTCTGAATATTTACTAATTTTGAATGTGAGATTTGTAGGCATTACGCCAAATAAGGCTACCATTAGTAAGATAAGGATAGACCAACGAATATTAGATCAGTTTTAGGGAATTTAAGTTTGTAAAATGTCTATAATTTAAATTGTAAATATAAATTGCACTCGCACCGTTTGGGTTTAATTCTTTAATAAAGTTTATTATAAATTGAGTCAATATATATTATATAAGTTATCAATGGTCAAAGATGTCAGATGTAAAATTTCATACCTTCTCTTTCACTATTATTGGTATACATTAACTATAGAAACAGTGGATTTAATTCAAGATATTCAAAATGTAAAGAAGCCACAATATGATTTTTGTAATTTTGGTTAACTTTTTTTTACGACAAATGCGATATAGTAAATGACCAAATATTTCAAGCGTTTGCTTCTAAAATGAAACCACTAGTAAAGATGAGACCACGATCAAAAGTCAGATCTTGTTCAAAACAGGAGGTTCCTGGAAAACCCTGAAAACAGGTTGTTAACAGTCTTGCTCAGCATTGTTACACCTAATTGAGGGATGATTCGAGCTCAACGTACAATATTGTTCACTATTGTTGACAACCAGGAACAATGTTGTCCCCCAACAACATTGTTGCATCCTGCTTTCAACAATCTGTTACAATGGTATAACTGTTTTGCCATGTATGTAATTCTCATTTGAAGTACAGTATATTTATGTATGTTGTTCTTATCTAGTGTATGATTTATTAATGGTTTTCCAACAAGTAACTGTAATTTTATATATATACATACACCAAGTTACTAAGTGCCTATTTTGAATAGCCCTGTTTAAATAAAGCTTTAATGGTGGACGACTGCAGGTTTACAAGCTTGTGATCTGTTACGTTCATCAATTGAGAACTAATTCTCAACCGGAAACCAGATGACCTTTCCTTCTGGCAGTCATGCGATTTTAAAACTAATTTCTTTGACAAAGTTTCACCTTAATCCTCTTTTTGCCAACAAATGTTCTTTTTCGACTGCAAACAAATTGAACATGTGATTATTTGTAGGCTAATTATAGCGAGGAGATTATTATCAGTTCTCAAACTTGATGTTCTCATATTTATGCGAACATTTTTCTGAATGCAAATGCATAATCAAACTTTGCCTTCAAAAGGTGTTTTTGCACTTTTAATTTGCAAAATAAAGAAACAAATTTCATGAATGTGACTGATCAGTTAGGTCGGGTAAGAAAGTCATACATTTAAAAAGCATGCCTTGGAATGCAATCAGAATTGTGCGTCAGTTCTATTACTAACGGCTATTTTTTTTATAAAAAGTCTCTGACATTCGAATTGTCCTACTTAAATGAATATATGTTTATAAGTTTTTTGTGTGTCTGGAATTTTCATTGCTGCGTATGGAATGTGGAAAGTGAAATAGAACTGCTTTGACGAATTAATAGAAAAAAAGGTTTAGTTACCTATTTTTTTGAATGGGGGCCTTCTTTTTACACACTAAGCCAGCGCCACATGGGCAACCATGGTTTACAGTGTACGCTACTCCACCTTCCAGGAACGAACAAACTTGATTTTCCCTCAACAAAGGTTTACACACAAATTCCCCATGCGCCTTTGCACAACACAATCCTTTCTTACAATGCTTATCTTTTTTGCACTTTGATAAAAAGTTTCCTCGTTTTACGATTTTCCTACAGCTGCCAAAGACGCATTCGAATCCTTTGCAACAGACGTGATCACGTCTGCACTTGGCTCCAATTTTCTTGCACTTGTGACAGCTGCCGTAATGACGGTGGCAATAATTACCAGTTCCACATTGTCGGTCTTTCGTACAGTATATCTATAAAAGCGAGCAAGGTATAAAGCGTTTTGTATGACGCCATGTACCAGAACGAAAGAATTTTAAATCTACTCTTGAAAAGTACGCCAATATGGCCGCCAACTTCTTTGTTGATTTAATCCCTAGGGATTGAGTGAGTCTATATTGTCAGTAAAACGATACCTCAATCGCCTTCGTGTGGATGTAATCTTATACTGTAATTAATTACTTATAACATCTGTTCTGCATTTTCTATTATTTTGATTTTTGCAAAATTCAAGTACCCAATAATTTTGATCTGACTAGCCCACACAGAAGTTCTTACGGTTTTGTAAGGAGAGCATTTGAAAAAATTTAAAATTTGTTAAATTAAAATTAATATATAACTGTGTGTTAATATTGTTGACCAATTAATTTTTTTTTGCTTTTTGCAGAAAAATTTAGAACAATTTTGAAAAAAATTGGCAATCTGTCCTTTGACGTCGTATGATCGACGCATATTTCATTTACAAATTTCGGTTTCTCTAAAATCTGGCGTTGTTTCAGAAATTATATATCAGGCCATATACATGATAAAACTCACAGAAATCAAGATCGACGTGCACATATCAAAGAGATGATATTACTTTCAGAGAAGTTTTTAAGAACCCTTCAAATATACATTCACATGAAATTTATAGCATTTAGGTCCAAAACTTTACTGTGTCCGAAATCAAGTATAGGATTACGGAATCATTTACTTTTTATAAGTGTTTAGCTAATGGAATATGTCTTACATGACATTGTGTATTTGTATTATACATTGGTATTTGTATTATACATTGCAGACTAGAGAAAGGTTATGATCGTAAATATTTCCTGGACGTATATGCAACAAATGGCCTGAGATTTACATAAATTTTCATTTCATTTCAATATTATATGGATGACTGCCCATGGTAGTTGTTTGTTTGAGTTACAGGAAAGCACAAAATAGTGTTTTGAATATAGCTTCTACAGTTTGCCAACCTGAAGACGCCAATGCACGCAGGGTTTTTTTCATTGCATGCGTGTAGATCTATTGATATCGTAAGTTGTATAATTAAAATCTAATGTAAAACTTATGGTTACCAGTATTATTTGAAGCGGCCTCTAATCTTAATGCATTTAGATAATAAGTTATTACACGCGTGCAATCACGATTTGTGATGTTATCAATTGCTGGGGATAGTTAATGTGTTTTTCTGGCCATTATAGGTTATTAAAACATTTTATTTTCTATTTACCTCTTTCAAGATATGCTTTCCTTTTCTACTCGATGTGTGATTTGAAAAGGAACGTTGCTCAAGTGGATCGACACTCCAAAACCAACTGTAAACCACACATTCAGCGACGCAAAGAAACAAAGCCGACACTAGAAATGCACAGACCAATAGCCTCATTATACCATAGATTGACAGAGCACCATTTAAACCAAGTGTGGTTGCGAAACAATATTTTTGCTCGAAAACAAACTTGGTTAAGCTTGAAACTAACTTATATATGTTGCATGCATCAGTAACGTACTCAATGATATTGACGTTAAAGCTATAAAGAAGGCCAAGAATAATTGCATGCAATATAGTTATATTACCAGGAGGAAAGACCACCTACTGGGTGACTTTTAAAGGCAATTAGACCTATTAAATCACTTTTGAACTGAATAACCTACGACAGTATTCAAACTATTTCATCATAAAAATGTCCACAGATTTTTGAAATAGTGCCAGGAATAAATGTGCTTCATTGGCATCACTATTTTTTCTTCAAAGCCGGCAATTGTTTACCATAAATCATACATGCTGTAGGTATGCACTTGTAAAACGGTAATTACCCGATGGATTCGTCATTCTTCTAACTAAATATCACTGACATTTTCATATTGATCCAAGTAGAAAAATATAATTAACAATAATCTCGCAAAAGAACACAAAAGATTGTCCTATTTAATTTTCAAGAGGAATACTTGAATAAGGCCCCTCCCCAATGATTATGTCTGAAGTACCTATAATAAGCTTCTTAGTCCGCTCTCAATTCATACAGGCAATAAAAATGAAATGGTCGTTTCTGTTGAATCATATATTACCGATTGCTTCAGGGCATTAGAAAAATATTGTATCAGTTCTTATATAATAAAAAAAAATAATTTATGGTTATTCTATTGGACATACACCGTGTGTTGTAACCGGAATATTACTTGAAATCATGTAAATTTAGTATGTTTTGTTTATGCATAACTATTTCCAAAGGTTTATTTATGAAAAGCATTATTGATTATGAAGAATATATCATGGGAAGATTACTTACTAACTTGAATACTAATGAAGCAGATCCTACGAAAAGAAGCAATTTTTGAGACATGAACTGAACGTTTTGCATAACAGGCAAAGCCTAATGAAAATCTCAATACGAAAATCTTGAGTGGTTAATGCTGGAAAGTGCACGAAGAGCGTAGACGGCCAAATTAATAGTCGACTTGAGTGTTGCATACATGTGCTCAAGCATTAGGCTAAGCCAAAATCCCGAAAGCAAGCTTTGTTTACATTAGCTAATTGTACCACATGCACTGAGTTAACGATTATATAGCAAAAATATTCGACATAGGAAAAATTATGACAATATGCATGCACTTACAACGGCGGTGGCGTTATCATTGCTCTTGGCTAATGTGCTAATGCCTAGAAACGCCTATTCAAATTAACAGCATAACGCCTACCACGAATCTCCTGCTGTTTTAGGATTTGAAAATTTTCAATCACTTTAAACAAATAAAAGAGTTTTTATGTAAGCAAACAGTGTATTAACATGCAACTAAACCGTTTTGCCATTAGCAAGTTCGTGCTCTTCGGCGAAGTTCCAATATTTGTTTGGTAATTTATAAAAAAAATAATGCGAATGAATGCAAATGAATAATAAAAATCATGTTAACCATTATATACGATCGTGTTTAAAAATACCAATTATTGTACTGTTTATAGGCAATTATCGACATGCAGCAGCTAATATTTGGAGCGCAGCCACGCAAGCTTAATTGTGTTAGTTCAACCGCATTTCAGCTTGCTTCAGCTCAATTAAAATCATGTGTGCATTTGTGGGCCTAATTATTATACCAATATGAAGATGCCGAAACAGTAACCATATTGTCGATATAATCGCACAAGATGGTGTTAAAGTACTTTAAGTATATCACCAGTGAGTTCCCTTTTAAACAGAAAACACTAGACATTAAACGACGCGTGCGTTGCACTGTGATACGACTAGAAGAAATGTGACTACAGCTGAGGAAATAAATTATATCAGATGATTGATTATGTGCTATCGCGTGACTGATTATGCGATACTAGCATTAAATTATGCTAACGAAACTGTATTATATAAGATTAGCATCGCTTTAATTTTAATTTCTGTGTTGTGAGGAGCTTGAAGAGATTCACATCTCAACTCATTGCCATGAATATATCATTAGCTACCTATTTAGATGATTATTTCATTGGTTTCTTAAAATCCTCAGAGATGAAAAATATGCCCTATATACAAGAGGTCACAGGTAAACGTGTCGATATAAAATGATATTATTCTACGTGATTAAGTAAACTTCGGCACTTAATTATCGCAGCACCGCATAAGATGCCTTCTTTTTGACCTGTCTCAGTTTTGCATGCCTTCGCACGAGAAAGGCGATCAAGGATGTACATTTGCGTGCAAATTACATTTGCCTAACTATAGTCCTCTGCAGATTAATAGCTGTACATGGTAGTTTCACTTACCCTCAGCTAGCATAGCAAATAACTACAGTATAACAGCGAATGTGAATAGTTATTTGCGTTGCGCATTGTAGATAAAAGTTCAACGCATAAATTTCTTCCATGTTACGGTCTCATTGTACATCTGACAATATATAAGAACGCATCGTAGACACTCACGTTGACTGATATTAGTGTGTGTAACAATATCATTAAAGAACAATTTACAGTACCCTTCTTCAAAGAAGGGTATTCTTTATCCTTAATACCTATCAGGTCCAATACCAAAGACAATCGTAATACTCCTTCATGCTATTTCTTTTCGTTACATCAAGACGCCGGTACTAGTGTATAATATTTGCTTTGATCTGAAAATGGAGACTTAAATTACTTTACTGAAGGGGACTTCATGTAGAATAATGATGAAGATGGAAGTGTCCGCCGGCATTGTCTTCAAAGTAGCGTCAACTTTCCAATAATCTATACATACAATTATGTAACAATGTTGAGGTTGTATGAAAAACGATTACATTTGATCAATATTCGCCAAAATATTTAGTAATGAAAATATTTATTGATATTTGGAGTCATCCGCCTAATTTTGTTAATTCAAACTAATTTTTTTAGGGTCATTATCAATGCAATTCATGTACGCTCGAATATTTGAATGAATTACACACTGAACTATATATTTGATCCTTAACGATAACACGTACCTAAGATACATCGAAGGAAGTTCTTCACTGTTGTTCACATGCAAGGAGTGTATAGTTCGAAGTTGGAATTTTGGAATTTAAGAACGTGGTCATAGGATTTTATACAGTCATTTAAACTTGAATACTGTGTATTTTATTGCGTTTTTTACTACGTTTTCCTTTCAAAAAATTCAGATTTATATATCTCGAAGGCTCGAACTAAAATGATGTTTTGTACTGTCTTCAACGACTTCAAGGCAAGCTGAAACTGTTAAAGTGGTTAGGCCCAGCATTTAACTCGTTTGTAATGTTTTATGCAATTTTTCACGAAATCTGTACAAGTTATTTCAGTCAAAAAATCAATTTTGTGATGCTGAGCTTTTCACGACTCATATACGTACACTATTGACACTCAAAGCAAGATTATGAAGTACTGGATTAAAAACATTAAATCAATTATAAGTGATATCGATTCGAATTTTTTACAATTATCTTTTATTTTCATGTCAAAGAATTAGTCAAGCAAGTATAAAAATCAGTTATGTATTTCAGTACTTGCATAAAGCCAAATGAGGTCAGGCAAATTACTAAAAATTACTAAACAAAAATAAAATCACACGAATAAATCACACGCGTTTCATGCCATAAACGCACAAAATGTACTTATATGTGGCAGTGGCGTGGCCAGCTTCGATAACTGGAGGGGCAAATATTCATATATTTGTGTTCACAGACTTTAAAAACAATCGATTTCAAAAGAAATTAATGATGCAAAATATGATACATGAATACTCGCCCCTCCAATTATCGACGCTGGATACGCCACTGTTATGTAGAGTCCATTTTTTCTCACGTCAGCACCTGATTTTCTCACATTTCCTTACGGGATTTTCTTAAAGTAAAGTTGTTATATGCTAGATGATTGGTAAAACATAATCGAGTTTTTAAAAACAAATACTAAATCTACAAATACTAAATCGACATAATTATTTTACTCATTTAATGACATCCCAAGACTTTCCAAACTTCCGGCAAGTCATCACATTGTCCTGCTTTAAATGATTTTCAGGCAAATTTGGCCAAAAGCAAAGGCTGTATAAAATACCAGAAATTTTGCAATGTTCGCACAAGAAATGTTCAAAAGTTTGCACGAGAAATGTCAAATCATATCAAACTCAATCCATTTTTAAGCATGCACAAGACTGCAAGTTTGCAACAAACAAAGCGACAAGGTGATTGGTGCGACAAGATTTGGCGAGCCAAGGTCTCTCACAAAAATGTTTTCTAGTTTGTGCACGCTGAAGCATAATGAAACATTGTTGTGCAGAAAGCGATGTTTCCACAACAATGTTTCGTAGTTTTTGCAGGGCTGAAACATTTGTGTCAACCCGAAATTATACGAAATATGTTCGATTCCCAACTAGAAAACTTCTGTAAATGCAGACCTAATACATTCAGATATCTGATTATCCTATTGTCTGATTACTTCCCGTTAAATTAACGACCCTATCATGATTATTGCGTGACTGTGAACATGTTCAAAATGTTCAGCAGCCATCGTGCTGGCGTATTTCTGTAAAACTGAGGCTGGCGGAAGGGAAATACGACCAACCGGAAAACTGTGATATTTTGTATTACACCCATGTAGTTGCCATTTGAAACAAGCTAATCACAATACGAAAAAGAAATGAAAGGCATTCTTAATTATAATACGAACAATAGCCGTTGCTAGTGGGTTAATTGTCAATTTCATTATAGTCAGTGAGGCAGAGATTCAAAAATATATGCACTTTTTTGAGAAAATAATTCTTTTGATAATAATGTTGTAGCTTAGATGTTCCATAATACGAATTCAAATGTTGTTTCGCATATTTTTCTTGAGTAATGTGTTAAACGTGGTTTTTGTTTTTCTTCAAAAGGGAGCCATTGTGTTTCAAATTTTAGAACAAGAAACGAGTCACGGAATTTTCGATCAGCGTGCAACTAGGAAACTTCAAGTATGCAAAATTAATACCCGAAATTATTCATGCTTTCGCACGCGTAGTCATAGCGTTAATTCTCAAAACATTGGATGCAATTTATAGTCACTCTGATTCGTGAAATACTTATAATTCAATTCTCACAACTGTGAAACGCAAATATCCAGACGCATCATTGCTTCACAGCTATGCCTATGCTCATGTGTAATCGGTCATTAGGGGCACACCAGCTGGTGCAATTAAAATATTGTATGCTCAATTTTTTATCCTCACCGAAAGTAAAGTATACTTTTGAAAAAATTGAAGCACGCCAAGAAATGTTTGAAGTTATATATGTAGTCTATGATATGCACCATCCTTTGTAATTTCTGTATATGAGTCAATTAGCTGAGAGGCGCAAATACCTAGACACATAATGAAATGGCACTCGGTCATTGTTATGCTTTTTGTCCGTCAGTTCACAGTCACAGTGAAGGTCAATGTACAGTCCCTCCCCTTTCTGCCAAGGTGATGTATTAAAAAAAATATATCTTAACATTATTGATCAGTTCCTCCGTTTCACTACCGTGGTGATGTTTAATTAACCCCACAGAACAGTTCCTTACATTTCCTAATGCAGCAATGCCTAAAATACACCAACTAATCAGTTCAAGTTCCTGCCTGATGATGTATAAAGAAGAATATAATACTACCGTCTTCCTCATCACCTGTAATAAAGTCTAAAGATTATTACTCTTCCTTTTTCTGCCTTGGTAATGTCTAAAGAACTTTAAGTAATAATTCAAACACGAGTAAAAGGACTTCCTCCGAGACGAGTTGAATGATGGCGGACGTATATTTTTCGTAAGTTTTTAATTAGGATGGCGGATGTACATTTTAAAATATAAATTCAGGTGGCATATATACATTTTTCAGAATGCATTGTTGTCGAATATCGTTTCACTAAGTATATTGACGTGTGTTGAAGGACAAGCACAAAAGAGGGGTTATATTTTTCTTTGTTTTGTAAAAGCTTTATGTCCCTGAGTATTTTCCTTGGCATCTTTTATCAATCGCTTTTGCTCGATATCCGTAATGCATGCTGCTAACATGTACTTGTTGTAATCTTTTTCGTCACGGTCAATTGAACAATTCGTCCCTATACAATTAATTTACGCTCGTGTTATTTAATTAAAGAAGATAATTACATGAACAGTTCTTTCCTTGTCCGCCCTAGATATATCTAACAGCCTTTTTCATTTTTCACTAACATGTCGCTCATCTAAACCGTAGTGCTGTCGAAAGAGAATTACCAAATGAACAGGTACCCCTGGTGCGTGGCATACTGCGGTAGGTAGTTATGTACCGGTCATGAAAAGGCTTCACTAATTTCTATGCAAAGGAAAAAAAGGCTAGTGATGGAAAATCATTTATCCTTTGTAGTGAAATAATTCAAAAACTGGAGAACGTTCAGAAACTGGAGAACCTTTATTAAAAATAAGCAAAAAAAGACAGATGACCTACACCGCTACTTGATTTCCAGCTGGTATATAAGAACACAACGCGGTCACTCAAGTTCACGGAAATTAGGCTGTGTGATAATACGATTCCAGGACAATTAAGTGTTCTTCTTCAAAGAAATGCGCATTCTTTATCGTCATACTTAATAACGCGTCCAATACCTATGACACTCACAATACTTCCTCGTGCATGCTATTTCTTTCCGTTACATCAAGATGCCACTATTAGTGCATATTGCTTTGAACTTTGGAGCACTAATAATTTATTTTGATCATGAGGGCTTCATTTGTATTAAATAGTACGTAAGACATTGTCGAATCAATGAGTTACTAACGAGATTATGACGAGTTACCGATAAGATTACTGTAATTTTCATTACACTTAAATGAGTTACCACGAGTTGCCGTTATGGTGACTCGTGGTAGCTCATTTTATAACTCGTGTTAAAAATAAGTCTTGGTTTTACATTGTCACACAGAGTTATTTATTATCACATATAAGTAATTTGGCCGCAAGGAAGACAAAGCTTATAATATATACGGTATAAAAACGTTTCAAATGTTAATTTCAGTCCTCTCCCATCATTTCTACAAGCTACGTGGATCTACTTTGGTTTGATATACACTTTTCAATGCATGTTCAGAAGAAGAAATTTGAATTGCATAAATTATCAACAACAAACATGTCTTGCAAGCTTTTCAAATACAATATAGTTTTGTAGATAATATGAGAATCATTCGCGCTTATTTTCCCATAACAATTTTGAGTACTCTAAATTATAATTGCGTTGTTTTTACTGTATCAAGGTAATTATTCATTTTATTATCTCAGTATTTTGGTTCAAGTATTTCCATTCAAATAGCAATGTAATTTTCCATATGATCTCTGTACATGAATGATAAAACGTTATGACTAGTGATGGAGACCTCCCCCTTTCCAGACCACATCCCACATTGCCAGTCACAACCACAAAATAACTCATTTTTATTTTATGTGTAAATTATGAAGTTAAATAATCATAAACATGTTTATAAAGCGAACAAAATAGAGTATAAACCCTTCACAATTGTTTTTAAATTTACAAAAATGCTTCACAAAAAATTTGAGACTACCAATATGAATGTGTTTGTGTGCCTCCCCACACCACACACACACATACATAAAGCAATGTTGTTTGCGACAAAGAGAAACTTTTGTTGTATAGTTGCTTGTCAGAAACCCAACATTGCTTCTAGGGGGAGAAAACAATATAATTATAGAACTAATGTTATGAGCCTGTTGATTTAATAAATAGATTTATTTAACAACAACAACATATTTTGTGAAGGATTGTAGCCACATTCATACGTCGAAATTCTAAGGGGAGGAGTCTGTAGAGAAGCGTTCATTCTTGTGAACACTATTGATATGTGACGCTGCTCTAAACTAGCATTTATTTACACTGGCAAAGCCGAACGCAAATTCTTTATTTTGGTTATTACAAAACAAATTATAATCGGCGCCTCTTATAAACGGCTGTATGCATGATCTACGGTTGAGAGTCACTTGAATCAAGCTGAATAAATATTCCGTATGGCCAAAAGGGACGAAGCAGATAAAGAACAAGTGGCATATTTACATTACCACTGAATACCAAGCCTTTTAAAGCTCTCGAGTTACCAAGGTGAACGTTTTGAAAACTGTATATGATGAAGCCTAATGAGTGCAAGTCCTCTATCTTATGCGCTTTTAAACTCGCTTATATAGGCTTGTAACGTTCATCCATATAATCCACACAAGTCATTTAATACCCACGCAGCCAAGATTTTCCAGCGCTTTTGTGAAAGAAAATTGATATTTTGGGGTGGGTAAGGACAAAATCTTGGAAGAACTGGGCGTATCTATATTCACAGAAAACATGCATGACTTTGATATCAGAATGAGTGACTTCACGATTTGACTTCATGGGGTCACAAACATCAAGAACAGATACACTATGTTTAGTCGTTATTTTATACCTTTCAAAACGAACAAAAATTAAGAAATTCGAAACAAGCTTAAGTTGCGAGTGTTAACGGTTGCGAATTAAAAGAAAATACAATAAGGAGTAAAAAAGGTAAAAAACGAAAGGAACAAAACAGTTGTAATAATGCCACGCTTCGGCAGTAAATTAAACTTATACCATTTCTAGTATTCATTCGTATTTTGAAATTTTATTCATTAATAAATTTATATGAATGTCATGCATTTTAGTTGCACCTGAAATACTGCTCTAGGTGATTCGAGTTACTTCAGAAATAATCGATAATGCCTCTGGAACATCTGACCGAATCAAGAAGCGCACAAATACAAAAAAGCTGCCGGACTGAATGAAACACCAGAAATGTAAGGACGTTCTAATTTGAATAAAAGATGTAAATGCGGTTAATTCATCAGGAATTAAAAGAAAGAGTTAAGAAGAATTCGAAGTCTAGCTTTTTTACAAATTCTGTATAGAAAAGAAAATTTTTATTTTTCATTTGGCATGACTGGCTTGCTGATAATACTCGTGGGCCTCAGCGTAGGCCTACTTCACACGTTTGCGCAGTGAAGATGCAGATTTTCTGCATCAATGTGATAATGATCCGGCAAGGAAAGTAAATAGAAACTGTCCTTGAAAGGAAAGATATGTTTTGAGGTCCTAGTGCAATGATTCGCATGATATAATGAAATATACTTCATGATTCTTTTTAAACTTTATGAATATTGCTTACATTATACATGTTTACCACTCTTCTTGTTTAAAATTGAATTAAAGTCAATCGAATATAATTCAATACTTGTTAGGTTTCTTTTTTATAGGATATTAAAATACTATACACAAAAATTAGTGTATATTCCATGAACGCGGACGTCTTCATTGATTGCTATTATGTACTTGAATGCGTCAATAGACTGTCTGTTTTCCACAATTGATTGGACTAGTTAAGTGATGTAGACATAATTATAATCCCTTTGTATTTGTCCTTTCTTTATGTACTGCATCAAACTCCCGAACACACGTAGTTTTGCGCATTATTATTCCATGCAAAGAGCATTTAAAACTATCTTAACCCGATGGTTAGTGATATTCAACGCTGTTATTCGCGTGTCGTCATAGCACCGCGTTGCACCAGTCGTAGAAAGTTCTTGCACTGTAATAATCAATAAACCGTATGTAACAGCAAACCGTGCTGGGATATATCCTGTCTACTAAAATTCGGCAAATCTAAACTGCTTATTTTCAAGAACGACAGTTTTTCGACAACTTATTACAACGCGTTGTTGTACAACGGAAATTTACATATCGAACACTGTTGAATATCCCTGGATTGAATCAACTTAACAAATTTGCCGAAATAATTTATCTACCTTGTAGCTTAGAAAGCTCTTTAAATGGGATCGTAAAATACATGGGTATACACAGCATTGTCATATATATTGACTATAAGAGCCTTAAATCACATAGGACAGCAAATTCACTTTTAACACTTTCCATTATTTTTGTTTCAATTTCTATGACTAGAAATGTTATGACCGATGTTTCTGCCGTCAATGGTCGGCTATTAATTTAGCTACGACTCAGTTAATCTGCTGTCACACGACACCACACAAACCATATATTTCGGCATATTTAAACTGCATCATCTGCCAGTGGTATATGAGTGAAATTACACAATGGGACTGGATTATATCAGTTGTATGACACACTTTTTGTGACTGCTTTGTTAACAGTTATAACATACTTGAGCCACTCAAAGGCTTAGCTGAATGTATTCATAACAACTATTCAAGTGTATTACATTATTGGCAGTAAATTGCATTTGTATTTTCTTTTGACACACTTTTTGTATGTCAGCATTGTTTTTACTCTGATAACATTACTCAACGACATATAGCTGTATGAATGCATAATTTAGTTTTTGGCCAGTTCAACCACTATTCAAAGTGTATTATTATATACTGTAAATGTCAGAAGTAGTGTAGAAAACCAATTTTCTTCTGTCGTCTATATCTGCAAAATAATTGTCATATGACTACTTTTATTTCTTCAACATTTATTCGTCAAAAAGCTATTCTTCAAGCTCGTAGTTTCCTAATCGCCCTTTTGCAATATAATTTCAATATTCCATCTATAAAAAGAGTTACAAACAACTGAATACACCTCAAGAAAATAGCAATGGACCTACCTAGTAAGACATAAACGTCGATACAACGTTAACTCATAAAGTCCCAAAATGTTCAAGTTATCTATTTACTGACTACTATAGTAAATGATAAAGACTTATATAACCAATGTGATTTGAAAAGGAAATGTTTGCACCTTATTGTCTACATTTACTGGACGACAGAAAATAGCAAAATAAAATGATAGTCATTCAGTTGTGATGGCTATATCTTTTTTTAATCGTAATGCTAATTTAAGGGATAAAACATTTTTGTTCTCTTCGTGGCTGTATAATATTTTCAAATTATTACTACCCAATTGCATAGACTTCAGTCTACCCAATTCCTCAACTCTACTTTTGAAATTTGGTACGCTAAGATTTCTCCCGTTTTATCACGAACATTCTTGGAGAATTGAAATTTTAAGGACAAACATGTTACCTGAAAGAAGTTGGTAGTTATTCAATAAAAAATGAGGTTTTATTGTTACGTAATTGCGATGTAGATCAAAAGAAAAAATTTGGTGTATTGTAGAACACAGAATAATTATCAAAACCATGCTGAACATGTTTCCTTAATTTCAGCTGCTACATCAGACTGCTCTGCTTAGGGCTGTTCGTGCACAGACTTTTTAATTAACCATCTCGAGATCAATTCAGTTGATAAATTTAGTTTACCGACAATTTTCAATCAATGTACCTAACATCAATTAGTCTTGGTTCTTCCCACTAAACATTCTGTTAGGTTTGAAAGGGAAGAGAGGGGCGGTTGACACACCCCCATCAAATTAGTATATCCCTGCTAATCACATAGAAAAAGGCTTTAAATGGACAACAGAATGTTGATGCAGCGAAAACTTGACTAAAGTATATCAACCTTTCTTTTTTCCGATCAATGACAATTAAGATGTATCCTGTCTTGTTACCACACTTATTACATGTGATGCGCTAAAACAGTTGCAGAAATTAAAAACATACTGTAACACTGCACTTACCCATGATTGATCTTAATTTATTATTTTCAATCTGAGTACCTCATTATAGTTTTATAGAATACAATTTTACTAGTGCGACTCAGAGCTTTGATAAGTTTTATACAGATCTAAAATGTATTAAATCACATTCAACCAGGTTTAATAATTATTCATATTTACATTTTGCTACTCTGTAAAGGAAAGAATTATATAAAAGCCTGGTCATTATGGTAATAATATTCACATTCGAATACTTACATATCTTTGATATACTTTACCGTTATGTTTAGTACTTTTTTCAATTTAAACAAACAAAAAGCGGGAAAGCACTAAGAAACTTGATGAAAAAGGTGAGACATTTTTTAAATAAAATAGACTTATTTGTTCATCAGCTTTCGGTTACCAGTCTGCAGCCTTCAACGGGTATAGTCTCTTTGCTTAATCCTGGCTACACATCTACAATACATTTTTAACACTACCAATGTCGCTAAAACTGTTTTAAAGCAACAAAGCTTGCCAAATTGCATCGCGATGCCGTGATTCCCGAAGGCGTTTATGGCAACTTTTGACAGAGTTTTCAGTACATGACTATAAACAATCTTTCTGTTATGTTTTCCCTTGAGTATCGAATATTCATTTGAAATATCTTTGAAATATAAGGTATATTGAAAAATCATCAAATATAAAAAACAAAGCACACTTTTCTCAGTAACATTATGATGAGTATACATATAGTGAACAAAAAAATCAACAACACGTTAATGCAATACGTCCCAGCGGAAATGATTTAAATGACAATTTTTATAAATTTCATTGTCAATTGTCTGCTGTGTATATGAGCTGGTTATTCTTTTAGTTTCACGAAAGTGCACCTTTTATTCACTTCTGTTCTCAGCAGGCTGAGTGAACGCCCTAGAAGGCGTCTTAATTGTTTGGAGTTTAAATATATACTCCACCGCATGATTATTTAAATATATGTACAGCACTGTAAGCCAATGCGTGGGGGGGGGGGATAACTTCAACTGATTCGGCATTCTAACATTCACAATAAAATTTGCATAACTTTAATAAGCTAAAAAGCGAGAAACTCGAATGAAAGAAAGCCACCAAAAACTATCGACTCAATTTTTCGTAAATAGTATTACTGCGGTATTTACTCCATTGTCTGCATAAAATTTATGCTATTTTTAGTATTTCTTGGCATTTCATTAAATTCCATGCATGTTAACTGTTTACGTGGCATACTGCTTCAGAGATAACATACACAAATTTCCGACTTTTATATAGAGCATTAACTAAGATCAGGGTTAGAGTTACTTGGAATAAGTGAACGGCGTGTTTTGACGTCCTATAAAAGGCAAATAATTTGCACAACATAATGATTGAATACTTTGACTTGAATCGAATGTGTTGATTAAGCAAAATTAATAAAAGCATGCATGTATGTCATTATACATAACATTTATTTTCTAACTTAATATTTTAAAAATTGCACCCAAGGTTACCGCACCATTAACATGCAATTGAATATAATTCAATTATATTTATTGGGTTTCTTTTTAGGATCCTCTTTTAGCACCTTACACGAAATATACTATTTGTAGAAATTCTGGCCCCGTCTACACGTATCCTGATTCGTTTGTATCCGCAAACATTTCGTTGCGGATTCAAAACTTAACGCGTCCACACGTATCCGAATTCGTTGTGTTTTCGAGCGTCCACACGTATCCGCGAAAACGATAAAAATACGCTATATTGCTTAGAGAGCATGCACCATCATATATGATTTTACGGACACGACCTTCATCACTTAAATAATATAAAGTAAAGGCAACTTGTTTAACAGGATCAATTGATGATCTCATCATGGTGTCCTTTTCTTCAATGTAGCTATGGTCTTAATTCTTCAGTCAACCTGTGCAATGAGACTCGACTCATTCGAAAATTCTCCCCCCGCTCCTCAGGAACGACAATTTGGTTGACGAAACCAGTTCACCAAGCATTTGTTCGCCCAGGTCTAGCCCAAAATTTTCGAGGTCGTGCTTGGCGCCTTTTGTTTAGACGTTTAACGGACACATTTCTGGCAACTGGCATTGAAAGAAGCCGTACTAAAGTCCCTCGCATCCTTTCATAGTCAGCCTGGTATTGTAACATTGCAATATTTGATTGAATATAGGCGATAATACTTGAAATTATACCGGTAAATATTGAGACAACAGTTTGGCTCTAAGGCGCCATTTTGCTGTAAGAAATCACCAAGACAACGCACGCGCGAGCATACGTTCAAATAGACTGGGCTTTAAACTTTACCGTGGGCGGGTATCAAAATTCATTGATTTGCATAATCGTTTTCAAAAGATTGCGGTTACCCGCGTCCACACGTATCCAGACTTGTTGCGTTTTCAAAAGTTTCCACTCTGGAGACCGTTTTCAAAAGTTTAAGGTTACGGTTGGCGTTTTCACCGGATACGTGCGGACGCTAAGCGTAACCGCAACTAAATGTTTGCGGATACAAACAAATTCAGATACGTGTGGAGGGGGCTTCTATCTACCCCATATAGCGTCTACATTGATTGCCATACTAGGGAACTCCGGAACTTACGATTTATAGGACAGTAACGCGACGGTAACTGCGAGAAAACATCTTATGGCTTGTTTATTATCAATCGTATGAGCTGAGCTTAACACAATTTAACAACACTTTAGTTTAAAACGTGGGCTACACGTTTGATAGAGTTATAAACCGAATTGAAAACTCCAGCGGCAGTATCTAGCACGCCGGTGTTGTATACAATACGTGAAAATAATTTGCTATCGTAAGCTACACCAGAGCCTTGTGTCAAATATTCAAAAGCATTTTTCACAACTATAATGATTATTCCATTTTTTTCAGTTTACTCTTTGTCTTAAGACGTTGCTGTTGTGTACCGTTCCTTATTATGCGCTTAAAAGCGTCACTTGACTTTATTTTTTCTCCAATTGATTAATATGTTAAGTGTGGCAGATATAATAAAAGTCTCTTTTTACTTTGTCTTTCCTTTACGTGTTATTTGCATAAATATCCATCAGACGCTTAAAACAGCATTTAATTGCAAACTTGCAATTGTTAAACTTTAAAATGCTTTTTAAATGGGGTCATAGAAACAGGGGTAAAACGTCTTGTCAAAAACAGATAAGAATATTATAGATGCTTCTGCCGTAAACTGTAGGCTACAAATTTAGCTATGACTTAATGTGCTGTCACAAGTCACAAGCCCTATTTAGGCATAGACTGCATCCATCTGCTACATCTGGTAACCTATATGAGTAAAATTACACAATGAAACTAGATCATATTTCTATATATTCCTATGACACGCCATTTCTGTCGGCTTTGTTAACTGTTAGCTATAACATACTTAAATCACTCAAAGACATAGCTGTATGCAATCATAATGGCTTCCTTAAATAACTATTTAAAAATTTATTTATTATTACTGTATATACAGTAATTATTAATAGTGTATATACAGTTATGCCAATTCTCGTCTGTAGTATATGAGCGCAAATTTACTGTTATATGACTGCTAATGTCATTTAATTTTTTTAAAATCTATTTGAACCTATTTTATGCAACATTCATGAAATTGTTTCGTTAAAAAAGTTATTCTTTACTATTTTATACTTTTCACATAAACACTCGTAGTTTCTTGTTATTGATTCTAAAGTTAATTGTCCCTTCAAGTTAAAATTAAAATTCGGCATCTACTCCAAAAATATTTGAAGATTTCATGCAAAATGTTTTGTTTGAAAATGAAAATTTTTTTAAAAACACATTTTCCGTATTTTTTCAAAATCACTATACCGCCTGCTTTTTTCTACTATGTTTGTCCAAATATATTATATGTCTATTGCTTTCATGTAATTATTGGTATTTATAATCTTTTTTCTCAAGCAACAATAATTCAAAGCTTTTATTGCTCAAAACTTCATTATTATAATTCATTATGCGGCGCTATTATCAACGCATGTTGTAAACAGCGCGCCAAAATTACTTGGACCTCCTTTTCTAGTATTTCAAGGGTACGTACTCAAATGCGCGTCTAAATTGCAGCTGCGTATATCTTGCTCACGTTTCTGAACATATAAAAGACGAGCCAATCGGATTTAAAATTGTATCCAAGAAGACTGTACCACTGAATACATCGGAAGAAAACGTTACAGATCCAAAATGTTCAAGGTATCAACTTATTGATTATCATACTAAATGATAGAGTCTTATATTACCAATATGAGGTGCTATAGGAGACGCTTAGCAAGTTCCTCTATGTAAATGTTTGCAAAAAAATGCATTCTTTCTCCACATACCGCTGACATGCTTTCCATACTTACTAGGTCAAATTTCAAAATTGGGTACTGACTTTTCACATAGATTTCCTGGACTGTCACTACATGGTTTACTAAGATGCGGAAAATTTGGTTCATTTTTTTTCATATTCAATCATGCTACCACCCAAAAGTTGGCGATATAAGGCTAGTTCGCATGTCGTGAGTATGAGCTCAACATTGCATAATACAACTTGAGTTTGTAGAATAACTGCCAATTATTGCCTCATTATTTACGTCTTTATTAACGTCTGCATACATCATCTAAGAAAAGTTGATAATATAGAGATTACTGCATGATTGGCGAGTGAACGTTTTATATGCATGAGTTGTGAAAGATTGCCAAACGAATTGAACGAGTGAGTTCAGTAATCTTTCACAACAAGTACATAGTAAAAATCATACAAACGAGACAATAATGCAGTAACTAGTTAATGCTATACGTCCGCAAATTAAAAACCCTGGCGAACAATGTTGAAACAAAATATTGAAGTCTCAAAACAGATCCAAGCCATATATTTCTTCTTTTTTTTTGGTTTAATAGTGAGTCAAAGCTGGGTTTTTTCCATTTCATGTTTTTCAGTTTTTCTTTAAAAAATTTTGTTCTTTTTCCTATAAAAGCCAAATAACTCTTTTAGGTCCTTCCCGAACAAGGCTGCTCTGTTGTGAGCAGAAAGAGAATACGATTTTCTTCACTAGTGAGAAAAACTGTATAGCCGATCAGAATGCTGATACTAATGAAAACGCTTATTCTCTTTGCCACAGTGAAAATACAATTTTTGAATCCCCGGTTTATATCGCGTAAATCTTTATACGTTTGGCATAAACAGAAATACATTGAAAATCTTACACATTAGTACATGATATAACTAAATTAAACTTCCTTGTGCCCAGAGAGCAGTTGTATTTAAAAAGGTTTGATTGATTGAAAATAACCGTTTTTGGTGGCCAACCGATCAAAACGAAGTATTTCGCTAGAGTATCAAAAGTCATTAAGAATTTTATGCAACCGGCTTCAGAACGATCAATTGTATTGTATGTTTTTATTTTTTCTAGCTAATCCTATTCATCGCTGTATGTCACATGTTTGGTGATGCACGAATATTTGATCGCTTTAGTTGGAAAGATGACGACAGGTAAATCAATAAAGTCGGTCGTAAAAAAATGTGAGCCGGCTATCGTTTTTTATCCTAGATCTATTTACTTAATTGAATAGTGGCAATTGCACATGAATGCATTTATATATATATATATATATATATATATATATATATATATATATATATATATATATATATATATATATATATATATATATATATATATATATATATATATATATATATATATATATATATATATATATATATATATATATATATATATATATATATATATATATATATATATATATATATATATATATATATATATATATATATATATGTATTTAAATATATATATATATATTTATATATATAAAATTGACCGAAGTTTTGTGTTTAATTTGTCCAAAATTGATTTACTAATTTTTCCGGAATCGCTTTTTGCTGGGTTGATGAGCCGGCATTTTGGGTTGTTCTGAAAATTTTCCTTGCGATCTTTGAAAGAAATTAAAGCTTCGTGTTTTTTCATGCATTCAATCCGGTTGCCAATCGAAAGTCTATTTGCGATATGATTTAGTTCGTTGTTTATTTCCGAAATGTTTTCCTCAGATCCGTGTTTATATGTTTTTGTAATATTGTCGTGCAAGAGCTTGTTGTATGTGTCGAGCGAGGTTTCATATATATTTCTAGTTTTATCGGCGAAAACGAACATTTTGTCGGATGAATTGTTTGTCTTTAAGTCATTTGCCAAAGTGTCTTGAAAATAGTCTTTTTTATCTCGAAATTTAATGGTTTCTAGTAATTTTATAACGTTTTCTTCAAAAGGTTTCAGTTCCAAAACTGTGGGAGGTGTTTTATTAGACAAAAGGCCGAAATTTCTAGTGTTTTCATGACTTTTTTCTCCTTTTAGAAAGAAATGAGCTTTCCATCTCATACGTTTTAGTACGCTCTCCGCTTTTTCAATCAAATTCCTCAAATAACTGCCTCTATGGTATAGGGATATTTTTCAGTGAATAGTCTAGTCGAAATTGCCTCATTTTAAGGTAGAAAATTAGATTTCGAAAACGAGAGTGCACAACCAATAAAGGGTGCGGATGTAACGTGTTAGTTTTGGTAAGCGAAATACAAAAGAGTGCTTAATGACATATAGACAGAGCGAAATCTACATTTCGCTTTGTTTATATGTCATTGAGCACTCTTTTGTATTTCGCTAACCAAAACTAGCACATTATATATATATATATATATATATATATATAATATATATATATATATATATATATATATATATATATATATATATATATATATATATATATATATATATATATATATATATATATATATATATATATATATTGTTTTCAAAATTTAACAACTAAATCGTTACACTGTGTTTCATGCTAGGCAATCATCAGACGACTGGTTACATTCGATTATCCATCCATTTTTATAGTCTACGTTGTGGCGACTGTCTTTAAAAACTATTGTTTGCAAATTGTTTCCTAATTGCTTTTTAATTGTCCGGTGGCATTTCTTTGACGTTGGAAAGGAGGAATTTGTTTCTGTGACGACATGTCGAAAGAATTTCGCTTCTTTTGTTCAGCAAGTTCTCTTTGTTGTGAAAGATAATGTGGAATTTCTCTGTAAGGCAGAGGTTGCAAGTTTTTGAACCGTTCCTATGGATTGAAGCTTTGTCTAGAATTGACCATTCGATGTTTGCATCTTCTATGTTTTTGTCCCTCAAGTCCCAGATATACTTTGAAAGTTCCGTTGCGTTCGCTTTTGTACGGTAGCGTAGTGAGTTACTGTGTTTGTAGAGCCTGTCCTTAAACGACCTTTCCGTGAGCCCAATGTAGTTTTTCTCCTCGTTGTTCTTGTTGTTGCTGACTTTAGCCATGTATATGACGTTCTCTGTTAGGCATTCGCCTTTCAGGGGGCAGATCTCTGTCTTTCTACAGTTGCATTCAGCGGTGGTGGTGGTGTGGTGGTCTTGGAGGATTCTTTTGTTGTGGGCCTTAATGACGCTTGCAGTGTTTGGCATGCAGCTGTAGCTGACCTTGACGTTGTTTCTATTAAATGCCTTGTGTAGATTAAATGCCTTGTGTAGATTATGGTTGACGGGGAAGTGCTTGTCCACGAGTTGAAGGAATTTTTTTGCTATGTTTGTCTTGACGTTCATGCTGTACGGGGGGTTAAACCATATTACTTTTCGCTTTCTTTTCTGGCTTTCCTGCTTGGCTGCTGTCTCAGGTGGTTGGAATTCGATTTTTTCTCGGTATCCACTAGCTTTCAGGGCGTCGTTGTAGTACGGTGCGGCTTGATCAAATATTTCTTTAGATGACGAAATTCCGGAAACGCGTTTGCTGATATTTTTGGGTAGCTGTTTAAGGATACTTGGTGGGTGGTTTGAGCTTGCATTAATGTAGAGAGGGCTGTCGTTGGGTTTTCGGTATGGCTTGTAAGATTCATTACCGAGGTCAAGGGTTACATCGAGGAAGTTTACTGTTTTTAAATTGGCTTCTATTGTTATTTTTAGTCCAAGATTCTTGAAGGTCTCAGTGATGTCCTTTCGTTTTCGGTCTAAGGCGCGTGCGTTGAGGGTGTGCATGGCTCCTAGTCCGTCATCTCGATATAGGCCGATGTTTGGATTGCCGAGTTTCTCTTGCAGGATGGGAAGGATGTAGAGAACGACTAATTCGCATACTTCCGCTCCGTCATAGCTTTCCATAGTTACGTCAAAAGCCGAGTCGTTGGTTTTCTTGATCCATGGTTCATCCTTATTGAAAAGTAGCGACTTACGGGCATGCATGATGATTTCGATTTCTTTAGGGCTTAGGCTGGTGTGCTGTTTGGCGTGGTCGAAGGCATCCATAAGCAGGTTTTCGGTAATTGAGGGATAGAAGTCCACGATATCAAACTGTATAAATGTGCACTTATTCTTGTTTCCCAGTGCGTTGAACCAATCGATTACGCTTTGGGTGTTTCGCCATTGCTGAACGTTGGCTGATCTTCTTAATTGGTTGTTTACTCTTTCTAGGATTTCTTTGCTGACACGACCAATGGTGCTTTTGGCAGGGTTAATCAACCGGCATTTTGGAGCGTTCTCAAAGTTGTCTTTATGGTCTTTCAGCGTGACGAAGGACTGGTTCATTGGGAATGACGTGGCTCTATCTTGGATACCTAGCTCTGTAGCGACGGACACGACGGTCTACGGCCGTGTATCGAGCACTCTCTTTTTTGTCGAAAAACAACACTTGCGCATATATATATATATATATATATATATATATATATATATATATATATATATATATATATATATATATATATATATATATATATATATATATATATATATATTCATATCATTTCTTAATAATATTTACAAATCGCTACTCAGATACATATATATATATATATATATATATATATATATATATATATATATATATATATATATATATATATATATATATATATATATATATATATATATATATATATACTGTTGTAGCGATCAGCGGATAACATATTAAATTGTGTGTAGTTTGAAGCTGATCTGAACATTTTATTTAAAAACATACTAAATTAAAATTGCTAAAAATTATTTGAAAAAGCTGAATTTTCAGCTGCTAACTGCAAGCCTTGAAAAGGCGAAACCCTACCTCAAAGAATGAATCAGACCTACAAGAACGGCTGCTTAAACTGAAGGTTTCCCGACATTCGACAGAAAATGAATATCTAAATTTAAGACCCTTTAACTCACACCCGGTCACATTTTACGCGTTAACAAAAATACATAAAGTCTCTTTAATAGAAAAACCTAATTATTTTACTTCAGACAAGGAGAATGAAACTATACCTATGAGACCCATCAACAGTTGTATTGGTTCACCGTGTTATGCGATTTCAGAACATCTAGCGACTCCTGTCGAAACTACTTTATAATAAAGAACATACAGTAAAGAATTCAAAGAGTTTGCTGAGTTCGTCAGGGCACAAAAGGTTGAAGAGAATGAACGAATTGTTTCGTTTGATGTAACCTATTTGTTCACTTCTATTCCGGTTGATTTGGCACTAGATATTGTAGAACAAAAACTAGAAAATACGGACATTTGGGCAGAGCATACAAAACTCACAGCTAAACAAATTTATAATCTTTTAAAATTCGTTTTGAAAAACAGTTTTTTACGTTTGAAGGAAATTATTACCACCCAATTTCGGGGTGCGCAAGGGGTTCTCCTGTGAGTGCTGTAATAGCCGAGTTAGTCATGCAGCTGAGAGTAGAGAAAATTTCCTCAGAAACTTCTCCAGTTCCAATTCGTTGGTGGAAAAGATACGTACATGATTCAAACGCGAGTTTAAAATAGAGAGACATCACGTCATTTCACAATCATTTAAACACAATTAATCCACATATCCAATTCACCATTGAAACACCAACAATTAATAACATCGAACAGTCTATAGCCTTTCTAGACACGGAAATAAGAACAAATATAGCTGGTAATATCAAGGTACAGGTTTTCCGAAAAACTACGCATACAAACAAGTATTTGGCTTTTGATTCACATAATCCAAATAACGATAAACGAGCAATTGTCAAAACGCTAATGTATCGAGCATATAATATTCCATCAGAAAATATTTTAAAGAAACAGGAAATTGCTAGAGTTAAACAAGCACTAATTTTAAACGGGTACAAATCAGCCTTTGTGGATACAGATTACACACGGAAAAATACAGCATCGAAAGACACAGACACAGTTTATAATAAACCCCGTGGTTTTACTTGTCTTCCGTATGTAAAAGGAATATCCGAGAAGGTGAAATACATCCTAAATCGATCTGGAATTCGCACAGCCTTCAAACCCGTACGCACTTTAGAGAATGTATTCCGAGGGCCAAAGGATAGACCTGACGAAACACGAATAAAAGCTATTGTGTACAAGTTTAAGTGTAATTCGTGCAATTTCACTTACGTCGGAGAAACTAAAAGGTGTTGGTGTTCGCGTTGGTTGGAGCATAAACCGGAAGTGCAAAAACAAATAACTTCAGCAATTAAAGACCATGCTGAAAGAAAATGTCATGATGTCGCGAAAACAGATGTCAAGATCCTTGAGAAAGGGGTAAAAAACTACGAAAAGAGACTCTTCTTGGAGGCATGGCATTCATTATTAGACAAAGACTCTCTAAATAAGCATAAAGATTTTCCTAATTGTTATTTACCTTTGTTAAAAGACAATAGGAGTGGTAGTGCATAAAAAAAGCAACTCGGACTAGACCTTGACCATTTTGCTCTAAAGAAGGCTTGCAGTTAGCAGCCGAAAATTCAGCTTTTTTAAATAATTTTTAGTAATTTAGTATGTTTTCAAATAAATTGTCCAGATTAGCTTCAAACTACACAAAGTTTAATATATACAAACACACAAAAGGTATTTTTTGAGAGATGATGTGGAGGTAGAACAGCAGACATTTGCGAGACTAAAAGCCATTTATCTCCCATGTGTTCTAAGATTCGCGTATGTAGCTATACGCCAGCGTGTTTGACTAACATACAATGCGCCACAGCATTGCCTGCAACATATTAGCCATTGTAACGTAAAACTTAGTTACTACTTATATAATAAATACAGCTTATGTTCATTCATCATGTTGCGATGTACCAACAAAACGTTTGCAAATATGTTTTTACATAAACTTAAATTGTCTTATATGTACGATTATAATATAGCATTTGTGAATCCTGAACGCTGATTGGTCAAGAGCCATGTTTACATAACTCAATGTAAACACGGAAAATTTCCCACTACTTGTAAACACGAAAATTTTTCGTATCTTTCGGGCTTTTGACACTGCTATGTTATAAAGAAAACATAAAACATTTTTCCGTGTTGATATAGAGTTATATCAACACTCGTAAAAATTGGAAGAACTCGAAATTGTGTGAAAACACTCCGCCCTTCGGGTGTCGTGTTTCCACACAATTTCTCGTTATTCCAACTTCCACTCGTGTTGACATAACTGTATATCAACACGGAAAAATGTTTTATATTTCTTAAATTTAAAATCAAATGTAAAGCATTGATGTTCATATTTAATCAATTGTTAAATTTATTAAAATTTATGACGAGTTATAAATGTTTTTTGGCAGTAAAAAACCATATACAAAAAAAAAAATCAAAAGTGTGATTATAAGCTGTACATATAAAAAACTGTTACATATTATATAAAATTATGGTAACGTAATATTTAAGTCAAAGATTATTTTTGAACGACTGGAAACCATTCCAAGCCACTGCCTCCCTTAGAATTATGAATAACGAAACCCTAATGACAAACGGAACCTTTAAGAACTTTTGGCTCAGCTATACGTTCAATATGAACGACTGGTTTACAAACAACAAAAATCATAAGTTTACTTCTTTAAATTTTATTCGGAGCTTTCGTCCCTTACTAGACACACAATTATATAACTTGTGGTTATTATTCAGCATTTACAGAGACGTCAAATGGCATAGAAGCAACAATGCAGACAAAGAACTATGTAAAATAAAAGACCAGGAGGATAAAACAGACTTTTCTGTTAAGTTTAGACATCTTAATATCAAGAATAAATATTGGCAAACGCTATACTACAAAATTATTTGCGAGCCTAATTACGACGTATTGAATGCTATGAAAATAAAAAATCAGATTAATTGCGTACCTAACGATATCAGCTATAACTCTCACTATGCTTATGGATGTAAAGCTGAACGGAAAAAAGATTAACGATTGTTTCCAGCGGTGACAATGACGAGAAAACATGACCATGATGTCATTTAGTGAACTTGACGTGTTATTACGAGTTGATTCTGTAGAAAATATGACAATTCAATAAAAATCAACAAAAAAACTTCACGAGACTGATTAGTTTATATTTCCTCCGCGTATTTCACTCGGGAATTATAAAATATTATCATCCATCCCATCACGAACTCCATCTCACGGTGCAGGAAAGCCTGCGTGCTGTAGCCTCTCACTATTTTAACAAATAAATTTCATATTTGCGTTCTTCGAATTCAGTACCGAAATATATTCTTGCCGCGCAACGACGTTTTCTATGACCTATTATAGTACAGAAGCACAAAAAATGAAATATGTTTTTTTTCTAACATAAAAAATTGAAATAAACAAGGCGAAATCCTGAGAAAAAATTTCCTCAAAATATCATGCCAACGAATGACGTCATCTGTGTATGTATATTATAAAGTACGTACAGCTTTTGACCAATGAACATCCAGACTGAAATGTCGTTATATATTATGAATTGTGTTTAAAAAAACGAAATTCTGGGAATGTACTGTGTGGCTATGAATAAATGAATAAGATTATGTTTTAAACATGATAATTATTATGTGTTTAACAGGATTTAATATATGATCTTCGTTCGCTGTTCAAAATCTACGCACGCGATTGGTCAAAATCAATCACGTGCTTTTTGGTTACCTGTCAGCAACGAGGCGTTCGAATGCATTATTCGCAATAACGCACGGGAACGTGCATTTTTTATCTAAATGGCTACAAATTTTGTAAATATCGATGAAATACAGACGAATTTAACCAGATTGTACATTTTCAAGGTAAATCAGTATTCCTATAATACCAAAATACGCCAGACTTTCACAACTTTTCAACAACGAAAAACCGTGGATTAAAAATAACAATAGCAATTTGTTTGATGTTACTGTGAGTAGCTAAGTAGGGGCAGAAATTTGCGAACTACTAAGCATTTTCCTCCAAACTAGTAGGTACTTTCGTCTTTCCACCACAATGAACAGAGATAGAACTAAGATAATGGTCGACATACGAGTATACCAGGAACAGGAAATAAATTGGGCTGTATTGAATGTCCGGTCAAGTTGTATGCCGATTATAACGTCATGCACACCAGGACTGACAAATCCCGAGATAAGCCGCAAGCTCATTAAGTTCTGTTCATGCTTTTGATTATCAGTAGCTGCTGACTGTGATGGATTCTAGCAATGAGCAGGCATGAAACTTCGATTAACCACCACCGACTAGTACTGCTTACTTCAGGAGAAACATTCTTCTAAACCATTGACTAGTCAGAGACTGATCAATTACAAAGCTATGACATTTAACTGTTGATGACGGATTAATTGATCAGGGCTTTAAAATCAATTGCGCATAGATATAAAGTAAATAAGCTCGATGCACACCAACAAATAGCAACTAAATTACAGTACTTATAAACAAGCAACATGTATTGTTGTCGCTAGATATGGCATGCCAATAGCATTTCATTGTATTTCATTCCGTTTGTCAACGTACACCGGATCACATTTTTATTGTGATCGAATGTGTATAGTTATCGGCCTTTATCAAAATATTTAAATTCGGCGTAGCAGGCTAAGGGCTTTTTACAGGAACGTTGGTACCTTGATTTACTTTATAGCTACAGTTGTGTATGTTTTATGTATCCTCATTATTTTTTTTCGTTTCTCCTTTTAATTTTATGATTAGTGCTTTGTATAGAGTATTATCTAAATAAAGACAAGACATGATTGCTTCCCCAATCAGCTAACATGCTTTCATCCATAACAGCAAAACTCAAATTTATAGTCTGGTTAGGTAAAAATAATCAATTTTAAACGAGCTAATTAATAATGCAGAACAGGATATACGAATAACATGAACGTTTGCCCCCCTGCCCTAATCATCGACGCTGGCTAAAGGATATATATGCATACACGCCTCCATTCTTGTGGACAGTATTAATATGCGACGCCAGTCTAAAGAAGCGTTCGTTTACATTATACTATGTACAGCATCGTTATTATGCAAAGCCATACGCATAGTGTTTGGGATATTCATACAAAACTGAAAATAATCTATACCGCTGATGAATCACTTGGTTCAATTTAAATAGATATTTCGTATAGCAAAGAAGAATGAAGCAGATCAAAAACAAACGGCATATTCACATTGTCACTGAATTGCAAGCCAAACTTTTTAATGGCCCATTATTATATATATAGACGCAAGTTATACCCTGGTATGTGTTGAAAACTGTATAATTATAACTAAACCCAAATGAGCAAAAGTCTCTGAAAATATGCGTTTTTCAACTGTCATAAAGAGCATCCATATAATCCACATCTTACTCGTTTTAGCAGCCACGCAGCCAAGATTTTTAACCGCTGCAGACTGAGAAAGTAGCTGATAGATACTGTTAGCAAAAGAGGGTAAAATAGCTCAATTAAAGTTATACCTTCCACGCAATTGGTCATTTCAACATAACTCCTTCCCCCCCTCCCTCGCCTGAAATAAAAAGATAAACACGTTTAAAAAATACCAATTTTAATATGATTTTTGGCTTTTACTTATTCAGTTTGGTCTCTCTACGCTGCACGGGTATTAACCAGTGATTAGCAATAAACTTTGTTCCAACCTGCTCGCGCTGTTGTCGGCTCGTCGCAATGTGTTGATATTGACTTCAAATTGTCTTCTAGGATATTTCACTGATTCAGCATTGTTCATAATACCTAATGAAACATTCCAAAGCTTCATAATCGAAGAACAGCGGTATATAAACAACAAAACCTACTTTGTTTTGATCCAAAACATGTTTATTTTGAAAAAGAAGCTTGTTAATTTGTTTGTCATAGCGCGGTAGTTTACATTAAATATAAAGCTATTATCTTAGAATATCACGAAACATATAGTACATGAAATTCCAGTTTAAAATAGGAAAGAATGTTGGGAAATAATATATGTGTAGTTCTCCGGCATATTATGCAGGGTGTACACAAAAAACCGCAAAGTATTGAAAATAATCTATTGTTAGAGTTTCAGTGGCCGGGCACTAATCTATAAAGGTAATGAGTGCAAAATATTGACAGGATGCATATATCAAGTATTGACGTATTAAGAAATTAAAATATCTTTGTAATTTTCTGCCATTGGGAATTTAAAGCAGCTTGGTAAATTCTAAAGGAGAATAATTTTGCAAAGATGACACCACTTCGTTATGCATAATACTTACTTATGTAAATAATTTATGCACTCGTGGGTTTAACTTCGTGCTCGGCCATTGAAATTCTAACAACAGATTATTTTCAATAGTTTGCAGTTTTTTTGGTACGTTCTGTAGAAAGAAGGCGTATATATTCAAAGTTCAAACGCAAAATGTTGTGTTTATAATTATTAGAATTGACGTCTTTGCGTAGGCGGGGAGAGGAGGGGGAGACGATATTTCACAGTAATACTTTCATAACTTTGACATTCTTAAATCGTCATTTTGGTTTAATACTTTTTAAATTTAAACGCAAATAAAAAGTGAGAAATCGATAATGTGCCCGCAACATCTGACGGAAACCAAGAGCGCACAAATAAAAGTCTCTGCAAGAATTGAAACTCATCGGAACTTTAGGGGCATTCCTGATGATGACTACAATTAGTCGAAACGACGATTCATTAAAACAATCAAAATGTTGTTCGGAGTTACTATTCTTTTGTATTTTATTCAAAATACTGGGTGGCTCTCGTAACTAAAGTCTCAAGCATGTAAATGCTGCTTAATCCTCATCTGAATCATATATATAGACATGGTATGAACAATTTTCAATGGACATGATTAATACAAACAAAAATACATGTTTGCATAGTGATAAATTCCTCGTTGGCCTCAACGTATCTGAAATTTGCCTAAACATCGCCATAATATAATATTCATATTGATTCAGAGGAAAATACGAATTTCCGACTTTTATATAGAGCTTTAACAGAGATCAGGGTTATAGGGCTACTATGAATAGAAACTAGCTATCTTTAAAAAGTGAACGGCATGTTTTGAAGTCCTATAATTATACAATAGGCCAATGATTCGCATGGAATAATCAAATACTTGATTATTTTTAAAAATTAAACGTGATAAAAGCATGCCTGCATGTCACTATACATGTCTTCTACGGTTCTACCTTCTTCTTTTAAATTGAACCCAAGTTTACCGCAGCATTACACAATCGACTATAATTGAATTATGATTTCTTGGGTTTCCTTCTAGGATCTAATTTTGGCACCTTACACGAAATATGCTATATATTAAAAAATTGTGGCGATGGCATTAACGCAAGCGCCTTCATTGATTAGTATTATGTGCTTGAAAGCGTAAACAGACTGTCAGTTTCTCTACTAAATAATACCTTAAGTATAGTGAAAAAATATTACAATCCCTTTGTTGCTATCAATATCCTTCAGACGCCTTAGTTTACCCTTCATTATTTCATTAAAACTGCTTTTTAGAATTTTTTTTAAACGAATGTCGTTCGATTCTTATTACAGTGCGATATCGTAATAACGACAATTTACATATCGAGCACTGTTGAGTATCTGGGGATTGAAGGAAGTTAAAAAAATTGCGAAATAATTTACTTGCAAGTCTTAAAGGATTTTTTCATGGGTTCATTAAAACAGGGGTAATACCTCTTGTTAAAACTCCTAAGAATATTAAATAACTAGAGCTGTAAAGTTGATTTAACGCTTTCAATCATTGTTACTTAAATTTATATGAAAAATTCGTCGGTAAAAAAATTGGTTTAATACATCTGATGTTTCTGCCGTTAATTGGTGGGCTATAAATTTAGCTATGTCTTAATGTGCTGTCACAAGACATAAGTCCTATTTAGGCACATTGGTATATAGGAGTAAAATTACACAATGGGACTAAATTATATTTGTATATTCCTATGACACACTTTTTCTGTCGACTTTGTTAAATGTTATAACATATTTGAATCACTTAAAGACATAGCTGTATAAACAGCTTCAAATAACTATTTAAAATCTATATATTATTGCGCAATACTGTATTTACAGTAATGCCAATTCTTGTCTGTGGAATATGTGGGATATATGAAACGTGTATTATTCATTCAAATTGCTACAAATTTTGTAAATATGGATGAAATGCAGACGAATTTAACCAAATATTCCAATATCAACAAAATACGCTAGAATGTCACTGAAATTTTTACAACAGAAAACAATGGATTAAAAATAACAACAGCAATTTGTTTGATGTTACTATGAGTAGCTGAGTAGGGGCAGAAATTTGCTAGGCACTTTCATCTTTCACCAGAAGAACAGAGATAGAACTAAGATAGTGGTCGACATACGTGTACACCCGGGGCAGAAAATAAATTGGGCGATATTGAATTTCCGGTGTAGTTGTACGCCGATTGTAACGTCATGCACACAGGACTGACAAATTGCGATATAAGCTGCAAGCTCATTCTGTTTTGTTCATGTTTTTGATTATTATGACATGCCTGCTCATTGCTTGATTCTATCACAGATTCACAGTCAGTAGCTGTTGACTGCGATAGAGTCTAAGCAGGCATAAAACTTCGATCAACCACCGACTATTACTCCTTACAAATCTTTTTCTAAATCATTGACCAATCAGAGACTGATCAATTACAAAGCTAAGACATTTCACTAGTAATGGCGGATTAATCAAGGCTTTAAAATCAGTTGCGCATGGAGATGAAGTTCAATAAGTTTAATGCACACCAACAAATAGCAATTTATAGTTCATGTGGCTAATCTACGAAAAATGGAATGATTAAGTGACATCACCATAAACAGACTAAAGATAAACGTGAAAACATCGAGACACCCAATCGATAAACGTTCAGCGTAGCAAATCTACTAATATAACATCTAGGAAAATGAACGTTTGTTCCCCTCCATAAACACCGACGCTGGCTAAACAATGTATATACATAAACGCCTCCATTCTTGTGGACAATATTGATATGCGACGCTAGTATAAACAAGCCGTCATTTACATTACACTTCTGTACAGCATCGTTATTATGCAAAGCCATATGCATAGTGTTTGTGATATTCAGAAAAAAAAACTGAAAATGATCTGCTGATGAGAGTCACTCAGTAATCAGGTTTAATAAATATTTCGTATAGCGAAGAGGGGTGAAGTAGATCAAAAACAAACGGCATATTTACATTGTCACTTTAAAGCCTCGTCATTGTATAAAGGCGAGTTACCCCGGAATGTATTTAAAACTATATAATTATATAATGAGACCGAAACGAGCCAAAGTCTCTGATCTGATGCGCTTTTCAACTGTCATATAGGGCATCCATATCATCAACATCTTAGACCATTCAACAACATCTGACCGAAACGAAAAGCGCACAAATAAAAGTCCCTGCTAAACTGAAAATTATCGAAACTTTAGGGGCATTCTAAACTCTCGAGCATGTAAATGCCGCTTAATCCATCAGGAGTTAAAATAAACTGTTTCGAAGGATATTGGAGATCCGGCTATTTAATGAGTCATACATAGACATGGTGTGGACAATTTTCAATGAACATGATTACCACAAACAAAAATACGTGTTCGCATAGTGATAAATTCCTCGTTGGCCTCAAAGTATCTGACATTATTTGCCTAAACATCTCCATTACAATATTTGTATTGACTCTGAGGAAAATAGAAATTTACGACTTTTATATAGAGCATTAACTAAGATCAGGGTTATAGGCCTACTATATAAAAACAATCCTTAAAAAGTAAATGGCATGTTTTGAAGTCCTACAATAGGCCAATGATTCGCATGAAATTCATTAAAATAGGGTCATTAAAACAGGAATAAAAACTCTTGTTAAAACTTCTAAGAACATTAAATAACATAGGAAAGTAAAGTTCATATAAGCCTTAGTTCAATCATTGTTCCTTAAATTTATATCAAAATTTGTCGGCTCAAAAATTGGTTTAAAGATCTGATGTTTATGCCGTTAATTGTGGGCTATAAATTTAGCTATGACTTAATGTGCTGTCACAAGTCGCGAACCCTATGTAGGCATAGTTACACGGCATCCATCCACCTGGTATATATAGGAGTAAAATTACACAATGGACAAGATTATATTTGAATATTCCTATAACACACTTTTTCTGTGCCCACTTTGGTAACTTTTATAACATACTTGAATCACCTTGAAGACATAGCTGTATAAATAGCTTTAAATAACTATTTTTAATCTACATATGATTACGTAATATGCATATATTGTAGCTAATGGCAATAGCACTTATGCAGGTTTTTCCTGAGGCTACTATGCTCACCACCAAGCTTCGTAGTGACGGATGAATTTCCTCACATCAAAGTGAGACTTGGTGGTAAGGACAATAGCATTAGGGAAAACCCGCATAAGTGCTATTCTTATCTGTGAGATATGCGCGCAAATTAATTGTTATAAGGCTATATTCAATTTCATTGAAAGCTATTTGGACCTATTTTTCAATATTTATGAAATTGTTTCGACCAGAAAGTTATTCTTCACCATTTTCTACGGACAACGTAGTACTGTCTCTTCAAGTAAAAAATACCGCATATACTATAAAACTACATAATTATTCGCAGATTTTCATGCACTATGTCAGTATAAGCTTTTAAACAACACCAATGAAAAAGTTTTGTTATAATAATTATCGCTTTCATATTCTTCTATTTTTTTCTCAAACAACAATAATCCAAAGCGTTTATTGCCTAAAACTTCATTATTATAATTTATTGTGCGACGTTATTATCGACACATATTGTAATGAGCGCACCAACATTACTTGGCCCACTTTTCCTAGTGCTTCAAGGATATGTGCTCAAATGCGCGTCCAAATTGCAGCTGTGTCTATCTTTCCCTCACGTTTCTGAACATATAAAAGACGAGCCAATCGGCTTTGAAATTATATCCAAGAAGACTGTGAATACTTCTGAAGAAAACAGCAGAGAAGCTTTAAAATGTTCAAGGTATCTACTTATTGAATATTACAGTAAATCATAGAGTCCTATATTACCAATATGAGGTACATATATGAGGCGTTTAATAACAAATTTCTCTATATATGTAAATGTTTGCAAAAAAATTGATTTTTTCCTACATATACCGCTGATATACTTTCCATTCTTTCTAGGCTACATTCAAAATTTGGTACTGAAGTTTCACATAGATTTCCTAGATAGTTTCCTGGAATCCGGAAAATTTGGCTCACTTTTTTTTAATATTCAGTTATGTTACCACCCAAAAGTAGGTGACATTAAGGCTATTTTGCATATCGTAAGTATGAGCGCTAAACGTTGCACTCTCTTCCCTGGGGGAAAATGATAAACTTTGATGATAGACGAGAAAAATGAAATACTTCATTCAAAAATATCGACAACCAAAGATTTCACGTTAGTGTTAATGCTATATAATTCTTATTCATTCTTAACTGAGTTCCTGTCTTGTATATTAAAGTAACCCTTTTCGCACCTTTCCGAACACGGTTAGGAATTTTTTCACTAGTGAAAAAAACCGTATATATAGCCAATCAAAATGCTGATACCAATGAAAACGCTTATTCGCTTTTCCACAGTGAAAATAAGATTTTTATATCACTGGTTTATATCGCGTAAATCTCTATGCGTTTGGCATAAACAGAAATACATTTAAAATCTTACATATTAGTACAAGATATAGCTAAATTCAGCTTCCTTGTGCCCAGGGAGATTGGATTGATGGAAGTTAACCATGTTTGGTGGCCAAACGATCAAAGCAAAGTATTTCACTTGATTATAGAAAGTGATTAAGAATTTTATGCAACGGGTTTGAGAACGACCAATTGTATTATATGTTTTTATTTTGTCTAGCTAATCCTACTCATCGCTGTACGTATGTCACATGTTTGCAGATGCACGAAGATTCGATCGATTTATTTGGAATTATGACGACAGGTAAGTGAATGAAGTCGATGGTAAAAAATGTGAACCGGCTATCGTTTTTTTATTCTACTAGATCTATTTACCTGATTAGTGGCAATTGAAATACCACATGAATATATTAATATACAGCGTGCGATTTTAAATTGTGTGTGGATCAAACACCCTGGCATATAGCTACACACACGAATCTCAGAACACATGGGGGTTTATGATAGTAAAGTCGGAGTCAGAATTGGTAATTTTGGAGAAATGATGGAGAGGCAGAAAAGCAGACATTTGCGAGACTAAAAGCCATTTACAGATTTGGACGAAACTCCCGTGTGTTCTGAGATTGTGATATATGTGGTGTTTGACCTACATACAATGCGCCACAGTATTGCATGACACATTAGCCATTTTAATATAAAACTTTGTGATGATTTATGTAATAGGTACACTTATGTTCATTCATCATGTTGCGATGTACCAACGAAGCGTTTACAAATAATTTTTTATATAAACTTAAATTTTCTTATATGTACGAATTTGAAATCGCGTGCTAGGCATTGATGTTCATATTTGATAGATTGTTAAATTTATTAAAATTTATTACGAGCTATAAATGCTTTTTTCGCTGAACAAAACTATATATAAAAAAAAGCAAAAGTATGTATGACTAGGCCGTACATTTAAAAAACTATTACATATTATATAAAATCATCGTAACATAATGTTTAAGTCAAAGATTATTTTTGAGCGACTGGAAACCTTTCCAAGTCACTGCTCCCTTACAATGAATAACCGAATCCTAAAGACAAACGGAGCCTTTAAGAACTACTGTATATATTGGCTCGATCAGCTATAGGTTCAATAATTACAAACAACAAAAATCATAAGTTTACCTCTTTAAATTTTATTCGGAGCTTTCGTCCCTGACTAACACACAATTATATAACTTGTGGTTATTTTTCAACATTTACAGAGACGTCGAATTGCTTAGAAAGCGAAATGAGGACACAGAACTATGTCAAATAACAATGTCAAAGAATGAAAAAAATTTTTCTGTTGTTTTTACGGAACATCCTAATAAGTATAAATATTCGGAAAAACTATACTACAATATTACTTGCACGCTTAATCATAAAATCTTGAATGGAACGAACATGAAAAATCAGCTTGATTGCGTACCTAACCAAGTCAGTGGTTTACCTGGCTATGCTTATGGGTGTAAAGCAGTTAAGAAGTCTAAGTGAACGATTGTTTGTAGTAGTGACAATGACGAGAAAACATGACCATGATGTTATTTAATGACCTTGACGTATTATTATGAGCTGAATCTAAAGCTGTAAAAAAATATAAGAATTCAATAAAAATAAACAAAAAAATCTTTATATACGAGATTGGATAGTTTATTTTTCCTCCGCGTATTTCATTCCTGAATTACAAAATATTATATACAAGAATTGCAAATAACCTATCCCGTCACGACCTCCATCTCACGGTGCTGGCAAGCCTGGGTGCTGTATCCTCTCACTATTTTAACAAATAAATTTCATTTTTGGGTTCTTCGAATTCTGTACCGAAATATATTCTTGCCACGCAACGACGTTTTCTATGAACTATTATAGTACAGAAGCACAAAAAATGAATATTTTTTCTAAGATAAAAAAATTTGAAATAAACAAGGTGAAATCCTAAGAAACTAATTCTTCGCAATATCACGCAAACGGATGACGGACGTCATCTGTGTGTATATTATAACCATTGAACTCAATATTACTGGAAGGCTACCTCCTATGAAACATACCTGAACTTGCCTGAAGCCAAATTTGACCTCCAGACACGCGTGTCTGGAGGTAAAGTCCCGCACTTTAGCGTGCTGTCGCGCGAATTGCACGCGTTTTCCTTGAGAGTCACGCGTTATACTGCAGGCGTTATAATTAAACCAAGGCACTAACATTTATTTTAAAGCATATGGTTTGTTTAACTATATGTAGATACTAATTCGTGAAAAATTTGCATGAAATAGGTACATGTAAGTTTACTGTATCGCTGGACGATTGTTGCACCGAGTTTGCTGCACAGTTTAGGGACGGATTTTCGTATAAACCATGAAGAATGACAAATATCTATATTAAAGATACTTTACCAACTTTTTGAAACAAGAAAACATTTATTTGGCTCAAAAACAAGTGATTATGAAAAAGTATTTCAATGACAGGCATGTTGACATCGGATTTTCCCGCAAATTAAATGTTTTTGTTTGATCGTGCGTGAAAAGGCTGGGTACGAGTGGCTTCAAATTTCCCGCCAAAGGTAGCCTTCCAGTTATATTGAGTTCAATGATTATAACGTGCAGCTCACGACCAATGAAAATCCAGAACTGAACTCTCATTATTTTAAGAAATTGCCTAAAAAATGAAATTCGGAGAATGTACTGTGTGACTATGATTGAATGAATAAGATTCTGTTTCAAACAGGATAATAATTATCTCATTAACAGGCTTTAAAGATAGGTTACAGTCGCATCTGCGCATGCACCAGTGTTCCATTCTTTGTTTACTTCCGGCATCTACAAGCAATAACATTTTCCCCAGTCTTCTAGTATTGCACCATAACTAATTATTATTCATTGTGGAAATTTTATCTAAGAGGAGCGATAGCGAAGCTTCAAGCTCAAATCCTACGAGTTCGAGCGCAAATCGTGCTTAAACTTCATGCAGAAAGGATTACTATGCCAAAAGAGGGTCGTCTAGAATCTACTTATATGAATTGTTTCCACGATGGCGGGAATTTAAAGACAAGCCCGCTCTGAAAACAGATGCGGATGTTGCGCGCAAATATTGTTACATTCCTTCGACGCTACAGAAGCCCCAAAAGCGACAAAACAGGCTTTGTGGTAAGAACTTGATTAATTAACAATACATGAAAGTGGCCAATTTCATATGGTAACGAACTATAACGTTTCCTGATATGTTTGCGTCTTTTCATTCAGCCACTTGCTCACGCAGACTAGTAATATTCATGAGACAGTCGACATCAGTTGAGGCTACAATTTCATGGCTCGGAAGTGAAGTCACATATTAATACCATCACCAAGTAAGTGAATATGTCTTCTATTTCTTTGCAGCAATGTTTTTGAAAAGTTCTATACTCTCAAGACGCGAACTTGCCGGTTGTATTTTTTATTTTTATATCTGTCACCTCTACAACAACTAAACGTCGATTGTCGCCCGAACGTTTACCCGAGGGTTTACTAACGTCTTCGCTCTCATGGTGTGTAAAATCAGTATAAAATAATTGAGGCTTTTTTATATGTTAAACTTCATGTGTCGTATTAATGGCTTTGAAATATGAAACCGCGCATGTTTGTCCGACATAAAACACTTATAAATTTCAGGACAAATAATATACGGATACAATTTTGGAATAGGAAATATATACGATCGTCCAAAGCTGCCAATGTGACAACTTCTTTTGTATCCAATCAGAAACAGCGAGAGCCAGAAGGCAAACTCAAATTCGACTATTATCTTCTCACAAATCAACTGATTTTAACAATATATGTATCATACTATGTACATACTATATATACCATATAATAAAACAAAGTTACATGTTAGGAGTAATAGGATAAATTAGTTATGTCTAGGATTCCTGGTTTAAGAGCCTGTCATATGCATGGTAAGGACAAAGCACTATCCAAAGCCTCATATGTCCCTGGACATACATGAACACCCAGCCATTTGACTTGAAAAAATCAGTTGACCAATTTCCCGCCCTTTTGTAAAACAAATGGCTACCTGTTTGGAAATTCCACTCACATGCCTATGATACTTTACTACTTCAATTGCAAATGCTGAATGTTTAGTGTTACTGACATTTTTATATTTTTATTTCAGACCTTTAGTGTACGAAGAAGAGGAGACACTAACTTATAGCAAGGGTAGTAATGAAACAAAGAAAGAGGACACTCCTTGAATGATTGAATATTTGTAGGAGGAATGGTGCTTTCCCATTCCTACTATATTGCTGTATTAATTGATGAATACCAATATGTGAAAACTATGAATTAGTTTGTTTGCAAAATAACCTTAGTGTATGTTCCCCAAAGAAAAAATACTATTCTTGGTTAACTTGCTTTGTATGACACAGTTTACAGTCGCAGCAATATAAGCATTCCAAAAATATTTGACCAATTCATCTGCTCAAATTTAGCAGTTCCTCTGGTCAATTCCTCAATATTTTTAGAAAAGTTTATTACAATGTTCAAAAATTTCTGTTTATTGACAAATCAGAATCCTCACGAATAAGATATAGCATTCTGATAGGTAATTTAACAGGAAGTTGTTGCATCATGCTTCTATTTTGCAGTGACTGTAATGTGACACATGTATTAAATAAGATCTGTTCATTGTCCTATTGGTGAAGAAACATTGACTGTAACCAGTGAAGAAGACAGTGACAGTTATGTTGAGGGAATATCAGCTCAGCTACCCAATTCACCACCTCCCATTGGTGATGCTCCACAGCCAGCAAATAGACAGCAGACCCCATGTCTACTGTCTTCTCCCGAGTCTTCCTCCTCTTTGCTGAACATTTCTTCCACAAACAATTTGAATCCTAGAAAGGGAACACTACTATAGATTATACTAGATAAATACTAATAACATCAAATAAGTAATGGTGACTATAAGAGATTTAATTTATATTTTAGTGAGAGTTGTACCTCTTTCTCATATTTTACAATATAATAGAGCGTGACTACAAATTTGATGTATTTAATTTTTTTGATCAGCTAGGACAGGAGCTTGAGAGGTTAGAGTTTCTTAGTAATAAGGTATGCAATATGGTAAACTAGTCAACATGCAATTGTTAACACCTTTACATGCTTCCATAAAGTTCAAAAACATAGTAATGTAAAGATCTATAAAACGATCCCAAAATGATCTTACTGTCTGATCTGTATCACCGCTGTCTGTATCTTCATGCGCTCTTCTGTTGTTCATGTATTGGCCGAAATCCTCTTCGTGGCACGCTCTGAAACAAAAGTTGTTTCTCTCTCCCGAAGGCAGTGGCCACGACAAAAGCACATTGCAATATTGTCCAAGTTTGAGACAGTAGTTGCCTCGAAATCGTCCAACGAACAACTTCTCTCGAAAGACTGCCATAACGTTCGACAACACAACTCTGTCTGCCTGGCAATGTGGATTGTTGAGGGTCCCGCAATAGAAATCTTCATCAAAAAGAACAAATAAACACTTCCAAAACCATTAAGGCATTAAAATCCAATTTAAATACAAAAATGATTCAAACTCGCACATTCGGTATTTCGGTTCGCTGAAATCGCCGCTCTAGATTGCTTTAGATAAAAAAAATGGCTTTGGACAAAAACAGAAACGCTTCGCTGTTGCTGCACTCCTTCGCTCCTTGTTGGTAAAATTATATTGCATTGTTATGCCGACGAACTGAAATACTTCATTTTATACAATTAAAGCTGATCAAAACAAAAAACGTAAACAAAGCTGGCACATGCGCAGATGCGACTGTAACCTATCTTTAATATATGATCTTCGTTTATTGCTCAAAATCTACGCACGCGATTGATCAAAATCAATCACGTGTTTTTTGGTAATCTGTCAACAACGACCAGCTTGAGGGCATTATTCGAAATAACGCACGGGAACGTGCATTTTTTATTAAAATGGCTACAAATTTTGTAAATATCGATGAAATACAGACGAATTGCGGATTGATCAAGGCTTTAAAGAATCAATTGCGCATAGATATGAAGTAAATAAGTTAAGTGTACACCAACAAATAGCAATTGAATTTCAGTATTTATAAACAAGCAACATGCATTGTTGTCGCTGGATATGTCAAGCCGATAGTTGGCCTGTTGTATTTCATCTGTTTGTCAACGTGCACCGGATCACATTGTTATTGTGATCGAAGCTCATGTGGCTAATCTACGAAAAATAAAATGATTAAGTGCCTTACCTATCAGCCATATACAGATTAAAGATGAACGGGAAAACATATTCGAGACAACCAATCGAAAAACTTTCAGCAAATCTATGAATATAAACTTTGGGAAATTTTTAGGCACATGACTAGTCAGTTTAAATAAGGTATATAACGGAGTGCTGCTCTGGAGTATGCAAACTGTATTATTTTAGTCATCGGCCTTTATCAAAATATTTAAATTCGGTGTAGCCGTTTTTACAGGAACGTTTGTACCTTTATTTACTTCATAGCTAGAGTTGTGTATGTTTTAATGTATCCTTATTATTTTTTTCCGTTTCTCCTTTTAATTTTTATGATTAGTGCTGTGTATAGGGTATATTCAAATAAAGACCTAAATAAAGACAAAGACATGATTCCTTCCCTAACCAGCTAACATGCTTTTATCCATAATAGCAAAACTCAAATTTATGCATGGTCTACAGTAGTTAGTTAAAAACAATCAATTTCAAACGAGCTAATTAATAATGCCGAACAGGATATACTAATAACATGAACGTTTGCTCCCCCCTCCTGCCCTAATCATCGACGCTGCCTAAACGATATATATATAGATACACGCGTCCATTCTGGTGGACAAAATTGATATGCGACGCCAGTCTAAACAAGCGTTTGTTTACATTATATTATACTTCTGTACAGCGTCGTTATTATGCAAAGCCATACGCATAGTGTTTGCGATATTCCGGCAAAAAAACTGATCGAAAATGATCAATACGGCTGATGAGTCACTTGGTTAAATTTAAATAAATATTTCGTGTAGCGAAAAGAAATGAAAAAGATAAAAAACAAACGGCATATTTACATTGTCACTGAATTAGAAGCCAAACTTTTTCTAAGCCCCGTTATTAAATAGACGCAAGTATCCCTGGTATGTGTTGAAAACTGTATAATTGCAATTAAACCCAAATGAGCGAAAGTCTCTGAAAATATGCGCTTTTCAACTGTCAGGGCATCCATATAATCCACATCTTAGTCGTTTTAGCAGCCTGCACGCAGCCAAGATTTTTAAGCGCTTCTGACTAAGAAAGTAGCTGATTGATATTGTTAGCAAAAAAGGGCAAAATAGCTCAATTAAAGTTATACCTCCCACGCAATTGGTCCCTTCAACATAACCACTTCCACCCCCCCCCTCGCCTGAAATTAAAACTACGCAATTGGTCATGCTTCCGTAGATCATTAATTTTGTCTTCTGTGGGTTGAGTAGGAGAAGATTATCAAAGCACCAATTACGTATTCGAATCAGATCAACGTTAAGATCGACCACTACAGTACTTGAGTAACTGATATGAAAGGATAAAAGTAATTTAGTGTCATCAACGTATGACTGTGAGGAACACTTCGATGCGATGCTAGACGACAGATCGTTAACATAAATACTAAACTGCAACGGACCAAGTATACTACCTTGAGGCACACCACTAACGACAGGTAATTTATCTGATAAGGTCGAATTAATACGTACTGTTTGATATCTCTCACTAAGATAACTTTTAAACCAACTAAGGCATGAAGACGACACACCAACATGCTTCAGTTTAGCAAGTAGGATTTCATGGTTAATGCTGTCAAAAGCTTTGCTCATATCTAAGAGAATAACTGCTGTTACTTTCCTCGGGTCAATTGCTTTCAGAATGGAGTCAGTAGAGTTAATGAGAGAGGTTTTGGTTGAGTGCCAAGCTTTGTTACCGCTCTGATGTGCGGAGAGACGACGATTTACCGTCAAGTAAGATGTTAGTTGATTAAGTGCAATCCGCTCGCATATTTTGGAAAGCACTGGTAACAGGGAAATAGGTCTGTTGTTATTAGGTTGCTCATGATCACCGTCTTTATGAATAGGAATAACTTCGGCGATTTTCCAAGCAGTTGGAAAAATATTTTTCGTGTTATATTGTTGATGATAGAAGTAATCCATGGTGCGATGACGGGCAGACAATCCTTGATAACACGGATTGTTATTTTATCTATTCCTGGTGCTTTATTATCTGGCATAGATTTCACTACATATCCAACTAGGGAGGACTCCACAGGTTCAAAGGAAAACTGTTCAAATTCAGGATAGCTGTCTGGGACGAACTTTGAGGGATGATAGTTGTTTTCTTTAGCAAGTGATTGGATTTTCTTAACTGTATTTGAACCAACTGATGTGAAGAATTCATTAAAGTTATTCGCCACAGATTTTTCATCAGCGCTGAAGCATTTATTTCCATTGGATATCTTAGGAATACATGTGCGAATTATTTTCCACATATTGCTGGAGTTATTAGGGTCTTTCTTTATCTCCTGCTCAACATACGATTTCTGTGCTAAACGTAATAGTCGTTTAACCTCACGTTTACAGTTCTTGTAATTACTCCAGGCCATAGAATATGAGGTGTGATATCCGCCAAAATTCATTTATTGAATTATGCTATTCAGAATTGCACTTATGCCATTTAGTTTTGCAATTATCCAATGGTTATTTGCAATTAGGGCGATTTTCATTCGGCACGAAATTTCGTTCGGCACGAAATTTCATTCCGCAGGAAATTTCATTCGGTAAGAAATTTCATTCGGCAAGAAATTTCATTCGGCACGAAATTTCATTCCGCAGGAAATTTCATTCGGCAAGAAATTTCATTCGACAGGAAATTTCATTCGGCAAGAAATTTCATTCGGCAAGAAATTTCATTCGGCAAGAAATTTCATTCGGCAAGAAATTTCATTCGGCAGGAAATTTCATTCCGCAAGAAATTTCATTCGGCAAAAAATTTCATTCGGCACGAAATTTCATTCGGCATGGCACTCAGAAACCAAAATTTGACCGGAAGAGAGCGCCGTATATGGGCATTCTCATTACAGTAAAAACGCGCGAAAATGCTAATTCCAAAATGGCGGACAGTGAAAGCTTTCGTCAAGATCGTCGGCGAGCAATTTCGTTATTGCAGGAGGCGACAAGATTGATCGGAGAAGGATATGAATCATCAAATACGTCATATGCACGAGTTTTAAACAGTGAGACAAATCAAAACGCGATTTCCCTGGGTCAACAGAATAGACAGGATACTCAAAGACCCCAAAGGCAAAACGAATCAAGTAGTAGTACTAGTAGTAGTAGTAGTAGTAGTAGTAGTAGTAGTAGTAGTAGTAGTAGTAGTAGTACTTTGACACGTACTTTAGGAAATTTCAGAGATCTTTTTGCGCCGTATAGAAGTAATAACCGAGGAAGTCTCAGTTCCATGAACCAAGAAGCTAGGCCACCAAAGAAACGAAAGAAACATAATAATGCTGCTCCGAAATTTAAGCTGCGTGAAACGTGGACTCACACATTTTTTTGTTTGGCTAATCGTGAGCAAATCGTGGCCCCCAGTGTAGCTCTAAAGGCAAGTTTACAACAAGCTGGTTTAGGCCGGAAAAAGATTTGCTTCTACTGGAAAGCGACCGCGGCAGATGTGAAGACAAAGCTTGAAGAAGTTTATCCAAAGTTAAAAAATGGGGGAGGCTTCGAAATTATGAGGCGTGGAGGCGCACAAGTCAATGATTTGATGGTCATACAGCCACCCCGTAGTGGATACAGTGTTCCATTTCTACGGGATACAGCAGGACTAGGACAAGCCATTGCGTTCATCCGGCCAATACAAATTAACTTTGACATGCAACCTGAACATCTTGCGGATAGTTCTGAGGTACTGTAAACACTAAGCAAAATTCATAAAACATTTTGCAATTATCTTTTTAATATAGCATTTGTAAATTCTGAATGCTGATTGGCTAACAGCTGTGCAGATAAAACTCAATGTCAACATGGAAACACCACTATCCACCGTCACTCTTCTTTTAATCTTTCTGCTATATTATAAAAGAAATATAAAACATTTTATCCGCATTGATATAGCTGCGGGTATCGTGTTTCTACACAATTCTGAGTTTTTCCAATTTTCATGAGTGTTGATATAACTGTATATCAATACAGTCAAAATGTTTTATATTTCTTAAATAGGGCTAATGCAAACTCCCATGAAAAGTTGAACAATAAATTAAGACCCTTGCTAGGAAATTTCCGACATTTATTCTTGTATAACTTATGCCCTCTGTAAAATTTTCCCATTCTTTTGCAACCCCCCATGGAATTTTCCCATTTTTTGCATCCTCTGTGGAATTTTTCTTATTCTTTTACAACTCCCAAGAGGATTTTTATCACCTTTTATACCCCCCCCCCACATGTCTTATTTTTCAACATTTACATAGAGAGAATTTGTGAAGTATATGTTAAAAATTGTTTTAGGATACTGGTTCTGTTCCTTTAGTAAAGTGTGTGAATTGTGAAACTGAAGTATTAATTACTGAGATCAGGGAACATCAGCAGGGTTGTTGTAGAGATGATGAACTGTGAGTACAAATTTTAAAAATGAAATTTCTCCAGTCATTCAGCAACAGTTGAATTTGATTGAATTAAATTAAGTCTAAGAATTGACTGAATTGTGCAGGAAATTTAGTGAAGTATTGTAAAAACACTGCACTCTTTGATTGTGAAAATATAATATAATTATTGTGCATCAAAACAAAAAAAGTTAATGTAAACAATTCCCAGATGTGACTGTAACCCATCTTTAATGAATATTTTATTTATCTTTGTTGCAAGTTTGCAACTATTTTGTGTATGGAAAGATATAAAATTGTCATAATGATTCCTTTTGTGTTAAATTTAGGCTAGAAATCTCATCAAATGAAGATCAGGATGAAACTGACATTACAACTGATAATAAAGTGTACTTACATTTAAGTGAACAGGTATACTTGTATGTGCTGTACAACATAGATATTACCAGTTTAGATGTTTTAATATAATGCTAACTAAAAGAGCACCTGCTTATGCACTAATCAATTTTATACTGTCAAACACCCTCCAGGGAAACATCCGGGAAAGGGGGTTGCAGAAGGTAATCCCTTGGCCTTCCCTTTGATAAGAGGCAGGGAATGAAATTACCTGAAATTAAAAATTCCAACCCCCCAAAATAAGACGATGATTAAAAAGTATGAACTGCAGATTAATGGACATTTATTAAATACTGAAATATACATTTGACAAAAATTAGTTTAATTTCTTGGGCTCATAAAACACTTGTTACCCTTTTTTGTTGTTTGAATTATGGTTCCGCAAAACTTTTTTGGTGAATTATGAAAGGAAATATTAATTTGTGATTGCCTTATGTTAACATCCTCCCCCCCCCCCCATGCTCTGCCTTTAATTTCTTTGAAAAAACAGATTACTCATAAATGGCTTCAAAATGTTGAAGGTAATCAGCCAATTACACTTTTTGTGTCCCAGCAACTAGAATGTGATGTTCATACTGTTGAATGTGATGATTGTCATGAACGATTTCCTGCCGAAGAAGCTGTAAAGCATAGCAACATTTGTCCTGGTGGGCCTTCTTCTGGTTTTTCTGAAAGAAGGTGGTACTAATTAAACATTTTTGTTTTATTGTATCTAGTGCAAAATGATGCACATGATTTAAGCCACCTGTATCCAAAACTACCCAGCATTTGTCTGACATGCTTATGGGGGGTATTGTTTTTATTTGAGAAGTGCATTTCTTTTTTCAACTTTTTACACATAGAGACAGTATGCCTGGTAGAATAACAGATTATTTTGAGACAACTTCAACAGGCAATTATTCACATGTACTTGACCCTTCTGAGGCTGGTAAGTTTCCTTGCTTTTGAGTTTATTGCTTGGTTTGACATACAAATTATTAACAGAATGATTGGAATCCATGTTCTCACATTTTATTTGTGTAAACTTTCATATAACCGGTTGGGTAGAAAATTTGTGATGGAAAGTGGAAAATGCGGGGTTGGAGGTGGAAAATGTGCTATTTACTAAAAATAATCATGCTTATAAGTCGTTTAATCATCGAGAAGCGTGGATGGTACAAGGGGTAACCGTGTTGTGACTCATGTGACGTTACTTTTTAGTGATGTATACTTTTGGTAGTGCAAGAACTTGAGTATCATTTTTGTCAGTAGGAATAGTGTTCTTGAGATCTCTTGAAAAGTCTTATCGCTGTTTGATAGGTGGAAATTACCTAACTGGCCGAGAGATGTACTTGCTAGGAAACTGGCGGTCGTGCAGACAAAGACACCAAAGTTTCCAGCAAGAGTAAGACTTACGTTAAAGTCCCTATTGTGTGTTTTCGGCCGTTCTCAGAACATTTTTCATGCATGCGCACATCAACTCTATTGTTATATTTTGTTATTTTAAGACTTATCAAGTGATCTCAAGTCTAAGAACACTATTCCAACAAACAAAATAATACTCAAGTTCTTGTACTAACAAAAGTACTTTGGGACAATAGGACAAATTAACTATAGGTATTCAAGCACAGTATAGCGAATGGACAGTAGGGCCACTCGGAAGTGCAACATGTCCCCCTATGTTTAAGCCTGGTTTTCATATATCATAATAGACCGATCCCGGCTATGCTTGATTGACCGGCAAAACAATGGGTAGTTTTCCCAATGGAATACAGAATGTCCGATCAACAAACTTAAATTTATAAGAAGTTCAAGCTGTTATCGATTCTTTTGCAGATGTACCTTTAGAATTCTTGATTATAGGACCGACATTTGCAAATTTTTAACAATCGGGGTTTTTTCCACTCTGTATATCGAAAGCAAATTTTAGCTTGTCCGACGTAGCAACAGTAACTAGGGAGGGAGAACAATAGATGCGGGATCGGTCTATTCATCGACGATGTCCTTCTGGCCTTATTTGTCTGTGATCAATGATGGGTAAAATCCTTTGTGTATCTAAAATCATTTTCTCCTTGAGTGCTCACCAAAAGCAGATCACCAATGAATTGGGATATATGAAAACCAGGCTTTATGCAGTTTGCTCACTTTGCTGGCTGCGACCAGCCAGTTCAGCATTCTTATTGGCCAATAATATTAATAATGTGCGTACTGCGACATGTGCGGACGCACAAAGTTCAACTGAGTGGCCCTACTGTTCATTTCCTATACTGTGTATCCAAGCAAGCAGACTAGCTGCTGTTGAGAAATGCTGCATGCTACTTTTCGTATCTTCATGTCTCATTCGACCATCATGGTCACAAAAGGTTTTAATATTCATTTCTCTCCTTGTTACAAATGTTTATTGAAGAAGAAATGATTAACGATTTATAAGCATGATTATTTGTAGTAAAAATACACCCTGCATTTTTCACCTCCCGCACCAGTCGCGTAGGAAGGATAGTTATAGTAAATGATTATTGCACAGCCTCAAACTGATTTTATGGGTCCTATAAAAATGCAATTAGGAACAATCTAACACTTTACTCAATACCATTACGAACACCCCATTACGAACACCCCAAGCGCCCCAGCTCCTACCCCATTGTTCCGTACCTTGCATTTTTCACCTCCCACCCAAACTCCCGCGCCCCTCATTTTCCTCCTTCCACATCGCACCCACTTTTCCACCAAACCCACATAACTCTATCTTTTTTTGTATTGTGCAGCTGTCAACAGTATTAAAATTATCCTACCATCAATGTCAGCGTCTAAGATTTCAACAGCATTAAATGTCTGCAATGGGAATCTTCAAGAAGCAGTTGAGTTATTACTGTCTGGTGAAGATGGTTAGTGTAACAGAAATGTAGTAAACACCAGTACAAAGAGAAAGCATAAATTTTATATTTAGAATGAAAAAAAAAATAACCACCAACAATCAGCAATTTACAGTAAGATATTGTCTCTTTAAGATGTTCAGTCAGATGTCAGTCTCACAGGAGAAAGCCTTAGTGCACTTCTAAAGCAGTTGCGGCCTACTCCGGGAGCACCGAAGCGTGTCACAGTACGCAGATCGTCCGTTTTTGAAGACAGTGTCGCCTTATTTAAGCAGCGAGACTTTGATTTTACCATTTTTAGCACAGATAATATTGTATGATGCATATTTATTTTGATCTTTATAGCTACCAGACTGCCTGGTTTACTGATGTTTTCTACAGGTTGTCGGGTAATTCCACCAATGGGATTCAACCCTTCTGAAATAACTGTTTTGCAAAATAGCTCGGTTTTCCCAAATGCTAATACATGCCCCTTGGAATTAGAAATTCCAGGCAACGTGGATACGTACGGTGATTTCAAAAGAAACATGGATTGTGCAATAAATGCTCAAGAGGAAGGATTTGGCATAATATAAAGCCGTACTTTTCTATAAGATAGCAAGATTGAACTGTTTAACTGTTGAGTTTATAAATGTTAATGTTACATGATAAGAACTTGGAAAAAGCGTGTACTTTTGATTTTATACTTTTGTAAACCAACTGTTCAAATTTTATACAGGGTGTATCAAAAAAACGTAGACAAATCTGAAATCGCTCTCTATTTAGTGAAGCGCTTCAATGTAAGAACTTTTTTATTGAAATAGATTGTTTTGGTACTTATAAAGTAGAATAAACAGAAAAAATGAGAAATTTAAAACTTCATTGCCCGCGGGGTTGTGTGTTTTGCGACAAGTTAAATATGGCTTGAGCGCAAAACTTTAATGCTTAAAAGTAATTTTGATTCGATGGACGGGAAATTTATCGAGTGTCGCATTGCTGTCTAAAATTTCAGAAAATTTGCTTGAGTCTAGGCCGTTCAAAACGTCGCGCGAGCTTCTTTATTTTGAGAAAAATCAGCTTTGTGCATGCTTAATTTATGCGTGTACCTAATTTGCATACAACACCCAAGGGACATTTAATTAACAATTAGATTACGAGCTCGAGATTTCTATGCGGTGATAGTTGATGAGGGCGAAGCCCGAATCAATTATCAAGACATAGAAATTGAGAGCGAGTAATTGTTTTTGTAGAATCCGAGATAAATAATTTATTCATAGGCCATTTTGTTAAGAATAATACTACATATTGTGTTTGAATTGAAAAAAATACGCCAGGAAAATTGTTGTTTTGCTACTCGCTATCTATCGAGGAATAGATAGCGAGTAGAGTAGCCAATCAAATTACAGCATTTGCATTAGTATGCTAGTATGATTCTACTAATTAAAATTAGAACTTTTCTTCAGAAAAACGATTCTTATTAAGAAAAAGTTCGCACGACGTTTCGAAGGGCTTAAACTCAATCAAATTTCTTGAAATTTTGAACAGCAATAAAAAACCCAACGTATTTTTTATCTACTAACTCAAAATAACTTTTAAGCATTCAAATTTCGTGCGCAAGCCATTTTTTAATGTGTTCGAACATACGCACACCTCTGGGTTTTTAACATTTGAATTTCAGAATATTTTTGTTCATTCCACATCACAAGTATCCAAGCAATCTATATTAACAAAAAAATTTCATACTTCAAGCCGCTTCGCGAGGTTTAGAGCCGTTTCAAAATTGTCTACTTTTTTTATACGCCCTGTATATACAAGCCTGTCAGAAGTCAATCAGCCTATATTAAAAGATTAAAAGGTCCTGGCTAGTTTATTTGTGAAGTTAAAGGTAATGTCAAGTCCGTCCTGCGCATCGGTCCTGCTCATAACAGAAAGAAACATTACCCAAATTTTGCATCTTTTCGATTTTTTTTTCAGAATTGAAACTAGTAAATATTCACTTATAAGCATATCAAACTAGAAGACCTAGATATTCAGTGACCATGTCATATTTTGCAAATATAGAAGTTCAAAATTGGAACAAAGCGTTTGTTTTTAGTATGGACTTGGCATTATCTTTATTAGTATGATGGTCAGAAAAAAGCTTTCCCTTGAAATATTAAATTATATATCTTTTATATAGGCTAATCATAGTTAAGTAATAATATATCCCTTGTCAAGTATACAATAAGAGCATATTCTCTGAATGATGTGAAAATATAAACTCTATCATCCCAAAACCCAAGGGAAGAGTCTTGTTAATTGGTATTAATGTTGGAGTCTTAACTGAACTTAATTTAACTGAACTTAACAGAGTACTTAATTTAACAGCTTCTTTAAATTGAGAAACACTTTTTTTTCTAAATTCTGATTAGACTTAACTATACACAATCTATAAATTATTTTGTAAACAATTGTTCAAATATGAAAGAACTTCCATATATATATCTACCCCATGATACACAGAATCTTGTAGAGGGTCAATCAGTCCCCGTAACTCTTCTGCCTGGGTCTCGTTTATTGGTAATTCTGTTTCGGGCACCACAACATCAGTTTCATCTGTTGCCTCACCACTGGGACAGGGACTATCCCAGTCAACACCATAGTCTGCAATGTTCTAGATAATCGTATTCCTGAATGTCAACTCCTTATTGGCTAAAATATTTTTGTCTCATTGTTTTAACTTTGTTTTTCTTTTGTTCTTACTAGGGTCATTAACGACCCTTTTGGTGAAAAAAGTCAAAGACAATGAATACGATGAAATAATAAATTGAAGTAGAACTGACCAGTCAGATATGACATTTTAAGTACTCCATATACATATGTACAAAAAATGGAAATTAAGAAGTATCCCAAAAGTATGTACAAGAAATGCAAAAAGCATCTATGTATGACAATTATAAAGAATATTTACCTGATCAGAAAATTCTTCTGCAATTCTTCTGCTAGGGTTTGAGAGCATTCCTCTTAACCACATTTGCCCTGGGGATAGGTTTTGCTCTGTACTTATAGGTCCTCTGTTGTGACCCTCCGTGAACAGCATCAAGTGTCGGTTGATTATTGGAAGGTACACATAATGCAATGCAGCTAAATGTTGTTCATTGGATGGATTAAGAATACATTCGTCTTCCATGTGGTAAAACAAGTTGTAGAAAAGGTAAGTGCAACCAGCAAATAGATCCCTCCACAACCTTTCTATTCGCTGGTTGTGAACACTTTTACCAGCAATGTGGCTTCCTCGATCTGGACCTCGTAAAGGGTGAGACAGCATGTACCATGCCACTTCAGTGTTTTCACCTCCCTTGTCTGAGCGAACACGAGATGGAAGCCCGAATTTGTCAACTGCTGATTTGAAGCACTGAAGAACAGTGGAAGCTCGGTTATTTGTAGAGCATGCAAGAAATACTATCATGCGGGAGAACCCATCTATTCCACCATGAACAACAAATCGCCAACTGCAAAAAAGTAGGTTTTTTTAAGTTTAAACATTTTACATATATTTATGCATGTTATTATGAATATGCTGGACATATTTTTTTGTACATTTTCTTAACTATATATTTCTTTATTCATCGGTAAATATTGTTTAATATTATGCTATCATGTTAATCGATACATCTACCTGACTAGTTCATGTTTTGGTTTCATATAAACAAAACATTTACCAAACATTTTGGGAAATTTCCTGTTAACATTGAGTTACATCAACATGGCTCTTAGCCAATAAGCATTTACAATTTACAAATGCTACATCATAAAACTCATTAATTTTGAGGTAACGTACCGAATTAATTTATGGTTGCCGTCAATATGCCACAAGGACAGAGGGCCAGCAACACTGTAATGTCTTCGCCGGATGATGTTCATTTCAAGTGCCCGTAGGAGGACACCCTCAGGATCAACTCTGCGCATGGATTGGCGGATACGGGCCTGTTGCATGTGGATGCCTCGGGCCCTCAGGAGACCTGTTATTCTCTTGCACCCAACATTTGGGAAATCCCTTTGAATGTCAGTTATTACTGCATCTAATTGTTGATCGGATAACCAGGTATAAACATTTGCAGCTGAGACCCAAAATCACGCATACGCCTTTCAACAGTACGTTTACTGGTAATGAATAATTGTGCAATTTCGTCAATCTTGAACTTTTTTTCTAATAAAAAATCCAGCTGTTCAAACGGTATTTGAAGTCGTGGTCTACCCCGCTCTCCAGTAAAAACTGTCTCAACTGCAAGTTGGAAGGTGTTGATGTTGCTCCCAGAGTACTGTTGTAGACATTCCTTAGCCAATCTTATGCAGTTTACAACTCTCTCGTCAACAATATCCAAATTAACGTACCTTACTACAGTGCTATATATCCAATCAAGACGATACTGTACTCTGTCAATTAAATTTTCATCTAAATTTTCAGATTGTAGCTGCCTCAATACAGAATACAACACATTATTAAGTTCGATTCTTGTTTGCCTACGATTTTGGTCAACTCCCGAGCTTTCCGCCATATTTGTTGCATATTCCGGATATCTATCTTCCGGTTGTCAAATTTTTGTTTCTGAGTGCCATGCCGAATGAAATTTCTTGCCGAATGAAATTTCGTGCCGAATGAAATTTCGTGCCGAATGAAATTTCTTGCCGAATGAAATTTCTTGCCGAATGAAATTTCTTGCCGAATGAAAATCGCCCTAATTGCAAATAAGCATTGCATAATTCAATAAATGAATTTTGGCGGATATCACACCTCATAATAGAATCCCCCCTGACTTTCTAGGCAATTTTTTCCAGCGATCTAATTTTTTCGGTGACAAAGGGATTTGGTCGAACTCGCACTTTACTTTTTTAATTGGAGCATGTTGATCTAGAATTTCATTAAATAGTGAAACAAAAGCATTTAAGCTTTCATTGACGTCTTTAAGGTTCTCCATAATGGACCAAGGAGCATTAGAAATGTCTTTACAGAAAGCATCTTTGTCGTAATTTCTGAAACATCGAACAGAGGCATATATCGGTGGTTTTGGACGACATTTCTTCAAGGCAAGTAAGAGTTGACATTACTCTATCATGATCACTTATTGAGCTGGGGATGGTTACTGTTTGCTTAACATTATTTTCTGTGGTGGTAAGGATGACGTCAATTAATGTGCGAGAATGTTCAGTAATCCTGGTGGGCTCCTCAACCAACTGGGTCAGGTTAAAACAATTACAAAAATTCAGGAGGGCACTTTGACCCGGGTCATTTTTATTCAGAACATTGCAATTGAGATCTCCAAGAATATAGATCGGTTTGTTCGAAGATAAAGCTGACGTTAATGTTCCACTGAGATCAGTATCGAAGCAACATAAGCTAGTGTCTGGGGGGCGGTAGGTTGTACAGATGACAAATGATCTAAAATAGGAAAGAATGTCGGCAAATATGTGTAATTCTCTGGCATATTATAAAGGGGGGGCTTATATTCGGAGTTCAAACGCGAAATTTTGTGTTTGTAATTATTAGAATTGACGTCTTTGCGTAGGCGGTGAGGGTAGGAGGAGACAATATTTCACTGTAATACTTTCATAACTTTGACATTCTTTAATCGTCATTTTGGTTTTAATACTTTTAATTTTAAATTTAGACGCAAATAAAAAGCGAGAAACTAGACTGAAACAAAACCATTACAAAACTTATGAAAAAAGGTGAGACGTTCTCTGACAAAATATATTTATTTGTTTACCAGCTTTCGGCCACCCGTCTGCAGTCTCCAACGGGTATACCCGTTGCCCAATCTTCGCTACACATCTACAATTTTTAACTTACAACTTATTTTTTCGTAAATAGTATTAATTAAGTCTCTATAAACTATTTCTAGCGTTCATTTTTTTTTAAAAAAATATTTATTAAATGCCTGTTATTTGCATACCCCGCATACTGCTCCAGCTGATTCAGGTTACTATAGCAGCAATCGATAATGTGCCCGCAACATCCGACCGCAAGAATTCTCTGCAAGAATTGAAACTTATCGGAACTTTAGGGGCATTCCTGATGATGACTACAATTTAGTTGAAACGACGATTCATTAAAACAATCAAAATGTTGTTCGGAGTTACTATTCTTTTGTATTTTATTAAAATACTGGGTGGCTCTCGTAACTACAGTCTCAAGCATGTAAATGCTGCTTAATCCTCATCTGAATCATATATAGACATGGTATGAACAATTTTCAATGGACATGATTACTACATTAAACAAAAATACGTGTTTGCATAATGATAAATTCTCGTCGTAAAGGCCTCAACGTATCTGACATTTGCCTAAACATCACCATATTACAATATTCATATTGATTAAGAGGAAAATACGAATTTCCGACTATTGTTTTAACTAAGATCAGGGTTATAGAGCTACTATAAATAGAAACAAGCTGTCTTTAAAAAGTAAACGGCATGTTTTGAAGTCCTACAATAGGCCAATGATTCGCATGGAATAATAAATACTTGATTATTTTTAAAAATTGAACGTGATAAAAGCATGCTTGCATGTCATTATACATGTCTTCCACCTTCTTCTTTTAAATTGAACCCAAGCTTAACCCAGCATTACACAATCGACTATAGTTGAATTATATGTCTTGGGTTTCCTTCTAGGATCTACTTTTGGCACCTTACGCGAAATATAACGCGAGCGTCTTCATTGATTGGTATTATGTGCTTGAAAGCGTAAACAGACTGTCAGTTTTCTCTACTAAATAATACATTAAGTATATTGAAAAAATATTACAATCCCTTTGTTGCTATATCAATATCCTTCAGACGCCTTAGTTCACCCTTTATTATTCTATTAAAACTGCTTTTTAGAAATTTTTTTAAACGAATGTCGTTCGATTCTTATTACAATGCGATATCGTAATAACGACAATTTACATATCGAGCACTGTTAAATATCTTGGGATTGAAAAAAGTTAAAAAAATTGCGAAATAATTTACTTGCAAGTATTAAATGATTTCTATATGGGTTCATTAAAACAGGGGTAACACCTCTTGTTAAAACTCCTCTTGTTAAAACTCCTAAGAATATTAAATAACTAGAACTGTAAAGTTGATTTAACGCTTTCAATCATTGTTACTTAAATTTATATGAAAAATTCGTCGGTAAAAAAATTAGTTTAATACATCTGATGTTTCTGCCGTTAATTGTGGGCTATAAGTTTAGCTATGTCTTAATGTGCTGTCACAAGACACAAGTCCTATTTATAGGCACATTCAGACTGCATCCATCTGCTACATCTGGTATATAGAGTAAAATTACACAATCGGACTAAATTATATTTGTATATTCCTATGACACACTTTTTTTGTGTCGACTTTGTTAAATGTTGTAACATATTTGAATCACTTAAAGACATAGCTGTATAAATAGCTTCAAATAACTATTTAAAATCTATATATTATTGCGCAATACTGTATTTACAGTAATGCCAATTCTTGTCTGTGGAATATGTGGGATATATAAAAGTGTATTATTCATTCAAATTGCTACAAATTTTGTAAATATGGATGAAATGCAGACGAATTTAACCAAATATTCCAATATCAACAAAATACGCCAGAATGTCACTGAAATTTTTACAGCCGAAAACAATGGATTAAAAATAACAACAGCAATTTGTTTGATGTTACTATGAGTAGCTGAGTAGGGGCAGAAATTTGCTAGGCACTTTCATCTTTCACCAGAAGAACAGAGATAGAGCTAAGATAGCGGTCGACATACGTCATACGTGTACACCCGGAACAGGAAATAAATTGGGCGGTATTGAATTTCCGGTCTAGTTGTACGACGATTATAACGTCATGCACACCAGGACTGGCAAATTCCGATATAAGCTGCAAGCTCATTCAGTTCTGTTCATGTATTTGATTATCATGACATGCCTGGTCATTGCTTGATTCCATCACAGATTCACAGTCACTAGCTTTTGACTGTGATGTCTAGCAATGAGCAGGCATAAAACTTCAATCAACCACCGACTATTACTTCTTAACCAAGGAACAAATCTTTTTCTAAACCATTGACTAATCAGAGACTGACCAATTACAAAGCAAAGACACTTCACTATTAATGGCGGATTAATCAGGGCTTTAAATCTATTGTGCATGGAGATGAAGTCCAATAAGTTTAATGCACACCAACAAATAGCAATTGAATTACAGTATTTATAGTTCATGTGGCTAATCTACAAAAAATGGAATGATTAAGTGACATCAGCCATAAACAGACCAAAGATAAACTTGAAAACATCGAGACACTCAATCGATAAACGTTCAGCGATTAATATAACATCTGGGAAAATGAACGTGTGCCACCCTCCCTAATCATCTACGCTTGCTAAACGATGTATATACACAAACGCCTCCATTTTTGTGGACAAACATCTTAGACCTTTTAACAACATCTGACCAAAACGAAAAGCGCACAAATAAAAATCTTTGCTAGAATTGAAAATTATCGAAACTTTAGGGGCATTCTAAACCCTCCAGAATGTAAATGATGCTTAATCCATCAGGAGTTAAAAGAAATTGTTTCGAAGGAAATTGGAGGTCCGGCTTTTTAATGAATCATACATAAACATGGTGTGGACAATTTTTAATGAACATGTCGATTACCACAAACAAAAATACGTGTTCGCATATAGTTATAAATCCTTTGTGGGCCTTAAGGTATCTGAAATTATTTGCTTAAACATCTCCATTACAATATTTATATTGAGTCAGAAGAAAATACAAATTTACAAATTTTATATAGAGCATTAACTAAGATCAGGGTTATAGGGCTACTATGAATAGAAACTATCCTTAAACAGTGAACGGCATGTTTTAAAGTCCTACAATATAGGCCGATGATTCGCATGAAATAATAAATACTTTATTATTTTCAAAACTTGAATGCGATAATGAAGCAATATTAATAAAAGCATGCCTGCATGCATGCCTGCATGCATGTCATTATGCATGTCTTCCACCTTCTTATTTTAAATTGAACACAAGCTTACTGCAGCATTATCATTGTTACTAAAACGTATATGAAAATTCGTTGGTACAAAAAATTGGGTTAAACATCGAATGTTTATGCCGTTAACTGCAAGTGGGCTATAAATTTAGCTATGACTTAATAATGTGCTGTCACAAGACACAAGCCCTATTTAGGCATAGTTGACTGTATCCACCTGCTACATCTGGTATAAAGGAGTAAAATTACACAATGGGACTAAATTATATTTGTATATTCCTATGACACACCTTTTCTGTGTCCACTTTGTTAACTTTTATAACATACTTGAATCGCTCAAAGACATAGCTGTATAAATAGTTTTAAATAACTATTTAAAATCTACATATTATTACGTAATACTGCATATGTAGTAGCTAATGCCAATTCTTGTCTGTGGGATATGCGCGCAAATTATTGTTATAAGACTATTCAATTTCATTGAAAGCTACTTGGACCTATTTTTTAAATATTTACGAAATTGTTTCGACAAAAAAGTTGTTCTTCACTATTTTCTACAGACACTCGTAGTACTGTCTCTTCAAGTAAAAAATACCGCATGTGCTATAAAACTATAATTATTCGAAAATTTTCATGCACCATGTCAGTATAAACTTAAACAACAGCAATGAAAAAGTTTTGTTATAACAATTATCGCTTTCGTATTCTAATTTTTTCTCAAACAACAATAATCCAAAGCGTTTATTGCCTAAAACTTCATTATTATAATTTATTGTGTGACGTTATTATCGACACATATTGTAATGAGCGCACCAACATTACTTGGCCCACCTTTCCTAGTGCTTGAAGGATCTGTGCTCAAATGCGCGTCCAAATTGCAGCTGTGTCTATCTTTCCCTCACGTTTCTAAACATATAAAAGACGAGCCAATCGGCTTTAAAATTATATCCAAGGAGACTGTATAACTGAATACGTCTGAAGAAAACAGCAGAGAAGCTCCAAAATGATCAAGGTATCAACTTATTGATTATTATACTGAATGATAGACTCCTATGTTACTATTATTAATATCATTATCGTATAGGAAGCGTTTAGCAAATTTCTCTATGTAAATGTTTGCATCGAAAATGCATTTTTTCCTCCATATACCGCTGACATACTTTCTGGATGGGCCACATTCAAATTCTGAAATTTTAGTACTGAAATTGGTACTGAAATTTTGCATAGTTTTCCTGGAGGGTTTACAGGAATCCGGAAAATTTGGTTCACTTTTTCTAATATTCAATCATGTTACCACCTAAACATGGTTGAGTTTTAAAGCTATTTGGCATATCGTAAATATGAGCGCTAAACGCTGCACTCTCTTCCCTGGAAGAAAATGATAAAGTTTGATGACAGATGAGAAAAATGAAATACGTCATTCCAAAATATCGCCAACCAAAGAATTCAAGTTAGCGTTAACCTAAATTCCTATTCATTCTTAATTGAGTTCCTGCCTTGTATATTAAAGTAACCCTTTTCACACCTTCCCGAACACGGCCGCCATGTTGTGAGCAAAATGACAATACGATTATCTTGACTAGTGAGAAAAACTGTATAGCTAATCAAAATGCTGATTCCAATGAAAACGCTTATTTGCTTTTTATATCACCGGTTTTTATCGCGTAAATATTTATACGCGTTTGGCATAAACAGAAATACATTTAAAATCTTACATATTAGTACATGATATAACTAAATTTTACTTCCTTGTGTCCAGGGAGCGGTTGTATTTAAAAAGTTTGGATTGATTGAAAATAACCATTTTTGGTGGCCAACCAACGTGCCCAACCAAAGTATTTCACTTGATTGTCAAAAGTGATTAAGAATTTTATGCAACCGAACTCAGAACGATAAATTGTATTTTATGTTTTTGTTTTGTCTAGCTAATTCTACTCATCGCTGTATGCCATATGTTTGGAAATGCACGAAGATTTGATCGATTCATTTGGAATTATGACGACAGGTAAATCAATGAAGTCGATCGTAAAAAATGTGAACCGGCTATCGTTTTTATCCAAGATCTATTTACCTGATTAGTGGCAATTGCACACATATGAATGTACTAGAAATACATGCATGCAGCAACCCCTCACCACTAACTAAGAGCATGCAACTATAGTTTTGGAATTACATGAAGTACTTGACTAAGTTGTTGTCATAGCAACACGGCAATTGTTATTCTTTCTTTATATTTTTTCAAAATGACAAAATATCAGTTTTTAATCCTTGTTTTATTGACAACTTTTTTAAATGGCACAACATTTGTCATCAATATGTTATTGCGCCTAATGTAAGCTTAAATTTGGTATAAAATACTACCTATTTCGTCTTATTTCTCGCCTTTTTGGATGCCTTAAGTGTTTGCTACTCCTGATAGTCCGCCATATTCCTGAGATCAGAAATGAAAAAATACGAAATATTGTAGTGCAATATAGTCCGCCATATTTTTGAGATCAGTGATGACCACCCACTCACCCTTGAGCCACGCGCCCGCGATATTTGATGAACTTCAGACTTCGCTATGCTTTTCTTTTCCCGGGTGTAAATAGCCGTGCGGAATTAGTACCCTCGCACGGCGCTTCGCGCCGTTGGCTTGGGGATTAATGTCAGCAAGTGGTTTTAATATATATATATATATATATATATATATATATATATATATATATATATATATATATATATATATATATATATATATATATATATATATATATATATATATATATTTATATATATATATATATATATATTTCATCAAAATAAATAAAAATACAAAAGATTTTTTAAATAATATAATTTCTACGTTTCGGGGCTCAGCCGCTTCGTCAGAACCCGCCAGAATGGGCTCTGACGAAGGGGCTGAGCCCCGAAACGTAGAAATTATATTATTTAAAAAATCTTTTGTATTTTTATTTATTTTGATGAAATATATGATATGTTTTTGACTTGGCTTGTGAGTATTATATATATATATATATATAAATATATATATATATATATATATATATATATATATATATATATATATATATATATATATATATATATATATATATATATATATATATATATATATATATATATATATACAACGCAACATCATCACAACGATATAATTAGTCAATAATATAAGTTGTGTCTATATATGCATGATAATTAACTAAGGTTTCTATAACAATCTGTAGAAATTTAAAATAATAGGGACGAATTAAAATCTTAAGTTAAGAATAAAGTCATTAGCTATTACTGATATATCTACATAACATGTCAAGTTATTCTTATAAGGATAGGTTTTAATTTGGTTTCAATAAAAATCAGAGTTGTCTGATGCTAGTATGCAATAATAGTAAAATCAGATTCAGAATTGGTATTTTTTGAGAGATGATAGGAATGCAGAACAGCAGACATTTGTGAGACTAAAAGCAATTTTCAGTTGTGGATGAATCTCCCTTGTGTTCTGAGATTCGCGTGCGTCGCTATACGCCAGCGTGTTTGACCAACATACAATGCGCCACAGCATGCCTGCAACATATAAGCCATCGTAATGTAAAACTTAGTTACTATTTATATAATAGATACAGCCTATGTTCATTCATCATGTTGCGATGTACCAATAAAATTTTTGCAAATAATTTTTTTACATAAACTTAAATTGTCTTATATGTACGAATTTAAGCACATGCTAAGCATTGATGTTCATATTTGATTAATTTGTAAATTTATTAAAATTTATTACGAGCTATAAATGTTTTTTCGCTTTAAAAAACTATATATATAAATTAAGCAAAAGTGTGATTAGGCCGTACATATAAAAAACTATATATTATAAATATTATATAAAATTACGGTAACATAATGTTTCAGTCAAAGATTATTTTTGAACGACTGGAAACCATTCCAAGCCGTTGCTCTCCTTAGAATTATGAATAACAGAACCCTAATGCCAAACGGAGCCTTTATGAGAACTATTGGCTCAGCTATACGTTCAATATTAACGACTGGTTTAAAAACAATAAAAATCGACATAAGTTTACTTCTTTAAATTTTATTCGGAGCTTTCGTCCCTAACTAGACACACAATTATATAACTTGTGGTTATTATTCAACATTTACAGAGACGTCGAATTGCATAGAAGGAACAATCAAGACAAAGAACTATGTAAAATAGCAGGCCAAAAGAAAGACACAAAGTTTCCTGTTACGTTTAGACCTCTTAATGAGCCTATTAGATATTCGCAAACGCTATACTACAAAATTATTTGCGAGCCTAATTACGACGTATTGAATGCTATGAAAATAACAAATCAGATTAATTGCGTACCTAACGATATCAGCTATAACTCTCACTATGCTTATGGATGTAAAGCTGAACGGAAAACAGATTAACGATTGTTTCCAGCGGTGACAATGACGAGAAAACATGACCATGATGTCATTTAGTGAACTTGACGTGTTATTACGAGTTGATTCTGTAGAAAATATGACAATTCAATAAAAATCAACGAAAAAACTTCACGAGACTGATTAGTTTTATTTCCTCCGCGTATTTCACTCGGGAATTATAAAATATTATCACCTATCCCGTCACGACCTCCATCTCACGGTACAGGCAAGCTTGCGTGCTGTAGCCTCTCAGTATTTTAACAAATAAATTTCATTGTTACGTTCTTCGAATTCTGTACCGAAATATATCCTTGCCGCGCAACGACGTTTTTTATGACCTATTATAGTACTGAAGCACAAAAAATGAAATATATTTTTTTCTAAGATAAAATATTGAGATTAACAAGGCGAAATCCTGAAAAAACATTTCCTCAAAATATCGCACCAACGGATGACGTCATCTGTGTGCGTGTATTATAACGCAAAAGTTTGACCAAAGAGCATCCAGACTGAACTCTTGTTATTTAAATAACAAATTTTATGAAATGTGCTTAAAAAATGAAATTCTGGAAAAGTACTGTGTGACTATGAATAAATGAATTAGATTCTGTTCTAAACAGGATGATTATTAAAACAGGATTTGAAATATGATCTTCGTTCACTGTTCAATATCTACGCACGCGATTGGTCAAAATCAATCACGTGTTTTTTGGTTACCTGTCAACAACGAACCGTTTGAATGTATTATTCGCAATATCGCACGGGAATGTGCATTTTTTATTTAAATGGCCACAAATTTTGTAAATATCGATAAAATATAGACGAATTTCACCAGATTGTACATTTTCGAGTTAAATCAATATTCCTAAAACAGCAAAATACGCTAGATTGAAACTTCTTTTCAACAACGGAAAACCGTAGATTAAAGATAACAATAGCAATTTGTTTGACGTTGCTGTGAGTTGCTGAGTAGGGGCAGAAATTTGCGAACTACTAAGCATTTTCCTCCGAACTAGTAGGTATTTTCATCTTTCACCACAATGAACAGAGATAGAACTAAGATAGTGGTCGACATACGTGTACACTCGGAACAGGAAATAAATTGGGCTGTATTGAATTTCCGGTCTAGTTGCGCACCGATTACAACGTCATGCAACGTCATGCACATCCAAGTACCAGGACTGAAAAATCCCGAGATAAGCCACAAGTTTATCAAATTCTGTCCATACTTTTGACTATCAGTAGCTGCTGACTATGATGGATTCTAGAAGTGAGCAGGCAGAAAACTTCGATCAACCACCACCGACTGGTACTGCTTACTCCAGGATGGGCGTATTCCACAAAAAAATTAGAAATTTAGTCAAAAAATTTTTTGTCTATTATAAAGCATTAAGCAACTAAAAATGATGCTATGAATGTTTTGTATCGAAAACGGAACTTTTAATATGTTTTTAAAGGCTTTTAGAAATAATTTTGAGCTGACCGCGTTGTGTATTCCTGGTAACTAGTTTCTATTTCCGGTACTAGAGATAAATTGGCGGTAAAGAAGACAGGCTTTGCGAAGCGTGAAGCTTGTAAAGTGTTTACTGCCTAGATTTAACCAGAATAAGTTGGGTGAGGACATCATAAAGTCCGAGGACCACGATCTCTGTTGCACGAAGAATTGTGCGATATAAACACTACGTAAGTCGTCTAATATTTTACGAATTTTTATGCGACTCGGTAGTGCTGAGGGGCTGATGTTAAATCTGTCCACAAGCATTTGAAATTATATGAAAACTGGCTTCATATCCGTAAGTTAGAGGTGTTGAAGTAGCGCTCTAGTGTTTCGAAATATTTGTATTGTTCAATGCTATTGTACAATTATATAATTTCTTGTTTTTGGAGGGGGACCATGGGTCACGCTAAAATTTTTCACAATTACCCATAATTCTTTATGGTCGTAGTACCTTTCGCTCTCATTCAAAAGGCTTTAGATGAAGTATTAGAAAAGCGTTCAAATCGAAAAATTGAAGTTACAGGTACTTTCTTATTAAATGCCTAATGTGTAAAACTTTAGAATAAATTTACTCGATTTCAAATTTTAATGTAATAAGCAGTGCGCCAAAAATGATATCTCAAAATCTATTTAACCAATTGACTTGAAATTTTTGGTGAAGCTTTAAAGCTAAGATCACTATCTATGCTATGAATTAGGATTTTTTTGATTGGAAATATACTTTTGACATAATTGCCATTTTTCTGTTAAAAAAAACAGGAAAATCTTTGCGATATTAATCTCTTTCAAAAAAACTAACTAAAACTCAATATTTTGCAAAGATCCTGGTTCACAGCATAGATGTGACAATGTAGTATCTATTTGTACCACTTTTAGATATTTATCATGTCTTGTTCTTTTGCAATCCTTTTTGGGGTAAAACCATTTTTTCACCATTGGGGGTAATTATTTTGGTAACAATAGCAACGGTGACTGTAGAAACTATGTCATTGCTTATTATTTTATAACAGAAGTATTTCTATGTAAATAAAACAATGAAATATCTTATTTTAAAAAAAAGCTATTCACTTGTGGTGTACCACCTTACTCCAGGAAAATATTGTTCTAAACCATTGACTAGTCAGAGACTGATCAATTACAAAGCCATGAAATTTAACTGTTGATGACGGGTTGATCAAGGCTTGAAACCCAAATGAGCGAAAGTCTTTTAAATTATACCAATTTTTATATTATTTTTGGTTCTTCATTAAGAACCATTCCCCAATTAGACAAACTTTTAAATTTGTAAACAATTTTAGCACAGTTGGAAAGAGCTTCCTAAATTTAGTTAAATTGTGAAGTTTGGTTGCAAAATATTGTAAACTGTTGAAAATATAGTAATGTAAAGTTTGCGAATTTTGTATACTTTTGCATTACGCGGGAAAAAGCGTTACCACATTTCCACGCAGTGGTAACGCTTTTCCGTTCGTAATACAAAAGTATATAAAATTCGCCAACTCTACAGAACTGTATTTTCCACATTTTACAATATTTCGCAACCAAACGTGACAATTGTGTGAAATTTAGGATGCTCTTTTCAGCTGTGCTAATGGACCTTTCCCCTTTCAGACAAAATTTTGAAAAAATCGAAATAGGCAAAAATATCACCATAGCTTGAAAGAGCATCCCAAGTTTACTAAAGTTGCGAAGTTTGGTTGTGAAATGTTGTAAACTGTAGAAAATATAGCCTTGCAATTAAATTTGGCAAATTTTGTATACATTTGTATTACGCGTAGGAAAATAATAATCAAAAGTAACAACTGATTGTCACTTTTCCGCCCGTAATACAAATATATACAAAATTTGCCAACTTCGCAAGGCTATATTTTCTACATTTTACAACATTTTACAGCCGAACTTTGCAATCTTACTAAACTTAGGATGCTCTTTCAAGCTGTGGTGATATTTTTGCCTATTTTGAATTTTTCTCAAAATGTCATGTAAAAGGGGAAAGGTCCATTGATTTCCCGAATTCAAAAGTTTGTTGAATAGGGAAATGGTCCATTGTTGAATCTGTTTTTTTCTATGATGCATGGGTATTAGCCATCAATTAGTAATAAAGTTTGCCCCAACCAAGTCGCGCGCTGTTGTCGGCTTGCATGTCGCTATGTGTTCATATTGAAAATGCCTTAAGGTGGCTCCCTATGGTTTTATTCAGTTACAACCGGATTTATAGAGATCAGACGTTGTCCGCGCGAATCACGCGTGGAATGTTCGTGGCCAGCTATGATAAAATTTTTCGTATTCAGAGTTGAAAACATTGTTTTTGCCGATATTTTTGTGTTTGTACACACAACAAGGACGACAGTTCTTCCTTACAATCGTTTGTGTTTCCAAGTTCAAAGATTAGGTGCCTTAAATCAGTTTTAAAACAATTTTTAGGCGCTTTCTTATTTTACGAAAGTGTATGGACTCCGACTGAACCATTTTGTATTGTCTTTATCGACTTCATGGCCTGAAATATTACCGAAGCTTATGAAACTAATGTAAGTTTTCTCGTTCAATTCTTGGGTTTCACATGATGTCATAAATTTCACTGGGGGTTAACTCCAAATCGATACACAGTCGTTGGAGGGAAATAATTTTTCACTGTATGTGTTGACCTTGTGTTTGGCAGCAAATATGTGCAATTTCGTGAAATTTGTTCACTCCAGCACAGCATAATCATCAACACATTATAGTTGACCCCCAGTCAGATTTACTGCAAAATGCCCTAGGGAAACCCAAGAATTGGTTACAATATCTGTCGAGTTTTAACAACAAAATCTTATGACGATCGTGAATATTTCCATGATTTATGTATTTAGGCCGTCAAGTCAAATTGGTAGTTCAATGTCTTGAAAATATTTTTGTGTATTTGTTTTTAATGATAAGACTAAATTTAAGAAACAGTGGTTTGATTGGATGCCTTATTATGTGGTGTCTTCTTTTTGGCAATATGAATGTCTTTTAATCCCTTAATCTCTTTAAGTTAAACCAAAAATTCCAAACGACAAAATACTACGGCTATTAAAACACGTATTTCTTGCAGTTCTGGTTGTTGTCCACGAATTGTGCTGGATTTCACGCGTGATTTCAAAAATTTTATGACGTTAGAGCAAAAAGATATAATGAAATTTAATGACATTTGACTACAAATTTCGCCCGTTTCCTTCCGTGAATTTTTTTTAAAATTTTGCTCGTCAATTAATCTCGCTCAGACGCTTGTAATGTCACATTTTTGTAAATTTTAATCGAAGGGATTTTTTAAATATTGATTTTTAACATTTTGGAGAATAATGAAAAAATGTATCGATTAAATTTTTTTAAAATGTGTAAGTGAAACGATTACACCCATACCATGCAGCTTGTTTAATTAGAAAATAATTCACCGAAGGAAATCCCGAAAATTGTGGGAAGAAAACAAAAAGTAAGCCACGTTTGTTGCCATAGCAACAACCTTCTAGCACACAATCACCACCATAAAATCTTCAGTAAGACTTCAATAACACTTGCACTGAATTTCATATTTTTATCATGAAAGATGTGGAAATGCGAGGGTCTTAACAGGTACAATGCGCTTTTGAACTAAAACAGTAGGGAGCCACCTTAATCTAGGACATTTCACCTATTCAACATTGTTCATAATACCTAATTAAGCATTCCAAGGCTTCATAATCAAAGTATAGCGGTAAATAACCGACGAAATGTACATTGTTTTGATCCGAAACATGTTATATTTTGAAAAACAAGCGTGTTAATTTGTTTGTCATAGCGAGTTTGTTTACGTTAATATTAATTATTATTATCTTAGAATATCACGAAATATATAGTGCATGAAATTCCAGTTTAAAATGGGAAAGAATGTCGGCATATATGTGTAACTCTCCGCCATATCACAGAGGGAAGGCGTGCATTCAGAGTTCAAATGCGAAATTTTGAGTTTGTATTTATTAGAATTGACGTCTTCGCGTAGGCGGGGAGGGGAGGGGGAGACGATATTTCACAGTAATACTTTCATAACTTTGACATTCTTTAATCCTCATTTTGGTTTTAATACTTTTTAAATTTAAAAAGCAAATAAAAAGCGAGAATCTAGACTGAAACAAAACCACTACAAAACTTGATGAAAAAAGGTGAGACGTTCTCTGAAAAATATCCGTTTATGAGCTTCCGGCCACCTGTCTGCAATCTTCAACGGATATACCCGTTGCCCAATCTTTGCTACACATCTACAATTTTTAAGCTTATTTATTAATTACTTATTTTTTCGTAAATAGTGTTAATTAAGTACGGCGCTATTCACTCCATTTTCTCCATAAACTAGTTCTAGCGTTCATTTGTTTTTTTAAAAAAATATTTATTAAATGCCATGCATGTTATTTGCATATCCCGCATGCTGCTCCGGCTGATTCAAGTTGCTATAGGAGAAACAGAAAATGTGCCCGCAACATCTGACCGAAACGAAGAGTGCACAAATAAAGGTCTCTGCAAGAATGAAACTTATCGGAACTTTAGGGGCATTCTAAAGTCTCAAGCATGTAAATGCTGCTTAATCCATGAGGAATTAATAGAAATTGTTTCGAGGGATATTGGAAATCCGTCTTTTTTATGAATCATATATAGACATGGTAGGAACAATTTTCAACGAACATGATTACCACAATACATGTTCGCATAGTGGCAAAAATTCTCGTAGTTCTCAACGTATCCGAAATTTGCCTAAACATCGCCATATTACAATATTGATTCAGAGGAAAATACGAATTTCCGACTTTTATATAGAGCTTTAACTAAGATCAGGGTTATAGGGCTACTCTGAATAGAAACTAGCTATCCTTAAAAAGTGAACGGCATGTTTTGAAGTCCTACAATAGAAAATGATTCGCATGGAATAATAAATACTTCACTATTTTTAAAAATTAAATATGATAATAAAGCAATATTAAGAAAAGCATGCACGCATGTCATTATACATGTCTTCCACCTTCTTCTTTTAAATTGAACCCAAGCTTACCGCAGCATTACACAATCGACTATAATTGAATTATATTTCTTGGGTTTCCTTCTAGGATCTACTTTTGGCACCTTACACGAAATATACTATATATTATAAAATTGTGGCGATGGCATTAACGCGAGCGTCTTCATTGATTGGTATTATGTGCTTGAAAGCGTGAACAGACTGTCAGTTTTCTCTAGTAAATAATACCTTAAGTATGGTTGAAATATTACAATCCCTTTGTTGCTATCAATATCCTTCAGACGGCTTAGTTTACTCTTTATTATTTCATTAAACTGCTTTTTAGAAATTTTTATAAACGAACGTTAACGTCGTTCGATTCTTATTACAATGCGATGTCGTAATAACGACAATTTACATATCGAACACTGCTGAATATCTCGGGATTTAAGGAAGTTAAAAAAATTGAGAAATAATTTACTTGCAAGTATTAAATGATTTTTACATGGGTCCATTAAAACAGGGGTAAAACTTCTTGTTAAAACTCCTAAGAATATTAAATAACATAGAACTGCAAAGTTGATTTAACGCTTTCAATCATTGTTACTTAAATTTATATGAAACATTCGTCGGTAAAAAAATTGGTTTAATACATCTGATGTTTCTGCCGTTAGCTAATTGTGGGCTAAAAATTTAGCTATGTCTTAATGTGCTGTAACAAGACACAAGTCCTATTTATAGGCACATTCAGACTGCATCCATCTGCTACATCTGGTATATAGGAGTAAAATTACACAATGGGACTAAATTATATTTGTATATTCCTATGACACACTTTTTCTGTGTCGACTTTGTTAAATGTTATAACACATTTAAATCACTTAAAGACATAGCTGTATAAATAGCTTCAAATAACCATTTAAAATCTATATATTATTGCGCAATACTGTATTTACAGTAATGCCAATTCTTAATTGTCTGTGGAATATGTGGGATATATGAAACGTGTATTATTCATTTAAATGGCTACAAATTTTGTAAATATCGATGAAATGCAGACGAATTTAACCAAATATTCCAACATCAACAAAATACGCTAGAATGTCACTAAAGTTTTTACAACGGAAAACAATGGATTAAAAATAACAATAGCAATTTGTTTGATGTTACTATGAGTAGCTGAGTAGGGGCAGGAATTTGCTGGGCACTTTCATCTTTCACCACCATGAACAGAGATGATAGTGGTCTATATACGTCATACGTGTACACCGGGAGCAGGAAATAAATTAGGCGGTATTGAATTTCCAGTCTAGTTGTACGCCGATGATAACGTCATGCACACCAGGACTGACAAACTCCGATATAAGCTGCAAGCTCATTCGGTTCTGTTCATGTTTTTGATTATTATGACATGCTTGCTCATTGCTTGATTCTATCACAGATTCACAGTCAGTAGCTGTTGACTTTGATGGAGTCTAGCAATGAGCAGGCATAAAACTTCGATCAACCACCGGGCACCGATTATTACTGCTTACCCAAGGAACAAATCTTTTTCTAAATCATTGACCAATAAGAGACTGACCAGTTACAAAGCTAAGACATTTCACTAGTAATGGCAGATTAATCAAGGCTTTAAAATCAATTGCGCATGGAGATGAAGTTCAATAAGTTTAATGCACACCAACAAATAGCAATTTAATTTCAGTATTTATATAGTTCATGTGGCTAACCTACGAAAAATGGAAGGATTTAAAGTGACATCACCGTAAACAGACTAAAGATAAACATGAAAACATCGAGACACCCAATCGATAAACGTTCAGCAAATCTATTAATACAACATCTAGGAGAATGAACGTTTGTTCCCCTCCATAATCACCGACGCTGGCTAAACGATGTATATACATAAAGGCCTCCATTCTTGTGGACAATATTGATATGTGACGCCAGTCTAAACAAGCGTTCGCTTACATTATACTTCTGTACAGCATCGTTATTATGCAAAGCCATATGCATAGTGTTTGTGATATTCAGACAAAAAAACTGAAAAAGATGTGCTGATGAGAGTCCCTCAGTAATCAGGTTTAATAAATATTTCTTATAGCGAAGAGGGGTGAAGTAAATCAAAAACAAACGGCATATTTACATTGTCACATTTAAAGCCTCGTCATTGTATAAAGGCGAGTTACCCCAGTATGTGTTTAAAACTTTATAATTACATAATGAGACCCAAATGAGCGAAAGTCTTTGATCTTATGCGCTTTTCAACTGTCATAATTATAGGGCATCTATATCATCAACATCTTAGACCTTTTAACAACATCTGACTGACCAAAACGAAAAGCGCACAAATAATAGTCCCTGCCAGAACTGAAAATTATTGAAACTTTAGGGGCATTCTAAACTCTCGAGAATGTAAATGCCGCTTAATCCATCAGGAGTTAAAAAAAAATTGCTTCGAAGAATATTGGAGATCCGGCTATTTAATGAGTCATACATAGATATGGTGATGACAATTTTCAATGAACATGATTACCACAAACAAAAATACGTGCTCGCATAGTGATAAATTCCTCGTTGGCCTCAAAGTATCTGACATTATTTGCCTAAACATCTCCATTACAATATTTGCATTGATTCAGAGGAAAAAACAAATTTCCAACTTTTATATGGAGCATTAACTAAGATCAGGGTTATAGGGATACTATAAATAAAAACTATCCTTAAAAAGTGAACGGCATGTAATTCATTAAAACAGGGTCATTAAAACAGGAATAAAAACTCTTGTTAAAACTCCTAAGAATATTAAATAACATAGGAAAGTAAAGTTGATATATATCCTTAGTTCAATCATGGTTCCCTAAATTAATATGAAAATTTGTCGGCTCAAAAATTGGTTTAAACATCTGATGTTTATGCCGTTAATTGTGGGCCATAAATTTAGCTATGACTTAATGTGCTGTCACAAGACACGAGCCCTATGTAGGCATAGTTACACTGCCTCCATCTGCTACGTCTGGTATATAGGAGTAAAGACTAGATCATATTTGAATATTCCTATAACACACTTTTTCTGTGCCCACTTTGGTAACTTTTATAACATACTTGAATCACTTGAAGACAGCTGTATAAATAGCTTTAAATAACTATTTATAATCTACATATTAGTACATAATACTGCATAATATTGCAGCTAATGCCAATTCTTATCTGTGAGATATGCGCGCAAATTAATTGTTATAAGACTATTCAATTTCATTGAAAGCGATTTGGACCAATTTTTAAATATTTATGAAATTGTTTCAACCAAAACGTTATTCTTCACCATTTTCTACGGACAACGTAGTACTGTCTCTTCAAGCAAAAAATACCGCATATACTATAAAACTACATAGTAATTATTCGAAGATTTTCATGCACCATGTCAGTATAAACTTAAATTGTTATAATAATTATCGCTTTCCTATTATTCTATTTTTTCTCAAAAAACAATAATCCAAAGCGTTTATTGCCTAAAACTTCATTCTTATAATTTACTGGGCGGCGTTATTACTCTGTAAAAAATGATAGGTTAAAACAACCCAAAAAATAGGTTATTTGAGTTGGTCTAGGACAACCCGATTGAAATAGGTTATTTAGGACAACCTAATTAAAATAGGTCAGTTAAATAGGTAAAAATAACCTGAATTTAATGGGTTAAAATAAATCATAAAAATTGTTTATTTTAACTGATAAAACAAGGTTAGTTCAACCAATAGGTTATTTAAAATATGGGTAAGTTCAACTAATATAATTTTGGTTGATTTAACCAATAAGATCAGGTTTATTAGTTATAACTTAAAAATATAGGTGAAACACAAAGAGACTGAAGGATATGTTACGTTTAGTAAAAATATTGTATTTCCTTTCTAAAAATAATTACACCTGTTATAGCCATGCGATATATAATTATATTTACAAAGTTGGCAAAATTTCAGGCTAAACTAATATATTATCATATAGCTGAAAAAGACAGCCCAGCTGAGAACTGCATAGCGATCTGTACTTCTAAAAATACTTAATATCACGTATAATGACAGCTATACATTGTTCTTGCACTTCGATCAGTGTCTAAAGTGCATGAATTTAAGACAAGACGTTACTGCCATAGCCATAGCCTTTATATCAACAAAAAACCTAGGATTTAGAAATGAAGTTCTCTACTACAATTGGCAAAGCTTGACCACTGCTCTTACTGTGACCGCTTGGTTCCTTTGGATATATATATTCAGCATTAAAGACATAATACCACGGTAGTAAACAGATGACCGCAATAATTATGTTGTGCGACTTGAACAGTTTACATTTCCACCATGCAATGCTTATGGATTCATTTCTTCAAGTGATCCAGTGGCAAATAATTATGATGTTTATCATTCTTTGATTTTTGTCGCAGCGTAAACTTTATAGTCACCCTAAAAAAATCATAATTTCATGTCAGTAAATATCATGTAACAAACAGTTCCGCACGCGATGCATATAACGGCATAACGCATGCTATACAAAAACAATACATCTCATTTATATTCCTAACTTAGCTTTATCCAGCTTTGTGGCTGTTGCCGCAACTGTGGTTGGAGATATAAAAACTCAATGATTTGGAGTAAACCACTTAAGGAATAGCTAAAGCGCGCATTAGAATTTTATTATGTAAAGTATAGTGTGGAAGTAATCTCGTATCTTACCTTGAAACTCATGACACAGCCGCACTTAATCCACGCTCGTTTAGCCAAGCTATAAACATCGGCGTTTGACGATTCATTCTTGATATTCATCTCGACATTTCAACAAGATTTTACTGAGTATATACACAAACAAATTCTTTTACGCTTGCAATAAGCAGCAAAGAACCAATTGAAAACCCGTTTTAAAAGTAATTCGAGAAAAGTAAAACCTCATTTGAATTCAAAACGAATGCAAATTTTTGACAAGTAATTTCCGTTTGACCAATGAGAAGCGGTCGTGTAGTGAATCTGATCCCGGTGAGAGGAAGCGGTGACGTCAGTCTGAACAATTAGGCGTTTGTAAATAGACTGACGCAGCTTATCTATACATCTATGTGCGTATAAGTTTAACGATTTTACTCCGTCGCTCTGCCGTATAACTTAATATCTGATCCTATTGTGGTATTCCATTGCAAATATAAACACTGTATAATTATAAAGCTGTTTTGCTGTACTTAACTGTTAACACTGCTGATTATATTATATAGCCTTATCGTATTTATGTTCATTAACCATCCACTATAACACATTATAAGGATAGCATATGTGTCATTTACAAAGTGCAGGGTTATTTTAGTTCATATCCAAAAGAACAGGAGTAGTGTATGTGGCCCACTTTGGGGCAACACATCGCTCAGAAGGCGACAAATTACCATTTTTCGCACTTTTGAGCGATTTTTTTTAAAATTAGTTATTTTTTCAGGTTACTTCATGTAATCCTAAATGAAAACCTCCCCAAAAAAAAATCCCAAGGTCACACACCAACTGCACGTGTTTTTTTTTCCAAAATGTCCGTAAAAATTTTCCAAAATGTGCTCCAAAATTTTTCCGTCTGCGCATGCGCGATATTTTTTTCGAAAATTTTCCCTCCCCATGTTTTTTCTTAAAATCGAAGGTGTCGTCTTAAAAAAAATCCTCAAAAAATTTTTCTCAATGAATTTCCAACATGGCGCTCGTTAAAAAAAATCGCATGTTTTAAATTTTTTTTTTCCTAAAAAACCAGCAAGACAATGAAGTTTTGTAAAAAATGTCACCGTCGAGTCGTCGAGAGATTCACCGGTACGAGTAATTATGTTTGGGAAGGTGTTAAGGTATGCCAGTGTAATATTAGCGTTGAAGGGAATGATGGTGGTCCTAAAGTAATCGTTCAACGCAGGAAGGGGTTTGTGAAGATTTTAAAAGAAATCGGGTCTTAAATAATCAAAAAAAATTTTAAAACCTTTTAAAGGTTTTAAAATAAATAAAATGCCCCCAAAATTTATCGGTAAGAAAAAACGTGAAAATTGGGGCCGGGAAGCCGACCAGGAATTAAAACTGCTGGATGAGACTGCTGGATAAAGCTGCGGAAAAGGTTACGGCTGCAGAGACGAAGAAACGCGAACGTACCGAATTTTTAAAGTGGCAAAAAGAAATAGGGGAAGAAAAACAACGTCGTGCTAAAGTTATGGCTTCAGAGGCGAGGAAACGCGAACGGTCCGAGTTTTTAAAATGGTCGAAAGAAATACAAGAAGAAGAGGCACGACGTGAAATACTTCGTGATTTAAATGAGGAAAAAGGATGGCGTGGTCCAAAGAAATTAGATCAAATACGTCGTCGTTTTCGTCGAAAATTTGAACGTAGGAAGCCACCTGCGTTTCATGTCGTAAAAACGTATTCGAATGCGAATGCAAAATTTACTACGTATTTCGATACGTACAAAATTTACGTCTATGGTCGCGTTGATCCTGTTGCCGTGTTTAAAAAAGCTTTAGATTTGACGGCCGAAGTTATTTAAAACCCGGCGATAAAATACGTATTATCGTATCGCATCCGTCATGGGCGCACCCGTTTTCGACCAAACTTATTACGATTACGGAAGACGAACAGTTTTTTTATACGTTGTTAAAATCCATCAAAACGCAACAAGAGACGGGTACGTACAATAAAAATTTCAAAAATTACAGTATCGGCTTAAATATCGACGATAAACTTTTTGATAAGTTAAAAGCCGTCGAAGAAAAAGCCAAAACGTTTGTAACGGATCGTACGCTTTCGGAACCGTTGATGCGTTGTCTTGTTGAAAAAAATGGGTATGAAAATTTGTACTTGAAACTTAAAGTAGAAGATTTTGACGAAGAAATGTTAGACGTAGGGAACGTGGTGGTCAATGCACAAATTACGGTAAATTACAAAGGTTGCGAACTCCCGTCGTTAATTGTATTTATTGACAACATATCGGTTGTGAAAGCCCCACCGCGTCCTAAACCCGTACGGGAAGTAATCTCCGATGACGACGACGACGACTCTTGTACAAGTGATTTTTGTGGGGTAAATGGGTATACTTGCATAAATTGTTCTAAATCTGGTGAGGATTATAGTTTACCCCAGTACTAAAGAGAAAAGTATTTTTTTTAGAATAAATATGTCTGTATTATTGCACAGCATTGAGCTTTACAGGAAAGTACGTAGGGAATTTTTTAATAAATGCTTATGGTTTCAAATTACCGGTCATTATAGGGAACAAAAAGGTTTCCAGGAAGAAATTTTATTTTACATATTTAACCTATGCCAAATTAACAAAACCGACAAAGTTGCAAGTATGGTTCATAAAATACTAAAATCTTTTTTTTTCGAAAAACCCGAACATCGACGCGGTGTTTACAAACAAATACGGTACGGGATTTTACCTATTCTTTGGAAAAACCACCGTGCTATCGAACGCAAAAAACAAAGCAAGCTTACTTGCTTGTAAAGCAAGTAAGCTTGCTTTGTTTCGGCATCTTGCAAACGACTTAGACAATGAAGGTCGGTTAGTCGAAGCACACGTCGTGCGTACGATTGTAAAACCATACATTCGGGACATGAACCTAAAATGGTCGAAAATGACAGCCGTCGAAAAATTAAAAGCGGTACCACCGTTGCTTACGCAACAAATTACAAGCAAATATAGCTAGCTTACGCAACAAATTACAAGCAAATATAGCTAGCTTACGCAACAAATTACAAGCAAATATAGCTAGCTTACGCAACAAATTTTAAACAAATTTGTTTAAAATTTAACCAAATATAATAAATAATGGAAGAAAATAAAATAACGACGGTCGAAAAAGTAAAGAACCCAAAACGTGTTGAACAAGGGAAAAGGTTAACGGCTATTTCAAGGGAAGCCAAAGCTCGAAAAGCGGCAGAACGTAAAAAAGCGGGAGAAAAATGTACCGAAAACGCAAACATACTATATGTTACCGTAGGCACGCTCGGCGTCGTCGGTCTTGGGTACGGCGTCTACAATTTTTTTTGTAAAAAAAAAGAAAAACCACAACAACCACAACAAGTAGAGCAACCACAACCAAAAAAAAATAATTTCGAGTCGCTATAAAATAAAATAGTATGTCTTTAAAAAAGGAAGAGGTTTTAAACGGGCTTTACAACGCAGGATTAATTACTCTTGGTGCAGTTGGTGTATCGTTTGCAAGTCAAAAATTAATGAAAGACGGTCTTGGTGTAACGCGTTCGGCATCAAACGTGCTCCGGCTAGCCGTAGCCGTAGGTGGCGGATCGGTCCTAGTAAAATTTGCACAGAAAAAAGATTGGGTCCCGACCGAACCTTTTAAAGCTTCGTCGTAAATAAAAAATGGCAAGCGTCGTAGCAGGTGGGTTATTTAATGCCGTTGCCTTTGCAGGTGCCGGTTACGTATTTCACAAAATTATTAGACAAAAAAGGTTACGAGGATGAAATGAAACGTCATAACTTAGCCATGGAACAATTAACGGCAGCTAAAGAAAAATGGTATGAAAAAAACGTCGAGAAAAAAAACAAGGTTGCATTGTTACGACAACGTTTAAACGATGCCAACAAAGATTTAGGCAGTACGAACGAAGCGTTACATAATTTACGGACGGCGATGGACGAAGATATAGGCTCAGAACCAACGTTGGACGATTATTACGAACCGTCCGACGACATGAAAATATATACGAACGTCGTCGTCGGTGTTACGGGATCGGTAGCAGGAGTTTTAGCAAGCAAACTATTGTTTTAAAATATTTCATAACCTATGTAGGTTATGAAATTACAAAAAAAATTTCGTGACTAAAAACCCTATCCCTATCGTACTTCCCAAAAGGTAAGGTAGATGGTTGTCGGTTTTTTTAAAGAATTTTTTGTTTACTGGCGATGCAACAGGTGGTGAAACAGGAGGTTGTTTTGCCGTCGGTGAAACAAGTGGTTTTTTTTTCATCGTAGGTGGGGGTACGTAATTTACGTTCGTATTAACACCAAATTTCATCGCGTTGGTTGCGAGCGTCAAAACGTTGTTGTAACCTTCGACTTTGTTTTTAAGGATAATCATGTTCGATGGAATTAAAATAATACCTGGCGTGATCGCCATGTTGAGAACGACGTTTGTATCTTGAATGGCTTTCCGCATATCCGAAATGGATTTTGACGGATTATCTTGCACTATTGTATCTTTAACGAGCCGGTGAAATATTTGTTGGGTTTGTAACGATTTGCACCTTGTCCTACAATAGGCCAACGCGTTTGTGCTTGCGCACCTAAAATGCAATACACGTAGGATTCGATAGCCGATTGTAATAAGACTTGTCCCGTTTTTGTAAGGCCGTCGCTATCATCTTTAATGAATTTCATCCAATCGTTATCGCTATCGTTAACGACTCTCGAAACTTCTTCGTATTCGATGCCGAGCACACCAGTATTATTAGCTGTCATTCTGTACTTGTAATTCCTAATATTATGTTTGTTTGCATGGTGCGAGTACCTGTAGTTAATTTCGGTACGCGTACGTTCAAATTTTTTAACCCATATTTTTTTTGACGGGATATTTTTTTGTATAGTTTTTTAATTTCGTTCGTAATGTACGACGACATTTTTTGTGGATCGCTTGTAAACCGTTTCATATGGTAGTAAAAGTAATACCGTGCGATATTTGTAATAACGTTGTTGTCACCCGTTAAATGTTTTCTGCTGATTCCACCAACGTGCGAAATAATGTACGCGGCAAGTAACGGTGCAAAATACGGGTCGTCTTTGTTCACGGCCATTCCGTAATGTCGTTAACAGTACCTTCCCACGATGTAGTCAACGTATCGAAATCACTTTGGAACCCCGACCTTGCATTGACGTGAATAGTGAATTTCCTATAGTTGTTGTACGGTAATGTTCCCGACGATAAGGTAAAAGGCTGGACCGTGCCGCTCGTGTCCCATATTCGCGGTAACCAGTGTAATTCACCAGAGTACAATGTTTTAAAATCATCGGTCGTAATGTCTAAGTATTGTCCGTCGCGGACTTTAATAAACGATACGATTGTTTCTGTAACGTCACCTGTTTTCGATAAAACTACGTTAAACCTAAACCTATCCAAATGAGCGTTCGGGTATTTTTGAGCGAATTGTCGTTCCATACGTTTTTTTGTGTTTTTTAAATTCCGTAAAGCCTTGTTGTAATTAGACCCGTAATATTGTTTGTACGACGTCTCGTATTTTCTAAAGTCAGCTTCCGACATTTTTATTGAATGCTCTTAATATCTTTAACCGGGACCCACGACCGACTATCGTATCCTAACCATTTTACTAACGCCATCCCGTTTTTCTTCCTAAGTATTTTTTCCACTCTATACGTATCGTCTTTTTTATTCACGACGGATAGCTCTTCTTCGTAAAATTTCCCAATGATGGGTTCCCCTTCGTGGTCTTCTATTTCGTACATATTAGGGCCTCCTCGGAATACCTTTGATATTTTAAATATTTCTTCTGTAAAATTTGCTTCGTATCCTTTTACAAAAATACTTTTGTATTTGCTAACCCTAACTGTATCTCCTATCCTAAACTTTGGTAACGGTAAATCTCCAGTAGTGTGCCCGTATAACGTTACCTATACCATATTTTCATTAGTCTTGTTCACGTCTTTTGGTTTCAAATGAATGGTGCTGTGTTTGGTATTGTTATAATTTTTTGTAAGCTCGTCTAAAACGTCGACCCAGTTATACGTTCCTTTGCTGTAAAAATATTTCCACATCATTGTTTTTAATGTCCGATTAAACCTTTCAACGATAGCAGCTTTCTTATCGGAATGCGTAGAAAAATAGTTAACGTTATGACTTTTCAAAAGATCCCTAACACCGACGTTATAAAATTCTTTTCCTTCGTCAAACTGAGCAACATTAGGATATTCCCTAAACCTTGCCTTAAAGTTACCAAGTAGTAGGTCGACGGTTGTATCCTTCCTGTAGACGGGGACCGTAAAGGCATACCGACTAAGGATTTCCACAGTTGTTAATATCCATCGGTACCCTTTGTTTTTACTTGCGTATTTTTGCATATCTACGAGGCCATTTGTATTTGATCTGCAAGGTTTTTTACAAAGGTTTTTTGAAATTTATGTTTCCGAATGACAGGTTTATACCTCGTGTACGTGTCTTGCGTTCCTTACCATTCTTTAACGAGTCGTCTACTTACTTTTATTCCATCGGCTTTTGCTTTTTGGTATAATTTTTCTGCAGATTGGTAACCTTCAGAAGGGTCATAATATATATTCCTTAATTCCTGTTCCTTGATAATTTTTTATTCAATATATAATTCAAACATAACGGTTAACCCAACACCGTAACCAATATTTGTAGTCACGTCAAATTCAAACATACTATGATCGCCATTTAATACCGATACCGACGTATGAATGTTATCGTATGACGTTACGGATTCGTTTAGACTTTGCTCGGTCGTGACTGGAATCCGTGCAAATACTCGACTGGGATTTCCGTTCGTATCAAAATTCCTATCGGTATTAACACAATTACACCCGATCGTAATATAACGTAAACCGCGGTTAATATCAACCATGAAAGGCGATTTCGTTTTGGTATTTATTCGGATAATGGCATTAGGTGGAAAGCTAAGTAAAAGGCCAAAATGGTACAAATTTAGTTTTTTTTTGTGGTGAAAGAATAGTACAACGGTTATTATTATTATTATTATTATTATTATTAAAACATATTTATACAGGATAACCCCTTCAGTTAAAAAATAACTGCTATCAATGGGGGTCCTGGTTACAAAAAAAAATATATATATATGAATAATATTTACACCTTATCCTAAACTAATTAAAATTAAAATATAAAATATCCATATCAATATTAATGGTTTACATTATTATAAATTTTGGCACCTTTATAAGAAAATGCACGTTTAGTGCACTCAAGCTTGACTTTGTCCAACACCAAATCTCCACAATGTCTCCTATTATAGTCATGAATGTCCTTTCGTTTAATCTTAAAATAATCAGACATATAGTTCGGTACTTCATTGACATGGTCTATACATTTTTGTACCGCTTTCAAGACGTGATTTTCTCTTCTCTGATGTAGAGTTTCCCATCCAAGCTTATCAATGATATCATCAGTAGATAGCAAACCTGAATTGCGATAAACAATTCTACGTGCTCTTCTTTGTAAAAGTTCCAACTCATCTTGATTTCCCTGCCCACATTCATGAAACACAATATCACAATAATCGAACACTGGAAGCACCATAACCTTATATATACGATTCGCAGTGTCGACAGTTAGCAATGGCCTAATTCTTGAAAATAACCCAAGCATTTTAGAAACTTTCTTTTTCATGCACTGTATATGTTCGTTAAACGAGAGAATACCGTCAAGCACAACACCAAGATATTTAAAAGTTTCAGTACGTTTAATAGAATTTCCATCAATTTCCAGGCTAAATTCATCAATATTTTGACGCATAAGCCGTTGACGAGTACCGAAGATCATAAATTCAGTTTTCTTCTCGTTTAATATCAACTTATTATTGAGTAGCCACTGATTCAACGTAAGTAAATCCAGGCTTAATTTAAGTTCAATTTCTGACAGTTGCGGAGATGAATAATAGATCACGGTGTCATTAGCGTACATCATAACTTGAGAAAATTGGACGCTAGATACTAGGTCATTGATATACAGAATAAATAACACTGGACCAAGTACACTACCTTGCGGTACCCCACTAAGCACATTCTTGTGAGATGACAATTCATTTCCAATACAGACAGCTTGAGTTCTACTTGATAAGTAGCTCTTAAACCATTCCAGTGACTTTTCTTTTATACCAAACCTACTTAGCTTCGAAATGAGTGCATTATGTGGGACAGTATCAAACGCCTTTCTAAGATCAATAAACAAGGCTCCAGTCATTTGTCCTAATTCAGTTTTTCTCCTTATGCTGTCAGAGAAAAACGTAACGGCCGTCTGAGTTGAGTGATACTTCCTAAATCCAGATTGAACAGAACTGAGAAGATTATGCTGCGTTAGATATTGTTGTAGTTGCACGTTAACAGCCGTTTCAGCTATTTTAGAAATTACAGGCAAGATGGAAATTGGCCTATAATTATCCATATCTTCACGACACCCAGATTAATGTAAGGGGATAACTTTAGCCTGTTTCCATTCATCCGGCATAGAACCGACACTCAAGGAAAGATTTACAAGATACGTAACAGAATTTGTAATAATAGAAGCACCGTCCTTGAGCATACAAGATGGTATTTGATCTAGTCCCGTTGCCTTGTTTACTTTTAACTTCGTTAGCTGCCTATAAATAAAAGAGTACGTGACAGGATGAAAAACAAATCTACCATCAGTAAAATCATCATTAGAGCCCAAGATATTATCCATTGACTGAACGCTCTCCATTAATCGTGACGCAGCTGTTGTGAAAAAACTATTAAAATTTTCAGCAATAGTCCGTTTATCAGTTACCAGGCCCTCGCTCATCTTCACACAATCTGGAACAGTTGAATTCCCTTTCTTATTGGGGAAAACCCGCTTCATTGTCTTCCAAAAGGCAGCTGGATTACCAAGGTTGTTATCAAATTCCTTGCGATGAAAATGGCGTTTCTGACTTTTAATCTTGTTAGAAACGTAATTGCGTGCCTGCCGATAAGCACTCCAATCAACTCCTGCATTGGTTTTTTTATCCTTTCTTAAATAAATAAGAATATCGTTTATTCATCAGATCTTTTATTTCTCGAGTGAGCCAAGGACATCTCATACCTCTCACTAACTTTTTGCGACGGGGGGCATGTTTATCACATATGTTCAAGAAAATGTCTTTCCATTTTAATCAAGCATCGTTTACATCGTCTGTTTCAAAAACACTGTCCCAGTTACAAGCTGATAGGTCATCACAAAAGGCCGTTGAATTATAACCAGAATAATCCCTACATTCTACAGCTCTTTGTGGTAGTTTACACGAATTAATTTTTCTTACTGCAACAACCGTCTCGTGATCACTTAGGCTAAGGGAAGCAGTATTAACCAACACAATATTTTGTGGACAATTAGTAGCAAACAGGTCCAATAGAGTTGAACTCTCTCGACTAATCCTTGTTGCCTGATTGACTAGTTGTTTCAGATTATAGTTAATAAAAATTCCCTTTAGTTGCCTTGATTTCTTGGAGACTATTTTTGATGGAAGGTTACAATTGAAGTCACCCGTTATAATTAACTCTTTATTCTCCGAACACATTGCATCCAAGACTTCAACAAAAGGGTCCATAAAGTCTGCTTGCGAAGGAGGGCGATAAAATGTTCCAAACAAAATACTCTTTGTTTTGGGTAGCATAATTTCTAGTAAAATGCATTCGCCAGGGAAATAACTTTCCAGGTCAAACCTTCGAATAACAGACAATGAGTCTCTAACATACACCGCAATACCGCCTCCAACGCGATTTACACGATCGTTTCTAAAAATCTTAAAACCAGGAAAGGAAATCTCAGCGTCGAAAATATTACTATTCAGCCATGTCTCAGTAAAAGCAAGAACATGCAAATTTGGACAATGGGCTAACAGAATATTTAAATCGTCAAGCTTGCCACGTAAACTTCGGATGTTTTGATGTATAAATTTCAGGCCCCGCACTTTTAAGGACTCAGCTAAACCAGATAACTGTTTTATATCAATCCTCATAGAATTTTCCTCTCCCTGTACGATTGTTGTAGGACCAAGGTTCCAGAAAATACATCTCTTGCTTGATTCAAATTCGGCATCCATGCACTTGAGATGATATGGCTGAGTGCACGCAGTGCAGTTAACCAAACCTTGGTTCTTTCTGATAGATTTAAGACATTTACTACACTGAACGCGTACCACAGGCCCAGGATTTAGTGCAACATCTCCACCAAGGAGTACCAAGTTGATCAAAAGTACATCGCGTGTGACACGAAGCAATCGCACACCCCAAACATAGCCATACTCAAACTTCTCTCGCGGCCTTTTTGTCTGTTGCGTTGTTGACATCTCAAGCAAACTCGTATTTACCAACGAGCTTCCCACATACAACTCAGAAACCTTCGTTTTAATATAACTATCCCCATTACTGACTTCTTTAAAAGTAAAACTTGATAAAATGATAAGAAGACACGCATAAACAGGACAATTTACGGCGAGCTTGTATCGGCCCGCCATGACACTTTCTAGTATATGACGTTGTCGTGCATATGACGTTCTAACGTAATATTAAACTCGGCTAAACGGTCGACGATCATATTAAACGTCCAGTACCCTTCTTCGAACGCCACACCCGTCGCAGGATGATCCGGAATTGTTATAAATTTAATAAGGTTATTAACTTTTGAACGAACGTTCTTATATTTCCATAATACGCTAATATTTTTAACGTATATTTTTTCACCGGATTTCGTCGTAATACATTTCCGGAGGAAAACGTCAGTTTTCCCTGTACCGAGCGATAACATAAGTTTATCCATTTTATTAAATAAACGACGTTGCCGTTGAAGGGAACCCAAACGATTTGTACAGTCAAGGACTTGAAAAACCCGACATGTATAGGGAAGCCGTCCGGTTTTTCAACAATAACGAGTGCGAAAATTATTTAGGTAAAAACTGCGTACCACGACGGAAATACTACACGGACAAATTTGCGTGCGTTATTGACTTCAGAACCGTCGACGACAGTACCGTAAGTGGTAGCGGTCGAAAACTTGTTGGAACGCAAGCGGGAATTTTACTACAAATAGGTAAAGAAGTAACGACGACGGATTTAACGTGCCATGTTTTTGTAATAGCCGACGGTATAATTAACATCATGGGTACGAGTTTAAACGGGCCCGCCATTTACTAAAAAAATGAATACACCATTTCATATGATCATCGTCGGTATGACGGCGTGTGGGAAAACGCATTACCTTTTGGATATGTTAGAACGAGAGTATAACGGTCATTTCGACTACATTTTCATCGTTTGCCCGACCTTGAAAGATAACAAAACGTACCAAAATTGGAAATATTTAAACGATCCGGACGTATTTGAATTGGCATGTGCGCACGACGAAGTCGAAAAATTCCTCCAAGACATTGTACATTTTGCAGCAAATACAAACAGTCTCATCATATTAGACGATTGCGCGGCGTGTAAAGACGTAAAAAACAGAACGAGCGAACTCGTAAAATTAGGATTGCACGGCCGGCATATTGGTTTAAGTACGATCGTGATTACACAACAACTTACGAGTATAGCCAAACCGTATAGGATGAACATTTCAAAACTCGTCACGTTTTACAACGCGTGCAAAGACGATACGAAATATATTTTTAACAACTACCTGAACATAGGAAAAGACGAAGAAAAAAGGATTACCGATACGTTAAAAAATAACGATTACGCACGGTTAGAAATACTAACGACACGACCGTATACGCATCAAGTCGTAGTCCCATCATAATTTTTTTTCAAAAACCCTTTAAAAAAAGGTTTTGGAAAAAAATGCTAACACAACGTGAAAAATTCCTCATCGTACTCACCATGTGCCTAACGTTTACGTTTACTCTCATCGTACTCACGTACCCTATTACAGCCATTCTTATCATTTCTCTAATTTTTAAAAATTTGTAATAAAAAAATGGACCAAGGGTATACGTTAGACCAATACTTGGAAGAAGAATACAATTACAAGTTGAGAACTACACCAACCGTCCCCTTGCCAATTCAATTAGCAATACAAACATGCAATTGTAACAGATGCATCCCGTTTGGTAATGTAAAAAAGTGCGAACAAAAGTACGAAACCATGTCGCAACGATTGGCCGATAAACTTTTGGAACTAAAAAAAGAAGCTAAAAAAACATTCTCAAAAAATGCACAAACTATACTTGGTATTCGTAACAACGCCGAAAAAGAACGTAAAGAAAACGAAAAAAACCTTCGCAAACGTGCAATCCCCGTTTTCGAGCACGAGATGGAAAAGGAACTATTAATTTTTGAAAAACGTTTACGACAAAACCGTCAACCTGTCGTAAAAACCATACAGAAAACAAACACTTTTTCAAACAACAGAAAGCACGGGAAACGTCGCATCGTAAAAGAAACCAACTACGACGAAATTGCCACACGACGTGCAAAACGCCGATCCGACAACAAGAAAACAAAAAAAGCCGAAGAGAAAGCAAGACAACAAAAATTTACTATCACAACCTGCAAACAACAACCCCGTGGAAAAACACCCAGTAGTCCATGCTGGTTATGCCACCTACCAGCTCCCGCCTAAAAAAGAAGAAGAGAGAAAACCTTTACTGGAAAAATAGAAAAAACCACAACGTACCGTCGTTAAACTCGACTTGACGCCAAAACAAACAGGACCCCTAACGTGTAAATTTGGTAAAACGTGTAAACACGTGCAGTACACGAAAGATGGGAAAGTAACGGACGCAACCGGGAATAAAAAATGTATAAGGTTACATCCTGGAGAAACAAAAGACCAGTTGCTTAAAATTTGGTGCAAGGTGCAAGTACGGGGGAAAATGTAAATTTAGCCATGCGTTGAAATAATTCGTAAAGTAATAACTTTACAAATTTTTTTATGATGCCCCCTCAGGCCCTTCCCCCCTAGAATTAAACTTTTTATCGGCGACGTGTGCACCGACCGTGATTCCACCAGATATTAACCCTACCATCGGAACGTAAGGTGTTAAATAACCAACTATCCTTTTAACGTCGCGTTTAAACAGTTCGTTTTTAGCGAGGTCGTCCTCTAACGACACGTTATCCTTCACGAGATCTAAATTCACCATAAGTTCAGACAATTTCGTTATAAGCACGTCCGTAACCTTTTCGTTCACTTCGTCTATCTCCTGCCTTTGATATTCCTCGTAAATTTTTCTTAACGTCTCGTCCGTTGCGTTCTCGATGTATTTCACCGTATGTTTTATTTTTTTTCGGCAACTAACCGTAACAATTCATCTTTGTACCTAAGAGCCTCTTCGTTCATTTTTTATTTATAACTTCAATAACCTTCTAAAGCTAAAAATAGTTTCGGACGTAAAATCCATAGTTTTGATATTATCGGGTTGGAACACGAAATAGACGGAATTCCCTAAAATGTTCTCGTTACTTCTCTAATCTAAATTTTGCATAACGAACTCGTACGTCTTCCCATGCTCGCGGTCTTTCGACAAACCTATATCTACCCCGTAAATACCCGTACCGCTGTTCAAAAAAGATCCTTTAATGAACACATTTTTACCAGTAGCCCGATGAAAATAACCACCCTGTACGTTGTTTTGTGGAACCTTGTTCGTTAAACTCCAACTAAAATACTTGTATTTCGTCGAAGCATTATACCCGAACCCGCCGCAATCACCACACAACCCTATGTTATACCCTACAGACGTCGTTAACACGATGTACATTTCGTATGCGTAAATACCTTTTTGAAGTTTTGGCGAAACGCTAAAGTTAATTTGGTAACTATTACCTACTTGGGAAAAGTCTACGATGCTGTTACTACGACCGTTAAAAGGCGTGTCGACCATATCGTCGATGTGAGTAATCGTATGCGTAGTCATCGTCCCTTCAAACGTTAAAATGTTTAAATTATCGTAATGATGCATTTCGGCAAAAGCTTTTGTTACCGGTTCACCCGACGTTTGCGGGAAAGGTAAGTTTAAAATACGGTTGTTGTTCATGTCGACGTCTGCGTCTTTCTTAACGTACTGGGACTCCGTAAAGTCTTTCGACACGGCAGACGTACCGTGCGACGGTGTAGGATTTAAACCCAATACTTCATGATTGTTCATACCGATATTGTCCTGCATCGTAAACCCACCGTCGGTTAAGTATACACGGTTCGCATACTGTTTTGTAATAGGGTCGTTTGCTAACGTAGGGTCTGGGAGGTTTGTAATTTTATTGTTGTTCATATCGATACCACCCTGATCGTAAAACCCGAAGAAGACAACCCGCCGCTACCGGGTAAGCCGCGTGGTCCTTGAATTCCTTGGTCACCTTTACTACCCTTGGGGGCTTGTGGGCCTTGTGGACCAATACCACCCTTGGGACCTTGTTGACCAATATCCCCTTTATCCCCTTTACTACCTTGTAAACCACGTGGCCCAGGACTACCACGGTCCCCCTTTGGACCCTGTGGGCCAATACCACCATTGGGACCTTGTTGGCCAGTGTCCCCTTTATCCCCTTTGCTACCTTGTAAACCACGTGGCCCAGGACTACCACGGTCCCCCTTGGGACCTTTTGATGAACTACCACCCGAATAGTATGTGTCCGCGTACGCTTTCGTGACAGGTTCATGACCAGTCGCTGGGTCTGGTAGACCTATAATCCTATTCCCAGACATATCAATACCACCTTCTATTGTACTTAAACCGCTTGAATAACCAAATAGTAAACTCATTATTTATTTTTTAGCCACAAGAGCTCATATATGCATGCGAATGTGTTTTATAATGCTTATCCAAATCCTTCCTATACCCAAACGACTTGTCACATACACCACAATAATGTACCTTATTTTTTACGTTAAACCCCCGGTAAGCTGCTTGTTGTTCCAAAATATTTTTCTTATTGGCTTCACGGTAAGCTACATGCCGTTTGTTAATTGCTTTTTTGTTCTCTAAATAATAACTTGCGTTATATTCTTTACGGTCTGTAACCGGTGACCTGGTATTTAAATTTGCACCAGTTGAATTAACCCACTGTTTCTCGAACTCAAAAATGGTTTTTTTATCGCATGCAAATGTTATGAGTGGTACGATCTTCCAGTTTTGTAAACCAACTTCTCCCATCCGTTTGTGGAGTTTACTGCACCCATTATTTTTTGCACAATACCTGTGTTCCACCAACCGTTCTTTCAAAGACCTCGACGTACTACCTATATATAAATCAACCCCATCTTCTCCTGTTTTGCCTTTCCTACATAGCATATACACAGTCCGGTTCTTAATTTCGTCAGGCATTTTTTTTCCTAAACTTTTTAAAAAAATGTTTAGAAAAATACACAATTTTTAAAAAAAATATATGGGTTGTGCAACTTCAAAAAACGTACAAAAATTTAACAAAGACGTATGCGAACGTAGAAAAATACTAGCTGGATTACACATGGCTAAAAACCCCGACGGAATTGAAACGAACTTCCAACTAGCAATTGAACGGAAAGCAAAAAAAACTTACGAGGTACCCGCCAACGTTAAAGAAGAAGGGGACATAGTTACCATTTAAGAATAAAATTTTCCCTATTTTACAAAAAAAATAGGGAAAAAAATTTAACCTAAACCTAATTTTAAGGCAAGTTCGTGCTTTTTGTAATTATAATAATTTGGGACCCTAGCAGCCCTTGCTAAAATATTTAATTCTTCCCTGCTATAATTCTTACCTTGTAAGGACCATAATTCTTTTGCTCTTTTTTGAACTTCCATATAACGAACCCTGCTTTTAAAACCACTGTATTTGTTTGAACCACCCATTATTTTTTAAAAACCTTTTTTTAGGTTGTTAAATTATACACGATTTTGTTTCTATTTACTACCCAAACAATTTAACAAGACTACCCTTTTAATTTCGGCGACGTCTTTTTTACTACCATAACTTAAACGTTTACTTACAACCTCCAAGCTCACTTTACACTCACGAAATATTTTGCATTCGCAAATGCTAGCATTATCGTTCTCTATTTTCTCGACGACCCGACGGTGACATTTTTTACAAAACTTCATTGTCTTGCTGGTTTTTTAGGAAAAAATTTTTTAAAACACGCGATTTTTTTTTAACGAGCGCCATGTTGGAAATTCATTGAGAAAAAATTTTTAAGGAATTTTCTTTTAAGACGACACCTTTGATTTTAAGAAAAAACATGGGGAGGGAAAATTTTCGAAAAAAATATCGCACATGCGACGGAAAAATTTTGGAGCACATTTTGGAAAATTTTTTTTGGAAAAAAAAAACACGTGCAGTTGGTGTGTGACTTTGGGATTTTTTTTGGGGGGGTTTCATTTAGGATTACATGAAGTAACCTGAAAAATAATTAATTTAAAAAAACATCGCTCAAAAGCGCGAAAATGGTAATTTGTCGCCTTCTGAGCGATGTGTTGCCCCAAAGTGGGCCACATACACTACTAACAGGTCAAAACAACCCATCCTTGTTCATTAGTTCATTCAATCAGAATCATTAGGTTATTTTAACTTTTTTTAGTATCGGTTATAACAACCTATTTTTATTAGTTACAGCGAATCTCTAAAATTTGACCAAATAATATAGATTAGTTTAACCAATTTACGTAGGTTTTATCAAATGACCTAACAAAAATAGGTTATTTTAACTTATTTAAATGGTTCGAACCTATTCACTTAGTTAAAACAACCTATTAACATTGGTTGTAACCTCTAGAAATAGGTTATTTTAACCTACCAGTTTTTACAGTGTATCGACAAATATTGTAATGAGCGCGCCAACATTACTTGGCCCACTTTTCTTAGTGCTTCAAGGATATGTGCTCAAATGCGTGTCCAAATTGCAGCTGTGTCTATCTTTCCCTCACGTTTCTGAACATATAAAAGACGAGCCAATCGGCTTTGAAATTATATCCAAGACGACTGTACAACTGAATACGTCTGAAGAAAATAGCAGAGAAGCTTTAAAATGTTCAAGGTATCTACTTATTGCATATTACAGTTAACTATAGAGTCCTATGTTACCAATATGAGGTGCATATATGAGGCGTTTAGCAAATTTCTCTATGTAAATGTTTGCAAAAAAAATTATTGTTTCCTCCATATACCGCTGACATGCTTTCCATACTTTCTAGGCTACATTCATAATTTAGTACTGAAATTTCACATAGATTTTCTAGATATTTTCCTGGAATCCGGAAAATTTGGTTCACTTTTTTTTAATATTCAGTTATGTTACCACTCAAAAGTAGGTGACTTAAGGCTATTTTCCATATCGTAAATATGAGTGGTAAACGTTGCACTCTCTTCCCTGGGGGAAAATGATAAAGTTTGATGACAGATGAGAAAAATGAAATACCTCATTCCCAAATATCGCCAACCAAAGAATTCAAGTTAGCGTTAACGCTAAATTCCTATTCATTCTTAATTGAGTTCCTGTCTTGTATATTGAAGTAACCCTTTTCACACCTTCCCGAACACGGCCGCCATGTTGTGAGCAAAATGGCAATACGATTTTCTTGACTAGTGAGAAAAACTGTATAGCCAAGCAAAATTCTGATACCAATGAAAAGCTTATTCGCTTTTCCACCGTGAAAATACGACTTTTTTATCACCGGTTTTTGTCGCGTAAATCTTTATACGCGTTTGGCATACCCAGAAATACATTTAAAACTTTACGTATTAGTACATGATATAACTAAATTCAACTTCCTTGTGCCCAGGGAGCGGTTGTATTTAAAAAGGTTTGATTGATTAAAATAACCATTTTTGGTTATTCACTTGATTATCAAAAGTGTTTGAGAATTTTATGCAGCCGGCCTCAGAACCATCAATTGTGTTTTATGTTTTTATTTTGTCTAGCTAATTCTACTCATCGCTGTATGCCACATGTTTGGAGATGCCAGAAGATTTGATCGATTTATTTGGAATTATGACGACAGGTAAATCAATGAAGTCGATCGTAAAAAATGTGAACCGGCTATTGTTTTTTTATCCTAGATCTATTTACCTGGTTAGTGGCAATTGCACATAAATATATTAATGTCAGCAAGTGATTTTAAATGCATGTATATATTTATCATTTATATACCCGGAGCGAGGGGGATTCAGTGAAATACTTCCGGAAGTGATGATATTTCCCGAGGGCTTTAGCCCGAGGGAAATATCATCACTGGAGGAAATGTTTCACCGAATCCCCCGAGCGGATGGTCTATAAATGATATATTATACCGAAAATCAAAAATTTCAGTAAGAATATACTTTTAAGTTCTTCAAGTTGAACATACCTTTGTAAATATGATGCTCTAAAATACAAAATAGCCAGTTCTTTGTTTATTTTCATAACGAGAAGTACAGAAAACTCCTTCTAATTTTTTAAATATTTGTGTTTTCAACGTCCTTGTCCTCCAAAATACTTTATAATTCTTCGTGAAGTTCATCAAACTTTTACGCTTTTATTACGCCTAAATTACACTTTTGCTTAATTTGTGTATATATATATTTATATATATATATATATATATATATATATATATATATATATATATATATATATATATATATATATATATATATATATATATATATATATATATATATATATATATATATATATGTATATATATATATATATATATATATATACATATATATATATATATATATACATATATATATATATATACATATACATCAGAAGCCAGCCCACTAAAATCTTCATTTATATGACTTCAAAAAAACAATGTTTTTTAATTTAAAAATAAAATTTTATTACGTTTCGGGGTCAAGCCCCTTCTTTAGCATATATATATATACATATATATATATATATATATATATATATATATATATATATATATATATATATATATATATATATATATATATATATATATATATATATATATATATATATATATATATATATATATACATATATATATATATATATATATATATATATATATATATATATATATATATATATATATATATATATATACATATATATATATATATATATGTATATATATATATATATATATATATATATATATATATATATATATATATATATATATATATATATATATATATAAATATATATATACACAATTAAGCAAAAGTGTAATTTAGGCCGTACATATAAAGAACTATTACATAATATATAAAATTGTGATAAGATAATATTTAAGTCAAAGTTTATTTCTGAATGGCTGGAAACTATTCCAAGCCACTGCTCCCCTTAGAATTATGAATAACAGAACCCTAATGACAAACGAAGCCTTTAAGGACCATTGACTTAGCTTTACGTTCAATATGAACGACTGGTTTAAAAACAACAAAAATCGACATAAGTTTACTTCTTTGAATTTTATACGGAGCTTTCGTCCCTAACTAGACGTACAATTATATAACTTGTGGTTATTATTCAGCATTTACAGAGACGTCGAATTGCAAAGAAGGACCAATGAAGATAAAGAACTCTGTCAAATAACAAACCAACAGGCACGTTTTCTGAGTGGTTCTGGAAAGTTTTCTGTTAATTATAAAAGCATAAATATTCGCAAAAGCTATACTACATTACATGCACGCTTAATCATAAAGTGTTGAATCGTACGAACATGAAAAATCAGCTTCATTGCGTACCTAACAAGGTCATTGGTCACCCTCAGTATGCTTTTGGATGTAAAGCTGAACGGAAAACACCTTAACGATTTTTTGCAGTGGTGACAATAACGAGAAAACATGAACATGATGTTATTTAATGAACTTACGTATTATTATAAGTTGATTTTGCAGAAAAAATATGAGAATTGAATTCAATAAACATTAACAAAATAACTTTACGAGATTGATTAGTTTATCTTTCCTCCGCGTATTTCCCTCGGGAATTGGAAAATATTATCACCTATCACGTCACGACCTCCATCTCACGGTGCAGGCAGGCATGCGTGCTGTTGACTGTCACTATTTTAACAAATAAATTTCATATTTGCGTTTTTCGAATTCTGTACCGAAATGTATTCTTGCCACAGAACGGCGACCTATCATAGTACCGAAGCACAAGAAATGACATAAAAATTGAAATAAACAAGGCGAAATCTTGAGAAAACATTGCCTCAAAATATCACGCCAACGAAGACGTCATCTGTGTACGTATATTATAACGTACAGCTTTTGACCAATGAACATCCAGACTGAAATCTCTCGTTATTTTATGAATTGTGCTTAAAAAGAACGAAATTCTGGGAATGTACGGTGCGACTATAACTAAATGAATAAGATTCTGTTTTAAACAGGATAATTATTATGACTTTAACAGGATTTAATTATATGTCGATCTTCGTTCGCTGTTCAAAATCCACCCAAGCGATTGGTCAAAATCAATCACGTGTTTTTTGGTTACCTGTCAGCAACGAGCCGTTTGAATGCATTATTCGCAATAACGCACGGGAACGTGCATTTTTTTTAAAAGGCTACAAATTTTGTAAATATCGATAAAATACAGACGAATTTAACCAGATTGTACATTTTCTAGGTAAATCAATATTCCTATAATACCAAAATACGCTAGACTGTCACTACTTTTCAACGAAGAAAAACGATGGATTAAAAATAACAATAGCAATTTGTTTGATGTTACTGTGAGTAGCTAAGTAGGGGCAGAAATTTAACAAGAAATAAATTGGGTTGTATTGAATTTCCGTTCAGGTTGTATGCCGATTATAACGCCATGCACACCAGGACTGACAAATCCCGAGATACTAAGCCGCAAGCTCATTAAGTTCTGTTCATGCTTTTGATTATCAGTAGCAGCTGACTGTGATGGATTCTAGCAATGCTTTAATAATTTTATCAAAATATTTAAACTCGGCGTAGCAGGCTATGTGCTTTTTACAGGAACGTTGGTACCTTTATTTACTTTAAAGCTACAGTTGTGTATGTTTTATGTATTCTCATTATTTTTTTCGTTTCTCCTTTTAATTTTTATAATTAGTATAGAGTATTATCCAAATAAAGACAAGACATGACTCCTTCCCCAATCAGCTAACATGCTTTTATCCATAATTGTACAACTCAAATTTATAGTCCAGTTAGTTAAAAACAATCAATTTTAAACGAGCTAATTAATAATGCAGAACAGGATATACGAATAACATGAACGTTTGCCCCCCTGCCCTAATTATCGACGCTGGCTAAACGATATACATGCATACACGCCTCCATTCTTGTGGACAGTATTAATATGCGACGCCAGTCTAAAGAAGCGTTCGTTTACATTATACTCTGTACAGCATCGTTATTATGCAAAGCCATACGCATAGTGTTTGTGATATTCACGCAAAAAAACTGAAAATAATTTGTACGGCTGATGAGTCACTTGGTTCAACTTAAATAAATACTTCGTATAACGAAGAAGAATGAAGCAGATAAAAACAAACTGAATATTTACATTGTCCCTGAATTAGAAGCCAAACTTTTTTTAAGCCCCGTTATTACATAGACGGGAATTACCCTGGTATGTGTTGAAAACTGAATAATTGTAATTAAACCCAAATGAGCAAAAGTCTTCGAAAATATGCGCTTTTCGACTGTCATTTAGGGCATCCATATAATCCATATTCTAAATCGTTTTAGCAGCCACGCAAGTAAGATTTTTAAGCGCTTCCGACTGAGAAAGTAGCTGATTGATATTGTGGGCAAAAAAGGGCAAAATAGCTCAATTAAAGTTATGCCTCCCACGCAATTGGTCATTTCAACATAACCCCCCCCCCCCTCCCTCGCTCGAAAGAAAAATTTGCCGAAATAATTTACTTGCAAGTATTAAATGAATATTACATGGCTTCATTAAAATAGGGGTAATACCTCTTGTTAAAACTCCTAAGAATATTATATAACTAGAACTTTCAATCATTGTTACTTAAATTTATATGAAAAATTCGTCGGTAAAAAATTGGTTTAATACATCTGATGTTTCTGCCGTTAATTGCGGGCTATAAATTTAGCTATGTCTTAATGTGTTGTCACTAGACATAAGTCATATTTAGGCACATTCAGACTGCATCCATCTGCTACATCTGGTATATATTAGGAGTAAAATTACACAATGGGACTTAATTATATTTGTATATTCCTATGACACACTTTTTCTGTGTCGACTTTGTTAAATGTTATAACATATTTGAATCACTTAAAGACATAGCTCTATAAATAGCTTCAATTAAATAACTATTTAAAATCTACATATTATTGCGCAATACTGTATTTAGAGTAATGCCAATTCTTGTATGTGGGATATATGAAACGTGTATTATTCATTTAAATGGCTACAAATTTTGTAAATATCGATGAAATGCAGACGAATTTAACCAAATATTCCAATATCAACAAAATACGCTAGAATGTCACTAAAATTTTTACAACAGAAAACAATGGATTAAAAGTAACAATAGCAACTTGTTTAATGTTACTATGAGTAGCCGAGTAGGAGCAGGAATTTGCTAGGCACTTTCATCTTTCACCACCATGAAAGATGATAGAACTATGATAGTGGTCGACATACGTCATACGTGTACACCGGGAGCAGGAAATAAATTGGGCAGTATTGAATTTCCGGTCTAGTTGTACGCCGATTGTAACGTCATGCACACCATGACTGACAAATTCCGATATAAGCTGCAAGCTCATTCAGTTCTGTTCATGTATTTGATTATTATGACATGCCTGCTCATTGCTTGATTCTATCACAGATTCACAGTCAGTAGCTGTTGACTGTGATGGAGTCTAGCAATGAGCAGACAGAAAACTTCGATCAACCACCGACTATTACTGCTTACCCAAGAAACAATCTTTTTCTAAATCATTGACTAATCAGAGACTGACCAGTTACAAAGCTAAGATATTTCACTACAATCGTCCACATAATATTTGAGACAACCCCCGTCCCCTATTTCAATGTTGTTTTCAAGTACAGTATAACATTGCTTAATTCTAACGTGAAACGCTAAAATTTAACTGCGATAGCTGGAGTTTTGGAGGTACAATATACCCTGATAAAAGTATGCTGGCGTTTCAACATTGAAATTTGGGGAAGGGGGAGTTATTTAAAAAAGTCTCAATATATTTTGTGGATGATTGTAGTAATAGCGGAATAATCAAGGCTTTAAAACCAATTGCGCATGGAAATGAAGTTCAATAAGTTTAATGCACACCAACAAATAGCAATTTAATTACAGTATTTATAGTTCATGTGGCTAATCTACGAAAAGTGGAATGATTAATTGACATCACCATAAACAGACCAAAGATAAACGTGAAAACATCGAGACACCCAATCCATAAACATTCAACAAATCTACATATTAATATAAAATCTAGCTAGGAAAATGAAAGTTTGTTCTCCTCCATAATCACCAACGCTGGCTAAATGACGTATATACATAAACGCCTCCATTCTTGTGGACAATATTGATATGCGATGCCAGTCTAAACAAGCGGTCATTTACATTATACTTCTGTATAGCATCGTTATTATGCAAAGCCATGTGCATAGTGTTTGTGATATTCAGACAAAAAAACTGAAAATGATCTGCTGATGAGGGTCACTCAGTAATCAGGTTTAATAAATATTTCGTGTAGCGAAGACGGGTGAAGCAGATAAAAAACAAACGGCTTATTTACATTGTCACATTAAAAGCCTCGTCATTGTATAAAGGCGAGTTACCCCGATATGTGTTTAAAACTGTATAATTATATAATGAGACCCAAATGAGCGAAAGTCTTCGATCTTATGCGCTTTTCAACTGTCATATAGGACATCCATATCATCAACATCTTAGACGTTTTAACAACATCTGACCGAAACGAAAAGCGCACATTAGGTCCCTGCCAGAACTGAAAATATAAAAACTTTAGGGGCATTCTAAACCCTCGAGAATGTAAATGCCGCTTAATCCATCAGGAGTTAAAAGATATTGTTTCGAAGGATATTGGAGATCCGGCTATTTAATGAGTCATACATAGACATGGTCTGGACAATTTTCAATGAGCATGATTACCACAAACAAAAATACGTGTTCGCATAGTGATAAATTCCTCGTGGGCCTCAAGCCGTCAAGGTATCTGACATTATTTGCCTAAACATCTCCATTACAGTATCTGTATTGATTCAAAGAAAAATACAAATTTCCTAATTTTAAATAGAGCATTAACTAAGATCAGGATTATAGGGCTACTATAAATAAAAACTATCCTTAAAAAGTGAACGGCATGTTTTGAAGTCCTACAATAGGCCAATGATTCGCTTGAAATTCATTAAAACAGGGTCATTAAAACAGGAATAAAACCTTTTGTTAAAACTCCTAAGATTATTAAATAACAATAATAGGAAAGTAAAGTTGATATAACCCTTAGTTCAATCATTGTTCCCTAAATTTATATGAAAATTTGTCGGCTCAAAAATTGGTTTAAACATGTGATGTTTATGCCGCAAATTGTGGGCTATAAATTTAGCTATGACTTGATGTCACAAGACACGAGCCCTATGTAGGCATAGTTACACTGCATCCATCTGATACACCTGGTATATAGGAGTAAAATTAGACAATGGGACCAGATTATATTTGAATATTCCTACAACGCACTTTTTCTGTGCCCACTTTGGTAACTTATATAACATACTTGAATCACTTGAAGACATAGCTGTATAAACAGCTTTAAATAACTATTTATAATCTACATATTATTTCGTAATACTGCATATATTGTACCTAATGCCAATTCTTGTCTGTGAGATATGCGCGCAAATTAATTGTCAATTTCATTGAAAGCTATTTGGACCTTTTTTTCAATATTTATGAAATTGTTTCGACCAAAAAGTTATTCTTCACCATTTTCTACGCACAACGTAGTACTGTCTCTTCAAGCAAGAAATACCGCATATACAATAAAACTACATAATTATTAATTACTCGAAGATTTTCATGCACCAAGTCAGTATAAACTTTTAAGCAACACCAATGAAAAAGTTTTGTTTTAATAATTATCGCTTTCATATTCTTCTATTTTTTTCTCAAACAAGAATAATCCAAAGCGTTTATTGCCTAAAACTTCATTATTATAATTTATTGTGCGGCGTTATTATCGACACATATTGTAATGAGCGCGCCAACATTACTTGGCCCACTTCTCCTAGTGCTTTAAGGATATGTCCTCAAATGCGCGTCCAAATTGCAGCTGTGTCTATCTTTCCCTCACGTTTCTGAACATATAAAAGACGAGCCAATCGGCTTTGAAATTATATCCAAGAGCACTGTACAACTGAATACGTCTGAAGAAAATAGCAGAGAAGCTTTAAAATGTTCAAGGTATCTATACTTATCGAATATTACAGTAAATTATAGGGTCCTACATTACCAATATGAGGTGCATACATGAGGCGTTTAGCAAATTCCTCTGTATATGTAAATGTTTGCAAAAAAATCGATTTTTTCCTCCGTATACCGCTGACATACTTTCCATACTTTCTAGGCTACATTCAAATTTGGCACTGAATTTTCACATAGATTTCCTAGATAGTTTCCTGCAATCCGGAAAATTTGGTTCACTTTTTTTAATATTCAGTTATGTTACCACCCAAAAGTAGATGACTTAAGGCTATTTTGCCTGTCGTAAGTATGAGCGCTAAACGTTGCACTCTCTTCCCTGGTGGAAAATGATCAACTTTGATGATAGATGAGAAAAATGAAATGCTTCATTCCAAAATATCGGCAACCAAAGAATTCAAGTTAGCATTAATGCTAATTCTTATTCATTCTTAACTGAGTTCCTTTTCGCACCTTTCCGAACACGGTTAGGAATGTCTTCACCAGTGAGAAAAACCGTATCAATCAAAATACTGATACCAATGAAAACGCTTATTCGCTTTTCCACAGTGAAAATGTGATTTTTATATCACCGGTTTATATCGCGTTTAAAATCTTACATATTAGTACATGATATAGCTAAATTCAGCTTCCTTGTGCCCAGGGAGATTGGATTGGTGGAAGTTAACTATGTTTGGTGGCCAAACGATCAAAACAATTAGTATTTCACTTGAGTATAAAAAGTGATTAAGAATTTTATGCAACGTACGGGCCTGAGAACGATCAATTGTATTTTATGTTTTTATTTTGTCTAGCTAATCCTACTCATCGCTGTATGTTACATGTTTGCAGACGCACGAAGGTTCGATCGATTTATTTGGAATTATGACGACAGGTAAATCAATGAAGTCGATGGTAAAAAATGTGAACCGGCTGTCCTTTTTTTTATCCTACTAGATCTATAGACCGATCCCGGCTATGCTTGATGGACCAGCAAAACAATGGGTAGTTTTCCCAATGGAATACAGAATGTCCCATCAACAAACTTAAATTTATAAGAAGTTCAAGCTGTTATCGATTCTTTTGCAAATGTACCTTTAGAATGCTTGATTATAGGACCGACATTTGCAATTTTTAACAATCGGGGTTTTTTCCACGCTGTATATCGAAAACAAATTTTAGCTTGTCCGACGTAGCAACAGTAACTAGGGAGGGAGAACAATAGATGCGGGATCGGTCTATTTACCTGATTAGTGACAATTGAAATACACATGAATATATTAATATCCAGCGTGCGATTTTAAATTGTGTGTGGGTCAAACACGCTGGCATGTACTGTAGCTACACACACGAATCTCAGAACACATGGGGGTTTATAATAGTAAAGTCGGAGTCAGAATTGGTAATTTTGGAGAAATGATAGGGAGGCAGAAAAGCAGACATTTGCGAGACTAAAAGCCATTTACAGATTTGGACGAAACTCCCGTATGTTCTGAGATTCGCGTGTGTAGCTATATGTCAGCGTGTTTGACCTACATTCAATGCGCCACAGTATTGCATGACACATATTAGCCGTTGTAATATACAATTTTGTTATGATTTATGTAATAGGAACACTTATGTTCATTTATCATGTTGCGATGTAAGCCTACCAACGACACGTTTACAAAAAATTTTTTATATAAACTTAAATTTTCTTATATGTACGAATTTAAAATCGCATGCTAGGCATTGATGTTCATATTTGATAGATTATTAAATTTATTAAAACTTATTACGAGCCATAGATATTTTTTCGCTGTAAAAACTATACATATATACAAAAAAAAAGCAAAAGTCTGATTAGGCCGTACATATAAAAAACTACTACATGTTATATAAAATTATGGAACGTATTGTTTAAGTCAAAGATTATTGTTGAACGACTGGAAACCATTTCAAGCCACTGGCACTGCTCCCTTAGACAGGAATAACCAAAACCTAATCCCAAACGGAACCTTTAAGAACTATATATTGGCTCGATCAGCTATAGGTTCAATAAGTACAAACAACAAAAATCATAAGTTTACCTCTTTAAATTTTATTTAGAGCTTTCGTCCCTCATTAGACACACAATTATAACTTGTGGTTATTTTTCAACATTTACAGAGACGTCGAATTGCTTAGAAAGCGACATCAGGACACAGAACTATGTGAAATAACAAAGTCAAAGAAAGTGAATGAAACAAGTTTTTCTGTTGTTTTTACGAAACATCCTAATAAGTATAAATATTTGGAAAAACTATACTACAAAATTGATTGCACGCCTAATACTGCAATCTTGGGTGACATGAAAAATCAGCTTGATTGCAAACCTAACCAAGTCAGTGGTTTAAAAGACTATTCTTATGGGTGTAAAGCAGTTAAGAAGTCTAAGTGAACGATTGTTTGTAGTAGTGACAATGACGAGAAAACATGAACATGATGTTATTTAATGACCTTGACGTATTATTACACTCTTAAAAATAGATGTGCATAATAGCACTACAAGGTATGTTATTTGTGACACATTGTATGTTACTGTGGCACACCTTGCAAAATGCAATTCCGGAGTTTCATATTTCAACATACCTAGATGTGCTGATTAACTATCAAAGTATGTCAAGCAGCACAGCAGTGTGCTAAAAAGCACACCTTTGGAACAACACGCCATTTTCAATCAAAACCTAAACACACCATCAGTGGAAGACCGTGTGTTATTGTAACACAGCATTTGAAACTAGCACAGCTGATTCGAAGGAAGCACATCTTTAGAAACAACACATGTTTCTCATATAACACACGTTTTTCGAATAACACAACTGCTCTAAGTCTGTATTAACACAGCTATAGCTAACACACCTTCATAATGAATTGTACGTGCATGTTATTCTGATTCAAAGACAAAGTATCACAAAACAGCGTTAAATATATTGCCGCTTAATTTGTGCCTTGTGCAAGCGAGCAAAATTCGATACGACTATGATACTTATATAATGTACTTTAGTATTTATAATAACTCGATGCGATAACGATGCTTCGTTATTACCTATATGGCTATGACTAGTATATGGCTGTTTCGTTTTGGAGGTGCCGTCAAGCGCTAAACGTATCACGTAACAGAAGCGAGAATTCATCGTTATTTCTGTCGGCGCGATGTCGATAAGGCTGCGACAACTTTGGGATACTTTATTTATTTTGGTTTTCAACGTTTTACAAAGAGATTTCGAGAAACTTTTTTTTTCAATACGTATATCCTTTGGTTGTACAAGTGGACTGTATATGTGTAATGGGACATTGGTGGTATTGGATTTCACTTGGAAGTTCCAATATGGCAATATATCAGGTTTGTATCAACGCGATCAATTCATATTTTGCGTTTTAGTAAAGTTTTATGTACATATTAGAAATGTACGCTATATTCAAGTATTAGGCTGTACTACGGTCGAGATTTGGTTGATCGAAGCCATATTAACCATATGTTATATTAATGTTTGACATTGATTATGTTATTTATATATAAACTGTCTGCAATACACATTTATTTAAAGTTTGGATCATTTGAGTGAGTATTTACCAAATGTTTGAAAAAGCGTGAACTCTGGGCAATAAGCAAAAGAAATTGCAAAAGTCGAGCAGAGTCGCAATTGCGCGAATGAAATTTGAGTGCTTGAAAAAGTGACACCTGGCGCACACAATGCAGGATAGACTAGGGCCATAAATCAATATGACAGGTATTCGACCAATCAGCATTCGTGTGTGCAGAGGATGACACCTCACTAAATATCATTGAGATTTGAGAAGCTTCAGTCATTGGTTCCGTTGCACCGCTAAAGACAGGTTTCTCTGTTTTGAACTGCAAAATATACGTAAATTACAATGGAATCAGCGAAATTAAACCGTGCGCAATTGGGCGAAATGTTAAAGAGCAAGGATGTTCCAGAAAACATTTGTCGAACTTTGCTGGGTAATTCATGAAGTAACATTTTTGTTAATCATTTCTTGTGCGGCTAATGCCGCATAAAACGTCTTGCTTTTACGCGCGTATATTTTGTCTCATAATCTCATGGTTATAACTTATTATTTTCTATTACAGCGAATGATATTGATGGGGAAACGCTACTTTGTCTGATGGAGGATAAAGACGAGTTTCAAACAATGTTTCCGAAGTTTGGTCATCGGTTACATTGGAAGGCCTTTGAAGCGCGTTGTGAAAAGCCTCGAAGATTGTCAACACGTGCCCGTTCCGATTATAAAACAAGAGATTAAGAGAAAACAGTTATTGCAAGTGATATTGCAGAGCAACCCCAGAATGTGGTAGAGCTTGAAGAAATCGCGGTTAGTCTTTTTCAAACAGATGTACGATAGCAAAGTAAAACTGTGTTGTTCATAGTGCTAAAATTAATTCCAACAAACGGACCCATTGCTGCATAGAAAATATCTGCTGTAATAAATGATTATTTAACTAGCACTGTTACCGTATGACCTTAGTTGATACTTTGGCACCTGATACAAAACTGTGTCATTCTATTTAGTTTTATGTTCAGCTTATTTCATCAAACTTAGAACTGCTTGTTTTTCAATTGCTGCATAATACATGTTATGGTGAGATGTCACATCTCTAGCCGCCCTGGACAAATGGCTCATTTGACACAGGAACATAATGTTATGCAGCAACTGTATATTTATAATGACCAAAATATTTTAATGTCCATATCACATAAAACAATGAAATGAAATGAAATTAAGTTTAGGAATAATTATATTTCTGATTATATTTTTTATCACATAAAACAATGAAATGAAACGAAATTAAGTTTAGGAATATTTATATTTCTGATTATATTTTTTATCACATAAAACAATGAAATGAATTTGAGTCAAGGAATAATTATATTTCCTTTTGCTGATAATTGTCTATTGACACTGTAGCAAAAATTTAACATGCGACATTGCTTCAAGCTATTTTTATGCTCTCTTTATTTTGTGAGGTGCAGCTTATTTTATCAAACTTAGAACTGCTTGTCTTTCAATTTCTGCATAATACATGTTATGGTGAGATGTCACATCTCTAGCCGCCCTGGACAAATGGCTCATTTGACACAGGAACATAATGTTATGCAGTAATTGTATATTTATAATATTTTAATGTCTATATCACAAAAAAACAATGAAATGAAATTAAGTTTAGGAATGATTATATTTCATTTTGCTGATAATTGCTTATTGACATTGTAGCAAAAATTTAACTTGTGACCCTGCTTTATGTTCTATATTTTATGTTTTCATTTTATCATATTTAGAGCTGTTTGTTTTCTAATTGCTGCAAAATACATGTTATGGTATGATGTCACATCTCCAGCCTAATTGCCTTCAACATTGTAGCAAAAATTTAACATGTGACGTTGCATCAAGCTATTTTATGTTCTATATATTTTGTGAGGTGCAGCTTATTTTATCAAACTTAAAACTTTTTGTCTTTGACATTGATATTGTAGCAAAAATTTAACATGTGACATTGCCCTATTCCTAGCATATTAAGTCGTGTAGTCAACACTAAGTGAATTTTTAGCATAAGTACGCAAACTTTGCTAAGTCAATTAATTTATATCTTTTAGCCATCAACGAAGAGTGAGCTCATGTTTAAATACAAGTTGGTCGAGTTTAAATGGGTGATCCTTGGGACAGAAGAGGATTTCCTCCAAGCGTTTGTTTCTGGAGAAGATGAGTGCATTTCTGAGACATCCACAAATCTTCTAGAAGCTCTTGTTGACCTGATAAGCGCGTACTACGTGTTCGATGTGAGCTATGCTGAATCGACGTCTGGCATGTTGTGTTCCCTGCAAGATTTTGTTTTACAGGCAAAAGACAGCAGCACAAGGTCGATAAGATATTGGACATTTGCCTCAGAACTAAGAAACGTGACAATTGAAACATAAAACTTTATGATTGTGTGCAGACAGCGACGTAGCTAGCATGAAAATGTTGTCATCCTGTACAAATATATTCGTGTTTATACTTTTCATTTCCTAATAAAATTTTCGGGCGCTAGTAAAATTTGGATTGTATTGCATTTTCAATTAATATCTTGAACTAACCATGGCATGTAGGTAGTGCATGCATTCAAAAGAACGCCAAGATATAGGATCTTTTACTACCTGAAACGATCAAACAGAATTCGACGCTTTAGGCCCCTCACTAGTCACTAGCTACTTTATCCAAACACAAGACTTTCGCTCGGGTATGCCGTTTCAGGTTGTGAAAAGTTCTATGTTTTTGTATACAAATTTCAAGGCATGTTGTCATTTTAGGCTTTTCCATAGGTGTGTTGAATCAATGCACGTGTGCTGTCAGCACACTTACGAATCGTGTTCTTCTAACACGTCTTCGCAGCATGTGCTAAAGCAACACATCTTTAACGTGCGTTTTTACAACACATGTAAAGAAAATGCACACCTACGCGTGTTTTATTACGCACCATTTTGAATAACATGACCTGAGGTGTGTTGTTTTCTGGACAAACAGAAAACTCGCCTTTTCTTGTGCTACCGTAACACATGAACCAGGGTGTCACCTTAACACGACATGGGATGTGTTGTTTTCTGGACAGAGAAGTTGTGTTATTTGAACACACCTATTTTTTAGAGTGTATGAGCTGCATCTTAAGCTGTGGAAAAATATGAGAATTCAATAAAAATAAACAAAAAAACCTTTATATACGAGACTGGATGGTTTATTTTTCCTCTGCGCGTATTTCACACCTGAATTACAAAACATTATATAAAGGAATTACAAATAACCTATCCCGTCACGACCTCCACTCACGGTGCAGGAAAGCCTGGGTGCTGTATCCTCTCGCTATTTTAACAAATAAATTTCATATTTGCGTTCTTCGAATTCTGTACCGAAATATATTCTTGCCACGCAACGACAGTAGTACAGAAGCACAAAGAAATGAAATATATTCTTTTCCAAGATGAAAAATTGCCAAAAAACAAGGCGAAATCCTGAGAAAAAATTTGCTCAAAATATCACGCCCACGGATGACGTCATCTGTGTGTGTATATTATAACGTACAGCTTTTGACCAATGAACATCCAGACTAACTCTCGTTATTTAACGAAATGTGCTTAAAAAATGAAATTTTAGGAATATGCTGTGTGATTATGAAAAAATAAATAATATTCTGTTTCAAACAGCCCCCCATGCCCTAATCATCGACGCTGGCTACACGATATATATATATATATATATATATATATATATATATATATATATATATATATATATATATATATATATATATATATATATATATATATATATGCCTTGATTGCTAGATTGGTTCATGAGGCTGAGATAACAGAGGAATTCAACCTCGATGACAGCCTCCAACTAGAACAAATCAACTTTGACGAACTCCTTGACATGCAGATAGATTTAACGACTGATGTATGGTGGCCCATCAACGCCATAGCACTTTCTAATTTCTTTGTGAATATTTTTTGATATTTTAGTAGGCATTTTGATGTGTTTATATATTATTCATTATTTTTTTAGATAATTATTGATAATATATATTTTTTACTCAATTCAGTTTTATTCATTTAAATTGTCTGTCATTTATTTGTGTTTTCATTTTAGTTACTTTGTTGTCATTAAATTTTACTTTACTTGAATTTAATTGGATTTGATTTAACTCTACACTGATAAAAACAAATCAAATCAACCTTTATGGCCTAACAACGCCACACACCAAAATATCATTTATCGGGTTATTGCATATTGGTACCCACCCCCACGCACGGCCCGCAGACTTGTAAAGCAAAATGGCGGCCGAAAGAGTAAGAAACCCGGAGTGGCAAGAAGATATCAATTTAAAAGAGGACTTGTCTGTGTATGTGCAACAAAATCTCAGGCAAAAAGAAATATTAGACTTGGTCGAACAAAAATATCCTATGTACGCGTGGAGCCTTCGAACACTTTCCCGACGTTTAAATTATTTCAACATAAAGTATTCAGACCATGATGTTGACGTTGATCAATTGAAGCAAGTTGTTAGCATGGAAATGGAGGGGCCTGGACGTTTACTAGGATATAGAGCCCTTCAGCAAAAGGTGCGAGAGGTTCACGGTTCAAACGTTCCCAGGGACCTGGTATATGCAATGATGATGGAAATTAATCCTGCAGGGCTTGAAGAAAGGGGAGGTGTAGGAAAGCCAAAAAGAGCCCCAAGAGCTAAAGTATACACGTCCCATGTAAGTATGGATAGTAACAAATGGATTTATCTTGTGGCCTGCACAGTATATGTTAAGAATCAAGTTAAAATTGGTCAAACATACAATTACAGTCACCAGCCTATAAAGTACTCAAGTAACTAAATGACTGCCCATGATAATAATCTCCTCTACAAATTAGGTTCGCTTAGATGATAGAGTAAAGTTATGTGTTTTGAAACAATAAATTTTTCGGCATATCCAGCCAGAATATTACTCTGATAATTTTCAACATTTTGTCCAAATTGTGTTTAAAAACTAATTATGTATTCTTTCTTTTTTTAAATACACAGGGATCAGATTGGGCTATGTCTCTGGATGGGCATGACAAAATGTGTGGATACCAAAATTCAATGTTTCCACTCTCAATTTATGGAGGACAAGATACCTAAAGTGGACGAATCAACTTTTTGAAAATCTAATAAAAATCCAAAAATTATTGGAAAGTTTTATCTTGAATATTTAGTTGAAACCAAAGGTACTAAGACTCAAAAGCAGCTAATGAGCAAAATACATTGTAAACTTTGGATTATTTTGCATCAGTGACCATGACTTTCATATTTCAATAATGTGTACTGTATTTTTCGATGCTACATTTTAGTTCTACCCAAGCACATACGAATTGACAGAGGGACTGAAACTGATGTTATGGCAACGATGCAAATGTACTTATGTGACAAACATAATGTCCTGGAAAATACCAATGAAAGCGTTTGGTATGGGCCGTCTACTCAAAATAAAATAGAACGGTGGTGGAGAGAACTTTTAGAAAGGCTAGAAAGGTTCTTTAAAGAACAATTGTCTTTTCTTGCTGAAAAGGGATACTATGACAGCACTAATGCTGTAGACAGGTATTACAGTGAATAATACAGTATGTCTGGCAGCCTAAGTCTATGCCTATGCTTATGAACCACGCTTGTATTTTATAGAAATTTGCTCGCATTTATTTACATACCAGTCCTACAGAGAGAACTGGACATTTTCCGAACAACAATTTGGAATAATCATCGCGTGCGCAAGCAAAAAAACAAGGAGCTTCCCACTGGTGTACCCGAACACATTTATCACTGCCCAGAGCAGTATGGTGGCGAAAAATGTGGTGTTCCCTTAACTGAGGAAGACTTGTTTGATGTAGCATCACACTCCGAAGTATTGATTGACACAGATGATTATTTGGAAGCAGATTTTCGCCAAGAGTGTGAGAGACATATTCCTAATCCAGATGATATCAAAGCAGCTGATACTGCTGATGCTTACTTATTTCTACGGACAAATTTTAGAGGACAAGAGCCTTAATTCAATTGCCTCATGGAACAGTGTGTTCAATAAAACAGCACACAAATAAAACATAATATAAATTTTAATTTTTGAACTGCAAAGTTGTTTCCTTTTTAACCCCTCCAAGCACTCAGGTCACTTATTTTATTATCTATTTATTGGGCTCTCCCAATTGGCAAAGACTACATGTAAATTTAACAGGGGCCTAAACAGGCTTTAACTTAATTTCTCCTCCACAGGTTCAATAAAGAAATTTTTACAAAATTGGCTGTGTATGACCACAACTTTAACATTGAATATGGGGAGAAAGAGGTTTAAAATCTGTTTCTAATCTCCCAAGGACTTTGTCAGGATTGGTGATTTAGAGTGCTTAAAAAGGGTAAATGTTCTTTTCTACTTTAACTATAAATACTATCAACATTAGCATTACTGTAACTGAAACTTGTCTTCCTTAAACAATTCAAACATGAATAAGTTTATATATGTGACATATACAGGGTGTCCCAAAAAAGTCCCTTTAGAAATCACTCTATTGTTATTAAATGTGTGTTATTAAATGTGCCTCTGGAAATTTAAACGAATTGTCTACATGAATAGTAGAAGTATTTTTGTTGTTATTATTTGACGTAATTATTGTGTTGCTGTTCATTTTACATGTAGAAGCTAATTTAAAGTCCCGGAGGCATAATAACGCACATTTAACAACAATAGTGTCATTTCTAAAGGGGGACTTTTTTTCTGGGACACACTGTAGTACAGTATAACAGAACTGGAGAATCACACGTTTGAACGAACTGAACATAAAAGCAGTTAAAATCCATGTGCAGTCAGTCTGCTTTTGATTCTTTATTTTCAGATGGTAAGTCTGGTAATTTTAGCATATTGCAATACTCATTACATACATGATTCTTTTTGAAACCTTCGATTGCATAGGTGGACAAGTTACCAGTGCAAAATAAAATAGAATTTGTTTCATCCTTCAAGGTTTTTGATGCTATATCAGGATCACATAGTTCAAATCCTACACCTTGTATGTCAACCACCATTAGCTGCTCCTTCGAAACAACATATGTGTAATGCACAAATGCTTCACACTTCTTGTCAAGCTCACTTTCAGTGTAAATTTCTCCAGTATTATTTGTGTGCTTTTCAAAATTTCCATTCAAATACTTTTCTAGAGTAATAACTTCTCCATTGATTTTGCCAAAGTACACCTTAGTATAGGTGAAAGTGTCACCAAACTGTTCTGGAGCATCAAGGGACATTTGTAAAGCTAAATTTCGTGCCAAAGAATTCATCTGAACCATTTTTCTTGTATGTGCTTCAACTGTACCGAATAATCGTTCAATTTCATACACCTGGTCTTCCTTGAATCTTTTTACTACGTATCCATCGGCATTGCTTGATGGAAGTCCAGAGATAACAGAAGCTTTGTAGGCATCACGAAAAGCCCCACTAGCAAACGGCTTCTGGTCTAGTGACACTTTTACTTCAAAAGGAGGTAGCCATATTTTATCCTGAAGGTTAAACTCTTCGACAACCACTGTAGATTGACTGATTTTGGGAGAGATTAGCTTGCCAATATTTAATAATGCGCTCAACGGAACGGATGCAGGTACTTTTGAAGGCTGTGGAGCTCTGTGTGACGTTGCTGTTTCACATTTTACAGGGCTGGACCTAACAACGTCCGAGACAGAGGTGCAACTCTCGCTCGACCTAGCTACAAAACGAATATGTAATACCTTCCAATTAGAAATCTGTGAAACATCAGTGAATGATGGTCCTCTTTCGCCGGCAAGTATATCGCAATCCATATCTGTGACATTAAAGTGTTTTTTACAGACATTTTTTATGTTTTCAAGAGTGGCTTCACATCCCAAATGGACCATGGTAAGTGGTCCCATTCGCGCGTATTTTTGCCATTTTCCCTCGACTGTCGACGAAAGACGCTGTACGGTAATGTAATCGCGTTTTTCGCTGCTACCGTCTTCCTTTTTCCCCTGACGCTTGATGGAAGCCTGTTCTTTAAACGCTTCCCACTTCGGATTTCTTTTACGTTTCGACATTTTTTAAACAAACGACGTTTCGCACGTGTTTTGATACTGTTTCCACTTGAAAGGGAAGTTTCAAACGTCCACTTGAAAGGGAAGTTTCAAACGAAATTTTTCTTGGAAGTCAATTTGGAAGCACTTTGGCGTTGTTAGGCCATAAGGGTTGATTTGATTTGTTTTTATCATTGTAGAATTAAATTAAATCCAATTAAATTCAAGTAAAGTAAAATTTAATGACAACAAAGTAACTAAAATGAAAACACAAATAAATGACAGACAATTTAAATGAATAAAACTGAATTAAGTAAAAAATATATATTATCAATAATTATCAAAAAAAAATAATGAATAATATATAAACACATCAAAATGCCTACTAAAATATCAAAAACTATTCACAAAGAAATTAGAAAGTGCTATGGCGTTGATGGGCCACCATACTGATGACAACCTAACAAATGACACAAACAACCCAGAGGAAACCATAGATACAAAACAACAGACAAATACAATTAACACAAATAACAACTTTGATACACTAAAACTTAACGAACTGACAGACAATACCACACTAGACATGCATGAACAGACAGGTAACACTGTACATACAGACCAACAGATCCCCTTGACTTCCAACACAAATGACCCACATACACATACCGACAAGAACAAAATCCATCCTAACTTGACACCACAAGGAGACACAGACAATCCCCTCCCCAACACACACGGCAAAGATGACTTCCTCAACATACCACCTAACCTAGTAACCTCTTTTAAAATAATTTATGCACTAAAATTGAAATTGAACAAACTACAAACGAACCTGACACAACTTCAAGAACATGAAACAGCCAAAACATTGCCCCCTGGACTAAGAATAAAACTTACACCTAAATTCTACCTGGACAAAGGACTCAGTGATCGCTGGGAGAGCACTTTGACAGAAGCCTCCTTTGAACTACTGAACATCACTATTGACCACCACAAACACTGCATTAATGACACAAAGCACAAACTTCAACACAGGACACAACAACTTAAATTAAAATGCAATGAAGACATGGCACAACGAATTATTGAGAAAACAGATTCACTTTTTCTCAAATACACAGAACGAGCACTGATCAATGCACAGAAAAAAACTACAAAACGCATAAAAAGAACTAACAATAGACAACCGAAACACACCACGAGAACCCAAAACCAACAAGGACACATCACACCCACAATAACTACTTATAACCTAAAGACACCAACCTTCCCCAACAGCACCACGAAATCTACAGTAGATTTGGGCACACCATTATCAAGAGGCGCACAGCTTCCACCACCCACAAATAGGCACACACATGCTCCCACTATAGATTCCCGTCAACTACTTATCCACAACAAACAACACCATATAGCGAGCACATCAACACCTACAACACAACAGGTTGCACTCACACCACTAATGCAAATTAACACAACTCACAAGATGACACGATTAAACACAGGCCTGAACACACCTACACATATGCCGAAATTACGCATACCTCCCCTCCCACATCAACCCAGGAACCCTCTGCCCCACAGCTTAAACTCACAGCAAAACAACTCTAGAACACAGGCACACTTAACTTCAGCACACAAACATAATACACCCACTAACAGATCTATGAATAATATATCACCACAAGTCACAGATAACATACAATCACAAATACAAAATTTTCTCAATCACAAAGCACCCAAGCACAAGAAGTGACCCAGATCACTAATAATAACACTAACTACACGTACACGAATAACTACAACAAAAGAACAATGCTAACTTTTGCTAAATCCCGACGTAACAATAACAACAACAGATTTCTCAGCAAAAATAAAATACACAAAAAAATACACCACAACATGCAAAATAAAACAATCATCTAATAAGACTCTCCCCCCATACAGTAACAGCACTATCCAAAGGACTCAACTATATCCCCACCCCTAAACCAGCTCCACACAACAACATTTATGAATCCTTCCTAAAATACAGAAGAAATATGCACAATAAATATCTTTTCGGACACACCACAAGAAATACCAAACACCCGTTCAAACTCCCCACAAACTTTACGGCACCAATACCAGACAATAGCAATCTTCTGGAATACATCTCTAATGTTTATATCAAGACTAATTATCAGATAACCACCGACCCCCCACGTTCCAATATTACAAAGCAAGAAATACAATCACTACATCAGCTCAAAACAGATAATGATTTGTTAGTAAAACCAGCAGATAAAGGTGGGGCTATTGTCATTTGGCCTAAGGACTCTTATCTGAAGGAAGCATATAGACAATTAAATTATTCAAATCATTACCAAAAGACCCAAAAGGATCCAACCCCAGATATATTAGAAGATACAAAAAAACTAGCCTACAACCTTCACAAGTCTAAGATAATACAGTTGAACCCCTATTAAGCGGACACCATTGGGACCTCGCCAAGGTGTCCGCTTAAGAGGGGTGTCCGCCTAAAAGGGGTCTCGCAGAATCACAACAGGGGGTAATTTTTTGTATGTTATTTATTTACCTTTGTTAATAGTATATAATATATAAAAGTCTACCAAAATATCTACGTTCAGAAACTTTTGTAGTTAAAATCATCGTTCAAAAAGCCTAGGAACGTTTGCGCTCGAGTCTTTCGCGAAAGCTCATAATACAAAATAAAACATTACAAAGCTAAGAATAATCATTTATAAAAGCTATATTTCACTTCAATCGTGAACGGCGAAACGTAGCGTATTCGATATATGGAGTCCATATCATTAACTGACCGAGTGTTCACGAAACAATGAAATACGCTACGTTTCGTTGCGTTACTGTCCGCTGAAAAGGGGTTGATTTGTTCATTGGGACCTCCAGTGAGGTGTCCGCTTCCGCTAAATAGGGGTGTCCGCCAAATAAAGGTTTCCTTACTAGTATCTAATTAAAGAAACGTTTGGGACCTGAATTTAGTGTCCGCTTAAAAGGGGTGTCCGCTTAAAAGGGGTGCCCGCTATTAGGGGTTCAACTGTAGATAACATGACCCATAAATTTCTCACAACTGACACAACAGCCAGAACTCCACACTTATATATCTACTACCAAAAATCCACAAACAGAATGTTCCAGGCAGACCCATTATCTCTGGTTGTGGGGGTCCCACAGCAAAATTATCTCAATTTGCAGATCACTTCCTCAAACCACTCCTTAATCACATCCCCACATATATACAGGACACAGCACATTTCCTCCGCAGAATCTTCTCACTTAATCAGAATTTACCTGAAAACATCATACTAATCACCATTGATGTTAAAAGCCTTTACACCAACATACCGAATGACCAGGGCATCCAGGCCTGCTTAGATATGTTGAAAGAACACAGCACACTAACACTAGAAGTGGAACAGTACACAATTGACATACTAACACATATATTGACTAAAAACGCCTTCACATTTAACAATTCATGGTACTGCCATGGGGTCACCTATTGGTCCAGCCTATGCAAACATCTTCATGGCAAGACTAGAAAGGGAACTTCTTCTGGCCTTATACCTATTGAATGGATAAGGTTCATTGATATATATAAGGTTCATTGACATATTTGCAATATGGACCCATAGCATTGATAGACTACAACAATTTTTAACATACATTAATAAGTTCCACCCAACAATTAAATTTGATTGCACATACTCACATAAAACTGTTAATTTTCTGGATACAACGATCTACATTAACTCAAACAACAAACTTGAATCAGACTTATATATCAAACCTACAGACAGAACACTACTGTTGCACAATAACTCTTTCCATCCCCAATCATGCAAAAACTCGATAATTTACAGCCAGGCACTAAGATACAGACGCATAATAAGTGATAACAGTAAACTCCATGAAAGACTTAACCACCTACTTGTGGCACTCATTCATCGGGGATATAAATATGATACTATAGTAACAGCTTTTAACAAGGCATTGGAACACAAGACACAAGACGAACTACTTAGCATGCAAACAACCCACAAAACAAACAACAGACCTATCTTCCCCATAACATACAACAACACCACCAAATACATTGCACACATACTAAGAAAACACTGGACTCTAATTCAAAATGACCCTAAACTACAGATCCTCTGGCCAGAACCACCTGTTGTAGCATACAAAAAGAACAAAACTCTTAAACACACATTAATATCAACAAAACTTAGGACAGATAACTCTTCTTAACATGACCTTCTTGTCTCCCATACATGAACAGACCAATCTATTAAGATACATCTATACATCTAGATAAATCTAGATCTATACAAGCAAACACCAGTCACATCAATTATGAGGATAACACCCAGCCAGCCAGCCAGCCAGCCACCCACCCACAAGAAGAACAGACTTCCTTCTACAACTCCCCCCCTCCCGAGGACATGGACAATTCAGTTCAGCACTCCTAAAACCACCTGCCAGGACCCACTAATCAGAACACATATCCATCACTACTAACTCTGAAATCACACCTATTATGGAGTTCTTGACTGCACATGGATTAAGAAGTGGATGTGAAAACCACCTACCATGACCCACCAATCAGAACATACATGTATCACTACCAACTTTGAAAACACAACCATTTTGATTGTCTTGACTGCACATGGATTAAGAAGTGGATGAGAAAAACCACCTGCCATGACCCACCAATTAGAACACATACGCATCACTACCAACTTTGATAACACAACCATTAGGTTGTCTCAACTGCACATGGTTTAAGAAGTGGATGAGATAAACTATAAATCACAATGATTTTCCAAATAGAGTGAAAGGTTAATTTTATTTAGAAAACGTTTACACATATCTACCTATACTTAATCAAAGCTGAGCATTTTATTAGAAATATTCTACCACATACTTCACATATATTTATGAATATCATACTTATATATCCTCATAGTGCATTACCTTACAAATAGGATCGGCCAAATTTTGATATTCAGTACATATTCTATAAACGTTATTTAAATCAGATCCACTATTCTACAAACGTTATTTAAATCAGATCCACTATTCTACAAACGTTGTATATAAATATGATTGACTATTCCTTTAACGTTGTATACAATTGTAAATCACTATCCTATTAACGTTTTATATAATTGAGATCGACCGTGTTAAAAACGTTGTATATAATTTAGATTGACTAATTACTAGCACATTCTTTACAATATTATACTGACTAAATTTTCCAGAATATAGATCTTCTGGCTTATTCATCACTCAGCGTTATGTTAGTTTTACCTCCTCGTAGCCTTCCCGTATCCTTCCTGTTGTATACAACTTGACATCCTCATTTCCCTTCACGGTTATTATATTTTGTCTATAATATTTACAACCTTGAACAAACTTAATATGTTGAAACCACATGTATGAGAGCTTACCTTACATGAAGTCCTTCAAAACTTACAACAAACGTATCCCTAACTATCATTAACTGACACCCACACTATCCCGTACCAACCCTCATCCTTTACATCACAATTACGCATGTGTACAACCCTCAGACACGCAATTTATTCAGACGCTTAAGGCCCGTTCTCCCCTTTTACTCTCGCCTTTCGCAACGCGAACACTGTGAGGAATTTTTGAGATTTTATAAACGAGACTTTGTAAACCAGATTTGTCATGGCCCAACATATTGGCTTGTCGAAAATCAACAACACATTTGGTATGCTTTTTTCTTATTTGATACATTACTGTTTATTATTTTTTTGTCTTTTATCTATCTTGTATTTCGTTCCTCTATCTTTCTAAACACGTGCCAGCCCCTATTCTCCGCTGACGAGTCCACGAAGGACGAAACGCCGCGTACGGGGATATCTGCTTTACACACATGAAAATTCGTTCTTTCTTTCCTTCTACTAACTTTTTACATATCTCCTACTAGCCTTTTTGTATAACAGACCAGTATATGTCTTGTCCCGTCGCATCTCGTGTTTAATACACTACATGAGGTCTAGCTATTTTTCTCGTTACATACTCATTGTTACTGTTGTTACAAAATTTTGCCCATTTTACTTGATACCAATACAGTTTCTATTACCTATTTAAGTATTTCCATTTCTAGATATTGTTTTTTACCCTCCCTGTCTCATATATTTACTTTTAGTCACTCTGGCCTGACCTACCCTCATGCTATATCATATTTCATATTACACCTACACTACCCCTTTATGACAAAGGGACTGTTGTCAGAATATTATTTTATTTTGCTAGACACCAATATGGTTCCTATTACCTATTACTTAACAAAAAACAAAATATATATATATATATATATCTATATATATATATATATATATATATATATATATATATATATATATATATATATATATATATATATATATATATATATATATATATATATATATATATATATATATATATATATATATATATATATATATATATATATATATATATATATATATATATATATATACAGCTAATTCAAAAAAGGTTGTCCTGCAAAAATACAAAATCTAAATTCCAAAACACATTTAGTATAAGATCAAAATACTTTGTGATGGGCTTCAAATGTAAACATATCTCTTTGGAAATATTCCACTTAACAGAAAATACCTTCTTGTATGGTGTATAACTGTATATCAGACTGGATGTTAAAAGTCCACTCATGTGAGTAATGTGACATACGACTGTTCCTGTATTTTGTATTTTGTAATTTGAATTTTAGATTTCCGAAGGACAACCTTTTTTGAATTAGCTTTATATATATATATATATATATATATATATATATATATATATATATATATATATATATATATATATATATATATATATATATATATATATATATATGTATATATATATATATATATTGATCGTTTGCAATCGACGCCATCTTGGTTGATGTTTGAAACAGATGGCAACCACAAAGTATTTATTCGTTATTTCTGATCCTATCGAGCCATACATTTTTAAAGTATCATTCATAATACGCTAAAACTAACGATGAAATAGTAAATTGACACAAGTACTTCGCTGTAAACAGCTGAAGTAATCTGCAGAGTCAACCAAGATGACGCCCAATGACACGAAATGACGTCATGTGCAAACCAAGAATATAAATATATATATGACACTATTATAACGGTTTGTAGCTGATCTAAAAATCTTTATTACACCGAAATCAACACCAAGTCTGGAAATATCACGGTTAAAGTATTTCGTAAAGGTTCTCACACGGATAAATATTTGAACTTTCATTCACATAATCCTGTTAATGACAAAAAAGCAGTGATAAAAACCTTGTTCGAGCGTGCAAAATCTATTCCGTCCACTTCGCAACTGCAAAAGAGTGAGATTGGTAAAGTTCTTGAAGTTTTAGAATTAAACGGTTATAAAAGAACCTTTATTGATAAAACCATCACCGATGATACGACTACCCGTCATAACACCGAGTTTGAGTTTCGTGGTTCGACATGTTTACCATATGTGAAAGGGGTCTCAGACAGAGTCAAGAATATATTAACAGGTGTGGGAATCCGAGTTGCTTTTAAACCAGTTCTGACTTTGGCTAATATTTTTGGCAAACCCAAGATGAAGCATTCTGATGATCGTATGAAAGCTATTGTCTATAAGTTCATGTGTAGATCATGTTCGTTTACCTATATTGGTGAATCTAAAAGATGCTGGTGTTCGCGTTGGCTGGAACATAAGCCTGGTGTACGAAGAGAAAATTTCTCAGCAATTAAAGAACATGCAGAAAGCAATGGTCACGATGCACAAAAGTCCGACGCAGTCATCCTTGAGAAAGGAATTAAGAATTATGATCAAAGGATTTTCCTTGAGGCTTTACATTCAAAATTAAATGCAGATACGGTTAATGAACACGCGTTATTTCCGACATGTTATTTACCCTTGTTAGATTCTATCAAGCGTAACCATAGACATTATAAAGACGACTCTATCTAGCGACTTTTAGTCATATACTCTGAAGAAGGCTTGCAGTTGCAGCCGAAAATTTAGTATAATTTATTATTTTAACCACTAGGGATGTTTTTAATAAAGATTTATTTAGATCAGCTACAAACCGTTATAATAGTATCATGTTTCACACTGATCGCCCTAACAGTATATATATATATATATATAAATATATATATATATATATATATATATATATATATATATATATATATATATATATATATATATATATATATATAGATATATATATATAGATATATATATATATATATATATATATATATATATATATATATATTTATATATATATATATATATATATATATATATATATATATATATATATATATATATATATATATATATATATATATATGCAACAAATATACTCCCTCTGCTCGAGTTTTCTTTGTTATTATATATATATATATATATATATATATATATACATATATATATATATATATATATATATATATATATATATTATATATATATATATATATGTATATATATATATATATATATATATATATATATATATATATATATATATATATATATATATATATATATATATATATATATATATATATATATATATATATATATTAGAAGTAATTCCAATATTTACACTACCTCTTTAGCATATAAAGCCTTTCATCTCTGTTTACAAGGAAACGAGATAAAAAGCTCATTTAAGATCAGAATTATGGTATTTATGTGGTGGTATAAAGGAGTTTATCGATTTACTTCATATTATGTAATCAGACGTATTAAAATTATCCATCACACAAATTTAATATTTTTGGCGTGCATAGCACAAAAGTGAAAGAAAGGTCAATTTACTTCATTTACGTCAATTTCATTTCAAAAACGCAGTAGTTTTTCGTATCCATCCTTTTCATTTGCTCAGTGGCTCAAACAGATCAATCGATCTTGAAGTGTTTATGAAACGAAATTTTGTCCAACATTTGAATGGGAAGATTTTGTATTGAGAAGATTAGATAAGATAACAATATAACTCCTTTAATTAGTAGAATTTTTGTCACTCCGTTCTTTGTCAACATATTCAACTTTATAGGATATGCAAATAACACAACCACCGAAGTGATACTGTATAATGAGTGACTGTTAGATTGCTCACTTTGTACCATATAAGAGTGAAAAATAACTAAAACTACAATTGCATGTGTGTAGGCTATGTTTAACATCCAAGCCTGGGTATTTAAAATGTTATATCTTGAGTACTTTTTGAATTAATGCAGCTTTTGTGAACATACGCAATGACGTCATTGGTTGTGTTAAATTCAACTCAAATAAAATTGAATATCATTAAAAAATTTCTATCAAAGAAGTAATCGTGTGATTTTAACTGATCTTTCTAATGCAATAGAAAACTGTGAGTGAAAATTTTGTTTTATAAACCCTTTAACCACAGGGCCTCCTAATTTATGTGAGCTTTTGTGCAATATTTTGGTTGCTTAGTTTGGTTATTTTGCAACGTGATGTCACACGTTGAATTAAATTATTTGCAAATGCAATAAAGCAGAATATCTCGACAAGGAGTGGAGTGACAAACATTCTACAAAAGAAGTTATATTGTAATTTCAAGTGATCTTTGCAATACAATCAAGAAATTACCTGACTGACAAATTTTCGTTTCATAGCCACATTAAATTAAGCGAGTTAAACGTAGTATCAAAGACAGATATCGGTGCGAAAGCATAAAATCTGTTCTATAAACTTAGAGGTGCAGAAATGTTTGCTCGAGCTGTTTATACATGGTGATTTCAGCGTATTTAAAAGCTCTCTCTAATAATATTCGCTTCATTTGAAGAACAACCCTTAATGGAGATTACAAATGAAACGATAAGTTACCTCTTGACCTACGTCTTAAAAACTGCATTGGAAATTTAAATGCTGACCCATCGTATAAGATTGGCAATTTACATCGTTGTGTATAATACCGTTTGATCTCAAGTAAGACATTATTTCTCAGTCCAAAGAAAAAGCCAATGTCCCTGTAATTTTATAGAGATAGAGATTTTATATAGATTGATGATTTTAGAAAAAGATATCCGTAGCTTATCAAAATTGTAGACGTGTGTATTCATCCATTCGTGTCGTTCAACAATAAAAAAATTGTCGTGAAATCAATAAAAATAAGAATGCAGTTTGCGAGAAAACAGCGAGTTTAGGGTGCGGAACTCTCCGGAATTCATCTCACCGTGTTTCAAAGTGCATGTTAATTAGTTCCCGAGAAAATATTTCATCTCTAAGACATGCGCAATGAAAATCGTTTTCTAAACACTTTTTGAAGTCACAACATACGGACTACGAAGAGCAGTGGAAGAAATATACTGTCCGCAATTGTTTATTGTAATACCCGTCTGGACTTTTCTAAAACTATAGTGACGATAGTGCAGCACTTCTATATTTGGATCCTACAATAAGTCGTATCATCTAAAATAATATATTATATTGCATGGGCGGCAAACTAGAATTATCTAATTTCTGTTTCTCGGGGTACTCTTGCAAAGCTTTGAATTATAACAGCCTACAACAGCTCCGTTGTGTTCATATACTATATATTTTATAATTGTTACCAAGCCAAGTTTTGCTTAACTTGATTATTTCTAAATTCTAACGCATGTTCCATTCAATATAGCGAAAAGCAGCAAAAACGGGTTTTGACGTCAAAGCTCGATGTTGGGACGTGTAGCGAACAGATAACGATGGCAATGAAATTCGATCAATATTACATGACAATATATACTTCGAAAAACTGTGTTCTGCAAGTGATGCATAGAGCCTGGCGCACGAGAAAACGGCTCAGCTTATACAAAGAGTGCATGATTTCACACCGCGCAATAATATCGGCAGTCCAAAAGTGAATCGTGCTTATTTTAGCGCTATGCATATAAATGTACGAGAACGGAATAATTGTGTGCGTGATTTCTGGTCACAGACATTGTGGTTATAATGCGTAGCTACTTGTAAACCAATCAAATCACAATTGCTTAACCGCTATGTGTGTATTGAAGCATGAAAAATATCCCACCTACTCGGCGAACGGTCTAGACTTTCACCAAAAGGAAAAGCATGGGAATGTATACTAGAGATTTGTCTTTATGATACGTACGGGTGTTACTGATTTGTATATGGGAAACTAATCTGCTACCAACCTATCTGAACTCAGCGTTTTTTCTGGTTATTTCCGTCAGCTTAAAAGTGAACGTCGAACATAAAGACTCGGGTAAGTTAATTCGGCGCATAGTTAAATAGAACAGTGTTTTTAAAAGTAATTAGTTTACCTCATTTGTATGCCTTGGTTATATCTGTCCAGATTAGTCAATTATTTTCAGCACATTACCTGTTATTTGTAGCGATTTTAGCATGAACGATAGCCAATTCTAAAACATAAAAAGATTTGACATTTAATAAAATATGCTGATTTATATTCTAGTATAATTACCTTATTTCCACTTTTTTGTTCAGTCACATCAGATATTTGTACATCTAAATATTGAAAAGGTTGTGAAATATGAAGATTACCCCGCATATTCTCAACTTCATTTGCTTTTGCAATACTTATAGCACTTTGCTCCCTAATGAGTTGATGCAGCATTTCAATTTCATTACTTGATTGTTCCAACTCAGACACCAGGGCTTCAATTTCTTTTGCCTGCAGATCTAATGATATTTTATACTCATCCATTGGATCACTGTCTACCAGCACAGATTCATTAAGTTTATTTTGAGGAAAAATAAATTCTTCACCTAAAAACTGATTGCATTCCTCTTTTTTCTTCAAGTGTATTAGTTCTCGCTTATGATTTAATATTCGCTCAACTGCTCTGCGTACACCATCAGCTGTTTCGATGCCATGCTTGTTACTTAAAATTTGTAACCATCTTAAGAGTTCAACCCATGACTTCCCCATTTGTTTCCTTATTTCACTCAACTCAATAACCAGTTTGTTAGTTACTGTGATAACTGGCGTATTACCAAAGGCCAAACTACATACAGTGCTTTCCGATTCGTTTTCACATTCCTGCTTGGAATTCAGAATATCATGCAATACTTGTTCAGTAATTCCCAGTCTTCGACACTCTTTGCTTACAAGTTTGTGCTCAGATTCTTTATAAAGCCGTGAAATAACAGAGCACCCACTCCCATGGGTTTTAGTAAGCATATTTTTTTACTTTATGTTTAAGATTTTTAATATGCGTGGGGATTGTAATGTTTGGGTCAAGCACAAGCAGGCCCCTCTTCACCCTTTCCTCTTGGCTGCCTCCCATATTTGAACATGCTTCATATCTTATTAAACAAACGATAACATATTTTCTGATTACCTTTCCACCACTCTGGTTTTTAATCGTTATTTAGAAGCGCTATCATATTTTGTTCGTCCCAGTTGTCACAGTTGCATGAGCACATGGCGCCATATGTAAATGATGACAAACTTGCAAAATTACCTAAATTCATATGAATTTCCGCAAGTGAGCCCGACCATCAAACCCGATATGTTATATATCAAAAGAAACCTCAAATCACAAAGTTTATGTACATACCCGTCGTTGTAGACATTTTGCATCGGAATGAGTCGTATCTTTCTTTTTAAAATTGACTTTCAAATTTAACAGCCTACGCATTGAAAATTTGAAGAACGACGCGGTTCAGCAGAATCTCCAGGCTTTGAACTTTAAGGTGGTGCTGTTTTTAACCTGAATTCAGGTCGAGCTCACTTGCGGAAAATGGTTTGAAAGGGGAGGGGTGGGTTAATAAACGAGTGCCGTGTAGTTTACGTGGCGACCAAAACTGCAAATATGCGAAACTTTGGCACTTCGTAACAAAGTAACTACATGACCTCCCGCTTTGAAATTACATTCATTTTGTAGAATAAAACCTGTTCTTTCCATATATAGGTAATTTAAAACGAAATATTTATAATTTTTTTATATTTATACGACAAACGTAGCCTATTTAAGTACATTATTGCCGGAAGTTGATATTGTTCAAGGTTATTTCGACTTCCGGTCGCGGTCCCTAAATAGGTATCAGGGTCTCTTGAAATCATATCCAGACCTGCAATATGCCTAAACAGCTAAGATTTTTACTGGAGTTCGAATAGGCCAACATATTTTTACACCCAAAAAATATTATAGTTTAACTGTAGCTGCAATTTTTCTATATCAGCGCTTTTCTGAAATTAAAAAATCGTATTACATAATTAATCCTGTTGCATACGGACAATATATAGGCCTATATTACGTTTACGGATAAAATATAATATTCATTACGTTGACACACAAAACATAATATTCCATTCATCAAATGCACAAAAATAGAGTTTTGAAAGCACTCGAGTAGAATGCAGATAAAAATCATATAGACTTTACTTTGGTGATTACGTTACAAATTTTTCTAAACCGGTTTTTTTTATTAAAACGTTGAGTAAAACTTTTAATAAATTTTAACAATTTGTTTTTTCCTTCTAATTTAGATAACCCAGGTCAAGATCATGATTCGAATGAGATCAGTTTTTCTGGTAGTTTTTGGAGTATCTCACCTACAATTATTTACTCAAGCATGTATGCTAGGTCTTGTGTGTATAACTATATAGTTGACAGAAGTGATAGTTTGGAAACTCATTAGAGGTACAATACAAGTTATTATATATCTTTCTGTTTTGGTTTATGCAGAAATATGAGGCTCTTCATTGTCACGTTCGCAATGTATTCTCGTTCAACTAACCAAAGCCCCCCGCCCGCAACATGAACCATGGTGAATTTGAAAAAAAACAGAGTGCATACGTGGCGATGAAGGACGTAAATTAAATGCGTTCATTATAGTTATTCTCATTCTAAACAGTTTCCAAACCATCTCTTTTAGTAACTGTCTTGTATCCAACTCCAAGCACAGAAAACACACTCCAAACATCGCTAACGTCCCACTTTTCAAGTTTATCAAAAATTTTATATAAACGATTTAAGGATATGGTGTGCAGGATTTTACCAAAAAACAATAGTCAAATAATTCTGATAGTAATGCGAACTATTGCAACATGTCATTGATAAAGTAAGGTTAACTTTTAGGAATTATTCTTGGGCAAGTAAATTTAAAAAAAGCCCGCCAATATTAAGCGAGTTATACCTAAATTTCCTTCATTATTTCTTATGCTGCTTTAAATGTTCCTTCAAACGAAAAAACCGAAATTTTCCTGCCATTGGAATAATTTCTCTTAAAGTTATATTAGCTTTATTACCATATATAATTTAAACCCTATGATTTCTATTAAAATTACGTCGTTATTGATATTGAGAGCTTGAACATCTTTAGTCGTGGAAGGTACATATCTAGAAATTAAAGTTTCTATTATATATTTTCTAATTATAATTTAGGGTTGAGGATTCTTATTAGAGAATTTTTGTTTCTGCTGGTGGCCTACATCAGTTTTTTAATCCATCTGAAAGTTGTGCTGAATAAGTGACCTAGTCCCTCTTCTCTGCGATGCCCGACGTTCATAATCCTCCTCGTCGTTTCTTTGTCGAAATAAATGTTCATAAATTAATATTTCAGGCCGACCCACAACTGTCAGTGTTTGTCCAACAAGGAACATTAAGGCTTGGGGGGATGGTTTATACCATACCATCAGGTCACCAGGATATCCAAGAAAATATGACAACAACTTAAGCTGTCATCTTAAACTGAGCATTCCATTGAACAAAATAATCCAAATAATTGTCAATTCGGTAGACATCCCAAATAGAGGTAAGTATTTTGTTTAACCAAAACGAGTTCAGGGTAGCTTGCGAGCGAGCAGTCAAAGGAAAGACCGCCTGCGCGAAAACTACGAGTTTCTGAGCAGCCCAAATGGGCGTGACGATTATCAATAAATGTTACCCTTGATTAATCAACGAACCAAAATTAATCTTGCGTAATGAACAAAACAAACAAAGCATGAAATGCGCGCTACTAGCTGTCAAATGTACGTTGTACATGTATTTATCACAAATTTCAACTTTAGCGCTATGGAGCGAAATACAACAGGATTCAACTCCAAAGAACTTGCTAGAAGAAGACTTAAACCAAACGAATATACTGCAAACGACTACTGTTGCATAAATATAAATAAAAGAACCATAAATATGATACCGTACTTTAGAAAACATGCATATCTTTAAAATAAAACTTAGCTCACTTCTTCCTTGACCATGTTTCAATAATGTGGGACTCGTCCACAAAATTACTGAAGACACCCTACAATGTAGCCTGGAAGTTCTATCTTTTAAAGTTTCAGGGAATCGTTTCTCCAAGACATTCTCTGCAGTAGCGAAAACAAATTGCGGCGAGTCCTACAGTATCCTCTCCATGGTGCTCGGGGACAGTTGTATTGGGGGTATATTCACATATTTCTGTTCTGCCCAACTAATTCCTTTTTAAATCAATTATTATTAGGCTAACTTCCAAGGCATTTTACCAGTAAGACATTGCTAGCACATCTCATGTAATCACTAAGATAACCAAAAATCAATGTCTGAGTGACTTGCCAGGCACTTTGTCCAGAGTCTTAGTATAGGATTGCATTTTTCAGAATTTAATTTAAATTAAAGACTTTTATAGTACATATGTTAAACAAGATTCTTTTGTCAGATTACCACCAACATATAGCTGTTTTATTTTGCAACTAAAGAAAATTTTACTAAAAGTGTATACAATACAACATTTAAATCTATTCTGTAGCACACTGCCTGAAGTCTCCACGATATAATTTGTTGGGAACTTTAGACTAACATATGTACATATGTATTTCTGGAATTGGAATGTAAAATGTCTCTTACCTTGCATAATTACATGAGATCCCACAACCAAATAAATCATTTTGCACGAAGTATTATCTCAGCATAGGTATAAATAGAAAACTAAGGAAAGAAATCACAACGTGTTTAGAATTAGGTACACATTTCCTAGACTCACTCCTTAATCATGGAATGATGGAGTCTATCAGAATTTGCCGTTTTAAAACATTTCTGGAGCAATGTTTTGACAAAGAACCTTCCTGTCCCTTTTTTTAACTATTACATGTTAAAAATTGTGTTTTGTACATAGATATTTCAGTAGAATTTGCGTTTGATTCTTGTGTAGAAATTTCTAGATTTCCTTAAAAGTAGGAACACAACATAAAATTAGGGAAACACGTTCTCAAAACTTCATCGCGATCCATCCCTTCTCGTTAAAGTTTCGCGGTGGCTTTGTCGTTATAAAACATTTTGCATGAGAATCTTTGCACTTAGAGCCTTTTTGCGCTTAAAATGTTGTAGTATACATGTTAAAATGTATGTTTTGTTAACATATCCCGCTAGAAATTGAGTTTTAACGCCGTGTTTAGATCGGCTCACACGGCTGGTGCCAGCGGTATCACCCATGAGCGACAGTCCAACTTTCGTCACCGAAAAAAAAAAGGAAAACAGAAAAATTGAGCGAGGCGAACTTATAACTCCGCCACGCCTACGGCAGGCGGAGTAAAAAACTTTGCCAAAATCAAAACAATAAATATTATGTCTCCACCAAACCGGCCAGCAACACTGCTAGCACATCCTTTCCGAAAAGCAAAGCCTAGATAGCTTCTTCTTGTTCCACTTTTAAATATATTTCTTTTGAATTGTATTCTTAATACTGCATGGAGAGTGTAACGTTTCTCGTCATGTTCACATTGTTGTCCGCCATGATTGTTATACGTGTCATGTGTTTGTCATGTGTCTGATGTATGACTTGAGGGAGCTGTGAATAATCATAATTCCCGTTCGCTCCTGGAGGGGAAATTGCTGCTTAGAAATTCGTATAGTTTCCCCTCAGGCGAGTTTTCCCTAAAGTGCTTACTCGCACGCTAGGTTCAGGGTACAGCTGAACATACCGGAAGTAATTTTCCTAACACCTTAGTCTTAGGGCCTTTGGTCTGTCTTGGCCAAGAGCTTATTAGACTAAAACGTAGTCAATTAGAATTTAGAAGCAAATTTCCTACCAGCTTTTACATAATCTTCGACTTATTTTTGTAGAAAGCTTGTTTGGATTACAAGTAGTATTAGTTTTGAAGTAGTGGGATGTGTTGACAATTACGTATATACCAGTGTCCGTATATGTCCTGTTTACGTATGTGCTACCTTGGACAATTGAAGCATTTTGATGTAGTTTTCAATTCATGACCAGTTTCCTTTTCAGATATTTCGTCCAAGAAAGAAGTCATAAGTTCGAACAGACTTTGCGCAGCTACTAAGAAAGACTACGTTAAAATGATCATAAGAGGAAAAGGTGGAGACAAGCAACATGTATATTGTGCACCCACGTTCTCCAAGAAGAATTTCTTGCTTGGGACTTTCCGTGATGCATCTGTCTTCGAAGTTATATTCGCCACAGATCAGAAAGGAGCTGGAGGAGGCTTTTCGTTATTTTATAGATTGCGTAATCTTCCACGCCCAAACATAGGTAACTATTGTGTCATTGTATAGATACCGCACTTAAATGCCACACTTTCTGTGTAATGCAAAGAAAATAGTGCAAACAAACTATTATATATTCGATTTTAATTTACATCATTGCTTTTGGTACAATTATCTATTGTTTGTAGTTTAGTCCCTACCCTTCTCATGTTCTTTGAGTAGGCCTAGCAAAATTAGCCAGTTCATTATGATTTAAAAAGTAAGCTTAACTTAACTTTCAGCTTTTGTTCTTCCTATCGGAATACGTAGCTAATATTACATTCTTTATCCCAGCGTAAGAATTCGAATATTTTCTAAAATCTAACAGCTAGTGCGCAACTGACTGAAAGCACAGAAATGGTCCACAGAAGGACAGGACCATGTTGCCTTTAATTAACAGACCTCGTTTCCGGTGGAAGCGAAAGACCATGGAACTAGGCTACATTGAACGGAAATACTAATGTAAATTAAGTTTATAATTTCTGAATATGACATAGTATATTAAATTTTAATTGTTTTAGAGACACTATCAGGAAATTATTCCGCAGAACATCTCGGCACATCTGTCCCCAAAAACATGTCGACAATTGGTATAATCCCTGTCGTGACAAAACTGTCATCATCGTCATGCTTTTCGTCATGCGTTTTTCAAAAAGCAACTGATCTCTTTGTTCCAGGCAAGTCAAGTCATCCTTATATAGCCATACAAACTTGTATTATCGTACACAAAATTATACGCATTAAACGCATGTTGCATTAGCTCAGATATCTTGTACGTTGTCTACCTGCAGCATTAGGGAGCTTAAGATCGACAACGCGGCAAGTTCGAAGACGCGGTGTCAATATATAAGTACAGGAAGAAGCTTTTTGGAATTTGATTGTTTTAATAACCATTTGAAGCTTGTTCTAGTAACTTACAAATATTTTTGTTGGCCAAAACGATATGCTTTCTGCTATAAGTTGGACTTCCAAAACGCTTCTTACGTCGTAGTATGCTTTCGCGTTGCCCAAGGGACGTGATAATTCTCAGTTTGATGCTCTATTAGGCATGGCTACGCACTTGAGAATACCCCTGGGACCACAAATTATTCATGGCTGTTGTCTTCTATAAAAATATCTTTTGTTATGAAGCTGCGTCGTCGAGCTGCCGCGTCGTAAATCTTAAGGTCCCTATTAAATCGGGTTAACATCATTCGTGTCCTGTTGACAATGGCTTCCTCATCCAATTACAATCATAAATTATGACTTTTAATCATTTTGTCGTGAGAAAGGTTTTTATATCTTTATGTATGAAAGTATGCGAGTCTTTCACGATTCTGAAATAGTGTCGTATGGAATAGGCCATCACAATTCTCACTAACCGAATGTAGTTTGTACATGGTAGGTATCGATCCAAAGAGGGCTGTTCAACTACCAGCACATTTTTTAGCACGCGCGAGCAACTCGAAACAATTTAATTCAGCAATTTAGATGAAAACAGACTATTAAATACTCAGATTATTTCATTTTAATTTGCATCAATCGCGTTCGCCGATACATCCACTATTGAATGTTAATTAATGTGAATTATATCTATAATTTCTGAACTTGATGTTACATGCTAATTGCTTTTAATTGTTTTAGAAACACAATCTAGTAATGATTCAGCAGAACATGTCGATAGCACATCCGGTCTCTCCAAAAGCATGTCGACAATGAGAATAATTCCTAACGTGACAAAATCATCATCCCCATGCTTTTCTAAAGACAGATGTTCCGTTTTGCAAAAAATAAGTGATCGCTCTGGTTCAGGCAAGTTTTCACTACAGCTATGAACTTTTTCGCGGATAACGGCATAGAGTATACGTATGTACAGTAAACTCGTAGTAAGTTACCTCTGCTGTTCTGTAGGGTACGTTATCGGACCAGTAATAACTAGGATTAACATGATTCGTGTCTTTTATAATTACAATAATTACATTAAAATATAATTTTGTGGAAACTCCATGTTATTTCGCATATTCCATGTACGGCAAATTTATTATCGTAAATTTACGTAGTGTTTCTACAAAATTAGACTTAATTTAATATTCACCATGCAAACATACAAGGACAAACTGCACACATGTAAGCCTTAAGTACCCACCATAATGACAAATTTTCCTATATATCCAAATCTAAGATATCACGTGATCAGACATAGGGCTCGTTCGCAGCAAAGGGGAGCACCGTCGGTTTTATAACTAGTGCCCTTTAAGGCTCTGCCATATGTTGTGTAGATGGCGGATTTACATAATAAATTCTTTCAAAATATAACAAATTGCAAAAGCATATACATTTTCACAGACATATAAAAAAAGAAATATTTGTAATGACAGACAATTTTCACTTCCCATCTATGATAAGATTTTGCGACCGAATATCAAGAATATTTATATCGGAGTTATCGCCACGCCATGCCGTGTTCACACAATCGCACGCTTGAACACATTATAAGGCAGAGGATTTCAATTACTTCCCGTCATAATTGATTATTTCCTTTGTTAAGCTGAAATAAAAAGAGACTCAGTGGATCTAGAAAAAGTGATTATTATCGCAACATTCCTTGGTGCTGCTGTGATTTCATTAACTGTGCTGACTGTCTCGTTTGTGATATATAAAAGAATGAAAATGACAAGTACACTAAAAATACCCGCTGCCCCTCCACAGAATAACGAGGAAACGGCAAAAAAGTCACCAGAAACTGACAAGGTACTATAAATTACATCAATTACACGACATAGTCAATTTCATTTATATCAAATTTATTGGCAATTACAGCATGGGCCTTAGGACCAATTCCGTTCTGCTACTATGGTGATTTATTTGGATTTATTTGCTTTGAATTTTCACACCAATAACGCTTAAATGTATTGATCAAAATTGCTCAACATCTTGCTTGCAAGCACTTAAGAAATCCATCCGATTAGGTCAACATCTTTCCGAATATATCCTAATTTCAGCATGAATTTTGAAAATATAATCATGGATTCATATTGAACAATTGTGATCAGTGCATTTAAGCATCATCCACGTCATGTGCAAGGAAAATTAAATAGATCTAAATAAACCATCACAATAGCCAAACCGAATTGGTCCCAAAGCCCCTGGTTGCAGTATTAAGAAATTAATGCTGACCAAAAATTAATTATATGCACTAATGCTCCACAAAAGCAAAATTAATGAATAGCACTTTAGGCGTGTCTAAACATGACATGGTAAGTACGACATAGTTTTTACTTTTATGCAGACCTTTAGGCTTTGCAACGGATCAGTATGTGATAAAGCCAAAAAGTGATCTTATAATATTGTTAGCAAGCTTTAGCAGCAGAACATAGTGAGGTTTGACAGAGCATGGGTGTATCACACCTAACATACGACGGTTAGGTTCTGCATGTAATCGATGTTGAGTTCTGCAAAGAAAATGATTGTTTGCTCATCTCGAGGGCGTCAAACTGTGCCTAGGCTACCAGCTGCTTGCCTTAATTTCTAAAAAATGTTTGCGTCCAATGTATTTTCTGATAAAATATGAAGGCTATAGGTAATATGCAAATTACGAAGCATGCAGTGTCCATTTTGTCACCTGCTCCTGGTAATAATTAATCAAAATGAAATCAATGCTAAAACCACAGGAATAGGCCTTACTAAGTCGTTTTGGTGGCATATTTATTCAGATCGGGTATTTCTAAAGTAAGACAAATCATATTTAAAATTCATCGCTTTCGCATCGGAAGTTGATTTTAAGCCTGGATCACATATGTCGTAATAATCAAGGATGACTTCTTTTGGCCAACGTGATTGAGTGAACTCTGTACCACTACCATGGCAAAGTAATCTAATATTTGTTCCATACTTTAGTTTTTTCCTTTATTCATCCACATACTCGTGCGAAGGAGAAAATTTCCGATTCTTACAAGTGTAAATCAAGCTTTATTTGAGTTGGATTTACCTAAATGTTTCGAACCAAGTCTGGTGAAACAATCAAGTGGTTATAATTAAATCAGTGTCACGGACTTGTAAGACTACAGTTTGAATAATATAACTTGTCCTTGTTAACATGACCTTCATTTAACGTTGCGTAAAAAGATTTGAAGTACAATTTTTTTTAAATTCTAAGGATACTTTTTCAAAATACTTTTCGTTAATAACAATTGCACAGGAAGAAATCAGCGAAAGGACTGCTGATGCTGATCCAGGACATTACGAGGAAGTGAACGGTGCAATATCGCGCTACACTGAACAGCTCGAGATCAAACAAGGAATGTCTGGTGATCCTCGTCAAAAGCCGTCCAGCAAAACTGAAAAAACAGTATCTGACGACGAAAGTTTACCAGTTTATGGAGAAATTGAAGGAACAGAGGAGGAACCACAATACGAAATACCGGTAAATAGCCAACCAGCGGCGCACAAAGTAGTCGATTTATTGCCAGTTAGTGACTATACTGTGCTTCGGAGAACCAAAGAAGATGCAAATGGATCAGATTATCAGAAATTAACAAAGGAGAGTTCAGGCTATTTGATACCAGCTGACAGCAGAAGAGCATCTTACGACGATATCAAGTCTACTCCGAATGCACATAGATACGTTGGCAACGCGACGACGACGCCAAAGGCAAACTGATTCAATTAATCTAACTTATTGTGTATGCAGCTTGCCGTTTGTTATAGATGATATGAATTCAATAGCATTTGAAATGATAAAGACCGATGTTTTGTTGCTAAGAAAGTTTCTGTACAGATGCTAGCCAATTTGCTTACGCTACCATCTTCGTGGCTTGGAATACTGACATTCTAGAACAGGACGTTTGTATCTGCTACGGATTTTGTTTAGAAAATGCCTGATTCGAAGTCCTAACGCAATGAAATTAATTCAGTACAGTAATGTTTATATTTTTAATAACATACCTAAATTTTTCGTTTCGTAATGGTTTTTTGACATGCACTAAAATCTATATAGAAAGTTAAGCATGTATGGAGTTCATTTACCTGATTCCAAAACAACTGATTTTGCTCTCATTGAATTAATTTTTATTTATTTAATAGTTACTGTTGTGCTGAAGCTTAATGAGTTTTTTAGTGTAATGCGGTTTAATACTGTTAATCTAATGTAGTCTAAAGCAGTCAGATGCAATGTAATTCAGTCTAATGCAATTTAATAGCAGTTTAATGCGTTGTAAAACAGACTAACACAGTTTAATACAGCTCCTACGAAACGAAATTTTGTCACGTATTTTCAGATTGCATTGGAAAGGTACTTAAAATCACAATATAACTTCTTTTCTAGAAATTTTTGTAATTGTGTTCTTTTATATTTGCATGCGCAAAGCTTATTGCTCATTTACAACAACCGTCTCCGACAGAGTAGTGTCATCTACATATTTCTAACGGCTTTCCCAATCCTTTAACAAATCATTGATCATTATCATAAACAGGATATGACACAGGACAGTTTCATACGGGGAGAGCTCCATTTACTTGCTCGTCACACAATGGTAGAATTTTCAATCATCACCCTCTGTTTTCTATTGGATTAGAAACTTCTTAGTAAGAAGCTCTTACCCACTTAATCAAAGTACGGTTGATGGTCATATCTCCTTCATCTTTCTCAGCAAAATATTTAAGAATTAGATGAAGCTGAGCAGGATATCGGAATTATTCAGACCAAGGTCAACGTTATCTGCCGAAGCGAACCTGAGGCAGATAACGCTGACCGGGGCCTGAATAATTCTGATATCCTGCGAAAGCCGAATTCAATAATTCTTTTATTATTCAGCCATGCAAGAAAAGTCAGCCATGTAAATAAAAATTAAAACAAACAATAAACCTAAAGTCAAACGTATATTCTGTACGTTGTAAACGTTGACAAATAGCTCTGATGGCGTGAGCACATGACAAATAAATCTCGTATTTGTCTCTGATGGCGTGAGCACATGACAAATAAATCTCGTATTTGTCTCTGATGGCGTGAGCACATGACAAATACGATAATTATTTGTCATGTGCTCACGCCACCAGCAAAATACGAAAAATTCATCGTAGGCTCTCAACCAATGAGAATGCGAGAACAGTGGCGGATCTAGCGTAAGTTAAAATAAATTACCACAGCTCATTCTAGGATATATTTACATTTTAAAATGCATTCAAAGCAAATTCATTGGTTAGATTTTATTCTTTTGAAATTCATAATCTATGAAATTGTTATAAAGTTATTTTGAATTTAAAATTGAGCTGCTATAATTTATTTTGACTTACCCTGGATCCGCCACTGTGCGAGAATATACTGCGGCGAATAATATGGTACATTTGGTCGAACACCTACTAATTAAAATCTAAAAGTGGAACACGAACACACTGCTCGCGCTAGTCACTAGCTTTGTAGAAATAGTGAAGTAACGACAGGAGGTCATGTGTTGTTGAACCAAACCCCCAAACTTGTTCAGATTAATCAACTGTACGTCTAATTTGTGACATTATCCACTTTGCGACAAAGCACTCCATTGTTTTAGAGCGGGCAGATGTCAATGATACTGGCCGTAGGTAACTACTTTCTACTTCTTATACTGCGTTGGTTTAAAGAATTGGTATTATATGAGCTAATTTCCAAACATTTGGGACTGACCTTTCTTGGATCGAAGCATTAAAGATTAAGAATATGATTTAAAAATTATGATAAAATCCACGTTGGTAGATCGCCTCCCCCCTAAGACTTTTCGTGCTTTTAATGCGCTAACTGTTTAATTTATAGACTTCTTCTGGCGGAATTTCATATTTCAGAGAAATTTCTGTAGCATTTTCAGACGATTTTTTGAGTAAATTGTTTTATTTTTCTTATAATACTTATTATTTTCCTTCATTAAATTTTAAAATGACATTAATTCTCCCGGTAAAACGTGATTATCTAAATCAATTTGAAACTGTTCCCTTTTGACCACAAAATATCAAACATCGCGAGAAACAACGCGCGATAATTCCTCGCGAGATATCAAAGTGTCTGTAACAATGATTATTCAGTACATCAACTTTATCTTTCAATATCCTAAAATGTTGTTTGGTTTTTATTAAAGCTTGCTGCTTTTGGTGGGTTATGCAGGGTTTATCGTTTGGATGTTGCTTACTTTTCAGTAACGGGAAAAAGAGATCTATGGACAGCATAATTCAGGTTGCGCCTCACGCTTTAATAATGATAAAACGGTTCTTCTGGTGTATTAAGTAGTATAGAAAAATATAGAATCATGAATATGCAGCAACTCAAGTTCAGTTAATTTTCTGCGCTGGCATTTTATTATTATATGTTTTCAAAATATAACTAAGAATTTGGAGATCAGGACTGGCATTAGAGATAATTGTTACTGTTGAGGTGGATAACTGATCTACCGCCGTGGAATGCTCGGAGCTTCTCGGCCTCTCCTCGACATGGAATTAAGGACAATAATGACACAATACAATCGAAATAAAATCTTCATGAATTAATATTTCAGGTAATTAACAGCCGTTAGTGTTGTCCAACAAGTATAATTATGGCTGGGTAGAGCGGTGTATACCATGCCATCAGGTTACCAGGATATCCATGAAATTATGACAACAACTTAAGCTGTTATCTTAAAGTGAGCATTCCTTTGGACAAAATAATCCAAATAGCTGTTATCTCGATGGACATCCAAATAGATGCAGGTGTTTTGGTTAACCAAGAAGAATTCAGGGTTTAAATATATAGTAATAATATTTATTTTACTAGCCCTTTCTGGGTCTTTTGTCTCCTCTAGTCAAGAGCTGGTTAGCCTACGCTGTGAATATCTTAAACTTCAAAGCTAATTTCTCAGTAGTTGCACATAATCTTGTAATATTTTCGCACGAATCTTGTGTGGATTGCATCTTTTGTGGATTACATCTTGTGTGGATGACAAGTAATTTTATATAATAACTACAGTAAAACACGCAATCTGATTGGTCAATACCCGTGCAGGATGAGACAATCCTGCACGGGAAATTTGAAAGTTGCATTTTACGAGCTTGTTACGGGCTTAGAATTGCCGACAAAAAACCATTTCAACTTCTGAAATTAGCGGAAAATAAAGATAAAGTCAAATACTAAAGCACAAGGTACAGAAACTATAATCTTTTATGTTGGCAAACTTCTATAATGTCTTGCATACTTGTATTTTTGTTTTGTTTACGTTTGACATTGCTATATTGTAAAAAAATATAAAACATTTTCCAGTGTTGACATAGAGTTATATCAGCACTCGTGGAAATTGGAAAAACTCGAAACTGTGTGAAAACAATTCCACACAATTTTTCGTTTTTCTAATTTCCACTCATGATGATATAACTGTATATCAACACGGAAAAAATGTTTTATATTCCTTAAATAATCTACACAACAACGAGTATAAAATTTCTAAACATGACAACTTTTATAATTCATACACTGGCAATCTACAAGAAACTTAAGTGCTTAAATCAAGGTATAAGAATATTTGCACTTTCCTTTGTTATTGAAAATTTCATCCTGTTAGATTTATGAGGTGTTAAAGTTACAAGATATGAAGTTACATGATGGCAGATGGACAATTGTAAATCTGTTTTCCTTTGTTTTACTGAAACAAAATTCCAAACATGAAAATTTTGTTTTGCAAAGATATAGTATTAGAACAATATTAATTTTCAAAATATTTATATAAACTAACAAACCTTGATACAGGCACTTAAAAATATGTTAAGAAATTAAATTAACCAGAATGCCAGTTCATTACAACCAGCACCACAGTTGTTGTAAATAGCAATTGTAATTAATTTTTGTGAAATAAATTTATGAGTATCACCACTGTATGTCCACATTATTTTTTCTTTTTCTTTTTTTGTAAAGGCTCATCCCTAATGGTAGGCCAACGTGACTCTCCTTCCTTTCGTCGTGCTCCAACATTCCCTCTAGATACAAGATCAGCATTTCTTTGCCCCTGGAGTATACGGTCATTGTACCCAAACTGTGCTGCATCAGGGTTGTCTGATCTTCTCCCACGCTGTCGTTGATGCCCAAAGTATTCCTTAAGGCAGTCTTGCATAAACCGTTCAGTTAGAACATAATTGACTCCATTCTGTAACAGAAACTTAGTGCATTCAATGAGACTATGCACTAATATTTGTAACCCTTTGAATGTTTGGAGTGAAATAAACATTCGCCCCATCTGGTCCTTTTTCAGCTTTGGAGTCGATCTCTTCTTTCCAATCCAAGAAATATTTGAGAAATACATGAATTAACCAAACAAAGCGTGGATCATCACATTTCTCATATGGGGCCAAAAGTTGATTCTGCTTTCTTTCATGCTCATGAATGGATCGAACATTGCAGCAATCGAAGAAGTCATTCATGAGCTGACAGAAATTAGCTGTTTCTGAGACTTCATCCATTGGCATACTTCTTCGGAGTGCTTCAGCCATAGATTTGGAAAGAACCTGCACTGCCAAGTTAACCCTCATTTTAGCATAAGATGTTAAGTGAATATGCTCTATGGTTAACTTTGGCAGCTGATGGAGGCCCAAATCTAGATCAGCAAAGTAACATCTAGAAATGTGCTCCCACAACAAATTCTTTCCATTCTTCAAAAGGAATCTAGTTCCACCAGAACCAGAGCTGTGGAGATTATCTTAAGAAGTGAGGATAAAAAAACCCCATTACCAGCAGAAAATTTAATAAAATATAAGAAAAAACATACTCCGAAAAACAACATCTTGTAAACTCAAGGTTCGAGCTTTTAAAAACAAGACAACAATTTTGCAGTGATATTTCGACTCTATTTTAAAATCATTGTCAAACCAGAATAAGGTGTTGAAATGCATGCCTTACATTTCTGGTTTGACAAAGATTTTGAAATACAGTCGAAATATCACCGCAAAATTGTTGTCTTGTTTTTAAAAGCCCAAATCTTGAGTTTACAAGATGTTGTTTTTCGGAGTATGTTTTTTCTTATAAGTGAGGATAAATATACATGTTATGACAACATTTACACAGATCAGCTTAGGCAACTGTATACAGTATATTTATAATCAGTTTTATTGTTGCTTACTAGTATGTTCATCAATTTTGGCATTTTCAAGATTTTTTCACTTATTTTTAAATGTTCAAACAATAAAAATGTGAATTTAGCATTTGATAGAGTGAAAGTTTTTGTCGTCATTCATTAACAAATTGGATCATTATTTCTGAATAAACAACTCAAGTTCGAAGTATTTCCTTGATTACCTGCTACACACACTGTCTATGGGTCATTATTTTTACACAACTTGGGCCACAGTCATGGGCTGCGGAAGATCGATAATTGGGGGGGGGGGGCACGTATTCATATATTCGTGTTTTGCATCATTATTTTCTTTTGAAATCAATTGTTTTTACAGTCTGTGATCATGAATATATGAATATGTGTCCCTAAATTATCAATCGTCCACAGCCCATGACCACAATTTCTAATGGGTACATGTATGTTCTACAGGTAATGGTATATCTATTAACAACATATGCAAAGATATATATTTATAACTTTTTAACCCATTACAGAAACTGTTGACAATCAAAAACAACACAATGGGTTAAAAAGGTACATTAGCATAATTGACCACCAATGGCTAATTTACTTATTAAGCTTTGTGGAAACACCACGTAAATTTATTATTGCAGAGCTTTCGATCCGTAAGCTCGGATTTTCATCAGTGCTATAATAATATATTCGGATCGAAAGCTCTGCAATAATAAATTTACGTGGTGTTTCCACAAAGCTTAATAAGTATATTGTATTCACCATGCAAACGTACAAGAAACTTAATGGCTAATTTGTTCTCGAGATAATGCAGTACTTAATAAATCATGCCTCTTGTTGTTTTAATCAAGTGTGGTACATCTGCAAAGAACCAAATGTTTCTCTGAGGTGCAAACAAATTGATAGTCTTGTAGCAAAGATCCACATTTTCATCTTCACCAGAGATATGCTTGTGCAATCGAAAAAATTTTCGGTTTGCAGACATTCCATCACTTGTTGCAGCCACAATATGCAGTGAACAATTCAGTTCCAAAATGGCTACTGCTCGCCAAAAAATTGGAGCCAGCTGGTAGGACACCACTGTTTGTGTTAGAAACTACACAAGCATAAACTTGAGAGTTGTTTGCACTCCTCTAACCATGAATGCCAGTACATGAGTTGCCACTTCTAGCTCATCAAATGTTGAAAAGTCCAAATCAGGATCACCAAGAGAGGTGAACCCAATCAGTTTTCTTGAGTGTTTGTCAAAGACAAGCTTTCCTTTTATCTTCATCTCATCAAACACCAAAACAACATATCTAGCAGGACCCTCATAATCCTTTGTGACTGATTTCAATAGTTCAATGTTTTCCGATACAAACCCACACCTGGTTTAAAGTGATTACGATAGTCACGCAATGTTTTTTCATGTGGAAGGTAAAGGATCCCATCTGGATTCTTTTCACTCTTTCTGAGCTCATTGTAGACAGATGAGGACTTTGCATGTATAGAGAGGCAAAACTCAATGAAGTGTGGATGCCACCTATGACCATGCTTATTGGTCCTCATTGCCTTTTGTTGTTGCTCAAAGACAAGCTTCATGTGTGGGGTTATTTGCAGGCTAGTTTGGTCAAGGATGGCAAGGAAAGAATTGCTGGCATCATCATCAAGGGTCACACCATGAGAAATAATTTCGTTCTCCATTCTCTTCAGTCGATCTTCTAGCTACATACATTTTAATTGCGACTCTTTTAGTTGAACTCGCTCTTCTCGGATGGTTGCTTGTAACTTAGCAGAAGAACATGCGGTCAAGGTTGCTTTGGCTTTTGCAGGAAGGGCAGGCTTGGGTTGTGACTTCTTCTCTTCTAGTTTACAGCATGCCTTACATTTCTCAGTTCCCTGTTCAACTAACACCTCACACTTCATTGATCTTCTTGTTTGGCTGTAGTTCACCGGTGATGACTGTTGCTTCGTAGCAACTAATGGTGTGACATGCAAGAATGTCTCACTGGCTCTGGGCTCATTGTCAAGAACAGACACTCCACAACAAATATGAAGTGCACACAACCGATTGTGAAAATCCTTGAATTTACTGAATAGGTGGGATTTGTTCTCAGGAAATAGCGCAGAACTAATCGGCACTGTAGCTCCATAGACAGCAACAGTTAACTCCAAAGATTCGTCGATTTGAAGGTGGTATTTTGGGATGAGGAACCCTGGTTCGCGCATTTCAACAATAATAACACTGTCTGTCACGTCAGTAGTCCAATCACGCAAATACGGATAATCGCACTTGAAATACTGTTTTAAATCATCAAAAGTTGAGATTTGAGACACGCCAGAAGACGTCTATGGCTCGTCATGGCGAACAATGGTCCTTCTTTGTTGCAGCGTCGAAGCACCAGGCCACGCATCCAACTGTTTGACTGGCAAATTCAGCGTCGGAATTGCTCCTGTTTGTAACCTCTTTCTTACTTTTTTGTTACCATCCTTGTCCGTAAACGGAAAGGAATCGACATACTTTGCTTCAAAGTGATGTTCACAAAGAAAAATATTGTTTTTTGCAAACCGTTCTTTGAGTTCACTGGTCTCTTGTCGCGTTCGAAGAATGGCAGTTTTCCAAGCTTTGCGTGCCTCAGTTTTGACTCGCGATGTATGTTCGGAGTCCGATGACTTTACATTTGGAATTTTAAACAAACTCAAGCCTTCGTATCGCCGGCTATGAGGACAATTGTAGAAAGCGCAGTTTTCTGGCATAACTCATTTATTCACAAAGAGTTTGACGCGAATATTAAGTATAAATATGAATATGTATTGCTTTAATACGTCAAGAGAACAATACAGTATTCATGCATAACATGCATACAATACTTCTTTGCGTCGGCTTAAGATCACGTGACGTCCCTAACAGGAAGTATCAACATATTAGCCCGCGCGTAGGGATTAGTTAAGGAGTTTCCTATCCTTCTCTTCAACTATCTATGGTGCAGCCAAAATGTGATTGAATCTCTTGTAAGTTCGTGATGAAATGAATATATGTCGTCCGTTAGTTCAATAGCAGTATGGTATGAATATTGCTGATTAAAAAATATAAACTATTTTCATTACGCTGACAAGTAGCTTTGTGTCCCGTTACTTACACAGATCAGTGGCAGTGCTACGCGCGCAAAGCTCGGCGGGATAGCGTCACTTCGAAGCGACGCCATATTTATATTTTCCACAATTAAAAGGTTTTATACAGCGAAGAAAAATACCATTTTAACCAAGACGGACGATGAAATAACTCCGTATACATCACGAAGGACGGCGTAAAACTCAGGTAAGCAAATTCTTGTGTTTTTTGTTTAGATAGAACAATTTAAATGTTTAATATTTACTGCCTTCCATGAGTCTATCGGGACACGTGTTCCATATTATAAATTTGAATTTCGCGCGATAGTATTTGGATTTAAAAGGAATTTATACGTTGAAATAGATAAATGCCTTTTACTTTCCTTAATGCGTGGAATTCGGCTCAATATTGTTGGGACATCAGTACTGTTAGAACCTTATCTTGTGTTCCTAACCGTTAGAACCTTATAATTATTGTAATGTGACCATGACACAATGACTGAGTGCCAATCTAATGGGGAAGCCGGCGATAATATGTGCATTATTTCGTGAGTGTGTTGTAGCGTGTCATGGAAGTAAAGCCAAAATTTGTTAGCAACCTAGCTTAAGGTAATATTGTAGCAGGGAAATTAGTGTGTTGCTAATTTGCTATGATGACTCAGCTTTAATGTGCTCAACCATTTCCTTCTGAGCAAAACACTAGAATACTATCTTTATATATCTTGTTATACAGAGTATTTTGTAGTTTTGATAGCCAAGGCTCTCCTCTTGATGAGCAAAATCCTCTGCTATAAAAGATACAGCAAAATATAATAACAATCAAAACTATTTATACTGTTTATTACATTCATTTAGAAATCAATGGTATTTCCAGCATTCTGATTGGTCAAAAATAGTGTGATTAATCCCCAAATCGCATCATTTTGGGTGCGATTAAAGAATTGCTCATTAATCGCATCTTTTTTGGTCCCAATTGCATATGGCTGCTGAGTCTAGCCAACAAAACAAATCAAACTGCATGCATTCAATTTACCAAATAAATTTTAAAAACATCTGATCACGGTGACAAAAGAGCAAAATATACAAATTTCATATCACCTATACTATTTTATCAGGCAGTCAAAGGCTAGTACATAAGCACTGAAAAACAGATAAAACACTAGCTAAGTTGCTAAAAAAATCAAACGATTCTACACATCACAGAAATAAAACCTCTGTGAATAACATTGAATTACTAGTACAAGCTCGAAATGCAATATGGTAGCGACAAGTAAGTCCAGATAAATTTAATATGTTTTAGCTCAAAAATCTGTTGTTGAATCCTGTTAAATCACGAATAAAGCTGATAGAATGTTCAAACTAACGTTGCTATTCCTTTGGCCAAGATTTTATGCACAAACAAGTTCATTATCTTCTCCATTTGTTAAATACCTGTACAAATATGTCCTTCGATTTTGTTCGCTTGTTGCTATGCTACCGCGCCGAAGAAGAACCGGAAGGAAGGCGGGAGGTCTCTTGTTTTAGATTTCAAAATGAATGTAATAAAGTGGAAATTGCACTTCGTGTCGTGCAATTTTTGTCTGAAATCAAACTTGTGATTACAAATCGCACTCCCGCTTCGCGGTCGTGCGATTTTGTAATCACGCGTTTGATTTCAGACCAAATTGCCCTCCACTCATTGCAATTACCATTATTAATTATCCTATTAGCATTGCTGCTGATATTACTGATATTATCAAATAGGAGAACAATGTTCATGAGTATTATAAGTAAGACTTGCATAACAAGAAAAGAGATATAAGTAATATATTTACCCAAGGAGCTGCAACCTCCAAGAAGTGATATTAAAGTGCTCACTAAGTTTAAAAGTAACAAAATACTAATTGGCCTATTGTCAACATCTTATTACTGAATAGTCCTTAATGCAATCCATGTTTTACACCACACTACTTGAATTCGGGTCATTCCAATAAAGATTTGCATGCCCTCTGGTAAAATTGGCCGCCCTTTAGGGAGGAAAGGAATAACATTGACTCATGGTAATGATGAAAGATAGTGGAACATGTAATTCACCATTAATTAGTCTCACTGCACTTTTAGAAGTACCAGTTGTGCATCTTGTGTGTGACAATATAAACCTTTATGCCATACTGTATTTTTTCTACACTCGGTCTCGTATACTGGATTTGTTATAGGGCCAATTTGTCTGACACCAGACTATTCTACTAATCAATAAAAGTGCTACTTTTTAAACTTTTAACCAAGCAGTCTGTGAATGTTAACTTTGTTATTTTATTCTATTTAATATCAAATAATTGTACTAGGAAAAGTGCTGACACACTAGAACATTTTGCATTGAAAAATTTATGATTGCCTCATGTATTATTGCATTAAAAGGTCATTCCAGAAAAGATCTATACCCCTCAGAGGAAATTTCTGCCATTCAAGGAGGGGGGATGTCTTAAGATGCCCAAAGGGAAGGGGAGGCATGTATAAGTTTGCCCATGCAAGGGGTTACACTTTGTAAAAAGCCATTGTATTTATCAAGCAAAATGTTTGTAAATTTAAACCAAGAATAAATTGAATCATAGATGTCTAAGGGGAGGTGGGGGATTTATGTCCAAGATGTCCTGGAAGAGGGAAGGTTGAATACCTGTGTGATATCCGAAGAGGCTGGGGGTATTTTTAATTTCCTCTGTGCAGGATTTTTTCTGGAATGATCCAATGCCCAAGATATATCCTGTCATGTATGGTAGATAGCCATTTGATTATCTTAACTTACGACTTTACTTATCTTATTGCAGCCTTACAAAATTTTGATTACATACAACTGCCTGGAAACACCATTGGTTGAAAGAAGTCAAAGCTAATGATGCAAGGCTTGGACAATTGGATGCAATATATTTTGATTTATGAAAGATACTCAGCCTTGGAAAATATGGCGCTCATGTAAGCAGTTTCACAGTATTCGAACAGCTACTTGGAATGTATGAGACAATACAACATTTCAAAATCTACAATAATTAGCAATAACCTAATAATATTGTTATAATTACCTATTCATAGTCAACTGATAAACCTAAAGCCATTGAACAGTATGATATACATGCATGTGAGACAACCAGTTTTATCGAAAAAACTAATATGTTGATCAAATTGTCTATAAATTAATTGGTTTAAAACAGCCCAAAAACAAACATTTTATGTGTTGGATGATTATGTTTAGAACTATATTTTATAGTTTTGTAGAATAGCATAAAGTGACTTAATTAAGTGTATATAAAAACTCAATTCTTTCTTTTTTTAATAAATGTTTTAACTTCACAATATTTCATCTGATTTTATAAGTATTGAAATTAAAGCAATTTTTACTCCACATACTAGTGTAAGAGTAATTTCTGGAGTCAATATTACTCCACTTATGAGTGTAAAACTCAATCTCCCAAGGGGAGTACATTTTTAATAAGAGTAATAATGACTCCTATCAGTAGTAAAATTCACTCTACTTTTGGAGTAAAAATTACTCTGAAAAGAGAGTTTAAATACCGGAGTAAAAAGTACTCTTAAATTAGAATAGACTGGGACCTTTTTTTTTTACTCCACTTTTGGAGTCAAATCTACTCCTTGAAAATAACAGTGTAAGCTTTACTACAAACTCAAACAAAAAGAAAACTAAGAGTTATAACCGTGTCATTTTTCAAAAATTATTCTTTGCTACAGTGTACTTCTTCTCATCAACATCCATGTATCTTTGCATTCGTTGAGGTAGTAATTTGCTGCAACTTGCAATATAGTTGTTTATAAATTTGCCAAACTGCTGTTCGTAGTTAATGTCCCCAATTCAGACATGATTGGATGTTTGGAGAAAAATGCGCTGAGATCAAATTTTGTTGCAACTTAAAACAAACTTGGGAACCGCGCTTTGAAAAGTAAGCTGAAGTCGACTGCAATCTTTTCATAAGTTTATTGTCGCCTTTGCTCAATCCAACCAATTCCTAGGGGATCACTATGCAAATAATTTGTAGCCTGTGTAGCCAAAGAATAGAAATTAACTAAAAGGACTATTCTAAATAAATCACTAGTCTCGCTTTACGCATATTAGCGCGCTCGTTCCAGTGCCCTAAACAAATGATTGTTATTTTCCGTCCACCACACGGACGTTGCATCATTTTCACAACTTTCAATTTAACGAAATTTTAAACAAAAAAAACGAAAACGAAAAAGTCGCATGTGGTTGCTAAGGTTAGAATTACAATTAGGATTAGAGAGAATTTAGAATATGTTTCAAAGGATCTTTCTTATAAAAAGTAGCATTACGTTCATTTGAATGATTGAAACAAGTAGCGAACTGCACTACACTTGTTAAGCTTGATATGAAAAGATGACAGGTTTCGACAGGAGTGAATCTTCTCGTTAATTTCTATTCTGCGGCCTAGCCTTTAGCTTTTCCTGTTGCCCTCCCCCTTCTCCCTTGCTGGCTCGAATATCAGGGTTGCCAACCTCTTCCCCAGGGTCGTCTTTGTGGGCCCGGTGAGGAAATAGATGACCCTGGTGAAGGCTGTCCTAATCTCCTTGTTCATTGGCTAACATATTCAACCAGTCAGGGTTTGTGACAATAAATGTGACTGGTTTAACGAAATGACAGCATAATATTACTTCCTGTTTTCTGCACATTTATTAGGTTGGGGTTTTTATTTACAGCTTGTGGTTTGTTTGATTTGTTTTAATGTTGAGTATCCAATAAACATTGCTAGCCAAATTTGTAAATAAACCTGGGTGGTGGGCTGGCTATCAATTCCAGTCATGCCTCGACATTCTATAACTAAATCACAAAATATTTTAATATATAATATATTTATATAGCATTTAAAATACCTTGTAAAGTGTTGTATTTCTGCTGTGGTTCAGACTCTCTTGTCCCGTCCTTTAATTTTATATACGGCTGTCAAAGGCCTGAGTGGCCTCACTCGCCTGACGGCATACTAGCATTTACAAACATGGTAAACATCTACTTTCTGTAACTCTCTCTAGATATATCGGATATTCTAAAATATTCCATTTGCATTATTAAAAAATATTCTTTTAACATTCTTAAAAAACATATTTTTTTGTGTGAGCGTAAATTTCTGTATACATTGTGAAAATTTGCACGCCAATGCTCTGTGCCAGTGGTAACTTGAGTCAGCGCCACATTATTCACTGACGGCGCATGCTCGAAAATCTCCAAGAATCTTGAGATCAAGAGATTTTTACAGCCTTTACCAGCGTCATCTATTTCTTCAACGCGCTGATTCCTCATCTGCACACATCTGAATCCTGAACGCTGATTGGTTAAGAACCGTGTTACATAACTCAATGTAAACACGGAAAATTTCCCGCCACTTGTGAACACGGAAATTTTTCGTATCGTTCGGGCTTTTGACATTGCTATATTATAAAACAAATATAAAACATTTTTTCCGTATTGATATGCAGTTATCAACACTCGTGGAAGTCGGGAAAATTCGAAATTGTATGAAAACACTCCGCCCTTCGGGGGTCGTGCTTCCATACAATTTCTCGTTTTCCCAATTCCACTCCTGTTCATATAATTAACTTTATATCAACACGGAAAATGTTTTATATTTGTTAAATGTAACATATGTTATTATACCTGAAGCCCGTCACATGGTATGTGGAAAAATGTGTACAGCAAATGATTGAATTGCATGGTTTATCGAACAATTACATCATATGAATCGTCGATACGAAATCGGTACAACAATTTCTATATTACAATTTCAATTAATTTCTATATTGATATATGACTACACGGCAAACAGCAAATAATTAATAAATGTACAAGCTTACCGAATGTCGACGTCCATAGCAATGTCACAAAAGCGAATCCAAATTCGCGATTAAATGCCCCACAAATCATGCATGCAGCCTTCGACAGTTCTTTTTCATACAACGCAAACCACATGCATGCACTAACACGGTTGGTACTACGAAAAAAAAAGTTTTGTTAAAAGTCTTGCCTAATAAGCAAGAAAACAAAACAATGTTACTCAGGATTTTAAAGACAAAAGAGAAAGAATTTTCCTTTGAATTTGCTTTTGTTTCACCATAGCTCATTCTTGCATGCATACATAGCAACATGCTCATTTACTGCATAAAATTTATTTAAACATGCAGTTGCTACCCCAGAGTACATTAGACGCTATTTTGAATTCCAGGGATCTAAAATCTATTGTAGTAGAAAACAAACTAAGTGAATATTTTATTGGATTTTTTGAAAAAGCCTGTTCATTAATTAATGTTTATAGGTTTAAAGCTTGGGGCGACCACCACATACTAACCAGGGTTGCCAGATCACTGCATTTTTGAGGCCAAATCGTATTAGTGTAGTCAAGTAAACAAAGAAAACAAGTACAAAGAAAAACAAAGAGCATTGTTGAAGATTTGGCCTCAAAAATGCAGTGATCTGGCAACCCTGATACTAACAGACTACAGGGTGTCCCAAAAAAACCCAAAAACTAATGAAAATGATCTATTGTTAGAATTTCAATGCCATGCACTAAATTGAGCCCACGAGTGGATAAGTATTGACATAACCGTCATAATTAATAATAATACTCAGTGTTAACCATTCTGCCAGACAAAAAACTAAACCTACAAGTGCATATTAAAAATGCAATCAAATTTTATGCGTGGGTTATTTGATTAAGAGAAAACAATTTACAAATGTAAATGTGCAAAACAAACGTACTTTTACAAAGATATTTTAATTTTTTAACAAGTGCTAGGGTATTCAAATGTTAACAATAGATCATTTTCAATAGTTTTTTGGGTTTTTTGGGACACCCTGTATGTCAGTGGTTTGTTATTAATAACAATACTACAATAAAAAACTATAGAAATTGGTTTTGTAAAGAACGAATCCCAACAATGATGACTTTTGTTTCAAAAGTCCAATCACAAAGCCTGATGATTTTAGGTTGCTATTTACCCTAAAGCCTGGCTCACTCACAAGCACAAAATATTGAATACAATATTGTAAGAGCTTTAAATCAACATTATGATAACCAAGACGTTCACGAAAACACTACGACTATGAGTCAACACTACTTTATTCAAAGCTCTATGTTCGGCGACTTGCATTTTATTTATAACAAATGTGAAATAAGGGATGTGAAATAAGTGACGAGGGACGGACTGTCAGAAAGGAAAGCGTGCATGAGTATTCAATTACGATGTAATAAAACATGGGCGGACTAGTCGCTAGATCAATTTCGATGTTGTAAAATTGGTATTTCAACCCCTGAATACTGTATCGTTGTTGAAAATTGCGATTCGTTGTCACGGTTCTTTACAGTGGGTGTCAGAAAAATAGCAATAGAATCAATATTGATTGAAAGGCTTGATGAAACAGGAAGTTGGCAACGGTGGCTAACCGCCTCGTAAATATCAGCTGCATTCGTGTGAGTACGACAGAGAAATAAAGTCTGTCATGATGCATGAACCCCAAGATGAAATGAAATGCATTTGCATAAACTCGATCTGTATGGCAAATTTTGGAGAAAGTTACATTTAAAATGCAGCTATTTTTTTCTTAGAGCATGCAGCATGGTTTCTGTCAGTAGTTTATTGCTGAGAATGGTGCACATGTCAAAAGAGCATGTCAAAAGAGGAGTAAACGTTGATTTTCGTTTTGCCGCAATCACATGTTGTTGCCTGCTGAGTTTTAATAAAGTTAAGAAATGGAGGAAATCATGGCTTAATTCAAATTTCTGTAATGCGTTCATGAATGTTTTTCAAATAGACATCAAGCAATGCTAGTCAACATAAGTACATACTATATTATTCGACTTCGGAAACTCGTGATAAAAAATGCTTCATTTAAATCTTCGTCAAAAATTTGAGAAAAATGTGCTATTACGTCGGACTTTATGCACTTCATTTGGCCTGAGGGTAAATGTCAACTACGTGTAGAATGTTTTTTGTCGGCACTCTCCGAATATACCACATATAATATATGCATATACTTCAATTTCTATTCGAACTCGTGGATTATATTATACGCACTCCGTCGCATGCAGTATCACATAAGTTTGCTTACTTGAAATTCTCCACCATACTCCATCACATTCGTGAAGTGCACGCGTAAAAAATACGAGTTGTTGAAGGTTTTTTAAAACAGGATTGAACAATGTTGTGGGGCCCACATTGTTCAATGTTGTAAACAATACTGGACAAGTTGTTGAGCCTGAATCCAGCCCGCAATTGGGTATAACACTGCTGAACGATATCGTTGTCAACATTAAACAATATGAGCAGCAAAACACTATTAAATCCTGTTTTCGACAACTCGTGATTTTTTGCCGTGTAAAGGGCACTCCAGCTAAAGATTTCTTACGTCAATGTACAGGGGAGACAGTTAAAGCAAAATTCCTTGAACAATTCGAATCGATATGCCTTCTAGCACACTATTTTCTAGCACTTTGTTTATGAAAACACCGACTCATAACGTGCAAAATCGTTCAATGTATACAGAGCGTAATATGCGATAGATTTGGGCGATTTGGTTGCGAGGGATATTTACATTATTTATCAAAGTGACTTAAATAAACATAAAAGTTCTAGACAAATATTTGTCGACAATTTACTGTGGCAGAAGATTTAGAATAGCTCCAATCATTACTAGGTGTACATCATAAATATCTATAACGAGCATTGATTCAAGAATGCCCCCAAGTATTTTTCTCGAGATTAAGCGGCTATACACGTGTACTTAGACTGATGTTTTATGCTCCTTGTTTTCAACACTGGCATGCGGCAACGTAATGATCCGAGAACGCTTGGTTAACTAAACGATATTACTTATGTGTATCTGTTCAAATGCGAGAAAATTTTTCGTGCCGAGTGTTGCATGCACGCAAGCAAAGAATGCACTGGAATTAATTTATAATCATTTACAATTCGTCTCTCATAATTACCGACATGCAAAGCTGGACTATTTCGAATGCTCATATATTTCGAGTGCTGTTCGATTTATTTCAATTGAATTAGAAAGTGATATAATCCATATTGTTTATACGCAACGTACTAAAAGTAAAACTAAAAATGCTAATTTTCATTGCTATGTAGCAAGAAGTATACAAGTACAAATGTATTTTGTTCAAGATTTTCTTACACTCCCCCTTCGATTTCCTCAAACTGCTTCTCGATCTCTCGTATCTTCTCATTCTCCGATCTTATTTCGGCTTCGATTCTTTGCTTCAGTCGCTCGGATGTTTTGATCTTGGCCGCTCTTTCCTCTTCCAGAGTCGTCACCTGCTTGATCTGATCATTTAGAAACGCGATCTTTTCTTTGAAATCATCTTCTTTGTCGTTTAAGTCATTCACGTTGCTTTCCAACGAGCCTGTTGTGCCCATGATGTCGTCGTATTGCCTTTGAAGTTCTTCTTCCTTACCGATGGCTCGCTCGTACCTTTCTTCGACACGTTTCAGATCATTCGCGAGAGACTTCGCCCGAATTGAGGCGTCTTTGTACAAATTTTCCTTCTCCTCCAAATCGTACTTCACAGTTTTCGCATTTTCTTCATACTCCCTCGTCCTTTCGAAGCCCTCTTCTTCTTTTTCCTCCAGTCGTTTGCGACTGCTCTCTGACTCTTCCGAACGAAGGGCGTTTTGGTCTAGTTGATTCAGTATGTCTGAATTCCTGCCCGACACGCGTTCTAGCTCTTCAGACAAGGTTGAAAGTCGATTTCGCAGCGATCTAGCTTCGGCTTCGTGTTTCATCTGGCGTTCGTGAGCGGTTACAAGCTGTTCTTTGGCGTTTGCTTCTCGCTCTTCAGCGTCGTCGATCGAAAACTTTAATTCGCTTATTCGTTGCTTGATACTTTCCAAAGAACGTCCTCGACTCATTTTTAAAACGGGCAGTACTTCCAAAATTAATCGTTACAGGTTCGTGTACACTGGCGAACTAACGACTTGATTGCCCCAAGTTGAAAAGATCAATCGATAAAGTACAAATGTGGCTACGATCGAAGCTCGTTCTAAAGGAAATACCAACGTAAGGTGGCGCTTGTCTCGCCTTCGCTTTACACTAATCAAAACCAGGATTTGGCTATGAGTGTATATCCGCTACACGTCATGCTACCTGCAAGAGCATGCATAATGACAATTGTCGAATATTCATGATCACATAACTATCCTAACAAACACTTAACTATATCAACTTGCTTTACAATGATATCGCAACTGAGAAATGAGTCGTGGCTATAGTTTTCCGTTGTCTGTTAGAGTGACTTTTCCGCTACACATTATACCGACCGAGAATCTGACGGCCAAGCTCAAACAATGTAAAAGTTGTCGATATTTGTCGGACAACAGAGTACTTGATGCAGAACGTACGCCACTTGTATTTCATGTCGGATGACAATTAATTTATGCAAAATGTAGATTGTACAATTTGAAATTCATAGCATTTTTGGTTTAAGTTATGGCTTAGTTTGTGAAAGCTGCGTGGGCCAGTGGTTAATGATGCTTTACAAAATAATAATTCCCCTCCACTTATGCCAGTTTCTCTGGCAATTGATCCATGATTTTGCTCAAACTAGTTTACCTTGTTTAATGTGACACTCATCATCTATCAAATATCCGCTATTGCCACAAGATATCAGTAACCTAGCGCTAAACAATACCTTTTATGTACTTGTTATCAATACTGGATTTAGTTAAATGTATGGTGTGTTGAGTGAAATAAACAGTGAAATAAACTGCCTTGTAAAGAGATTACCGAATTTAAAGTCATTTGAGACTTTTTGAGGTTCGTTTATATGAAATTATTAAGCTTTTATTGGGCATCTTTCAATAACAACTCTTTCATGTACTAAAGTCTTAACGCTAATTTCTGCCATCCCTTCTCGATGTTTGCCATCATCAGACAAATAACAAACTCGAATGCTTACAGAGTACTTAGAAAACATCTGCTGATTTCAAACAAAAAAACCCCTGTGAATTCTTGGGGGGGGGGGGATTGTGATGACTGGGAATAAGCCAGTGTACAACCACTAATTTTGCGAGGCTATTTTCTTATACGTGATTGGTTTATTGTATTATCAGAGGTATGTATCATTTTATGGCCGACCTAATTCCAAATGTGATGAATGCTCATGATCAGCTGAAACATTTCATAATATTGGTACCATCTCAGAAAAAAACAACTTGGTTATCACCACTGCCTGCTTTTCGGTGTTTGGGGCCTCTGATTGTCGCTTACTTACTGTTTAATAGAAATACATGCATGCATGCAAAACCCCTCGCCTTAATATATCAAAGATGCAACTATATTTTCGAAACATGAAGTATTCTCAGGACTGTTGTCATAGCAACACGCCGACACGGCAGTTTTTAATAATGCGTTCTATATTTCTTAAATAACTGTGAAAATATAATGAAAGAATTACCAGTTTTAATGACAAAATACTTCGTATTGGTCATTAGGCGTAGTGATAAATTTAATACGGTATGAAATACAACTTATTACGCTACATTATTAAAACTATTAAATCTTTGTTTTGCAATAAAAACCATTTCAAGCCATGCATTTTGGATTAAAATAGCTACGGTCGTATTTTCATCTGTAAATTATTTTCACACTTACAATAAAACTACTACAGTCTTGCTTTTACAAAACAAAGAAACGTAAACTTTGAAATTAAAATGTGGAATCATTACGGCTACTGAATAGTCTGAATACGGCAACCTTTTATGTACGTTTCCGTTCTTTTCCTTCCGTTGGCGCTTTTTTTCGTCGTCTTTTCCGTATTTTTGATTTATTTTTATTGTTTTTTAAGGATTTTGATTTTTTTCTCTACTGATTTCATGACATTTATCTTAAAAACCCTCGTAATTCAGTGACGTCAGCTAAAAGGTCGAACGTCTAAACCAAACCAAACCCACACATAATAGCGGATGACTTTCGCATCTCAGAACTAGTCACCCTCGCAGCAATTTTACTGATATTGTAGTTCTTGATATTGCTCAACCAGAACTTCGACAGAGTGAAAATAATAAAAGATATTTCAGCAATGAGGCGCTTTGGCCGTGGCTGTGGCCTGCATTAGCAAACTATATCGATTATTTCTTTAATTACATAGTTTCTTTAAGATGCTTTTAAACACAGAACAAAGGTTTTGATTTTGTTGATACCGATATTTAAAACAAATATTTCGTACACTCTTCTGTGACAACAAATAAATACAGTTAACTGCAACGTACGCTGTTATATATTCACGAGTTGCTTATGTTTCTACGAACGAGCATCGATATGTGCTTATACTGGATATTGCACTGTAATAAAAATTGAAGCCGGAAGTAAATCATGCTTTGCGACCGGCGGCCATGCTGAATTGCCCCGCTAGAGGAGTGAAGACTATAAATTACTCTTGCAAAATTGACATTTTTGCGTGTTTTTGCCTTTAACTGGCGTCGTACGAAATGAAATGAAATCAAAGCAAATCTAGTTTTTTCAAGAGAAACACCGTTCAGGAAAGAAAAAAAGGACATTTTATTGTTGAAAGAAATTAAATCGCAGGTAAATAATTTGATGCTTTCACCACTGATTACAACGCGCTTCGGCAGTGGAATATGACCAATCAGGGTGTCATGACAGCACTGTATTCGACACATTACAGAAAGTCCTAAAGGTTTCCAATATTTTTTAAACATTTCTTTAGCTACACAGCTGACTCAGGGCATTGACTCGTAGGCATTGACAGATATTAAAACTATATTTATTCACGCTTACCCCTTCAACAATAGCTGATTTCCAAGGGGGGGGGGGGGCGTGACAATGTTAAAAAGAAAACTATCTTCATAATAGATCCAAGTGAGGGCAATGAACTCAATAGAAGTTTCAATTATATGAACTAGATAAAAGGAGTGAATTAGGACAGACTAACGTCGGAAATTAATGACATATTTTAGCGTTCTAGAAATCGAACCTTGAAATCAATGTAGAGCACTGTCGATTTTAGCCCAGTACAACTATAGCTCAGAAGTCTGCTTACTGTGAAAAAATACTGAAAGACTGATTTACCGCCTTAGAATTTGTTTCCTCGATTGTTCTCGACTAAACTCTAAGTTTTGAAGAAATTATTAAAACGACACAGAGACTAGAAAAACGTTTGCCAAGTCGCAATGCAGTTTTTACTTTTTTTACCCTTTCGTAAAACGTACAGTACCACCCAAGAATAAAACAGAAATCGCTTTTCAAGCAATCATCAATCATAGCTTCTGGTTCTTTTATATTAGTAGAAAGACTGTAGTTTATATAAAAAACAGGGAAATACATGGGTGCGTGGAAATCCAGATTAATTTTTCGTGTTGAACATGATATTTCTCACTCGTTCGCTGCGCTCATGATCACTCGTTAGATATTATGTTCAACACTCAAAATGAATCTGGTGTTTCTGCGCACTCATGTATTATTCTCTACATCATGCATAGAAATATACTTCAAGCTATTCTCTATCAATATTCTAAAATTAAAACATTACCGAAAATGATCGACAAAATTGATCCAACTTCTAAACATGTTCCACAAAACTTCTGTCAAGTTGGATCAATTTCCTCGATCGTTCTCGGTGATGATGAAAATGAAAACATTTAGATACACTTTTTATGTGTACTATATGCGTTTTATATGCCTAGGTGCTTCCATTTCGCTGCTTTCCCTACCCTAATAGCGTCTCTACCCTAATGCGTCCGGTCTGTGCCCAGCGCAGTACTAAGCGCAGTATGAAAAACTTAAAGAGCACACATCTGCTTGGGTACTAAAATTATCCAAACTCGGCAAAGCGTTTTAGTTTAGAAGTCTGATTTACACTGACACAGTCTCTCTGGACACAGCATGAATTTTGCATCGGTAAATTATAAGTTTTTGACCAATGTGTATCAATTTCCTCGAAAAAGTCTTGCAGTCAAAACATAATATCTAATGTTGCGATCACAGAAATTATATTAACAGTGCCAACAAGACTTATCTGTGGTAATATTTAAGTATTTCACTTTAACCTAGCCAATGTATAATTATTTACAGAAACGTCGAATGAAACATTGAAACATTCCACACTTTTATTAGAACCATACGCGAGCTTGATCCATGGAGAGCTTTAATGGCAACCATGTTGGAATTAGATAGGCATCCGAACGCAAGTACCATTGAAATTTTTGGCTTACCAAGGATTGGCTAGTTAATTAACAAGGCTAGACATAAAAGCACTTTTTGCAGGGTGCTCTGTTTAAATTTTAATAGCAAAACAAACGCATTGCAGCAACGAAATATATCAGTCTCCTGTCAGGAGATAGAATCTTATGTCTTACGTTCACAGTTCATGCGCTCGCGTCTTGATGGCTGTGAACGTCTTAACACTGAGCTTGAACCTGAAAACTCATTTTACTTGTGTCTGGAAAAATTGATTAAAAAACTCATATTCCAACCAGTAACTTTTGATTCAAGTTCCCCGATTGAAATAGCTTATTTCATTGAAATTGCTACTGACTGGAAAATGTCTTTTTCTTTGCTGCTGTGCGTTCGCTTTTAAAATATAAATAGCTCGCCCTACATGGAGTGTTTTAATTTCATCTCTAGCCTTGTTAATTAACGAGCTAATTCTAGCAAGACTAATATTTCAATGAGTTGAGATGTCTTTTTTTAACATTGCTCCAGTGACAGTACTGTATGGCTGTAATAAGAAACGTGGAATCTTTCCATGATTGATTCGACGTTCCAAACTTCCTATAAATGATATCATATATTAGCTCGGTCAAAAGGGAAGTATTTAAGTATTGCCATAGATAAGTGTGGTTGCCACTGTTAATGCGTTTGTGATTACGACATGCGAAGATTTTACATGGGTAAATTCTGTGTTTTTAACAAATTTCTTGAGGAAACCGTTTTATTTTCCTCTTAAAAACGTCTTACACATTCTTCAAAACATACAATTTACTCATTCATGATTCTTATATAATACATTATACAGGGTGAGTAAAAAGCGCTTTCAGTTTGCTCCAGCAAAATTGAGGACACAAGTTTTAGGACTATAACCAGCCTTCCCCTTCCGACAAAGCAGCGAAAATTCGCCTTAAGCCCGAAACTCAACCTTTAACTAGTTAATTAGGAGCTGCCTATTATTGGGCTAGGAAATGCCACTAGGTACAAAGTTTTTTTGAGGAAAAACAATGATAGAAAATGGGAACGTGGTTAAGATTCGAGCAAGACCGCTACCGCATCTGGGACGATAGTATAAATCTGGAAGGAATGAGATTTTGTCCATTTTTTAAGGAAGTACATTAGGTTTTGCATCGGATATGTGCAAGCAAACTATTGCATGCATGGGGGCCAGATGAAACATTTTCTCTTGTCGCGCGTGCGCTATTGCAGTATGCAGCTCAGTTCATTAATGTACAGAAGACTTTTAGCTTTCGATTATTACCACTTTTTGTGAATTTCAAACAACATGTCGAAATCGCACATTTCGCCCTAATGAGAAAGGAAAAGCCATTAATCATTTACCTGTCATCAGAAACAATTAACATCGCTAATAGGATGCATTAAGTTTACGACCTAAGCCAAAAAATGTGATTTCGACCAGCAATTTTTATCACGATCGTATTTGCACAAATTTTTCTTCAAATTTTACAATAACAATGACATTTAAAATGGTCTTTCCGATTGCAGAAGAATTATTATCGGCTGGCAAATATTGAGCGCCTTAAGGTAATTCCGCAGTAATTGTTCCCTAAATGAGAATTTGCTGAGACTTCCCAGGCTTGAAGTTTAAAATATGCCAATAATGGTATAAAAACACAAAAAATAGTTCGGGCCACCGAACTTGGCCAGAAGGTATGACAAGCATGATATACCACGTTTTTCGAATAGGAAGACTATTCTCATTTCCCAGCCCAAATTTTGACTGAATCACTTGTTCAAGTACACAATTACCATGCATAGTCCTAGTGCAGGGTGCTTTGCGATCAAATCGGAACGCAGCCGTTGAAGTACGGAGCTTTTTATTAGTATATATTGTTTGAGTACTTGTAAATCTAAATTAACAAAACAATTCTAAAATTCTAAAAAAAATTTCTTCCTAGCTTAATTAAGTACCTTTTGGGCTTTTTTAATACAGCCGGCTGTATTGCTAAAATATGTCGTGCGTCAGATATTTTGTGCGTTACTGCATAGTATTAAAATACCGACCGGCAACAGTTTACTGATAGAAATATTCAACAACTATACGCTGCGTCCAAGAATTACATGCAGAATAATATTTTTGTAATGCAAGGTGCAGGTTAATAAAATTCCTAGCACGAGGAATTTAATCCTTCGTAAAATTCGCGCAGGAATACTCCATTCCTTGTAGGTCGTAAGGCAAGTGTAAGGCAATTTAAATATTGGCACAAAATAAATGTATATATTTAGCTAAGATATTTACATATTTTAAAAGAGTATTGAAACGACTGGTGTTGAATTGGTACCAGTCAATTCCAACAAGTGAAGAGTCATATTCCAGTAAATGAAGCTTTGATTACAAATAACACAACATTAACAAACCAAACATGTTTTTGATGATTAGCCACAGAGCATGAGCACAGACTTGCAATTTATATTGACTGTTCATTGCCATATGCTGTCATTGATAAATCAAGTGATGCCAGTTTACAACAGTAAACCAATATATAGCTAGCCGTCACATTTATGGTTCATTTGTATAATTACTAGTCAACATAAATCCCTACCACCTACACATCACATAAATTATTCAATAATTATGCAATGCACATGCATAATAGTACAGGGGCGAAATATGCGTTTAGTCCGGCAGCTAGAGGCCGATATACTTACCTTATTTTTCACATTGCTCTGTTTCCTTTGTCCTTTAGAGCAAAATATATTTAACATCCCCTGTCAGTTAAGTGTTTGAAAAGCTGGGGGGCGGATTTTGATTTCAACTGGGGAGAGCGGGGCTGAAATATTCCCGTGTAATATTCTGTTCGTCCTCTTTGTCCTGAGCTGGCTTTTTGCTTTCGTTCTTATCATCAAACTCTTCCACTGCATTACCGAGAATCTCATTTAATTCAACTGTTGGAAATTCCACGCCACTAAATGTATTTTCGGTGATATAAAAGTCTTCGTCCCACTCACTCATCCCTTCCGCGTATAACTACAAACATCACAAACACAACGAACACATGCAGTATTTTACAATTCAAAATTTGACCTTGTGATTTAAAACTTCATGGTGCGTGATTTGTCCTTTGTTCTATTATTTCACATCGTTGTGATATGACTAATGCGGTAAACTGATCATGCTTTGTCTTTTTTCTTTCCGAAACAAAAGCGATCATTGTTTACTGTTCAGGACTCGTTTTATTGAATGTCTTTTATTAAATAAAACACATATCCCCTCGTTGTCTCAAAATAACCTATACATAATTATCGAGGGGCAATTCTATTTTGGTTTTATCTTGTTCCATAATTTAAGGTTAGTTAGCATATTTCTGCATGTCGGCCAGGTTGAAATTTGTTGTAAGCTCTTGTCTACACGTTTTTTGTCGTATTCTTGACTTGCACGTCGGCCATGTTGGTGGTGAAGTACAAAAGAATATTATATCTGTTCTACAGGGTGTCCCAAAAAAACCCAAAAACTATTGAAATCACCTATGTCAACATTTGAATGCCCTAGCACTTGTTAAAGAATTAAAATATCTTTGTAAAGCACGTTTGTTTTGCTCATGGGAATATTGATAAAAACCAAATTGAATAGGCTAAAATAACCCATGCGTATTACTATTAATTATGACGGTTATGTCAATAGTTTATCCACTCGTGGGTTCATGCAAGTTAGTGCTAGGCATTGAAATTCTTTTTGGGACACCCTGTACTGTGGGCACCAGACAACGTGGGTGAGAAACATTGTCTCCTGTATCCCGAGAGATTGGTTGCAAGTCAAGAGTTACTATAAAACTGTATTACTGTCAAAAAGGTGATATTTCAAATCCAATTTTAGAAAAAATAACTAACATCATCAGAAAGCTCATAAAAAAAACTAGATATAAGCCATTTAAAGAGTCACCTCGATTTTTCAAAGCGGTTTTCAAGTTATTGATCCTTCAAGCTACGAAAAAATGCCAAAATTTCACAAAAATTCTGGGCACTAGCACAAAAATATGATTTCAAAGACTCATATAACCCACTATAACCCACTATAACCCACTAAGAACTGGAAAAATTAATGTGACCATTTTTAAAATGGCGGATCTAGCGTAAGTCAAAATAAATTACCACCGCTTATTCTAGGATATATTTACATTTTAAAATACCTTCAAAGCAACTTCATTGGTTAGATTTTATTCTTTTGAAATTCATAACCTATGACATTGTTATAAAGTTATTTTGAATTTAAAATTGAGCTGCTATAATTTATTTTGACTTACCCTGGATCCGCCACTGGCATTTTAATATCTTATGCGTAGTTTTTACGAGCTTTCTGATGATCCAAGTTACTTTTTCTACAATTAAACTTGAAATATCACCTTTTTTGACAGTATTACAATTTTGTAGTAATATTAACAAAAAACGTGTTGGCAAGAGCCCACAAGAAATTTCAATGCTACTATTTTACTATAATAGCATGAATATACCTCAGGCACTATAGTTTTTCGACGTCAGTAAAACACAATTAAGATTTATTTGCCAATATTTTACCTTGAATTCATAATAAAATCCGAATTGATAAGAAAAATTTTGTTTTGGTCATGTGCTCGCAATGACGTCAGGTATGGGGTTTTGGCAAGTTTTGCAAATTACTACAATAGATTTTTTAGAGGTTCGGAAGGTTGTAAATAATTTTTTAAACGGTAAGAAAGCGGAAAAAAGACAAATTGATTAATTTATGGATGAAATTCACGAAAATCAAGTGAGCAAAGTTCTGCCGTATCACTGGCAAAAACGTGAACTGTAGCAAATACTCAAGAGACTGTAAAAGCCAATCTTTCACTGATGAAGACATTGGAATACAAGCGTTTGAAACTAAGAACGCCTGGCGCTATGATTAACTAAAATGGTGCTCTCCTGTGGTCATTGAACTGTGGTCATATATGACAAAGTTATTGAAAATGACTGTTGCAAAGAGAATTCATTAGAATACGACGAGTATGATTCACTGTTGTCGCAAAAAGAAGAGGCAGGAAATCAGTGTACTAAATGCCTACCTGAGTTTGCTGAAAATACGCTATGATGATAACCGCAAGGAGTTTTGAAAATAGATGTTTGTGGATATTTAGAAGAAAACTGGCCACTTGGCGATGAACATATAGAAAGAACTCATAAACTTTACAGCTTATTATCTTATCAAAAGTGCTCCCGTTAGATATTCCAACTTTTGGGAAGAAGACCATTTGCGTCTTGTATTTATGCGAAAATAAGAGAACGATTTGCCTCACAGATGGGCTGTATACACATTTTAAGTATGCTAACAAGTAAAACTGGTAATCATATTTCAAAAATTTTTTGAGTTAAGCAAGTGTTTTACACTTGTAGTTTCACAAAATGCTGTTAGATTTGTGAAGTTTTTATTCTTTATAGGCGAAAAATGCGTTTAAAATGGCTCAGGTACAAAATTTCTACCTTAGCAACGCCTTAGCAACGGGTTTTCATTCAAAATTCTCATGAAATATTCATATAAAGAAGTTTTTTATATTTTCTACTTTTGATGCATGTTCATTTAATTGATTAACTATCAGCTGAATCAGCTTCAATCCTATTGGTTCATTTTACAAACCCCTAGGAACCGATTTTCCTCAAATACCTTAAAAAACCTTCAAGATTCATAAAAAATACATAATTTGGCTGTTGGATATTCCAAATTTTGGGAAACAAAAAAAGAAGACCATTTGCGTCTTGTATTTATGCGAAAATAAGAGAACGATTTGCCTCACAGATGGGCTGTGTACACATTTTAAGTATGCTAACAAGTAAAACTGGTAATCATGTGCTTTAATATATACATATATGCTTGGATGCATTGATGATGTCCCCGTGTTGTCCCACATGCGTCAGTACAAAGGATTTTGTAAAGGATTTTACAATTGCTGCTTCAAAAAGCACAATTTTTATCTGTCCAGATGCTGGTTTTTCATTTGATAAAATATAGTTTTTATTTTCATTAGTCGATCAAGTTGTGTTCTGCTCCAGAGTCCGCTTCAGAGTCACTTGACTCTTCTTCAGAGTTACTTGACTGTGATACAATGTCCTTCGCTAAATTTTCTTGATCGCGTTCGTACGCGGTATTATCGATTGCACTAGCAATACTGATACTGACAGTGAACGCGTCCATCCGACTCAAAACATGGCTCTGAAACCCCAAAACATCATTCTGTGCCCGGACGTCTATTTGCACAGCTATCTTGTGTTCGGGATTGGTCTGCACTTCTTTTTCATTCTTTATTTTAGGCGATGTAGTCATTTCAAAGAAAGAAAAATTCATGTCCAAATACGTTTGTGCTGCAATGGCACGGGTTTCCACTTTCACCGTTTGTATCTTTTTAGATTGTCTAGAAATAATGTTAGTGTTCGTACTCTTTTCGGCAATGTTAATGTTTTGAAACCACGATCTAGTCGATTTATGAGAATTAATGTCTTCTAACAGAGCATCACATTCGACTTCGTCAATTTCATCTGTTAAAGTAAAGTTTGAACTTGACTCTGAACCTGACTCGGCGATGAACATGTAGTTGTATTGCAATCGACTTTCCCTTAACACTCTTAAATGAAATATGTGAAAAAAATTGGCGTTTTGTATACACTGCCTCGAGAAATAAAAAAAGAACGAGTATAATGCATGAACTACGGCCGTACTTTTTTTCGAAGTCTTTCTTCTTAGGTTATTTCATGTTTTGTCTCTGCTTTTTCCATCATAGCTAGTTTGTTTAAGATAGGAACAGCATTTTTTGATCGAACTAACGTCTGATCGTTACAGCCGATTGTGCTAAGAAGTTTTGGAGAGTGTGCTGGGTCGTACGGGTCGTCAGTAAAGTGAAGCGAGCATATTTTAGTAGTTGTGTTTGGTTTGAAAGCTTCGTGTTTGCAAAACTCTATTCAAATTCTTCTTCTGTTACGTTTTTAGTTGTTCTTATCAGCAGGCAAAGAAAAGAAATGCAATTCTTTGTTTATTTTTTTGCTGTCGCTGTTACACCATAAACGGGGCAATATGTTTTCCAAATGTAAAATATTAAACACATTTATAAACACTACTTCATCAGATTCAAGGTAAAATATTGGCAAATAACTCTTGATTGTGCTTTATTGACGTCGACAAAATATAACGCCTGAGGTATATTCAGGCTACTATAGTAAAATAGACAATAAATTTTTTTGTTGCCATTCTCCTTTAAAGAGACAAGATAAAACCAAAATGGAAATGCTTCTCGTTATGGTAAGCAAACATGCTTTTTTTGAAACCGCTAGCTGCCGGACTATCTGTAATGTATATTGCTAAATAAATTGCATTTAGTAAAATTAACAATTCCAAATACACTGGTGTCCTATGAGATCAGAACTTAAAATAAATAACTCGAGCTTTTTCCCATTGATGGTTAAACCTAGATTAGGGCCATTTATACGAGCGAAAATAAGCCGCGGCTTACATAGGCCGCAGCTTAAATAAGTCGAGAACGTCTATATAAACGCACAAATTCTTTGCGACTAAAATAAGCCGTGGCTAATTTTAGCCCAGGGTTCGGGCCTCGTCTTAGATTGGCCGCGGCCAATTTTAGGCGGGAAAACCTCTAGTCTAGGACCTGTCAAGGAGTTTGTATGCATTTCATTTACCCCAGATAATCTCAACTGTTTTAGAGTAAGTTAACCATGGCGAACAAGATGGCATATTTGCCCAAACCTGAATCCGGGACGAAACGTCCGAAAACGAGCACCCGCAGAAATAACCCTCTCGTTAGGACTACAACTTCTGAATCATTAGAGATACATTTGTTTTAAAGCTTTTATGGTGTTCAGAGTGGTCACTTTAGGGGTGGTAGTTAGGGGGAAAAAAATCTCTAGCTTTAATATATTCCAAGAATATGGCTATTTCTTATCAGAGGAAAATTGCTGAATATGCATAATTTAAGTTACAACATTGGCTAAGTGGATTATTTATACTTTTTCCGAAAATTTTTTCGCTGTTGGCAAACTTCACACTTGTTTAAACATAATTCTCATATTCTACATAACAGAGCATGCAAACCTGCTGATATATAGTACCGATAAATACACTCACCGACGCCATTTTGCGAATTCGGCTGTGTGTTGCAGATTCCTTCGCTTTTCACCGTCGAACTTTGCTTTTATGATCCGCAAAATGCCATTATTTTTACTAGGTATTCTTAGAAGAATATCCTTAATGGCTTTGAACGAATTCCGTCCCTTCGGTGACTTTGAAATCTTCGATGTTGTCGAAGTGTTGTTTTGGCGAATTATAGCTTCAACTTTGGGTCATGTCACTTGTCTTCTCGAAATATAGCATGTAACACACTTCACACAAGTTTTAACTGTAGCACACTAACAAGCGGTACTGTGTTAAACTTTGGAAGCAAAAATTAAACAATTCAACTCGCAGGTTTTGATGTAGACCACTCCGAAGAAATTCCATCATGAGGCAACCAATGGCCACGCGAACTTGATGACAGGGGGGTTGTACATTTTCACGATCGACGGTTAAAAAGAAGAAAATTTACATAGCCCACGAAATTAAAATTTAAATATTTATTTAAATATTTTTCTTACCATTATACCTTCGGGTCTATGACCCCTCTTTCGGAAAAAAAACAGACGCTGAATGTTTACTTGTTTTTAACCGTCCATCGTGAAAATGTGCAACCCCCCTGTCATCAAGTTCGCGTGTTCTTTTCGTGCAGTTCGTGTGTGTTTGGAAAATGGCGATCGGTTGCCTCATGATGGAATTTCTTCGGAGTGGTTTACATCAAAACCTGCGAGTCGAATTGTTTAATTTTTGCTTCCAAAGCTTAACACAGTACCGTTTGTTCGTGTGCTACAGTCAAAACTCGTGTGAATTGTGTTACATGCTATATTTCGAGAAGACAAGTGACATGACCCAAAGTTGAAGCTATAATTCGCCAAAACAACACTTCGACAACATCGAAGATTTCAAAGTCACCGAAGGAACGGAATTCGTTCAAAGCCATTAAGGATATTCTTCTAATAATACCTAGTAAAAATAATGGCATTTTGCGGATCATAAAAGCAAAGTTCGACGGTGAAAAGCGAAGGAATCTGCAACACACGGCCGAATTCGCAAAATGGCGTCGGTGAGTGAATTTATGGGTACTATATATCGGCAGGTTTGCATGCTCTGTGATGTAGAACATGAGAATTATGTTTAAACAAGTGTGAAGTTTGCCAACAGCGAAAAAATTTTTGGAAAAAATATAAATAATCCACTTTGCCAATGTTGTAACTTAAATTATGCATATTCAGCAATTTTCCTCTGATAAGGAATAGCCATATTCTTGGAATATATTAAAGCTAGAGATTTTTTGCTCCCTAACTACCACCCCTAAAGTGACCACTCTGAACACCATAAAAGCTTTAAAACAAATGTATCTCTAATGATTCAGAAGTTGTAGTCCTAACGAGAGAGTTATTTCTGCGGGTGCTCGTTTTCGGACGTTTCGTCCCGGATTCAGGTTTGGGCAAATATGCCATCTTGTTCGCCATGGTTAACTTACCCTAAAACAGTTGAGATTATCTGGGGTAAATGAAATGCATACAAAGTCCTTGACAGGTCCTAGACTACTCGTAAAAACGCTTCGTTCGCGACCAAGGCAAGTCTATTTATATGATGTTTATTAATATTATTTATTATTATAGTTTATTAATATGATGTTTGCGACCAAGGCAAGTCTGTTTATATGATGTGTTGTCCTATTTATACGAGTACTTTGGGCTATTTTAATAAATTTAGCAAAACTGGCGTATAAAAGGGTGTGTTCTCGACTTATTTAAGCCGCGGCTTATTTTCGCTCGTATAAATGGCCCTAATGTAGCTTTTCCGCTTCACGTGCACAAACACCACATGGGTTATCTGGAAAACACGGACACGGACAACGCGGATACGGACAACGTGGACACGGACAACGCGGACACGGACAACGTGGACACGGAAAAGCGGACACGGACAACGCGGACACGGACAACGCGGACACGGACACGTAAAAAATACGAAATAAAGCAATCAAAGCGGTAAATGAGAAAAAAATGATACCACCCATTTTATAAAGTAACAATTCAATGTGAAATAATAGTTTGTATTTTACCACTTATGTCAATCTTTTTATCAATGCGACGCCTACGATGAATTTTAGCCTATCCAGAGTAGAAAATACCATTTATAGCAAAAGTGGCTGCTGTCGGAGAAAAATATTGTGATAAACGTTTTCTTTGTTACAATAGGGCTATGCCAATAAGCACTCTATTTAATTTTTGTGCACGTATGGCCCAACGATTTTTTAATTATCAATTTCATTTGGACTTAATCATTTTTCTGGGCTTTTCTTTGCTCTTTATTGGAGTACATGCAAACAATGGCCCAAAGGGGGAATACGCGAACGGGACAGTAACTACATCCCATGCAAGGCATCTCCCTCACAGTAATATAGAAAGTATGTACACATTGTACAGTATCACAATAGAACAAACAACACACAACACAACACAACACAACACAACACAACACAACACAACACAACACAACACAACACAACACAACACAACACAACACAACACAACACAACACAACACAACACAACACAACACAACACAACACAACACAACACAACACAACACAACACAACACAACACAACACAACAACACAACACAACACAACACAACACAACACAACACAACACAACACAACACAACACAACACAACAAGAGCAGAACAATCAAACAGAAGCGAATGATGAAGAGTAGAATGATATAACTGAGCTTGTAAGCAAGTAGGAACAATATCATCGCGGAATATCATCACTCGCCTCTGTTGGGCTTCACATTTAACGACTTCTTGATTTCCTGTGGCAAGAACAGTCAGGCACGAAAGCCCATGTAAACAAGTCCTTAATTGACCTTTTAACGAGCACTAAACTAGAGAAGTTTCTCTGAGGAGTAACGAGAATGGTCTTGTTCCAAAGTTTCACTATACGGTTAAAATAAGATGACTGAAAGGTGCTGGTACGACAATATGGTGTTTTCAGTGTTCTCAAATTACTTGACCTGGTCCGTCTATTATTGACAAAGGAGGCAAAGTTGGAAATGTCTATGCCAATGTGTCCATGCAATGCCTTATAAAAGTATGTTAAGTCTTTTAACTCTCTATCATAGCAAAGTGGTAGAAGATCTAATGCAACTAGTCGATCCTTGTACTCCTACTGTCCCTTGCGTTGTTGTACTATCCATCTTGTTGCTCTTCTTTGGACGTTTTCGACTTTGAGTTTGAGAGAAATACTGTGTTAGCGTACATAATTCCGTCTGCTTCACACAACAGATTGAGCGTGATATTTGGCGTCTGTATGTTTCGGAATATTTCTACACAAGGTGTTCCAATACGCGAGTGGCCGTAATTGGGATTTGCTACGTCGGGAAGTTTTAAGCCTGACTCATCGAAAAATTTCAGCTTGCGCGGGTCCACAGTTAAAATGTAGTCGAGAAATGCCTAACAGTATTCAATATTTTGTTGCGTGAATTTCTCGGCAGCAGGTGTAATCATTCGCTTCCACGACCATTTTCCGTCATTCATGTAATTTCTAACAGCCCTGTTCAAAGTTTGTTTACTGATCCCGTGCGGAATAAAACAATGTTCGCTTACTTCGTTCAAAAGTTTGCCCGATGTCATTGATGGCCTGTCCATCTTCAGAAGTTTTATGAGTTGCATATCTTCTGGTTTTAGAAGTCTAACGCCACTCGCACAAGATTCATTACCTCGCCAGACTCACAAAACCTCTTCCAGACTTTTTGAATCGTTTCCTGCGAAAGTTTTAATTTAGAGGATACAGCACTGTAGCTTCCTTGAAAAAATCCTGCCGTCGGGTCACCTCCCATTTCAACTATTTGGTCAATAACGAGGGATCTTAAATCATCATTAATTGCCTTTCCGCGGACATAAGTTCGTCCGAGCTTACTAACTTCACTCATTTTCACAAACCGTGCCGACTATGCCAAAAGTATGAAAGACGTCTATTTTGCGTGCACGATTTTGGGCGTGCCGTCGATGTTTTTGGGCGTGGCGATGATGCGTTTTTTTAGCGTTTCGACATTTCGGTAAGATCCGTGATATTAACCCAATGTATGTGTTATGTGTATTGAAACAACTGGTCAATTTAAGAAGGCGTCTAAATAAAAGCCTATGCAAGATTTCTAGTAGCCCTGTGGCCCAATGAACATTAATATTGCGGTAGAACAAAAATAAAAATATACAAGTTACAACGAGCGGATAATAGCCTTCTATTGTCTCCTTCACTTGTTCTTAAATTCTCACACTACTCAAACGTATTGTTTATCAGCACGTTCACGTGGGTTCAGTGTTTGTGTAAAATGTAAAAATCATTTGTTGACAGAATGTCGTGAGAACATAGTCAACGTATTTGTATTGCCAGACTGCAATCCAGACCATAAAAAAAGAGAAAACGCTTACCTTTACGAAATAGGCTTCATCTCTCATTCATTTTCGCGCAAGTTTCCCACAATTGCGCCTGCGCTAATTTTTAGCACAGATTGATAATGCGTACTTCATTTTCGTGTAATATAGAAAACGTTGTAATTGACTCATGGTTTATCGTACTTGAGCACGTCAGGCATTTTTGGGGGTTTATGTATCCAGTTTACAGAATAATCTTTAAATGATTCAACTTTCTGACAATGGTGAATTACTATTTTAGTCTTTCACTGACATATAGATAGATTGACAGATAGATATTTTTGGCGCCAAAAGACGCGCTAATATTAAAACAGTCCGCTTTGTCCGTGTTGTCCGTGTCCGCGTTGTCCGTGTCCGCGTTGTCCGTGTCCGTGTTGTCCGTGTTCGCGTTGTCCGTGTCCGCGTTGTCCGTGTCCGCGTTGTCCGTGTCCGCGTTGTCCGTGTCCGTGTCCGTGTTATCCGAGTCCGCGTTGTCCAGTGTCCGTGTTTTCCAGATAACCCACCACATGCTTTGTATTTACATACTCCCTCAAATATCTTAAATTTCTGTAATGAAAATTGAATGGATCAAAAGAAACAACCTATATTTAAAAGCATGAGTACATTTCTTCACAAAATTATTCTAGAGAAATAAAAAATATAGCCGCTTTTCGAATCCGAAATCGAACAGCCCACGATGCAAAAATGCGCACGCCATGAATACGATAACTCGCTATATTACAACATAAGTCAAAAGTTGCTTTGGCGCAAGCAATGTCGGAACAGCCTCGAAAAAATTAAAAGACGTTTAAGTACCAGCACGCCATGCCTACCTAAAGACAAAGTAGTAGTTTTGAATAAATACCGCGATTATTCCACGAGGAAGGTGATCACAAGGAAAGATGTAGGAATTACGGTCGTTTCACTACATGAGAGTCGTTTCGCGACACGCACAAAGTCGTTTCGCTACACGCACAAAGCTATGACTGTGTATTGTTATTACTATTATTATTAAAATTCTAATTTAAACACGGTAGCCATTCAGCATTCGCTGATTTTCAATGGGCCGTGTACACAATATAAAAATTTAGAAAGTTTACAAGAAATTGTGAAGCCTAACTACTAATCAACTTCACACTACTCAACTTCACACTACTCAGACATTAATACAAAGATAATAACTAACTATTATTATATACAATATAAATTATCAACTATATAAACCTAAGCACATAAACGGCTAACACGGGGTAGTCATCAGCCACTATAGGTATTTCTATAGTGATTGATAAGCAATGTTTTTAAAACATTTACAGTTTTATTGCCGATATTTTGTGTTATAGTTAAAGGAAGGTTATTGTGTAATGCTAAAAGAGTCAACTTGCCAGAAGTTGATCAAAAAGTCTGTCTTGGGCTAGAAAGGTCTACAGGGTGCCCTCTAGAAATGTCCCTTCATTACTCATTAGAAATGTCTCATGCAAGTTCAACATGTTGCCCTTATGCTCCCACAAGTATTATTATATGAGTGGTGGACCATTCTTACTCGAGCTGATGGTATCACGGTAAGCAGTGACTTATTTCAATACCTCAAAATCATTTTACGTTTCATCTCAGACTTAGGATACTGGTCCGTTGAGATAAGAAAAGGCTTTCAAAAGCTGCTTTGCATTGCCTTCACCATTATTAAACTTTTCCCAAAGTGATTCTGGACTGAAGGTTTCTGGAATTTTTTCGCTATACACTTTGCAATTTCTTCTCAGACACTAGTTGAATAATAAAATATATATCATATATTTTTTAGTGTTTTAACTGACCTTCTACCAATTTATGAGTAAAATATGTAGTCTACTTTTACAGATATACAATTACATGCGTGCGAAGTCTAAACTTGAAATTCACATTCGAAGCAAAGCTCGCGTTTGTAGCAAATTGTGTTTAAATATATGTGTGAGGATCATGAGCAAATAAATTGATAAAATATTTTAGATTTGTAACCTTAAATATTTCAGGTTCATGCTTGTGGCAGACTGACACAAAAGTTGTGGCGAAACGACTTCCTGCGTGTAACGAAACAACATTAGATTGTAGCGAAACGACCTTAGATTGTAGCGAAACGACCTGTAGTGAAACGACCGGATACCAGATGTAGACATTAGCATTAAATCTTTAGAAATTGAATTGGCGGAAATTATCGCTTAAGGATGCGATGCAAATTATCGTGGTTTCTATCTGAACAATCGATTGCACATATTCTTCTGAAATGAGTGTCTGGGGCAGTAAACGCAATGCTTTATTGTACTCGCAGTCAAATGAGTTTCAAATGCAACATGGCAAGAAACTGGCATACACTGCCGGGACAAAACCAGGACACAAAATTTTAGACATGGGATGTGGAACTGGTGAACTTACAGCATATCTGGCTGACATCGTTGGCAAACAAGCCCCAATAGTTGGCGTAGATCCCGACAATAAGAGAATCAAACTTGCAATCCAAAAATATTCTGGTATCCATGAAAATATCACATTCGTAAATGGCAACAGTTCCAACCAGTTCCCCCATCGTGGCGAGCAATATTATGACCTGCATTTCAGCAATTTCGTCATTCAATGGTTGAACGCTGATGAAAAGAAAACATTTATTGATACTGCGTATGAAAGTCTAAAGCCAGGAGGGAAAATAGCGATTCTAAGCCACGAAAAAGACCATGGCAAAATGAGCGACGTTGCCCGATTATTTAACGATGATAAAAATATAATGGAAACAGTCAAGTCCTACCTCATAAATAAATCAGAGATTGAAACGTTACTGGAAAAAGCTGGTTTTACGATTGTTTACAGTAAATATCTTCAAATTCCTTACACATTCGCTAATGTTCAGGACTTTCTTGCTTTTCTTTGTGCTTCGGACTATTATGACGACGAGAAAATTTCTCAAAACAAGAAAAGTAATGTTCTCAAACGGATTGTCAATGAAGACGGAACTGTTACTGTATACGAACCCACAATTTACCAAATTATTGGTAAGAAAAGCTGAACATGATACCTCCAGTATATAAGTGAGCTTCCTTCAATTATTGATAACACGACATTCATCTGGATATTTATTACTCCTTTTTTATTGATTTGTTGTAGCGTTTATAATATCATATAACCAAGTTTACTTTACTATTTTTAACTATTAAACTGTTAAAACATGCTAGCATATCAATTGTAGATGATATAAAATACATACCAATGAAGCTGAGAATATCTCCGCCTTTCAGATTAATATAACCACGATTCAACATCGGCGTTTACGTGCCTTTCACGACTTGCGCAATTTCATCTAGCCGCATCTGAAAGCCACCAACAATTAGCTAATCCGACAAACGCCGGAACGCCGATGTAACAATTAAACGAACTATTATTGAAGCTCTTATGACTCGATATTTGCCTCAAATTGTCATGATATGACATCGCACTGTCTTTCATGAGGTTACTTATTTTGTAGCAAATAATAAGTGCACTTGTATGCGGCGTAACCTAAGATTAATCCTGTTTTAAGGTGCCATACTGTTACATACGCATAACTATAATAGGTAATATATCTTAGGTTGGTTGTTTTTTTTTCAGGTTAAGATCAATTTCATCATAGTTAATAGGGCTAGATGGTTTGGAAACTCATTAGAACTACAATATAAGTCATTATCTATGTTTTTGTTCTGGTTTATGTAGGAATGAGGTCCTTCGTCGTCACATGCGTATTGTATTTTCACCTAACTAACCAATAACAACGTTTTAGGAATTTTAGCCATCTGCGACTTGAACATTAGGGTAATTTATGAATTCCTGTTGGTGGATTTGCCGAAAACACAATACATACGTGACGATGAAGAACCATATTTTTGAATAAACGTTGACAAACATAGGTAATGAGTTACATTGTTGTTCTAATGAGTTTCCAAACCATCTACTCTATTAACTATGACTTCATTGCCATTGAGTCATCAAAGTCAACGAGGTCCACAAATAAAGATAAAGGACTAGCATTAAGTCTTTAGAAATTTAAACGGCTAAAACTACAACGTGACTCTCTCGAGACTGCTTGTGACAAGTTTTCAAGAAAACATCAAAAGTTTTTATTAAATATATGATCAAAAGCGAATACAAATTACTACATGTTTACGACTACTCCTTTCTTGTTGACTTAAGCTATTCTTATGCTATTTTTAGTATTAAGTCCCGCCCTCTGAATATCAATATCCAACGTAAGTTTTTTTTTAAAAAAATAGAATGTCAAATGTCACATATCCCCCTTTTTCTCCATGAACAAAGCCTAGACAATGTGTCCGCGTTATTGTTCTCTTTTCCTTTACGATGGTTAATCTTGAACTTGCAAGGTTGCAATGAAAGGCTCCAGCGGGTCAAACGACTGTTCTTATCTTTCATCTGCTGTAACCACTGTAACGGATGATGATCAGTTTGAATCGTGAAACATTGACCAAAAAGGTATACTCGCAAAGTCTGCACGGCCCATACAATGGCGAGGCATTCCTTTTCGATGGTAGCGTATTTGCTCTCTCTCGGGCGTAACTTACGACTAATATATGCCTCTGGATGTTCGCCGTCGGAACCTTCTTGAGTCAAGACTGCTCCTATACCTCGTTCAGATGCGTCGGTTTGGACAACAAACGGCTTCGACAAATCTGGGCTTCGTAAAACTGGTAAACTACACAATCGATCTTTCAGCTCTACAAACGCCTTTGAACACTGATCGGTCCACGAAATTACTTGCGGTGCTACTTTGCGCGTCAGATCCGATAACGGAGCTGCGATCTCTGCGTAATTAGGTATAAATTTTCTATAACATCCACTTAGCCCTAAGAACGCTCGAACGTCCGTCTTGGTCTTTGGTCGGGGAAACTCTTTGACAGCTTGTATCTTGCTTTTTGTTGGTTTAACTTTCCCTCCTCCAACAACATAACCCAAATAGACTACTTCGTCCATTCCGAAACTGCACTTCGAGGGTCTTGCTGTTAGTCCTGCTTTTCTCAGACGCTCTAGAGCTCCTTTGAGTCCGAACGGCATTGTTGTAAATTCATATAATCCAGTTGGTGTAGTGAATGCTGTCTTTTTTCTTGACTCTTCGGGAAGGGGAACTTGCCAATAACCTCTTGTCAGGTCGATTGTCGAAAGATATCTCGCTCGTCCGAGTCAATCAATAATGTCGTCAATTCGTGCCATTGGATAAGCATCAAACTTCGAGATACTGTTGACCTTCCTGAAATCCACACAAAATCTCTGTGTGCCATCTTTTTTTGGTACCGTCACTACTGGTGACGTCCAGTCACTTTTGGAAGGTTGTACTACTCCCATCTCTTCCATTCTCTGGACTTCTTTCATCATTTCGTCCCGCTGAGCGTATGGTATTCTATATGGCACTTGGCGCACCGGATTTTCCGTACCGGTTTCGATGCTGTGTTCTGCCATGTCAGTGCGACCAGGTTTGTCTTGCAAGACATCATTGAACTCCTCCAAGAGTAGTTCCATTTCCTCTTTCTGCTTTTGCGATAGTTTACTGCTTATCTTCACTTTCCCTCCATTCTCATTTAGACGTGGTAGCTCTGGTATGGTTTCGCCATCGTCGGTGTCGCATTCAAGGTCAACTTCTTCAAAGAAACTCGTCCCGTGCGGTGTATGCCATTTACGAAGGATGTTGACATGGTATATCTTTGTACTTCTTCTTTTACCAACCGTTTCAATCTCGTAGTTCACAGTTCCGACTTTGCGTTTCACTTTGTAGGGGCCTTTCCACCCAGCCTTTAGCTTGTTAGAACTGGTTGGCAGCAGAATGAGGACTTCGTCTCCTTCACTAAACTCTCGAACCCTGGCATTTTTGTCGTACCATTTCTTCTGACGTTCCTGAGCTCTTGCTAGATTGGTCTGGGCTATCTCCATCGTCTGCGATATTCTTTCTCTCATCTTAAGCACGTACGATACAACACTTTCAGAACTTTTCGTTTCCGCTTCCCACGATTCTCTAAGAATATCGAGTGGGCCACGAACATGTCTGCCAAACAACAGTTCAAATGGAGAAAACCCAGTCGATTCGTTTGGCACTTCTCTATACGCAAAGAGCAAGTATGGAAGCCAACTGTCCCACTCGGTTGGGTCATCTTTCGCCATCTTCTTTAACATTGACTTAAGCGTGCTATTGAAACGTTCCACCAAACCATCGGTTTGGGGATGGTATGGACTTGTTCGTATCGGCTCTATTTTCAACATACGGTATACTTCCTTTAGCAGCTGTGATGTGAAATTAGATCCCTGGTCAGTAAGTATCTCCGTAGGCACACCCATTCGTGAGAAGAACTTCCCCAACTCTTCGGCAATCGTTTCGGCCTCGATATTCTTCAGCGGCACAGCCTCTGGATATCTTGTGCTGTAATCACATATTACAAGAATGAACTTATTCCCAGACTTGCTTCGTATTAATGGACCAACAATATCCATCGCTATTCTCTGAAACGGCTCTTCTATGATTGGCAGCGATACCAAATGGGCATGTTTTCCACTTTTCCGTCCACCGGACTTTTGACAGGCTTCGCACGACTTACAATGTTGGCTTACATCATGAATAATTCCTGGCCAATAGAATCTTGATAACAAACGATCTAAAGTTTTTTTGCTCCCAGATGACCACCCATCGGTACGTCATGAGCCAAATCTAGTGCCACTTTACGACATTTTCTAGGTATAACCAACTGTTCAACAGTTCTCGAGTCATCCTCGTGACTATCCTTTGGTCGCCATTTCCGGTTTATCAACCCATTTCGTTGGAAGAATTTTCCTGTATTTCCTGTTGTTGTACCTTCTCTAACCAGCTTCCGAATTGATTCTAACGTCGAGTCACTTTCCTGCAGTTTCTGAAATTCTTCTTTGTCCATATTCAATATGGTGGTAGTGTTTTGAGCTTGAGTTTCCTGGTCTTTATTTTCCTGTGAACACGTAGATTCCGTTGTCTCAGGCATTTCTTCTTTTTTCTTAGTATCGTCATCATGCTTCCCTGGTGCGACGGTTTGTGTTCTTCCGTGGTATAAGGCCTTTGCTGCACGTTTTTGTTTCTTTGTCTTTCGTGGCTTCGACTTGCCTTGAAAGATACTGTCGTCGAACCGGTTTAGTACAACTGATTCTTCATTTTCCTCCTCGCTTTCGGTTGTCAGTGGCCTTGGTTTGACTCCAGATGTAATTTCTTTGGAAGAGCAGCTGCTTCTTCTTTCTCTTTCTTCCTTCTTTGTATCCGTGTCAGGGCAGCATACGCCTCTTGTTCTCGGACAGCTAATTCCAGCAGGTTGCCAATATCTCGCCCCAAAAGCACAGGTCTAGGTAGCGAAGGAGATACTCCAGCACGAACATGGTATAGCTTGCCATCAATGTTGATCTCTATATTAGCTGTTGGATAAACGGCCAAGTCGCCATGGGCACACTTAATCTGTAACTGATCGTCCGTGTTTATTTTCTCTGGTGCGACCAATGCCTGATGTACCAATGTACACGAAGCTCCTGAATCCACCAATAGCTCTGCCGGCTTGCCTTCAACTAACCCTTGACACATATATTCTCTCTCCCTTGATTCTGTATTTTCTACTGACGCCCCAATCGATGGACTTCTGGTATTATCGTAGAAATAATTTCCCGTGTTATTCCGTCCGCTACCCCTTTTTGCTGGGAAGGAACATTTGCTTGCAATATGTCCAATCTTTCCACAGTTATAGCATGTCAGTTGGGTTTCACGTTTTTGATGCAGGTCACTTCGCTTCCGGTCATCTCTTAATTCTCCAGATCACGAACCATCCCTTTTTCCTTGTATGTGTCTGCAGTCCCGTGCTAAATGACCCGGTTTTCCACAATTCAAACATTTTCGGACGCCTCGCCGAAATAATATCATCTGCCAATGTCGCGGCATCTTCTGAGGTCTTGGGCTTCCGTTCTCTCACACGTAGCTGCAACTCTTTTGGCATAGCATTCACCAGTTGTTCTCGGATGATAACATTCACTAGACCTTCTTTAGTCCGTTCCGTTGGCTTTAACCATTTTGCTGCAAGATCTTTTAACCGTACTTCTGTTTCAACATAGCTCTCGTCTATTTTCTTCTTGGTATTTCGGAATCGTTGTCGATACGTTTCTTCATTTATGTTTTCTTCTGGCTTGCTTCACTTCTTCAAATTCCTTAGATTTGGCTGCATCCATGTTGGCGTAAGCAGCTTGTGCTTTTCCTGTTAACAGAGGGGCTAACCTTAACACCCAGACATCATCCGGCCATTTGTATGCATTAGCTACTCTCTCAAACATTGTCAAGAAATGTTCGATATCGTCCGTCTCAGTTTAATTTCTGCAGTCGCGCTTCTCGCGGTTTTCCGTACTCTCCCCTCTCCGCCGACCCCGAATCTCCACTTGGAAGGCTCGCTTTTATTTGTTCAAACCATTCCCTCTTTTCTCTCTCGTGCTGCTCGAGCCAAAAGCGTTTTTCTTCTTCTTCTTTCTGTAACCGCTCTGCGAATATTCTCCTTTCCTCCGACAGTCTTTCATCTCGTTCTCTAGCTTCAGCTATACGAATTTCTTCACGTCTATTATCTTCGTCTTGTCCCTTCGTAGTAATCGCTTCGATAATTTTCAAAAATTGTTGATCACGCATTTCCTGACGTTGTTTTTCTTCTTTTTTTTCGTCCATAAAAAATTTCAATAGTTCTGTCATCGTACCTCCCTCTGATGTATCGTCCGTGTCGCCTGATTCTTTCGTTCGCTTGCTTCTCGTCTCCGCCATAACGCTATAATATTTCGCTCAATAATTGCCGTATTCGCACAACAAATGTAAACAATGTCGCATATATTTTCCCGTGGGCTTCACGTACTGACAATTTTATCTTCAGTGAATTCTGCTAGTCGCCTACTATCGACAGTATCCCACTTCTGACACCATATGTGACAAGTTTTCAAGAAAACATCAAAAGTTTTTATTAAATATATGATCAAAAGCGAATACAAATTTCTACATGTTTACGACTACTCCTTTCTTGTTGACTTAAGCTATTCTTATGCTACTTTTAGTATTAAGTCCCGCCCTCTGAATATCAATATCCAACGTAAGTTTTTTTTTAAAAAAATAGAATGTCAAATGTCAAATGTCACATGCTATGCAAATTATTACCAAAGAAAATGCATCCTATTCATTGTTTTTGACAATCACCCCTGGCAGACCGCCAAAACTTAATACATCAACTAACACCCAGTTAAAGCCTGACTCTCATATGTCGCAGATGATCGGCGAGTCATTGTCGGTAATCATTCAAGGAGAAAATTCACAAAGGAGTTTACTCAAGAGTGATTACAGACAATGGTTGTCGCAGATGTCGGCGACATATGAGGCTTTAATCATTACAATTGCATGAGTCATCCACTACCAACAAGTTCTCACTTCTGGAGGATCGAGTTGTTCAAGACCAGATTGTTAATGCAGCTGTCGAAGAAAATGAGAAAGTTATTTCAACAATTTCACAGTCTGTTGATGAAGTCGAAAATAAATCTGGAAATGACAATACATCACAGTTGGAAATAAATCAGCTAATCCAAAAACATTCTTATCTTTGGCGACTCAATGACTAAAGGTTTACGATCTGATCTTTTGTCCAAATTAACCAAACATCGTGTTTAAGCTAAAACTTTCCCGGGTGGTACAATAGACGACATACTACATACATTACATGATTCCTTCTTTCAAGAAGAAACCCAGGACACATTATTGTTCATGCCGGTACAAATAACCTAAAGAACAACGCACCAAAAAAATATGTGTGACCATAACACATTAGCCCGCCGGAAAAGTTAGACAAATCTGTCCAGAAGCTAAGGTTCCCATTTCATCCATAATAACGAGAAACGACAAAAAGCAAGGTACGATCCCTACATTAAATAACAATGTTGAACAAATGTGTAGGCAGCATAGCATTCGATTTATTTGAATAAGAAAGGTAATTCAATTCTAGCACAAAATTTTAAATCATATATTCAAAGTTTTCAACTATGATTATATTCAAGACAATGGCACGTCAAACCTAGATTTGACCTCTGAATGTATAGTTAATTTGGAAATGAATTCACCTCAGGACACTTTAAAGAAATTAAAAGGGTCTAGAGTAACGCATTTAAATATAGCCTTTATTTCCAAACACTTAGATGAATTAAAAGTCCTAATGAAAAATAAGTTGGTGGATGTATAAGGTCTAAATGAAACAAGACTTGATGCGTCAATAAGTAATAGTGAAATTGAAATTCTAGGTTATACTTTATTTAAATTGTACTTTAATTGTGACTTAAATTGTTATCTCCTTGGGGATAATCTGTCTGTCAATTCTAGAGAGCCACGGGTATGCGGGTATCACCCGTGAGGAAAGTTTGCAAAATGTAATGTAATGTAATCATAAATGGGCAGCCATTGAAGAAGGTTTCATGTCCACACACTGCATAATGTTTCCAAAACGCCAACAGAACAAAAAATCACTAAATAATGATCTATTCCAGAAATCATGCATTCTTGCTGAAAAAATAGTGATCAAGATTCATTCTGATTTTCAGTTTAAAAAACCCAACTTTACAACATTTTGAGGAAGGTTTGCAAACCTTTAAAATGTTGCCCGGAGGAAACTCGAATGCTTTTTGCAACTCGGAGTTCTAGTAAATTATATGAAATCTTGAATCTATTTCAACTCCCTCAAGTCATCAAGGAGCATACTAGAGTTACTGATAATCATGAATGACATTGATATTCGAGCTACCAACAGACCAGAAAAACTATTGAATTCTGGATATTACACTGGCCATTTTTATACACAGGAATTACTCTAGCAATTTTCCATTCATCAGGAAAAGAAAATAGAGTAATAGCCTGATTAAAAATAAGTATCAGTGAATCTGAAATGACCGGTGCAGCTAATTTAATGATTTTGCATGCAATTTTATCAATTTTAGTGACTTTATTGCTGGAAAGTCCATGTAAAAGGTATAAGAGATATGACTGACATGTAAAAGGTATAAGAGATATGACTGACATGTAAAAGGTATAAGAGATATGATAGATTGGGCCAATGTTTGAAAAAATATCCATTAAAATTAAATCATCTGCAACATCTTCATGATCTGTTAAAGTGCATATGGCATAATCACCATTTTTTTTTCAAAAATTCATCGTGACGAGACGATTCGAATGAAATATACCATTCTTCGAACAGATAAATACTTCTAGAGATATCTGGGTTCAAAGTTGAGCTTTTGAAATCATGGCCGGGCGAAAAGAGGCTGGGTCGAATTAGCTCTGTGACGTCATAACCGGGAACACGTCTCAATACCGCATATAAAAACAATACAAAAATATAGTCATGTTCGAGGCGAAAAATAGCCAAAAATAATTACTTTTGAGGGATATTTGTTTGTATATAAACTTGCACGTTCAATTCGACTGAAAACCCATCATTGTACTTTGGAAACTGAAGAAAATAACTCAAATTAAGAGATTTGAGTCAAATGCAACGTTAGCATTAGTTTGTAGTGTCGCCCACGCGGAAAATTGGTCAACTTTGGAACAATTTCAAGCACGATAAGAAGAGATATTTTAATAAACCTTTTAGGAAATAGACTCACCTAGATTTATTTTTAATTGCGCCGCAAATACTATTAATTTTTAATTTCCTCTTGGCAGCCAACACTTGTACATTATCAGCTTATCATCTGTTTTGGTTTATTCGCTTTAACACGCCTTAATGATCGTGACACTAATCCTAATTGCTTTTCCGCCTCGCCTTTACTAGCTAGCGTATAAAATAACTTGTAAATATTAATAACTAGACAGTCTTCGCTTATGCTCTCGCAAGTATAATCAAACTTTGTAGTATGTTAGAATTTCCATAGGTTCAAGATTAGTAAAATTATATAAAGAAAATTTATTAGTGTTTGAGTATTTATCTGCGAACTCGTAAACGTCAAATCCAGCAACAAGATTCTACTCGCGCTAAATTGGTGACCCCGACGAGAAATTTTACTGTTCCTGAACCATGTCATTGGAAATTTCACAACAAGCAAGTTCGTCTGACGCCGAGTCCATTCCTCAACCTACACCACCACTTACCGCCGCTGTCAGCATCAAGCTCCCTCCATACTGGTCAAACGATCCTGCTCTTTGGTTTTCTCAAGTCGAAGCACAGTTTACCACACGCGGAATCACGTCAGAAACAACAAAATACGCACATGTCGTTGGCTCTCTTCAACATGAGGTCGCCCAAGAAGTACGAGATCTCTTGATAAATCCTCCAGCTGAAAATCCGTACACCCGACTGAAGTCAGAACTTGTCAAACGCACGTCTGCTTCGGAACAACAACGGCTGCACCAATTGCTAAACGCGGAACAATTGGGAGACCGAAAACCAACCCAACTCCTGCGCCGAATGCAACAGTTACTTGGCGAAAGGCAACTCGAGCCTTCAATTATGACGCAACTATTTTTACAACGCCTTCCAACAAATGCACAAGCTGTGCATCTTAGCCTCGTCCAAGGACACTTTGGATACGGAAAGTTTGGCGAAGCTGGCAGACAAGATCCTGGAAGTCACACCAACTCACTCCACAACCCCAACCCTCTCCACCGTAGCTCCACCCTCAACACCACAACCTAACCCATCCAACGAACTACGAGAACTCCGTGAGCTGGTATCGCAATTGACCACCACCATCAACAACTTCAGCTCGAACTTTTCTCCATCTCGCCAACCGAGACGTAGTCGAAGCAAGTCAAATACCCGACGCCACGCCTCACCACATGACCACAACGAGCGTGATCATCTCAACCAGGAACAAGACCCTCCTCCTCATGTTTGTTGGTACCATACCAAATTCGGTCCCTCTGCGAAGAAGTGTTCCAAACCTTGCTCTTTCACTTCCCAGTCACCGGAAAACTACAGCGCCAGGCGATAAACGCGGCAGAATTGTCTGGCGTCTTACCCCAAAGCCGCCTGTTCTACGTCACAGATGCCACAACGAAACAACAATTTTTGATCGATACAGGCGCAGAAGTCAGTGTCATACCACCACGACCTACCGACCGTACCAACCGACAAGGTTATGATCTTCAGGCAGCCAATTCCTCCAAAATAGCTACCTACGGAACGCGATCCCTAACCCTCAACCTCGGTCTTCGACGCTCTTTCCCATGGCTTTTTACCCTCGCTGATGTCAACCACGCAATCATTGGTGCAGATTTACTTCGCCATTTCAACCTTTTGGTAGCTGTTTACAAAGGAATTCTTCGCTTTCAAGCTATTAAAGCACATTGGACAAGGTGATATACAGGCATGAATACACAGAACACAAGGATATTAAATCGCTGGCTGAGTAGGCGCATGAAGAGTTAAATGGCGCAAGTATTATAACAATGTTGACTGTGCGTATGTTAATGACCACGAACATTTAGGATATATACTTCCACTAATCGTGTAAACGTTGTCTGGTTGAAATATTCATTTCTCACAAGCTTTTGACTGGCATGCAGTCTGCAGTCTTCGATGGGTAAATTAAATTTGAAAGCTTGCAACAATGAATCTTTATGTGTTTTATACATTGGATATATTATTTATCACTGTATTTCTCTCTCTATATAGCAAATTTTGAGAGTAGAGTAAATGTCAGCATTTAGACGAGCTTTTTATTTTCCTGTATCGCATACATCATTGTGCAGCTGCCCAATCTAAACTGTAGTGTTTCTAAATGTTTTTTACCTTTAGGTTTAGTTTTATTACTGTATTCGTAAATAAGGTGGTCGTAAAAGCCTAATATGGCCCCTACAGTATACTTTTCAATCTCTTTCTATACCTCACGCAGTCATAATAATGTGTGTATACATCAAGATGATGTGTGTACAAATACTGCAAACAACATAAGAAGTCTTTACAGTAACTTCATCAGCGAAAAAAACACGAGTGCTCACTGTGCTTGCGACTTTTTCACGCGTCTACTCAGCTAGCGATTCAATATCTTTGTGTTCTATGTATTCATGCCTGTATATCACCTTGTCCGGTGCTTTTACAGCTTCAGAGCGAAGAATTCCTTTCTAAATAGACGCGTTATGTGACACATGACGCCTGACTCAATGCCAACGTTGCATGTGACTCAGTTCTCTAAATTTCAGCTGTTTCCTTCAGTTTCCAAGATACAATGATCAGTTTTCAGTCGCCTTGAATGTACAAGTTCATATACAAACAAATATCTCCCAAAAGTAATTATTTTTGGCTATTTTTTGCTTAGTATATGACAATATTTTTGTATTGTTTTTATATGCAGTATTGGGACGTGTTCCCGGTATGACGTCACAGAGCTAATTCGACCCAGCCTCTTTTCTCGCGGTCACAATTTCAAAAACCCAATTTTTGGCGTGTTTGAAGCCGAATATCTCTGGAAGTATTTCTCCGTTCGAAGAATGGTATACAGCATTCGAATCGTGTTGTTATGGTGGTTTTTTGGAAAAAGAATGGTGATTATGCCATATGCACTTTAAATTGTTTTCACCTACACATAACTCATTCATCACAGTTGGTTTGTTTTGCCTACCTAGCAAGCTGTTTATACTTTTCCAAGCTTTCTTTGGATTAAATTTTCGATCAGAAATTTTCGAGGAATAATAAACTTTTTTTGTCATTTCTTAGTTTTATATTCACTTTGTTTCTAGTTGTATATTAAGTTACTTGTAAGCAGACCAAAGCAGATTTTAAGTTACTTGTAAGGAAATTTTAAGTTACTTAAGTTAACGAGTAGTGCCAAGGTAATTAGCCGCTAACAAAAAGCAGCTAAAGCAAAATTTCTTCATTTTCTGCATGACGAGCTAGAATCATAACTTTTATCAACATTCGCCATCTTGACTCGATGAAATAAGTGATAAAAAGCCAACCTCGTACCCAGACTCTTTACCTACGTCCGGCGCTGCGGAAAAGACTCTGGTTGGAGCTGGTCACGTGAACCCCCAGATTTTAGGAATAAATCGAATTAGCGCCTTTTTGCTACTAAGGGAGGAGTGGTAGAGGAGCGTACGCGTTTCTCGTGTTTAAGAATCACAACATTTGTTAAATAAAAACAATTTTCAGCAAGAAATTGGGGAGAACGTTAATCAAAAATTGTATTTTTGCTGTTGTGATTTCTTTCTGTGCATGAAACGCGTATTGGGTTACACTTAGAGCACAAATGTGGATCAGAATTCAACTTGTCATGCATCGCAGCAATTATGTCGAGGAGAAAAATACTTCTATAATCTTTGGATCCGTGTTGACGGCGTTTGCAGTTTGTTTCTTAAACTATATACGATAAGAGATACTAAAGGACGCCGATCCGGGATTGTTAGTGCGAAATACAGAGAAACAAGTACCGCGCAAAACGACGGCAAAATGAGTAAACAATGTTCCGAGTTCACTGAACGTATCGCGATGAGGAAATACATCCACGTTATCATGTTTGCTATAACGACGACAAGAATAATTCAAAGATAAGTCAAAGACTCGTCTATACGCGTATATTTAACAATACAATTCCTAAATTGATCCGATATGGTTGCTAGTATGCGCTGTAGGTGACACATGTAATACACATAAAACATTAGACAATACAAAGCATATAATATAATTATACTGATTTTGATAGATATCCTTTTATATAGAGGATTACTGTTCTTGAACATTTTTAAAAAAAGGATATGTCTAGAAGTAATAATGATTTTTTAAACATGTTGCCAAAAATTAGTGTGTAACGTATGTTTAATACATTGTAATTGTTTTTGTACTCATAATGTAAAATTTCTGTGCATTGTTAAGGCCCTGTTTAGGGTACAGTAGGTATGCAAGTCGCTCCTTTTGTTTCAAAGATACAGAATATGTTGTTTCTTACAAACAATGCTGTGTCCCTCTTTTGACATCTGATTATTATTTTTCCCTCATATGTATGAGCTGTCGCAATTACGACAAAGTTTATGTCACCAATTCAAAATTTTCCCTAACAGGGCCTACAATTTCTTGCTTCATACGTATGCAACTATGCATTGCTGTTATTATAATACAAATATTGCATATAGTGTGAAAATATGTGCAAATTTCTGTTGCAAAAGGAGATATTTCACTGCATGAGGCTTATGTTAGACATTCACCTTTTTGTATTAAATTAAATTTTGTAAAAATTCTTCTGTATCTCTCCCTTTTACATCCCAGTATTCAAGTTGGGATGTGAACATTGAAGATAAGTAACCCAGTAGTTATTGCAAAACAGTTTTTACATGGTTTTTGCGTGATTAAGAGTTTCATAAAGTCAAAATGTTTGTAAATTCGCTTATCTATTGTGCCCTGAGCAACACTGACCTTTTGAAGTTCGCAGATGCTTTGCGTTACTGGTACACTTCATTATACTTGCATCGGTGCAAACGTTAACATTCTAATGGAGTGTTCAGAGGTTATGTAATATTTTAGGCATAAATTGTATGTATCAGCGAATAAAGCAATTATGAGAGCCCATTTTAATGCCTTTTAAAATAAACACGACAACGAACACCTATAAACTTAGGATCGCTTGACAGTTGCCAACGCCCGACATAGTTTACTTATCGACACTCGTGCTTTCGGAATTCAAACGCTAACAATAATAAATGAAATGAAACACCCAAAATAGACAAAATCGATAATTTCCGATCAAAAAGTTTATATTGTCGTTCATAGCAATTAAATCTCACTCCTTGCATTTGAAATGTATCACTTGTATGTGGAAGCATGTAATTTGATTCTTTCCCCACCCTATAAAGTAACGGATTTTTTAAAGAGTCACGTGACCAGCTCCAACCAGGGTCTTTTCCGCAGCGCCGGGCGTAGGTAAAGAGCCTGGGTACGAGGTTGATAAAAAGCATGCGCATTGGCGATTACTGAGCTGTCAGCTGTGAAGAAATGCTCATTCATGCACGAAATTTTCAACATGTTGAATATCCGACGCCGCAGGCAAGCGTGGTGAAAATCACAGAAGATGAACACCGTACATTTGAGGAAACAGCTTACGCCAACAGTCACAAAATTAAGGAGTATAAAGATGGCTCACTAGCGGAATTTCCTGTTCCTCGTGTACTTGCGTGCGATTTCCCCATACTGCGCATGCGCCGACCTCCGGTGACTGCACGTTGAAATTTTTATATTGAACAAAATAGGAAAACACAAAAATTGCGTAGAAAAACGGTGATTTTAAAGAATATACGAGATCGATTTGTTTGTTGCGCTCATTTTTTTGAAAACGTACAGAACTCAATATTTTAAACAACTAATGGCTTTAAAAATATCAATTGGACTGCCACAAAACCGGAAAAAAGGTGCAAAATTTTTGTAACTGTAAAAAGAATGCTTCGAATAGACTAACTTACAAAACACTAAAAACAACAGAATCTGCTTGAAATTAATGTTGTGTTTGTGCAATACCGTATATTCTCAAAACTAAAAAGGTGAATAGCTGTCGTTCAAGCATTTCAGTGTGAGAGCGAAACAGACAAGACTCAATTATATAATTCCATATTCGCCTTTAAAAGCCAATGTACGGATTTTAATTCTAGGTTTACGGTACAAGAGACCACTTAAAATTAGCACTAAAACAATTTTATTGTGCTGTTTTTCGTTTTTGCCACTGTCCTGACTGGTGACGTGGTTGTTACCAACTCTCACCCACTTGTTTCACCAATATTTCCTGTCAATACTACCAATTTTTGAAACTTCAAATGAGAACAAAGTGTTTCATATCAGAAAACAAAGGTATAAGCCATTCCAATAAGTTTGTGTAGATAGTAGTTCAGCAAAATGTCATACAGAAAGCTTTTATCAGTCTTATGCTATTATGCTTGGTTTTTTGACATCCTTCCCATGCTTTCCATGACATCCTTTTTATGCTTGAATTTTATGCTTAAAGGAATGGCATCCTTTCCATGACATCCTTTTATGCTTGAATTTTTGACATCCTTCCCATGCATTTGTTGCATGGTCATCATTGAATGATGTGTTAGGTGTGTAAATCTTATTCTGTAACATATGTATACCTTGTTTGAAATATCTATTTTCTCTCAGAATCTAGAATGTAGACTTGTCTCAGAATATAGCCTGCGGAATTTAGCTTGTGGACAGTCTAAAATGGCATTTATGAATACCTGCATGCAGATGAACAACATTCAAAAGCAATTCATCTATACGGCAGCTGCAGAAATTACAAGAATACTGACCCAAAAAGGTCTTGCTTCTGCTCTCAGCATTGAAAAAATTGAAAGAACAAACTTTGCATTATTATTTACATCAAAGTGTATAGCTGTATGCAGTGGCGGATCTAGCGTAAGTCAAAATAAATTACCACAGCTCATTCTAGGATATATTTACATTTTAAAACACCTTCAAAGCAACTTCATTGGTTAGATTTTATTCTTTTCAAATTCATAATTACCTATGACATTGTTATAAAGTTATTTTAAATTTAAAATTGAGCTGCCATAATTTATTTTGACTTACCCTGGATCCGCCACTGGCTGTATGACATATCCTTAAGGCGGATTTCCATTCAGTGCAAAATGTCGCGCGGTCGACTTTTAGCGAGCGCTTTCTTTTAAATTACAAACAGTCAAGCGGAACAAATGTCATTAGCTGTGGTTGACTTCCCACATTTCAAAAGAAAGCGCTCGCTAAAAATCGATCGCGCGACATTTTGCGCTGAATGGAAATCCGCCTTTAGTGAACATCTCTAGTTCAGTACACAAATTTCTAAGATCAAGGACAATATCATCAAGCCATGCAGGTTTTCCAGTTCTGTAACATCTTGTTGCATATGCATTATACCCAGCTGCAACAATGCAACAAATTGTGATGCAACTAAACAAACTGCAAGCTGGGCTGTTTGTAGATTATTTTACTATATTCTAGTAAACCACTGATTTATAATTATGTGTATGTATCTATCTTACAGGTAAATTAATGGAAATTTGAAAATTACTGATTTGACTATTGGTTGTGAAAAATACAACTGATCACATAATTTAAGGCCTAACCTTCAAACAATTATTTTCATCGTTTACTTGAGTAATACAATTATAACTTAAAAGTACCAGAAGTGTAGCTGTATATAGCATTTCTCTTATATCTGATTATGTATATTTACATAAATACAGTGGTACAATAATATTAAACATAACTAGAGTCTATTTCCGCCAAAAATTGATATATATTTACGGGAATAAAGTATTTTGCACGTTTCTTCCAAATTTTACACTGAAAATAAATACGACTGCTATTCTGTGGTACCGAGGTATTTTGTGGTACATATACCTGTAGTGCAGTACTCCTTCAAAGAATGAAAGTGCATTAAATCTTACCACGGCAACAAAAAATCTCGAAGACGCAAACGCGTATACTATCTGTTATAACATGGTAAAGCAAAAAGCAAGTCATCATGGAAAAAACCAATGCCATGAATCCACGTGAAGGGATTTACAAACCGTTCACGATTGTCTCAGAGACATTCCAGGCTGTTTGGATTTAGGTGAACTACCGAGAAATAGACAACAGGTAAATGATGGTCGCTATTTCAAAAGGTGATTGCCATTATTATCGACGTAATTCCGTCTAATCATTTTTACTCTTTCCCAAGTTCTGAGGTCTATCCAGGCAGGTACATCTTTTTGCGTGAACACGGTGCGTTGGCTAATTAATTAGTCGTATTTTTTACAGGTCAATGATCTGTCAAGATATGACTAAGAAGTCAAGAAACGGTGGAGGAAGACCCTCTCAGAGAACACGAACGATGACGACCCTTGGTGCCGTATGCTAGAGGAGAGCAAAAAGCAGGCCGGAAATATGGGTACAGCGTTTACTCGCGATGTCCGAATTGCTCTCTGTGTTTTGACCTCGGGTAGACAAATAAGTGATCTGAAAAAAATTTGCGGCAACCCAGTACAGTATTGTCCGTTCACCTTTGATCCAACATTTCATATTGGGCAATCTAATGTGACACCAATCACGTGTCAGCATCTTGCTCTCAAAAACAAGTGTGACGGAAAACACCCTTCTCTAATTGGCCCAGTTTTTACTCATGAATAGAAAACCAATGAAACTTATTCAACCTTCAGCGCTACGTTGAAAATTCTTGAACTGGGTTTATGAGAATTATTGGCATTTGGAAAAGATGATGAACAGTCTCTCATCTCAGGATTTCGAAATGGCTTCGAAAGATCGATAAACCTGCCGTGTGAGCTTTTGAAAATAATATAGAAAAGAAGCTACATGACATATAATTTTCAAAAGATATTGAAAACGAAATAGTCGCCGGCATTTTTGGAAAGAGGCGTGGAGACGTCTGTGAATGTGGCTTAGTGTGAAGAAGGTTTCGATGCAATATTAAACAGCCTTGAGCCACGATGGTCATCAATACACGTCAATTAACAGTCAGTCATCAGTCCGGTTCGCCAAAGAATAAAAATCGCTCAATTCAGGAATTTATTAAATCTGAATGTAAGAGAAAAAAGAAAATTGATGAGTTAACATTTTGTGTAGCACTATTTAAGGCTGGTTAATCAACAGAAGCAAGCTGTTGAAATGGCTATTCTCGGCCTTCGTGACTATAAACTCAAAGATGAATTCAAGCATCTTGAATCAAGATTAGAATGGGGGGCAAGACAAGCAGAGGAAAAAGGTGTTGGAGCGGTTACAGAAAGTTACAATGTACGAAGCGTCGTCTAGCACAACTAATGTATCGAAAGTCGTGCGCGAGCGGAGCGCAAGACTGAATAATTTTTTCAAAGCCGGCGTTTCCAAGTCATTTCTAGCCCCCTTAGGAGTTCGGCCACAATACCCACAACCGCACTATCAGCCAGTCAGTTGCGCCGTATTACCTTCAACAAGTATCACAAAACCTCTGGTTGTTTCTTTGTGTTGCCATGACAAAACAGGGGAACAACGCCCATTCACCTCAGCGTTAGCATTGTCGTTTGAGAGAGTAAATATTCCATGACTGTCACACACTCCGGCCAAGCTTCCCATCGCCAAGCCAAAATTAGTTTATAATATACCTCCTTCAGTTTTGCTCGGCACAAATCTCTACGTGTTTTTGGATGTGAGAATCCAGTGAAACAAGGAGGTGCTATCACGGAAACCCCGCTTGATTCTGTTGTTGTTTCCGAAACGCACAGAGAGTGGATAAACCAAGGGGAATATTCTTCAAAACATTCAACGTGTTTCTTATAGCTTATCAGATTGAACCTTACATCTTAACACTCCACCGACACTATATTCGATTAAACTTAGGTCTCTGTTGACAATAATTATCACATGCATGAAGGAGAAAGGAGAATTAATATGCAAAGGACATTTTGAATATTATAAGTATATTATAAGTATATTGACTAACGAAACACCGCTGGTTTGCCGTAGAATATAACTCTATTTTAAGCATTCAGGTGATGTATTCCAGCTATTAGAGCAGCATCCAACTTGCCAAAATATGAGGGACATCAACTTACTATTCTTAGCTTTGCGATCTTTTGAATGTTTTCATGTTAATTTTACTGAATAGTTTTGTTAATGTTTAAACATGACCCAATCAATGGACAATTATCACAATAGACTAACCTTCGATCTAGACAAAAAGAGCGAAATGTTTTACTATAGATGACCCTAAGATTAGTAGGATTGCAAAGTTGAGTGGCAAAATGCCGTTCATGTATCAAAGCTTTTGTTTTGACCGCTACGACAACAAAACAGACAAACAAGAAATTTTGTGGGAGAGATGGGTCGTTGAGACGTGAAGTACTCCGGTAGTAAAAAATTAATTACATAACATTGCTAGTGTTATCATAGACACATAAATATGCAAGCTAGTATAACCTAGCGGGGTGTACATATGCCCACTAGGCGACTGGATGCCTTGGGGTTACAATTCCCATCAGGCAATGTTAGAGGGGTTACAATCCCCCGTAACATTAACCTGTCCAAGGGGTTACAATCCCCTTGGACAGTTCCTAGAACTTGCATGAAATATATTTACAAGAAATAATGTGAGTCTATCGCCAGAAAGTGATCATTAGGAGCACTTCAACCTCAAGACCAAAATTTTATTCATATTGAAGTAAAACCAAATCCAAATAACAATTCTCTCATAATTTCAGATAGACAACTATATTATATTACATTGTCTGTGTGCATCTTTCAATGTCCATTTCCGATTGTTCCTCTCCCTTGTTAACTCCGATGAGATGGATAACCTAGTGGGGTGTATATATGCCCGCTAGGTGACTGGAGCCCTTGGGGTTACAATCCCCGTCAGGCAATGTTAGAGGGGTTACAATCCCCCATAACATTAACCTGTCCAAGGGGTTACAATTCCCCTGGACAGTTCTTAGGGCTTGCATGGATTATATTTACAATAAATAATGCGATGTCTGTGTGCATATTCCAATGTCTATTTTCAGATTGTTCCTGTTCGTTGTTAGCGCAGATGAGGTGGGTGGGTGGGGAAACAATTTCGTGCTCCCTAACGTATCTCTCTCAAGTTTAGAACTAATTGATACCTAATAAATGCGCCTCATCCGTTTATATCCTGCGGAAACTATTTCTATTGGTTGATCAATGTCAACAAAGACGATATTGCCTGTCTATTAGTTGTTGGATTACATTTGACATGATGCGCACATGTTTGCATCGTGCACAGCGCGTGATCGCTGATGCATTAGGTTAATGACTGACAATTGCGCAGACGTGAAATTTCGCGCACTTGGACAATCTCCCACAAATGTAAGAACTTTGAACAATCTTAACGGCATTTCTCCATCAACTTTAATTTATAATCCGGAAAATGTAAATTGGCTTAAGTTTGCAAGTTTTGCATACATTAGCATTACGCGAAGAAAAAGCCACCTTTTCGGGGCACATTAAGCACAAAAATAATAACTGCCTTCTATGGAAATTGCCAATTACAATATGTATATTAGAATATGTCTGTGATATGATATTTAATTGTTATTAAACAGTAATATGTACATAAAATAAACATGGGTAAATCATTTACAATCACGTCTATCAATGTTTGAACTGTGAAAGGAGCGAATTTCCATTTGTTGATATGCTACCGTGTTAAAAAAACGTTAAATAAAAAGATAAATAAACTATTCGGTTACTTTTGTTAAGAAGCGATTGCTGTGATTTTGTGGCTATTTTAGAACGAGATTTCGTCTTTTTTATTTTATGCCACATAAAGTGGAAAAGAGGGAGCCTGATGATAAACGTACGCAAATCGTTTACAATCAAGTTTATCAATGTCTGAACTGAGAAAGGAGCGAATTTCCATTCGGTTACTTTCGTTAAGAAGCGATTGCTATTTTAAAACCAAACTCTGTCTTTTCCACTTTACACTGTATGCTCCATAAAATGGAAAAGACGGAGTCAGGTAAAATATCGCTTTAAAAACATTGACTTTATTCACTTATTAAAAACGGAGCTATTTCACGAGAATTATATACAATATTATTTAACTAATAATGAAAAAAAGGATTTTCTAAAAGGCCGTGTGCATGCAATACAATATGATAATATACCCCATAGTAACTAATTTGTAAAATTACATGGATCAGTACAGTTCCTTCATTTTGATTTTAAAGTTAGAGATACTTGTACTTTATTTCATAGTGGTACTAAGGTTATTCCAGGACTCTGCTCCTTTATGGGCAAAACTCTATAAACATGACTCCGTATTCCGACTCCGTATTCCGACTCCGTACTCCAACTCCGCACTCCATCCTTTTCCACCATGCCCAGAAATGACTGAAAATACCAGGCTGAGGCATTTGGAGAATTGTGTTATATTTAACAATGATGACGTCTCTTGGTATACAAAGTGTCCGCATAGTTCAAAGATTTCACGTAAAGATAAACTTTGTCCAGCAAAGAAAGCCTTATTTATAGCTGTTTTCAGAATTTTTGTTGATATTCGGAGCATTAGCTTATCCAAGGAATACACGAGTTCCTAGAGAAATGGTGAGGATATTTAAATTAAAAATTTCCTATTTATGAATTTCCACATTAGATACATCATACCAAGTGTTCCAAAAAACCGTTCTCCGGCTTGATTCATAATAACTTCTAAAAAAGTGGCGCTATTTAACTGTAATAACTTGTACTGGATAGTAGGATGACTAACTAAGATTTTGATATATTACAGTAGTATTCTACTTGAAAATTCATGAAGATATTAATATTCAAAATCAGCAGTAGATTTGCGGACGTGTCTAGAACGTGTAAAAAACACCGTATGAAATATTAAAGCAACTTTACTCCACTAAAAGATCATGCATTCATAGCAATAAATGAGTAAACTTAACAAACTGTTTATTATGAACCAAGATATTATTAGTGAATTATTCGTTCGGAATAGCGTCTCGTTTAACAAGAATGCATGCCTAGCCATTGAAACCATTATGGCATTGCGTCAAGCAGTCACGGATTTCGTTCTAGATTACGGATACTGTCACAACTGAGTTGCGAATCTCGCTTCTAAAATATGCGTTTTATATATATATGCGCACTAAAAGTAAATACAATCAATGACCACCCTGTATAATATGGTGACGAGTAATACGTGTACATAAAAATTGATGGAGCTCTCGTGAGAACAGCTCATGCAAGTCTCGTGAAGACCTCCAATATTTTTGGAACAAAACATAACAAAATAATAATTAACGCTGATCAATACAGTCATGTGTCGTCGCAAAAAGGCAGCATTGTTTGCTACATTAAAGAGCGATGTTCATCGTGCTTTAACCTGGAAATGATCGGCCAAAATATAGATGGCACAAAAAATATATAAGTGACACAAGAAAAATTTTTTACCCCTTCCGGCCTTCATTTAATTGCTCTAAATCTTGTAATGATCAATCGAACACTTACATAATTCCGAACGTATGTATTCCTGGTAACACGATTGTAACCTGAATAGATAGATATCTAAATTTACATTTACAAACTTTTGTCCCTTAGAAACCTTTTGCATGAATTTATTGGAATATAAGTTATAGTGTGAAATGCCTTTAGCTGAGGAAACCACGATTAACAATTGACAAGCCGATTTCTGCCAAATTTAGACACATTCAAAAATATGTCGCTGATTTTGAACATTAATATCTCGGCCAATTTTTAGGTACAATACAACTGTACCTATCAAAATCGAAGTTATACTTTCCTCTATATACTATTACTATTGGAAGTCATTACGAGTCAAATTTTAGTACATTTTTTGGGACAAAACATTTCCTTACACATGCAGCCAAATTGAATTAAATTCTTTTGGTTTGTTTGGTTTTTGTTTTCATGAAATTATAAATCTTAAATATTTAGCGGGCAAGGGTCGACTCTAAACAAAAAATATTGCTTTCTTATAATACTAGGGCATAGAACACATATAATGGCTATAAAAGAACTTGGTTTCGTAGCTTACTTAGTTGTTTACGATTTTGTTATTGAGCATGTACTCATCATACATGCAGTCTCTTCAATGCTTAATGTCTGCCAATGGGGTTGATTTTAGTGAGGGAGGAAAATCAAAGTACCCGGAGAAAAACCCTCAACGCACAGAAGAGATCAACCACGTCGGCTCAATTCACAATAATTATAAAATAGCGGCGAGAGGCACTGTTCACACAAACTCCGATACAATAACGTACGTGTTCATTCGTTTTAAACGCGAGCACACTGACAGATAAGTTCGCACACTGGCGAGGAATTTGATCGCAACATGAAAACAAAACAACCAAGATATATTAGCCAGTTATGCGTATGTAGCCGTATGGTATGTGAAAACAGGACCTCGTGTATAATAAGTATATATGACAAATTTGGATTGGATTCGAGTACGTATTGACGGATACACGTGGACGCGTTAAATTTTGAAACTGAAGCAAAATGCACTGAAATTTATAACTACACTGCGACCCACGATATTAGTTTTATAAGATATTTATGCCGTATACGTATTCAAAATGAGCATTGCTATTCATTAAAACTTACGAACATCAGAACAAAGATGTGAGAAGATCTTTACGATGTTGATATTTGATGTTAGTCACATGACTGAAAAATATGGCGCTGTTCCATATTTGGGGCAGACCACGCAATTAGTTTTAAAAATATGATGACAGGACGTCGTTTTTAACTTAATTGGAAGTGGAAACGATATTCTTTAACCAAAAACAGCATATGGTAACAACAAGAGAATGTTTTAGCTAGAAAATAAACGAACTTGGTGTCATAGTTTTTTTCAAAGAATACGTGGAACGGCGGAAAAGAGGGATTCTGGATTTCTAAAATGGATAAGAATGGGAGGTATTAGGCGTTTGAAGGAGAACTGTTCGTAAATTATCATGATCACGATCAACGTCTATCAACATTTTGAGAAAGTTTGCTTGCCATATATCTTCAAAACTAGCAATGAAGGACAGTTCTCCTTCAAACGCTCAATACCTCCGATTCTTATCTATTTTAGAAATCCAGAATCCCTCTTTTCCACAGTTCCACGTAATCTTTGAAAACTCCTTCAACTATGACACCAAGTTCGTTTACTTTCTAGCTAAAATATTCTCTAGTTGTTACCTATGCTGTTTTTGGACAAAGAATGTCGTTTCCACTTCCAATTAAGTTAAAAAGACGTCCTGTCGTGTCATTACATTTTTGAAACTAATAGCGTGATCCGCCTCAAATATGGAACAGCGCCGTATTTTTTCAGTCATGTGACTAACATCAAATATCAACATCGTAAAGATCTTTTGACAACTTTGTTTTGAAGTTCGTAAATTTTAATGAATAGCAATGCTCATTTTGAATACGTACGGCATAAATATCTTATAAAACTAATATCGTGAGTCGCAGTGTACTTCTTCTAAAGTTTGCATGTGTTAAAACTTTGTTGTACGTCATAATACTATTGCTATCAAACCAATTCACTTTACGTTCTTGAAACTTGCTATTGCTATTGTATTGGTAAAAACAGATTCAGTTTAGTTGTATTTCATATAACAATTTACTTGGACCCAAAATGCTCGCAGCAATCCCTACCTTGCAGGTAACCTAGCTAGTTTTACGCTTAATTTAATCGTAAGAAACGGCTTTCAAAAGCTGTTTTGCATTGCGTTCACAATTATTGAACTCTTCCCAAAGAGTAAAGATACTGGACTGAAGGTTTCTGAATTTTTTTCGCTGTACACTTTGCAATTTCTTCTCAGACTCTGTCTCAGACACTAATCGAACAAGAATTGGTGTCAGGAGGCACAAAATATATAAAGTTCTTTACATAAAACTGATTTATATTATATATTAGATTTTTCTAGTGTTTTAACTGACCTTCTACCGATTTATGAGTAAAATATACCGTAGTCTATTTTTACAGATATATATACAATTACATGCGTGCGAAATCTAAAGATGAAGTTCACATTCGAAGCAAAGCTCGCGTTTGTAGCAAATTGTGTTTATAATAATTATATATGTGAGGATCATAAGCAAATAAATTGATACAATATTTTAGGTTTGTAACTTTTAATATCTTAGGTTCATTGCTGTAACGAACTGACTCAAAAGTTGAAGCGAAACGACTTAATGCGTGCAGCGAAACTTCTTTAGATTGTAGCGAAACTAACTTAGATTGTAGCGAAACGACCTGTAGCAGAACGACCGGATACCAGATGTAGAAATTGGCATTAAATCTTTAGAAATTGAATTTGCGGAAATTATCGCTCAAGGCTGCTATGCAAATTCTCGTGGTTCCTATCTGAAATATCGATTGCACTTATTCTCCTGAAATGAGTGTCTGGGGCAGTAAACGCAATGCTTTATTGTACTCGCAGTCAAATGAGTTTCAAATGCAACATGGCAAGAAACTGGCATACACTGCCGGGATAAAACCAGGACACAAAATTTTAGACATGGGCTGTGGAACTGGTGAACTTACAGCATATCTGGCTGACATCGCAGGCAAACAAGCCCAAATAGTTGGCGTAGATCCCGACAATGAGAGAATCAAACTTGCAATCCAGAAACATTCTGGTATCCATCAAAATATCACATTCGTAAACGGCAACAGTTCCAACCAGTTCCCCCATCGTGGCGAGCAATATTATGACCTGCATTTCAGCAACTTCGTCATTCAATGGTTGAATGCTGATGAAAAGAAAACATTTATTGATATTGCGTTCGAAAGTCTAAAGCCAGGAGGGAAAATAGCGATTCTAAGCCACGAGAAAGACCATGGCAAAATGAGTGACGTTGTAATTGCCCGATTGTTTGTCAACGATGATAAAAATAGAGTGGAAACAGTCAAGTACTACCTCATAAATAAATCCGAGATTGAAACGTAACTGGAGAAAGCTGGTTTTACGATTGTTTACAATGAATATCTTCAAATTCCTTACACATTCGCTAATGTTGAGGACTTTCTTGCTTTCCTCTGTGCTTCGGACTATTATGACGATGAGAAAATTTCTCAAAACAAGAAAAGTAATGTTCTCAAACGGATTGTCAACGAAGACGGAACTGTCACTGTATACGAACCTACAATTTACCAAATTATAGGAAAGAAAAGCTGAACATGATAACTTCAGTATATAAGTGAGCTGCTTTCGATTATTAATAACACGACATTCATGTGGATATTTCTTTGCAATGACTCACTGTGCAATTCATAGAAAATTAACATTTACCAATTTACTCATTTTTTTCTTGGTTTGTTGTAGTAGCTATCTATAATATCATATAACCAAGTTTACTAATTAAACTGTTAAAACATGCTAGTATATCAAGTGTAGATGATATAAAATACATACCTATGAAACTGAGAATGTCTCCATGTTTCAGATTAATATAACTACGGTTCTACGTCGTTTACATGCTTTTCACTTTTCTTCGCAATTTCGTATAGCCGCATCTCAAAGCCACCAACAAGCTAATCCGACAAACGGCGGAACACCAATGTAAATAAGTGCACTTGTATGCGCGTACGCTAAGATTAATCAGGTTTCAACGTCGAATGAAGCCTGGAGTGTCGAAGCGTTGGGGTCGTGATTGTAATCATTAGGTATAAAGAAAAAAACTGGTATGGCAGTTAATATGTTGGATTATATGCCTGGTTGCCATATACTTATAAATTTAATTTCAGTTCATTTTGCCTTGGTTTCGAAATTTAACGTGTCCACGCGTATACGTGCATCCCACACGTACCGAATCCCATCCAAATATGCCATACGCATGCAGTATACTCGATGTCCTGTTTCCACATGCCATACTGTTACACAGGCATAACTAGCTAATATATCTTAGGTTGGTTATTTTTTTTTCGGGTTAAGATCAATTTCATTGCCATTGAGCCATCAAAGTCAACGAGGTCTACGAATAGAGATAAAGAAATTAGCATTAAATCTTTAGAAATTTTAATGGCTGAAATTAGAACGTGACTCTCTCAAGACTGCTATGCAAATTATTGCTAAAGAAAATCATCTTTTGACTATCATCCCTGGTAAACGGCCAAACTTAATGAATCAACTAACACCCAGTTAAATAAATAGAACTGCATGAGTCATCCACTACCGACAAGTTCTCACTTCTAGAAGATCGAGTTGTTCAAGACCTGATTGTTGATGCAGCTGTCCAAAAAAATGAGAAAGTTATTTCAACAATTTTACAGTCTGTTGATGAAGTAGAAAGTAAATCTGGAAACGACAATACATCACAGTTGGATATAAAGCAGCTAATCCAAAAACATTCTCATCTTTGGCGACTCAATGACAAAAGGTATGCGATCTGATCTTTTGTACAAACGTCGTGTTTATACTAAAACTTTCCCGGGTGCTACAATAGACCACATGCTACATACATTACATGATTCCTTCTTTCAAGAAGAAACCCAGGACACATTATTGTTCATGCTGGTACAAATAACCTAAAGAACAACGCACCAAAAAAATATGTGATGACCTTAAGGCTTAACACATTAGCCCGCCGGAAAAGTTAGGCAAATCTGTCCAGAAGCTTAGGTTGCCATTTCATCCATAATAACGAGAAAAGACAAGAAGCAAGGTACGGTATGATCCTTAAATAACAATGTTGAACAAATGTTTAGGCAGCATAGCATTCAATTTATTTGAATAAGAAAGGTAATTCAATTCTAGCACAAAATTTTAAATCATATATTCAAAGTTTTCAACTATGATTATATTCAAGTCAATGGCACCTCAAACCTAGATTTGACCTCTGAATGTATAGTTAATTTGGAAATGAATTCACCTCAGGACACTTTAAAGAAATGAAAAGGGTTTAGAGTAACGCATTTAAATATAGCCTCTACTCCCAAACACTTAGATGAATGAAAAGTCCTAATGAAAAATAAGATACGGTGGATGTATTAAGTCTTAATGAAACAAGACTTGATGCGTCAATAAGTAACAGTGAAGTTGAAATGCTGGGTTATACTTTATATAAATTGTACTTAAATTGGGACTTAAATTGTTATCTCCTTGGGGATAATCTGTCGGTCAATTCTAGTAAATTATATGAATTCAACTCCATCAAGTCATCACGGAACCTACTAGGATTACTAATAATCATGAATCACATTGATATTCGAGCTACCAACAGACCAGAAAAACTATTGAATTCTGGTGTATTACACTTTGGGATTAGTGATCATAGTCTTTTGTACGGTTGCTTCAAAATTTCTATTCCTAATAAACAAAAGCCAAAATTTGTTCCAAGCCGAAGTTTTGAACATTATAATAATGTGCAGGTTTAAATGAATACCTATTTTACAGAAATTGGTACAAACCTTTCAAACAATCTTAGCACCAGCGATAAACATTTTGCCGATTATATTGCTCCGGTTAACAGTTGATTTAATTTTACCACCATAACAAATAATAATGTTTGAAATTCTCTGAATAAGTTAAATTGTAATAAAGCTGTTGGTGCTGAAAACGTTTCAGCGAAGTTACTAAAAGACGCTTCAAATATTGTTACATTATATCTAACGAAGATCTTTAACTCCTCTTTGTTATCCGGTATTTTTCCTGATGACTGAAAACATGCTAGGGTTTCACCAATTTTCAAACCAGGTGTCAAAGAGGATTGTAGTAACAATCGAGCAATTTCAATACTTTCTGCTGTTTCTAAAGTATTCGAGAAAATAGTTCCTTAACAATTATACTCTTATTTGAATGGAAATAATATTCTCACCTCATTTCAATCGGGTTTTAGAAAAGGCTATTCTACATCCTCAGCCTTGTTAAATGCTACCAATTCATGGTTGGTCATCATGAACCGTGTTCTCATAAATGACGCAATCTTTCCTGATCTGATAAAAGCCTTTGACACGGTCGATCACGATATACTTGTTAAAACGTTTGAATTATGAAATCAAAGACAGTACATTGCTGCGGTTTACATCCTACTTGAGCAACCGTACTCAGCATGAAAAATATAGGCACTACTCAATCATCTAAAAGATATATTCACACATGAGTACCAATATAGGTGTATGAACGGTATATAAACGATCTCCCAAATTGTCTAGGCAATACACCTTAGAAGTGTTTACGTCACGCGGTTTTCAATGCAATTTTAAGGACCTCTCTAAAGCCCAGTGCACACTAGAGCTATCAGCTGAGCTGAGCGTAATTCGTCACTGTTGGCGTAAACTGTTTCCTCAAGTGTGCGGTGTCATATTCTGTGATTTTCACAATGCTTGCTATCGGCGTCGGACGTTCAACATGTTGACTAATTTCGTGCACGAATAAACATTTCCTCACTGTGTGTGCGCGCTCTGAGCTGACAGCTCAATAATCGATGCGAATGCACATGCTTTTTATTACTTATTTCAGCGAGTCAAGATGGCGGCCAACAACCCAATAGTATAGTTGAAGCAATCTTGGAAGATAAATTAGCTGATATTTGGCCAGATTATCTCTGTCTTAACGACATGCGCTGTCTTGAATTTTAAGAAAAGAGAGTTACGGAATTTGTTACAAGTGACTGCTCAATGAAGGTGGAGATAACCACACGCATCCAGGCAGTATCTTCTGCTTATGGTCGATTACGAAAACGTGTATTTGACTCCCACGACCTCACAACATCAACAAAGATCAAAGTGTACGCGCATTGTCTGATGCCGTTGCTGACGTATGGTTGCGAAACCTGGACACTTTACCGCCACAACATCGCGCAGCTTCGTACAGTTCACCAGCGTCACCTTAGAAGGATTCTGAGGATTCGATGGAGCGATTAGGTAAGTAAAGAGGTGTTGAACCGAGCTAACGTTGAAGATATTGGAATCATTCTGACAAGAAACCGCTTGCGATGGCTCGGCCACATCACCAGAATGGAAAATGATCGACCCGTTAAAGAACTTTTCTTTGGTGAACTCGATAATGGCACTCGTTCTGTCGGTCGACCAAAACTACGCTACAAAGATACTTGTAAAAGCATTCTGAGAGATGGCCAAGTTTTGGATGATTGGCAACAGGTGGTTCATGATAGACCCCTGTGGAGGGCCACCGTAAAGAACACCTGCAAACGACTCAACGAAAAGCGAGTTGACCAATATAAACAAAAACAAAAGAAAAGAGCTCGAAATAGAGCCGCAAAAGAGTTTTAGTGTATACTATTTGTTGCTTTTTTGATCAAGAATTAGTTTATTTATTATTAGCATGACAAAATTACTGGATGCTGATTGGTTGAGAGGAGTACAGTTATTTCATTAATTGTACGGCAGTACAATTAATGATTTTCCCAAAACAAACAAATGGCGGAAAGGTATTTGCATACAAATTCAGTTGAGCTAGAGGCATTAAAAGCAAAAGCAAACAACGAAAATACAAACAAAAGCACGAAATACTGGTTGAAAGTATGACAACACTGGGCTGTGGTGAGACATGACGCTGAAATCGAGAATTATAGTTTTGTCATGCTAATAATAAACACATAATCATGCGATGTTGCTCGTACAATTTGGGATTAATAATACTCGCGATGTTTGGAAATTTTGCCAAATCGGACTCGCCCCGGCGGCTCGTCCAATTTTGGCAAAATTTCCAAACATCACTCGTACTATTAATCCCAAATTGTACTCGCCATCGCATGATTACCTATACTTATTTGTAATAGTTATGTTAGTTATAGCTGTGTATTACCAGTATCGGGCTTAGGCGTATTATTATTATTATTATTGGGTGAAGTGCAGTTTGTATAGGGAATCGCACGGTACTACAAGAAATACTCAAGTCGCTATAAAAATAACACTGCACATCATGTATTGCATAACTGTAAACTGCACCCATTTATTAGTCTGTCTCTTGCTGTAATTGAAGATCTCATAATACAATTTCCCCTCATTCTATCTAAGTGAATTTTGCACCCATAGCTGATTTCAAAGTTAATGATGACAAGACAATCAGAAATTAAACACATATCAGATTGAAACTGGGTTAAAATGGGGGGGGGGGGTATAATTTTCAATTTCTGGAAATACCCAAAAATGAAATGCAATGAACTATAAATATAGTCGATAATACAAAAAAGCAAAGCGAATAACATAGCTTAGAGTACTAAGCGGTTATTACAAGAAGGATACTGGTGCTATATATATAAGCTAATTACACTTCCCGAAGGGTAAGTGTCTTAAATCCACCCCTTCGTCGTTCGTCAACGAGTAATCGACTTTCCATCGCGACAACGCGGGCTCAAAGTATGCGATACTTCATGTCAACAATGTACAAAAGTCTGTACGTCTGAACCTCTATGAATTCCCTAGTTACTTGCGTTTACTTCGGGATACGTGGTCATTATGTACATATATAGATGTTTTTGGTATTTTCTGGTTACTTTTCACCCTGGACTGAAAGAGCCAGTGTCTTAAAATGGCCTTTTTCTCTCTTCGTTCTTTTTTCGTGCTCACAAGCATGACTCTCCATTTTGGACAGCGGGCTCATTTTCAATATGGCGGACGTCAAGGAATTAGCTGCAATTTTCTTGTTTCACTTCTTTCTAATGCTCTATTTCGGGCAAATTACTGTTGTTTGCGGTAAATCTGAATAAACAGGGAACTATGGAATTTCCCTTTAATTTTGTATGGTATTATGGATATTTCATTACATAGTTCTGTATTTCATTTTCCAGAAACTCAATTAATATATACAGTATTTAAAGGTAGGTTGCAGTCCATAATGTAAACAAATGCTTGGTTTATATGTTGAACTACTATATTTGTAAAATATGATTTATTAACTGAATGCCTGGCACTGTTCTGGTTTGCTTTGCTCATAAATGAATGTAAACCAGTGTTTAGATTCAAAAAAATTTCAGTTGGTCCCCCTTTGTTATGAGCAGAACCAATATGCAGAAGGGACTGTAACCTACCTTTAACTGTTGGGTTTAACACACTACTACATTCTCTCAAATGTTCTGCCTTAAAGTTGTGCCTTGCTTGACATAGTGTTTGTTTTTTAAAGTCATTTCTTGATTAGACGATGCTACAACTAATTTATGGAATTTCACAATTCGCCTGGTTTCAACTTTGTACTTCTGGCAAATCAGTCAATCATGACCAACAAAAGCTCTGAACACCTTATTTTTCCACCAGAATTATAGCATGAAATTTAAGGCCAGTGTGTACTGTTATGATAAAAGCACCACAGAAGAAAAGTGCCATTGTATGAATTTTCATTTGTGCAACTGTCAATAATTAACAATGTACTATGATATTCTTTGTTGAGACTGTCAAAACATGGTTTTCATGTGGCATTATTTTATTGACTAGTTGTTATGGCAATGTTCAGTTATCGATTATGCAACAATACCTATTCTTCAAAAAAGGTCATTCAGCTGAAATGCAAAGACACTATGTTCAATGTTCATAAGAACAAGATGTTTACTACTTCATGTTTGTAATGCTGCCACAGCATATTGGTGAAAACTAAATGTATTCTAATAATGAAAGCACTAAAGATCATATATATACAAGAACAATCACTTTGCCTTGTTTGTGTTTTGTCTTCTCTAGTGCCTACAGTAATTCTTTTTCGTAAGTGGTTCCCAACACCGTGGTAAAATAAAACATAACATAACCACATATACATAGCACGCTATTGGTTCCAGTAATTTGTCAAAGATGTCATGTACACCGTGATCACATCCATTGACCAATATAGAAATTGTGTGAATAAAATAACTGCCAGTCTTGTATTGAAAACCTGTTTCACTTAAACAGTTTTAACATCTTGACACCTTCACCAATCTCAATAATACTTGCATAATGAACTGCATAATTCATAAACAATACTGTATATTTGGCAAGTCTTACTTCTGTGTTTTTTTGTTATGAGCATTATCCAGATTTATATTAACAGGCATTGGCAATGGAAAATTTTATTGTTTCATGTGAAAGAGCATGAAAAAGTAGGCCGATTGACTGTTTACTAAATACATAAACGAGCATAGCTCAGTTATTATTCAGTCAAATTCAATAATATTTTGCACATGGATACTACATAACAAGACGCATCAAAAAACGTTTCTAGTTTTGTTGCCAAGGTAACGCTGCTGTCCCTAGGCCCTTGATACGAAATTTGTATAACTTGTTATATTTATCCACCTGGACATTTTTTTTCGAACAATGATCTTCACATTAAACTTTAGACATGCATATGTATAGCAGACAGACCTCTGGTAACGTGTTGTTATAACCAGTTCAAGTATTCTGCTATTTTATAAAAATTCTGTGCGGGGCCTGGGGACGACAGTGCTACCATAGCAACGGCGTTAAAAATATTTTTGAATGTATCTTGCAATGTAGTACATCTGTGTACAAAAGTTTATTAAATTTGAGGTAATAATAACTGAGCTGTGCTCGTTTATGTATTTATTAAAATCAGCGGTTTATATTTTGTAAAAAGGTGTTCCCCTCGACCTCAGATGCCTGCTATCCCTCCACAGGACTACAAGGCTCCTGAAAATTCAACCCAACCAGCCCCCGTGTGTGAGAAAAGTCTGAAAAGGACCCTAAGTTCCGTAATTTCTGAGGGAAGTGTGAACGCCCGAGTAGGCGTCTTGCTGTACTAAAAGCCAGTTTGAAGCCTATTGCGTTTTTAAAATGAACATAACATCAAACGTTATACCAGTTTACCTACCTATCATTAAAACACAATTTATACATTCTTGGGTTTCATATGACGTCATATACTTGAGTGGGGGTCAACCTTAAATCGTGGCACAGTCATCAAAATTATCCTAATTGTTTAGCGTATGTATTGGCGTCATACTTGGAAACAAATGTGTGCAATTTCGTAGCATTTGGTTACTCCCGTGCAGTATGAAGTTCAAAACATTTGACGTCAAGTTACTATATGAAAAACATGCAATGAAACCTACCAATTAAAGCATGTTAAACCCTTTTTGATGCTTGAATTGCTTATCAATGAAATGTTTTTATACTGTAGATTAGATTCAGGCATTGAGTGTTTTCACCCTGAGTAGCACAACACAAGAAAGGATGATCTTTCGCCTGACAGGTATGTGTTTGCAATGGCATTGAACATAGCCCTAGACATTTATATTTTTTTCAACTGATTTTTATTGAAGAGTACAAAATGAAAAAAATAGCAGTTATTTTGTCTTTCTTTATTTTTTATTCAGGTTCCTTTGCACCAAGCGGCCAAAATTTTCTATTAAAACTGAAAGCAACTCAACCAAAGTATTAAAACGTGTTAAAGTGCAACAATTTTTAGAATGATGTACTTTGTAATTTCCAATTATTATAATTATGTGTTGTTATAGCTGTTGTTATTCGCTGAATTCGCTGTAATGCTGCACAGTGTTTTAGAGAAGTGGGCCATCCTGCATCCTAATGCTGAACAGTTCCATTTATGGTTTAAGAATAATAAGGCAAAACAGTTCAGTGAAAGCGTGATCAGCTGTGTGCGACAAAGAATAGGTTTAGGATGCTCTCCAGAAAAAATTACGACGAATTGTTCGGAGAGAACAAATGGCGTTATTCAAGACTTTATAAAACGAGAATGTGACAAAGATAAAGTCGATGAATACACCTTTGCAAAATGTCTACAAAGAGCTTATAAAAATACAAGAACAAGAATTGGAGATGGCCGTACTCGGGGTAAGGAGGAACAAACCTCCAAGGAGGCGTTAAGGTAAGCAATCACAAATCACAACGATTACCTTCGTCCAGGTCTAATTACCAATTTACCAGTCAGTAATGTACAAACGCCAAATTAATCCTTCTGTGTTTTGCCTATTAGATCAATTCCAGATTCGTCAAATTAAGTGCTAGGTATTTGACTATTTGTCAAACCACAGGTCAAGTGCATGGTGGCCCTCTAGAAGCAGGTCGACAAGATTTAGGAATTTATTGAGGCAGTCTACAGTCAACAGCTAACTCCCCAGCTAGCACATAACGTTATTTCAACGTTGGTTAAAGGTTGTAGAAACGTGAAGTTTGACGTAACTTTAACACTACATTCACGCAACGTTGCTTTTTTCTTTGAGAAAAAGAGAATGTGAATTAAACGTTAGTTCAACGTTGAAGTGCAACATTCGACTGTTTCACTTTCTCAATGTTATATTTCAACGTTCTAGTAACGTTATTGTGCAACGTTCGAGTTCGACTTTTAAACAACGTTCAAATTGAACGTCGTTTTAACGTATGAGCTTGATGTTCACGCGACGTTTAGTGAAAAAGTGCGCAGACAGCGATGATCAAAAGAGTGATGCTGCGCTACACTTGACGCTTGAGTTTTTCATTCACGCTTGGGTTAAATTTATAGCTGGGAAATTTTCGAATGTTTTTCTCATATATACATTGCCATTCATTGTATGGTCATGTCTCGCAACAATTCGCGAGGCTGAAAAACAGATGATTGCTAGCGCCCGGAAATACAAAAAGCATATAAGACTGTGCGCCGTCCAAGCTATTAATCCATATATGGTCATGCTTGCCATTTACGGTAGCAGCTTGCGAGTATTATTCTGATTCCTGATACAGTCGAACCTCCAATTAGCGGACACTCTATCCAGCGGACACCTCCAATTACCGGACATTTATCTCAGTTCCCAAACAACACGCAATTGCATGCCTTTATTTCATTCCTCCATCCAAAGGACACCTCTTTATAGCGGACGCGGACACTTTTTCACAATGCAAACACGAAAAATTACCTCCAAATACCGGACAGTGAATTCATTATTGTCCTGAAAAAAGACTTCTCAGTGCCAAATTTATTATATAAAAACTATCTACAAGTTCGGTTTAATTTTCTTGCGGAAATTTAAGTAACGAAAGGGAAAATTCCAATATATACGTGTGCGTGCTGGCGCCAGATTATACTATAATTACGTAGATAAGGTTTTAATTAACAGAAATGTGACGGAACATGTTAACAGTACTTCAGTCTATAATATCGTACTTTTCATACTGCATTTTATCTTTAAGCCAATTACAGGAGAAGTTATCTCCCTCAAATTCATACTCGCATGGTATTTCTAACCCGTATCCTCCTCCTCTATTAACTTTCTTCCCTGCAACAACAACTTTTCCATGATTTGTCAATCGCTTCAAAAGCTTTGAAACCCAGCGCGCCATCAGCTTCGGCAAATGGCCAACCACGTGGTCCATCTCGGTAAGCGCTGAAACGGCATTAACATCAACCACATTCTCTGGTTCTCGACGTAGAATTAGTTGATCTCCAACCTCAGGTGACCAAATATCCATATAGGCGTGGTAGCCTCTTATATACGATCGAACGCGAAATGTCTCCATAGCATAAGCATACGCTAGTGTATCTCTGTTGAAATTATTGTTGATATTTTGTTGATTAAAACAAGTTAAATTACCAATGACAGACAACTAACACAACCGGATTCGTTGTAATTTTAATCCACCTGAACCGTGCCTCACGACGACGCCCATAACATGTATTTATAATATCAACAGTCACGAAAACTTTGGGTAGATTAGTATGGACAACAAAGATAGATGTTGTTCCTGTGGTCGGGAAACAAAGTATAAATGCATTAAATGTTTGCATGCTACATGTAATTTTTCACTGGACTGTTCAACGCCTGCGCCTGAGGAAACAGAAGGATGGGAGGCGATGCAAAAAGTTTCTATTTGCCGTCATTGTATCAATAGCAAACGTACAGATCCAAGTAAAAGTACAAACTACCCTAAAGACAGCTACAAAACAAAGAAGACAAACGCAAATCCCAGGAATGAGCTCCCACTTAAAATAAAAATTGATCTCATCAAATTTGCCGAGGCAAATCCCAAAATAGGATGCAGATCACTCGGCAAAAAGTTTTCTTGCAGCAAAACGCAAGCAAACACAATTGTGAACAACAAACGCAAATTTTTGGATGAATGGGAGTCCAACGAAAGTTCGGAAACAAAAAAGAGAGGTAGAAAGCAAACTTACGATGACGTTAACACTCGCTTAAAAGAATGGTATGACCGATTGAGACAATCGAACGTACCCGTCAGTGGTCCGTTACTGCAAGAAGAAGCTTTAGAAATTGCTAAAGCATTAAACATAGGCGATTTCCATGCGTCCAACGGCTGGCTAGAAAAATGGAAGAAGCGTTATAATATCGTACACATGAACGTTGCGGGTGAGGAAGGTGATGTTGATAAATAAGTAGTCAACAGCTGGGAAGAACGAGCACGAGAACTGGTAAACGATTACAAACCAGAAGACGTGTGGAATTTTGATGAAACTGGTTTGATGTGGCGAGCATTGCCCGAAAGAAGTCTAAACGAGAAAAGGAAGCGGTGTCGAGGTGGTAAAAATTCCAAATACCGAAATACCTGGGCTTTCTTCGCAAACGCGGCTGGAGGAAAGGAAGATCCCATCGTGATCGGCAAAAGTGCGAATCCTCGTTGTTTTAAAAGATTGAAAAATAAGACAAAGCCTTTCAAATGTTCATATTTTTCAAATGCCAAAGCATGGATGAGAGCTGACATACTAACACAAATTTTGAACAAACTAAACAATAGACTGCGACAGGAACACCGCAACATTATCTAGTTCATGGATAATGCCCCATGTCATCCAAGAGATCTCGAATTCTCAAACATTAAGATAGCTTGGCTTCCTTGTAACACAACATCAAAAACACAGCCACTTGACGCGGGAATCATAAAAGTTTGGAAAGTTAATGTCAGAAGAAAGCTTCTTCGATATGTCTGCAGTCAGCTAGATGGTAAAAATACAGCAAGCGACGTTATAAAATCAGTAAATATGTTGATGAGCATTCAATGGGGAAAACAAGCATGGGATGACGTTAATTCGGAAACAGTGATGAAATGTTTCAAGAAAGTCGGTCTTTGTCCTCGCACGCTTCCCGAAGGCAAGGACGATGATCCTTTTGCCGGCGAAGAAACTGGCGATGTTCAAGATCTTGTACATACAATAGATCCGTCTACTTCTATTGAAGAATACATTTGTGACGAGGATGGTCTTTCTATATGTGATTTCACGATTGACACAGCAAGTAAAAACTGGCGAGAGGAATTTCGAAATGAAATATTGGGTGAAGAAAATTCGATTCAGAGAGAGTCGGACAACTCAGACTCTGAGGGGCTCGAGGAAGAAGCAATGAGCAAAGACGAATCCATGATGACAAGAAACGAAGCTCTTCAAGCCGCTGAAGACATTGCAAGTTTTGCATTGCATCACGGTGACGAGGAACTAGCTAACTATATTTCACCAGCAGTTGATCATCTGCGTCAACTTAAGCTCTGCCGGCTAAAACAAAGTAGCATTACTTCATATTTTGCGTAAATAATCTGCATGACGTTTCCAACATAACTAGCTACACTGACAAATATAGAGTCAACTGTACTCAACAGCAGTGTTTATTATGCCCACTAAATTTTTTCTTTTTAAAAATTTCGGTAGAGCAACGTGAGCCGCGGTATAAACAAAAACTGGTGTCTAAATTTTCGACAGTTTGAATGAGAACTCCTCTGAGTAAAGGTCGTTGCTTCAAGCGTTTACAAGTTTTCATTTTTCGGTAAGACTATAATGCGAATCCCACACGGAAGTGGTTTATCAAAGTTAATATTCAACTCGACCTCCATCTAACGGACACCTCTAATTAACGGACACTAGGAGCGTTCCCCGTTGGTGTCCGCTAATTAGAGGTTTGACTGTATCTATATCACATGTGATACGCTTTCGACAAAGCAAACACAGTAAACTTTGGGGCTTTTTTCAAACAGAAAGTAGATCTTTGTATTCCTTTGACTGGATCGTTTTATTGCTTGACAACTTTATCAACGTCTTGACCGTAAGTACATATTGTTCTTCGTTTTGTTTTGATATTTTGTGTGTGTGTGTCGTGTGATACATTCCATGTTAATTTGCATTTTGTGTTGTCGCTACTGGTGGAATTAATGAGAATTCTGTGCCTCCTGAGACCTCTTGTTCGTTGTTCGTTGAAATGTTTCATGAAAGTATTCTCAAACCTCTTAATGTAAATAATCGTTATATTTGTAAGAACTGTTTTAGTGTTATCAAATAACGCAGTACGCCGAGTTCGGTTTGCTATTTGTACTGAGGTGGTAATATTTCTACCAGTTGCCGCAGAAATATTCGTTTCTTTCGATGTCTATAACCTTACTTGAATTAGTAGAATCATACTAGTATACTATTGCAAATACTGTAATTTGATTGGCTACTCCACTCTCTATCTATTCCTCAATAGATAGCTAGTATCCCTACTGGCACATACATTCGTTATTAAAATCATAATTTTTTTCGTTCTAAATTATTTTACTGAACTATGAATATATTTGTTTGAACTATGGAACGATTCTACTAAAACAATTAGATTACTCGCTCTCAATTTTTATGCTGTGATAGTTTATTTGGGCTTCGCCCTCATCAACTATCACCTCATAGAAACCTCAAGCTTGTCATCTGATTGTTAACTAATGAACAGAGTCGTTTGTCATGGGCATTATTTTCATTGCTAAAATCACTATTTGAGTCCTGTACATACCCTATTGTGATTATTTTGATTGTGTAAACCGGCTGGTTGTAAGGCCCGTTTGCATAACGTTGCATGTTGAAAGCGATTGTCATTGTCGCTTATGAAAATGACTGCTAGCACCCTTATTTCTGTTTATTAGTTACAGGCATAATTTACAACTTGATATCATTACACATATTTACCAACTACATGTGTTAAAAATTAGAATCGCATACAACATGTCACATTGTGTAAGGTAGCCTTTAGTGTTGTTACTCAGTATGACTGATGTTAATGAACGTCAAGTGTTGCATGTCAGGCCAGGAATATATGAATATTAGGAATGATTTGCTTTGCTAATTTACTATAATTAGACAAAAAGCTGCTAATCCTTACACATTCACTTGTCTGGAAGAGGCATGGGTTTATAGAGTTTTATCACAAGCATGGGTTCAAAATCATTTGTGATTTACTGACTATATATTTGGGTTATGGGCTTTCTGTAGCCCTCAGATTTGATGGAAGTTATCCATGTATTTTTTTAAATTTCTGATCATGATAAAATAACCAAACTTTAAGTAATCCAATTGTCAATTTTATTTATATATATACATGAGAAAACCATGTTTAGGTTTGTGAACCAAATCAGTCACATAATATGATGGATTGCAAGACTGGATTCAATTTGGCTTTTTAACTTTAACAGCACAATCAAAATATTAATTAATGAAGTAATAATAAGCTTATTTAAAAGTTACAAATGTTACATGCGGGAACACAGTGCAGTAGAGCCCTGAAATGCATTGGTTTAACTCAGGCTGTCATCTGTTTTTCAATAATGACTAAACATCAAATGAGGAAACTTATTAGGATTTTGTATTTTCAGTTCTCTACTGTGTTTTGTTCTGTTTTTGTTTTTGTCACTGTTAGATTTATATAAAGTAAGTATACTTTAATTAAGGGCCCACAGTAATTGGTTTTTATACTGTTGTGGTGACCCGGCCATTCATGCATGAGAATAGCGAAGTTAAGTAAATATTTTTACGTCTATAATTTTGTTATAGCTTTTCTTAATGAAAGCAAATCGGGCACAGTATAGGAGAAGCTGGGCTGCAGCAAATAGAGCATTGAGGAATAATAAGTTCGCATCCTCCGTCATCCCTGATAGTAATGAAGAATCTCAGGATTCAGACTCCTTTGAACTCTCATTTAATGCTTCTCCACATACAAGCGATCATTCTAATTCTGACTCAGAACAAGGTGAACCTAGTCAAAAATCCGCCCGTAGCAGCCCTCAACCAAATTTGGACTTGCACAATAATGATTTTATGGATGTTGAGAATACTAATAATTGCTCCTCGGATTCTGATGATGACAGTTCAAGAGATGATTCTCTTCGTAAGGGATTAGTGAACTGGACCAACAAGTTTTCAATAAAGCAAAATGCAGTTGATGGTTTGCTTCTTCTGTTAAAACGTAGTGGTCATCCTGATTTGCCAGGTTGTGCACGTACATTACTGCAAACGCCAAGAACTATTTCCATTCAGAAAAAGTCTGGAATGGAATATGTCTACTTTCCACTTGCTGCTCAGTTGCTAAAGCATTTTAAGAGGTATCCTGCAGAAACTGTTCATGAAATACATTCTCTTGAAATATCTCTAAATATAGATGGCCTTCCCTTATTCAAGAGCTCAAACACAAACTTATGGCCGGTGTTGTGTGCCATAGTAAATGTCAAACCTGTAATGGCTTTTCCTGTTGTACTGACATGTGGTAGTTCCAAGCCTATGGACTTAGAGTTTCTTGATGATCTTATAAAAGATTTAGATAATGTGCTAAAAAATGGAGTGCAAGATGGGAACAGGGTACTCCAGGTTTCTCTTAGATGTTGTGTTTGTGATGCACCAGCGAGAGCTCTTGTGAAAGGCACAAAGTTATGCTCAGGATATTTTGGGTGTGACAAGTGTGCGCAGAAGGGCATGTGGGTTGGCCGAGTTGTATATCCGGAAGTTAAGAATGTTGCACTGCGAACTGATGCTTCTTTCAGAGATCAAGTAAATCAAGAACATCATAACTGCATAAGTCCTTTCGGCAATTTGCCGATTGATATGGTAAGACAATTTCCCATTGACTATATGCACCAACTATGCTTGGGAGTTATGCGGAAATTAGTATTGTTGTGGATGAGGGGAAATCTAGCTGTAATTTAAATTCCCGTAAATCAGTAATAGTCGTGGAAAATGTTAGTCAGTACTCTCTCAAAAGGAACTAATTTCGATCATTCGTACACTATATCAAAATATTCCTGAAGAATTTTGAAAGCATAAGTGTTCTCATGGCGAGACGTGAAGTTCTGATGTTTTATGTCAGACGCGATTTATTATGTTCTCCGTATAAATAGGCCTAACGTGAATGAAGTGCGAAAATATATTCCAGAAATGAAGGGGGGCCAGTTGTTCAAAGCTGGGTTAGTACTAACCCTGGTTAAAGTTCAACCCACTGTTTTAGTTTCTGTATTCCTACGCGTCCGCTTATTTCAAAACTTCGGATACCAAAACTACTATTGATTCAAACAAAATTTGTGTGGGAAAATACCCCCCAATTTACAAACTAGCTGCTCTCAAATCACTTTTAAACTTTACGCTAACCCAGAGTTTAGCTAGCCGACTTTTGAACAACCAGCCCTGATGATCAACTTTTGAAATGCTTATATTGCTGTGCACCTGTAAAGTAAAATGCGAAAAGACGAACGATTCGTGGACGGTATACGCTTTAAAAAGTTAAATTTAATTCTTGACCTAGTTGTTGTCTTTAGGCTTCCAACGGTCCGTGCTAACAAAATTGGAAACCTTGATCGAGAAGCATGATGAGACCTTGGCAATTTTACGCGTTCTTCTGAGTGCCACAAGAGGCGTAAATGAGAACGAAGTGCTTGAGGATATTCTGCCGAGTCCATTAAACTCAGTTGAGGATCTTCAAGGGTTGTGCTCCCGTCTAGATGACGAAGAATTTCGCAAAAAGATGGTACGTAGGTTCTAATGGAAAGTACGGCATAGCTTTTTTCTTTTTCTTGCGACCTGAATTTATATTTTAGCGCTCTCTGCAATCTGATTGACTGCACGAGCGGTAGGTATTAGGCCGTACTCATGCTTTCGCGACAAACAAGCTCATAAGTGAAGACACGTTTTAAATATAAAACTGTCCGAAAGTACGAAAAATCATCCGAATGATGAAAGATCAGAAAATAATGTAAATTAATCTTTATGTCGTTCTTATCTAGCTTAAAACGTACTTTAGTGTAAGTTAAATTCCAAAATATAAGCAAAGGTTAAGAATTTAATTCATTATTGATACTAAACAATTTTGAAACTAAATTATTTTGGTCTATTTACCTCTGTTATTGCTTTGCTACGAGATGATTGTTGATTGGATAGAAAAACCCGAGCTTTAACTTGGTTTTTCACTTACGTACGTTGTTGAATGCATAGTTCATTTCATCAAAATGATACAAAGTAGCCTGACTGACCTTGAATGCAGTTCGCAACCCTAAATTTGGTCTACTTGATTTAATTAGGCAAATGCAGAAAAAATTATTCACGGCCGGTTTATTCAGTCCATAAAGAGAAATATTTAACTATACAGACTTCCTAGCCAGTAAATAGTATACAGCACAAATTGTACGTCTAACTTTCATACTTCAGAAATTATAAATTCGATAATTCTTCACGACCTCACCAATTTGATCATGAACGTCTTCTGCTCAGCACAATTTATTTACCATCTTGGTGCACCATCAATAATTTTCCAAAATTAAAGCCGCAATGAAGTGAGAACGAATCAACTATTGTGATTTAGGGGGACAAAATTAAGTTGGAAATTTTAATTAAGGTTTGCTCAACTCTAACTCTTCGTTTTTTTTACAGTTACAGTTTCTGGTTGCACTTTGTGGACATAATTGCGCCCTAAGCATTCGCAGAATCATGTCGATGCTTGGGACAAACAAGCTGTGGTCAGAATATAGCATGAAAAGGTGAAAATCAAAATTGGCCTTTAAAGACCTTTCTGTGTGCAAGATTATAGTTAGTAAGTACATCTAGATTGCTATTTTTCCTAACAACCGAGCTCTTTTTTGTTAACTATATACTATTCTCTATACTGTGAAAGTGTGTAAAGAAGTCCTTCACTAAGGATGCATTTTGTTATATTATTAACATTTTTTGTTTTATTCATTTCAGAAGCATGCGTAAGAGTACACAAAGGATGTTCCGCAAAGGATGCAGGGGTGTGCCAGAGGGGGGCTAGGTAATGATATTTTGACTCTTCACTCTTGCAATACCTCTATGACATGTGCATTAGAGATACACAGGGAAAGTTTCTACCTCTTTAACAAAATCTTTATCATTTTGCTTTTCACTACTAGTAATCATTCAGAAAAATCGAAATGTTTAACTCTCCTCTTGACACAATATAAAGTTCAGGGTTAGGAGCTTCTTCTGTTGAATTGTCTCGAGCCTGGGTCTCGAACCACACACCTCAACACGAAATATCAAACGTACCTTTACTTTCCAGCAAATGCCATCCCATTAACCGTCTTTCGATGAACAATCTTCTTTTCTGTCCAAACATTACAATTTACAAAAGCAGAGTATTCTCACATATTTGATTTCAAGTTCGCCATAACCAAAACATGGTCTATTGCATATTAAAATTCGGAATTTGGCAGGAAATTTGGAACAACTCGGGTGAAATGTTTTGCATAAAGAATATACTACTCCCTTTCTGTTTACTATCTTCATGTTAAGAAGTGTGTTTTGTGTAGAATATGAGTTTGATCGATGTGTAGAAATTTAAGTGGAAACCAGTGTGACCAGATTTTTTTAAAGGCAATTACCACATCCGGCCACATAAAATTACTACATTGGGCAAAAAATTATCACGGTATTTCTTACCAGCGGATCAGTTAACTAATCATCTCCACCCTTTTGAAACCCTTTTGATATAATTAGCTTTTGTCGTTTTGAGTACTTTTGCATCACTGAGCTCTACTAATATATCTGGAGATCGGGCGCTAATACCTCGCCAGTCAAAAAATTAAAGTTTCCCCGAAAACATGGCGGCTTTTGGCCAAAAATACGTCATTTTTACGTCACAAATTTATAGTATAGACCACTGACCAGCTATGAATGTGGAAAAAGGGGTTAAAAATAAAATATTTTCACTCCCTGGCATTTTTTAGACAATATTTTGTATGATTTGAGAAAAAAAAATGCCCAATTCTTGCTTCGTCTTTTGGTGTTGGAAGGCTGGAAAAGGAAAAGATTTATCTCTTCATCGGTATGTATAAATACTGAATAGTTTTGACTGCTAATTGTATATTTTTTGTAAAAAGTAATCACGCATGCACGACTTTTTTTTAATCGCCTGACAGTTGACGACTTGACTTCAAAGTTTCTACGCATGCAATATCCATTTGTACTTTCCAGATTCTGTGAAAAATTCGGAGTTGTAGACTGTACAGCATATGGGTAAAAAATGTAAACAAAGGTGGACCAGCCAAATTTGTTCCGGTGAAAGATAGCCGTATGTGTTCAGAGCACTGACATGTTTGAAGAAGATGGCCCTGGTGGAAAAGCAGTATTGAAGGCATATGCTGTACCCACAATCTTTAAGTGGCTTGCTGAGATTGGTGCTTGTTCTCGTGTCATATTACATTTACTATATCCAATAAGATGCCAATAAATGGCATATAAACATTGAGAATTCCATAGGTCACAAATGACCCACTAGATTAGATAATGCACACATGATATTTCCATAGGTTATTTTACTATATAAAAACAATATTTACAAACAGGACATCAAGATTACAAGTGAAGGTTGTTTGTCAGGAAGACTAGATACAGTCCCAGTGAGTGAGAAACCCAGTGCTCTCTCGACATTTCGACCTTTAGGGTATCCTATAAAGCCATGACCTTGCGCAATACAGGTTTGTGTAGTGAAATTTGAGGGAAATGACGATACTTGAAATAACGAAATGTTTTCGTAGTATTTTCGATAATATGGATTGGTTAACTACTGTATAAAAAAACGAACTTTTGGAACAAAATCGATCAGGTTAGTAGGACTAATTACTTTTCTATTTGCTTCTGTTGCAGAGTTGGTGATATTTTATACGGATCATCAGATCGATCTTCTTTCACATATTAAAACTTTTCTATAACCGTTTTCACGCGTTCGACTTTGTATTTAATAAATAATATGTTGTATCTTCTGCTGCTAAATAAGATGTGAAATTAGAACTATTGGGCCATTCATACGAAATTAAACAAGTCCCAACTTACTTAAGATGTGAAAATAAAATGTGAAGTATTGCGGACAAGTCTGAGCCTTTGTCCTCATTTAAGTTCTGGCTATTTAAGCTAGAATTAAATTTAACCATCTGCGAATATTTCCAACATATTCTGCTAACCCCAAAGGTCAAAATTTTGGCCTATATTGTAAATATCAACTCTTGAGGTATAAACCCTAGAAATTAACAACCCAAAATAATGCATGGGGTGACCAAGAACCAACTGACGAGGTTCTAATCAATTGTTGGCATGAATTCTTACAAACCCCTTATGGGCAATCTAATGTGCCAGACTGGCTTGACAAATTACAAGCTGTCATTCAAAGTCAAGAACCAGAAGATGAACCTTCTGAAAAACTGGCGGCGAGTCGAGAAAAGTGGATGATATTATCAGACCTCAACACAGCTCCTTTTGACAACTCTGAGCAAACACCAAAGTCAACACATGACTGACATTGTGACAGAGCCAACTATTCAGAACAACAAATCCAAGAAATGCCAACATGGATAAAAACAAACAAGGAGAACTACACTATTGATGAGTAGTATGACATTCTTGACATCAACAGTTTTAGTGAAATGCAAAAACTTGCTAATGATATTGTTAAGTCTCATTTTGATGATATATCATCCGAGAAAGAGCCATTGTGTCTCATTATAAATGGTGTTGCAGGAACTGGGAAAACTAAAGTTATTTTAAAATTAATGCTATTAGAAATCTTTTGCCAGCTAAATGTGCTGTTGCTGCTACCACTGACAGGTAAAGCAGCTTATAGCGGGTGTAACTGTGCATTCTCAATTAAAGTTACCTACAGGGTCAAGGGGTTTAATAAAGACTTAACAGGACAAAGCTTGTGTAGGTTACAAGAGAGTGTTAATGACATTGCATACATCATTATTGATGAATAAGTACTCTATGCTTGGCTAAGTTATGTTTGGTTGGATAGATAAGCGTTGCAAACAAGCTACTGGTTATTATGAGAAATTGTTTGGAGGAAAATCATTGACTTTAACTGGTGATCCAGGTCAATTGCCACCAGTAGCAGATAAATCTCCATGGTAAATCATCAAATGCTATTGGTGAACAAGGTTATCATACATATCATATGTTTGACAAAGTTGTTAAACTCACTGTAAACCAACGTGTGCAAGGTATGACATCTGAGCAAGTGCAGTTCAGAGATTTGTTATTGAGGCTTCGCAAAGGTGTCTCAACACTCGAGGACTGGAAATTACAAGTTTCTAACACCCCAACCATCAAATGTCACTAATTTATCTGACTTTAAAGATTCTACTAAACTTTTTATAGTAATGAACAAGTTGCTAATTGCAACAATGAGCAGCTAACAAAACTTGAGCATCCAGTTGCTCATGTTAATGCTCGACATTCATCAGCATTTACCAAAAAGATGTCCTCAGATGATATGTCTGGGTTAAAACCTTTAATAGTGTTTCTAGCAAAAGGTGCTAGGGTCATGTTAACCATGAATTTGTGCTCAAATGTTGGTCTCTGAAATGGAGCTACAGTGGCATAGGAAGAAAGTAATTATTGTGGAGGCACACCCCAGCACCATGAGGTGAGAGGTTGGGTTATTAACCCCCCCCCCCCCACACACACACACTGGGCTAATGGAACAGTTGTTGATATCATCTATCAGAACAACCATCAACCACCTGATCTACCTATTGCGGTAATAGTAGAATTTGAAAACTATAGAAGACCTATTTTTAATGAAAACCAACCATTGTATACCCCAATATATCCTATTGCTGTCACATCACAGACAGAAACAGGTTTCCATGAGAGGCAACAGTTGCCTCTTAGACATGCTTGGGCTATAGCACTATACAAGAGCCAAGAATTTGCACTTCCAAAAGCATGGATAAACATTGGCAAGTTTGAAAGGACTGATGGAGTTTCTTATATTGCAATTAGCAGAGTAAAGTCACTTGCATCTTGTGTCATTGAGCCAATGACGTATGCACGATTAACAAGCTTAAGATCATCAGCTAGCTTACAATATGGGCTTGAAGAAGAAAACAGGCTAGATCAGTTAGCACAGGCTACCATCAGTGCATTTAGAGCAACAAACTATTAAGTTTAAATAAGGAGGGATTTCATAAATGGATCCCAGTTATAGTTTGGCATATACTGTGACTACAGTATATACCCTTTTAAATCATTTTCATGTAATTTATAAAATAATTAATTTACTCCTTATCATTGTATGTATGAAAATATTATGATTTAAAAGACAAAAAATGGTAAGTTTATGTTTGTTTATCCCTCCCCTATTTTTATTCACTTATGTGTTACTATGTTAATATTGATGCTACCAAATTTTTTTTTACAGTTTTGCAATTTTGACGGACATGAATTGTACAATGTTAACTGCTAGATGAAATTAAATGGTTGCTCTAGTCAAAGTAATATGGATATGTTACGTCACATCAAAATGGATGGGAGCTGCTGCATTAACAGAAATATATTGTATTAATTTAAAAGAAAAATGCTGATTTATAAGATTGTATGGATATATTGCATCTAATGCAGTCAGATGGAGCCTGCCATATATTATCAGATAATCATATTTGTTTCCATTCTGCCATATGGATGTCATGGACATTGTATGTAAAGATATTACATACCTTTATATGTACTGTAACATGATATTGGACAATATTGTTATGGAACAATGGACACTACCTACTGTTGCTACATGCTAAACATGAAAAATATAGTGGAAAGAAACCCAATGATAACAGTTGTTTACCATATAGAAAAGACTATCACGTCTCGGAAACAATATAAAAACTTGCAACAAGCTAATAGGATCATGTTAAAACACATATGTCTGTTCATTCCTTATTGTGTTCCTCGTGACCTTTTGACAACTGAAAATGGTTTAAAACATTGATACCAACGATCACATGTATAAATATGAAAATGTCATGCACACTTTACAGTACATAGTAATAATTATATGCTATAATTTCGATATCTTTTAAACGAAATAAATTCATACATACAGGTTGTGTAATAAAGCAATTTAAATAAATTAGGTTTTTTAATACATTGTAATGGATCCCCAGGGCTTTAGTCATGTTAAGGCAGCACTTCCCTTGCATTAGTAACTTGTAGTTAACATCATATAGGAGGATATTACAGTACCTGTCCTTAAGTCGACATTTTTTGGCGACATACGATATAATCAGTTATGATATGTCACACATCCATGCTGATTTGATTGTAATTAAATGCTTTATAAACTGCATAGTCAATCAATGTACTCAGACAACTCCAAGCTTTCCTAGCATTCCACAATTAATTAAGACAGGCATTGAGCTTTATGAAAACCAGGTATTCTATGTGTTTCATCCCTACGTCAAAGAAAAATCACATATTTTCAAGTCTGAAAATACTGTTTTTCTGCAACATCACCTGATTCTGCATTTGGTGAAGGATACAACAGGAAAAATTCGAGCAGCAGGGTGACAGTTGTCAAACAAGAGGCTATACAGAATGCTACTAATGGAACTAGTTTTTCTTTAATGTGTTTATTTACTTTGTCATCAGTCACTGGAATGAATGCAATTTCAATTTATCCAGAAAAGTTGGGGCAGGAGACAAAATACTCACAGTTTCAAAATGGAACCATTTCACCATGTTCAAGAAACCTTGTTCAAGAATTTGAACTTATAATTATCAAAAGAACCAAAAAACCTTGTTCAAGAAGTTGAACTTATAATTATGTGGACAACTACTGGCAATAATGTACTTGTTGAGAATTTTCAGCCAAATCATTTACACTCCTTATCAAATTGGCAAAAGGAGGATCCAAGACAATTCTACAATGAAAATAAATGAACTTTCTAAACGAGTTTGTGTAGAAAAAGTTACTTGTGCAAGTATGTAGTTACAATAGAGACTATCTGGTATACAGTATATTCGAATTTGTGATGTGCATGAAGCGAATAGTACTTGGTATTAGATGACAACATCAGGCATAGCCAAGCAGCTAAGAACACATAGAATTATTATCTAGAATATCATGTGACTACTAACTCATCCCAATGATCCCACACCAGCCAAAATATATTAAGTGCACTATGCTTAAATATAATCATTTGTGTCAAATAAATACCCTCCATCATTAGCACTTCCTCTCTGAGATACAAAAAATAAATAGTCTGCTATTGAGCTGCAGACTGCAGTGTTCCACATTGAATAAATAATGTTCCACATTGTTGGAACATTATCTATTATCAATGTTAACCTCCTCTTATCCTGCTGCTGTTAGAACATTATTTAGTATCGATATTAACTTCGCCTTATTCTGCTGCTGTTGGAATATTTACTGTTAATATTAACCTTGTCTTATCCCGCTGGTGTTGGAACATTATTTAATGCATGTCAATATTAACCTCGTCTTATCCTGGTGCTGTTGGAACAGCATTTAGCTACTATCAATTTTAGCTCGTCCTATCTTGCCGCAGTCGGGATATTATTTACCCTTGATAATCAACCTTTAAAGTCGTGTAATTTCCGAATAATGGTTCTTCTTAATTATAAATATGGAAGGTGGGAAGGCGACGCTTGATAAGTTCCTTTGCTGTTTTACACAGAAGGAAAATGGTCATGCGCTTACTTTTCATTATTAAAGTATCAAATAAAGATGCTTTAAATACTGACAATCATGCCGAAAAATTTGGATTTTATATATTTTAAGTGCTAATGAGATTTATCAATGTATCTGCAAATCAGAAGTATTTATAAAAATCCTTTATTTTTAAGCATTGTTTTGTATTAAATATTGCTCTCAAATATAATACAAAACATAATCCGAAGATTAGCATCTTGAAACCCAAAATATGAGTTAAACAAGAAAATTGAGTAAGTAATATTTCGATTTTATTACAAAATCATCATCAGGCTAACTACAGTTACAATATATACAAGGCCTTATATACAAGTTGGCATGCCATGATGACATCATAGAAACGGAAGCATCAATCAAAACCACGACACTGCACATGTCTGTTTCTCAACTTCAACATGGCGAGAAACTGGCATACACTGCCGGAATAAAACCAGGACACAAAGTTTTAGACATGGGCTGTGGAACTGGTGAACTTACAGCATATCTGGCCGAGATGGTTGGCAAACAAGCCCCAATAGTTGGCGTAGATCTCGACAATGAGAGAATCAAACTTGCAATCAAGAAGCATTCTGGTATTCATGAAAATATCACATTTGTAAATGGCGATAGTTCTAGCCAATTCCCCCATCGTGGCCAGCAATATTACGACCTACACTTCAGCAACTTCGTCATTCAATGGTTGAATACTCATGAAAAGAAAACATTCATTGATACTGCGTACGAAAGTCTAAAGCCAGGAGGGAAAATAGCAATTCAAAGCCAGGAGAAAGACCAGGCCAAAATGAGCGATGTTGCCCGGTTATTTGTCAACAATGATAATAATACAATGGAAACAGTCAAATCCTACTTCCTCAATAAATCAGAGACTGAAACATTACTGGAGAAAAATGGTTTTACGGTTGTTTACAGTGAATATTGTCAATTTCCTTACACATTCGCTAATGTTGAGGACTTCCTTACTTTCGTCTGTGCTTCGTGCTATTATGACGATGAGAAAATTTCTCAAAGCAAGAAAAGTAATATTCTCAAACGGCTTGTCAACCAAGACGGAACTGTCACTTTATCCGAACCTACAATTTACCAAATTGTTGGTAAGAGAAGCTAAACATGATATCTTCAATGTGTTATGGTGAACTACCTTGAATTATTAAGAACACGACATTTAATTCAATTGTCTTCATATGACCTCAGGGTATAATAATTGAAGTGCACTTGTATGCGCGTAAGCAATGATTAATCATGTCTAGCTTCTACATTTATCGGCAACAGTTTGACTATTTTAGTTGAAAATCAAATATTCAATAATAGTCAATGTGATCTCTATAAATTTGCATAACTGATTATGATATTTGCCAAGACTTGCTGACTTTCATTTTTAGACCATTGTGATGAGACGAGTATTAAATTCGTCATAAAACAAGAGATGAACGTGAGTCAGAATGTTTCCAGACTGCCAATTTAATCTGTACTGTAGGGGTTCATAATTACAGTCACACGTATATCTAACATTCTTAATATAAGGTCACGAGTTTCAACATCGGATGAAGATACTAGCCTGGAGTGTCGAATGTTGTGTTTGTGATTGGGTCGTGATCAGTGTGTCGCGATTGTATTTGTTAAATAACTAGTTGACCAGCATCTAAGGACAAATGCAGACTTATATTCATTTATGCAATGTCTTTCGTCAAAATCCAAGATCTGATTGGTTTTGTTTATGACCATAAACATCTAAGGACATATGCAGACTTATATTAATTTATTATGCAATGTCTTTTGTCAAAATCCAAGATTTGATAGGTTCAAGTTTGTAAATGTATGCTAGTTACGACCTGATAGACTTAAAGCAACAAGCAAAAGCATAAAATGTAGTGGGCTTGGCGTAGTGTTATTATAAGTTTTTTTGACACAGTCCAATATTTCTTAACCAAGTAAAAGCCTACGTGGGCAAAAACCACTTTATTTATCATCGAAACTGTTTGTAGCCTGCCACCATGTGTGCTATGAGCGAAACGCAGCGGATAAGCCAGTAAATAATTACTTGGTTTGCAACCGAACTGACCAAGCGATAAATTACATTAAAAATAAGTTTTCCTCGGAGGTTTACGAATAGAAGCAGAAAGACTCTTCTTTTGAATATGCTTTTGTTTACCATAGACTATTACGTCGCACACTTCACTGCATTTCATGCTTTGTCTTTTGTTTGAACATGTGCTTGTGCATAATTATGTTGCTACCGTAATTAGGACGAGGGTTTATAACTATAATTAAGTACGAGCTTAAGCACAAGACTCCAAGTGTAAGTTATTATGTTTCAACAAAAGCAAATTTAAAGGAAAATTCTTTCTTTTTTGTCTTTAAAATCCTTAGAGTATAACATTCATGCTTTGCCGTTTTCTTGCTTATGCTTGCATGCGTCAATACTGTAGAGTGGACCACGCTAAATGGGAGTTTTAGTTAATCTGTTGTTGAATTGCACTCGATACATGGAAAAATCCTACTTTTAAAACAAACCTAAATTGTCAATTCCACTGAAACATACCAACATCAATCCTGCAAAATCCGAGAAAAATACCACGCTTGCGTAGGCCTTTTCAAGTCGTAGAAAGAAACCTACTGTAAAACTTGAAATATAGTATTTGAATTAAGAAATAAAACATTTAAATCAACAATTTCGTTCTCTATGATCACTTAATTAGCGTGTTATTACTGGCGCAATAAGGCCTGTTATAGACGTAGAATTTTTCATGCATCGAATGACATTCAAATTGCAAAGACAAAGCAGAAAGAATATTCTTTTAAAATTGCTTTTGTTCTCTCGTAGTTTATGCTGGTAGTCTTATGCTTGTGGTCGTGATTATGTCGATGCTGATAACGCATACCTCACTGCATTTTTTTTATTTTGTCTTTTGTTTTAGAATATCAAATGCTTCAGTTCTTGTACCTTTCCCTATTCGTGAAAAATAAAGACTATTTTGGATTTGTGACATGTGTTGATTCCTTCATGCCATGTTAGTAACCGAAGTTTGCAAAATATATACGAACTAAATGACTATGCATAAGGCCTAGGGACAGGCGAGAGTATTCATTCTCACTTCACACTGATTATAATCCTTAACAATCATGTATTGTACGTAGAGAATTCTTCTTCTCTTCGTATTTTAAATTTGCCCGCACCTACGAAAAATATTGCGCATATTATGAGTACAATAACAAACTTTCACTAGATCAATCGATTTGTAAAGTATAATTTTAAAACATTATTTTACACGATACACACAGAAGACAGCCATGTACTGATCTACATTCAATTTATTCAGAACCATTGTTGAAAACCAATGGCGACGAAGTATTTTGCCTAAAGCATGCAAATTTATAGCGCCAACCAGTAAGAATTGGTGATTTTGCGATAAATGAGGCAATGAGTCTATATGTCTTTAGATGCAGGTCAACTATTAACATTCACCGAAGCACATAAACGAACGTATATCAGTTATGTAAATTGCTATACGTAAAAAATTGCATTCTTATTGGCCGCACTACATGTGCTTTAATGATATCTTTAAACGAGACCACGTATATGCAAATTGTTTGTAAAATGTGCGAATCTTTTATTCTCTTGGTAATCACAATTTTGAATCGAAAGGCGAAGCTGTATCGACATGTGTGTTGAGTGTGACATAATATATCGCACTATCAGAAAATACGTTTGCATAGACAAACTAATTATCACTTCAGTCGTTCATGAGCATGTGTATATGTTTTAAGAACATTTTGCACACTTTCATGCACACAAAATGTTTCAATCTGTCAAGGGCATACATTACATCCCCAAAACCCAGCGAAAATCATTTACATCCCCCAAACGGAGCGAAAATCCGTTAAAATTAATTGTACAGATGCATATTTTATACCAATTTATAAATTGTTTTACTTTAGCCCTCTGACTCAGTTTTATGTATCAATGAAGTGCTGATGTGTATATATCTCGTATTAATTATAATTTGTGATTCAAATAATATCAAAAATATGGTGGGCGGTTTCCGCACTTTACGTTTAGAGATCTTAAAATTGATGCTTTTTATATCAAACCGCTAACCTAAATGACTGCCACATGAAATCTTTGAACTATGCGGACACTTTGCTGTTTGCATACCAAAAGACGTCATCGTTGTTAAATATAACACAGTGCCCCCAAATGCCTCAGCGTGGTATCTTCAGTCATTTCTGGGCATGGTGGAAAAGGATGGAGTGCGGAGTTGGAGTACGGAGTCGGAATACGGAGTCATGTTTATAGAGTTTTGCCCATAAAGGAGCAGAGTCCTGGAATAACCTTTACTACCACTATGAAATCATGTACAAGTGTCTCTAACTTGAAAATCAAAATGAAGGAACTGTACTGATCCATGTAATTTTACAAATTAGTTAAAATAGGGTATATTTTTATTATTAGTTATAGAATGTTGTAAATAATTACTGCGATATGGTAAAATAGCTCCGTTTTTAATAAGTCAATAAAGTCAATGTTTTTAAAGCGATATTTTATCAGACTCCGTCTTTTCCACTTTATGGGGCATAAAGTGGAAAAGACAGAGTCTCGTTCTAAAATCGTCACAAAATCACAGCAATCGATTTTTAACGAAAGTAACCGAATGGATATTCGCTCCTTTCTCAGTTCAGACATTGATAGACTTGATTGTAAACGATTTGCGTACGTTTATTATCAGACTCCCTCTTTTCCACTTTAGCCTATGTGGTTTAAAATGAAAAAGACGAAATCTTGTTCTAAAATAGTCACAAAATTACAGCAATCGCTTCTTAACAAAAGTAACCAAGTCGTTTATTTATTTTTTATTTAACTTTTTTAACACGGTAGCGTATCAACAAATGGAAATTCGCTCCTTTCTCAGTTCAAACATTGATAGACATGATTGATTGTAAATAAATTACCCATGTTTATTTTATGCACAAATTACGGTTTAATAACAATTAAATTATCCCAATTGTAATTCAATTATTTAACTTGTACAGAAATCCTAATATACATATTGTAATTGACAATTTCCATGGAAGATAGTTTTATTATTTTTCTGCTTAATGTGCCCCGAAAAAATGGCTTTTTCTCAAACTTACAGCCCTTTGCCACTCAACTTTGCAATCCTGATAATCTTAGGGTCATCTATAGTAAAACATTTCGCTCTTTTTGTCTAGATCAAAGGTTAGTCTATTGTGCAAATTGTCCATTGATTGGGTTATGTTTAAAAATTAACAAAACTATTCAGCAAACTTAACATGAAAACATTCAAAAGATCGCAAAGCTGAATAGTAAGTTGATGTCCCTCGTATTTTGGCAAGTTAGATGCTACTCTAATACTTAGAATACATGCACCTGAACGCTTTTGCAAAACACCCAAAAAATAGAGTTATATTCTATGGCAAACTAGCGGTGTTTCGTTAGTCAATATACTTATAATATACTTATAATATTCAAAATGTCCTTTGCATATTAATTCTCCTTTCTCCTTCATGCATGTGATAATTATTGTCAACAGAGACCTAAGTTTAATCGAATATAGTGTCGGTGGAGTGGTAGGATGTAAGGTTCAATCTGATAAGCTATAAGAAACACGTTGAATGTTTTGAAGAATATTCCCCTTGGTTTATCCACTCTCTGGGCGTTTCGGAAACAACAACAGAATCAAGCGGGGTTTCCGTGATAGCACCTCCTTGTTTCACTGGATTCTCACATCCAAAAACACGTAGAGATTTGTGCCGAGCAAAACTGAAGGAGGTATATTATAAACTAATTTTGGCTTGGCGATGGGAAGCTTGGCCGGCGTGTGTGACAGTTATGGAATATTCACTCTCTCAAATGGCAATGCTAACGCTGAGGTGAATGGGCGTTAAGTTGTTCCCCTGTTTTGTCATGGCAACACAAAGAAACAACCAGAGGTTTTGTGATACTTGTTGAAGGTAATACGACGCAACTGACTGGCTGATAGTGCGGTTGTGGGTATTGTGGCCGAACTCCTAAGGGGGCTAGAAATGACTTGGAAACGCCGGCTTTGAAAAAATTATTCAGTCTTGCGCTCCGCTCGCGCACGACTTTCGATATATTAGTTGTGCTAGACGACGCTTCCTACATTGTGACTTTCTGTGACCGCTCCAACACCTTTTTCCTCTGCTTGTCTTGCCCCCCATTCTAATCTTGATTCAAGATGCTTGAATTCATCTTTGAGTTTATACTCACGAAGGCCGAGAATAGCCATTTCAACAGCTTGCTTTTGTTGATTAACCAACCTTAAGTAGTGCTACATAAAAATGTGAACTCATCAACTTTCTTTTTTCTATTACTTACAGATTTAATAAGCTCCTGAATTGAGCGATTTTTATTCTTTGGCGAACTAGACTGATGACTGACCGTTAATTGACGTGTATTGATGACACTCGTGGTTCAAGGTTGTTTAATATTGCATCGAAACATTCTTCGCTCTTAGCGTCAACTAAGCCACATTCAAAGACATCTCCACGCCTCTTTCCAAAAATGTCGGCGACTATTTCGTTTTCAATATCTTTTGAAAATTGTATGCCATGTAGCTTCTTTTCAATATTATATTTTCAAAATGAAGCTAACACGGCAGGTTTATCGATCATTTAAAGCCATTTCGAACTGATCCTGAGATGAGAGCCTGTTCACCATCTTTTCCAAATGCCAATAATCCTCATAAACCCAGTTCTAGAATTTTCAACGTAGCGCTGAAGGTTGAATAAGTTTCACTGGTTTTCTATTCATGAGTAAAAACTGGGCCGATTAGAGATGGGTGTTTTCCGTCACGCTTGTTTTCGAGAGCAAGATGCTGATACGTGATTGGTGTCACCTTAAATTGCCCAATATGAAATGTTGGATCAACGGTTAACGGACGATACTGTGCTGGGTTGCAGCAAATTTTTTTCAGATCACTTAATTGTCTGCTCAAGGTCAAAACACAGAGAGCAATTCGGACATCACGAGTAAACGCTGTACCTCTATTTCTGGCCTGCTTTTTGCTCTCCTCCTGCATACGGTACCAAGGGTCGTCATCTTTCGTGCTCTCTGAGAGGGTCTTCCTCTACCATTTCTTGACTTTTTGGTCATATCTTGATAGATCATTGACCTGTACAAAATAGAACTAATTAATTAGCCAACGCACTGTGTTCACGCAAAAGGATATACCTGTCTGGATAGACCACAAAAATTGGGAAAGAGTAAAAATGACTGGTCGGATTTACGCCGATAGTAATGGCAATCAACTTTTGAAATAGCGGCCATCATTTACCTGCTGTCTATTTCTCGGTAGTTGACGTAAATCCGAACAGCCTGGAATGTCTCTGAGATCATCGTGAACGGTTTGTAAATCCCTTCACGTGGATTCATGGCATTGGTTTTTTCCATGACACCTTGCTTTGTGCTTTATCATGTTAGAACATATGGTATACGATAATACAATAACTTTAAAATTTCAGAACAGGCTATATGTTCCACCAAAGAAACCTTATAATTATATAATCAGTCAATTTGACGTTTCGAGCAAAGGCTATGCGTCAGAAACGGGCACAAAGTGATACATCAGAAATTACTTTGTTGTACTTAAGCTTCATAGTATCAATTCGTGTTTTCTAGTCGCTTTCTGTCTACCATCTTGGATTATCGAGGTCATGAACGAATCGGAAACTCGTTTCTAGCTTATATCACACATCGACTAGAAGCATTTTGACAACTACTGTTTATTACATACTTTAATTTATTATAAATAGTTTTTTCTATCCCATGCAATGAGCTCTATGCAATATATTTATGCTGGTATGTTTTGTCTTTTAGGCAAAACAACTCTGAAGCAAGCAAGGTTTGTTGGTTATTTCAAAGGCTCTTTCAAACGAGCAATGAATATTTTTGTTGCCATTCCCTTTTAAGCTGAAAGCCTGCGTAATGATTTATTACCGCCTATTCGTGATAATCTTTCCCCTTAAGTTTGCTAATGGAGTGATGGAATACAGTATTTGTTAAGATGTCGGGAAAGAGGATACCATTATGCTATATTTCATTACAATGCCATTCTGTTTTACTTCAGTTTAATTAAATTCGTTTGATTTTAAAAGCGACCACATATTTTTTAGATGCGGGCTTATTGTGGATACACAAGCTTGAAAGAAACAAGCAAAATAGAACTGAAACCTCAAAAATTCTGAGAAATTTGACTAGTGAGTCAAATCTACCAGCTTTTCTTCATTCTGGTTTTCATCGCTATAAAATTCAGGAAACACAAAAGTATATATTTATTATATTTTTACATGCAGGTGAAACCAGATGGACAAGATAGCTTGACGAGCAATTATGACAATTGAACTTGATCTATACATCGAGCGTTTATACTTGTTTTTTACAGGAATGCAAGAGTGTTTGGTCAGACTAGTAACTTCCTTTTTGTCATGTTCATTTCTGCATGTTGAAAGAAACAAAAACTTGAAATATTGGCATTTTGTTAATATATCCAGAATAATTTAATTGAGTGATGGGAAATAATCCAAGTCATACCCAAATCTGTAGCGAACATTATGTTATCTACTTCGTCAGAAGTTTGTTCATTTACCATTTTTTCACGTCACAGTATATTTCCACGTCACAATATATTCTGCAGAGAGCCTTTCAGATGGATTGAAGTTGGTGCAAGCCACGAAAGCTTCCCGTATCAATGCATGACCAGTTCTTCGATTTCATCTCACGGCTATACTTCGAAGATCCTGTAGGACGCAACTCCTTGACCAACAGCTCTTGTACTTCATCGATGCCAATGGCGCACTCGACAACATCAATATCTAACTCATATACGGATGTGTAAGAACAGGATTGATTAAAATACATAAAACAATACCAAACGCCCACATATCGATTTTCTTGAGATCTGTGAACAATGCAGACTTCAAACGTGACTTTTTGATAAAAATTTCCGGTGCCATATACATCAGGGTTCCCCTTCAAAACAGTGGAAAGAAAATGTTAAACGATTACAAGCATACGAAAACGAGAAACGACGCCACCCGCCATGTAATATCTCCGATGCTGAGCTGTAATTTCAAGCCATAGGAAGCCTGGCAGGCGGTTAAGGTAAAGTGAATTAGAAGTTGTAAAACACTTAAAATATGACTTAAAATATCAAATTAGCTGTAAAAATAGTTTTAGAACCATATTTGAGGCGTGCTCTGGCGCGGTGTAATTTACGCATGTAGTCAATGACGTATGTTTACTATATTGTTGGAACTGGAAACTCTCGCTCGCTTTTTATACTTTTCGTGAGCAGTGACAAATTCACAGATAAATTATTATGCTAAACTCACTCGCGTAAACCACTACATTTTTATCGTAGGTTTAAGGTGAATGCTTAATCGAGAGAGGTAATTAGCTAGTAGAGAAAGAAGTTCTCTAGACTAATCAGATTCTTCCGTAGCCACCATTTTGGGTAGGAAGTTGCATTACACTTATAAAAACAGAAATTTACGACAAATTTACAAAACGTTTGCCCATTTTTTGCTGCGTTATCCTTTCATTTTCTTCCTAATTATAATGGAAGAAATTAGTATTAGGTCTGGGTAAAGACAAGGCACCGTTATTACTTCTTAGTTGGTAGCAGTCTCGATTCAGCAAAGAAAAAAAGTTGAGATAACTCCATGGAAATTTATTCGACCCTCCGTCAAATATTCTATCGATAAGCGATAACATTTGCTTGTTTCTTCAAGTTTGCAGATCCTCCCAACCAAACTTATTTCTAATAATTGCAGCAGATGTGTAGTATAACGGTTGCCTGTTATAATTGTCCTGCCTTATTCTGGAGCTCTTGCAAGCGATCTTTTAAACTGTCGGTGCAATTATCCCAAACTAAAGAACAGTAATCAAAATGTGGCAATACTAAAGAAGGCACAAAAAACCCAGTCAAAAACACACTGGTCTGCATACCGCAAATACCGCTACTTGGTAAACAAAAACCTGAAGTCCCAATACTACGAAAACCTGATAAAAGAAAATAAAAACAATCCTTCTGGTCCATGGAAAACTTTGAATGAGTTGACATCCCGCAATATAAAATCCTCAGCTCCAAGTTCAATTATAACGGTCGGTGTAGAATACAAGAACACAAAATCCATGTCATCTCTATTCAATAATTTTTTTACCAGTATTGGAATAACTTTGGCAAATGCGATCAAACAAAAATGTAGGCAATCCCAGTCTCCCGGAAATCCACCACCAGGAGTTAATTCAACCTTCAAATTCCAAGAGATTCAAATTACGTCTCTCTCAAGAATTTATCAAAACTAAAAACAAACAAATCCACTGGTCTTGATCGTATCACCGCTCGACTATTAAAAGATGCTGCCCTAGTCATCACCCCATCGCTAACCATAATATCTAACCCATCGCTAAGCTCCTCTACTTTCCCCCAAATATGGAGAAACGGTAGAGTCACACTTATCTTCAAATCTGGGGAGCGCTCGAACATATCAAATTACAGACCTATTACAGTATTGCCAACCCTAAGCAAGATTTTGGAACGTTTTTTTCACACACAAATGTACAACTACCTAACCGAAAACAAAATCCTAACTTCTAATCAATTTGGTTTTAGACCTAAACTATCAACCAGCACTACTTTGGCTTTCTATACCGACAACATTCTTCAAAACGCTGATAATCGTCTGATTACTGCCTCTGTTTTCTTGGACTTTAGTAAAGCATTTGACATCGTTGACCAAGCTATTTTGTTGCATGTGTAAATTAAAATCCGTTGGCTTGGATGACAATTCCCTAAATTGGTTCGAGTCCTACCTTTCCTCCCGTCAACAAGTAACATCTATCGACAATACGCTGTTCAGCTCTCTACCCGTGTCAGTTGGCGTTCCACAAGGAAGCATTTTAGGACCACTTCTCTTCATTTTTTATATCAACGATATGCCCAACATTGTTAAACACTTCAAGATATTACTCTACGCTGACGACACTCTTCTATGCTACTCATCCAAGTCAGCTTGTGACAATGAGAAAAACGTAAACGAGGACCTTAACTTGATCTCTCAGTGGCTTGATCAAAACTTACTTACATTGAACTGCAAAAAATCTAAGTTCATCCTGTTTAGTAGTAACAGCCGTTAACCAATATATCGATGAAGTCCTTAGCTAATATATCCATACATGTCAACGAACATCAACTTGCCTGTGAACGTACCTTTAAATATCTAGGTATAACTTTCACAGAAAATCTCACTTGGTCTGACCATTTAAATAATATTTCAACAAAAATTAAACAACGCATAGGACTGCCCAGAAAAATTAAAACCTTCATTTCACTCAAAACTAGACTTATCATCTACAACGCACTTATTCTCCCACTATTTGACTACGGAGATATCATATGGGGTGACAAGAATAACTTCTCCCTAATGGATCAACTACAAATTCTCCAGAATAAGGCTGCAAAGACCATTCCTGACGCTCCCCACCTATCCTCATCAACTAAGGCCCTTAGCAAATTACCCTAGCTGGCATCCACTTGCCCACCGACGCAAACTACACTGAATACAAACCATATATAAATTAAAAAACAATTTAACAGAGTTTAATCTCGAACTGCCTAAAACTAATCATTTATATAACACAAGACGCAGAGATGATATATACCTCTGTAAGCCGACGACAAACTGGGGAAAGCCGAAAAAGTGCTTTACCTAGCTCGTAAAGAGTACAACGATTTGGACTACAATACAAGATCCATTGAACAATTAGGAACTTTTAGGAATAAACTTCTTAAATCTCTATCTTTATAATACTCATAACTATTTAAAATATTACTTATACTAACTCTTTGTATCCTTGTAAATATGTATAGCATCGTATATATAGTCTTAAAATGTTTCCGGTATATCATATATATCCATGTATACCAATATGTAACTACTGCACGCACACTATATATATTTTCTATACTTTGTATTTTAATTTTTTGCAGGAACCATCTGAAAAACACTTCTTGTGATGTTGGTTTTCTGAATAAATATTATTATCATTCATTCATTCAAGATGCTTAATACTTTCAGGGCTGATAACAGTTTTCGCTCTCCTTAATATATCTATTCTTTTTGAAACAGTGTTGCAAGTATTTTAGATGAAAAAAATTTTTGAAATTCTTTGTCGAGACCCAATGATCATATACTCGGTTTTAATGATGTTCAGTGAAAGTTTATTTCAGGGTTGCCAGATCACTGCATTTTTGAGGCCAAATCGTCATTAGTGTAGTCAAGTAAACAAAGAAAACAAAAGGCAAGTACAAAGAAAAACAAAGAGCATTGTTGAAGATTTGGCCTTAAAAATGCAGTGATCTGGTAACCCTGGTTTATTTGCTAGCAACCAGTTGTGTAAAGCGTCTAATCCTTTGTGCATTTACTTCTCTATATCTTCGATACAATCAGCTGTTACGGTGATGTTAGTATATCATCTGCATAAAGTGCTGGTATTGAATAGACGTTAAGCCTGGCGCACACTAGAGTTTTCAGCTGAGCTAACCGTCAGTCGTGACTGTTGGCTTAAGCTGTTTCCTCAACTGTGCGGTGTCATCTTCTGTGATTTTCACCACGCTTGGCATCGGCATATTCAACGTGTTGAATAAGTTCGTGCACGAACGAAAAATACCTCACAGCTGACAGCTCAGTAATCGATGCCAATGCGCATGCTTTCTATCACTTATTTCATCGAGTCAAGATGGCGAATGTTGATGAAAGTTACGATTCTAGCTCGTCAGAAAATGAAGAAATTTTGCTTTAGCTTTTGTTACTGCGAAGAAAGCGAAGACGCATAAGAGCGCCTAATTGTCTTGGGACAATACTCGTTAAATTATGTAACTTATAATTTGCTTACAAGTAACTTAAAATCTGCTTAAATCTGCTTACAAGTGCTTACAAGTAACTTACAAGTACTTACAAACAAATATCAAGTAACTTACAAGTAGAGATCAAGTAACTTACGAGTAGCTTACAATTAGAGTTCAAAGTAGGCTAACTTAAAATTTACCTACAAGTAACTTAATATACAACTAGAAACAAAGTGAACATAGAACTAAGAAATGCCAAAAAAGATTTATCATTCCTTGAAAATTGCCAATTAAAAATTCAATCTAAAGAAAGCTTGGAAAAGTATAAACAGCTTGCTAGGTACGGAAAACAAACCAACTGTCAGAAATGAACTATGTGTAGGTGAAAACAATTTAGCCATTCTTGAAGATAGTGCATATGATTTTAATAAATATTTTTCAAATATTGGCCCAATCTAACATAGATTCTTCAAATTACAATTTTGAAACGCATGGTAAAAATGCTAAATTAGAGTTTGCTGCATTCCAGCATGTTACCGTCAGTCATGTCTCCCGTCTTTTACATAGTCTTTACAGCAATAAAGCCACTGCAATTGATGAAATTTCATGCAAAATCATTAAATTAGATGCACCGGTCATTTCAGATTAATTGACACTTATTTTTAATCAAGTTATTGCTCTATATTCTTTTCCTGATGAATGGAAAATTGCTGGATTAATTCCTCTGTATAAAAATGGCCAACGTAATATCTCTAGAAACTACAGATCAAAATCAGTTTTACCGGCCATTCGCAAAATCATGGTATGAATGTTATACGATCAATTGTATAGCTATTTATCAACATTTGCATGAGCTTCTCAGTGATTCCCAGTTTAAATTTCGAAAATCTCACTCTATAACTAGTGCATTATTAGACTGTACTATTTAATCTAGACAGGAAAATGTTTAACCTGGTGGTCTCAAAATTGATTTCAAAAAAGCCTTTGATACTGTTGATCACCAAATTCTATTGAGAAAATTGGAGTTTTATGGAAGAGGGCAAACTCTGACTTTACTTATAGATTGCATCTCACAAACGGAAATCAGAAGTGCCAAATAAAGAAAGCCTTTTCGTCTAAGCGCCTAATCAAATGTGGTGTAGCACAACGCTCTATCTTAGGGCCATTATTCTTTTTGTTGTACATCAATGATTTGCCTCACTGTCTAAACAAAACAAAACCATGGTTGTTTGCTGATGTCACAAACCTGACTGCTTCAGCAAATTCTTTGACTGACCTTGAGGCTGCATTAAATTCTGATTTAAAGAACCTTAGAAAATTGTTAATAGCCAATAGACTTAGTCTCAATGTAGCAAAGACAAAGTTTATGTTGATTGGCCCAAAGTCAATGATAAAAAATATTTCTGGTTTGCCAAATGTTTTCATTGAAAACAAACAATTAAACTAGTAAATGAATGCAAAACTCTAGGAGTAACATTTGACCAGCATCTATCTTGGAAAAGTAGCTAATACTGACAAAATTTACAGGAATCTCTGCTATTCGTCTCATCAAACCATTTGTTGATCAAGATACACTTGTTTTGATATATAGCTAACGCAATTGTTTGTTCGTACTTTGACTACTGCTGTGAAGTATGGGATGTATTTGGCGAAACTCAATCAAAACGTCTCCAAAAACTGCAAAATAGAGCAGCTAGAATTATTCTGAATTTAAACAACGACGTACATCATACGATTGCTTTGCATACATTGGGCTAGGAGCCACTCTAAACGGAAAAGCTTAAGCAAAGATGATGTATAAGGTATTAAACAAAACGGATCCCAAATCATACTCACAATTTTTTTCGTATAAGAGAGATAAAACTAATTTTCACCATCGGGATATTTAAAGTACCCTCTGTTTACCCAAACCACGTACAAATAACATGAAAAAAACTTTCATGTACGACGGGGTACATCTATGGCTTTCTATACCAAAAGAAATTAGGGAAAGCAAGTCACTTTCTTCCTTTTCATTTGGTTTAAGAGCTATCTTACAAGTAGGGAACAATCAACTCGAATAGAATCTACAGTCTCGACACCGCTGATAGTAACACATGGCGTTCCCCAAGGATCTATTCTTGGGCCGTTACTTTTTAACATTTATATGACATGCCTGAGGTTGTTGAAAAACTCTGCCTGGCTGAGTCCTTTGTTGATGATTCAAAGTTCTTCTTACCCTTTTCCATTGATGAAATGGAAAAAGCTCTCGGTCTTATATCCTGTGACCTTTGTAAGGTGGCAGAATGGTGTTGCGCAAATTATTTGCTTATAAGCCCCGACAAGACAAAGTCGGGACAAGACAATTTTTGGCACAAGGCAGTTGCTAGCGCGACTGGGAGACGTTACAATATCCTTTCTTGGCAAAGAATTGTCCCCTCTACCATCATGTATGGACCTAGGAATCATATTTGATAGACATTTATCGTTCAATGAGCTTATAGACTATCTATCATTATCTTTGCTGGGAAAGTTGTGCCAAATCAACAGAGTTCGTCATCGCTTCACCAAAGATGTTCTCACTGTCATTTTGAATAGTTTTGTATTCAGTAAACTATTTTATTGCTCGACTGTTTGGTCGGATACATCACAAACTTTGCTGCAAGGATAATAACAGGAAAGAAAAAGTATGACCATATCTCAGGATCCCTTAAAAATTTAGGATGGTTACCTATAAATAAAATGCTGCAGCTCAGAGATGTCATTATGGTTTACAAGTGTTTAAATGGTCTTGCTCAAAATTATCTTCAATCGAAACTAGTTAAACGATGTAGGATTTATCGATACAATACCAGGTGGAGAACTGATATTTGTATCCCAATTAAAAGGACTGCAACGGCTCAGACGTCCTTTTTTGATCATGCCATATCATTATGGAACACTTTGAGTGAAAAGACAAAAAAATGTATAAACGTTGTTACTTTTAAACCTTCCACCGGAAAGGAAATCTGGTCTCAACTATAAGTATTGTATATTCTGTGTAACATAACTCTCGTATTTTGACTTTTAACTTTGTAACCTTACTATGCTTGTAAATTAATTTTGAAAAACCCCTTGTAATAAAATCTTATTTAGTTTCATTGGCGACCACTGACTTACAGGTTTTTTATAGGCTGTTATAAACTATTAAAGGCACACTGCTTACCTCTGGACAGGATTCAACATCAAAACAATCATCGCCTTGATTATTGTTCCCTTTGATAAAAATTAAAATAATTTCTAAGTTGCTTCAAGGTGAACTTGCGTTTTAAATCTACAGGTACCGAAAAAACTAAGAAAGCATGGACTGCATGACAAACGCTTATAAAATTAACGTTTCCGCCCGGATATACGACATGCGTAACGTAACCCCCCGGACTTGCTGATATACAAACTCCAAAGATCGATATTCAAGACAACTAAACTCGGCGCGCGGTCAGGAGACTTGTAGTGTCAAAAATAGTGTGCTGCCTCGCTGGCGCTAGGCAGCAAATAATAATGGCCCAAATTTTATCCCTGTGCCGCCCTGTGGTACTCATGTGTGAATATATCTTTTAGATGATTGAGTAGTGCCTATATTTTACATGCTGAGTACAGTTGCTCAAGTAGGATATAAGCCGCAGCAATGTAGCTACTGTCTTTGATTTCATATAATTCAACCGTTTTAACAAGTATATCGTGATCGACCGTGTCAAAGGTTTTTATCAGATCAGGAAAGATTACGTAATTTATGACACCATGGTTCATGATCACCAACCATGAATTGGTAGCATTAATTAACAAGGCAGAGGATGTAGAATAGCCTTTTCTAAAACCCGATTGAAATGACGTGAGAATATTATTTCTATTCAAATAAGTGTATAATTGTTGAGGAACTATTTTCTCGAATATCTTAGAAACAGCAGAAAGTATTGAAATTGCTCGATAGTTACTACAATCCTCTTTGTCCCCTGTTTTGAAAATTGGTGAAACCCTAGCATGTTTCCAGCCTTCAGGAAATACCGGATGATAAAGAGGAGTTAAAGATCTTCGTTAGATATAATATTTGAAGCGTCTTTTAGTACCTTCGCTGAAATGTTATCAGCACCAGCAGCTTTATTACAATTTAACTTATTCAGAGAATTTCAAACACCATTATTTGTTATGGTGGTAAAATTAAATCAACTGTTAACCGGAGCAATATAATCGGCAAAATGTTTATCGTTAGTGCTAAGATTGTTTGAAAGATTTGTACCAATTTCTGTAAAATAGGTATTCAAGGCTTCTGCAACATCATGCGGAAGACTCTATTATTATAATAAAGAGAAAAAATAGTCGTTGTCTTAGAAGTACGATTATTTTGGCCTATGATTACGTTGATATTCTTTCACATTTCCTTCGGGTTGCATCTAGTAGCGTCTGTACTTTTTTGACAGAATTCTATTTTGCCATGCTTAACTAAGTAATTCACACGGTTTCTTTGCGTTTTATATGCAGTAAGATGTGTATCCGGTTTGAAGAACACTGCTTTCTTCTTTAAGTGATCACGATGGTTCATTTCCCGAATTTATTTTGAAGTTAACCATGATACATATTCGCTTCTGACCCTACGAGATTTGACAGGGGCACACATTTCAGAAATTAGAATAAAAATGCATTTAAATCTATCCCACTGATGATTGGGCTCCCATGCAAGAATGGCAGTTGCATTGATCGAGGGCTAAAAGAAGATCTCTTTTAAACCTGCACATTATTATAATGTTTAAAACTTCGGCTTGGAACAAATTTTGGCTTTTGTTTAGGAATAGAAATTTTGAAGCAACCGTACACAAGACTATGATCACTAATCCTAAAGTGTAATACGCCAGAATTCAATAGTTTTTTTGGTCTGTTTGTAGCTCGAATATCAATAAGTGATTCATGATTATTATAGTAGCCCTAGTAGGTTCCGTGATGACTTGATGGAGTTGAAGTAGATTCAAAATTTCATATAATTTACTATGAAATTGCCAGGCAGATTATCCTCAAGGAGATAACAATTTAAGTCACAATTTAAGTACAATTTATACAAAATATAACCTAGAATTTAAACTTCAGTATTACTTATTGACGCATCAAGTCTTGTTTGATTTAGACTTAATAAATCCACCAACTTATTTTTCAGTAGGACTTTTAATTCATCTAAGTACTTGGGAAAACAGGCTATATTTAAATGCTTTACTCTAAAAGCTTTTAATTTCTTTAAAGTGTCTTGAGGTGAATTCGTTTCCAAATTAACTATACATTCAGAGGTCAAATCTAGGTTTGAGGTGCCATTGTGTTGAATATAATCATAGTTGAAAACTTTGAATATATGATTTAAAATTTTGTGCTAAAATTTAATTACCTTTCTTATTCAAATAAATTGAATGCTGCGCTGCCTACAAACTTGTTCAACATTGTTATTTAATGTAGGGATGATACCTTGCTTCTTGTCTTTTCTTGTTATTATGGATGAAATGGCAACCTTAGCTTCTGGACAGATTTGCCTAACTTTTCCGGCGGGCTAAGTGTTAAGGTCACACATATTTTTTGATGCGTTGTTCTTTAGATTATTTGTACCGGCATGAACAATAATGTGTCCTGGGCTTCTTCTTGAAAGAAGGAATCATGTAATGTATGTAGCATGTCGTCTATTGGAGCACCCGGGAAAGTTTTAATTTAAACACGATGTTTGGTTAATTTGGACAAAAGATCAGATCGTATACCTTTTGTCACTGAGTTGCCAAAGATAAGAATGTTCTTGGATTAGCTGATTTATTTCCAGCTGTGATGTATTGTCATTCCAGATTTATTTTCGACTTCATCAACAGACTGTGAAATTGTTGAAATAACATATCATTTTCTTCGACAGCTGCATCAACAATCTGGTCTTGAACAACTCGATCCTGTGGAAGCGAGAACTTGTTGGTAGTGGATGACTCATGCAGTTCTATTGATTTAACTGGGTGTTAGTTGATTTATTAAGTTTGGCCGCCTGCCAGGGGTGATTAGCAAAAACACATTGAGAATAGGATTCATTTTCTTTAGTAATTATTTGCATAGTAGTCTTGAGAGAGTCACGTTGTAATTTCAGCCGTTTAAACTTCAAAAGATTTAATGCTAATTTCTTTATCGTTATTCGTAGAGTCGTAGACCTCGTTGATTTTGATGACTCAGTGGCAATGAAATTGATCTTAACTGGTAAAACAACCGACCTAAGATATATTAGCTAGTTATGCGTATGTAACAGTATGGCACGGTGAAACAGGAACTCTAGTATACTGCGTATGGCAAATTTAGATGGGATTCGCTACGTGTGGACGTATACGCGTGGACACGTTAAATTTTGAAACCAAAGAAAAATGAACTGAAATTTATAACTATATCGCAACCAGGTATACAATCCAACATATTAACTGCCACACCAGTTTTATTTATACATAATGATTGCAATCACAACCCAACGCTTCGACACTCCAGGCTTCATTCGATGTTGAAACCTGATTAACCTTAGCTTACGCCGCATACGAGTGCACTTATTATTTGCTACAAAATAAGTAACGACATAAAAGCCACTGCGATGTCATATCAATAAATGATATCATGACAATTCGAGGCAAATATCGAGTCATAAAAGCTTTAATAATAGTTCGTTTAATTGTTACATCAGCGTTCCGGCGTTTGTCGGATTTATTTGTTGGTGGCTTTGAGATGCAGCTGTACGAAATTGCGAAGCCACAAGTCGTGAAAAGCTTGTAAACGATGTAGAATCGTGTCGAGAATTGACATTAACTTTATAATAACTTAGTAGGGTTTAGCACAGCACCATAGGAACTAAAGATGATTAGCACATTGCACTTGATTGGACATCATATTAACAGATCATTTGACAATTGACAACTGCATGCTGTATATGTAATTTAACACTAATAATTCTCTCTCCATCTGTCTTACAAGACATTTACTTTGTCTCAGACATATTTGTTTTATGATTATATTAATCAGAATGTTATAAACTTATGTGTTGGTGTAAATCATTCATGGCGAACCTACGCTAAAGTTCTCTGCTATCGTCGTAGTATTCTATCACACAACGCAATCATTCAAACGAAACCCGCAATTTTATCAGTTAACGAGACGATCGAGACATTGGTGCCGTGACCTGGATATTCTACAATTATGCCTATGGATGATTTACAACGAGCCAAAGTAACGAGAAGAACGCAACGCGCGCAAGCTACTAAAATATGGAACAAGGCTGAACCGCTATTGGAGGGTGATTTAGACGAAGTTAAAATTCAACACTTACAAGTTATATTGGAAACGTACGACGCGAAAATCGAACAGTTACGAAAAATTGATGAAACAATATCAAACCAGATCGCAGACGAAGAAACGCTTGCAGCCGAAATCGCCGACGCTGATGATTATCTGATGGAACTTACAGAAAAAAGGTACCGCATACAATTTCGCATTAAATCTAGTCAAAACGCAGTTCATAGTGATGCGTCTACTAGCTCCTCGTCGAGCCAAGAGCATAATAATTCCTTTAATACAGTAAACAGTTCACATTCAAGTAACCATAGGCTGCCAAAATTGACGCTGCCGACATTTATGGGAAACCCGCTAAAATGGCAAACGTTTTGGGACACGTATAAAACCGCTATACATGACAATGTTAGTTTAAGTGATGTTCAAAAGTTTACGTATCTTAAAGCCCAATTATCTGGCGAAGCCGCTAATTCTATCGAAGGACTTCCTCTAACCGAGTCGAATTACGAACAATCGATTAAGATTTTAGAAGACCGATTTGGCCAACCGCACAAAATAATCAACGCACATATGCAAGCCCTGTTAGATCTTTCCAGCCCTACAGTTCCGTCACAAATTTACGTAGATTTTACGACAGCATGGAAAACCATATTCGTGGCCTTGAAGCACTAGGCAAAAAACAGGACACCTACGGTGACCTCCTAATCCCGATTGTTTTGGCTAAAATTCCTACATCTATCAAACATAACATAATTCGTGAAAACGGGACGAATAATTGGACTGTCGAACAATTACGCAAAGCAATTTTAAAGGAAATTCAAATACTAGAGGCAGGGGAAGAAACAGACGTTTTCAACCAAGTTAAAAAACCTTTCAACACATTTCCGTCTACAGCATCGTTATTAACAAACGCGTCTCAAATTAAAAGCCGCAATTTTCCCAATGCCAGCACCGGAAGTCCTGCAAAACCAAGATTGTGCGTGTTTTGTTCTGGTCATCATCGCGCTCACGAATGCACAGTAGTTCGAGATCCTGACACACGAAAGAAAATCGCATTTCAATCAAATTTGTGCTTCAATTGTTTAAACAACCACCGTGTTTCGCAATGCAATTCGAAAAATCGCTGTCGAAAGTGTCACAAAAAACATCACACAAGTCTTTGCAATGAAAAGGACAATGAACAAACAAAACGCCCCGAACAAAAAGGAAATTCAGAAAAAACCCCAGAAGAAAAACATGCGCAATTTAACATTTCAAAGCAAAGCCAACCGGAAGGTCAATCTAGTACTAAAGTCGATCCCTCCAGCCAGACAAAGCCAGCAAATACTCTTTGTACCACTTTGTCTGATCACTACTACCCCGGAAAACAAACCATTCTAAAAACTGCTATCACCTCTTTGGAATCGCGCTCAGCATCAGCAACCGCTCACATTCTATTTGATGAAGGCGCTCAACGCTCATTTATTACTCGAGAATTAGCCAACAAGCTTGATCTCTCACCTGAACGCAGTGAAACGCTGAACCTCTCAGTCTTTGGGGGGTCCACCACCACCGTCAAGCAGGTTGATATTGCCACCGTATACATTCGCTCGGACAGTAACGAAAGAATACCAATTCAGGTGGTGATAATCCCAACAATTGCCGCACCACAAAATAATTTTCTTACTGCAGATATACGTAGCCTACCCCATCTACGTGATTTAAAGCTCGCGCATCCTGTAACATCAGACGACCAATTTCAAATTTCCCTCCTGATCGGCGCAGATCATTACTGGGACATTGTAGAAAACGACATAATCAGGGGACCGGGTCCCACCGCAGCCAAATCTAAGATAGGCTATCTACTTTCTGGTCCGATTACTACCCCGCCGTCCACCTCATCAACCATCAACGCAAGTATCTTAAAAGTAATTGAACAAAGCACTGGAAAGATTTTGGAACCTCGAGTCAATCGGCATTCTCCCGAACGAAACTGAAGCCAACAAAACTCAGACAGTCTCCGAGTATCAAAATTCCTCCATACGTCTCGAGAACGATCAATATTGTGCCAAATTGCCATGGAAGGATAACCACCCGCCTCTTCCTACTAATCAATCAATAGCGCGAGGACGAACACGCTCCACCGTACGAAGGTTATCCAAAGAACCCCCTATGTTAGCTGCCTACGACAAAATAATTCAAGAACAGTTACAACGTGGTTTCATTGAAAAGGTTGCAGACCCACAATCCACCACAGGCCGTGTTCACTACATTCCCCACCACGCCGTGCTGAAGGATTCTTCAACAACACCACTTCGTATTGTGTACGATTGCAGCTGTAGTCCAAATGCTACCCAACCGAGCTTGAATTCCTGTCTCTCCACTGGCCCAGATATCCTCAATGATATGACCGCTATCCTCGTTCGCTTCCGCTGTTATCAGTACTGTATCACTGCAGACATAGAGAAAGCATTCTTAAGTATTTCGTTGGACGAGCAAGATAGAGATGCAACACGATTCTTCTGGATCTCCGACCCAACAGACCCAGAAAGTCAGTTTGAAGTCTACCGTTTCAAATCCATCCTGTTTGGCGCGACCTGTTCTCCATTTATCCTGAACGCCACTATTCAGAAACATCTTGACCAATTCAACGACCCAGTTACGCAGCGCATAAAGTCAGACCTTTATGTAGACAACTTGGCCTCTGGAACTGACAACGAAGATGAAGCAACGATCTTTCTCAACCAAGCTAGAACCACCATGACCCCAGTCCAGTTCAATTTACGTTCATGGAACTCGAACAGTCCTAAAGTAAAAGCGGTAGCCACAGAAAGAAACTTTCAAGACACAGACACGGAAACCAAGGTTTTTGATTTACGTTGGAACGCGAGAGATGACGTGCTTAAACTGCAACCACAAGAAAAAACCAATGACAACAAAAACTTAAGCAAAACAACAAAGAGAGACGTGTTACGAGAATCCGCAAAAGTTTACGATCCACTTGGTCTTCTTTCACCGATAACAATCCGCACCAAGATCTTTATTCAGCAGCTTTGGGAACGAGGTTTCAAATGGGACGAACCGCTTCCGGATGACATACAAAAGCAGTGGCTTGACATTTCTCAAGATCTTGCAGATTCCACACACATTCAAGTTCAACGCAGATACTTTCCTCTTCTACCTACTTGGCCATCCAACGCCGTATTACACATATTTGTTGATGCTAGCATAAAGGCGTATGGTACAGTTGCATATCTCACCTCTGGTCCTCACACTGCCATGGTCATGTCCAAATCACGTGTCGCTCCCTTGAAAAAGTTAACCTTACCACAACTCGAACTAATGGCAGCTGTCGTCGGAGCAAGACTAGCATCCTACCTACGAAACCAGCTGAAGATTGCACACACCGTTTATTGCTCGGATAGTCAGATAATTATTCACTGGCTCTCTTCCACTAAAGATTTGAAACAGTTCGTCAAAAATCGCGTCATTGAAATTCGTGAGTCCACCCGTAATGCTACCTGGAATTACTGCCCTAGTTCCGACAATCCAGCAGACCTTTTAACCCGCGGCGTCCGTACTGATGCACTTATCGCCTCAGAACTATGGAATAATGGTCCAACCTGGCTTACAAACCAAGATTCCTGGCCACAGTGGAATCCCAAGACTGTTCTTTTGCAAACAATTGTACCTGAAGACCCACCAACAGACCATGATGATTCACCACCCAATGAGACTTCACAATCAACTTTGCCTTCACACATAGCAATTGGAAACATCATCAACCTTAACAACTACAGTGACCTTAAACGAATTTTAAGGACAACTGCATGGTTGTTTCGATTTGTGAACGTCCTCAGAAAACGCCAGACAAACAAGAGCTCGACACTCAGCGCAAGCGAAGTTATACATGCCAAGAACGTTTGGATACGCGAAATCCAGAGCCAAGCTTACCTTCACGAACTTGCAAATCTGCAGAACAAGACCGCTTCCCGATTATCCTTAGTACGCCAACTTCGCCTGTTCCTTCTTGACGACAACATCATTCGCTGCGGAGGCAGAATTCATAACGCACCTGTACCATTTTCTACCAAATTTCCCGTCCTACTTCCCCCAAACAATCATTTCACTACATTGGTGGTCAACGATGCTCACGAACGATCGCTACACTCTGGATTAAATCACACCCTTACCCACGTTCGTCAACATTATTGGATTCCACAGGCTCGTCAGTTTATCAAGAAGTTGCTACGCCATTGTGTAACATGTCGCAAAGTAAATGGTAAACCTTACAAAGCACCTGATCCACCACCACTTCCAACAATCAGATTGGTCGATTCACACCCCTTTACAGTTACTGGAGTAGACTTTACCGGCGCACTTTACGTGAAAACATCAACAGGACAAGAGAAAGTTTACATCTGCTTATTCACTTGTGCGAATACTCGTGCTGTTCACCTCGAAGTAGTAACTGATCTTACGGTTCCAACCTTTGTCGCCGCTTTTCGACGATTCGTTAGTCGCAAGTCATTACCAAAAGTTATGATCTCGGACAATGCATCGACATACCAATCCGCTGCTGATGAGTTAACCAAACTTCTCGATTCTTCGCAGTTAATGTCTGAACTCGGTAACCGTGGCATTGAGTGGAAATTTATTCCGAAAAGAGCACCCTGGTATGGTGGATTCTGGGAAAGACTGATTGGCTTAACAAAACTTTCCCTCAAGAAAGTACTCGGTAAAACCAACATTACCCTCGACGAACTGCAGACGATAACTGTTGAGATTGAAGCGGTCCTTAACGATCGCCCTTTAACCTATGTATCATCCGAAATTGATGACGCAGAACCACTTACCCCTTCCCATCTACTTTATGGTCGACGAATTACCAATTTACCTCACCCACTACAAGAAGTTATATGCGATGATCCCACCTACAACTCTGGAACAAGTCAAATTGAAGACCAAGCAAAAAGAAGAAACAAACTCGTACAACATTTCTGGAATCGTTGGCGTCAAGAATACCTGACTTCATTACGCGAATTTCATAAGGTCTCCGGAAAGAATGAAACAGATATAAAGGTCGGAGATGTAGTTCAAGTACACGACGACACAAAACGAGTAAATTGGAGACTTGCTATCGTAGAACGTATAATCAAGGGAAAAGATGGTCTAGTTCGAGCAGCTGATATCAAGACAAGTACCGGCTATACAAATCGACCTATCACCAAACTGTATCCACTCGAAGTAACCTCAACCACCCATACCACAACCAGACCTGAATGTTCTAAACCCTCTACACCCACCACGTCCACCAGACCAGTCAGAAAGACAGCTCAAGTTGCAAAAGAAAAACTAAAAAGGTGGGCTTCAGAACTCTCTTGCCCCCCGGAGGATGTCGAGAATTGACATTAACTTTATAATAACTTAGTAGGGTTTAGCACAGCACCATAGGAACTAAAGATGATTAGCACATTGCACTTGATTGGACATCATATTAACAGATCATTTGACAATTGACAACTGCATGCTGTATATGTAATTTAACACTAATAATTCTCTCTCCATCTGTCTTACAAGACATTTACTCTGTCTCAGACATATTTGTTTTATGATTATATTAATCAGAATGTTATAAACTTATGTGTTGGTGTAAATCATTCATGGCGAACCTACGCTAAAGTTCTCTGCTATCGTCGTAGTATTCTATCACACAACGCAATCATTCAAACGAAACCCGCAATTTTATCAGTTAACGAGACGATCGAGACAAATCGTAGTTATATTAATCTGAAACATGGAGACATTCTCAGTTTCACAGGTATGTATTTTATAATTATCATCTACACTTGATATGCTAGCATGTTTTAAAAGTTTAATTAGTAAACTTGGTTGTATGATATTATAAACACTACAACAAGTCAATAAAAAAGGAGTAAATTGGTAAATGTTAATTTTCTATGAATTGCATAGTGAGTCATTGCAAAAAATATCCAGATAAATGTCGCGCTCTCAATAATAAAAGGTAGTTCACTACCGTATCCTGAAGTTAGCATGTTCAGCTTTTCTTAGCAATAATTTGATAAATTGTAGGTTCGGATATAGTGACAGTTCCGTCTTGGTTGACAACCCTTTTGAGAATGTTATTTTTCTTGCTTTGAGAAATTTTCTTGTCATCATAATAGTCCGAAGCACAGAGGAAAGTAAGGAAATCTTCAACATTAGCGAATGTGTAAGGAATTTGAAGATATTCACTGTAAACAATCGTAAAACCAGCTTTCTTCAGTAACGTTTCAGTCTCTGATTTATTGAGGAGGTAGGATTTGACTGTTTCCATTGTATTGTCGTTAAGATCGTTGACAAACGACCGGGCAACATCGCTCATTTTGGCCTGGTCTTTTTCGTGGCTTAGAAGGGCTATTTTCCCTCCTGGCTTAAGACTTTCGAACGCAGTATCAATGAATGTTTTCTTTTCATGAGCATTCAACCATTGAATGACGAAGTTGCTGAAGTGCAGGTCATAATATTGCTCGCCACGATAGGGGAACTGGTTGGAACTGTTGCCATTTACGAATGTGATATTTTCATGAATACCAGAATATTTCTGGATTACAAGTTTGATTCTCTCATTGTCGGGATCTACGCCAACTATTGGGGCTTGTTTGCCAACCATCCCGGCCAGAAATGCTGTAAGTTCACCAGTTCCACATCCCATGTCTAAAATTTTGTCTCCTGGTTTTATTCCGGCAGTGTATGCCAGTTTCTTGCCATGTTGCATTTGAAACTCATTTGACTGCGAGTACAATAAAGCATTGCGTTTACTGCCCCAGGCACTCATTTCAGGAGAATAAGTGCAATAGATAGTTTAGATAGGAAAAATGGTACATGTGACAACGACCAAAAATACATTATACCTTCATCGTGGGATAAGGCGGTATTTATACAAAACTGCTACTTTGTCTTTAGGTATGCATGACGTGCTGGAAATTTTTGAAAAAGTTTTAGTAAACGTGATTTTGTTGTAATTACGTGTTTTTTGTGAGCATTACGTCTCGCAAATGTGGCGCAACTGATTGTTTCCTGCTATCACGTATTGCTGTTCTGCATGCATGTTTGCAGTATACAATCCAACATATTAACTGCCATGACGACGCCATCTTTGGATTCATCATACATGTGACACCAGCGCTGGGTTTGCGTTGGTTATTATATCAAGGGGTTTCCAACTATATCTATGGTTATCTATGGTTGAGACAATGAGCTGCATGTCAAGAATGCATCTCAAGAATAAAATCGCTAATATGTTTCTTTTCTACGCGAATACCCAGGCCGTGATGTCATGACGTTGTTTGTTATTGTTTTATAATTAATAGTGTAGTTCAGTCAAAGAGGTCCGCAATCGATCACGATTAAGGCAACGAAGACTCTCAGGGCTCCAAGCCTAACCGGAATGGTTTGCTCATATAATGCCTCTATATCAACATAAACGAAAATGCAACAAATATCAGATATCACTGCAACGACTGTACATCAACCATTTTGTACTTGCCCCATTACAATAATTTATGTTAAATTTTAGGACGCAGTAATGAAATGGTAAGATTGCTCGGGATAACTATTTGCTCGTTTAAATTCGTAGGTAGGTATATTATCATATTGTTAGTAAGATAATGTCTGCATGCGTACATATAATGAAAGGGTTTAAGGAGATATTGCGCATTTCAGAACAACCAAAAAGTGCATATTAGAGTCTTATCTCAAATTTCATCACAGCAACTTAATTATTTCACACATTACGTCATGATCGGATTGCAAACACGCTGCAGAACAGCAGAACGTGATAGCAGGAAGCGATAAGTTGCGCCACATTTGCGAGACGTAATATGCTCACAAAAAAACACGTAATTTCAACAAAGTCACGTTTACTAAAACTTTTTCAAAAATTACCAGCACGTCATGCATACCTAAAGACGAAGTAGCAGTTTTGTATAAATACCGGTTTATCCCACGATGAAGGTATAATGTATTTTTGGTCGTGGTCACAAGTACCATTTTTCCTATCTAAACTAACGATTGCACTTATTCTCCTGAAATGAGTGTCTGGGGCAGTAAACGCAATGCTTTATTGTACTCGCAGTCAAATGAGCCTCAACTGCAACACGGCAAGAAACTGGCATACCCTGCCGGAAGAAAACTAGCTAGAGACAAAATTTTAGACATGGGATGTGGAACTGGTGAACTTACAGCGTTTCTGGCCGGGATGGTTGGCAAACAAGCCCCAGTACTTGGTATAGATCCTGACAATGAGAGAATCGCACTTGCAATCCAGAAGCATTCTGGTATCCACAACAATATCACATTTGTAAATGGCGATAGTTGTATGCGCGTAAGCTAAGACTAGAAATGCATGCATGCAGCAACCACTCGCCACTAAATATAAGAGCATGCAACTTTATGTTCGAAATTACATGAAGTACTTTTATAGGTTGTTGTCATAGCAACACGGCAATTGTTAATCAGTGTTGCCAGATCGTGAACAAAGTTCACAGATTTGTGAACTTTTTACCCTCTACATGAACTTTTTTGAACATTGAAAATTTGTGAACTTTTTGTGAACTTTTTAAGATATCATGAACAATTCCATGAACTTTGATATTTTCATTTTTTTTTCAAGATAAAAATGTTCAATGATTCAACTAAAAACAATAGGTGCCATAATAGAAGTATAGAACACAACTTTTATAATTTATGTTAAATTAAATTTCCCGCCTTTTTTGTGCTGTTCGCTGTGTTTTTAAAAAATCAAAATGTCGGATTGGTCGGAAAGCAATAGTAGCGATGATAATGGTTTGCTTGCATAAAAATATAGTCTAATGACACTCCTGTTTTTTAAATACAATTTTAAAAAAGAATTCTTTCAGCAATTTATTTCGCATTTAAACATAGTCTGTGAAGGATTTTCCGACATGTTGATAAGTTCCAACATTTTCGGTCGATCTCTGATAAATTCCGACGTGTTCCGATCTTAAAATTTAGGGACATGAACTTTTTGTGAACTTTTGGCGTAAGCATACATGAATATTTTGAGATTTCATCTGGCAACACTGATTGTTATTCTTTCTGTATATTTTCAAAATGACAAAATATCAGTTTTTAATCCTTGTTTTATTAAATTCAAATATCAAATTGCACAACATTTGTCATCGGCATGTTATTACGCCTAATATAAGCTTAAATTTGGTATAAAATACGACATTTAATACGACCTATTAACTACATTAAACGTTTTGAAATATTTATGAAACTAAATTTTTAACATAAACTTTGAGTTTGAAATAAAACCGCTTCAAGCCAATTTTGTATCTTCGCTCATATTCTTTTAGATGTAAATTTCGTCAATATTTTGAAATACAGTAATAAGAAGAGAGTCTTGCATTTACAAAACATAAACTTACTCTGGAATTTAAATAGTATAAATAAACTGGAGGTCTACGGCTACGCCGGCCTTTATAGAGCATTAAAACACAAGTATATAAATAATAAAATACGTATTATCAACAAACCTGCTTTGTGTTTCATAGTCAAATCTTGGCGCTTCTCTGTATTTTTCCTGAATTAATCTCTCTTCAAGAGTCTTGTCGCAGTCATTTTCCTCTCAGTTCTCGCCTTTTTAGGTGCTTTAAGTGTTTCCTACTCCTGATAGTCCGCCATATTCTTGAGATTAGAAATGACCACCCTTCGTTGGTTGTGAAAGTTGCCAAATCTTTTTGCAAAAATACAAAATATTGTAGTGCAAAAAGCAAATTTAAATATTTGCTGTCAGTTGAATTCGTGATTAATCAATCAACAATAAATTTTAAATCTGGCCAATCAGTGTTAGCCATTCTTTATAGTCCGCCATATTGTCATGACGTCATGACATACCAATCTTACTACCTAACTTTCACGAGCAACGACTTTGAACTCTGCTCTGCAAAATTAGTAACCCTCGCCCCGGGCTTACGCCCGGAACGGCGCTTCGCGCCTTGGGGATTAATGAGCTAAATGTCACAACTTGTAGCAAGCCTGCAAACAAGCCGTCAACTAGTTGTGTTCGCACGGCTTGTTACAAGTTGTCAACAAGTTTGGAACAAGCTGTTAACAACTTGTAACAACCTTGTTGATATTGTCAGATATGTTACAAGGTTGTTCCAACAAGCCGGCCTGTTACAATCATGATATAACGATATTGCTACAACCTTGTGTCGTCAACCTTGTAACATTCTTGTTGCATCATGTTTGTATCAGACTTGTCAGAACAACCTTGTAACAAGTCTGATAATGCCATCAAGCTTGTAACAAGTAGTTAACAACTTGCTCCAAACTTGCCACGACAAACTAGAAACAAGCAGTGCGAACACAACTTGTTGACAACTTGTGAACAGACTTGTTACATGCAACTTGTTTGCAGACTTGTAAAAACTTGTGCGTTTTTACGCGTGTACGTTTCAACATCGGATGAAGCCTGGAGTGTCGAAACGTTGAGTCGTGATTGCATTTATTATGTGGCGACTGCATGCATTGATAAGTAAAACTGGTGTGATACTTAAAATATATGTTGGATTGTATACTTGGTTTCAGTTGATTTTGGGTTGGTTGTGTTGTTTTCATGTGCCTGTGTTTAAAATGAATGAACACATACGTTATTGTATCGGAGTTTGTGTAAACAGTGCCTCTCGCCACTATTTTATAAATATTGCGAATTGGGTCCACGTAGTTGATTTCTCCTGTCGCTGTACGTTGAGGGTTTTTCTCCGGGTACTTTGATTTTCCTCTCTCACTAAAATCAACCCATTGGCAGATATTAAGCATTCAAGAGACTTCATGTATGATGAGTACATGCTCAATAAAAACTGTAAACAAATTAGTAAGCTACAAAACCAAGTTCTTTTATAGCATTATGTGTAAATTCTATGCCCTAGTATTATAAGAAAGCAATATTTTCTTATTTAGACCCTTACCGCTAAATACAGTGCGACTCACGATATTACTTGTATGAGATATTTATGCCGTACGTATTCAAAATGAGCATTCCTATTCATTAAAACTTACGAACATCAAAACAAAGTTGTGAGAAGATCTTTACGATGTTGATATTTGATGTTAGTCACATGACTGAAAAAATATGGCGTTGTTCTATATTTGGCGTGGACCACGCTATTAGTTTTAAAAATATGATAACACGATAAGACGTCGTTTTTAACTTAATTGGAAGTGGAAACGACATTCTTTAACCAAAAACAGCATAGTTAACAACAAGAGAATGTTTTAGCTAGAAAATAAACAAACTTGGTGTCATAGTTGAAGGATTTTTCAAAGATTACGTGGAACGGTGGAAAAGAGGGATTCTGGACTTCTAAAATGGATAAGAATGGAAGGTATTAGGAGTTTGAAGAAGAACTGCAGTTCGTAAATTATCATGATCAACGTCTATCAACATTTTGAGAAAGTTTGCTTTGCCATATATCTTCAAAACTAGCAATGATGGATTTCTGGTAAGCAATAATAATTTAAAAAGTTCCTCCACTGGTGTCGTGGAACAAACGTTTGGAACTGGACTGAGGGGGAAAAAATGCTTGAGAGCACAACAAGTCGAGAAAGACAAAACAGACAAGTCGAGATCAACATGATAATTCCCTAATGCTGGAAAAGGAACTTCTGATGAAAGGTTTCAGGTACCTGCCAAAGAAGTGGTAGAACGATCATTTAGATCTGTATTATTAGCAACCAACATGTCTTCATATGTGCCTAAATGTGCAAAAGAGACCTCTGATCCCTATTTCCGCTGTTACCAGCAGAATTCGTTTACTTTGCCACTTTTTTGTTGACTCCTTAGCCTCGCTGGTCACATACCATCATTGAATATCAATAATCTAACCCATGCATACATTTTCCAAGCTTTATCATGCTGATTTCGTCTGCCCGTCAAAAGGACAAACTTCTGTTGTGCTCTCAAGCATTTTTTGGCCTCAATCCAGTGCCAAACGTTTATTCCACCACACCAGTGGAGGTACTTTTAGAATTATTATTGCTTACCAGGAATCCATCATTGCTAGTTTTGAAGATATATGGCAAAGCAAACTTTCTCAAGATGTTGATAGACATTGATCATGATAATTTACGAACAGTTCTCCTTCAAACGCCTAATATCTCCCACTCTTATTCATTTTAGAAACCCAGAATCCCTCTTTTCCACCGTTCCACGTAATCTTTGAAAAATCCTTCAACTATGACACCAAGTTCGTTTATTTTCTAGCTAAAACATTCTCTTGTTGTTACCTATGCTGTTTTTGGTTAAAGAATGTCATTTCCACTTCCAATTAAGTTAAAAACGACGTCTTATCGTGTTATCATATTTTTAAAACTAATAGCGTGGTCCGCCTGAAATATGGAACAGCGCCATATTTTTTCAGTCATGTGACTAACATCAAATATCAACATCGTAAAGATTTTCTCACAACTTTGTTTTGATGTTCGTAAGTTTTAATGAACAGCAATGCTCATTTTGAATACGTACGGCATAAATATCTCGTACAAGTAATATCGTGAGTCGCAGTGTATTTAAGGTTTATAATTTTATGAAAACAAAATCAAACAAATCAAAGTTGTTGAATTCAATTTGACTGTAAAACGAAATGTTTTGTCCCAAAAAAGTACCTCGTTTTGACTCGTAACAACTTCCAAACTAGTAAAGCTATTACACTACAATCACTTGCATTGGATAGAGGAAAGTTGTATTTTACTTAAAAATTGGCCGAGATATTAATGTTCAAAATCAACGGCATATTTTTGAATGTGTGGAAAGTAGATTACCCCCTGCCCATATAGCGTTCAAAGAATGCCGACAATGATGTCATAGCGCATGAACAGCACGTGAACCGCACACATAGAATTGACGTCATAGCACGTGAACAGCACATGCACATAGAATTGACGTCATAGCATGTGAACAGCACATGCACATTGGGTTGGGGTCATAGCTAGTGATCAGCACGTAAACAGTACAAATTTGGTTCCGAGGGTGATCCCAAGCACGGCATGTGTATCAGAAAAGAGAGAAATGCAATATACATAGGTTTAAAAAGATATTTCAACTTTTAAGTTTCACAAACTAGTGATTATATTTCAGTTGATATACACGTATGAGATAATTTATGAGATTTTTAAAAGTAAAAGTTTTTTCGATACTAGTGGGTAGAGTATGTAAAGTTAAGTATGATATAGTTTGCGATTTTGCTTCTTCGCAACAGCTCCACCAACTACATAATTTCCCAGTGCTTGTGTGTTTTCGTTCAATTTCTTTAATTTTTCTTGCGATCAATTCTACAGTTATTGCAGCAGTCAGTTCCTTTGGAGTAAATTGTTCTTCGAGGTTAAAATTTTATCTGAATACATCTGCTTAAAGAAATGTGCCATAGTAGCTAGTGTCCGTACGGCTTGGAGAGCTAGTGTATTATGGTAGAGTATATTGCAATACATGTATTAGAGCGTCACGCATAGGAGTGAAGGTTAGGTATTTTTAGAGCGTACGTTCGGCTTGTAAATGTATTTGTAGATATTGTTATGCAGGGTGCCGGACATTGTAAGAGCGAACGTACGCGTACGGTTAGGTATTGTTTAAACGTTGTACGTTCGCTATGCTGCTGTTTAGACATTGTTTTAAGCGCACGTACGCGTGGCAAGGTCAATTCATGCAATGATATACAGTATGCTATAATGCTTAGGCATTGTCAAAATGCCGCAAGGCATATTCTAATTGCAGCATACGGTAGGCATCGCCTACGCGTACCTTGACTATTTTTATAGTCCGTAAATCGAGCTAATTTTTTGAGAATGCGATACAGGTTTAAAAAATATTTATTTCTTTTGAGCATTACAAATTGTGAACTAGTGTTTATATTTTGGTTTATATAAACATACAAGATAATCTATTATTAAGTTTTTAAAAGTAAAGTTTTTTCGATATTCAAGTAAAGAGCATGTAGACTTAAGTACGATAAGTTAAAAGTTCGTTCAAAAATGTTCCGACATTTTGCTGGCGGTTCTTCATAATTTAGGATTTTGAAAGCTTCTACGATCAGTACCATATGTTTTCTCTACCGATATTCGATTTTGCTCATCAGAGAAGTACAATCAGCTGCATGATTTTCAGATAAAGTTTTAAACTCAATCCGTTGTATTTTTCTTTCAATTAGCTGAACTGTTATCGCGATCGCTGTTGTCTATTCCCTTGATGTAAATTCTTCTTTTAAGAGCAAAATGTTATCAGAATACATCTGCTTAAAGAGATGTGTCATAGAGAGTTCGAGCAAGAGTGGCGAAATAGCAACGTTAAAAAATACTTATTTCGTTAGTTTTGAGCATTACAAATTGTGGAGTAGTGTTTATATTTTAGTTGATATAAACATACTAGATAATCTATTAAGTTTTTGCCTCATAGCAGAAGTACAATCAGCTGCATACTTCCCCAGGTAAAGTATTAAACCCAAACCGTTGTAATTCTTTTTCAATCAACTCAACAGTTATCGCTGCTGTCAATTCGTTTCGTTTAAACTGTTCGAAATGTCATCAGAATATATATGCTTAAAAAGCTGCGCCATTTCAAATAGATAGTTTAAGCAAGAGCTGTTTAGTCCGTACGGCTTGGGGAGTAAGTGTATTAACACATCCGTAATCTAGAACGAAATCCGTGACTTCTTGACGCAATGCCATAATGGTTTCAAGGGCTAGGCATGCATTCTTGTTAAACGAGACGCTATTCCGAACGAATAATTGATGAGTAATAATACCTTGCTTCATAATAAACCATTTGTTAAGTGTACTCATTTATTGCTATGAATGCATGATGTTTTAGTGAAGTAAACTTTCTTTAATATATGATGCGCTGTTTTTTACACGTTTTAGACACGTCCACAAATCTGCTACTGATTTTGAACGTTAATATCTTCATTAATTTTCTGTAAATGACTACTACTGTAATATATCAAAATCTTAGTTAGTCATCTTACCATCCAATACAAGTTATCACAATTAAATAGCGCCACTTTTTTAGAAGTTATTATGAATAAAACCGGAGTACGTTTTTTTTGGAACACTCGAATAATTATCTAATGTGGAAATTCTTAAATAAGAAATTTTTAACTTAAATATCCTCACCATTTCTCTTTCAAGAAATTCGTGTATTCCTTGGATAAGCTAATGCTCCGAATATCAACAAAAATTCTGAACACAGCTCATATAAGTAAGGCTTTCTTTGCTGGAAAACGTTTATCTATACGTGTAAACAAGAACTACAGATACAATCGTATCTGGGTGGGCGGTTTTGCACTTCACGTATAGAAATCTTAAAATTGATGCTTTTTACGTCAAACCACTAACCCAAATGACGGCCACTTGAAATCTTTGAACTACGCGGCCACTTTGTATGCCAAAAGACGTCATCATGGTTAAATATAACACAATGCCCGAATGCCTCAGCGCGGTATCTTCTGTCATTTCTGGGCATGGTGGAAAAGATATGGAGTGCGAAGTGGGAGTACGAAGTCGAAGTACGGAGCATAAAGTTTTGCCCATTGGGAAGCGGAGTCTTGGAATAACCTTACTACCACTGTGAAATCATGTACAATTATCTCTAACTTTAAAAGCTAAATGAAGAAACTGTACTGATCCATAAAATTTTACAAATTAGTTACTATCGGGTATATTATCATATTGTATTGCATGCACACAGCCTTTTAGAAGATCACCTTTTTTTCATTATTAGTTATATTATGTTGTAAATAATTGTTGTGATATGGTGAAATAGCTCCGTTTTTAAAAAGTCAATAAATTCAATGTTCAGTTTAAAACGACATTTTATCAGACTCAGTCTTTTCCACTTTAAGGAGCATAAAGTGGAAAAGACGTAGTCTCGTTCTAAAATAGTCACAATATCACAGCAATCGCTTTTTAACAACAGTAACCGAATGGAAATTCGCTCCTTTCTTAGTTCAGACATTGATAGACATTGATTAGCGTCAATTAAGCCACGTTCAAAGACATCTCCACGCCTCTTTCCAAAAATGTTGGCGACTATTTAGTTCTCAATATCTTTTGAAAATTGTATGTCATGTAGCTTCTTTTCAATATTATTTTCAAAATTCATTTTCACACGGCAGGTTTATCCATCTTTTGAAGGATACATAAGTAAATAAGAATACATAAATATGGAATCATCAAGCCAACATTTTATATATGTTTTTTCGTTGGGAAAGTATGATTTCATCAACTCCGTGATCAAAAGAATACAAAAATGCCTGTATCCGCGAGAAATCCCCCCTTCTAAGAGACTTGGACCAGTACAATAATTGTAAATAACATGAAGTTTCCACGAGAAAAAGATCGATTTTTGATCGTAAATCACAAAAAAGCTGCAGGTTTTGCAAGTGACAACATTAAAATTCGAATTCAGCACATAAAAGTCCATAGAATCACCTAGAGAAAAAGTAGTTGGGAACGGGGGAAGCGAAAATCATTTTCTAAACGACTTTTGAAGTCACAGAGTACGGCCTAACTGAAATTGACCAATCACAGTCCAGATCCCATTCCTTTTATATTATCATTATATTGTTAGTAAGATAATGTCTGCATGCGTACATATAATGAAAGGGTTTAAGGAGCTATTGCGCATTTCGGAACAACCAAAAAGTGCTTGTTAGATAATCTTATTTCAAATTTCACCACAGCAACTTAATTATTTTACAAAGTGCGTCATGATCAGATTGCAAACACGCTGCAGAACAGCAGAACGTGATAGCAGGAAGCGATCAGTTGAGCCACATTTCCGAAACGTAATATGTTCACATAAAAACACGTAAGTACAACAAAATCACGTTTACTAAAACTTTTTCAAAAATTACCAGCACGTCATGCATACCTAAAGACAAAGTAGCAGTTTTGTATAAATACCGCCTTATCCCACGATGAAGGTATAATGTATTTTTGGTCGTTGTCACATGTACCATTTTTCCTATCTAAAGTATCGATTGCACTTATTCTCCTGAAATGAGTGCCTGGGGCAGTAAACGCAATGCTTTATTGTACTCGCAGTCAAATGAGCCTCAACTGCAACACGGCAAGAAACTGGCATACACTGCCGGAATAAAACCAGGAGACAAAATTTTAGACATGGGATGTGGAACTGGTGAACTTACAGCATTTCTGGCCGGGATGGTTGGCAAACAAACCCCAATACTTGGCGTAGATCCTGACAATGAGAGAATTAAACTTGCAATCCAGAAGCATTCTGGTATCCACAAAAATATCACATTTGTAAATGGCGATAGTTCCAGCCAATTCCCGTATCGTGGCGAGCAATATTACGACCTACACTTTAGCAACTTCGTCATTCAGTGGTTGAATGCTCATGAAAAGAAAACATTCATTGATACTGCGTTCGAAAGTCTTAAGCCAGGAGGGAAAATAGCCCTTTTAAGCCACGAAAAAGACCAGGCCAAAATGAGCGATGTTGCCCGGTCATTTGTCAACGATGTTAACGAGAGTACAATGGAAACAGTCAAATCCTACCTCCTCAATAAATCAGAGACTGAAACGTTACTGGAGAAAGCTGGTTTTACGATTGTTTACAGTGAATATCTTCAAATTCCTCACACATTCGCTAATGTTGAAGATTTCCTTACTTTCCTCTGTGCTTCGGACTATTATGATGACAAAAAAATTTCTCAAAGCAAGAAAAATAACATTCTCAAACGGGTTGTCAACCAAGACGGAACTGTCACTATATCCGAACCTACAATTTACCAAATTATTGGTAAGAAAAGCTGAACATGCTAACTTCAGGATACGGTAGTGAACTACCTTCTATTATTAAGAACACGACATTTATCTGGATATTTTTTGCAATGACTCACTAGCTATGCAATTCATAGAAAATTAACATTTACCAATTTACTCAATTTTTATTGATTTGTTGTAGTGTTTATAGGCTAATATCATATAACCAAGTTTACTAATTAAACTGTTAAAACATGCATGCTAGCATATATTAAGTGTAGATGATATGAAATACATACACCTATGAAACTGAGAATGTTTCTATGTTTCAGATTAATATAACTACGATTCTACGTCGTTTAGCAGTTTAGCTACACGCTTTTCACGACTTGCGCAATTTCATATAGCCGCATCTCAAAGCTACCAACAAGCTAATTGGACAAACGCCGGAACGCCGATGATAACAATTTAACGAACTATTGTTAAAGCTCTTATGACTAGATATTTGTCACGAATTGTCATGATTTGACCTCACACCGTCTTTCATTATATAGGTTATTTATTTTGTAGCAAATAATAAATGCACTTGTATGCGCGTAAGCTAATTGATTAATAGTTAACCTGCACCGAAGCACGAGAACGAACGAATATGCAAGTATGCAAATTGAAATCAGGAAATCTGATTGGTTTGCATATGTAAACATGTACGAATCGACCGAAGTGAACGAACGAGAGAACGAATGCAATCATCCAATAAGGAATCTAAGTATCCAATAAAGAGTTGATTTTAAAAATATGGGATAGCATTCGTTAACCCACTACAAAACGCCGGGCGTGTGTTGTTATACTATTTTTTCAAACTCCAATTTTAGGCTAACTTCTATGAGATTAACAGTGCTGCATGTAATAATATTATGTTGTTTGTCGCATAAACAGCCACCAATTGCACATGCTTAACAATGTTCGTATTCAAATGCATGAATTCAAATAATTCATATGATTCCGTACAAGTGCGTGCCAAATATTCATACATTCTGCTGCCTTCGGTCATTTTAGTGTGCTAAACAAGTATTGAGCAGGGGAAATATTAAAATGTTTTTTCGTCAACACTCTTATTGTTTGAAACTCTCTTGAGGAAGGAGAACATACAGTATACGCTAGCTGAAACAAAACACACATTGTAGATTGTCTAGACTGTACAGGGTGAGTGAGAAAAAAACTGATGCCCTTTCAAATTCAAATTCAGTAAGACATATATATATATATATCCTTATATATATATCCTTATATATATATCCTTATATATATCCTATATATATATATATCCTTCAGTAAGACATTTAGAACATGATCAGCAAACGCATATTTCAGAAGTGAGATTCACAACTCAATTGTGACAGTATCCGTAATCTATAGAACGAAATCCGTGACTTCTTGACGCAATGCCATAATGATTTCAAGGCTTAGGCATGCATTCTTGTTAAACGAGACGCTATTCCGAACGAATAATTCATGAGTAATAATACCTTGCTTCATGATAAACAGTTTGTTAAGTTTACTCGCTTAAAGCTATGAATGCATGATGTTTTAGTGGGGTAAAGTTTCTTTAATATATGATGCGGTGTTTTTTGCGCGTTTTAGACACGTCCACAAATCTGCTACTGATTTTTAACGTTAATATCTTCATTAATTTTCTGTAAATGACTACTACTGTAATATATCAAAATTTTAGCTAGTCATCTTACCATCCAATACAAGTTATCACAGTTAAATAGCGCCACTTTTTTAGAAGTTATTATGAATCAAACTGGAGTACACTTTTTTTGGAGCACTCGTATAATTATCTAATGTGGAAATTCATAAATAGGAAATTTTTAATTTAAATATCCCCACCATTTCTCTTTCTATAGGAATTCGTGTATTCCTTGGATAAGCTAATGCTCCGAATATCAACAAAAATTCTGAAAACAGCTCATATATAAGTAAGGCTTTCTTTGCTGGAAAACGTTTATCTTTACATGTAAACAAGATACAATCGTATCTGGGTGGGCGGTTTTGCACTTATACACGTATACGTTACACGTATAGAAATCTTAAAATTGATGCTTTTTACGTCAAACCACTAACCCAAATGACTGCCACTTGAAATCTTTGGACTATGTGGACACTTTGTATGCCGAAAGATGTCATCATTGTTAAATATAACACAATGCCCGAATGCCTCAGCGCGGTATCTTCTGTCATTTCTGGGCATGGTGGAAAAGATATGGAGTGCGGAGTGGGAGTACGCAGTCGTAGTACGGAGTATAAAGTTTCGCCCATTGGGAAGCGGAGTCTTGGAATAACCTCACTACCACTGTGAAATCATGTCCAATTATTTCTAACTTTAAAAGCTAAATGAAGGAACTGTACTGATCCATAAAATTTTACAAATTAGTTACTATCGGGTATATTATCATATTGTATTGCATGCACGCAGCCTTTTAGAAGATCACCTTTTTTTTCATTATTAGTTATATTATGTTGTAAATAATTATTGTGATATGGTGAAATAGCTCCGTTTTTAAAAAGTCAATAAAGTCAATAAATTCAATGTTTCTAAAGCGACATTTCATCAGACTCAGTTTTTCCCACTTTATGGAGCATAAAGTTGTTACGAAGCAGTACATTAATAGCATAAAAATAGTCAAATTATATTCCCCAGGCAAGATAAACACTACATACGTCAGCAGGAAAGATGATGGGCATGTTTTGATTACAAAAGATTACAAAGATTGATTATAAATTGGTGTCTTTTGCACAAACATGTCAGTCATGTCTGTCATGTCAGTTATCTCTTCCGTTGGCGTCACAAATAATTAAGGATACTTGAGCTTGTCAATGTTTGATAAAAACAAAATACTAGGTGGTCGGATTTATTTAGATAAGAAAAATTCCAGTGGTGCACAACCTTTGTACTTGCACGTGCACAGGTTTGAGGCATTACTGTCAATCACTTGTAGAGATATTTCGCGCGGTCAGGTAATAAAAATGTTACGTCATAAAAATGTAGCATTGTAAAATTATAGGAAAGTAAAAGTCAAACATTGAAGTTGAGTTCATATATATAGAGATATTAAGTTTTACTAAGGAAATCAACGAAATAAGTTAAGTTGTGAACATTTTTAAAATAATATTGACGGAGCATGCGACCGACTGAGACAGTGCGACAACGCCCTAAATAAATAGAGGAAAAGAGCTGGTGCGAGAGTTCAGAAATCCAAAACCTTGAACCTGATTGGCTGAGCCCACATCAGCCCACTATTCTGTTCACATGTACAAAAACTCCTACGACCGTTAGTATAAAAGACCGCCACAGCTGAATCTCGACAGTGAGTAGTTGCTGAGTAGTTGCAGAGTAGCCGAGAAGTGAAAACTCTACTCAAACGAACAGACAAAACAAGACAAGACAGACCAACAAACTCAGAAGAAGAAGACGACCTTTTGAACTGTAGAATTAATACCTGTAAAGATCCACTATCTCACGTAGAAAGAAAAAAGGAATGCATAACAAAGTGAAAAGGACGGAGTTTCGTTCTAAAATAGTCACAGTATGACAGCAATCGCTTTTTAACAAAAGCAACCGAATGGAAATTCGCTCCTTTCTTAGTTCAGACATTGATAGACATTGATTAGCGTCAATTAAGCCACATTCAAAGACATTTCCACGCATCTTTCCAAAAAGTTGGGCGACTATTTCGTTCTCAATATCTTTTGAAAATTGTATGTCATGTAGCTTCTTTTCAATATTATTTTCAAAATTCATTTTCACACGGCAGGTTTATCAATCTTTCGAATCTATTTCGAAATCCTGAGATGAGAGCTTGTTCATCATCTTTTCCAAATGCGAATAATTCTCATAAACCAACCTGTTCTCAATTTTTTGAAATTATTGTGATATGCAGAATTTCATTACTCTCTTCATTTTTTATGTAGGGGTGCATGGATGGTCGAATACACCGATATTAACTAGTGCAGTACTCGTTCAAAGATGGAAAGAGCATTAAATCTTACCATGACAACATAAAAACTCGAAGACGCAAACGCCTATACCGTATGTCAGAAGATGGCAAAACACAAAGCAAGTCATCATGCAAAAAACCAATGCCATGAATCCACGAGAAGAGATTTACAAAACCGTTCACGATGATCTCGTAGTCATTCAAGACTGTTCGTATTCAGATCAACTACCAAGAGATAGACGACATGTGAATGGTGGTCGCTATTTCAAAAGTTGATCGAAAGCCATTACTATCGGCGTAATTTCATCCAATAATTTTCAATCTTTCTCAATTTCTGAGGTCTATCAAGGCAGGTATATCCTTTTGAGTAAACACAGTGCATTCACTATAATTAATTAGTTCTATTTTGTACTGGTAAAGCATCTATTAACATATGACCAAGAAGTCAAGAAACGGCAGAGGAAGGGGCTCTCTCAGAGAACACGAAAGATGACGACCCTTGCTGCCGTCTGCTAGAGGAGAGCAAAAAGCAGGCAGGAATAGAGGTACAGCGTTTACTAGCGATGTCAGAATTTCTCTCTGTGTTTTGACCTCGGACAGACAACTAAGCGATGTGAAAAGATTTTGCTGCAACCCAGTATATATCGTCCGTTCACCGTTGATCCAACATTTGGTATTGGGCAGTTTAATGTCACACCAACCGGCAACCACGCATCAGCATCTTGCACTCGAAAACAAGCGTGACGGAAAACACGCACCCTAGGCCTTCTGTAATCGGTCCAGTTTTTACTCATGAATAGAAACCAATGAAACTTATTCAACCTTCAGAGCTACGTTGAAAATTTTTGAACTAAGTTTATGCCCATGTGACGTCGTGCAATGAGCTCTATATTTATGCTGTTATGATGCGTTACTGCCTGTTCGTGATATTTTTGCCTTAAAGTTGCTAAAGGAGTGATGATGCGTAATATTTGTTAAGATGTCGGAAAATAGGACACCACTATGCTATATAATTTTTCATTACTATGTCTTTCTGCTTATTTTCAGTTTAATCAAATTCATTTAATTTTAAAAGTGGACTACTGAATATTTTTTGGGTGCGGGGCTTACTATATGCATACAAGCTGTAAAGAAACAAGCAAAATATAATAGACACCTCAAAAATTCTGACGAATTTGACTGATGAGTCCAATCTGGAAGCTTTTCTTCATTCTGCCTTTCATCGCTGTAAAATTCAAGAGACACAACTGTAAGATATATAGCTTGCAACTTATAGCTGGTTGTTACAGGAATGTAAGAGTGTTTGTTCAGAGCAGTCATTTCCGTTTTGTCAAGTTCTTCATTTCTGCATGTTTAAAGGAACAAAAATTTGAAGTATTTACATTTTGTTAATATATCCAGAATAATTTAACAGAGTCAGTTTGTGACTAAGTGAAGCTTGAAAAAATTCGTCGATCCGTACGGATTGTACGGACCGTACGAGCTGAAAATAGCTTTACGGACCGTACGAACCGTACGGTTCGTGAAACTGATTTACGGATCGTGAATAGAGTTTTTCAGTCGGTGGTTGAGTAGGTGAAGCATGAAAAAATTCGTCGATCCGTACGGATCATACGGACCGTACGAACTGAAAACGAGTTTACACGGGTTGTGCGGAAATTTCGTTACAAGATTGAATCCTGATAATGACTACAAGCTAGCCGAAACCAAGATTCAATAAAACAATGAAGAATGTTATTCGGAACTACTGTTCTTTTGTATTTTATTAAAATAGCAGTGATGTTGTGACTTTCTTAATTAAGACACTAAAGAACGAGAAATGCTTGACAAATACAGGGTGAGTAAAAAAAAACTGATGCTCTTTCAAATTCAAATTAGCTGCGAATTTCATTACGGTGCATTCCCATGTGTATACAGAGAACAGATCGTGATTTAGTACACAGTACGTAAACCAATTCTGACAATTCTTGCACGGCTAAAATTATGCATTTTAACTTCCACTGGGAATTAGATTTTGTTTTAGATCAACGTCTGTCAAATTGCAAGAATGCAATGCTGCTAGTTTGAATTTCAATAGTATCAGTTTTTTTACTCATCCTGTACTGTGTACTTAGTCACGATCTGTTCTCTGTATACCTATGGGAATACTTAAAGTTCCGTAATGAAATTCGCGGCTAATTTGAATTTGAAAGGGCATCAGTTTTTTTTTACTCACCCTGTATATTTGAAAAGCCTCATAACGAGTGTTGTGCTATTATGGAATTGTTGAAGCTGTAGCTATGTAATTGTGATTTTGTGCTTACCGATTTTAGCACATGATTTTTAAAGGAATAGCAGTGTTGTTGTACGTAGTTCTAATAAGACAAGAACATAGATATCAGCTATAGTGATAGTCGTGCTATTGTGCAAGCATTTGCAGTTTTCTTGAAATTTGAGAAGCCATATATTAAATAAATAGAAGTAATGTTGTGGTTTTCTTAATTAAAGGGAAATGGCAACAAAAATTTTTATTGTCTCATTTGAAAGAGACTCTAAAAGTAATATATAACGTCTTTTACAAAATTTTTATATCTGTTTTACTTTGGGAGATATTGTCACCTGAATAATCGAACTGTCCGCCATCTTGGATTAATTTTTGACCTCATTAACAATGTTTTGGTGACGTCACAACAGGGATAAGCCATTCAAAGCTTCTCCTAAATATCTACCAACAATCAAATATTGTTTAAAATCTTTTCAGTCCGTGCTGAAATCCGAAACACTTACCATATATGTGGTTATTAGAGAAGATTAATCATTGTGTCGTAAGAAAAAAAATTGCGTGACCCCAGTTGTGACGTATCATGCATATCTACAAATATCCAAGATGGCGGACAACTAAAGATTTCAATTCAAAATATCTCACCAAATAAGGCAGATATGAAAATTATGTAATAGACTTCTATATATTGTTTTGGAGTCTCTTTCAAATAAGACGATAAAAATTTTTGTTGCCATTTCCCTTTAAGAAACTAAAGAACGAGAAATGTTTGATAAATACATGCAAAAAGTCCAACTGACTGTTCTGCTATTATGTAGCTATGTAATTGTGATGTTGTGCTTACTGATTTTAGCACATGATTTTTAAAGGAATAGCCGTGTTGTTGTACGTGGTTCTAATAAGACAAGAACGAGGAATATAAGACACTAAAGAACGAGAAATGCGTGATAAATACATCTGAAAAGTCATAATGACTGTTGTGCTATTATGAGGAATTGTTGAGGCTGTATGTGATGTTGTGCATACCGATTTTAGCACATTATTTTTAAAGGAATAGCCGTGTTGTTGTACGTGGTTCTAATAAGACAAGAACGAAAAATATCAGATAAAAATTGCCTATATAGCCGTATAAATTATCCCGCAAAAGTTCGCCTCACGATCTGTGACGGTTCGTGAATTGGCTGACCGTACGAACTGTTGGCATATCTTGCTGATTATGCAAGCGCTTTACCCGACCACCTAGTGCGCTGACGAACAGATACGGACCGTAAGGTATACTTACGGTCCGTAACAGTTTGTCGGGTCGTAAAGTAGATTCACGATCCGTATCAGATTGACAGTATTGGACATGACATAAGGATGGATGAAGGGTGTGTAACATCAGGATTGATTAAATAGAGAATAATACATGGGTGCGCGGAAATACCAGATTTATTTCGAGTGTTGAGCATGATATCAGAGAAATGTCATGTTCATGTTCAACACAAACTACAGGTTTTCCACCAATATACAATGTCCCGAAACTAGGATTGGTGATTGAATTGTTTGATAAGCGATAAGTTTCACATGTGAAACTATCATAAATAATCTTACAACTATCATTTCCCTAAATCCTTATAAAGCACTGTACTTTATATAATAAAGCAAGTAAAAACATACCAATCGCCCACATATCGATTTTCGTAAGATCTGTGAAAAATGCAGACTTCAACCGAAACTTTTTTATTGAAACTTCCGGTGCCATATACATCAGGGTTCCCCTTTAAAACAGTGAGACGCAAATGTGAGACGAAGACAAGCATGCCCAAACGAGAAATGATGCGACCTGCCATGTGATATCGCCAATGCTGAGCTGTAAAGCTAGTATTTTTAAGACGGGCAGTACCGTAAGTAACTGCTATGATACTCATAGCTATATAGTTGCATTTCTAACAGGAAAGAAACTATAACGCGTTACTCCACTAACCGCAGATAACTTGGTTTTTCGCGTTATATTATTATGCTAATTTTACACTCTAGCCGTACATGATAACGTTTGGTTCGTCATGGTTTTTGCTCATTTGGTAGTATAGAGGTACAAAATTACATGTTTACTCACCATTTTTACTTACCATTTTGTTAGCGCTAGCCAACACGTTTTTTTGTACATTTTCTATAAAACTATATCATCGTAAAAAAGATAAATTTCAGATTTATTAGTGGAAAAAATCACTTATGTTATCAAAAAGGTAGTACAAAACTACATATAACTCATTATTATGATTACTTTCACTTTTCACATTTTTGTTGAGCTATGAGCGTTTGAAAACACGGACTGATAATAAACGCGCGCAAATCATTTACAATCAAGGCTATTAATGTCTAAACTGATAAAGGAGCGAATTTCTATTCGATTATTTTTATTAAGAAGCGATTGCTGCGATTTTGTGACGATTTTAGAATGAGACTCGTCTTTTCCACTTTATGGGGCACATCTGATAAAATATCACTTTAAAAACAGTCCGTTCCGAGTCCGATCGAGACTCCGTATTTCACAGTCTGCATGTCTTTTCCACCATGCCGTCATTTCTGCACAGGTAGAGAAATTAATGCATGGTTAACAATTTTGCTGACTGATGCAGGAGGCGTCAATCCAAAAATTTCCACTGTGTTCAGACGCAAGTTTCAAATTTGTTCACATTTTGTGGTTGATTTTCTTAATATTAAACCTTACATTCGAGGTAAAGTGATCAAGTCGCCAATTACTTTTGCTTCTAGTCAAATAACTTGATGTTAAACATTGTCAACTTTATGAAAGTACGCTTTAATTGCTACGTCATGGGCAATCAAATAATTAGAGGCAGCGGAAATGGAGAACAAATCGGACATGTAAAAAGCTGTTCACACATCGTTTGTATATGTAAAATGAGCAAAATATCCAGTTACGTAACATTAGATGACCGGCGGATACCGGATTTGGTCCCAGCAAAAATATTATATTTAAACCTCCCCCCTCCACACTCGCGATCTATATCCGCAAGCTGATTTGGACTTACAGTCAGCAGATTTGAACTCACTTCGCGGATTTGGACCCGTCGCGTTTTATTGTATTGTCTTTTGTGCCTGAGTACCTGACACGTATCCAGATTCTTTGGGGTTTTTTTCAAATGTTTCCACTCTCAGTTCTGCAGTGTGGCTTTCCGAGTATGGCTTTTGGCGGGTACGTGTGGACGCTATGCTTATATACCGCAACGACCTGTTTGCAGATATAAGGTGGTGTTTAGAAGGGTGTGTCAATTTCCTCCGGCCCCCTTGTGAAGTTTCTAACTTGTGTGTGTAAAACGTTGCCATTTCAGTCGCGAAAATGACAACGGTTAATACAAAATTATGTATAAAAAACTGAAAACTTCGTAAGACTATATATCATGTCCAAACATCTTTTAAGATTCTGTTCTTTATCGTGAAGGACTTGCCCACATCCAGTTCTAGTCTCACATGCAAATTGCCATTCCGTGATCCGCAATTTGCTGCACGGGGTTGTGTCGTGGGGGTGTGTTGAAGGTGTTCCCCATATCGGTCCCAGCTTCCAAAGCGGCTTGATAATTGGGAAATAAACATGGTGTCCAAATTTGTTCGGTTTGGGCCAAATTTGTGTGGTTCTGTGCTATCAGTTGGTCAAAGATCAAGACCACTGACGGTAAGTATTTTTTGTTAATATTATGCTGCAGGGTTTCTACGAGCTGCTTCGTTGAGTACTGTTTGCAATGAAAATATGTCCCTCAAATGCTGCTGTTTCACACGTTCACAAAGTTATAACATAGACTGCCTTCTATTTGGGAAGAATACAGCTATAAATATTGAAAGCTAACAATCCTATATTTGTGCATGCTGGGTTACAGTTGAAATTTATTCCCATTACTTCGTCGATCTTTAATAATTTTTATTCAAGCGTGCTGTAATTAGAAATTTTTAATAAACTATATTATATTATAAATTGAGTACTTACACGTAATCCTGACGTACTTGTAGCAAATTGGGACCTGTCGAAAAACAGATTGCGTCCCACATCGAAATATATATGAAATACAATTAAATATTATTTATAAAATAGCCACACCATAACTAACATAATTACAAGTATAACAAATTGGAAGGAATGAACTAGTCACAATGCTTTGTTAGTTAACATGTAAATATTTCCCAATTGCCCTCCATTTTATATTATCTATTAATAAACAGAGTTCATTATGGATTTTCATTGGTCGAGAACTGTGATCTATTGAGGACAGATGCATGCTGACGCCATTTCAGCAACAAGCCAATCACAGCAATTTTAGAATTATCGGCGGCCAATGGCGTGCTTTGTTTTGTATACGGTAGATCATGATCACATCAAATGGCATGCTAAAGTTTTTTCTTTGCACTTGAAGCTAATTTTGGCAAAATTTTTCACGTTTTTATTATATAAAATTTTTCACATTTTTATTATATAAAAATCTATTTGTTGATTTATTGCTGGCCATATCTTCTTTCATTTTTTGTACAAATTTTTGACAAGAATTGGCAAGTGAGTTTGGGGGGGGGGGGGCACTAGACTAGTGAATGAAAAACAGATTTAAAAAATTCAGTCCAGAGACCAGATTGTGGGCTGAGAAAACCAGGCTTTTAAATTTGTATCACGTGCTTGTATATGACGCACAATGCTCAGGTTACATTTAAAGAAGCTCACTAGCTACAAATTGTGATGATCACAGAATTTTAATCATTTATGGCAACATGGCAATATTAATTGTTTGATAAAAAGATTACAAAAAAATATGATTGATTATTTGAATTCATTTTATTATAGTATGTGCAGTACGGTACCATAGTTGAATGTAAATGAAGTGGTTGATTAGTTGATATGCAGTACCATAGTTGAACGTAAATGAAGTGGTTGATTTAAGTTGTATTATTACTAAATAATTCTAGTTTGATCATCAATGTTTTGAATTCTAAAGTTTTATTTATGCTTCTGGGGAATATGTTTTGAACAGAACAGCTGTATTCAATTTGTCTTAATGTCTATTATCATTTCACTCTTAGTGGAAACTTTCGCATGCCTTCTCAACGACATCAGTGACAAGTGCGAAATTCTTCGAGAATGCATTTGATGCTGTCCACGATGTCAAAGATGGCTCAAAGTTATTAGTTGGAGGTTGGTTACAAATTTTGTTCTGTTAATTTTGGTGTAGTTGGCAAACATGATTGTCTAACTAATAACTGTAAACCATGCATTGTTATTCTAAATGACAAAGTTTTTTGTGCCAGTATTCTAATAATGTGGAACATAACACGGATAAATTGTATTGACATTTCACCCATTCCAAATCACTTCACATGTCCACATGTAAATTTGAAACATGTAAGTTCTCACATGTATGCAAAATCATGTAAATTTTTATACATGAATTTTTATTGAAACTTTGGAAAGATCATACATGAATTTGGGCAAAGAATTTTCATATCTGAAATTTTCTGACAATTTGCATGTGAATTGTTGATATGTTAAAAGATGTAAATTCTGAAATCGTGTGAACTTATATATGTGAAACTTTTTCACAGATAACATGAGAAATTATATGAGGTTTACATGTGGATTTTCACACGTGAAAACGTCTTCACATATATGACATGTGAAATTATGTGAGGTTTACAGTCATGTGAATTTTTATTTGTGGAAATTTTTTCACATAATTATATGACATGTGTGAATTTATGTGAGGTTTACATGTGAATTTTCACATGTGAAAACGTTTTCACATATACGGTACATGACACAAGAAAATGTTATAAACCAGTGAAACTGCAAAAACATTATATATACACTCAGGAAGATTGTATTTGCTATTTAAAAAAATAATATAAAACATTTTCCATATTGATTTACAGTTACTGGTATATAAACACGAGTGGAAAATAGAAAAATGAGAAAATGTCTGGAAACACGACGCCTACAGGACTTCTTATTGAATTAAATCAGCGGGCTAAAATATATTCCACAAAATCATATTTTAATTTGATATTGACCATGCAAACATACAAGAAACTTATATTACAGCCCGTTGATTTTTCCATTTTAGCCAAGTTTGGGGAAAAGTATGTGTTCAGTATGTCTTGGGCGTCACTGTATTTTATGCGCTGCATGTCTACAGAATGTAATCGTTTCCTTTACTCTCAGGATTTGGCCTGTGTGGAATCCCAGAAAATCTCATTCAAGGTCTCCTTCAAACTAAAGTCAAAGGGCTTACTGTTGTAAGCAATAATGCAGGGTATGGTTGTGTTCAAGGCTTGCGCTTGGGTTTTCAAGGCCCGTTTAAGTTTGCAATTTTGCTGCAATTATTTTATTCTCGTGCATAAGAGCGTAAAAGTAGACTTAAAGTTGTAACTATAACCTAGGGTTACGGTTTAACCTGATTACAACAGGTTGAAATTTCAAATTCACGTAACGGGGTCGTTCCATCTCAAGTAAACTACAGATCTGAAGCTCAGGTCTTCAAAAATTATCAAAAAATATAGTACTAGTTGATTGACGTACAATCAAAACATTTAATGAGATATATGTATACTGGCCAAATTAAACAATTTAGCACAAAGTTTTTAAAAAAGTTTAATTTTAGCCGTTCTGTCTAGCAACAACATAAATACGTTTTTGAGGCACTTTTCTTCGTAGATTTCAAATTTGAGCAAATTTGTGGAAAAGTCGCCCTTTTTTCGCATGTGTATTTGCTTGAAAATGCTATAAAAAGTGAAGCTTTTCTGTTGTTTTTTTTCTGGATTTTGGGAAGGCCTCAAGCCACGGCATGGGTACTCTGGTAGCAATTGTATAATTGCAATAGAGAAGAGAATTTTTAATAATTGGATAGGTTATTTCAGTTTTTTGGCAACCCTAAATGGCTTCATTTCAGTTTTTGCGTTGTTTATAGCAAACTACCAGCATGTTTTAAATCCTGAGTAAAGCACTGAAAGTTTTGAAACGACGCAGGTAATTGCATTGAGATCCAAAATATTTGCTCTGCGGTGGCACTGTTATTGGACGAGGTCGAGTATGATATCAAGAATTATTCAGACCGAGTTGTTGTTATCTGCCGAAATGAAGCTGAGACCTACAACAATAAGGAGATTTGAATAATTCTTGATATCATGCGAAGCCTCATCAAATAATTGTTTTATTATATATTCGAAAATATTGTAGTGAAAAAACTCAAGCAACTAACGAAAGAAAAAAAGTATCTGTTTTCCTGTTAGCATACGTTAAAACGTTTAGTGGTGTTCTTGTGGCGAAGATACTCTTGGAAAATGTTTTGATGCAAACCTTTAGCGCTTTTGCTCTTTTTCTGATATTAATGCTGCTATATTAAATTAAAATATAATTTTATATTGTCTTCGTCAAATGAGGCAAATCTCCTGCAAGCTACCATTTTGTTGTTGTTTTATTTTCCGCGCTTTTTATAAAAGATGTCAGTGTGTGAAGCCTGGGCACCACACATTCGTCATGTTCTACGTCATCAGCGGCCAATATTTCGGTCCGAAATAAAAATTATTGGACGCTGATGACGGAGCACATGACGATTGCTCGGAATGTTGCGAATTGTTCGTAGGCTGTTGACCAATCACAATCAAGAACAAAGTTTGAAAGTATAATAATGCGAAATATTCATGCTTGGAACGTCAAAAAGTAAAGTAAAAACTTTTTTACTTATCCGCCATCCGTAGACAAGGTATAACCACAGTGAATATCACTAATCATATACTCCTCTAAAGGAAGTTTCTACTGGGATCCATCAAAGATTTTTGTACACTCATGATATCCAATCATATTTGTAGGGTTGATGATTTCGGCCTTGGTCTTCTTTTGGAATCGAAACAGGTAAATTCAAAGAGTGTTTTTGTGTTTGCAATGCACAAATCAAAGTAGTGATCACAAATCGCGCGCCCGCTTCGCGCCCTGTTCTTTATTTACATGTGACTCCGTGCGATTTCTTGTGTGAAACGTCACATGTGAATTCACGTGATGACATCATTTCACGCAAAAGCTTTACATGTTAATTTATGTGAAATAGTTTATATGACAACAAAACCTTCCGCATGTGAAACTTTCAAATGTCAAATCATTTCACGTGACAAACTCCGACTCATTTCGTATGACAAATTTCGCATGTGGTTTCCTGCAGTGAAATTCTTCCACATGTGGGTTCTTCCACATGAAATCACATGTGTGAATTTTCCTTCATTATATGCGTTACACGCAGGCAACGGTACATGGAGCATCTTGCAATTCTGCTAGTACAAAACCCGGTTACGAAACTGCAAAACCGTTTATATTACCAGACTGAGTGTACAGTATTAACAGCAGATACATATAGAATACATTAGTCGTTGCTAAAGTTGTACAGTATTAAAATTCCATTGCTGTGATATTAATCGTACAAAATGGTGCGGATATATACTACTGTGCTTTTTAAGACACATAGGACATCGATAAACCCATTTATCTGCAAAAGCGATGCACTGTGTTAGACCACCTTCGGCCTTATAGACGGTGATGCACTTTTAAAGAACGTCAACAGGATTTTTTCCCAGCATTCTTTAAGTTCTGACCTGCGGATGTTTTGTTTTTGTTTGTTTTTAAACGCAATATGACGTTTACGGTCGACTACCTCCAACATTTGTTCAATAGGATTCGGGTTTGGTCTTGGTGTTCGAGCTTCTTTTGTCGTTAACTGGTAATAATTTGACCAGTATTCGGGATCGTTATCTTCTTGGAAAACAAAATTATTAATAATTGTTCGTAATGTACTATTGTTACAGCATGACGTACGAGTAAATTATGGTCCACTTTTGACATGCAATTATCGCATCCATTTTCATCAAATCGTTCAATGCTGTTCTAATAATAGAAACCCAAACCACTCTAATTCCCACCTCTATGCTTGACTATGGAGGAAGTTCATTAATCTTGCTCCTTGTCCTCGCCGCACTAATTAACCCTTTCGCTTCGATATAGTGCCAAAAGGATTGGGTGTTAGGTCCATAACGCCCTACTCCACTGGTTCTTCGTCCAATCTTATGTTGTGCTCAAATCTTAATCTTTTGTTCGGTCCTTTCGTCTTTGATGTAAACAATGCTAACCTATCCTTTTTTCGCTGACATCTTAGTGTTTTAATGCGGAAATAATGGTCTTTCAGGTAATTCATGATTGATATCAGAGCTGTTTTCTTATACGATGTCTAAGAGTAAACGTCTGTACGTATTCCATATGCGTCTGCATGGTTTATAGATTACGCCCAATCCGCTGGGATATTCCGGCTCGCAAACACGCGCAAGATATTTATCATTTTACATTGTATAGAGTTTCACTCATTGGTGAATACGATTATACTAAATAATACTTTTATTATAACTTTGGGCGATCAATTGTAGATTAAAAGAATGATATCTTCGTATGTTGGTGAGAATAAAGAATTCGAAAGGCAATTCCTTACAGGTGAATTAGAAGTGGAATTAACACCTCAGGTAAGACGTAGAGAACTTGAGAGTTTTAGAATACCTAATAAAAAATGTGTATCCCTTCTAAACTGAAATTACAGTAAACTGTAGCTGCAAATTAGAAGCAAGACTGCTCGCAAAAACACAAGGTCTGATAAACATGGGAATTTTAGTACGTTTAGTTTCTGAATTTCCATGTATTTCTGAATTTCCCCATACATATTAAAAACGAAGTATATTCAGGGCTGCCAAAGTAATGCATCAGGTTGCGGCTAACTTGCATGACTTTCAAAGGATCTATTTTGTGTCTTCTAGCTTCTTCATGCTGCATTCACAAACTGTATGACTTTACATTTATGCACTTTAGCTCTGTTTGTGCTTAAAAATAAAATTAGGGTCTTTTTCTCAGTATGTAACTGTAATGTTAGTATATGCTCACGGCAACCGCATGTAAAAACCATATGCGCAATTCGATTGACTTTCTATCCATTCAAACATAACTAGCGTAACATGAGTATATATTTTTTAAAAATTATATGAATATTTGAAAACTGAAAATATATGTTTTAGCAAAGTAAAAATAGAGGTGATTGTTAATGACTTATTAAAGGGAACACTTCTGGGGCACACCTCACGCGCTGAGAGAATACGCGCTGGTGGAGCAGGGATTCCAGCATTTTTTACTCCTACGGCGTTCGGGACTGTAATACATAAAGGTGGAGCACCAATCAAGTATAATAAAGATGGAGGTGTGGAACTCGTCAGTTCTCCAAGAGAGGTACGTTCACTAAATAATGAACAATACACAGTATTTTCGAAGTGACTACGAAGAGGGCTTCACAGTGTGACTCGAACCCCATCCTTACGTAGAAGAGTACACGTCAATACCTTGCCGAAATTCGTAGGTTTCCTCTGCACAACCCGCTTATACCTTCTACAGGGAAAGTTAACAGGCTGGAAGACAAAATGTCGAAGATAAATGTGAATTTTATATTGTACAGCGATTTCAATTGTTGTCCACAATAGGCATGTGTGTATCATGTGTATATAGACCCTTCCGGTCGGGGTCAGATGGTCTGTACTGTTGTTTCCCCCTAGTGAAGATTTAGAAAACAAATGGTCTGATTACGTTTGTCTTTAACCTAAATTTTATGTTTATTTCAAGAATTCTGTTCATTTAAAGCTTGTCATTCCAAAATAGCTCCTTATGCAATGTGTGACCGTAATTAGTGGACAGAGCAAAAAAATACAACTGAAATATCTCACTAACAAAGTACTGTAACACAAAAGTACAAAGGAGATTGTATTACAGTTTTGATAGTTCTTTCGCATGACGCAACGAAATGTTTCGTGGAATACAGTATATCCTTTATTTATAACTATAAAATCACCCCGCCTCCCAAAAGTCTTGTCCCAAAAGTCTTGATAAACATCCCCTTTTTATATATAGCTCCGTGTATTTTATGAATGATCAAATGTTTCTCTTGGTAATATAGTTCATTGTTTAATCTTTTAGTCTAGAGAATTCAATAACCAATCATACATCATGGAAGAAGCTATTTGTGGGGATTTTGGTCTGATAAAAGCGTGGAAGGCAGATAAGAAAGGGAACCTAATATTCAGGTACAGTATGTATTTAGCTTCAATAAGCTGTACAACACTCTCAGTAAATGCGCTCAATTTACCGTAAATACAATCAAGTACAAATATTAGCTCGTCAACTATTTTGTTCATATTAGAAAGACAACTGCCAATTTCAACCATCCTATGGCTAAAGCTGCGAAGATAACAATTGTTGAGGTATTTATGGAAAAGGACTTTGTTTAAAAAGTCTAAATCACTAGAGTCTAAATCACTTAGATGGCATTCCTTACCTTTAGGCTGAATTTTGATTTTGCCTGCCGCTGTAGATGATCAAATCTAAGCGCCTACCTTTATTTTTCTTATCCACCAAATAGGTCGAAGAAATTTTAGAGACAGGCGAAATTCCACCAGATCAAATTCACGTTCCTGGAATATATGTTGATAGAATCTTAAAGGGCGAAAAGTACGAAAAAAGGATAGAGGTACCGTGCTTTGTAACTGCATGATGGAACTGGTTGCTGATGATAATGTTAAATGATTGTGTACGCGCTGTTGGATTGTATTGTATGATATTAAATAACTATTGAACTCCCCAAACCAAACACTGCGTTTACATGCGGTACCATAAAATTTGGAACTGGCCAAGACTCGCACTTTTCACCCCTTTACACGGTGTGTTTACTTCATTGGGGTACAGAAATTCGTCTCGAAACCCGCTCGAAGTTCGACCGTTCCGTGATCCAGTCAAGTATCAGCTAGGACCCAACTTCGTATCGAATGCTTAAATTAAACTAAAAGGGCTTTTTCGGATGGATTCTGAACTCGAGCAATCAACTGCAAAGCACAAATCATGCTTTTTTGCTAGGCTACTGTTGGTTATTATCACCAGCGTAGTTTACTGGGGAAGATTAAATTTAAAGGTTTAATCTATTTACTATGCAAGAACTTGTTCTGAATGATTTATGTATGGTTCTCTTCATCGAGTTATTTATAACTGCCGCTGATATTGTGTACTTTCGTTATAATATTGGTGTAACTTGCGTTCACTTTTTAGCGTCTCCGAATATTCAAAGAAAACGGCGATGGTGCCGCTCAGTCGGAAGCAGATCTGCTTAGAGAAAGAATAATCCGCCGTGCTGCGCTGGAGTTTGAAGATGGCATGTACAGTATCCTTTTAGTTTCGTTAAAATGTGCACCGAAAAATTTCGAGCCCTGCAGTTAACTTGACAATTTATGAGTCTAGTTTTTATTTTGTACACTGTAAATTAAGTAAGTTATATTAATCCACTCGATCCGAACGTTGTATCCCAATAAAATTATTGTATCCAATAAATTATTGGGATTATCACGGTTAGGGTTAGGGTTGGGGTTTGGGTCAGGGGTCATTTTATACGCATGAAATGACGATTCCAACAAGTTATTGGAATTGTTAAACGTTGTGACCAGTAATTTTATTGGATTACAACGTGCGGATCGGCTGATTAATCCGGTTGTGAATAGTAAATCTTTTAAGCTCTTTATTGACCGTTATATTAATGTCGATGGTGATTTGGTAAGAATTCTACTTATCTTGTATCTATATACTTATTGGGGACATATTTCCGATTGCGCAATTACTTTACGCTATAACCACTGATGATTTGACTATTAAGCAATATCTCGATGTGCATTCTGATGTGTCCTTAACAACTGTTCAGTTAACCTTGGCATCGGTATGCCGATGCTGGCGAGCAATTTTATAAAACCAGGAATCGCAGTTCATTTGCAAAGCGAGAATGGTATTCTTGGACTGGTAAGTTGATCTATAAATGGTTGCTGTCAGGAAAACTACAATGCAGCGGTATGATTATATAAATTACATTAAAACCACCAACTTTCAAATAGTCATTTTCTGGGTCAGCAGCAAGGTAACATGCGCGAGGGAAGTATTTTGTTGGTTCTTTGACAATTATAGCCTGCGTGCAGCCTAGACTCTCAAAACGTTAAAAACACATTTATATCATATAATTACAAACTAGCGCAAGGCTATAATTTTATTGTTCGTATTTTACAACATTTCCCAACCAAACCATGCAATTTTTCTAATTTTTAGACGCTCTTTGTAGCTGTGCTAATAGATTTTGTCTTCCCGCTTAGGTCAACATTATTTTAATGACCCTATAATTTGAGTTTTTCGTTTGACAAAAGTGTTTGCAACGATTGTCTTATACTAAAAATAGTAATATTGAATATCAATTGTATGATTTTCAGGGGCCATTTCCCGCAGAAGACGAGGTTGATCCAGATCTTATAAATGCAGGTACTAATTAGATTTCAAATTTCAGATATGTGTGCACTCAAATATAGTTGGTGCAAACATATACAGTAGAAACATGACCACTTGTTTTATATTATGCTGAATATCATGTAATATGCACATATATTTTTATATGGGAAATACCGAAATACCATAAAATTTCAAATTACCATCGCGAAATTTGTAGTGGGTTGGGTTAGGTAGATAGATTGTGTAACAGACGTTATGTTCTATTATCTTGTGCACAATTCACATGCTTTGCTTGAAGGAAACTTTGTTACATAAGTAATAAAATGCGATAAAATTCTACTATGTTTCTTCCGTTTGCGTATATTAATTTAATTTTTCAATTCAGGGAAAGAAACAGTGACCGCTTTACCAGGAGCAGCATTTTTTTCAAGTGACGAATCTTTTGCCATGATTCGTGGGTAAGACAGCCGCTTTATATCAAGAAATATAGTTCAATATACTATTTATGACGACAACATTTGACGTGGTCGATGCAACTGGCAATATTTTATGCTTTGGTCTACATTATGCACATCTATGTTTATTTTTTAAAATAACTTTTACATAGCAAGAGGAATTGTGTTTTTATATCATGTAGTGTTTTGCAAACATTTTAGAGGTCATGTTGACGTGACGGTTCTTGGTGGCATGCAAGTTTCTCAATACGGTGATCTTGCCAACTGGATGATTCCTGTGAGTTCAAGCAAGTAGCCTTTCACATTACGCATCAAGGCCTTTAAATCCGTAATTTTTGAGTAACGAAATGATTAAAGTCCCAGCATTAAATATAAGGTGTAATTTCGAAATGGAAAATTCTGCCACTGTTCGTGTGAGAACTAATACTCGAGTTTCACAAATGCGAAATTTTAGTTGTACAAACCGCACAGGTTACAAAATGGAAAAATAGGGAAGAAGCACGCAAATTTCCACTGAACCACGTCTTGTGAGATACGATTTTCGAGGTTTATGAACTGTGTTTTCTTTTTTATGCAGTATAAACCGTGTTTCCTTTAGTTGATTTGGTTACCTTTATTTAAATCAAATCGATTTTACTAATTCTTTTTAGAAAACAGCTTATTGCTTTTTGTCTTTCATATATTGGTTTGCAACTTGTATTATGGGAAAATGACAAAAAAGTTTAACAATCGCGATTTTGTGTCCAACGATTCTCAGAATTCTCGATTTCTTTTTTCCTCAGGCTACGGTATTATTTCCTTGTATGCTCCTTTGAAAACGCAAAAACTAGACATTCCCTCTTTATCCCGACCTTGATGGCCTATTCCTCACCTATTTTTAAATCCCCTTTTTGTGCATCTGTCTTCAAAAATCTAATGCAATGATCGTATTTTATGTGTACTTCATATTTAGGGCAAAATGGTAAAAGGAATGGGAGGAGCTATGGATTTGGTTTCCTGTCCAGGGACAAAAGTTGTTGTTACAATGGAACACACTGCCAAGGTTTGTACAATGTATTGCAGCTTTGCTGTACGCAGTGTATGTTATATTGTACAAAATAAAAGATTTAGGTGAAAAGGTCTGAATGTTGAAATTGACCTCTTGATAAAGGGCACAGCCCTGGCATGGTCCGAAGAGAGCTACAAAATATGGTCTCTTTCCCCTATTCCCGAAAGATCATCACAATATACGTTAAGTTACGTCCGGTCATATACTCCCCAATAAGTAATAATAAGTAATAATGATAAATAAAGATCAGTATTACTAGTCTAATAATTAAAACAACCATTTTCTACATTGCGTTAAATTTAGCTTATCATTTTACTGCAGGGTGGCAAGCACAAAATACTTGAGGAATGTACATTACCATTGACTGGTGAGCGGTGTGTGGACGTCATAATCACTGAGAAGGTTTGTGAAATAGACATGGGGACATTTTTGAGTTATTTGCCGCCTTGGGAACATGTTGATCGGTTTCCAATTTTTTTAGTGACTTTTAACATGCATAATTTGTCACATTCGTGTTTAGTGTGTGTTCAAAGTCGATCGTGAAAACGGCTTGACTCTGATGGAAATTTGGCCTGGGACGAGTATTCATGAAATCCAAGTGGATACAGGTTGCCAGTTCTCTGTGAGTATTTTTCATAGGGATGTCCTGGAATATCATTTTGTAGATAAGTTTTATTATGACTGAGAATTTCCACTTAAAATTTGAAAAAGTCAACAGAGATTTCACGATTAAAAGATTATGCTTTAAAAATTCTATGACAGCGATAGTCATATCATGTTTAATTCAATTTTTGCAGATCGCTGAAAACCTGGAAGAGATGAAACAAGCAGAATGGCACAAATGAAATGTGTGCATGATGTATGTATGCATGGATCGAGAGAAAGTGTTTAATGATTTTGCTGTCAACATTAGTGTGTCCAGTCTGACAATCTAGACTGTCCTACAATGCAGATATATTTTCGTGTTTATTGACAGAAAACAGTGAATTTCGCTGGAAACGAATAATGATAATAATTTTAATTGGTATAAAAGAAGTGGATTGTCGGCCTGGGTTCACCATGGACTTTCGAGTATTGTCACTAAATCGCTTGCTCGCAGTCAGACCCTCGAATAATCACAGGCTTGTGGTAGGAGACTGCAGAGTGATTTACAAATCATATTTTATAAAAATATAGTCTTATTTATTTTAGAGCATATAGAGTGCAGCTAGAATAAAATTATGTCTCTTACATAATTTTGATTTTTTGTTGTGACCTCTTTGAATTAGTGGCACTGAATTTGAACCTGTAGAATGTCAAGAATGCCATCTTAATGATTAATGAAAACAAGGTCTAACAATTTTGGCTGTCCACATCGTTGAATATTATCAACATTGTTCCAATGTTGAACCATATGACTACATTACAACATGGTTCAATTTTGTTTCTATACACCATGAACAGGTGGAAAATTCTTCACCGAATACAATGGAGATAACAATTATCGAGACAATTATTGGGATAATTATCGGGGTAAAAGACATTAGATTGTAAAAATAATATGTTGAATAGATAAGTCCTTATTTAAATATAGTGGCAATTGAAATTCCAGCCGGAAAACGTAATCTGAATTAATATGAATATTAATGCACAGCGAGTAATTCTAAATGCATACATATCAAACAATTCAAGTTTATATTTAATTTGCCAACGTTTCGTCGCTACCTCGCAACATCATTAGAGTTATATATATAGTGAATAAACATAAGTTGTATCTATATATACATGATAACTAAGTATTATATTACAAACGGTAAAAATTTAAAAAGAAGGGACGAATAGTGAAAGAGTTAGAAAAACAATATGTCAAAGTAAGAATTGAGTGATTGGATATTAGTACATCAAATTACCAGGTCAAGTTCGAGTGGAATTAGTGATTAATATAAATTAAGTGGCATGGAGAAAATATTATTAAGGATAGGTTTTAAATTTTAATTTGGAAATGGGGAGACTTTCACGCATTTCAAAATCAAACTTAGAGTCTGTCGTTAGACTTGAATTGTTTGATATGTTTGCGTTTAGAATTACTTGCTGGGCATTAATATTCATATTCCTTATTTAACTATTTTTGTTTCGCTCAGAGTACAATTATTATTGAAACAATTTGAATTACAACTTATTGAAATGAGGCCTCTGCTGCGCACATTGTTGACAGTTGAAAGTTGTTAACGAAATATATTGCAATATATTACATTGTGTGTACGCACAAAAACTGTCAACAAGTTGTCGTCAATATTCATTTTTTGCTGCGCAGTCGATGGATGGGTAAGTTGGAGTCGTAACGAGGCATTATACTCCAGCCTATGACAAAGTTTAGCAAAGTACTCCAATATAAAATACAAAACAACAGTAACTCCGAAAAAAAAAACATTTCGAATTTATTCTAGCTTTCAACTATATATAGTCTAAATAGTCAAAAGCTAGAATAAATTCAAAATCTTTATTTTCGGAGTTACCGTGTATTTTGTAAAACTACTCAGTTGTTCCAGTAACTACTCCAATATTTTTTACTCAAGGAAAAGTAAGATTAACGGCTCGCTTTTTACTTCCGTGAAAGTCAAAGTACTGATTAAAAATTTTAAAAGAAAAGTATGGAGGAAATGTACTTGAGTGAATGTACTACAGAAATAGAATTTAATAGAACATGTGAGCGTTAGTAAAGAGAGTGACTGGTCTAAGCCATAGCCTGGCTGGGCCAAGCACATTCACACTAGTCTGCTCACCGCTGATTTCGCTTTGAGAATAACTTTAATTTTTTCCTTTGCTATAGCAACCTCGTCCCCGGCGCTTTGATGTTCCATGGCAAATACGTACACACGTAGGAGATAATATCAAAGCGCCGGACTGACTTTTTTACTTATTAGTAAACTAACGAAGTACATTTACTATGTTGCTTGGCTATTGCAGCATTAGAGCACACTTAGCCACCACAGTAGTATTTAATATCGTTGAACTTTGAACAATGTGAGTAACAAAACATGGTTTAACACTGTTTTATTCCAGCGATTTCCAGACTGAAAATTTTTATGTTTACCCCGGGATTGCCTGGAAAGACTGCGGCAACCACGGACTACACCTTTTTCTTCTCATTTTCAGATACTTTGAGATGAGATTAAAATAATTTTAGACAATATTCAGTTTGGACAAATGATTCTCAGACCTGTAATTAATATTCAGAGTTTCCCAAATGAAATTCGTATATTTCCAAATGAATTTGCAAATATATCACGTAAATTTCAGATGAGTTTCACACGAGTTTATTCAGATTCTCTATAACAATATCAGATATTTGCAACTGAAATTAATACATTAACAAATGCACTTCAGGGAATACCATTAGAAATTCAGGCAAACTCAAATTCACTTGCATTACTGTACCTATACATCCATAACACGAAATTCATTTTAACGATTTTTAAATGAACATGCCAATGCCTGAAATAGACTTCTACTATCTGAAACCCACTTGAACATTATTGAAATTGACATGCCATTTGTGTCTTTTGTGAAATTCGTTTAGAAGTCACTGAAAATGATCAGGAAAAGGTGTAGTGCTTTTTAAATCTCTATGCGCGTGATAACTTGACGTATTTGCCTTGCATTGTCGCTGTCCGGATGTACTTCGTGTTCAGGGCTTCGAATGAAAATTTTAGAAAGTAAACAAGAGATGTAAAAATCCCGAAGATTTTTAACTAAACTGTTGCGTTTAAAGATTAATGATGAGCGAGGGAGTGCTTCATATCGAGGAGTATCTACGCGAGGCGTTCACAACGATGAACACGCTACGGAACCATCAGGAACTATGTGATATCGTGCTATGCGTGGATAACATGGAGATTCATGCACATCGTCTCGTCTTGGCATCGTGTAGTCCGTACTTCTATGCAATGTTTACTAATAATTTAGCCGAAAGTAAACAGTCGGTTGTTACTTTAAAAGATGTCGATGCGAAGTGCGTTGAAATTCTAGTAAACTTTGCCTACACTGCGGACATAACGGTCAACGAAAGCAATGTTCAGGCACTTCTGCCGGTCGCTTCGTTGTTGCAGATTTCAGCCGTGCAGAAGGCTTGCTGTGCTTTTTTAGAGGGTCAGCTCGACCCCTCGAACTGTCTGGGTATACTGTCGTTTAGCGAGTTGCACGGATGCGATGAGCTGGCAGTAAAATCTCGCTATTATTGCACCAGGTATTTTTCGAAGGTTGCAAGGGCCGAGGAATTCTTGTGTGTCCCCGAGGACAGGTTGTGCTCACTGTTGGATGGGGATGGATTGTGCGTGAAAAACGAAGATGAGGTAAGCATGAAAAAGAGAACTCATGTTACATGCAAAAATGAACAAATTTATCGTTCTTTGACCCCATTCTTGTTATATCCAGGATGGATCAAAGAACCGTACTGTAACATGATGATAATTTCATCATGAAATTTCAGTATGGAAAGAAGGCGATGTGCCATGCACAAAGTTTTGGTGCACAAAGGTCTTGATGCTGAAATGGTGCATAAGAGAACAAGCTATATTGTGAAGTGATGTAAAGTTTGTTCTCTACAGCTAAATTTTGTAGTGAATTGTGGCTCAGATAAAATAGCATTCAGGGTGCAAAAATTTGAGAAATATTGCTAGGGAACATACGCCTGAACCCCCAAGCAAACTTCTAATTTGATGCTCAAATCAAACTATAGACATTCTAAACTGCTGAGCAGCACGCATTTCCTTAGCCTCCGTTTCTATTACCCCAACGACAGTATCATGACAATATGACCCAATGGTAAATCAGCAGCATAAAAATTGAACAGAATGAATAATTTATGTGTACAATAACCTTGCAGACCTTGTGTATGGCAGGCAAGTGCACTACTTGAACTTCTGGTTATATTGTGCAGTGCACAGAAGGTATGCCTTGCCTTAATTTATATTGGGGGGAGTCTATTTTCACAGTGTTACTAAAAACATCAATTGAAAGTATTTGTGTGCATGAGTAGGTGGAGCTAGAGCTGTAATCCTTTGACTTCATATCAGTTTATTGTCACACATGAGCCTGTGTGCCTATACATGTTTTAACCACTTTAACAGTTAATGGTTATTGTGGCCCAAATTGTTAAGGCCCAACATTTTGTTAACACCCCAATAAAATGATTTGGTCTGCATGGCCCTGTGTAAGCTATAATCATTAGCACCTGTTTGACAACTTTAAGTGAATGAATCTTTTTCTATTTTAAGTCATTATGCAATGTGATTTCACATGTTGTATTATTGGCATATAATAATTAATAATATTTATATTTTTTATATTCCATTACTGCCTGGCAAGTTCAATTGCAACAATGGCAGTGAGCACTGTGCCTTGGATTTGACAATTTGCAGCACTTTTCACGATAAGCCTGATATTGGAAATGGGTGGCTTAGAGTTGGGTGGTGTTAAAATTTCAATACTGGCTATGGTATTCAAAAAATAGGGGTATGCCCTTCGAATTTTGTTTGGATGTAAATTGCAAAAAGAACTGGTACTTTATATATACAATTAATTTATATTTTAAAATCTTATGTGAACAACAGCAAGCTGAACAATTTGCAAAGAATTACCAGTCTGTGAATGTTTTATGTGACTCTGTCATAGTTTCAACAGTGCGTACTCTTGGCAATTTAATGCCTAGCACAAAGCAGGTTAAGGTGCTACTATTTCTTCAAGACGGTTTGTTCCAGCAACATGTCAATTTCATATAAATAGTCATTTCTCAGCAAGGCTAATGCCTAATATATGTATTAGGCTAATACATGTATCTTGAATTCATCATTAAATTGAAAAGCATTCTTGCTTTGGGGTACACATCCTCCCCCCCCCCCCCCCCCCCTTTTATACATATACACACATACACACTCGCATACCTAATATATTTTAACTCTGGTTTAAATGGACTGTATATACAAATAAAATCATGGGTGGATTAAGGAATGGTGTACACAAACTGTGAAGGCTTCACAGTAGCAACATTTTTGTGGGATTGGTAATAGCCCATTTCGGCTAAAAAGACTGCATCACAGTATGCAGTTGTTTGGGTTATTTTTTGTACTTTTTGCTAATAATGTCAAATTCTACATTGTGAATATTGGGTTAGGGTCAGCTAACTCAAGTGTAAATAACTGAGTTGATAAGATTTGACCTGGAGGGAGGGAATTTGGTGAAAATGTTATGTGAAGCTGTGATTCATATTCATAATTATAAAAAATTTTCAACATACCTTCATGAATGTGATGGTAAATATGACCCGAAATTAAGTATTTTCCCAAAATACTTTGCACATTTATTATGTCAGATAATAGTGAAAACGTTTTTAGAGCATTTCTTTTTGCCTTTGTTGTGCCGGCGCTTTAATACACCTGCAATTTCTTTGTCTTTCGACTCAATTTTTCAATTTCTGACAGATTATCTCATCGCCATTTTATTTTAAACATAGAATTTTCCGATATTTTTCCGCTTGTTGTCTCGCGTGGTTTACACGAACAATGTGCGGCGGCCTCGGGTTTGCCTGTTCGAGCTGTAACTTCTTTTGAATCGATTATTTTTATGGCGTATTTATCGTCTGTAGACACGTTTATATGGGTTATATGTGCATGTCCTTGGTACACCAATACAATAGTATACAGCTATTCCAGTTACTGTAAGGTTCTCTTTCCAAAAACGTGAACTGTGAACTATGATGGCGCAAGGAACAATGTACATGTATTGGTACTCAGGAAATTACCTTTGTAGCAAGTAAATTCGCCGTCGTAATTTTCCTATTTGGTCTCGATGCTGTTTCTAAGAAATAATTCCGAGTTTAAAGGTAAAAACTAGCAACAACCCGTCATCCCTTGCTCACTGATAGTTTACAGTTCAGGCTTTTGAAATGGCAACCTTTATTGAATTAGCTGTCTACAGAAATAGAACAAGATGTATATTATGTATTGGTGTATGTAGAACGTGGACATATAACCAATATGTGAACACCCCCCCCCCTCCGACATCCGAGCACCTCGTTATTATCGGTTGCTTTTTGTTCCAGCAATTTATTCCCTAATGTTAAATTGCCTCGTCAATACGTGCAAAAACTACCTTATGATTTCGTGCTGGTGCACTTTCGATTCGGGAACATCATTAGGTGTTAATAAGCTTTGTTATCATTCTGAGGCTAAAGCTAAATAAAATTTTCCGATAATGCGCCGTTATTTTTTATTTGAATCAAATTTTAAGAACAACGAAGAATTTTGTGAGCTATAAAATATATCACAGTGAGATAAGAGAGTAAAATGGGAATAAACTACAATCTATAAAGTTCTATGTAGCTATACTATAGCTTTTACTGAACAATAATCTGTTTGACATGATGTCATTAAACATTAAACTCTAGTTTAGTTCCGACCCCCGATTAAAAGTAAGGCTTTCAACGATTAGAATTAAGAAAACTGGAACTTATTGATAAACTGTTTAAAAACCATATTTCTAACTATAATCATAAGTTGTACATAATACTCTACCCCCGCCAAATTTTAATCATTTTATAGGCTTAAGGTACAATAATTTCACTTCCAGACAGAACCCAATAAGAATAGTTTTCTGGTACGTAGTTCATTAGATCTAATAACTATGTCTATATCCACGACCGCCCGGATGTACGACTAAATATATTTTGGCCGAATGACCTGTTTATGCATATTTGTCTTCTTAATTTCAGGTGTTACTAGCCGCTATCCGGTGGATAAAACATGACATGGAAAATCGAAGTCGCTCAATGTGCCGCTTGTTGTCCCACGTCCGTTTGCCCTTCGTATCTCCTGGTTTTGTTCAGTCATTGTGTAAATCAACTGACCCAAATGATGCGATGTTGCTGCAGCTGATTTCGGATATCTGCACGGTATATTATGTTTTCAACATTTTATATTTAACAATTATTCGCCGAAGGCGAAGTGATTATTGGTAAATATTCACCGAGACGAAGTCTAGGTGAATATTTACCATAATCACTGAGCCTGAGGCGAATAATTTTTTTAGTATAATTTATTTAGTGAAATTTACGTGCATAAAATGCACTGTCGTCTTTTATGAATACAGTCTAGTTCTGAAAATTCCTGACTCAAGTAAAAACCAATTAGTTTGCTAGTAATTTTTAAATAGTGAAAAAAGTATTTAATAAGGTATTTGCAGACGATCTATTACCTTAAGATAGTTTAACATCAAAGTTTGTTTGTATTCTTTGAGTTTATATTTATACAATTTTTCTCCATTTGCTAATTTTGGCAAAGTTATAATACATCAAAACGACTCTCACTGGTGGCCATTTTGAAAAAATGCCAGCTAGTAAATAATGCCTCAGATTTACTAGTCAGTCAACCAATCAAAATGCTTGAAAATCATTATTTACTAAAAAAATTATACTAAATTATAATATATTGGCTGTACTAAGAGACTGATTATATGATCCCGCTTACCCGGGATTAAAATAAGCGTAACATGATTTTGAGGAATACGTGTAAGTCATAGTTTATCATGTGAGAAATGTTTCTTCATTGCTTGAGATTTTTGTTTTTCCAAAATATGACGTACGCAAGATGGTGTTGGGCATTAATTTTTGTCAAAAAAATTTGTCATTATTGAAATCATTCTAACTTTGGTTGTTCCGTTTCATAAAATGACTGATTTCAATACCTCAATATAATTTTACGCTTCATTTAATTTCGGGTAAGCGCGAACATATAGTCTGATCCGAAAGGCGTCTTAGGTGCTGCAACAATTGAGCTCAAACGAGATGCTATACAGCCCCTTGAAATGGATATTCCTTGAAATTTGTAGTCACAGTCTGTATGACGGAGTCCTTTTATTTTCTTGTACGCAGAGCCGCTGTTCTCAGGCAGTACACGTTAAGAAAAGGTCTCCAATTGGTCCTCAAGTAATGTACATTGTTGGTGGTTATCTGAGACAATCCCTAAGAATTGTCGAATGTTACTACCCATGTCATAATTCTTGGAGTTTGCTTAAGTCATTAGAGCAACCTAGAAGTGGTGCGGGTGCGGCTTTTGTTGGTAAGTATTACGAAATACTTTCGTTAATATAAATGTAATAATAAAAATAATGAATTCACATAGAAATGATCCTCTGCCTGTCTTCAGCGTCAATGAACGCCTTCTGAATAACCTCTTTGGTATTGACTGCACCAATCGCTTACTCATCTTCTTGTCCTGGTCGATCTTTCTCTACCTCTTATTTACCATCAACCTCTTGATTTTTCCCACAGTTCTTCTTATTTTCTAATTTCAGACGCAAACGACGTTTTAAAATTCTCTATACTCACAACTCTTTTATGCGAATACAACACCATTTTGTACTCATTATAACTTTAAAGATTGCATGCAACAAGAAAAAAATTTACTAAATATTGTGAAAAGATGAACTAAAGACCATTTACGTTTTGGTTGAATAACCTTTGATTCGTTACTGACTTAACCTTAAAAATGCATTGTATTACTATTATTGTTATTATTTTAATAACAGTAATACTACTTCGCCACATTAGTCTACATTTTTCTGTGGCTAAAATCCTATATTATTTTATGCCATGATTGTAACATCGATAAAAATGAAAGAAAGGTAAAACGATATCTTTACAATGGGTCGATATCCGTAACTGTTTAAATCTTAGTTGATGATATTGCTCAAAGGGTAATCAGGATAGTGTTTTAGCATTCGACCTTAGCATTCGAACGTCGGCGTTAGACAACCCCTGATTAACTGGTTTGCTACTTTTTTGGAAGATTGATCCCATTTGACGAGGTTTGGTAACGAAAGAGTCGGGTTTTCAGCATATCAGCACAAGGAAGTAAAGTAGGGCCAGTGGCCTTTACAGCTAGTACGTGTTAAAAAACTTCCGCAGTCTATGAAAGTGATTTAAATCTACTGGCGTCGATGTTTCGTGTTTGACACCCAGCTTTGTTAGGTAGATTTTTAGGTCATTGCCAAATGTTGAAAGATGGCCAATTGTCTGATTTGATCGTATTTAGATTTCCGTGTCGTGCCAAAAAAGAGTATCTAATTTGATAGTAAGGGTTTTAGCCGATGTACAATTGGTGATTACCGAGAGTACTTGTCAGTAAGGATGATAATATACCTGGATACCGAGAATACTTGTCAATAAGCATGTTGATATACTGTCCGGTGGGAAGTGGGCCATAAAAATCAGCGTGAATGGTTTGCCACGGTCCATCTGACATTTCTGGTGTTAGCAACGGTTCTGAAAGGTTCGGGGGCTCGTTAACTTGGCACGGTAAACATGTCTCGATTTCTTGTATTACTGCCTTGTACATATTGGGAAACCGGGCGTATTGGGGCAGGAGAGCTTTAGTCTTCGCAAGGCCTTGGCGACCTGTATTGGCAAGTTTTAGAATGCGTGTCTGTAAAGTTGTTGGTATAATTATCTTTGTTGATCGTGGGACTACACCTTCTTTTTTGTTGTCTACGACTATTTCATCCTTAACGTTAAGGAATGGTTTGACAAGTTTATCAGTCCAATCACCGGACTGAGCAGCCTTTTGTACTACAATAAGGGTGGAATGTTTAGAAGTGTGTTCTTTTATAACTGCCAGCGGTATTACAGCTTCGGCGGCATTAACTGTCACGAAGTTATGTACTCCTCAGCAGCGCTACACTTCGGTACTTTCGGGTGCCGAGAGAGGAAATCAGCTGGGTTGTGGCTGCTTTTTTGCAGATCACCTGAAAATCATATTGTTGGAGCCGTAAAAACCATCTTTCTATTCTGGTAGTGGGTCGAGACCGAGGATTGTTATAAATTAGGTATAATTATAGCTTGTGATCTGTTATTAAAGTGAAGGGGGTCCTAAACACATAGAGGCGGGAGTGCTTGATACCCCCAGGCAATCGCTTGGGCTTCCTTCTCCGGCGGCGAGTATCGTTACTTCTGAGTGATTCCCTCACACTCTTTTACTTTTGCAGCCTAGAAGACGTAAATGACTGATAAAAAATAATTGTTTTTCTAAACAACAGGATTGATAAGAAAACATACTTACCTCGGCAAGCTTTTTGTTAAGTTAATTGTTTTGTGCCATATATCCAATGCGTGAAACAAGTCCAAAAACTGGTTAGAGTACTTTTCTACAAGAATAGATGGAAAAACAAAATCTGTTTTATAGTGTACTCAATGGCTGTCTTACAGGGCATACTTTAAGAGATTGGCTTGAGAGGTATCAACCCCCCCCCCCCAAATTTATAAGCGAGGTGATAAAAGCAGCCTTTGAATGATTTTTTTAAAATATATACTTTGATAACATAGAATAAGGGTGTTTTGGCCCCTGATATAGTAAAACCTGCTTTTATCACTCGCTAATAAATTCAGCATGCAGAGGGTTGACACCTTTCAAGCCATTCTTAAAATATGCATTGCTGTACAGTGTTTGCCATTATAACTTTTCAACCATTGCGTTTATAAAGGACAAATTAAACATTCTAACCATCACACAACCTGAGAAAGCTTTATATTCTTGATATTATAATTTTCAATTTGAAGCAAGTGCTTCAAATTGTAATACAATACTTACCTTTCATTCTCCTAACCAGTGCAGTCATCAAAAAAGATGCATCGGTCACAATTTCATTTACTACCAGTTTCCCAAGGAGCTGTCCTTTCAAGGAGCTTTCTTAGACCTGCTACCTCCATATTTTTCGACACTCTACCAGTTTCTCTTTTATCAATAACTATTCCATAAGTATGTATGTGCCATACTTAACAGAACATGACCCGTGGAATCATTCCTTCCATCTCCGCACAATATCAAAGCCTCCTTTCCAAGTACTAGCCAGACCTCCCTTTTCATTTCTTCCCAAGTTAATGAAATTGCTCGTACAACATAGTTCCTTTGAATTCTATGAAATGTCGATGCTGATGAGAAGCCAATCCCAAGGAATTTAAACAGGTCTTTAACCTTTTCAATGACTCTTTAACATGGGAGAGGGCACGACTTGCGTATGCATTCATATTGTATGCATCTTGTGGATTTTCTGAGTCAGTATGACAAATGAGCCTGCGGGGCTGGTATAAACACTAAAATATGGTGTTTCTTTAGACGTGTCAAAATGACTCATGACCGGATTGTTTAGAAGGGTGAGCTTTAGTTTGTCATAAGCCGTTTGCTGTTTATTTGTCCGCATAAAACATGTATTCTTTCAAGTTGGTTCGCGTAGGGGCTCTTTGGTAGTTGCATAGTCTTTGATAAATTTGGAACTGTAGACTGTAGTTAGCCATTCCTAACAAACTTCGAACTTCGCTGACTGTGGTAGACTCGTCGTTGTGTGTTAGCAAATGCTTCGACTTATTTAGGATTAGTACCGACACTTTGCTGCGTAAAAACAAGATCAAAGAATTCGAGATTCTTCTTGAGAAACGTGCATTTCTCAAAGTCAAACGAGAGAGTATATTCTTGTAATGTTGTAAGATATTCCTCTAGAGCGCGATCGTGCTCTTCCCGAGTGTTGCCAAATGCAATTTTGTCATCCACGATGTTTTTAATTGCGTTAATTTCTTGTAAGGTCTGCTGCAATGTATGTTGGAAAAGTTCGGCAGCTGCGTTCGTGCCATCACTTAATCTTTTGTAGCGGAATAGTCCGAGATGGGAGCAAAATGTTGTGATGTTCAAGGGTTGGTATTGGATGTCTTGTTCGTTTGATGCCCGTGTTTGCTACGCGCATATCAACTCATAGTCGGATACTATTGTTGCGCTTAGGAACAATTACTACTGGGGAAATCCATTCTGTTGGCATGTTTGGTGCTATTTTCTCGATTATATCATCATGCTCTAATTTTTTAAGCTTATTCTAAACTTTTTGACGAAGGTGAAATGGTATTCTTCGCCCTGGCTGCGAGACAAAGGTAACTGTTTCATCAATTGCAAGTCTACCTGCTTGTTTTTTAGTGTACCCAACCCACTGAAAACAGGGGCGTGGTTATCCAAAATACGTTGAAGGTTTTTGTCATTAACATGCGTGTTAGAAATTGGTTGTTGTTCCGCTTTGGCTGTGTTCATACTCATCTGATTAAGATGTAAACTGACAAGTTGGAGTTCGTGAACTGCTTCTGAGCTCAGTAAACCACCACCGTCCTCAGAGGTTACATGGATTGTTGCAACCGTGAATTTATGTTTCGATTCAGCTAAAGCCCGAAATTTGCCTTCCATATTGACCAGTTTATCCGAATTGAAGTGGTATGCTTTGACGGATGTCGGTCGAAGCTTGATGTTGCGCAGTTTCGCGAATGTGTTTTTACCGATCACGTTAATACTAGATCCGGTGTCAGTTGTCATTTTTATGCGCTGTTCGTTTATTGACACGGAGGTTTATATGTCCTTTTGCTCGTTGATGACTGCATAACAGTACTCCGCAGGGTCGCTATCGCTGTTACTGCTACTCTCGTTGTCAGATTGTTTCACAGGTCGCAATACCCGTCGACTTTCTGGAGGTTTTTGCTTCTTTGCGTGTTCCGGCTTTCGCTTGGAAAACGTGCTTTGTTTACGTTTTGTACTTGGCCGGACATGGTTTTTCTTTGTGAGAAAACTCACCTCCGCAATTAGAACATTTTTGCTTTGGTAATGTCTTCCATTTTAAAGCTTAGTCGTCTAGTTCCATTCCATCTCGGGCCCTCGGCTTCTTGTATTCTGCTTGTTTATTCGCGCCTCTTATCGAGCTAACATTAAAATTCGCTAATATAGCACTGCTATCGATGAAAAAATCAAAGATCGGACTCAGAACACTCGCTGTTTCATCGTTCATTCCGGTGGGGCTCGAAATGACAGAGTCTTGAGCTTAGCCTTGCTTCTTGAATAATTAAAATTGTGAAAAGGGCCAGGGAATGGGTCCGGGCTACTCATCAAACAGTCAATCAACCCAGAGGCTCGCGATTCCTCTAATAGAGGATCGCAGGCTCTAAGGCCTGTTGTTCGAAACCCGTTTAAACGGTGGATAAGTAAAAATATCAAGCATTAAGTGTGTATTCATTGGACGGCCAAATTAAAAATTTTCTATCTAAAAAGAACACTTATATATGATATGTATACAACCGCATATTATTTAGTGTTTAATATTTGAGTTCAGTGGTTCGAGGAATGAACGGGAGCGTGATCTAAATTTGACTTATCCACCATTTAAGCTAAACAGGCTTTTAACAAGTGGGCCTTTCATGGCTACGAGATTGGGACTTAAAGACGAACGTTAAGGAACAGAGATCAGATATCGGTAGTGAACCATTTGTTCATGTTATTTTTAAAATTAGGAGGTATGTTATACATAATTGGAGGACGAAACAATTCGTTGAGTGGCAATGTTGATTGTGATTCCGTCGACCGTTACGATCCTCTGTTGGATGAATGGAAATCAGTGTGTTCTCTAACTGTTCCTCGCAATCGAGTGGGCATTGGTGTCATCGACGGTTTTGTGTATGCCATTGGTGGTAGTCATGGTAATCTATACTTAAATCTTGTGGAGAAATATGATGCAGACGAAGATTGTTGGATGGAAGTTGCACCTTTGACTGTTCCACGCATAGGTAAGTACTGATCAGAATTATTAGAACACATGAGAACAATGAAAATTTTTGATAAATTTATTATCAGTTATAAAGAGCGTTGTGATTGGTTAGTTCTATTTCGTAACTTCGCACTGGCTGGAAAATCGTATTAACACAGGTAAAATATCGTATTTTTACGTGTGTGGATATGATGTTTTTATCTGCCGTGAAGTATGACTTTTCGTGTGGCCAAAATTTCTATATAACCCTACAGTTTATATAATAGATTTTTTTTTCTACCAAACACACGGCCAATTCATATCGTGAACATTTAGTTTAGTCTGATGACTGTCTATCCCTTTTGACCCCTGAAATTTATGACGCAACGTGAAACTTACGAATTAGAGTCGGACTGGCTGTCAGATACAAGTGTATGAAATAATCTTCTAAAAAATTTAATGGACCGATTGCATTGTGGACAAAATTTTGAAAAAAATTGAAATAGGAAAATTTATCACCACAGCATTGAAGAGCATCCTAAAATTAGTAAAATTGCAAAGTTTTGTTGCGAGACGTTGTAAAATGTGGAAAATGTGAGCCTGTGATGATTGCAAATTTTGTATATTTTTGTATTACGCACGGAAAATTGATACCAACGTCGAGAAAACGGTATCAATTTTCCGTGCGTAATAGAAAAGTGTACAAAATTGGCAAACTTTGCAGGGCTATATTATCCTCATTTTACAACATTTCGCGACCCAAACTTAGCCATTTTACTAATTTTAGGATGCTCTTCAATGCTGTTGTATTGAATTTTCCCATTTGAACGTTTTTCAAAATTCTGTCCATAATGCAATCGGTTCATTGACGTATAGTGGGATAACATCGGGTGACAAGAAGCTACATTAGGTATAACCCGCAAATAGAAAGGCTGTGTTTTTGCCCTCTGAGCAATTTACGCTGCTTGTACGAACGGCAATATTACTCGTACTAAAACTTTTTGGACTTTGGATCCACGGGGAATCCAGAATATTTTCTTTAGCAGAGCGATCCGTTCTACTGATGAAGATTTTTGCACCTGTATAAGCTATTAGTAATGTATTTATTGCAAACGAAATTGGCGAGCTGTACCTAATATCAGATGATTTCAGAATATAAATAAAGGAACAGTTCTCCACTTTGATTTCAGGAGCTGGAGTTGCAGTGATCAACAGGAGACTTTATGCAGTCGGAGGGTATGATGGAGTGCGTCGTTTAGATAGGTGGGGATTACTAATTGCAAGAATTATTGTAATTAATAGACGTCTAAAAATGCCCTGATTTCGGGGAAAGGTATGAGAAGGTCTAACGAGGTATCTATCCTGAAAGCTTCCTTTGACAAAGTTTACGCGACAGATGAATGAATGGTAAGAATTTTCAATCAGAGAAAGGTGGACCCTAAACTGCCGCACCTCACCGTTACTTTACGCTGACCGCTGAGCTTTACTCAGCGACCCCGTTCTGAAGTTTATTTACGCATTTACAGGGGGAGGACCGAAAAAAGTGGCCCCCTATGAAGATAGGGTTTTTAGACTATAATTTTGTAAAGCGTGCGGAAAACGTAGAGAAATTCATAAACAGGACTGTACAATTACCAAACATGACCGAAGGACTAACACTTTTGAACCTCAAGTGTAATTTTCATCACACAAACAGATAAATAATAGTATGTTTTGTGATTAAATTGAATAGTTCAAATGGCTTCCCATCAACCGTTGCTGCAGTTGTTTGGCGGTATTAAAAACGTTTTCACGTAATGAACACGTTAACAACTCAACATTACGTCACATTTGTACAATTTACAATGCCATTGTCACATTAACTTAATTTCTCGTTATCGTGTTGTGTCTTATTTTCAGTACTTTGTTGGCATTCCCTTCGATTTAATAACAGCTTTGCATCTACTACTCATGCTCTCCACAAGTTTTTTCAAGTATTCGTCATTTATTTCGTTCCATGCAGTTTTAAGAATTTGGAAAAGTTCATCTTCATTCTTTGGTTTTCTATTTTTGGTCTTACGGTTCAATTCAGACCATAAATTTTCAATAGGGTTTAAATCTGGTGACTGAGTTGGCCATCGCATGACATCAATCTTCTTATTTGCAAGATATTTGGAAACAACTCCACTTGTGTGTTTGGGATCGTTGCGATCGTTGAACTTTTCCAAATTCTTAAAACTGCATGGAACGAAATAAATGACGAATACTTGAAAAAACTTGTGGAGTGCATGGGTAGTAGATGCAAAGCTGTTATTAAATCGAAGGAAATGCCAACAAAGTACTGAAAATAAGACACAACACGATAACGAGAAATTAAGTTAATGTGACAATGGCATTGTAAATTGTACAAATGTGACGTAATGTTGAGTTGTTAACGTGTTCATTACGTGAAAACGTTTTTAATACCGCCAAACAACTGCAGCAACGGTTGATGGGAAGCCATTTGAACTATTCATTTTAATCACAAAACATACTATTATTTATGATGTTTATGATTTTGTGATGAAAATTACACTTGAGGTTCAAAAGTGTTAGTCCTTCGGTCATGTTTGGTAATTGTACAGTCCTGTTTATGAATTTCTCTACGTTTTCCGCACGCTTTACAAAATTATAGTCTAAAAACCCTATCTTCATAGGGGGCCACTTTTTTCGGTCCTCCCCCTGTATGTACCATCATGTTTGATGTCGCCTGTGCTTCGAGGGTTTTTCTCCGGGTAATCCGGTTTTTCGTCCTCTCTAAAATCAACACATTGGAGGTAATAGATCTAAGAAACTGTAATGTACGTAATTGTGCATTATGCGTCAACTGTTAAATATGGTTTACCTGACGATTCTCCTTTCAAGAAATGTGTGCATAAAATACTCCACAATATACAGTTTATTCCTCTTTATCTCTTTTAGTGTGGAATGCTATGATGCAACGTTAGACAAATGGACTCTTGTGGCATCTATGAACTCGGCTCGAAGTGGCGCGGCCGTTACTGCTGCCAGTAAGTACATTTATGCCTTAGGTGGGTATGACGGCACAACCCAGTTAAGTAGCGTGGAGAGATATGATCCAGCACTAAACGAATGGACGCTTGTGTCGAGCATGTTGGATCACCGCAGTGCCCTAAGTGTGGCGTCGTTTGAGAACAAACTCTATGTATTTGGAGGGTACGATGGTGAGAAATTTCAAAACACAGTGGAGGTTTATGATTGTGAACAGGACCAGTGGGAGGTTGCTGCTGCCATGAGCATGGGTCGCAGTGGTGCTGCTGTTGTGGTAGGGGTACGGCCGGCCTTCTGATAGTGAATCGCACATGCGACATCTAACACAGAGCAGTGTCGATTAATTCACAGTTCCACAAACTGTCGTCGGTTCCGCGGCAGTAGTTTGTTTGCTATACGGCTATCTAATCTTGGAAAAAGAAAATCCTTGCAAAAGGTTAATTCTATTGGGAACAGGAGAAGTGGAAATATGTAGGGGAGTAGTTGAAATGGTCTGCAGTAGTTTAATTTGATAAATCTAGTAGTTCAATTAAGTAAATTCAGAACTGCAATTGCGCATCCATGCAACTAAAACGGGAATCAATTGTCGAAGTGTTAAGAACATGCGTCACATGAAAACAACATGATAATTGCAGGTAGAATGGATTTTGATATTCCGTAATAATTGGATGCTTCCATACTGTGGAAAATGTTTGAGAAATCCAATGGATTCCGCAAAAATCCATACCGTTCGACCAATGCATTATATGGAAGATATTTCTATACAATTTTTTACTTGCAATTTTTTGCGTTATCACTGAGTAGTAATAATTTAAATATGGCACAATTAGGCACAAGACTAAAGTATATATTTGCATATTATAAATATATATGACTGTTTAACAGATGTTTCTTCTGGCGAGAAAATTTAAATAGCTCATGCAATCTCATTTGCATTTCATGAGCAGTTTTATCCCGCTCATAACTGCAGATATGTATGCGGAATGGATGAACAATTTGTAATTTTAGATTTACTTAGATTTGAACACTTGTTCGCTACGTTTCAGAAGTAACTTCTTCCAGCTCAAGCTTACTGAAATGACGAGGCGTGGCTATTTGTCTACTGTTTTTATCCTGTATCATGTATTTGGAGGCTGAATGTACCCTTACAAAAAATTCACATCTAATTTCACATGGGAAATTTTATGTGGAATTGAAACATTTGCGTTTTACATACCTTTAGACATGTGAAATATTAATTATTGATTTATATCTCACATGTTATCAATTTCACAAGTGAAATCATTATCTCGTATGTGGAGCTCGAGCACTTCATAGGTGAAGAGTCAATTTCACATGTGAAATCAAATGTGAAATTTTCGTACAAAGAATCGACAATATATTTTGTTCATAAAAACTTTCCCTGAAGTTTCAAAATATATGCAGCATCCAAAACCATGGCAAAGGCATCTACCTGATCACTAAAGATGGTCACTACCGAAACGTCGCGAACAACTGTGTCCTTCGAAAATTTAACATATAATTTTACATGTGCTTTCACATTGACGCTTACACTGATGGTTACTGACAAAAAACGTGTGATTTCCTAAATTGGCCATCTAGTGCTTGGCCAGAAATCCAGTACAGTACAGCACGTGCATGAAGTCAGAGCGCAAAATAAATTAATTCAAAATGACCGCCGTATATAGATTATAAAGCATTGATATGTATTAAGATTGTATAGTGCATCGTAATACAAAACCCAAATATAATTGAAGCCGGAAACTCGTCATATTTTGAGATCGGCGACCATGTTGAATGGTTCCACTCAAGGAGTGATTCGATGTAGTTTCTGTTATTAGAATACTGATTTCTTTGGAAGCTTTTGTCTTAAAACGCAATTTTGTATTTTAAAATGAAAACTATACATCCTGTCATAGAAATCTATAGCATTGCTGCTCAAGCGGGGCCATCCAACATGGCCGCAAGTCTAAAATATGACATACTTCCGGCTTCAATACCCAACAATAAATGTGCTATGTACTATTAAATACATATCAATACTATAGAAGATACATAGAGCATAAATAATTTCTGATTAAACATAAATAAATTCTGATTAAAATCTCGCTGTATAACATGAGTATTGACTAGAAGAATTTCGTGCCAAATCGATTACTTTTGTGTTTTCTTCATGAATTATTGATGAATTTTATAAAGAAAGTTATGAGGATCGAGTTACCAGTCCAGGTATCCAGTCCAACAGCCTGTTGATTTTCGTCGCTCGACATATTTTTATCACCTTCACTGTTTGACTTTCATTCATCACCAACAGAATCAAGTTTCGGTGGAAATTGATAGCACAAGACTTCGCGTACGTGCTACAACATATCTTTGTGGAATTCACATCTAGAGACTCGTGTTCGCAAGACGAAGAACTTGATTTCGATTAATTGCCATTTGACTTAGACATTGGGAAGAACTTATAGTAAACATCATGTCGGGAAGAAGCCGTCACTGGCGACGGACTGTCAAAAAATGCAAACTTTGATGAACGATTTTTCCTTCATTAACATTCACAACACAATATTTTTGAGATAACCTACTAAAGGCGTGCTCTTTCATTTGACTCCAAGTTTTCTAATCACTTCAAAAAGTGACGTCCGCTCATTGTGTACCAGTCCCTTTTTATTGTTACTTGTTTACCTGAATACAAAAATTGACGTGATGTGGAAGTAGCTTTTTTATGGGGGAGGGGGGTTAATGTTTTCAGCTATACTTTGAAAGATAATGCTAGTTGGGTAATTCCATGTCAATTCATCCAGGGGGTAGAACCATACCTCTTCAATTATTTTTAAATTTATACAGTATATTCATCATCTTGAGTCTTGAGACATGTAAAACAAATTTCAAAGTTGTACCGTTAATAGTTTTTGAATTATGGGACTTTAAATTTTGATGATTTTTGTCAAAAATGGGCATGGTCTGACCAAATTAACTTCTGAAAAATATTAATAAGACCTGAGTGATTTACTATTACATAAATTTACATAAAATTTGGGGTTGTATACAATTAAATGTTGTAGATTTCACAAATAATACGAACAATTGAATAGAGTGGATCGGGAACGCGTAATTGCCATTCAAAATAATTTTTTGGTTAATTACCATCAACCTCATTCAGGTGAAAATTGTGGAATGTGGCGGACATGATACGTCAAATTTAGTATTATCATCTTAAAGTACACATGTTTATGACCATTTAGGGAATTTTCATTAATTGTTCTTGTAGTCCTCACTACATCAACATGAAAATTTATAGCTGAATTGATGTTTTCACTCTCACGCAGCCCCTGTAGTATTATATAACTGCTAATAGTTCATCACTATTGCACTGATATTTAACACGTCTTTTTACCTTGAACAGACTGAAAACTTGATCATGCTTGGTTCCATATTAAAGGTCGAAAATTTTAATGTCGTCAGTTTCGCGTATCTGGTACATTCTTCCCTTTACTGTTGTAGGAGTGTCTATTTTGCAAATAAATTTATCAAATGGCAACCAACACAGATCCTCCCTTGCTGGCCACTTAAACATTCTTCTTGGTCCGGGAGGGGTGCATAAATTTAACCAGAATTTTCTGCTCTTCGTGCTTAATCTCCTGAACCAATCGTATCCAACCCACCAAAGTGAGTCATACTGGCAGACGATAAACTCCATTATTTTTATGTTGGAAATTTGGTCTGCCAACACGTCAAAAAATTTGAATGTTTCAGCAACAACTTCATCATTACTCACCCTCTTATACGTAACTTCACCTTCAGAAGGTGGCGAAAAATGGTGAAAACTCCTTGTACCAGGAATTGTTTTTCTGCTTTCAAACTCTTTCATTAGATATGTTAAGGTATCCAAGTCAGTCGCTTTTGCTTGTATCCAGGTTGGAATGTTTGCACATGGGTCTTTTCTTTTCAACTGGTCACTCTCAACATCGATAGCAGCTGCTACTCGTTCCTCAATTGATGAACATGCTCGACCTAATTTGCTCTTTGCTTCAGAAATGTTTCGTTGCTTTGAGAGGCTGTGTGTTTTAACAGGAGACACTGCTAGCTGCTCAGAACTGGTATTCGCCACATCTCTTGCCGCATCTCATGCCAGATCTCGTTCAATTTCGGTGTTATCAAAGTCAGTTTCATTCTGTCTCTGTAGGCTAAACACTTGGTTGTTCATCTGTGGCCTTCTTAAAGCAATTCCTGCAGAGTTGCCATCCAGGAGTTGCACCAAGCTCTGTCTGCCTCAGTTCCTTCGCAAGATGAAGGGTAATAATATGGCCACCCTTTGCTTTGACTTTATGAGAATGGAAAATATTACAACATTTGTTGAATTTTCTTTCAAACACATGACAAAACTTTTTGCTATGGTGTATACAAATGTGCATATTTGCCTTATCTGGTTGATGGTGTATTCCTGCTCTCATTAGAGGTGTTTCATGTATATTTTCAGTCCCTAAGATTTTCCATACTTTGTATTCTTGTATAAAAAAGCTGATGGCATTCATCCCAATAGCTTCTCCAAAATCACACTTATTTAAAGTGGTCTCATCAATATCCCATGAATTATTTAATTTAAATAACAGTTTCTTAAAATTGTTTGAATTTGAATCACAAACATTGCTTCCACAATCTCAAGCCAAATATCAATTTTCTGACTCAAATTTCCTTATGATCTCATATTTTGAATTATAAATTTATATCATTAAATGAAAGAAGTTGTATGACGCAGTAATTATAATGAACTATCGGCAGAGATGATAAGGTTGCGTAAGAGTGAAAACATCAATTTAGGTACAAATTTTCTAGTTGATGTAACTTGTAAGGACTACAAGAACAATTAATGAAAATCTCCCTAAATACTCATAAACATGTGTTCGTTAAGATGATAATACTAAATTTGATGTACCATGTCCGCCATATTCCAAAATTTGCACCTGAATTAGGTTGATGGTAATTAACCAAAACTTATTTTGAATGGCAATTACGATTCACTCTATTCAATTGTTCATATTATTTTGGAAATGTACAACATTAAATTGTATACATCCCCAAGTTTTATGAAAATAGAGTAAATCACTAAGGTTTTATTAATATTTTTCAGAAGTTAATTTGGTCAGACCACGCCCATTTTTTACAAAAATCCTCAATAATTCCCATAATTCAAAAACTATTAATGGTACAAGTCTGAAATTTTGGATTTTTGCATGTCTCAAGACGATGAATATACTGTATAAATTTAAAAAGAAATGAAGAGGTATGGTGTCATTTTCAAATTTTTTTGGATGAATTGACTTGGAATTACCCAGTTTTGAATATTGAAAACAAAATTGTTTGAGGATAACAACTGTTATATCTTCAACAGCACATTTAACTCGTGAAACTCATGACTTAATTCAACTATAAAACTCAACAACGTTGGACTGACAAGTCTCGTTCCGCACATGTCCGACTTCGCCCGTTGCGCATGCGTCAATCCTTATCAAGAAAAATTAAGAAATGATATGAAATAATTATATAACAACAACTAGTTAAAATGTTAGCTCAGAGGCTTTGGATCTCGTTCTCATGCAGGCACACACAAAGAGCAATGGAAGTACCTAGAGTTCCAAGATGACCGCGAAGAGCTTCAAAATTTGATTGTTAATAAGGTTATTGAGATGCATGATCCTAGTTTATATTATTATTATTATTTGAACATATTTATGCGCGGTGACTTTTCAGTTTCCTGATTTCAAAGGGCTGTGCTTTACGTGAATTACAATATATGAATTAATACTAATAATTAAATAAGACTTAAACTAATAATGCTTAATTGAAACATGCTTATATATACAAATATTTACAATAATGCATAAAGTTTTGAGTACTAGCGTGCAAGTTAAACACATAATGAAACTCAACTAAAATTATGCATGTATGCCCATATACACGAATATTTACAATGCATAATTCATTTTGTGATTGGCAATGCCATGCCATACTATCGAGAACTATATGGTTTTTATTAGCCGTTATTTATTAGCCGACTTTATGAGGTAACGTGTTCCATGCGAGTGCACCTCGGTAGGAGAAACTCTTTTTTAGGTAATTTTTTTTAGGTTTTGGTAAATGTTGTTTTCGATTATTGCTTCCCAAACTATACGTATCGTTCTGATAGGTACTAAATAGTTCAGTTAGGTATTTTGGTGTCATTTCTCGTAGTGCCATAAAAGTCATTACTTGTTGGCGTCTGTTCAAAACACTATCAATTGATTCCCACTGCAGAGTTTTAAAGACATCAGCACTTCCAACTTCGTAGCTTGAGCTAGTAATAATTCGTGCTGTAAGTGCAGTAAGGGAAATGCGGTAACTGCTGTACAGTAAGGGAAATGCGGTAATACTAAAGCCTTATTCATAGTAACTAGTGCGTCTATTGTCATATAGTTTTTTCCTTTTTTTAGTAGAGCAATATTTTTAGATTTTTTTACATTGTGTGTCGACTTGTTCATGCCAGTTAAGCTGCTCGTCAAAGATTACGCCTAGAAATCCTTTATGCGCTACTCTCTCTATCGTTTGTTCACCTATGACAATTTCTGGGTTTGAGAGTATTTGGTTTAATGTATTTCTGGATCCTGGATGTCCACGGATGAGCTTCCATAGCAGGAAATATTTGTGTCATGTATCCGCAAACACCGAGGCTTTTGGAGATGTCAAGCAGTTTGGTAAGTCATTAATATATACTAAGAAGAGTAATGGCCCAATAATGATCCTTGCGGGACTCCGCAGGTGATGTTGGCAGTATTTGATATTCCATTGTTGATTTTACAAACTTGCTTTCTTCCTGAGAGATAAGATGTAAACCAATGTAATGCGTGCCATTGTATGCCATAAACTTCTAGCTTGGCAATAAGTTTTTTTGGTCTACCGTATCAAAGGCTTTTTAAGGTCATGAAACAGCACACCGTTAGTAAGACCTTTTCTTGTTTCACATAACCTAGCTAAGCCGTTATTTAATAAGTTTACCTTTTCTGCCAGCGTGGGATCGTCTGTTCTTGTTATGGTTTCAGACCATATAAGATTTTTTTTTTCGTTTGTATGTTGCATGATCATCTCCCCCAAGTCTTCAATGAACTAAGCAAGTTGGATGGTGTGTTGTTTCGTAAGTCGTTAGTCCCAATTTGAATAATAAGAGTTTTCGGCTTTGTGGCTAGAGCTGGTACTACGTAGTGTTTCATTTCATCAATACTTACGCCAGGAAATGTTTTAATTGTAACCTTGCGGTTCTGTAGCCCATTTTGCATTCGCTTTGTGTCTAAATGTTTAATCATGGAGTCGCCTATAATTCTTACCTTGGATTTGCTAGCTTGTGCGCTTGTTCCCTGTTGTCGTTTTCTCTTGTCATCGATGGCTTCAGTCTGTTTGCATCGTTCTTGAATGTTCGTTGTGGAGTGTGCAACTGGGCCCTTTCTCTCTGAGGCAATTCTCCTTTTCTCCTTTGATGGTATTGTCCCCCTCACTTATCGCGCTGGCGCCGCTACTGTTCCTTGTTCTTCCTTGAGGTCCAGTAAAGATTATCTCTTGACGATCCAATGGTACTACAGGAGGAAATCTAAACTAAACTGTTCTTCCGGCTTGTGGCAACCATTATATGATAAAATTTCAGATTATCTCACGGGTGAGTATGGTTCACAGTATAAACTTGTTGGTTGCTACAAGATGAAGACAAAAATATTTGGTCCAATGTTGACTAAGCTCGCATTGAATAATAATAATCGCAGATTATCTGCTGTCGCAGAATGTGTTCGAGTTGCGTGGGAACAGGCCAGGCGTGTGTTTGGTTAGTGGGTGATGGTGAATGTTATAATAGTTCAGTGAATTCACATCGCATGTACCACAAGGATGGTAAGGCTGAAGATTGTACAGATGACCTGATTGGTGGAGTTCAATCTGTTTGCGTGTACGCACTGACTGGTAAGAAACACAATATTTATGTCGACTCTATTTTCCTTAAATCAACTCAGGCACAGGATGTAAAAGAGTCGATTAGCGATGAATCTGCTTGGTAACTGTTAACAAATTGCACAATGTATGGTTCGAATAATTATAACACTAGCCTGGCCCGCAGGTTCTTAGGGTACCTTGTACAGTACTAATGTCTCTAAAAGTCGTTGGTTTTCTCCGATAATTTATAAATTCAATAAAGATTGTCTCGCTTGACATTCACAGGGAAAGCTTTGTTATCGACTCCAACATGTTACAGCATAGAAGATGAAGCATTTTTGGCGCAAAATTCAAACTGTGAATCTCTTACACCAAAACCTTATCCAGAGATTATAGTTTGCTGTGAAGATGTGTGTCACGGTTTGATCCTGTACAATTTGCAAGTGTGGGAAGATTGAGGCCACTTTAATATGGAGTGTTTCTCTGAGCTAATGCCTTTTGTAAATGTAAATATTCTGCTTCTTTGATGGCGTGTAATTCTGTTCTGTAGATAATTGTTACAAGACTGTAACTGGTAGTTATTGTTCGATACCATTTGTCAACAAAGGAAAGACGTTCTATGAATGTAAGCCCAACATTGATAGTGGTCGGATGTGGTGTGCTACCACATCAAACTTTGATATTGATGGGCTAGGAGAAGATTGCGAGGGTAAGACTTGTACGCGTTGCTCAGGCGCTATCCATGTAGTCTACACTTTGATATGAAAGATTAGGTTATGAAAAATATGACAGATTAGATTGAAAGATATGAAATACTTCAGGCGTTGGTTTTACGAGAGGTGGATGGTGTTGCCCATCTGATAGTGGTTTTTCAAAACTTCTTAGACATGCTGATTGTAAAATTTATATTACAGTTCAGCATTTTCGGGTTAAAGTCACATTTTATTTCTTGTGAGTTCAATATCCCTGGTGTCATTGCTTTTTGTGCCTTTCTTCAGCACTAATCCACCTTTGAACAACGCCCCCCTACATGTGCTTGTGAGGTTAGGTCATTGTTAGAGATAGGATTTCCAGCTTATAAATTTTGCATTCTCATGTGCGAGCATTGTGATGTCCAAATAATTTCTTTTCTAATCCGCTTTACAGAACCGTGCCGTAAACGTACAAGATCAGGCGATTGTTGTTCATTTCCTTTTATTTATCGTAGCAGACTGTACAACAAGTGTACCAGCATTGACTATGAGGAACCTTGGTGTTCTTTAACTTCAAACTATGATCGAGATCACCTCAAGGGCAAGTGTACATGAATGACATTGGAAACATCTCGAGAAACTGTATTTTGGTGCTATAATTGTTGCACAACTTTTACACATCATTACACAAGGTAGAAACATGCGATAGGGTTACATTATTTCATCAACTCTTTTTTTAAAAGAAGTCTTTTTTTATTGTGGAAATATTGAGTAGCTTTTAAACAAGAAGTGATTTTTAATGAAACATGGTGCGGAATAACTTTTGTACCAAAAATGACGGTGCTGTACTGGGCAAAGAAAAGTTCTAACATGAACCTTTGAGAGAAACGTTCAGATATTTTACAATATGTACGCTATTTATATGGCCATAATATAGCTATAGCTATTTATATAGCTATTTATGTAGCTTGTTACCTCGACTTCGTCTCGGTGAATATTCCCCGATAATCATTTCGTCTTCGGCGAACAACCGCCAAACACTGATCTAGTGTTATTACGGGAGGAACCCAAACTAAACTAAATTTATTTATACTGCAATCTCTGTGATCCCGGAACTCTTGTAATCTTTGTGATCTTTGTAATATTTGTTACCTCTGTAATTCCCGTAACTTTTGTAATCCCTGATCTTTCTAATACATGTAATGTCTGTTATCCTAACAATATCTCTGATCTCTGTAATACTACAATGATTACAAAGATTACACAGATAACCAAAGATAACTAGTTAACCAAGAGTAACTAGATAACCAAGGATAACTAGATAACCAAGGGTAACTAATGATAACTAATGATAACTAGATAACCAAGGATAACTAGATAACAAGGAATGACTAGATAACCAAGGATAACTAAGGAATAAGGATAACTAGATAACTTGGAATAGGTGGATTACTAGGAACAATCAAAGAGACGTAAAGTCGTTGGAGATTGCTATAAAATTGGGATCTGTATATTCGTGACCAGAACACCAAGTGTCAACGCAGATATTACAATGATTACAAGGATTTAGAATTACAAGAGTTATGGGGATGACAGATACATGAGTTTGGCTGAGAGCCGTGTTGTACTACAGTATATTACAGATATAGTCTTGGCTGGCAGCCTTGTTGTACTACATTGTACCACACGAGCCTCATCCAAACACGGCTTTCGCCAAGCAGAGCACGCGTTATATACATGTTATTTTATAATATAGTATATTACTGGTTGTACCATTTTAATGTAATATGAAGTTTCTTAAATGTCCATTCGTCCAATGGACCGATGGACAAATGGACATTGTCCGATGGCAAACACTCTAGTCTCCTATCCACATGGGGTTATGCTCAATCATATTACGTCATTATAGCTCTTCTCGGTGACGCAGTAAAAGTTACATGTCCATTGGACATAATGAAATGTCCATTGGACATACAGGAATGCCTATTTGTCCATCGGACAAACAGAAACGTCCAGTGGACATTTCAAATGTCCATTCGTCCAGTGGCGGATCTAGCGTAGGTCAAAATAAATTACTACAGCTCATTCTTGGATATATTTACATTTTAAAATACCTTCAAAGCAATCTCATTGGTTAGATTTTATTATTTTGAAATTCATAACCTATGACATTGTTATAAAGTTATTTTGAATTTAAAATTGGGCTGCTGTAATTTATTCTGACCTACGCTGGATCCGCAACTGCATTCGTCCATTGGACGAACAGAAATGTCCAGTGGACATTCAAATGTCCATTGGACATATTGCAGTGGTATTGGACATGTATGCATCTTGCTGGTATATTTACGGACTCAATAACAAGAATGCAACAAAATATGGCCGATTATTATAAATAAATTTATATTAAAAAACGAAATTAACGTTTTGTTTGCTATTGAAACACATCAGTGCTTTGTAGTGAGTTCATACAGTGCTCTGAGAAGGTATGTTCTTTCTTTTAGCAGTTGCAAAACTTTTATCAGAAAAAATCAGAAGATTATACATTAAAGAAATGATAATTTTATCACACAATTATCATCAGACTGTAAACTATGCTAGCTAGTCTGATCATGATTTTGTGATACACACACTCAGTAACTATAATGTATATACAGTATTCCCAAATAGTCGGTGTCTTTTCTGGAAATAAAAAACAATTACTCAGTTGGTAAAGCAGGAAAATGTTCACGTTATGTGATGTTACAGTGCTAGTGAAGAAATGTAGCATGATGTGGTCTTTGTAAAGAACGAAAACTGAAACCAGAAATGAACGACACCGGAAACAGGCAAAACTGAAAACGACTGAAAAGTGAAACCTGGAAATCAGTGGTGTAGCCACGGGGGGAATGGGGGGTCCGCCCCGCCCCCACTTTTGTTTTGGACAAGTTGCTTAATTTTTTCAAAATCGGGTAAAAATGGGGGGTAACAAAGCGGATACAAAGAACATCAAGTGTCCTCCAGATCAAATTACAAGGAAAACCTGGTAACTCTTTTCAGTTTGAATTAGACTGTACCAGCCTCGTCCCCAGGCCCAACCGTTACCGTTGCGAGGGTATTGCGTGCGCGCATCCACGATATTAAATCTATATATACATCCTATATACTTTTCCTGATTAGGAAATTAGAAAGCGCCTGGGAACGAGGCTAGCGAATGACTGGGGGAATGGGCAGGAAAATGCAGGGATGTCAAGAATTATTAGTATAATTAGAATTATAAGTATTACTAACTATATACCTGCTGTACAACATTGTTCATCTAACGCTTTAAATGCCGGGTACGTTATTTTTCTGTACAAGGATATGCAACTACTGGGTGTTTCGACCCCCTCCCCACTAGTTTAGGGCTGGCTACGCCCCTGCTGGAAATTTCCACCTCAATTTTGGCAATTTTATGCAGCAAATAAGGTCTCAATCATTTCGGTTTCTGTTCTTTACAGAGAGCTGAGTCCATGTTCCACATCTTAATGGATTCCATTTCAAATGCCAAATTATGATTTTTGTAATAAAGAACACAGAAAACATCACAATTGAAAACGTGATGGGTTGATGTGATACTTTACATTGAAACATTTCAAAATGTGTTTTAATTAGATGGTTAAAAATGATGGTTAAAATTATATTTTTAATGATCATGTCAAATGACCAGAACTCGCCCAGGCTGGCACCAAGTAATACATAGCAAGTTGCAAATGTACCCTCTTTAATGTGATTACAGAGTTAAGAATGGAATATTGTGATTAAAACATTAAAAAATAATAAAACCACAAGTAAGATATTGAAAACTTTATGAACTGAAGCCTAACTTCACCCAGGACCATCCTAATGATGCAGCTACTTTCAATTTGGGCAGCTATATTTCAATACATGGCCACGGATGGGCTATGGTAATATTTTCTTCAAATGGCAACTAATGAATGACTAATACATACACTGCGACTCACGATATTAGTTTTATAAGATATTTATGCCGTACGTATTCAAAATGAGCATTACTATTCATTAAACTTACGAACATCAAAGCAAAGTTGAGAGAAGATCTTTACGATGTTGATATTCGATGTTAGTCACATAACTGAAAATACATGGCGCTGTTCCATATTTCAGGCGGACCACGCTATTAGTTTTAAAAATATGATAACACGATAACACGTCGTTTTTAACTTAATTGGAGGTGGAAACGACATTCTTTAACCAAAAACAGCATAGGTAACAACAAGAGAATGTATTAGTTAGAAAATAAACGAACTTGGTGTCATAGTTGAAGGATTTTTCAAAGATTACGTGGAACGGCAGAAAAGAGGGATTCTGGGCTTCTAAAATGGAAAAGAATGGGAGGTATTAGGCGTTTGAAGGAGAACTGTTCGTAAATTATCATGATCAACGTCTATCAACATTTTGAGAAAGTTTGCTTTGCCATATATCTTCAAAACTAGCAATGATGGATTGCTGGTAAGCAATTATAATTTTAATAGTACCTCCACTGGTGTCGTGGAATAAACGTTTGGAACTGGATTGAGGCAAAAAAGTGCTCGAGAGCACAACAAGTCGAGACAGACAAGACAGACAAGTCGAGATCAACATGATAATGACCTAATGCTGGGAAAACGAACTTCTGATGAAAGGTTTTAGGTAGCTGCCAAAGAAGTGGTAGAACGATAATTTAGATCCGTATTATTAGTAACCAACATGTCTTCATATGTGCCTAAATGTGCAAAAGAGACCTCTGATCCCTATTTCCGCTGTTACCAGCAGAACTCGTTTACTTTACCACTTTTTTGTTGACTCCTTAGCATCGCCTGTCACAACCATCATTGAATATCAATAATCTAACCCATGCATGCATTTTCCAAGCTTTATCATGCTGATTTCATCTGCCCGTCAAAAGAACAAACTTCCGTTGTGCTCTTAAGCATTTTTTTTTGCCTCAATCCAGTTCCCAACATTCATTCCACGACACCAGTGGAGGTACTTAATTTTAGAATTATTATTGATTACCAGGAAACCATCATTGCTCGTTTTGAAGATGTATGGCAAAGCAAAACTTTCTCAAAATGTTGATAGACGTTAATCTTTGGAAAGTCCTTCAACTATGACACCAAGTTCGTTTATTTTCTAACTAAAACATTCTCTTGTTGTTACCTATGCTGTTTTTGGTTAGAGAATGTCTCCACTTTCCACTGAAATGTTTCCACTTTCAATTAAGTTAAAAACGACGTCTTATCGTACTATCATATTTTTAAAACTAATAGCGTGGTCCACCTGAAATACGGAACAGCGCCATATATTTTCAGTCATGTGACTAACGTCAAATATCAACATTGTAAAGATCTTCTCACAACTTTGTTTTGATATTCGTAAGTTGTAATGAATAGTAATACTCATTTTGAATACGTACGGCATAAATATCTTATAAAACTAATATCGTGAGTCGCAGTGTATATATATAATATACATAAATGACTTGCCAGAATGTCTCAACCAGGCTACTTCTCGATTATTTGCTGATGATACTAATCTTACGGTGGCTGGTGAGACCATAGAGGAAGTTGAGCTGGCCATGAGTAATGACCTAACACGTATAAAGGAATGGCTGTTGGCCAATAAATTGAGCCTGAATGTTGCAAAAACCGAATTCATGCTCATCGGCTCTGATTACAAAATAAACAATCTTGTCACTCGGCCAATCATCAAAATCGACCAAACCAAAATTAAACAAGTATTCAAAATTCGAGTCCTTGGTGTCGATATTGATACTAACTTCAAATGGACTAACCACATTGATATCGTTGCTAAAAGGGTTTCCTCGGAAATTGGAGCCATAAGAAGAATTCGAGATTTTGTTGTTTTATCTCTGTTTACAATGCTTTAATACGTCCTCATTTTGATTACTGCAGTGAGGTATGGGACACTCTAGGAAACGGCTTCTCTAACAGACTGCAAAAACTCCAGAATAGGGCTGCAAGAGTAGTATTGGGTATGAGTAATGATATCCCTGGATCTGAAGCACTACATATGCTAGGTTGGGAACCGCTTGAGACTCGACGAGCGAAGACAAAAGCAGTGCATATGTACAAAGTTCTAAATGGCTTGGCTCCGAGCTCGCTTGCCGATCTTTTTGTGCCCAGAAGTGATATTACAGAATATGACCTTAGGGGTTCCCATACCTCATTGCAACTGCCTCATCCTAAACTTAAGAAATTTTTTTCTTATTCCGGAGCTAAGCTTTGGAATTCTCTGCCAACAGATTTGCGTAATCCCGATACGCTTACGGACTTTAAAAATGGAATACGCGTTCTCAAGTTCTGATTTGGTATCTTATATTATGTTATGATTGCGAATGTGTATATGTATTTTGTTTCATAATTGTTGTAATTTATTGTATAAATATTTGTACACGTATATTTTTTATGAGCGATGTCAACACGCCCCTCGTGGAAATCAGCTAATGTTGACGAGGCTAGCGTGTTATTTTAAATAAAGTTTTTACCTACCTTACCTACCTACTTTGTTACGGGTCAAATTCCCGATGGCTATATTTTGCAAGGTAAACACCAGTGTAGTTCAAAGATTTAAACGACTCGCGCTTTAGTTAAACTGCATTATTGTAAACTTAAGGTTTTCGAAGTAACAAAGTAATCTTGTGTAGAATACGTCTTTTAACAAAAAAATGCCATAAAGTATATAGATTATATATCACATCAGATTTATCGATGAAGGTCTAGAGTTCCTACGAAGAGTTCAGTGATTTGGCTATATAGAGCCATAAAAATAGCAACTCAGTGAACACTCATCTTTAATACAACGTTTCGAGCAATTTGCTGTCATCTGCCTCAGGTTCCTGGTTACACTATGAAATCATTTGTGTCTGCGGAGTTTCTGCTGTATTGTTTTATTTAAAATTACTGTGTAATATACGGTGCTAATAAGTGAACATCTTCACCATAAAGGTTAACTATGTAAGTAAGTCGCATTTTAATCTGTTTTTTCTGCAACATTTTAAGCAGGAACGTTCAAGTCTCGTGAGAAGTCTTCGTGTCTTATAAACTTTGTAAGAGAACAGCTTCAATCTGATTTGCTGCCATTTACATTGTCAGAACCTGGCGGACGAACACTGACCGAAGAAGAGTCAAGTTTCGATGAGCTTGGGCTGGTAAGTTTTATTTGTAAACATTTTTGCTTGCTTCATAGTCGGAAAGAGAGAAACATTGCGTAGCATCTACTTCTCTAGAGTTTTTTTTATATTAACCTTGCATATGACCTGCGATTTCTAGGTTTGAAAATAGCACGTCCCTTGCTAACTAATAGCCTGCTCGCAGCAAATTGCCAAACATGCCTCATACTGGAGAGAACAGGCTATGAAGCTACACTGTACGTAGGTGAGATCCCACTTGAAATCGCAAGTTGAAACTGGGCAAACTTAGAAAAAACTGCCTATTGTTTTGGTTTCTGAATGAAATTAAAAAAAAACACGTTTTTAAAACTACTCCTATTTTAAAACAGTTGACGTTAGAAAATCATAGCAGCTGCGGGAACCTGGTCTGCGTTAATATTAAGTAGCTCAGGCACTCTGCTTTTGCACTTCCAATGGGATCCTGTAATTTTGGCTGATATTGAAGCAGGTGCATCATCACTGAATCCAAACTTTTTGAAACCAGAACTATTAAATAAACACTTATAAATAATTCCTTGTTCAAATTGTTGAATCGTAAATTAAAATCTTGTCATTTCGAACTGCAGTAAGAATGATAAATCGACAGTTGCTAGCTACATATATTTATGTATATCGTTTGCATGTAGGAAGAATCCGTTACAGTAAGGATGGGTTTACAAAGAATGGTTAAAACACTTCAGGGGATGAAAAGTATTTCAATTCAGAAGTTAAGGATATGAAATCAAGCGGGATGTATACATGCCCTGATATACACTAACTACATGTAGTATAGTTAGTAGAGGTGATTATACGAAATTTACAACAGTATAACATTAATTTTCTCCTTACTTTATAACAGTTGACTGGTGTGAGTGAACCTGTTACATACAGCACCGGCGTGATCTTCTATGAAGAGAGAATGCCAACCACATGAAACCATAAGCAGCATGATTAAACGAGGCCAACCGATGTCAACAACGATCCAGAGATAGAGTTAATGTAAATTTGTCAATTTATTTTGCCGTTTCCACTTTGCTTGCAAGTTCAATTTTCGTTTCAATGAAAATTATCAACAAACGTTTTGAAATAGATTTCGAGACAAACGTAAGCGATAAAAGTTTTATTGAAGAACGTTTCGAAGCCATCATGGCCTCATTATCAAGTTCAAATAACAAAATAGATAATTTCTACAGTTAAAATTGTTTAAATGACGTTTACAAATGACGTTGACAAATGACGTTTAATCGATTGCGCAAGTTAATAAGTTCTAATTTATGCGCTAAGACGCGCTAAAATACAATATATATGAGTATAAACAGTACAACGCATTGAAGAGCACAAGGGGTCAATGATTGGTCAGCACATGATAGAGCATGGTGAAAATACCGCGAGAGTCAATGGTTGCTTCCAAGCACTGAAAAAATGTCGGAGCAAGCTCGAGTGTCTGTTGTTTGAAATGCTCATTATAAAGGACATTCGATCATCAATGAACAAACAATCGGACTCAATACGTGCTAAGTTATTTACTTAGCTTCAGTATTTTATGTATTTTAGTTTAGATTGTCTGTCGTTGTCTTAGTTATATATAGTGTGTTTGTGCTCATATATATTGTATTTTGGCGCGTCTTAGCGCATAAATTCGAACTTATTAACTTGCGCAATTGATTAACGTCATTTGTCAACGTCATTTGTAAACGTCGTTTACAATTTTAACTCATGTAAAAATTATCTATATTTGTTATTTAAAATTGATAATGTGGCCATGATGGCTTCGAAACGTTCTTCAATAAAACTTTTATCGCTTACGTTTGTCTAAAAATAAAAATTATTCTCACGAAATAGCGTTGCAACTGTCCGTGGTGCAGTGAAAAGCACAGAAACACATAAGATCTTTCACTGCTTGAAACTATATAAACAGCATTCGACGTTGCGATATATAAAAACAGACAATGTAATAAAATATTAAAAAACTGCGAAAAACAACATCTGGTAAATCGAAGTATAATTTTGTGGAAACACCACATATATTTACTATCAAAATAAGCTTTCGAACCCGTAAGCTCGGTTCTTTATCAGTGCTGATAACAGTGCAATCTTAATAATACTTTGAATGATATTCACAATGCAAACGTACAACGAACATCTTGTAAACTCCATATTCGACCTTTTTAACCAAAACAAAAACGGGTACATTTTGTTAATACTTTTTTCTACATTGTCTGCAGTCATTTACCGAAAAACAATTTTGCACGGAGTAATTAAATTCAATGATAAAAAAGTTTGTACCTCGATACAATTGTACTCTGGGCCATTGTACCTCCGAAGATTGTACCTCGGGAACATTGTACCTTCCACGCAACTCACTTTCCACACTCACCTTCTCTTTTGATATCTTTAACAACATTGTCTACATGCACACTAGCTTGAAAATATACATCGAGACTGTTAGCTAGCCCACCCACACATGCATTTTCTCGCTTCCCAATTGCCACTCGTGTTGATATAACTGTATATCAGCACGGAAAAGGTCATATTTCTTATACATGACCTAACAAACCTTGTGATGTTCATTGAAGTAAAGTTTTAATGTTTGAAATTTTGTGCTAATATTCTTTGCGTTTTTGTTTAGTGGAGCGGAAGAAAGAGGCAGGAACAGATATGCCTGGTGGACAAAAAAAGAAAATTGGTAAGTTTCTGTGCAGCATTGTAACTTGCACTGTAAGTCTAACGTAATTAAAATTTACTGTATAAATATTTATAACGTTTTAGAACGTGTTAAGAAAAAAAACAGAGATCTATCAATGGTGAGAACTAGACAACCATATTCATGTATTTTTACTGTGTAGTGTTTTTCTCATTTTCAACATTTCAACCAGGTTGAAATGAAATCGATGTTCGCAATCGGATTGACATTTACGGCATTAATGGGAATGTTCTTTTCTTATGAACTTTGATTTTCAAGGTTTACAGTATTCTATGTTTTGTTTAGTTTTGATGGCAGAGTCGTAGCAATTAAAGCTCCCGTTTGTACCAATATCATTGTTTCAAGGTTTATCTCATCGTAATTTTCCTGGCTCTGACTACACACAATTGTTTCTTTAGATTTCTTTTTATCTTATGTACAATGTCTATTAGGCAGGTATGTAACAATTCCTGGGGTTCGTTATCAACTGCTAAACGGAGTACTTGTATCTTGATATAACAACCAACATGTATTTTTCATTTCTTTTACAGAATATTCAAAAAGTTCTTGGTTTTGCCCAATCAAGAGCTGCAAGCAAGCGCCAGGCTTCCTCAACCCTGCACCAGCCACTAAATAGACTGTGAATATTTTATGATAAACTAAAGACGATGAATTGCTTTTCATCCCCAAAAAACGGGCAGTTGCCCGCATGCGGGAAGGACATTGTTGTTTTTATGTATATTTTCGCCACGTTAAAACGTCGTCACAACTGAGGAAAAAAAACAACATTTTAAGTACATTTGACAACCGGACGACCCACGAAAATTGTAAGTCCTTTAAGTCCTTTGTTTATAGATTGACATTTTATTTCATTAGTGTTGGATTAATTGTAAAATATGTAATATTTGTATATTTTTATAGTTGACTTTATTTGTATTATTCAAGTAAAGCACAAAAATCAAGTGTGTGTTCGATGTGAGCCCTCAAAAACAAAGTAACACTCGGCAGACGAGAGTGCGAAACAGACGAACTTTGATCTGTAGTCTAATACTTATTTGTGAAGTTGTACTAATAAATATTTTAAATAGTATTAAAGCTCTTTCTGTTGAACAAATATTGCTTTCTCAGTTCTGAACTGTTCTTCCCAGAAGTCTAGTAAAGATCATCTCTTATTGATCCAGTGTTATTACAGGAGGAAACCTAAACTAAACTAACTTTATTTACACTCGATAGCTCTATCAGTTCGAAATTGTTCTTCTTAGAGGTCCGGTAAGGATCTTCTCTTATTGATCTATTATAATTACTGTACTTATAAGGATAAAAATACATATGTACAGATCCCCCCCCTCCTCCTTGGATCAGTTTTTCTCTCTCCGATTGCTCGGAACCATCGACTTGCTTACGTCACAGTTAATAGAAATGAAATTTGGCCCGTGATCCTTCTAAGCATGGATCAAAGGTATGTTCGAAACTCCGCCCACTTTCCATCTCCATTAACTGTGCTTACGCACGACGTCGGATGTTTTCGTCGGCGGGTCGGAACGGCCTCGCCAAAATGCCAAAATTTCAGTTTTGACCAGAAAAGAATGCAGAAATCCTTCAAGTTTTATCGAAGATATTCAAACAATCTTGCCTTTATTTCAAGGTAATATACGTTGTCTTTTACCAGTAGTTGTAGCAGAGCGTCTATATCTCTGATATATATAAATGTTGTGACAATCAAGGCTGATTTTAACGAAATATTTGATCATGCAGTCTGAAATTTGCACGTGTGGTATTAAAGCATGGCTTATTCCCGTTATGCCTGATTGTCGAAGTAAGAACTGCAGTATAGATGCATTCTGTTGTTAGTTTTTGTGCTGGTATGTAAGAAAATTCTGTGTATTTTTGAGCAGTAAAGTGGCAAATTATAAAGCACCATAATTTTCTATTGCGGTCTGTTTAATTTTACCTTGCCATTAACTTGGAAAGTACCATACCATAGTTGCCTAGTACCACACATTGAGTGTGGTTTGACTGGGGTTTAAATCTGATTTGAACATTGCTCTTGTGAAGAGAGTATTGATGAGTCAAGTTTTGCAACAATTGTGGGTTTCTCTGGGTACTCCTGTTTCTTCTGCCAGGCAAAATTGACAGGCTGTGTTAGGTAATACAGATACACAGTAATTGATATGTGTTGTGGTTATTTTGCCCTCCTGGGGCCGGTTGTTCGAAGCCCATCTCGCGTAAATAGTGGATAAGTCAAAATTAAATAACACTCTCACATCACTCATTGAACAGTTAACTTAAATGTTTTGCAGTAAGTATGTAGTTGTAAGCATAATCATTCTATTAAGGTTCAAAACTTTTAGTTTGGTTGTTGAATGAATCTATAAACTTGGTTTCTATTTTGAGCTTAACCACTGTTTAAGCTAAACGGGCTTCTAACAACCAGCCCCTGGTAAAACAAAATGTTACAAAAATCAGTAGAGTGGCTTTCCCTGAAGCAAAAAGGCAGTTAATGAAACGCAATGACATTCACATTTTGCATAAGCCTAATTGTAGGACATTACAGTAAACCTATGCAGCATGGCCATGCCATGCTACATAGTAAAACTGCAACATGCCATGTGCATATTTTTAAACTGTTTTTTTTTTACTTACAGAAAGATTCTCCACTGATTTGAGTAAGAACATATCCTCACTACATGTACTGAGACTTACCCATGTCTGGTAAATTTGCTTATAGTTATATTTTAAGATTTTTTAAGCATATGGTATGACAATGAAAGTTTTATGAATACTAATCTGGCTGGGTCAATGATGAGAAAGTGAACAATGTTGATGAAATGTGCACAAAAGGTCTTAACATTTTTTATGCTTTGTTGTTTTAAATTGAAATGCTTTGTAAATTGTATGTTGTTTCTCACAAGAAGTGGCTATGTTTAGGTTTTAGAAAAAATATGTTTATTTTCTCACAAGTGCTAGTCAGTGAACGTAATGTACAGCTATTCTCATCCAAATAGATCATTGTTTTGTGTGATCACCACTTTGAATGGAAAATCTCATAGCAATTCCCAGAGCATTTTAATTTTAAAAATGTCAAATAATGATGAACTTATTGTTTTCCGAAAGTAAAAAATTCTTGTTTGGTTGAATTATTTTTCTTTGGTTTTATAAAAACATGTAAAAGCCTTAAAAAAATTCAGAACAACAAATCTTGGTAGCAGTTTTGGTAATGTTTTCAGGACTACATGAATGAATGAATGATGGTTTATTATAAATATATGGAAGCCCAGAGGCTGAATTGCATATTTACATATAGAAAATTAATTTACAGATTTCATGCTTGAATCAAGTTAACTCTACATACTTAACTAACTACATACTACTACAACCCTTGAATTAATTGTCTGTGATAGCTAATTTTTTGAGAACATGTTATGCCATCCATCACAATTAGTGTGTTCTGTGATAGGACATAAGAGAGGGAACATTAAAAATAGCTCCACTTAATCCTAAAAGTGTCATGCAAATAGATCAATTTCCTATTGCAATTAAGCATGTTCTGTAAATGCAATTTCATTTTTGCAGGCGGTTAACATCAAATGAAATATATTCAAATTATAGATCAATTGAGATTCATATAATGTCCAACATGTTTTAGGAAAAACATGTTATACAGTCCAGTAATGTAATTCTCTCATTATTCAAAACCCCACTGTGTTTGACACTTAGTAACCATTGACTATATTTCTAAATAGCAATTTTAAAATGTTTTTCTGAAAAAAATTCGTTGTTGTAGGCCCAAATGCATTTAACGATTATTTCAATCAGACAAATTTATTTTTAAAAATGACTTTTTGGTTCAAATGTTTTTTCAAATACTCTAAAGCAATTAAAGTTTTTCATTATTTGAAATTGTAACGTTGTACTGATTAAACAAATATGAAGATTGAGGTGGTTTTATCAAAAACAAATATAATTCTTTACTTACTAAATATGTGCATGAAATTTCTTGTTAATATGTATTGCTAAGTTTTCTATCAACGGAAAATATATTTTTACGTGAACATCAAAATTGTGATATAATTTTTTATTAATTCAATCAAAAAGCATTTTAAAAACATTTATTTTGTTTCCTGGTTTACCATCTTAATCTTCTTTTGTTTAAGTTGACTTTGAGTGTTCATTTGAAAGTTTAGAAAGTTCATTTAAAAATCACATATTGAAGCAAAATTTAAATATTATTTGCTTCAAATCCAGAACCCATTGAACTGCACCACCCTAAAAGTTAGAAATACTTTGTGACTTTGGAAATGAACTTCCTACCTTCAAGAAGAAGTTACTTGAGGTGAAATTATTGCAAAGTGGAACTAATATTTGGAACCAAGATGAACTGAAGCAGTACAACTATACCTGATCAGAGTTCATATTCAACAGACTTGAAATAATTATAAGTCAAGTTATGCAATATTAAGCAATTTTAGATTTTAAATTGTACAGATTCCTTAACATGCCAAATTTAGTTTGTTGAATGTCGGGTCTTTCGTATTCACAAATAAAATAGTCTGGTATAAGATCAGGTAAAATAGATTGAATAGTCTTCTTATACTTACAAGAGATTTTCTTTAACCTTCAATTTTTTCCCTGAACTATTTCCATTGTCTGGTTGTGGTGAATTTGTGTTTTGGCAGTTGAAAAAAGTTGAAAGAATTTGTTATTTTGTATGTTCATTTTCTTTGCTTTAGTTCAAGTTTTCTTTTCAAATAGTTCCACTTTGTAACCATAGTATAGTATTAATAATATAAGAAAACAGGTTTACATGGCTTTTGAACATGATCTTCGACAAGTAAGTAAAGATAAGTTTATACTTCAATGAGATTTGTTTTTAACCTGACAATGATATCTTTTGAAATTGGCCAAATTCAGTGCTTACGCATTTTCTTTCCAATGCAAGACCAATCGTGTATATTTCGATGTTTTGGTTTTGTTTCTTTCATTGTTAAAACTATAAGTTGTTTAAAAGGCAACAAAGTGTTTTGTTCCATGGAAAGCTTTAATATTTTTACACACATTATTTTTACTATGTAACACTAATGCTGTACATTTTTGAACTTCTGACAAATCCTTAAAAACTTCGCACCCAAAAGGTTTTACAAGGTTTTTCATGAATTAGAGAGCTCTTTTTATATGGAAAAATATACTTAGGTTAATATAAAGGAAATAAAATTATGATTGCCAGGGTACTCCTAAAAGTTATTCTAACTAAATTACCATAATTTGCGCTAAAAGCATCGCACGCCTCACGAAATGAGATGCCTTTGCTACAAATGATAGTACTAATGGTGCACATGAGAACTTTTTGACCAAGTAGAATTTTCAAATGGTTTATTTCTGAAATTTTGTGCTCGGCACAGTATCCTTAAAAATATTATACTTTTCGTTTGTGCAACATGTATTCTTTGTTCGAAAAATGAAGTTCACAATGTTTAATCAATTCGACATTGTCAGGTTAAAAGCACAATCAGAAAAATATATGGCTCTGATTGTTGAAATTTCATAAGCTTTTCAATTTGATATTTCAATCAGTGTAAAAACTAATCATTTCCTCGCGTGGTTTCGACGTTCGGAACAGCTTTTCAAGCTGTAAAAACATTTTCTATTGGCTTCATATGTGCTTGATCTTTACATAGCAAAAAGAATTTATTTTCTCTGGACTTTTAAAGAAACAGCTCATTAAAATCGTATCTTTCTATAAGCAAAAACGCTTTTTATTTCTGTAGCTGCATTGCTTAGTGAGAGCGAGAGTCAATGCTCTGCCAAAAGTCATGCGTTTTCTCCAGGTATTCTGCAGCTTTCTTCCGCCCTGGAAGTTGAGATTGTAGTTTTGACTCTCAGAAACCTTTTCAGTTAGACCTGTTGAGGATTACCGTCCTATTCTTACAAGAGATAAATTTAAATCAATTAAAAATGCGCTAACTACGTTCCTAATGAGAACAAAACATACTTCGACTTTATAAATTGCGTGATTTAGAGCCATATATTTTCCATGTAATTGTTAAACAACTCGGTGTTTATGTACCAATGGAAGATTTCTCTGTCAAACTCGCAAAATTTATCACTTCCAGTTGATTCATAATTATTTAGATCCTGAAGTATAAAAATTTATCTGGTTTTACTTGTCTTTCACTTATGTTTGCTCACTTGTGTTAAGCACAAGGTTAATTGTTCTTTTTCTGCCATGTTCTGTTTTCTTCTATTGTTATTCAATTAAGTACTCGTTTGTGGAAATTGATCTCTTTTTATTGTTATTCAAGTTGTAATCTATACAAGTTCTTTTCAATAAATCGTTTACAAAATTTACATGTGACCCCTTTTTAATTGAAAATTCAATTCCCATGGGAATTGAAAAATTGAACAAAACATCCCCCTACCCCAGCCAGCTCTCCAAGTGCTACTTCCACCTAAGTAGAAGTACAAGTACTTCTACTTATTTACGGTGGAAGTAGCACTCGGAAAGCTGGCCGGGGTAGCGAGGCGAAGAGAAGACCAACCATGCAAATTCTGATGCAATTGCTAAGTTGATCTTCTCTGGAGAGCAGGCGCGCATACCTGAAAAATTAAAACAACAAATGTTAGTGGCTCATCATGCAAATTTGATTCCCAGACCCAAAATGACGAGTGCCCCCCTCTGATCCTACCGACTGCCTACCTGCCTCAGTTCTAAGCTGTCTTCCTCGGTCCTAAGCTCCTGCATTCCATTCGTTACCTCACTTTCCTCACCATCGCACAGTCACTCACAGCTGATAAACCCGCATGCACCGCCACCACCCCGACTGCCACCCAAATCAGAAAATTAAAGGAATTAAAATTTCGGTAAATATGCATTTTAAAGGTAATATTTATTCAGTTATTTTAGGTCAAGCGTGAAGAGAAAGTTAAAGGTCCAATGTACAAACAGGTAAGCTTGTCTTTATACGTGAAATGTACAAGTTGTGAAATGTACAAACGCTCTATCCGCTATTATGTTCCACTGTGTTGTTTTCGACGGTTGATTTTGCATTGTTTAACATACTTTCAAAGTTTTAATTCCTTTAATAAGCCTAACCCCATGCAACTTGCACACGGCTCGCACCCTCGCAGTCCATACATTTAGCTAATAAATTACGTTATGAACAAAAAAGCAAAATAAAAAGATAAATTACGTTACTTCTAGCTACTTAAACCCACTTAGACTGAGTATTTGATTGAGTTTTCAAACGTAAAACCTTAGCTGAAAGGGCATGGGCTTTTCGTTATGTTAAACCGATCCGAAGTAAATATAAATCTGATACTTACCAAAGTCTAAGGCTGGGTCAAATAAGTATGAGAACGGAAAAAGGATATATAATTATTTTAAAAACGGAACGTAAACTTTTACTTAAAACATATCGATAGAAATTTAAATCCTAAGCTGTAGTTGACATGCAATTCAAGGACCGTATGCCTAGTATATTTTATGGTTAAAAAAGGGATAGAAACGTTTAAAAACTACCGCTTCTCATACTTATTTAACCGAAACGCCTTATTCATTTGCATGGTACGTCGCGGCTGCTCTCAAACCTTTCCGTCATTTGCTTTAGTGCACAAAAACAATGACTTAACTGTTCCATTGTTTCTCTTTACCAAAACAAACTCGAAAGCACCAAGATACTTATCATATTTAATCGAAGAGGATTCTCATTATAAAGTCATCCAAACAAAGCAACCTGTATTCCCTTGGGAATTAAAAATGCGCAAAAAAAATAATGCAGCGCACTGATTTCATGCATATATCAACAAAGAAACAAAGAAATAGTATATTCCCCTGGGAATTAGAAAACGTTTTTACCGTTGTTTTTAACCCTGCTAATGAGTGTAATTTTTAAATTATCATTACTACAACATATAACTTAAAACTGATTCGTTCAATCCAATATATAAAGTAACCTGCAGTGTTTGTTTTTTTTTAGAAATAACCTCGATTCAAATGTGGGAGGCAAGATGTCCCAGCATTAAGGTATTGTTTCTTTCAGAAATATTGTCAACAGTAACCATTATGCTGTATTTTTTACCTGATTTTTTGAACTCGAAATATGAAACGAAACAAACAGAAGTGTCATTATTGTGCACGAAGTCGTCTTATTTTTCAGAAGTGTTGGTTTAAGTGTTAATTCAGTTTTCATTTTTCACCAAATTTTTGCTTTTCTTCAACGAGCGACATTAAAATTTCCTTAAATCCTCTTTGATCTCTAAATAATGAGTATCTTGTTTTCTACTAACTCACATTTGTATGATTTCCTCTACTGTCATATTCGTAACGACTTGCTTTCTCATTCTTGTTGATTGTTTTTCTTTTGTGGGTCCAATATCATCGAGGGTCGTTCACTTTATCTATCTATTCTATCAACTCACATTTCTGAACCTTGCATGTTGGCCTTGGTTTATTATTTGATGTTGGACTCATTGTTATTGCCTTTGCGTCCTTTTTGAAAAACAAAAATATTTTGATTAGAATGCAGCGAAAATATCAACAATTGCAGGATGTATGTACGATTATGATAGACGTTAGCGTACTGTACAATAATATTCAAGGCATTAATCTTTGAGTGTCTCTTATTTCTTGAAGTACTGAAAATACCAAATTATGCTAATTGCTAGCTCTATATGCGCAGATGGAGGACAAACACCCTGTATATTGATGTGTATACTATTAACAACTGTTATCTAACGTGCTATCTAAGCCTATATTCGAGTGTATAGTTTGTAGAGCATGAAAATATTACCTATATTAGCTATCCGTCGTCTTCGATTATTTTGGATATGCGATATCTTATATTAGACATATGATTTGTACGTGACGAGCAGGGTGACGCGAAATTAGATTTTCAACATCATTAAGCAACTGTGTATTGCTGTTTGGGAGCGGTTTTACTTGGCTAACTCAGCTTGTAAAGCGACCAAAATTGACGCTAATCAGATCACAAATGATTCCCAGATGGCCGACAGCCCCATTTCATTCCTATAGAATGTGTTGTTTTACTTACCAAAGTCTAAGGCTGGGTCAAATAACCATGAGAACGGAAAAAGTATATATAATTCTCTTAAAGACGGAACGTGAATTTTAATTTAAAACTCATCCATAGAAATTTAAATTCTAAGCTGTAGTTGGCAGGCAATTCAAGCACCGTATGCCTAGTATATTTTATGCATGGTTGGAAAAAGATAGAGACATTTAAAAATTTACCGCAAATCTCATACTTGTTTAACCGAAACGCCTTCATTTGCATGGTACGTTGCAGCTGCTCTCAAACCTTTCTGTCATTTGCTTTAGTGCACACAAACAATGACTTAATTGTTCCATTGTTTCTGGTTAGCAAAACAAACTCAAAAGCACCAAGATACTTATCATATTTAATCAAAGAGGATTCTCATTATAAAGTCATCCAATCAAATCAATCTGTATTCCCTTGGGCATTAAAAATGCGCAAAAAATATAATGCATCCCACTGATTTCATGCATATATCAATGAAGAAACAAAAAAATATTATATTCCTCTGGGAATTAGAAAACGTTTTTTACCATTGTTTTTAACCCTGCTAATGATTGTAATAGAAAAGAATTAATAAACTTAGACATACCATTTTTAAATTATCACTACTACAACTTATTACTTGAAACTGATTCGTTCAATCCAACATATCAAGTAACATGCAGTGTTTGTTTTGTTTTTAGCTCAAATGTGGGGGCAAGAGTTCCCAGCGTTAAGGTATTGTTTCTTTCAGAAATATTGTCAACATTAACTATTATGCTGTATTTTTTACCTGATTTTTTGAACTCGAAATATGAAACGAAACAAACAGAAGTGTCATTATTGTGCACGAAGTCGTCTTATTTTTCAGAAGTGTTGGTTTAAGTGTTAATTCAGTTTTCATTTTTCACCAAATTTTTGCTTTTCTTCAACGAGCGACATTAAAATTTCCTTAAATCCTCTTTGATCTCTAAATAATGAGTATCTTGTTTTCTACTAACTCACATTTGTATGATTTCCTCTACTGTCATATTCGTAACGACTTGCTTTCTCATTCTTGTTGATTGTTTTTCTTTTGTGGGTCCAATATCATCGAGGGTCGTTCACTCTGGACTTTTCTTCTTGCGTTTATTTGTCGCTCATCATCTTTTGAAATGAATGAACTGAATTATTAGACGATAATTACGAATAATTATTAAACTACTGTATTGTTATATAAAAAAAAACACAAAAAAGAGAACGTTTTTTCTGTGTTCGAAGTACACTGTCTTCAAAATGTCACGAGATTAGTATTTTTGTTAACATGCAGAATTTGTTCTCGAAATTTCATGCTAATTCCCGTGTAGTATTCGTGATAATTATTCGTCAAGAATCAGCTGTTTACTGTTAAAAGTTGTAAACATGGCGTGAGGTTGCAGGCAGGGGGGTTACCTAAGAAAAAAGGTTTTGTGTCAATGTGTACTACCCAGTGAACTCTATAAATACTGGAATGATAAAACCAGGTAAAAGCCATACCATAAATATTGTAAACAGTTTTAATACCATGCATTGTCACAAGCTATTTCCACTCAAACACGTTCCCAGGGTCTTTTTGAGGCATGGAAAAGGGCCCTGGCACCGGCTGGATTTTAAAGCCACGAACCGTGGTTTTTGAATAAATTAGCGCGATAACTACACATATTTTTCCAAAATGACTGACACATTCGAAGTATTTAAAAAGAATCACGTAATTCAGCGGAGTGATGCCTACTTTCCTGCTAAAACGCTGTCAGTCGCGCTGACAAATATAACAAAAACCGAACTCCGAACACGGTAATAATTCCGTGTTCTCATGTAAATCTTAATCCAAGCCCTAAACCAAACCCTAATCCTAACCAGCGTTTTATTTGTCATGTTTTAACTTTGATGGATTGAAGATTTAGCTAAATTTAGGGCATGCATTTTTAAAATTTAATTTCGCGTACTGAGAACACGGAATTATTACCCCGAACACGCACTTGAACGTCAATTTTTTCGCACTTTACGCCATGTGTACACATGACTATAACGAAAAAGATGACAGTATCTACATTTTACCAAAATACATTTCGGGCCATGAAAAACTCCCAAGGACATAAAACTTTAACACAACAAAGAAAATAACTCCCTCTATTTTTTGCTTGTAATTTAGCAACCGTCAATTTTCTTTTTTAAATGCTTTCCAACCGCAATGCATTTTGGTAAAGTGTTCATCCCCCATCTTTTCTGTTAGAGTCAATAAACACGTATTGCTAAGAAATGAAATATCTCCTGAGGTTTGCGATGAAATCACTTAATATCGTTTTGACAAAAATATTTATTCTATCAACTTATATTTCTAAACCTTGCATGTTGGCCTTGGCTGTTATTTGATGTTGGACTCGTTGTCATTGCCTTTACGTCCTCTTTGAAAAACAAAAATATTTTGATTAGTTGACAGCGAAAATATCAACAATTGCAGGATGTATGTACGATTATGATAGACGTTAGCGTACTGTACAATAATACTCAAGGCATTAATATTTGAGTGTCTCATATTTCTCGAAGTATTTTTGCTGAAAATACCAAATTATGCTAATTGCTCGTTCTATATGCGCAGATAGAGCACAAACACCCTGTATATCGATGTGTATACTATTAACAAATGTTATCTAAAGTTTTATCTAAGCCTATATTCGAGTGTATAGATTGTAGAGCATGAAAATATTACCTATATTATCTATCCGTCGTTTTCGATTATTTTGGATATGCGATATGTTATATTAGACTCATGATTTGTACGTGACAAGCAGGGTGACGCGAAATTAGATTTTCAACATCATATTATTCATTAGTAACATTTTAAGCAACTGTGTATTGTTGTTTGGGAGTGGTTTTTCTCGGCTAACTCAGGTTGTAAAGCGACCAAAATCAACTCTAATGAGATTAAAAATGATTCCAAGATGGCAGACAGCTCATAATTGCTATAAAATGTGTTGTGACTATTGATTTCCGCAGCCACCGAGGACATTCGCTAGAAATGTCTAATTCTGTTTATCTCGTTTCAGATAGTCAAAGATTCTATGTTTTTTATGCTCTTGTGTTTTGTATATCCACACCGCAATGTTAGTTTGAGCAAATTAAAATTGGCACAAGTTCACGAAGCAGAGAATAGAAAGTTGAACTGACAAAGCGACGAAATAAACTTACTTTCACTTTACTTTGGATATTCATGACTTCGTTTATCTCGCTTCATCCTGCTGTTAATGGTCTCATCTGGTTGGCATTATTTCTCTCTCTCTCCAGCAGATAAAAAAACTGACTCATATCCCGTCAACCATCACAGAGTAAGGAAAAATTATAAATTCGCAAACAATACTTTCGAATATTGGAAACTAAACGGAAATTTAATTATAAATTACTTTGGCAAATTGTACCTTTGCATAGTATTTTTTTCTTGACATCTTGCGATGTGAACGGTTACCGATTTCCCATCTTGTTCTGGTTTGTGGTTAGTGTATATTCACTCTCACTCGCCGTCCTGTGAATAAATAAATAATAACGATGTTTAGAAAACTAAATGCAAGATAAGTGAAGAAAACTAGGTTAACAAGTATTATTGAGGGTTATAAGTAATTATGATAGGCATGGCATATAACACAGCGTTGTCAACGGACAAAGCTCCTGGATGAATTCGAGAGATGATCGAGAGATGCCCAGATGGAAATCGTGTTCGCATAAGCAGTAAACTGTATACATGGAAGGGGACTCTAGCTCAAAAAACGCAACACAAAATAGAGGAATTTGGAGGCATTTTTTGCTGTCATTTTCAAGTCCGCTTTTGAATTTTTGTAAAAAAAACCTGGATGAAATTTTTTAATCAACACTCGAATGCTGGTTGTTCTGTCGCGGGGAGGTTAAATTTACTCATTTAAACATGAGTTATATATTTGATAAGTATTTGACCGTGCACGTTAGAGGACTAAAACCAACGGCCAAAAATGACCGCAATTTGGGTTACATTTTTTATTGCGTGAAGAAAGTAATAAACAACCTCGTCCCTAGGGCCTCAGTGGTAAAACGTGAAGTAGGAGGGCCTGACAAAGGCTAGTTGTCACATGACCAAATTTGACCAAATGGTTTGAAAGTTTTCCTGCCAAGTTATCGAGTAATTATGTTCTGTATTAAATTTTGCAAATATATTGGAAAATTTGGTCATGTGACGAGTAGACTTGACCGTACTGTTTATCACATGCTTCTCCACAAAGAGGCCCTGGGAACGAGGTTGACTAATAAAATACCAAATGGTTTTCTATTCAGAATAGCGTCATTCACGCGTGCGGACAACATCTTAAATACATGAATGACGCTATCCTGACTAGGGAACTATTACGTAATTATGTTATGAAATAATTACGCGACAGGATTTCTCGTGTTGGATTTTTTAATCCTACACAGTACTCCTTAAGTGGTGCAATCATCAAAGCGAGCCCCCGCCACCTCTGAGCTCGTGAGTTCAATCCCCACTTCAGATTTGTGACACTTATGCCAGGACATTTATGTTAGTCAACGCTCTGCCAACTGTCGTAGGTTTACTCTAGGTACACCGGTTGCCAATGTTGGCATGGTCAGGTTGTAATTGCAAAATATCGGTAAGTAACTCAACAAGCCTCTTAGGACTAGAATTTCACTGTAGTTATCATGTAAATATAATTGTCAAACAGAAGAAAAATTATCATTACGAATGAATAACTTCTGTTTGGGAAAGGTACGGGGGGGGGGTAGGATGTAACAGGATAAAGATTGAATTAGAGTTAAAGAAATTAAGCCAAGGCCTGGATGGTAAAGATCGAGAAATTCAGACTTGCAGTTCAAATTAAAACCAGTTTCAAGTTTATACAAGCAGTCATTAAATTAGTATTAAATTTGAATTGGAAATCTGAATTACCTGTTCTTGTATAGAATGCAGTGTATCAGTGGGCAAAAGCGGTTTTGAAGAAACAGAAAGAATGAATAAAAGTAAGTCCTGATAAAATTTGGAAAGAATAATATAGAAACCTTCGATACCACACTTGATATACAATAATAATTGTCTATTGATCCCCCAATTGAATGGGTGTGGTTTTACTAGTGAGGCGGATTTAAGAGAGTGACGAAGTCGTAAAAATAAAGTTAAGAAAAGAATTTAACGTACAGAAGTCATTTGTATAGGTAATATGCAGGATAAAATTTATTTAAAAAATAATTCACTACAAATGCGAGTTTAGATCAAATGGCACTCACGTACTTGTATATCAATAAAAAATATATAGAACATGTTTTAATCATGAATCGCTAGAAGGTCAGTTAAAACCCTACATTTTATTTATTGAAGAATACTTTTGTGTATTCTTTTATTATTGGTTTTAATTGAGAAAGATGAAAGTGTCGCTTAATCAGGGTCAAGTAATTTTTGCCCTGACTTAAGAAAAGATGCCCTCCTCATTAGGCAATCATATTTTGATAATTTTGACCTGCATGCGATTAACAAGTATAGTAAAGTATATTGTACTATTTGTTTTTCTTACCACTACATCGCATTGCATTCGTCAAGTGGTTGTCTCGCTTTATCACTGGAATATCTAAAATGTAAATCGAAATATATACTCAAAAAGACGCAAATAGCCACTTATTTTCTCCAACAAAATTAATGTCTGGCTCGAATCAGACAGTTGTAGAGCTGAGTGACCTAAACTTTAGATAAAAATCGTTTTACCTCGATATTTTTTTATTCGGTTATTCTGTTCTAATCACTTCGATCGATTGTCTTAACGGTGCATCTAGAGAGAGAAAAAAGTAACTCAGTCATACGTATATGAGCACATTTACCTGAAATTTATAAAGCGAATTTCGAGCTAGTAAGCAAACAGAATTTTCGTGAAACAGCCTATACATACATACGTAGAGTAGTTAAAGAATACTTACATGTGTAATAAGTATCCAATATTGTTGATGTCCAACTACACTGCAGCGATTTTCGTTGCGTCTTCAGATCGGAGAAGAAGACTGACGCCATCTTGATTTTAAATTTTCTCGACGACGCTATATGTTCGTTCTCAATTTTTCCCCATTTCTTCGACATTTTAGCTCGAGTTTGCCCCAGATATCTTCTTTATGTCTTCGTCGCCATTTCTGTGTAATCCTGCACCATTTCTGTGGAACTTTGAAGACTTTTGGTGTCTGAACATTCGGTGCAAGAGGAGGGATTTTCAACGAAGCTTCGTGTTAGAGGAACTAGCAATAAATGACGTCAGATGACCATAGTTGGCCAGAAAAGTACCCGTATGTATAATGTTTTATCATCTGTGTACGAAGGTAAAAATATGTTTTTATTGCCCGAGTCAGGTGTTTTTGCCATTATTTCTAACGCAGGTCTTTCTTCTACTTCTTTACTTTTAGTTTAATTAGTTAATTCACCCAAAAAACGCCTGTAAGGGGGGCGTTTTTGCATTTTTTTTCATTTGCATGCTGATGAGCAAGGAAAGACCCGTTTGTGATTTCATTGGAAAACGTCTTTCCCTCCGTGGCGGAGAGGTAAAAGTAATTGTCTTCCAAATTGCACGCATCGTTTGACTTTGTTTTTCGGCGGATCGGGAACCGCTCAAGTTCAACTGAGGTTGCACTGATCGGTCGCCGATCCACCCAAAACTGAAGTCAAAGCTGGGCGTGGAGTACAGGAAAATACTAGGCAGTGCCGCGAGGCCAAGGAGACAAACGTTATGTACCTAGTGTTTTAACTAATATTTAAGCAAATTTCCTTAACCTGGCTGTCGCAAACAGGCGTATAGGGTTGGTGCATTGAAGACTTCTTGCCGTCATTTCCCTTCGTTCAAGAAGACAAGTTGTCTTCGTTAAGAAATGACGACGTGAAGACTTCAAGGCACCACTAAACCACTACACTGTAGAACTGTATCGAAATATACATGGCGGAGTTCTTCCCAAAGCTTACGGTGCAAACACGGATGCGCAAAGAAGCGCAAATACTTTAAAACAAGCCTATAAAACAAGCGTTTTCTTTCAAGAAGAATGAAAGGCGAGAACGCTAACTAAATCAAAGCTGTGTAGTCGTATGTTAAGTTCCTTAGCTGTGTTTAACGATCTTTTATGGCCAAGTCTGCAAGAAGGAAAGTCGGAGTTTGCAAAATAATAACTGTTGTCTGTTTCGACTTTCCCTGGACCGTTTCCTTCTTGATCGAGCTTGTTATGCCATTACGTTCAGTGTCCTTGATATAGGAGTCATATTTTTCTATGGCCTTGGGTTTAATTCCCAAACACTGAATGGCTTTTAGCTCTTTCATGTAACGAGATAACATTGTCACAAGATGGCACTGGGTTATCCCTTTGCCTAAACAACGACAGACAAACACATAGTATATTCTACAAACCTTCACTCAGAACTCAACGATTCAGTTTCAATCAACGAGGAAGCTTGACGTTCACAGCTTGCACATAACTGTCCATTTTATATGTCACAATTAAAGTAAGTACATCGCCGTTGTCTTACAATCCCAAATTAAAGTTACCAGTGCCGCCAGTACAGTTGAAAGCACCATTCATATTTCACACAAACTGAATCTCAAATCGGTTACAGCGTGATATATTGACTAGACAAAGCATAACGCAGTGCTATTTTGTTGCAATGTCAGTATCCTATTACAAGTTGTCTTTAGCTCTAGCTTTTAAGCAACGAGAGATGACATTGCAACAAGATGACACTGCGCTACACTGCGCTTAGTCAATATGTGATGCTGCAACCGATTTGAAATTCAGTTTGTGAAAAATATGAAATGTTTAAATGGGTGCTTTTAACTGTACTGGCGGCACTGGTAATTGTAAGACAACTGCGATGCACTTACTTTATTTGGAGCATAAAATGCACTGTTATATGCAAGCTGTGAACGTCAAGCTTTCTCGTTGATACAAACTGAATCGCTGAGTTCCGAGTCTTAGCTTATGGTATGTACTATGCGTTTGTTTGTCGTTGTTTGTGTATGTTGACAAATTGATTACAAGCGTGCATATTTCAAAGTGAGAACTCAGGGCCATCTTGATATGCCATTACGTTCAGGGTCCTTGATATAGGAGTCATTTTTTATGGCTTTGGGTTTAATTTCCAAACACTGAATGGCAGTCTTTAGCTCTTTCAACTAATGAGAAACATTGCAACAAGATGGTTCTGCGTTTTTACTTTGAAATATGCACGCTTGTAGCCAGTTTGTCAACATACACAAACAACGACAGACAAACGCATAGTATATTCCGTAAGCTAAGACTCAGAACTCAGCGATTCAGTTCGTATCCACGAGAAAGCTTGACGTTCACAGCTTGCATACAACAGTGTATTTTATGTTCCAAGTAAACTAAGTGCATTGCAGTTGTCTTACAGTTGCCAGTGCCGCCATTACAATTAAAAGCACCCATGCCACAGTATAAACAGTAGGGCCACTCAGCAGTGCAACATGTCCCCCTATTTTTATGCAGTTATCTGGCCAGAATAATGGCGGAGCGGCCAGTTCAGCGTTCCTATTGGCCAGAAAAGGCAATTGACTGGCCATGCAGAACCTGCATAATGAACATGCGTAATGAGACATGCGTGGAGACACAAACTTCAAAGGTTCCGACTCGAGTGGCCTTTCTGTTTATTTCTATTCTGTGCCCATGCATTTAAATCATTTCATATTTTGCACAAACTGAATTCCAAATCGGTTACGGCATGTCATATTGAGTAGGCACAGTGTAACGCAATGCCATCTTGTTGCAATGTCATCTCTCGTTGCTTAAAAGACCTAAAGACAACTTGCATGGGATACTGACATTGCAACAAAATAGCACTGCGTTATGCTGTGTCTAGTCAATATGTCACGCTGTAACCGATTTGAGATTCAGTTTGTGCAAAATCTGAATGGGTGCTTTTAACTGTACTGGCGGCACTGGTAACTTTAATTCGGGATTGTAAGACAACGGCGATGTACTTTCCCTAAATTATGTCATATAAAATGGCTGTGAACGTCAAGCTTTCTCGTTGATTCAAACTGAATCGCTGAGTTCTGGGTGAAGGCTTATAGAATATACCACATGTTTGTCTGTCGTTGTTAGGCAAAGGGATAACCCAGTGCCATCGTGTGGCAATGTTATCTCGTTACTTGAAAGAACTAAAAACTGCCATTCAGTGTTTGGGAATTAAACCCAAGGCCATAAATGAATGACTCCTATATCAAGAACACTGAACGTAATGGCGTATCAAGCTCGATCAAGAAGGAAACGGCCCACCGAAAGTGAAAAAACAGTTATTAATTTTGCAAATTTCGACTTCCCTTTAGATGTCTTGCCATATTTAGATGTCTTGCAATTTGGGCATCTAATTTTCAGCCGCAGGTTTGACTTGGTAAATGTTCAAGACTTGCTAAACTTATCGCTCTGTAGTGTCCCATTTCCCCCACTCTCTCCACTTCATAGATGCAGAGATGAGGGTGGACAAAATAAGATAGAAGTATTTCATCTTTTTAGTAAGAAAAATCCTTGTGGTAGATTTGTTGTAATTCTACTGCACACACGGATAAATTTCTCGAAACACTTGCAACACTCAACATTCCGCACAATCCTTCAGAGAAAGTACAGAATTTACTTCGGAAAACGAGGGCTTTCTCTTGCCAGTTTCATATCAGAATATTGATTGCTACAAATTTTAAACACTTTAATTTTTATTTTATGCAACACTGTAAGCATAATTTATAGTAATACTGCCACAGCAAACTAAAATAGTTATTTTTTAGAAATCCTGGCTATCTTTTAGAGTATGTCTGACCATAAGGTAATTGATAAAGCTGGATGAAAACTTCCAATGAAACAGTCTGTCGAGACCTTAAAGTAAGTAATAGTAAAGATAGTGACCCCATACCGTCGTGATGCATTTAGCTTGCATGACTACCATACTCCATTCTTCACTAGCTGATAAAAGTTTATGTTTCAACCTTGTCCTCAAAACTCTAAAACAGAAACAAAGTATGTTGCTATTTTCCTTTTAGTAACTTGGGGCAAAAATATTAAGTAAAAATTTCTGCAGACTAACTCGGTATATTTTTTGTTTCGAAACTGAAGAGGTGCTTACCTTCAGTCAAAGGTGCTACTGATAGTCTTGATCGGGTAAGAAACAACAGTGATTTTAATGGTCCACCGTTTTGTTTGTGCTCCTGTTTAGAAACCATTGACTCTGGAATAAACTACTTCACAAAAATATCTCAAACTAACGTTATTAGATAATGAAGCTTATAGGAAGCGATAGTCAATTAGACAACTATCCATCCTGGAAATACAATCATGGCAACACTTAAGAATTTACCATGTGAATTTTCTACAATTCTTTAAGAGATATAAATCATCTCAACATTCTAACATATTTGACATCAACCATAACCCGCTTTGGTGTATCTTTCAAAGCTTTCCTTTAAAAGATGAAACACTCACAATGGTAGAGAATCTCAGCAATGAAAGTTATCAACAGCTTAATTATGTTTGCTAAGTAATTGCAACTTCAAAGTAAACTTACGGATCATAATGTGGGTTCGAATGTGATCCACATAGGATTCTTTTACCACCTTTGAAGAAAAATAATTATTGGTACCGGTAAATATTGTTTCATATTTCGAGCATTTACTCAAGGTATACACATATTCCTTGTAAAGAAAATCGTGAGGTTAACGGTAACCCTATTTAACAAGTTCGTCATACAACATTACATTCTCACATATATTACCTACAATGTGTTGATTTTAAAAAGAGAGGAAAACTAGAGTACCCGGAGAAAAATCCTCGAAGCTCAGGAGTGATCAACTACGGGAAGTCACAGTGGTGGGAAGCACAATACGCTAATCACTTGCGCCAGCTGTGAATCTGACACTCTGTTTTGTACGCTATAGGTATCGGTTCTTTCACTACCTAGAACGATAAAGAAAATTGATGTTTGAGCGAGGGTCCTACGTCTGGAATTTCACGGCTAACTTCCTGACAAAAGCTTTCGCTCCTGACGTCGATTTTCACTCTACTGTAAGTTTTAGATAGTGAAAGAACTTATAGAACGCCAACATTGCTCGTACTTTTTCCTACCAATTTTGCTGGGCCTGGGCTAGAAACAATGCTAAACAATATTGCTGACAAAATTAAACATCATGGGCAGTAAAACATTGTTCAATCTTTCTACATTCAACACAACACTGCAACAATTATTTTCGCTTCATATAAACATCTGCATGGAGAGAAAAATCTGACCAATACCTTGTAATCTTTTTTATAAAAATTTTTCAATTTTCTTATCTTCTTTATTTTTCGCCAGCCATCTTTCACAATGGAACATGAACTGTCTACTGCTGTGAGACCTTCAATCACCACTCTTTTGACAAACCAAGCTGGATTCAACATGGCGTTATCATGACGTAACTTGATTTTGTGGATGGTACCCAGATCTGCCACTTCTAATGTGAATATGTCTTCCTGTAATATAATAACAATGAGAGAGTTGATAAGCATAAGAAGTCACGTTCTAATAATAAAGGCTCATGTCTTGTCTTCTTACTTTGCCTGGTTCGAATTTATCAGTTTGAGTTTCAGATTTCGACAGCGGTCTTTCCCCAGTTATTGTACAAATATGGTAATGAAACATTCGCGTCAGTTCCAGCACCTTTGACGTCACCAGTGATCACGTGAACACGATATTTGTGAACTGAAATAAATAAATTCATATTAAGAATAAGAATGGCAGATTAGCAACTACAGTATATCTCTTAGCAGACGTACATATTCAAAAAGTGCAACAAACCCACAATAAAGTTGTAAGAAGTCTGTTTATAGGCTTAGTCAGGGAGCATATGTCGTGAAATTAAGTCCCGTGGGATTTTCGTGAAAAAAGCAAGCCACCTATCTAGGAATGTTAATTGGGCCCCAATGAGCATGAAAAATTTTGTTGGCAATTTTGCAACCTGCTCCGACGGCTGTCACAGGGCGTGGGGTAGGAGGACATTTTCGCCATTACTGAAAAATCGATTTTTCTCTATAACTTTTCGATTCTAAGGAAATCTTTCATTTTAGATCCTACTTCCCTAAACTAAGGGTCAATGAGCACAAAGAAGCTATATTCGGGGCAGTGATGTGTTTGCTGGAGCAAAATGCATGCTAATTAGGTCCAACATTAACGAAAATCGGACTTTTCACTCTGACTCAATGTAAATTTTGACCAAGATCAAAAATGAGGGTTTCTACCTCCCCAATTATATGGTCAATTAAGATGATAATGCTAAATAAATCACTTCATCATGTTATTTTGTGCGTGAATTGGAAATTAGTTGAAGGCAGACATCGACTGTCAGTAATCTGCAAAACCTTATCTTCATAAAAAATGCCTTAAAAAGGTTCTGTGATTCTTAAAACATTGGATATGTCACTGCTGGGTCGTCACTGGATGCTATTCATCTGAATCAAAATAAAAAACCTCATAATTTGATATTATTTTGGTCACTTTCACGATGATATGCCTTAGATGAATTACCTTTCTCTAGGGTCCATCCAAAGCCTGCAGGTGAGGAAAGCCTTGGATTTGGGATTATGTCGTTCCTCAATACCATTGCTTGCTAATGGGCACGTAATATCACCTGTTTCAGGGCTGCCTTGGTAGGTGGCAATCTCTCAGAGTTTGCCTGTTCCTTCGGAATAAAGACCATCTAAGTTCATTGACACTACTGATCTGGGTGTCAGAAAAGTACAGCAAGCACACAAGCCAAGGCCTATAGCAGCCAAGGTTGAGGGTAGAGGTGTGAGGTTCCCACTAGTTCAGCAAGGGCATCCACGCAGTCACTGTCAGCCTCTAAAAATGCTTTCCAGCAGGCTAACTTGCTTTTCCCTGCAAAGCTTTCGGTCACATCGGCTCCGCTCCACGCATGAAAACCGGGAACAGCTGCTATATTCTAGCTGGACCAAGGGCACGGGCTATGAAACAGAGGGGGATTTTACGATGCCGCTGTCCTCTGCCGGTCACGAATCGCGGGTCTTCACACACAACAAAAAACGCACAACCTGTTCTGGCCTGATGAAAACAGGATTGAACAATATTGTGCTTCCCACATTGTTCAAGGTTGTCAACAATATCGTTCAGCATTGTTACACCTGATTGCAGGCTAATTCAGGCTCATCAACTTGTTCAATATTGTTGACAACCTTGAACAATGCTGGCAGCAAAACATTGTTCAATCCTGTTTTCATCGGGTCAGAACAGTTTGTCCGTTTTTTGTTGGGTAGCTTTGCGTGCCGTCTCAGTGCCAATACTAATACATCAGTGTCTGGCAAGACGATGTCAATTCTCGTGGCTCCTGACACAGCGGCATCTGCAGCGTGCAGCAGCAGTTTCGTACCGGCTTCCTCCTGGTTGCTGTCAAGGTACTGCATGTCTCTGTGCGTTTCTTTACATTTACTATCCCTCGCCGCCGTCACATGTTAGCCCTCTTCACAGCCTTTCTCCAGTGTCTTAATGGCAAGGTACTCTGTAAGTTCTTTCTTGGTGTTAACATGTGCCAGAAGTCTTTTCATTGTTACCTATAAAATAAGAAGCAGTAACAATGAGTTAATCTGAAGTCTAAAACTTGAATTCAGTATAAAGAATTTAGTTTAAACGTTCTCCTACCTTGGAGATCTGTGTACTGTCTGTAATTCTGTAACAAACAGGATTTTGAGCTCCTTATCGCAAGAATCTAGTAGCTGTTTTGAGGGAGAGCGGCCTAGCAATGGTATGGAAGAACGACATAATCCCAAACCCAAAGCTTTCCTCACCGGCAGACTTTGGATGGAACCTGGAGAAAGGTAATTCATCTAAGGCATATCATCGTGAAAGTGACCAAAATAATATCATATGAGGTTTTCTTTTGATTCAGATGAATTTCATCCAGTGACGACCCAGCAGTGACCCGCCCCAGATGCTGTTCTTCATCTCATCAAGTGCCGTTGCACCAAAGGATATGGAACGAACAGATGTCAGTGCAGGAAAGCAGGGCTTAACTGCACTGATCTTTGCGCATGCGGTGATGATGATGAGCCTTGTGTAAACTGCCCATCTGACCCATCGTCTGACGAGGAAGTCGACGAGGAAGATACTTCGTGAAGATAATCATTCTTCAGTGCTAACCTCAGAACTTCGGCTTTTTTTAGAGTAACGTGATTCTTGGGTTGCATAACCCCTTGATCATTGGCTTGTAAATGATTAGTATTTATTTCATCATATCCAATGTTTTGAGAATCACGGAACCCTTTCAACGCATTTTTGTTAAGATAAGATTTTGCAGATTACTGACAGTCGATGTCTGCCTTCAACTAATTTCCAATTCACGCACAAAATAACATGATGAAGTGATTTATTTAGCATTATCATCTTAATTGGCCATATAATTGGGGAGATAGAAACCCTCAATTTTGATCTTGGTCTAAATTTACATTGAGTCAGAGTGAAAAATCCGATTTTCGTTAATGTTGGACCTAATTAGCATGCATTTTGGTCCAGCAAACACATCACTGCCCCGAATATAGCTTCTTTGTGCTCATTGACCCTTAGTTTAGGGAGGTAGGATCTTTCAAAATGAAAGATTTCCTTAGATTCAAAAAGTTATAGAGAAAAATCGATTTTTCAGTAGTGGCGAAAATGTCCTCCTACCCCACGCCCTGTGACAGCAAAAATGATATTGGTGGTGAGGACAATAGCCTCAGGGAGAACCTGCATAAATGTGGATAAAACAATAAATATCACATTTTAGTTCAGGTTATCAATATAACGAGTTCTTGTTACAATATATCCAGTCTTTTCATGATTAGAAAACTACTACCAGTAATTAATGAAATTTACCAGTTAATACAGGAATCTGATAGTAATATACATCTCTGAAGATGATTCTGAAACAATCTTAAACTATCAGAAATTGTCGAATCAGTAGATGGAAGCGATAGCTTAAAACACAGTGCATGCTCATTGTTATTATTTCACTTTTTTTTCTTACGTTTTTTAACAGGGTCTTCAGAAATGTGCCACCACTTTTCTTTTCCACATCTCCCACCTGTATTATATACCACTCGCTGAGGGCGCAATGTCCCTCTTTGCAGCAATAGCCAGGTCGTTGTAGCCAAACTGTTGTGCTGATGAATTGTCAGATCTCCCTCGCACTGTCCTTTGATGACCAAAATAGTCCTCAATGACATCTTGCGTGAAACGTTCTGAAAGAACGTATTTGAAGCCTTCTGAAAGGCGAAATTTAATTGCCTCGACATGTGACTTGACTGTGATCTTGAATCCTTTATATGTTTGGCGAGACAAAAATATTCTCTCTTTCAGTTGCAGTGAATGTACCTTCTCTTGTTTGAGTACTTGTCTTCGAGTCTTCCAGGTACTTTAAGAAGGTATTCTTCATCCAAACGAATCGCTCATCGTCAACATTCTTGTATGGTTTGATCCGATCATTCTTTTTGCTTGCATGCTCCGTTGTAGATCTCACATTTAAACAATAAAAAAAATCGTTCACCATCTGGCCGAACATTGCTGTGCCAAGAACACTAAGATCACCATTTCAATCAAGCATGTTGAAACTGTCCGGCTTAAGACCTGGACTGCCAAACTCACTTTCATTTTTGAGAAACTACTCAATAAGATATGGTTCAATGTGAGTTTGGGCAATCTGTGCAAAGCATACTCCTGGTCATTGTGGAACATATCAGCAATATGCCTATATAATACAATCAAAATAAGTACAAAGTGCAGCATTATAAACTGGCAAAATTAATAGCACTTATGTGAGTTTTCGAGGCAAGTCCTCACTACAAAGTTTTGCTTCAATGTAAAGAGAAGATATTGCATCAAAGTGAGGCTTGATGGTCGGTAGTATGCTACAACGTGCTTCAGGTTTGTACACAATCCCTTAACCAAAAAACCAATGCATGAGTTGCAACTTAAACATCCTCATCAACATTTGCAAATGTGGTTAATGGGTCACCAAGGTCGATGAATCGAAACTAATCAATTCTCCTGATGTTTTATCAAATACCAGATTTTCCTGTATTTTCATCTCATCCATGATGACTGCCACATACTTCTGAATACCAGAAAACTCTGATGTTTTCTCTTTCAGTTCCTCAATGTTCTCCTTGTTGATGCTAGCTCCCGGTTTAAAATAGTTTCTATAATCACGGAGGACACGCTCACTCGGAAGCATAAGGGCTCCGCTCTGTCTTAGCTATCTGTATGCAGATGGAAGTTTGCAATGAATGGATAATGCAAATCTAATCATCTGAGGATAATACCTCCATCCTATTTTTGTTGATCTCACTAGCTGCATTTGCTGTTCCCAAAGGAACTTCATATGCGCTGTTGCGTCCAAGCTCTGTCCACTTATAATAGCTAACAGATCCTTTTCGAGAGACTCGCTCACATTCACACTGTGCTTCTCTATCTGACTTCGGAGAACCTTAACCTTCGCTTCGAGATCTTTACAATGTAGACGCTGGGCTATTACAGTCGCGCGAAGCTTCTCAGCACCACAAGCTGCCAATGGAGCTTTATCTCTTGCAGGGGCTTTATCCTTACGCTCTTTTCTACCTTGCTGTTTGGCAATCTTCTTTTGCAACTTATGGCACGTTTCACAAATCACCTGATCGTCAACGGCATCTTTAATGAACAGGATCATGCATTGTGCAGAACGTAGTACCACTAGAACATTTTAGTTCTTTTCCTTATTAATGTGCTTTGGAATAGTATGACGATAAACATCGGTATTGCTAAATGTCTCATCAACAGTATCCTTGGCAATGGAGCTAACATATTCATATTGGCGTAAACCTTCACATATATAAAACTCTCCACTAGAAAGGCTCAGTAAAAGTTCAAATAGTTCAGCAGAGTTTATCCGTTGCCCACAAGTCGTATAAATAGTGTGTTGGATGGGAAGCAGCCAATTGAAAACATGCAGTGAAAAATGTAGAGTCGAATCAACAAGTATCACAACTTTGGAATTGAAAAGTCCGTGTCACCAAGTTCGATTCTGATTTCAATGTCATTGCAAGCATCTAAGTCCCATGGCTCGAGAACGATTTTCTTTACTTTAGCCGCAAATTTTGAGAAGTCCTACTGTTTCACCACGTGTGGCGAAGCTCTTTCTTGTCTCACAAGAGGTCTACGCTCAGTGCTCTTTGTTTCGTGGCTTTTTAGCGGAAGATTTTCTGTTGGAACAGTTCCAGTATCTAACGCTTTTCTCTTGCCATCTATAAAAAGGAGAACAGTATCACTTTACTAGTTTGTTTGAATATACTGTAGCGTGCAAATGTTTTACTACAACATGAATATAAAATCATAATCGAAGCGTTTGATTACCATATTATGCGGAAAACTGTATGTCAATACCACAGTCAATACTGACGGATTCTTACGGACTTACTTATGAATTCTGCTTTAAAATGACGTTCACACAAGTAAATCTGGTTTTTAACAATTCTCTGCTTTAAGTCGGGTTTCATTTCCCTTGTTCGGAGGATCATACGTAGCCATTCTGTGCGAGCATTGTTCTTCAAACCAACAGTTCCCTCTCTATCGCCTCGCGCAGGAGTAGGCATTTTGAAAAGCGAAAGGTAAAGTCACTTTTTCAACTAGTTGAACAGCTAAAAAGGGCGCAGTTGGCACCCGGCATTATGTAGCCATAAAAAGAACGTACATTAACATTTGTAGTGGAAGAAGATATGCGCTAAGATTTTCGATGTAGCGACATGTCTAAGATCACATTACAACGCATAATATTATGTTTCACACTTCATGGCTATGCACTAAACATTTTCACGTGATGGCAATTACAGAGAACAATAACATAATTGGGGGTGTGTCCCGCTAGCCAAACCATCTTATTTCATTTACTTTGGTTTATCTTGAGCGAGAACAAAACCCTATACAGGGCCTACAATTCTAGCCAACAACTTTCTCGCATGTTTTCTTTATTTAGATAAAACAGACTTGATTTAATGGAAAGTTTCGTTATAAAGCACCCTCTTCCCACCCCCATTAATGTTGAAATTGAATTACTCAATTTTCAACATTGAACGGGGTTCGGTGGAAAGGGGGCGCTAGGGATTAAGTTAACGCCTGAAATTGTTCAAGTGTCCCAACATTTTTGACCAGGATTGTAAACTAGTGTGATATTAATATGAATCTATAGGTGTTTTGCTTGCCTACTGTTAAGCCTAAACAGCAAACTTGAAAATAGCGCCGCAAAAAGATGCAGTTTTCTAGTAGCAGAAAATAATTTAATGTGGTTTAACGAAATACTTACCCGAAGCATATGCTAGGTACTTGACCAATTGCAGTATTCAACTGTTAATTTGTTACACCCAGCTATAGAAAAGATGGTATAATCGTCAACCAATAAGAATAACACATTACGAATCAACGAAATCTGATATACGGTAGATCTGTAAAGTGTTGACTATGTGTGCGCGCTTTCCATTTGCACGGCTATAGAATAGTTTAATAGATCTGTAAAAACAAAGGGCGTTTTCCATTTACATGGGCGGAAAGGTTAGATCGCTAAAAGTCTGGCCAAAAAACCTTCTTTGGATGCAATCTTAATTTTCCAGCTAAAGGAATCTTGCCAAAAAAAGTTTTCCTTTCGATTTTAAAATTTTATCAATTTAACCGTTTTCCTAGACGTTAGTTAGTCGTGCAAATGGAAAACGCTCAAAACGTTTTTTAATCAATTCATATTACTTTGAATAAAGATACATTCACACAATTTGTACCGACAAAGTTTGAAAACGGTAATGCAACTGGCATGTGGGTAATATGTGGTAATGTTTTGGGATTGCATTCCCACGATGACGACATGAAGAAGTAATGCGCAACCATTATAACGCTAACGTATGAGTTTGAAGTAACACTATCATAGAAAAATTAATTTTACAAACTTTAATTTTATGATTTTCTAGAGCAGCTAACTTTGTGCTGGTATAGTGTGAAAAGGGAAAGCAATATTGCCTGACTGTAAATCAGACAGTACTAGTGGTCAATCTTAACCACTGGTTAATGTTATAACCATTGTTATGCATTAAGACTGGATAGTGCATTGTAATGCAAAATCGAAATAAAATTGAAGCCGGAAAGATGTCATATTTTGAGATCAGTATCCGTGTTGAGTGGGCCCATTTAAGGAGTGAATCAACGCAGTTTCTGATTTTTAGGAAGCTTTTGCCTTAAAACGTAAAACTTTTGTTTCAAACCGAAAGCTATACCGTCATCCTGTAGTAGAAATCTATAGCATTTGATAATCAAGTGGAGCCATCGAACACGGCCAAAAGTCTAAAAATGTGACGTATTCCGGCTTCAAACATGAACAATAGATGTGCTTTAAAGCATATCAATGGTTGCAACTTGCCAACGAGTTGGAACAAATTGTAATTATAAAACCACGTATTTGCAGCAAGTCTGTGGATAACAAATTTTGACGATCAACTTGCATTTTAACAAGTCGAGATATCGCCAACAATTGGTGACCAGTCACGCAAACACAATGTGGTATCCGCTTGTTGTAACAAGCTGTTGCAAGATGTCAACAGACTTGCTGTAGCTTGTGTAGTTTTGCCTGTCAAAAAAACACACACACATTCAACATACAAAATATAAAACTACATGGGACTAACTTGACGTACTGGTAAACACAATGTATATAGTACAGTCTCACCTTTTTGATTTTTTAATATTCTATGTTGGTTTCGTCACAGCCCAAATCAGCTCTAGTGATAATGAAGGGGCATTTAAAAAGAGACATTTGAATACCACACTTATGCACAATAATTTCCTGTTCCATCCTAGCATCCTCATCAACATCCATTGAATGTTTTACGCAGCCTGACACGCAAGCAAGTAAACAAGTAACACCATTTAGAAGAGGTTCTATTTTCATCAAGACATAAGACTTAGCAAGCACAGAATATGCAGAGCCCGAAATAGTTTTAAAATTTGTCCAGAACACATCTCCAGCAGAATAACATTTGATCCGAAACTTTCAAATTTGATCGGACTTTTTAACTTTAGACTTATTCCCCCGTTTGTTAAATTATATAAAAGAGGATTTTGCTCCCACATTACTAATTAATCAACCCAACTTACACTTTAAGTTTCTAAGTGATAGAGAATTGTCCGCTATAAATGTTTCAATCACCGCCGGCTACTATTTAGGCTCAGATATGAAATATAGACCAGACAATGGTTGTTCAAAAGCTGCTTAGCTTAACCCTGGGTTGATGTAAAATTCAAATTAAAGAAATTTCCAAATGGCTCGTTTAGCAAGTAGGAAATATTTCTTCAGAAATCTCTTCTGGATGAATGTAGGTGGGGTTTTCATACCAGTCAATAAATCATTCAGGACCACTGAAACATTGAATTGAATATGATTCAGAAAGATCCCATGGTTTTGTGCAAGCAATATATATTTACAACATGCTTATATCCACCACAACAAACACAATTTGTATTGTCATGACTCACTTCGCACTAGTGCGGAGTGCAATGTCAATGGGCAATAATACAATATATTTATATTACTTTTATTACTTTTGCACTGGTTATAGATTCTCTTTACATGGTACCAGATGAATTTGGGACAACATTGAAATTTACCATTTTGACCCAATTTACATGAGAATGACAGAAATCAATCAGGACAAAAGAGCAAGTGAAAGAAATCGTAGCTATATCTGCAACTGAAGATCAACAACTTTTTGATATGAAAGTCAGCATCATTAGAATTAGAATAGAGTCTTGAAAGTAAGTGGTTTTTTTCAACAATTGCTAGCTAGAAAATCTTTAAAAAGTCCCCCATCCCCCTGAAAGTAAAGGCCCCTCCAAGAAAATTGTAGCGTAATGGAAAATTACCTCAATCAAATCCTATTTATACCAATTTGAACTACTGGCCAGTATAGCATGAATTCAAACTTAGCCAATGCTGACAATAACAAATTGAAAGTGGGTGCCTGTCAAAAGTGAGTGCTCCTTCAAAAGTAAGCATCCCGGGTGGCAATGAACAAGGCGTTTACTTTTGAGTCGAGATGGTTAACAAATGAATGAAATTGCGAGATTATGTCAATTAGTGGCATATTAAATTTGCAATTTATTATGCAAAAGAAACACAATCATCTTTATTAACCACAGGTTACAAGATTGTATAACCTTAAGACATTCAACTTAAATTAATCCACCCCCTGTGGATGAGTGCTGAAAATTTTTGTCCCCTTCAGGATGAAAAGATAAAAAATTTAGTCCTCAGATATTTGGAATTTTTCATCTTGCCCCTCAGAAAATTCGCAAAGATCAGAGGAAGCTATTTGACTATTATAACTCCTCCCCCCAGAATATCCTTTTGAGCAACGGTGTGCAGATGTAATAAAGCTGAGTGTGGAGAACTGTAACTGCAACGATTTTCTTTGTTGATTTTACAAAATCACTAAATAATGAAGAATTCAACGTTTTGATAGCTCATAAATTGACTAAATTCAATTCTATTCACAGGGGGTCGGGGAGTGACATTTGCCCAAAACTTATCTTATATGCATCACTTACCTTTGCTCATTAGAATAAAAAACAATCGATATACGATCGATATATGATCGATATTTTTAATATAATTTGAAATTGCGTTGTCCGATGCTCATTTATACTTCATTTGACTACGATATACGGTAGTTACTGACAGTACAAAAAGTATTGGAAAAATGCAAATGTTCATATTATACTTATTTCAAAATTTTATGCATTATAAATATTTTATTGAATATAGCCGATCGTTTTGTAATTCTAGTAAAAAGTAAGTGACGTTCTAAAGTTTGCCTTTTTCCAGACAAATTTCACATAAAAATTGTAATGCCATGCACTTGCACTGAACACTACTGGACAGTCCAAAGAAATAATGCATATTGTCATGATATAATGTGGATTATTTTTTGTCTCCACAAAATAACGGATTTTCAAGGACAAGGGAAAAGTGTAGTACACTTTTTACAGGATACGTAAAAAACTGATGCCCTTTCAATTTCATTACACTTCCACGTTATAGATATATAACGTGGTAGAGGCTAGAACAGTCACGTGTGTGTTGGGGGGGATTGACGTCATGCCATTTGGACAGAGTTGCAAAAAGCGTTCAAACTTCCTCCGGGCAAAATTTTCTAAGGTTGCAAACCTTCCTCAAAATGTTGTAAAGTTGGGCTTTACAAACTGAAGATCAGAATTAGTCTTGCAAATGAATCACTATTTTTTTTGGAAAGAAGGCATGTTTTCTGGAATGGATCATCATCTATTATTTTTTTGTTAGTTTAGTGTTTAGGATACATTATGTAGTGTGTTGACATGAAACCTTCCTCACTGACTGCCCATTTTGCAAACCTTCCTCACGGGTAATACCCGCATACCCGTGGCTTTTTTGCAACTCTGCATTCGGACAAATTCATCCTTCCCCCCAAAAAAATCTGCTCGTATGCCTATGATTAAATCCTTTACATCAAAGAGCTGATATGACTAATTATCTTAACAGGTTCTGGGCCCAGAGCATTCCAACATGTTCGTGTGTTCTTCAAGGTGAAGAGAAATGCTGATGGAACTGCTCAGAACTTCAAGGCGGCAAAATTTGTGGCACAAGGGTTCTCTCAACCGCAAGGGATCTATAATGATGAATGTCTCGCACCTGAAGTCCGTTATACGTCGATAAGATCGTTACTTGCTGTTGCGAACCATTGTAACAGGGAGATTCACCAAATGGACGCAAAGACTGCCTTCTTACAAGAAGATTTGAAAGAGGAGATTTATATGAGACAGGCTAACGGATTTGTTGATCCAGACAAGCCAGATTATGTTTGTAAGCATTGATTCCAAGCGGGATTTTAGGTAGATTTTGCGTTTTTTTAAATCATAGACTGAACGCTTAATTTGTTTACTTTTTGCAAATGTTGAGGTCCAAATACAGCCTGGTTTTGCTGACAATCATGCAAACAATTATGAATCAAAGTTTGCGTTTGAAATGAGTTCTAATGCTTTTTTCGAAATCCTTAAACAATTCAAATTTCTCTTCGATTGTGGACGTGTACATTGTGAAATATTAATGCTGTTAGGTCACTTATCCTTTTCTGAAGGTGAGTAGAATTGGAAAGAGATGCATTTAGTGCGAATAGTTGCTATACAAGTTTTCAATGTGTTTTTGTAAGCGAGGGTTATTTAAAGTCGACATGGATTCTCAGTAGTGGCTTATTATATCGCGATTTACCGGCACGAGATTAAAGATACGATGATTTTGATGTGTTGATTAATGGTAATGATACTGTGAACTAAAGGATTCTGAAACAATAACAGCAGTCTCGTTGAACTACGAGATCTTCTAGTCAACATTTAATTTTCCTTACTTGAGATGAGACTCTGTGAGCAGCGAGGGACAACCTCTAAGGCAGTGGCATTATTGACGAACTTAATTCCCGCACTCCAGTTGTTCAAAAGATAATTTACCAAAATCACAAAAAGAAAGGGTGCAAGTTTGGTCCCTTGAGGCAGATCACAATTCGCTCGCTACCACGCGGAAGTAGAAGAACCAATTTTTACAGATTCCCCGCGGCATGAAAGAAAGGATTTAGTCCATCTTGTTATTACTGGATTTATTGGAGTTTTTGAAGTTCATCAATGACAACGTTATGATCGACCAAATCGAAACCTTTCTTGAAGTCGGCAAAGAATATCCTGATGGAACATTGCCCACAATCTAGAGCGGAAAGGATCAAATGGAGAAAATATACGAGAGCATGGGTTTTCGACTTCGTCGGAAGGGCAAATTGCTTTGGATCTAGTTTATAAGCCACTTCAGATGTAAGAGATTTCAGGACAAATACTTCAATTACTTTCGATACTTGAGATGTTAGTGATTTATATTCGTCGCAGATCATCCGCGATGGACTTTAGGATTAGGGAATACCAATGAACGCTTAAACTGGTCCGGAAAAATTCTTTGCTTCGTTGATGTATTAAAAATATCCGTAATGACATGAGCAAATTCAAATGCAAAGGTCTAATTAAGAATTTTTTGGGAATTATGTCTGAGCATGGTAGCTTAGTGGTCTTTAGGCGCTTCAGATCTGAAAAAACTTGCCCAATATGGACAAGTAGGTTCTCAGGGAATTGAAGTTCTTGTGTGCAACTATACTCCAGCAAAGGTTCAAAATGGGAAGTTAACCCGATAAGAAATTGATTATTTCACTCAGTCAAATCCTAAAATGTTGGGTTAACGTCAAACAACATCTGATGGAGCCAAGACTCGTTAGATTTAAGCCGGCCAAGGATTTTACTTCTTTTCACCATCTGGAAGAATTAGTGCCCTTCAACTTTTCATCTGCATTCCTATAGTATTTTCTACGAGCTATACTAATTTAACATTTCTTGTAAGTTTCAGAGTCTTTTCCATATTTATGAAATAGCTTCTGTCGTTTACTAATAGATGATTTTAGTGACTGCGTATTCCGAGGTTTATCTGAGACTCTCACGTTGGTTAATTTGTTTGGAAAATAAAACTCAATCATAGCTGGAACAGTCTCGTTAAATCTGTTATACTTCTCAGTAACATCAGAAAGATGTTAGTTTGGCCTAAGTGGAATCCATAATGACTCAATATCTGGATGTTCAAAATGCTCAAGCTTCCTTCAATAAAATCCAGAATTTTTATAGACACAAACTCCTCCGCCACGAGAGAATAAACGATCGTTCCTGAAGTGGATAAAATATTTCAATGAGATTGTAGGGTCGCGACATGAGGGAGTTCGCCAAGATTCAGTAATGCAAATTATATCAACTTGGTTAATTTCAGCAATCGACTTTAATTCATCAATTTTTTGAAAAAAGGAACGAACATTAGTAACAAGAAGTGTGGGTAAGACAGAGTTATCACTACAAGTTAAGTGCGGTAGGGAAATGATGGGTAGACTGGCACCTCCATCAGTGATCTCGGCCATGGTTGGGGATGAACATATCTTGGCCTTTGGGGATAATATGGTTTACTTTGCATCGCTCTTGGTGGTTTTGACTCAAGTAGCGAAGCCAGCCCGTCAATTTGGTCATGCTATGTAAATTTAAATCATTATCATTATTCATTTCTTTAGACATTCATTCCTTATACGGTCAAAAACAAAGAAAAATTTGCATTTGCATGACCAAATGTCGCGGTGGCTTCGCTACTGATTAACTCTGCTGGGGCTGGTTGTATCAAAGGCGGCGTTTAGCTTAAACGGTGGATAAATGAAATTTAAAAATTACTTTTACACGTAGTACGGAACCGAATTTATGAGTTTAATAGAATAAATATTTAGTTTTATATATAATTGTTATTCTCAGTCTCGAATAACTTAGCTGGTTTGTTTATACAACATGCAAACTTGTTTTATATTTTTGACTTATCCACCATTTAAGCTAATCGCTTTTGACACAATCGGCCCCAGTTCTCTAGTAAGATACTAAAAGAGGATTATAAGAATTGTAAGGATGCTATTTACCTACTGGCCCAGTCTCGGTCGTTTATTGGGATAAGCAAAAACATCATAAAAAAGCCACAGTTATTTGCTTCAATCAAAAGCCCTTCTTGTGTAAAAAGGGACATGGGACATTCTATTTATGATAATTGCGTCCGGAAGTGGGATGTTGAAAGTCACAGCGGCCACCTTTTACGCACTAACTGCGTCGCATAAGGAAAGTGCATGGAGTTTAGCTTTTTCTATAGGCCTTATTGTTCTGCAGTTGAGATTTTAATGCGATATTTTCATTCCTTAGTAGGCCAACGCTTCATTCTCGAGTTCACTGCGAGAGTTTTTTTTATTCTTGCACACCATTTTCCTTTGTCAAAGGAGGCACTTCTTCGCCAGATGGAGGTCTCTCTACACAATCAATTACCCTAAACGACTTACAATTGCTTTTATTATTATGGTCTAGGCTGCCTACAATAATTGGATGTTTGTCTTAAAAAACTGATGCCCTTTCAAATTCAAATAAGCCGCGAATTTCATTACGGTTTATTCCCATGGATCTACAGAGAACAGATCGTGACTTTTTAATTTAGTACAGTACGTAAACCAATTTAAGTAATTCCTAGCCAGCTCGCTGGATAGTTAACTCCGCGCAGCACCTGTGCAAAAATTGCAGGAATGTACAGTACTAAGGAGTTCCAGACTTAATGTCAAATGATCACCGAGAAGGGGTAGAGCTATCAAATGACTGAGCAAAAATTATGTTGTTATTTTTTAGCGGCAGATAAAATTTTCCAATTCCTCCAAAGATAAGCAATCAGGCGTCAAAATATCTTTAACGCTTCCAGAAACCTAGTTAGAAACGATAGGTGAGTTGAGGACTTCATTAGCTGTCTTGAGATTTTGACAAATACACGCAAATCCTCTGGCGCAGTAGCATCGACCGGGTCATCAACAATCATTTTAGATAACCAATCCGAACTCAAAGTCGCTTTCTCGGCACCTTCATTTTTTTAAAAATTCTCACAAGGGCTTTCTCAGGTGATTCACCGTTCTCACCGTTAAAAAGTTAAAGAGTTTAGCTTACCCAAGCACCACGCAACAATAATACCCGAGTTCGAGTTAGTAGACTGTTTTGACTTGCCATTGATTTCCTCGCACCAACTGGCCCAACAATATTTTCGACAAATTTTCTTTGTAAAACATATGGTCTGCATCCCATTTAACAAGGGCATAGACGGTACCATTGTAGACTAAAACATCCTGATCATTTAACGATTTAATGGCTTTCATAGCATTACAATGTAAAGTAAAATTTTGATTATTTGGCCAGCTTGTCAAAACCTTTGTCGTCCGCCATTTAACTGTTTCTTCAATTTCTTTGTCAAGCTTCGGCCACCACATGTACTTACGCGAGCTAGCTGTTTCATTTTCACCATCCCTAAGTGCTCCGCATGTAGATCCTTGAGTAGAATTCCACTACCATTTCAGCATTACGACATGTTTTCAGTTCTTTGGGCCTACCCGAATATATTTTAGCTGATAATGGACCGAACGAGACTTATTTTCCCCTGTACTTCGTGAAACGGTCCCTGATATCGACCCAACAAGGGTTGAAGGTACATTTACTCAGGAACATAAAGCCCATAAGAGCGAGGAAACACAACTAGAGGCCAGTATTCCTGTAGTGAAACCTAAAATGAATGAACAGCCAAGCCCTGAAAACAATGACAAGTGGGAAAACCAATCTGTAAAATCCCCTTCAGATGAACCGGTCAGGAGTTATCCGGGACGAGAAAGAAAACTACCTCAAAGGTATTATTGAACAGTACACTTGCACCAAAACTTTTACTTGATTGATTAGGGTTATGGACGCTTGATATTTTGTTACAGTTTACTGGACTAGTTAATATTACTGAACTTTTGTGACGGGGCATTTGTCATATCTTGCATATATTAGCGCATGCGCATAAACTATGCAAAGAATGTGCTTGTTTTTCGCCATACTTCATTATTTAAAGGTTTTTAGGTTATACGTCTTGTGATTCACTTTTATTCGGCAACACGAAAGGCTACTGGCATTACCATAACCTCTGACTACCTTTGTTATAATCTAGGAAACTTTAACGCATCGTTAAGTCATCTGGTCCTAAATTTAAAGATCCTTCAGATGAAAGAAGTTCTTCTTTCTGTTCTTACTGCTTAAGGTGTTTTTATTCCCACTCTATTCTGTCTTTGTAAGCAGTAAAAATTGTAGGTAGTCGAGAGTTCTTGCTATATTGAGACATTATGCTAGTATGTAACTTATGCTTTTTAGAATGAGCAGACTTGGAAACAGAAGGGTTTAGAGCGAATAAAATTTGCAAGTTCTGGTTTTAGATCTATTTTTCCAGCGAGGACTGATTTAAGGTTTGCATAGATTGTCAAGGGCTGCCCAATATATGATCTCGCTTAACAGAACAACATGAAAGATGACGTATGATTTCGATGTCATTTTCAGGCTATATTCATGCATTTTTTGATGTTTTTTTAAAAAAACTAAAAAAAAATTGGAGTATTAAAACAGTTAAATAATATACAAATAATGAATGTTTATGCGGGTAATGGTATGAATATTTTCATTCGGTGAAAGAAGATGGAATGTTCCAATCAACTCGGTAAAATGGAAATCTTAATTTTATATCACGTGACCGTAAGTAGCCAATTAAATCGCGATAATCTTACAAAGTGTTATATCGTAGTTTTTGCTGTTGTAGGGTAAAACGTAACAGGCGGGATATGTTTATAAAAAATGGAAAAAAGATTTGACCGGGCAAGTCAAGTTTCAAGCGTGTTTTCAGATTGACAAGGATTGTGATTTACGAAATCTTGGGACAAGATCTCTTAAGCCTGGTTTCCATTTGGTCGTAACTGTCGTAGCAAAGTCATTCTCGACGATGTGATATAGTCCAGATCTGCCTTTTCTTTTGTGGGTTGTATTCAAATTCATATTAAGTGTAGCCGGCGTACATACTCTATCACATCGGTCTCTTCGATATACTCACGACTAGATGGAAACCAGGTTTAATGTGAAATTCAAACTGATTTAAAATGTTTTTTCCTGATCATGTTGGTAAATTGACACAATAATCACGCAACACAATGTAACATATGACTGTTTATTTATTTTCTAACCCAAACAACTTTAAATTTAGACTTGAGCAAGTGAGCCATATCGCATCTTTCCAGAACACCTCCCTCTCAAACACTCTCAAATCTCAATCATCTGCGGGGCTTCACTTGCGAGTCACTACAAACAGGGTCCTTAAGAGGATCTTACTCAAATCTTAATCTCATTTTCTATTGTTTTTTGGCCAATGATCCAAGTCTCAAAGCATGGTATTCCATTGTCCCAACCCAAAAAAGAGCAATCCCCATATCCCATTTTACACCTTTAGGACCCTCTACAAACATTCTACCAGTTGCTACAAGCATCATGTACTTCCCTATAAGCGTTATGTAAGTTAAGCATTAATCAACTTTAAATCAGTTACTTATTGTGAATACTAAATACCATAGCAACTCACTACAAAATATTATCATGCAAATGATGTCCTACAAAATTCCTCATGCAATTAAGAATGATGAAAATACCGCCATTTGCAATTGAGCGTGCACCGTGCGTTTTTTACGTGTTTTTTTCGTATAATGAAAACTTGACGTTTATTGGCCAAAATTTTCATGTTGCTGTGCGCGGAACCAATGTTACTTAGGCCTGCCTTAGTAACATTGGTTCCGCCCATAGCAACACGAAAATTAACTGAATTTGATTTTGTATTCAGAGGTATACTGTGTTGCAGATGTGTAGTTTAGTCTATATGGCAGACTACAGTGAAAAGACTATAGTGACTACACACTATAGTGAAAAGCATTAATGTGAGTTTTCATTTTAGAATTTAGTTTTTAAGTTTTAATTGCGATGGTTTTATCACGTGTAGAACATGACGTCAAATCGTATTTCTTAGATATTTTACCATACTCTTTTAAAATTTTCGATTCCAATGCGACCGAGACAATAAAACACACCCTGTTGACAAACTTTACGGCCAAAAACTGTTTCCTACGTTTTATTATGTTGAATGGGCACTTATGTTTGCTAAACTATTAATCGTTCATGCATTGTGTAACGCTAAATATGCGTATGTAAAGTCTTACTAGGTGGTGCTTATGTGAGTTGCAAATATTAAGAGATAGCCCTATCAGTAATTATGACTCAAGAATGATAAAACATAACTGGATGAGAAAACTAACATCACAAGTGACGTATCTTGTTAATTGACTGGTTCCGCCAGAAATACGATGAATAATTTTACAAAGGAACGCGACGTGAATTTACGATGTGTGTTTTCCTCATCTTTATTAGTATTTATAAAGATCTTGTTCAAAACATAACAGTAGCGATAGACGCTGTTTGTTCACAATTTTTTCTTTTTTGTAGAGAAAGGGATAAAACATAACCATCTTTAAATGCGTTGGGATTCAATATATAGATATTTTTACATAAAATCAAGGTATTAAGCCAAGATGAATACATGTCTTTTAAAACAAGCAGTGCCTATTTAAACATTTCGCTGTTCATAAAAGTTGAAATTGGAAAATTCCGATGCAATTCATTTTACTGTTCATCCATACATGCCTAAATTTAGTTCTATTTCCGCATTTCTACTTGTTTAGTGTAGATAACCACCATAGTTTGGTAAATAAAGACCTAATATATGGTAGGGGGAATGTTACAAAAACAATAAATCTACACAAAGAAAGTAAATTTTAACCAAATAATGTCAAGAATATAGTAGGAAAAAATATAGAATTTCTAACCACGATCTTGTTTTATTCACGTACGCGTGTTTAAAAGTCAAACAAAAATATCTCCGGAAATTACTCGAGCCCGTATTGACCCGCCTGCACAAAAAAGCCTGCGGAGTATGTAGCGAAAATGTCGTAAAGAAAACATAAAACAAACTTGCATGGAACGTGTTATATTCACCAGCTCAACGGTGGCTCACTCTTTAATAAAACTCACATAAACACCGAAAAACAAATCCAAATTTCTGATTCAAACATTTTTATCCAATGAAATGACCGGTCGTTGTATAAATGAAGTATCAGTAACATTCAACACCCACATCTTCATCATGGTCACAGAAGAAGCCTACATTATTCCATCCACTGTGTCTGCAATCCCATATGTATGATTCTTTACCAGTGCATTTAATATTATAAAGCAATATTGGACCACTTCCTCGACCGAAGTAAGCTTCCTTCCTTGTCGCGTTCGCTCCAATGAAACCCAACTGACGACAGGCAACGTTACTCTCAGTCTCACTCCAGCGATCATCGCAGACTGTACCCCAGCCAAAACTGGGATAATATACTTCGATTCTTCCCGTGTTGTTCTTTGAAGTTGTCGAATTTACCAACCTGATCTTTGCTTCTGAAAAGTCATAACAAAAGAACATAAACCTAACAGCAGATGGCAAAATTATTTTCAGCCGTCTTTAGAAAACATAAACAAGCTCTGTTTAAAAAGTACAGCCATAAAAACAACGACAACGATTTGCTCCCACGTTTTCGTACTGTGACGAAATATTTCATTTGAGACGCCCAAGCGGCGCTCACATGGAATCAGAGTGTATAACTTATATGGGAAAAATTGTAAAAGTTTGAAATTTTTGTATCGGAACAAACTAAAATTTTCAGTCGCTGTAACGAGAGAGAAATAGCTGTTGCCTGAATTGTAATATTTTCATCACAGTCTGCTGAGTACATGCCAATTGCATAAATATATTGTGATTTACAATCGATATTAGTTAGGCGAGATGAGCTCCGTCGTTGTGTAAATTATTCAATTTGTCATTTTCATATGGGCGGTGCCAGACCAATGGAAGTTGGCAGATATTATACCACTACATAAAAAAGGTCCAAAAAACCAGCGAGAAAATTATCGACCCGTTTCATTAACATCTTTTGTTTGTAAGGTATGTGAGAAAATTGTTCGCAAGAATATTGTTGAGTTTTGGACCACTAAAAAAAATGTTAATGCCAACCAGTTTGGTTTTACCAAAGGGAAATCCTGTCTCTCTCAATTACTTCATGTATTTCATGACTGGGCAAACGAAAGAAATAAAGGGAAAACAACGATGTTATATTCATGGACCTATCAAAAGCGTTTGATAGCGTTCCCCACAATCGACTTTTAATGAAAATTAGAGCTTATGGAATAAATGGTCCATTGCTTTCATGGTTGAAAAGCTTCCTGACAGACAGGTTTCAACGTGTAGTTGTCAGAGGAACTTGTTCCAGCTGGGTGAGCGTTAAATCTGATGTACCGCAGGGAACTGTTTTAGGGCCTATTATGTTCCTAATATACATAAACGATGTATCCCATGGACTTATATCACCAGTTAAGTTATTCGCGGATGATATGAAAGTATGCAGAGTGCTAAATACAGAGAAAGATACAGGTCAATTGCAAGGAGATCTTTTTAAACTTCAATCGTGGAGCGTTGATTGGCAGTTAAATTTCAACCCAGGAAAGTGCGAGGTTATCTGCATGACGAAAAAAACAGACCTCAGTAAGCCTCATTATACACTAATGAACGAAACATTAAAGTTGGTGGACGTGTCCAAGGACCTTAGTGTTAATATTACTTCAAAGCTTTCTTGGAGTTTCCAGGTTAATGAGTGCATGTGTTAATAAAGCAAATAGAGTTGTAGGCTTTTTGAAACGTACAGTGGGTCCAAGGAACGATAAATTGTTTTCTAAACTCTATATGAGTTTAGTGCGTCCCATCTTAGAATAATTATTGTGTTCCAGTTTGGTCTGCATACTTAAAAAAAGATATTTCTTCTTTGGAAAAGGTACAAAGAAGGGCATCTAAATGCGCTCTACGTTTAAATTATGATCAGAAGATAGATTATGAAGATAGATTGGAGCTGCTGAAATGGCCCACTCAAGAAAAAAAGGAGACTCATGCTGTCATTAATAGAGTGCTACAAGACAATACATGGAATAAACGGATTGGATCCAACAAATTATTTTGAATTTGCTAGTAATTACAGACCTCTAAGAGCCAATCATGGTCTTAAATTAAAGACAGTGTCGGCAAAATTAAATAGCTTTAAATATTTGTTCTTCGTGCGAGTGATTCAACCTTAGAACGATCTTCCAAAAGTAGTTGCCGAAGCTGAAAACTTAGAGATTTTCAAACGGAGACTGCGAAGTTATCTGGGGATGTAAGAGATGTGACATGAAGGCTAATCTTATTGATGATTTACAAAAATTTTTTTTATATACTAATTCTACTGGTTGTTATTCTTAACTTTTATTTTTGGAGATAAAACCTATTTGTCTCCTATTCACTTGTATTTTCTTGTTTTGTTTAAGAGTGAATAAAATTATTGTGATTGTGTGATCTAATTGGCGCGCCTCGCGACTAAAAGGCGCTTGTACAATTGGGAAGACAACGCGTATTAAAATCATGTCCAGGGGCCGGTTATATAAAAAAGTGGAAACCTACCCTACCAATGATTAGTGGAAACGTACCCCGATCAGAATCACGTATTTTGTACTTTATACAATCAGCCCCAGATCTATTCCATCGCTTCCACTAATGATCCTCGGACTAGTCCTCATATACTCAGAGCTGTGCGGTCTGGGGGTGTGTATAGGGTGCATCACCCTACCAAAAATTGCTTGATAGGGCACGGATTTTGGATGCAATAAGCTTTTTATGAGCGACAAGCTAAATACTTATTTTCTATAAAGAAAATAACAAATTGCACCTTTTTTGTCTACTCGCGCCTTTTTGTTGAGTCGCGCTTTTTTGTTGAGTCGCGCTTTTTTAGTTGAGTCGCGCCTGTTTGTTGAGTCGCGCTTTTTTTGTTGAGTCGCGCCTTATTAGGGAACTTAAGATTCACAACGCGGAAGCTCGACGACGCGCCTTCAAAACAAAGAATGTTTTTTATAGAAAACAATAACTATGAATAATTTGTGTACCAGAAGTGTTCTGAACTGCGTAGTTATTCTCAATACAACGTCAAACTAAGCATTATAATAATAATAATAATAATAATGGTTTTTCCAAAAAGAATGGCTGAAAATCGATTTGCTAAAATTTCTGCAGCTGATACAGAAAATATAAAAGCCTCTGCCATCCCTTCAAAAACAAAGGAAGCCACAAAATATGGTGTTAAATTATTTAAAGGTAAGAAAAACCCTCTTTTACGTGTATTCAACAATTTATTTTACCAATAAGAACTTGTAAAAACAGTGAGGAGCGAGCGACACAATAAAATTTACATGTTTTGAAATGTTTTTAAAACAGAATGGTTTTTACAACAAAACGAGTTTACTACGGAATTCGAAAACATGGAAATTTCTGAGATGAACAAATATTTGTCAAAGTTTTACGTTTCTGCGAGGAAAAAAGATGGCTCAAACTACAAGAAAACAAGCTTGATGTCAAACCGAGCAGCCTTGGATCGCCATCTTCGGTCAGAAATGCACAGCAAAACATATTCAATTTGCGACGCTGTCGTGTTTAATGAAGCAAAAAAAACACTTCACGCCTACCTGAAGAATCTCGTCGGAAGTGGTAAAATTGTTGGAGCAGTGCATAAAAATACCTTGACTGTTGAAGCCGTACAACAGCTCTTCGAGAAAGGCGAACTAACCAGCGCTGAAACGAGTAATCCTCGCGGTCTGCTTCAAACAATTTGGTTTTATATCTACCTGTATTTTGGCAAACGAGGCCGTGAGAACCAGAGTGTCCTGACGAAATTCATGCTACGACTTTGCATAACAAGTGATGGAGACGAATACTTCGAGCTAAACAAAGATGAACCAGGGACAGCATTTTCCAGCAAGAATCACACCGGCGGCCTCGAAGGAACTGAAGACCACTCGGACGGAAAGATTTTTGCCATAACAAATTCGCCAAGATGTCTAGTTAAGACCATCAAAACGTACCTCAGTCATCTCAATCCAAATACTGACCGTCTATTTCAGCGACCAAAGGATCTTACGGCCAAGTTTAATCGGCTAACCAGGCGATTATATGGTACGAGCAGAAGGCGCTTGGCCATAACACGCTTGACAATATGTTGAGAAATATGTCTGTGGCTGGCATCTTGCCGTATTATACTAACCACTCACTTCGAGCCACCACGGTCACCATCCTGTCATCTAACAACGTCGAAACGCGGAAAATTAAAGCCGTGACTGGCCACAGAAGCGACACAAGCATCGAAAGTTACTGCGAAAGACCAACTTTGAATCAATTCAAACACATGTCATCAACGCTCAGTCATTTTGTTCATGGCGAAGAAAGCACAGCAACGACCTCATCTTCGTCCGATTCTTCATCAATCGTCCCTACAACAGTTCTGTAGTACAAAGCCATCCACCTGTTGACAACAGCTCAATCTCCTTGGGAAGGAATGAAGCAAACATCCTTCAAACGTATGGTGTGAGTCCCTCAATCAATCTTCCAAGCGACACTTTCCACGGATGTTCCTTTACGTTTAACATTAACAATTAATAACACTACTACTGAACTTCAATACTGAACTTATACTAAAACAATTAGTCGCCTCTGCAGGCTTGGTGATTCCCAGCCTATAGTCACTTCGCCTTCGGCTCAGTGACTACAGGCTTGTAATCACCTCGCCTAATTCGGCGACTAATTGTTAAATAAGGTGTTGTTATAGAATCTACTTAGCTACTATCACGATTGATGTTCAAATAGCGCTATTGTCCTTCTTTCGGTGTTATTGACCTACCAGTCAATCTAATGTGCTTCTATCTTGTTTAAATGACAGGAAAATGCTTTACTATAAGAAAACTATTAGTTCTCGGGACGCTTTATAGTTAGTATGAGTTTAAGTTTGTGTTAAAGGTCATTTGCTTAATCAGTTTAGCCGTGCGTTTAGAAAATTTGTTCCAAGACATAAATTTGAAGATAGTGTTGATCTCAGCTGAAAGCAAAGCCTTGTTGATACAAATTTTGTGAGCCCTACTCGCAAGTGACCTGATCCATGCGAGTTCGTAAGACCAAGGAGTACAACTAGAAAAACGTATATACAGTCCTGTGTGCATGAGTGTTTTTCCGAAAGATTGTTAATTTGTACCATCAGAAGTCAGTTTGATATCCAGAAAATGAACGCCGCTATTGCCAACAAATTCTTCATGTGTGAATTAAATATCTGATGGGTGATAGCTATTCAACTTGCTCAATGTCAAATCAATGTCAGACGGTTTGGCTAAAACTAGTGTCATCAACATATCAATAGTAAAACTTTATAATGTCTTTGTGTAGAAGATCTTTATAACTGCATTCTAAAGCTATCATGATAATATTAGCTGGAATAGGATTTAAAGGTAAACCCATGGCAACGCCGTCAATTTGTTGGTAAAGTTCTCCGTTCGCAAAAAATGGTGTTTTGGTACAAGCGTCATGCAAGAGTTTTTTCAGTGTGCGTTTCTTAAATCTTATGTAAAATGATGTTAACATTGTTTGGTTAAGAGGAATGCAGGTGAATAAAGATTTGATGTCAAAGGAAATAAATTTGTAGCCTTCTGTGAGAAAGTTGTTAGGGATGTTTTTGATTCCGTTCACGGCGTCAAAACTGTTGAATTCATTGTGTGTGTGTGGGTTGAGTAAGCAAGATAAGTGCCTAGCAATTGTTTGGTAAGCTGTGCCAGGCGTGTCTATAACAGGTCTAAAAAGCGGTAGATTCTCAAAGGTTTTATGAGTTTTAGGAAGGCCGTGTGAATGTGCTGGTCCAGTTGAATGAGGTCATATGGTATTGTATACATCGTCTTTAACTTCGCCTCAGTTGTGTAGTGTTCTTAAGTAGGCTGGTGAAGTTGTTAGTTGTGTCAAGGTGTTATTTTTATCATCGGTTTACGGAATTTAGTTCGGTCGGCAAACAATTCGGTCATGCTACTTACTTTCTTCCGGTGGACGACACCATTACCTTTGTCTGGTTTCAAAATGGCAATTATTGGTCGCACCTCCGCACCACTGACGCCCGTTACATGATGCAGCGTTAATATTTCAGGAGCGATACAAGACCAACGCATACAAGACCAACGCATTTCCCTTAAAGAACTCAACACCCAACTACGTGAACACGAAACTTTGATTCCCACTCAAACGTCCTGGTTAAAACTCGTCGCATTAAAGCACCACGTCAAGAAACCAATGAACAAGAAACTACGTGAAGTCTCTGATCGCCACGAACGCAAATATACTTCTTTACTCAAAAAACATAACATTTTAATTGGCCTCAGACAAAACCCGAATGAAATCATCCCCAACCTAACAGGTGATACAACTATTACCAAAAATGAATTGATTTTATACGGTTTGGACTTAACGGACTTGCCAATCGACCTATATGGGAGCGCCAAAACTTACTTCCTAAAGGCTACATGAAGCCACAAAGAATAAAGCATTCCATCAGAGCACTGGCATGCAACTTCCTGGACTTTGATGACAAACGGCTACACGATGATCACAAACGCATAAAAATCCTCAAAGAACTGAACAAAAAATGTGCCATCTTGAAACCAGACAAAGGTAACGATGTAGTCCTGCAGAAGAAAGTATACGTAGCATGACCGAATTGTTTGCCGGACAAAGTTCTGTAAACTTGAAAAAAATAACACCTTGACACAACTAACAACTTCACGAACCTACTTAAGAACGTTACACAACTGGGGCGAAATTAGCGACGATGTATACAATACCATACGACCTCAATCCACTAGACCAGCACGTTCACAAGGCCTTCCTAAAACTCATAAAACCTTTGAGAATCTACGACCTTTTAGACCCATTATAGACACGACTGGCACAGCTTACCAACCAATTGCCAGGTACTTATCTTGCTTACTCAACCCACTCATACACAATGAATTCAACTTAAGGACAGTTTTGACGCCTTGAACAGAATAAAAAACATCCCTAAAACTTGTTCACAAAAGGATACAGATTTACAGGTATATCCTTGGACGTCAAATCTTTATTCACCAATATAACAAAAAACATCTTGTAAACTCAAGATATGAGCTGTTAACAACAAGACAACAGTTCTATAGTGATATTTCGACTCTATTTCAAAGTCACTGTCAAACCAGAATGACTTAAAATCTAATATCTATAGTATGAACATTATTTCTAGTTTCTTTGAAGCGGGGTGGGTACAGGGGGCGGATCTAGCGGTTCGGCTGACTGATGCATAAGGCCTCGCATGAGTAGGGGGTCCAGAAAATTTTGAAATCTAGGACCCCGGAAACGCGATTTCCTGCATTTTGAGCGAACTTTAATCCAAATTTTACGTCCAAATACCGTTCGAAATTTGCCGAATTTCAAATAAAATACGTGAATATATTGGTTAGTATGGTAAATATATTATGTTAGTTCTGAAATTAAATTATGATACTTTTCAAATTAAAGCCACATTGAGACAAAACACGGTCTGTGCTTACCTTATTTAAGCAACCAACAAACATATGCTATTTTATTGCAATGTACTTACGTGAAATCCATAAGGAAATAATAGAAAGTAGAGGCATGGCAATTGTTCTACTGTGCAAAGACGGTAAAAGAATGGTCATTCACAAAAACAGGAGTATAGCAACTAGCAAGCAAAAAATGTGAATGATGTTTTGGTCCAAATTAGTCGCAAATTTTGTTCACACAGATTTTATTAATTCCATGGCTAATAAAATACTACAAATACCAGTCAACTCATTATGCTGCAATGCAACCTTTTGTTCCCTATATTATTATTACTAAATTTTTAAGCCTAAAAATATATATTAATTTATGGAAATTAATTTACAATAAACGCATACATCATTTGGTCAACCCCAACAAGATTAATGTTATTGATAAGTGTAATCATGTTGAGAAATTAACGAGTCATGCAACAGTAAAGTGGTACAAAGTGATTAGGCTGAAAGTTATCACTCAATCCAGGAAGAGTATAATTATCATCAGTAGTCCACATCAGAATTAATTTAACTTCCTTAAAAAGTTTGTAGAATTTCTGATCACTTCCTCACCCTGCTGCCTGGAATCCTTCCTGTCATATCTATCATGGTCACCCAATGCAGAATCAGATACTGTGGCAGAAAATGCATTATTTTTTATTGGAATATGTTAAACGTTTCTTTCATGTATGGTTGGAAAGCATACAACTGTTGATTGTTGAAAAAATCGATACTTGTCAAATCTCTAAGATAACCACACAGATCTTCCTTGCAACAAAGTATCTTTTAGAACGCTCTATACAGGCAATTCCCATCACCTTTAGTTCTTTATAAGTGAGTACAAAATAGAATTGATGATGAAGTCATGAGCCTAAATTTATAATAAACTATCACACTATAAAAACAGGGCTAATTAACATACTGCCTATAGTCTCTGGATGAGGCATACAGCCCCATATAATGGAACTGAACTCATGCTTACAAAACCTCAATGATTTATTTAATATGGTTGCCTATTTTCAAAACTTTTGCCTATAATTTATATTAAAACACCACGTATAAATTGCAACAAATCAAATAGACAATCCAGCAAAATCTCAAACTAAGGCACTGTTAAATTGTCTAGCATGTAAATCCAGGACCCCCCCCCCCCCCCCGCTAGGGAATATTTAGACCAGTAATTTTATATAGTGCACTGATAAATAATATTATATATAGAATAAATGGAATAAACTACAAAGGAACCTTGACTTACTTTAGAGCCCTCGGCTCTCCACACAGCTGCCAATCCTGGGCAATTTGTTTGGGAATAAACAATTCAGTCAATTTATCCCTTCCATTCTTGCCCCTCAAGAATGGATTCCAAGCTTTGGTTTTCGAATGAAATCAGTAACTTTCATTTCACACTGTCTTACCGCTCCGATTTCGAAGGCTTTTTCGTCTCGAAGTAAGTACAATAGATCGTACTCATTTGCATATCTTTGTTGCGCCATAACTTCGAGGAAGCGTGGGTCGAAAGAACAAGCTTCGTGTGGCTTCGGTGATCGTTGACTGCTTCCTACGTCACAGTAGATTCATTGCAAATATGCATCAGTGCACCGATGCGAGCGCCCGCAACCTGCACGCAATGCATCGCTCAGCGGACCTAAATCTACTGTGACGTGGGCAGAAAAAGGCTATAAAACAATGGCTTTGATGATGTCACAGTAGATACCGCGCAGAAAAAGACTCGGGACCGATGCATTCACCGATGCATACCAGATCAACTGTGACGTAGTGATGCATTCGCTTCTACTGTGACGTATTCACTCGCCGTATAATACAACAGGCAAAACATGGAAAAAATTTTCGCGAATTATTTTACCTTAATTTAATCTGGCGCAAAATGATATAAACAAACGATTTTGTATCGCTCTGAAGGTATATTTACGAGTTGAAGAGAACTTTAATGAATGATCTGGGCATTCTGGGGTTTGGAATTATATACATTTTAGTTTTATCGATTAATAGCTCCGTATAGCTCTGTGTAATTGTAAATTTAAGAAGAGTCAAAGATTCAAATTTTAGTATTTCTGACTGATGCATTAGCATCGTTCGCATCGGTCTATATCCGCTCCTGGCCGTGGGTAGCTGGCTACTATAGGGTTTTGTTTATGCGTTCTCTGAGATAGTTTTTTGAAAAATGATATAAATTGAAGAAGGTATTTACTTCTCCCCGGCGCAGGTATTTACTCTTATTTTTTCATGTATTGATATTCGCGATGTAACCATGCAAGCATAATTTTTTATTCATATAAATGCTACTGATATTGTTTGTGGAGAAATTTGGTTAAGTTTCAATCAACTTAATATTATAAACTGGTATTTGAACTTCCTTAAAGACAGATATAGCAACGAGTTGTTTATAAAGATTATCATGAGGTATTGAAATATGCCAAATAAGGGGAGTACACAAGGAGGTGTATCTTTTTAGATTTTGTTTGGGAATTGAGATAGATCATGAGAGTGCGGAGTTAAAATATGCTGATGATTCTAAAATTTTAGAACCAGTTTGGTGTAATTGTACGGATAAAAATGCAGTGCATAGTAATCCAAAAATGTAAGGAATTAACCTTTCAAAAAAGGCTGTACGGAAGAGCTGGAATTGGTGCATAACATACCTCAGTGTAGGAAGATGGTAGTTCAAAAATAACAACAAATTTATTACACATGTCCGTAAGAACTGATTAAGGAAAATAAGTGTCTGTACGTTATCAGAACACTTACAGCAGAGGGTTACAGTCCTCCGTTCAATTAAGTTATCTATTTAATTCGTTATAATAATTACGAATGTTAGCTACTACCATTAATTACTATATCTACCGATGTTCACAAGCCGGGTTGAATACTATTCAAAGGTTTCTTGACAGGTGTTACAGGCGTATAACAGAACCTGTTAATATTCGTGATCTGCTTAAAAAACTAGAGAAAATCTTCTTTAAAACGCCCAAGACCAAGGAAAGTCTCTTGTACAAGTTCTCTGCCAGGAAAGAAGAGTATGAAATAACTTTTGGGACAAACACTAATTATCCGAGTTTAGGTACAGACCGTTTTAAAACATCTTTTGTAAATAGATTAATTTTTAGATATAATACGTATATAGATTAATGTAATTCACTCATTGTAACTTAAGACATGTGCGTTTATCTTTTGAATTAAAATTCATTATTCTCATTATATTATTATTAAATGGTTCTTACTTATTTAATTCAATATTTCATGATAATAAATACCTGTAAGAGCAAATCACTTTGAAAGACAAATTTCTTCATTTTCTTGTAACTTGATAAATACAACAACTTTTCAGTCTTCAGAACCCCAATTTATAAGTATGGTGGAGAATTTCATCAACATAGATATCAATATTATTTGATGATGATACCTTACACTGGGGCTTGGAAATTTCAAATAAATTCATCCCAATCGTCATCGGGACTGCTTATTTCCCCTTGTATGTCATTTGGTATATCGTCATCATCTCCAGTTTCTGGTTCTGTATTATGGCAATTGCTGCAAGAATACAGCTCTGTACAATTCAAATTGACTTTCTTGCATGAGCAACGCTGTGTTTGACATACTAGGGCCAGTTGTACCAAAGGCGTTTAGCTTAAATGATCGATAAGTGAAAAATATAAAACTAGTTTGCCTGTTGTATAGACAAACCAGCTAAAGTGAATTGACCTGAGAAGAACAATTATGAATAAAACTAACTTCGGTTCCGTAGTACAATCCTGGTCAAAAGTGTTGGGACACTTGAACATTTACAGGCGTTAACTTTATCCCTAGCGCCCCTCCCCACCCCATCCCGTTCAATGTTGAAAATTGAGCAAAAAGTTGTCTGCATTTTTCCAATTTCAACATTGATTGGGGGAGGGAAGAGGGGGGGGGGGGTGTGATAACGAAATTTTTCATGAAATCAAGTCTGTTTCAAGTAAATGATAAAAAAATTATGAAAAAGTTGTGATGTCCCTAGGAATTTTGGCCAGGATTGTTGATGTAAAAGAGAGTTTCAAATTTTTTCACCGTATAAGCTAAACGTCTTTGATATAACCGGCCCCTTTGATACAACAATTGATACAGTCAAGCGGTGAGTCAGCAGTTGAACGACGCATCATCGACACCACCTTAAGTCCTTCGACCAATTACCAATTGGAGAGGGGATAACTGGATTGGGTAGTAGACAGTTAGACCACACGCATAGCTGACTAAAAATTAACTCACCGAATGTTCTCATTGACCTTTAGAAAATAGAATTCAGAAAGAAGTTTCACCACTACTGATACAAGTTAAAAAAATAGGTGCAACAGCTGCCAGTTGGAGCTATAAAACCCTTAACTAATAATTCAACTCCTGAGTAAGAGTACTAGTCAATATGCCAAATCCTTGTATGAGATCTCTTTCTTAACCAGGCATAGTTTGCTGTATTTCAACCACTTTAAAAAACGACCGGCGGCTTGCACTAGCGACTACTTTCCGCCAGGTGGAATACAAATATATACCTTACCTTTTAATGTCTGCAGAACTGCTATAGTGTCAACAATAAGTGCATTGCTTAAACGGTTACTAATGTCAACTGCACTGTTGCTTGCGTTACTCTATTGGATCTCGAAGAGTTTAAACTTTGCTGTTTTTACAAAAGTTCTAAATGCTGCAGCGAGAGAAAGAGGATAAACTCCAAAACTGTAAGATAACACCTCCGCCAAATCAATTTGACGACTTTTTGCGAGAATTAACAGGCGAGCAAAGAAACTCCTGTTCATTTTCACCGTTATTTCTTTGTCTTTGCTATTTTTTACATTAGCGTTTTGGCGAACGAAATCGTTGGCAATTTATTCTTCTTCAATGTTGTAAATATGTTTGGCTTCTTTCACTAAACAAATTCTTCCTTACAAATGTCTTTAATTGCTCCTCGTCAATTTCCTCTGCTCTAAGAAGATGATCTGCAACATCATTCTCAAGCACTGCTCCTGTTGCCAGGCTGACAAGTTCTTCTTGGTCCATCTCGAAAGGATTAATCATTTGAGCAACTGTAGCCATTACATCTTGAACAGACTATTCATAACGTTCACATTTGGACACATTAAGATCTTTTCGTTTTCTGTAAGTAGTAAATTAATGTAAAATTTGGTGCTCAGTTGAGTCAAAAATTTGATGATTGTTTCACAAGTGTATAGTTATAAAGAGATGTACAAACACTGGCATGCACAATATTCCCGCCATACTTTTGCACTGATTAGTGATTGATGCCCTATGCTCCACTGACTGGTGACTGACTGCAATATTCACCATTTACGAACAGCCCCAGGATTCATGTAGAAGCCAGTAAGGCCATCTTTGGTTATAGAGTCACGATTAGCTGTATGTTTGGTCGTCTGGTTACAAGCTATTGCAGCAAAGACATGATCGCTCTTACGCTGTGCGGCAAAATTTGATGAAATTTCGGGAGTTGTTCCTATTTAATAAGATAACAAAACAAGGTAAATAATGGAGAATGTACACAAAAAACGGTTAATTGTGCGTGCCATAAACCACTTCTCATCAAGCCCGTTCTGCGCGAAAGCTAAACAATGAATTTTGTGAACAGTGAACAGGGAATAGTGGTTGAATAACGGTGATAAAGCAAACCTGGATGTGTATGTTCCAACGCAGTCCTTCCAAGCCAATATGTTGACCCTTATCTCGTGTAGTTTACTCGATATACCAGACAGAACATCATTTACGGACCCTTCACTAATAATGCCAGACTCGATAAAAACATCCTAATCATAAAGAATGACTGTTTAAAGGATATACTCTGCAATCCACTCGTAACATATACTGTATTCTAGGACACATTGAGGGCATTTTCGGTTTTAGGTAGATCGACCGTTAAATTCCCTGAGCTAAGTTATATACCCACATTTTAAAGTCCTCCGTCTTCAAAGATCTTTGAAATAGCAGAAAGAAAGGACATAATGGCATGGAATTCGCCAAGACACACAAAAAGTCAGTTGTAGAAAATGGGCTCTTTCCATCGAATATGCTGGACTTTGGCATACACTGCCTCGTCGAACACCAAAACAGCATACTGTAGGTCTAGTTTATCTGCAATGTCTTTTACTTCGTTGAAGTATCGTGTTTAATGTGGAGTATTCCGTGTGCGGTGCATTAATTAATGGCAAGTAGGCGACCCTCGCCACATCGGGTATTTCGTTTCTATTGATGGTTTGCATTTAACGTCATGGCGGCCATGTTGGAGGTATAACACAAAAGAATACGTTGTTAGTTCCATTGTTGGATCCAGCCAGCGTGGGCGGTTGACATTGTTCGCAGCATCCCGAGAGGTTGATTGCAAACTTAGAATTGTGCATTGTATTGAAGCTAGTCCACCTGGGCAAAAGCGAATCATCTATAGAATATGTCTTTGTTTAGAATGTAAGCCACGTCAGTTTTATATTAGAGTCTTATATGCTTTTCGTTCGATCCCATCATTTGACTCTACCTGCAATGAATGTTCATCTAGCGGTTTTCTTAGGTCCAGTTGAGTAGGAGACAATGTCATTTGTAAGTACATTGATAGCTCGCTGTTTCTTTATCACGGCCCTATGCGTTTGCGTGGTCTGCTCTTGAAATTTAACCTAAATGGAATTATACAGTATAATTATTTATGTTGTAAGTTATATTCTGCTCTTTTTCACACGCCCACCATAGAAACTAACCTTCTGCGTTATTATCCCGTTTGTAACGTGAGTCTGCTTTGTTATATCTTCGCAAAATCGATGTTGTCGTAAACAAGGTTAATATATTCTTTTGGCACAAAATCTTTGGGAACAATATTTGAAGAATCAATGCTTGACTGTGCTATTGCAGAATCATAGGCCATCGTCGAAGGAAGGGAGACACAATGATGACAGGGTAATCAGCCTAAAATCAGCTTAAACAGCCTATAATTTCTATTAAATTCATCACAGGTTTCAGAACAAAATAATAAAATTAACATGATAATTAAACTAACTGATTATCTGTGCATGAGATTTCGGACTCTAGATTCTGCCTCTCTACTGTATATGTTAATCAGGTCTTGACAAACGGAAATGACCTTAACATCAATATTTTTTTCACTTTAACATATGCTGTTGTTTATGCTTTCATCAAAAACAATCTCACTTTAATTTCGTTCAGTTTTGGGATGTGAGAAACTAACTAAGGGAATTTTTCTTGTAACCTTTCCTTTAAGAGAAATGTTAGGTAATTGAAGGCATCTGCATCTTCCGCCTGCACAATCACATTTGCGAATTCTTGTTTCACCTTCTTTAGAAAATAAATGTTCTCCTTTTCAATTATTTCTTCTCTCACGAATGTTTCGCAATAAACGTCAAAGGTTTCGTATCTGCAAGTGTACTTGTCGTCGGATCATATCTCATGTCTAACAAAACAAGTATACTGCTCGTAACATCGCTTGTGGTATTTAACTTCGATCATCACACGGTCTTCATCAGCAAGATTAATTAGGATACTTTCATGCGAATTCTTTGTCGCCGCGTCTCGTAATCTACCACCGTATAACGTTTTGGCGCTGACCAATTTGTTTAATTTTCTCTTTCGAGTTTTCTAAATCAACGTGAAAATTTAAAACGTATCAACACTATCACTGAGTTTTGTACAAAAAAGCCTGACTTACATTATGCATTTGTCAATCAAATTTGATAAAAAGTAATTGGAGATCTATTTATACTTACCCGTTGAGTAAAGTAGGATTGCTTCTTTTCACAAATAATACAAACTGCAGGAAGAACATGTGGATTCTTCGGTTTCACCTCATCATCCAGCTTTGGAGCCATGGATCTCAAACGCATGATCATTATCATCATTTGTTTTATCGTCAACCATTTCTGCTGTCAAGGGTATCGTTGTATTTTATGAGCCCGCTCTTTGAGTAGCAAGTTCTGTGGTAAGCTAAACGTTCAAATGTTTTACAATATTCTGCAGCAACATGCATTGTTTTTTTCTGCAACATGTCGCTGAACACCATTCAATGTAAGCCAAGTTTCACGGAAATCCGAAAATTTTTGGTAGGAAACTTTAGTAAAGTTGGTAAATAGGCCACATTCGCCTTCCAAGTTAATTAAAGAGCCGATGACTATAACGCCATGTTTATTTTTCGTATTTTTAGTATTCTAGTTTATTTTAATTATTCCTTTTAAAATTTTCCTTCAGCACTTCTTGTTTGTTGATATATGTTAAATAATTAGAACCAAAGAAAACTAGAGAAACTACATCATTTCATTGTAAATAATTGAGACGTAATGGTTTTTCAGTGAGCTGGTTTACAAAAAATGAAAAGAGTAAGAAATGTCATTTACTCCTACCTAACTTCAAAAAACTACCTACCTAACTTCGCACGAAAAAGTGCTCCGCAAAATTTGTAAATTAACTGATCAAAAACCAAGCTAGAAGTGAAGTTTTACCTCATAGTGGTGGATAAAGGTGTGATCTTTCAGAATTTAGAAGTTGTTTGCAAATACAGTGTTTTATTAGTTCGTAAATCGTGTCAAGTTTGGTCTTGGTTTTCGTATTTTAGCCAGTCTGATAAAACAAGTCATTGGCCAGAAGTCGTTGAAATTGCGCACGCAAGCGTATACGTGACTTTGTGTGTCGACGTGGTTTTTGTTGAAATTCGCGCAATTAAAATTTCGCGGTAGATTTAAATAAATTGCGCGTGCATTGAACTATACGAAACGAATTCAACTGAAAATGATTCTAAATCCTCGTTGTAAAAAAAGTTTTGGAATTTTCAAACAACTCTTTACCTGGCTTCCTATTCTTGTCGCTGTTACTTGGCTTTGCACAAGATCTAAATCACGAATTATTCTGCTGAACGACGAAGCAGCTTTCAAAATTGTCTTCATCAATTCCGAACTGACAACATTACCCAATAAACTCTGTTGCATCTGGACATCAACGCGAGACAACTATTAACGAAAATCCAGTTACCCGTGTAAACACCGACACGGTTTGGAATTTGATATAAAACATAAGAGTCTTCATTTGATCCTGTGCATCCTGCTTGCTGGCGATATCGCTCTCAATCCAGGTCCTATGACGACTGCGCCGCAACAGGGCGGGCCGGTATTACCGAACGATGCACATGCAAGCTCTGAATCAACTCGTGGATGCATTTCTAGCAAGCGTAACGATTCTCAGCACGGACTCAGTTGTCTTTATTTGAACACGAGAAGAAACGTCGAACCGATCTGGAAAGAAATAACGTGGAACTTGTCGTACTTGAACTTTTCAAAGCCAATAATCAATCTATAATTTGTACACTTTCTACCGTCCTCCTAGTTCTTCTGTGGATTCTATACAACAACTTAATTCATCTCTTGACGACATTTCTGAGTCCAGCTCCGTCATTCTGATCGGGGACTTCAATCTGCCTGCCATTGACTGGTCACTAGATCATCCAAACCCAAACGTTAATAGTGGGCTTTTGGAAGACAAGCTTTGCGAGTTAGTTGGTGACTACTTTCTTGAACAACTAATATCTGGCTCCACGCATCACGAGGACAACAAACTTGACTTACTGCTCTGCAACTACCCTGAAATAATCAATGGTGTAACATTGTCCACCTCTGAACAGTTTGGTTTTCCTACTGACCACCATATCATAGAATTTGAAATCCAACAAAGGTTTCAATTAATATAAATGGATACAATATTGTCCGTAAAGATCGAAATAGATCTGGTGGTGGCGTGGTCTTATGTATCAGAGATACTATATCTTTTTCTGTAAGAAAAGATCTAGTTCCTGAATCCCCAGAAATGATACGTATTGAAGTACGTTGGCCGCATAGAACGGCTTATTTAAGAAGTACATGATATAGGGCACCTAATTGTAATAATGATGCTTTTAATGAATTTGATCTTTTTCTGTGTAAATGCGATCTTGAAAATGAAGAATTGATGATTGTTGGGGATATAAACTGCGACTTTGTTAAGCCCATCCCAGATTCCCATACACGAAGACTCCAACTGTCATGTTCTCTATACCAATTAGACCAATTAATTACTGAACCAACAAGGGTGACCGAGAAGTCGGCGACTTTAATTGGCCTGTTCTTCAAATAAACCAGAAAATATATCCCATTCTGGTGTGATCCATCTTGGAATATCGGATCATAGCATGATTTTTGCAGTTAAAAGTACTACAGTGCCAAAATCTAGGCATTCTACTAAAGAAGTTCGTGACTATAAAAATTTTGTCGATAGCAATTTTATATTAGATGATGTCTTGCAAGTCCCTTGGGATATTGTATGTCAATTTGACGATCCTAACTTAATTTAATTTGATTTTAATTTAACAACTTTATTGGAACCTTTATTGGAGTGCATGCAAACAATGGCCCAAAGGGGAAGCATGCGAACGCGACAGTAACTACGTCCCATGCAAGGCATCTCCCTCACAGTAATATAGAAAGTATGTACACATTGTACAGTATCACAATAGAACAAACAATACACAACACAACACAACAAGAGCAGAACAATCTAACAGAAGCGAATGATGAATAGTAGAATGATAACACTTCCTGGTAAGCTTGGAAATCCCTCTTCCTTGAGATACTTGATAGGCATGCGCCTGTTCGGTGTAAGAGAACAAGGGGCACCTCGGTGCCTTGGATAACTTCAAATCTTAAAAGGTTAATGCGGAATAGGGATTTTCATAAAAAACAAGCGATAAAACATGCTTCTTCAGCACACTGGAATATTTACAAAACAGAACGAAATAGGGTCAATGTAGCCATGAGAAGCGTTAAAAAGGTATACTTTTAGGATAATCAAAGAATGTTTTCGTTGCGTGTATTCCCAATTTTACGATCAAGTCTCGCATCTCATTACTCCACATCAACATGGTTTTCTACGAAATCGTTCGTGCGTTACACAGTTGCTCTGCGTGCTTCATTCTATAGGACAAAAACTTGATAAGAACGAACAGACTGATATAGTATACCTCGACTTCGCAAAAGCCTTTGATTCCGTAGATCACTTCATTCTCCTTCAAAAACTCAAATGCTATGGTATGACGGGAAGTCTGTTAAATTGGTTCGCTGATTATCTTTAATACCGTCGATAGAGAGTCGTAGTGGATGGTGCTGCATCACAGTGGGACCCAGTTACATCCGGAGTACCCCAAAGCAGTATCCTAGGCCCAATGCAAATCGTTATTTTTACCAAAGATGCTCCTGAAGTCATCAACAACGAAGCAGTCCCAGCGCTATTTGCAGACGACACTAAGCTTTACAAGAACATAACATCACAAAGCAAATTTAGAAGGGCCATTTTGTCCCCATGGGGCCGTTTTGGCTTTTTATAATTGGGGCTGTTTTGGTCTCGACAGGGGCTAAAATGACTTTGCCAGGGCTGTTTTGGCCCCACGTGGGGCCCTTTCAGCTCCCTTTTTAGTGCTGTTATATGTATGGAAAATTCAAAACGACCATTTTGGCCTCCAAGGGCTATTTTGACATAATAAAACTGGGGCTGTTTTGGCTCCAAACGGGCCAAAACGGCTTGCCAGGGCTGTTTTTGTGAGCGACTGCGACCAGTTGCAACAAACCCTAACAAACCTTGATGTTTGCAGTCAGGACAACAACATTAAATTCAACGGATCAAAGTGTAAAGTAATGTCGGTGACGCGCAAGAAGGCCCCAGTTTCTGTTCCCTACCACCTCGGGCCGAAATAGCTGTTGAGAGTTGGTGATGAGAAAGACCTTGGTGTAATAGACAATTCAGTGAAAGGATTGAACGAGTTAAACGAAGAGCCACAAAATGGATTCTGAGGACCATTGCGAAATGTCATACAAGCAACGGCTGTTAAAGTTGGAACTCCTACCACTCTTCTATACAACAGAGGGATAAAAGATCTCGTATTCTTTTTCAAGGTGTTGTATGGTTACGTCGATCTTAACATTAACAATCGCGTCTCCTTTATTCAACATGGACGTACTCGACTTAGCCAAGCCAGTGGTGTAATGCTTCAAACTCCATTGTGTAGAACTGCTACGTTTCAATCCTCCTATTTCAACCGTATTGTCAAACCGTGGAACAGTGTATGTCAAGATGTCAATCCAGATACATTTTCTTGGTCCTTGGTGCGTGACTGTCCTTGACACAGAGAATAGCACCGATAAAGTAAGCGTGCGTATGTGTACTATGTATATATAATTGTACCTATAATCAAACGGCAGGTGCCTTGCATGGGAACTTTTAAAGAGTCCCGTTTGTATACCTTGCCTTTTTGGATCTTTTGTCTTTTTTTCACCATGTAAATATCCGCTTTTTAGTATATATATATCATATATATATATCATATATATATATATATATATATATAGAGAGAGAGAGAGAGAGAGAGAACTTTACGAGTATAGATATTTATTATATGAGTATAGAGATTTATACGTGTAGTATTCAGCTGAAATAAAACTCGTATTTCACTGCATACTATATTTTTCACATGTGAAAAAAGTCGTATTAGCGTTTTGATTGGTTGTACGACATTTTTTCACATGTGAAAAAAGTCGTATGAGCGTTTTGATTGGCTGACATTTTCCTACCCAAAAATTCAACGCCTGTTCGCAGGCTAATGTAAACATGGAGTCCGATTTTGTCAACTTACCGAGGAAAGAGATTTATGATATTATGTCTGCAAAAAATCTCGAAAGATCATGAAGAAATGCATTTGTGGTTTCATTAACATGAAATAAACCTCACGGTTGTATTTTCTGCACGAAAACAAATCGTTAAATGGTAAGAAATTTTGTTTTTATATTTCGCTTGTATTTTGTTGTCCGTCAGTATATCAAATATTTGGTACCTCTATACTCATCTTTACACTCATATAATAAACAATTTACTCCATGTTTGGTTCGTTTGTACGATTTTAAATTATTCACTCGTTGTGAAGGATCGCTAAACTCACTCGTTCGTTTAACGATCTTTCACAACTCGGGAATAAAAATCGTATGCACTCACCAACCATGAAGTAATATAAATATATATATATATATATATATATATATATATATATATATATATATATATATATATATATAATATATATATATATATATATATATATATATATATATATATATATATATATATATATATATATATATATATATATATATATATATATATATATATAAATCATTTTTAGCATGCAAAAAACTATGGATTTATGTAATTTAAAACTAGGGCGACGATGGCAACGGAAATTGGTTTCTAAGTGTTTTTTTGGGGCTTAGGATTACGGCCTAAAATTCTTTGTGTTCTATACTAAGATTACATTCAAAAGTTCGTTAAATTCGCAGCGTTCCCTTTCAAGTATAGTAAATGAAAACGTGTGCTGGCAGTCATCTACTAACATGATATGATTTGTTTCAGTACATACCAATACATTTCTTTTTCGTTCCGTCCGTAAAACGAAATCCCTCAGCGCATGTGCATTCGTAAGAACCTTGGATATTGGTGCAGTTGAGAGTAGTATTGGCATCACATGGAGGCGGTAAACACTCATCAATACCTAAATGAAGCAAAGACGACTTATGCTAAAGCTAGCATGTGCATGTTTCAATTGTTGCGGGATGATCGCGTAGCAATCATAAATATAGGGTGCGCCAAAACAATTTAAGTAATTTATGAAAAACACGAAATTATCTTCCTTGTGGGTATGCATGGTAAATATCTATATCACATTGATTTTGTGGAAACACCACTTAAATTTATTTCTATTGCGTGCAGTAAATTTACGTGCTGTTTCCACAAAACTAAAGTGATATGAAATAGTCTGGATAATTATGATAATTAGGGAAAGGAGAACAATATGAAGCGACATCATGGTTGCACTATAAAGGAATAGATTGCGTATTTACATGTAGGGGCACGTTGGACAGAACGCAAAGACAGCTAAAGGCGTACTAGGTGTATTATGTGTATTCCTTCGATCCTAAGTAATTTGGGCGTGATGCGGATCCATATCGGTCCGAGATTTCGTGATACAGACTGCCAACCGGACCGCTGTGAATTTTTAGACCCAAAGTAAACAAACAAAACTTTGTTAATACTTTCTCCTACAATCAGTGACAAAACACTCTGGACAAAATATGAAAACAATGTACAAATCAAATTTATTCACCCCGCACCCCCTTTTTCAATGTCCAGAAGAAATGTATGGGCTAAAAATATTGTTTACTAAACCGGCAACAAAACCAGCAACATTGTTTAGGGTGGGGAGGGAGGGAGATGGTTTATTGTGCCCAATATTTTATATTCAAAACTAAGTGTCCAAAACACTTTTTTCACTGATTGTAAAACACTAACGACATTTTAGACAGAAAATAGACAAAATTGTCTTTAAGACACCACTTAATATTAAAGTTTAGCATTTTAGAATGCAGGTCACTTTTTATCACTTGTAGAATCTAACAGCCCTGGTCTCATTGCTTTTTATGTTTTTCTATGGCAGTTGAAAAATATCACTACACCTTTCGTGCAACCGATCCCTGATTTCAATGCTGGTTCGCATGCACACTGGATTATTTTGATGAATTTGATTGGACATCGCGCCAAAAAATAAACACGTTATTTACCTGCCAGTGCTCGGTCCGAACATTTAACAATTAGTCGATCGTCGAAGGCGAGGTGATTACAAACCTATATTCACTGAGCCAAAGACAAAGTGAATATAGGCTTGTAATCACCAAGCCTGAGGCGACTAATTGTTTTTGAATAAATTTTCCAAGTACTTACAAATAATAATCAACTAAACTTTACAAAAATTCACTGGTCGTTGGTCAGTGACTATCACTTTAGAGATAGTGGATCTTGACTAATCAGAATGCAGGAAAACAAATAGTCACCCGCAAATTTATACTGAAGAGATTTACTTAATTTAATACCACTATCACGGGGGTCTCCACCCCAGGGGGTCGGGGGCATGGTTACATATATTTTAAACTTTGGGAACACAGTATTTGCAATTTTTAGTAGCGAACTACGAAAAAAACGGGTTACATGCAATTATTCAGACATTTCCTGGTCGCTCTACAGTGTATGTAAATATTACATGTATAATAATGCATATAAGGCAAATTTACTATTACATGATACTAATTATTTCATTCTCCTTCATATAATTCATCCGAATGAAAAGCATTTTCCTATTAATCTGCCATTCCTACCGCCCAACTACAACACAATAATGACACATTATTATATATAGGCTAGGCTTGTATTGGCAAACAAGACCCGCACCTGACGTAATTCTTTATTTTAAATTTCTTCTTTTTTTTACAACAATCGATATTCCAAGTACACTTGTTTATAGTTTCAGTCAAGCAGAACATCATAAAACTAAGCTTTTAGATACCAGTAGTCTTTCCTCCCGCCCCTCCTGTAGCTACATACATATCTTCACTGATGTCCGATTTCCAGCGACCGTGAAGTTTTAAGAGTCTTTCTTTGTTTCCATCCTCTAAATTTTTTGCAATCGTGGTTGCTCCTCCAGCACGAAAACTATGTAGTCCATACAGCGTATCATCATACCCCAACTCTTTAAGGCATGCTTTAAAAAGTTCACGGAACCTCGAATACGAGACCGCCTTTTTACCTAAAATATAAATAACTATTGGTAGACTTCAAATATATAACGTTCCTAAATAAATTTGTTGTATTGCCATTCGCCGTGATGTTTGCTTTCCGTATATATCTATCCAGTAAAACAGCGGGGCACGAATTACCACTAGACTTTGCTATAAAGACATCTTGTCCTTTCTGGTAAATGTCTGTTTTACTTTCAGGGACGTGGACCACAAAATGGTCATCGAACCATTCAATGTCCCGTACTCGTATGTTGAGTTGTTAAGTCAAGTCAACACAGCCGGGGTTCCAGAACCGCGAAAAAAATCGCTCAATTTTTGCATTATAAAAGAAAGCAAAACAATCCAGGGTATGTGGCCCCCATGTACTATCCAATTGTTGAAATACGTCACGGGTAGTCTGCCAATCGTTACAGTCACGAAGTTTGCTTATAAAATCCGCTTGCGTATTTAGTTCTCGAGGTACAATTGAATATGTAAATCGATATTATGTGCCAAACAGTACGAAAAAATTTTTTATGGTAAGGTTTGCAAAGTTAGCTTCATGCTGCCAACTTCCACAATTTTTGCTGTGGCCTGGTTGTCGGTAGCTATACCACTTAATCCGAGAATCAAACAAGTTTGCCCCAAAGGCTTCTAAACTATGTAATATAGTGATCAACTCTCGATGAGTTGAACTGTACCCAGCTTCCTCAGGTGTAAACATTATATGACAAGCAATTTCATGTCCTCCTTTGACTAAGGCTCCACGAGCATAGTTACTCGCATCCGAAAAAATAATCTAACTGTGTTGAACACTGTTGAAACAGTATTTACGATTTCCATGGTTTAAATGTTCTAACCAAAACTGTGTTTCGGAAAGACATTAACTGTCTACTGGATGTTTTTGTATCCCAGTCTCCCGCAGCCGCTACTGTAATTTGACAGTGTCGGGTCATCATTCGAGTGAAACGACCCAAAACAGCCCCCATCGAAATGATCGATCCAACTAAAGCTGCTAGTTCGCGGCCGACATAATTGGACACTCCGCGGCAGTGCAAAGCAGTTTTGTAGCTTTACTGATACGTTTATCAGAAATCGCAAGGGTGCCAGCTTTGGCATCCCAAGTAAGTCCAAGCCATTCTATAACCTGTGTGGGCTGCCAGACACTTTTCTCATCAGCTACAATAAACCCCGCCGCGTATACGCCCGCATGAGTATGATGGGCGGCGTATTCAGCTTTGTCATAGGCTTCCTCAAGGCCGATGCCATCGTCTTAGTAAACTACTGAATGAAAACCCCGCCCTCGCCATAATTTTACGAGCGGACGTAATAATTTCGTGAAGATATACGGTGCAGTAGATAACCCAAAAGGCAACACATTGAACTGGAAAAACCGCGGCACTCCGTCTTCAAAAGCCCAGCTAAAACCTAAGAATTTTCTATGAGCTGGAAAAATGTCCAAGTGATGGTAACCGCTTTTGAGGTCAAATTTGGTCATGAAACCGTTTAAAGTGTTATGAAACATGTATTTATTTCTGTTTTAGTATTCATTGTGTCACTCAAATTCATATAAATGTTAAATGTTTGTACACCTAATGGAACAGGCGTCCAAATGTCTTATTGTTAGATTAATTAATGTACATTTCACAATCTCCTACGTCATTCAACCTAAATATATCCACCTGTATTAGTGCCGAGTGATCAGTCTTGGATAGGGCTTGTATGGAGCTCCTACTTTCCCGTGCCAACTCATTGTATTGTTAATTATTTGAAATAAAGACTTATAGTCCGGTCGCTTAGCGGCAAAAATTGGCAAGATCTGTACAAAGCGGACAAAGTCAGTATTTCTTTCCCCGCGACTCCTAAGTCAAATTGAAATGTTTTTGGGGGTGTAATGAAGATATTCACAAAATTTATCATCCCGGGGGGGCGGAAGTTCCGTTTTTGAAATAACGGTTCGGGATGTTTGTTCATGTTTTACTCAATCATTGTATTTAATAATAAGGTGTTGGGATATTGTTCAAAGACATGGACTTGACAACAGATAAATGGGCATATAAAATTTCCTGTTTGATGTTCTCACATTAAATATCATTGACTGGCAGAGAAACATTGCCAACCGTTAACGTACCACCTCACTGTGGTAACACCCCCCTAACTTGAAAATTTTAAGCACCCGTTCTTAAATTGATTAGGAGGCATAGTTAATCAATTGTAGAGGGGGTGCTCAAGTTTGTACACGCCAGTACAGATCGTTTGGTTAAGCGACTTCACTATTAAAAGAAAATTGTATTCACTCATTTGAGCATTCACTGATTAGAAGATCTCGCTTGGTTTCGAGGCTCTCGCGCAAAAGCTGAGTTGATCCCCAGAAGGCCTCGTAACAAAAGTAAAGTAATCGAGGGCTTTGTTGTGATCGTCAAATTTCACTTTTCTCTTATAGAGACACGCGTTCACCACTCTCAGGTCGAGGATTAACCGCCGTTTCCCCGATGGTTGGACAGAAACCGAAAGAAGATTAATCACATGCAATTTTTCTCTGCATTTTACTTCAGAAATTCTGTCGCTAGCCAATAATTCCTTAATCAAGTCACTCACAAACTTGCCATGTGATTTGGCTGAATGGTTGTTCGGCTTAAAAGAGCGCGGTGGTTCAAACTTGAAGGGAATTTTGTACCTTCACGTATTGTATCTAAAATGAAGCTAGGGGCCTCAATCCTTTCCCAAAATGCTATGCGCTCTTTGAGGCGGCCCCGTACATTATTTGACATATTGAGCGTGTGACTGCCTGCAGACGATGGGCTGCCTTTAGAAAATTCCCCAGATTGTGTTAACTGTACCTCTAACACGCTGAATTCATCGTCAGACAAATCACTTTGCTCACTTTCCGCTGTATGCTGAACTTGTACTAGGTTGGGATGCATTTGTTGGTCTTGAGAACTTGTAAGCGCCATACGAGCGGGCACCTGCTTGTGCGGTACGGTATCCACCACCACATTCGTAGCTCTAGTGGCCCCTGTAGCCACATGTGAAGCAGACGTCATTGGCTTTCCCATGAGACTGCTGACGGCCTTGCTCACACAGATATGTAAAAAAATACATACATTATTGACAGTCTAATGCCCTGATTACAATCTAAAATTGAAATTAAGTCAGCCATTGTGAAGGTATTGCCGCAACGTGAATGACTATTATGCTGTGTACCACGGCTTATACAGGGTGTCCCCAAAAAAACCAAAAACTATTGAAATCACCTATGTTAACATTTGAATGCCCTAGCACTTGTTAAGGAATTAAAATATCTTTGTAAAGCACGTTTGTTTTGCTCATGGGAATATTGATAAAAACCAAATTGAATAGGCTAAAATAACCCGTGCGTATTACTATTAATTATGACGGTTATGTCAATAGTTTATCCACTCGTGGGTTCAATTTAGGGCTAGGCATTGAAATTCTAACAATAGATCATTTTCAATAGTTTTTGGGGTTTTGTACAGGGTGAAAGTAGCACTAAATGTTATTAGCGACTAGCACTAAATTGAACCCACGAGTGGATAAAGTATTGACATAACCGTCATGATTAATAGTAATACTCAGTGTCAGTGTTTAGGGACAAAAAAACTAAACCTACGAGTGCATATTAAAAATGCAATCAAATTTTATGCATGGGTTATTTGATTTAGAGAAAACAATTTACAAATGTAAATTCCCATGAGCAAAACAAACGTACTTTACATAGATATTTTAATTTTTTAATAAGTGCCAGGGCATTCAAATGTTAACAATAGATCATTTTCAATAGTTTTTGGGTTTTTTTGGGACACCCTGTATAGCCGTATGCACATGCTCACAGGAGCATGACGTTACGCGTCATGCTTGCATGCAATAGGAAAATATATTTTCATTCTCCTTCATATAATTCATCCGAATGAAAAGCATTTTCCTATTAATCTGCCATTCTTACCGCCCAACTACAACACAATAATGACACATTATTAAATATAGGCTAGGCTTGTATTGGCAAACAAGCCTTGAACCACACAAAGACAGCAAGCGATAGAAACATTACCTCGAAAAAGCTGCCGATCTTCAGGTCTGCCAGTGTTTTGTGAGCTTGTTCGCTGTCTTTTGCTCCTCGACAGCAGCAATTGCTTCTTTTTACGAACTGCTTTATCTTGAGCTCTCCGAATTTTCTTATTATCCCCCGAGTCGTCAGCCAACGCGAGGGCTCGACTAGCAAACTCAAGTGCTTGCACATGATTGGGGTTTTCTTTCTGCAGCTGTTCGATCACTTGACCAACTAGATCTGCAACTTCAGCGTTGTGGAGAAACTAGCGTTCGCTTTGTACTTAAATTTTGAAGCCTCAGCCTCTCGCTGTAGTTTGTTATTCGACGCTCGAATGCCTTCCTTGTCCTCGACTTGTCGCGTGCTCGACGATTGTAAGGATCCAACCAAAGAGTCTAGTCTCGTGTCGATATAGCTCTTGAACTGCTCGAAAACCTGCCCGACCTCAGACGGACTATCGTGGTCTTGATGTGAGAACGACATTTGTTGAAATCAAGTCAGCTATTGTGAAGGTGCTTGTATTGCCGCAACGTGAACGACTAAATAGACCTTAAGATGTAGGACGGCAATGTGGCGACGACGTCAAATGCAAAATGACTCAAATTAATTGTTGTATAAATTTAAAAGCTTGTCGTTTGTTATTGATTATATAGAATACTGTTTGAAATGATAAAATCGATGTTTAATTGTTAAGAAAAATTCCAGACATAAGTGTAGTTTCTTGCTAATTTGCTTATAGTTTAGCATTCTCGCGGCTTGGAATGTCGACGTTGTGGACACGGCTTTAAAACTACATGTTTTGGCGTTGTAACTTATCTCTTCCTGGGACTTTAATTATTCATACCATTTCTTAAATCATTTTAAGTTCATTGTACTTCTAGCTGCCATTGTCGCGTTGCCGTCCTTGCATCTCAAGGTCCCTAATTATGCTGTGTACCACGGCTTATATAGCCGTATGCACATGCTCACAGGAGCATGACGTTACGCGTCATGCTTACATACAATAAGAAAATATATTTGGTGTATTATGTAGGCCGGTTGCTGAAATTTTGTGCTAACTTGAAACTTCATGTATTTGAAAATACACTAAAAACATTTAAAATGCTATTTAAACAGCCAATTGTCTTGACAAAAATATAAGTGAAGTTGCCGAAAATTTGATCATAATATAAAAACTGCATTCAGTTCGTGACTAGTTATTTCTTAAAATAACAACATGAGCAGACCAAATTATATTAAAATACTAAGAAATAACCTGTGCAAAACTTAACATTGATAAAATTGCAACAAAATTCCGAATAAAATGCAAAACAGTGAAAAATCATTATTATATGATCGGACGTGTTTGATAGAAGTGAAATATTTTAAATCGAGAAGACTTCAAAATAATTAGTTTACTTTAATAATATATAATAAACACTTCTGCTATGTCATCATGTATATGCATTAACTTGTTCAAACACTGCACTTTTGAAGATAGTTGTTTCATGTCAAAAAGAATAGCACTATGGACTTGCTCAAACTATTTCCACTTGATGTTCATTTGATGCCTTTTTGTATATCAACATTAATATTTGTTTTGCTCAAACTGAAATCACTGAACGCTTTACGTACCTATTTTTCCTAACTGTTTCCGGCTTGAATTTCTGCGACATGTGTTTGAATCCCACTCAATATCATTGATATGTATTAACGATGGATAGCACATTTATTGTTGGGTTTTTTGAACTCGGAAGTACGTCATATTTTTAGACTTGCAGCCGTGCTGGATGGCCCTACTTGAACAAAGAATGGCATAGATTTCTATTACAGGATGTATGTAGCTTTTGTTTTTAAAAAAAAGTTTTATGCTTTCGATTTCAAGGCAAAAAGCATCCTAAATAAATTTTTTACAAAAACTACTTCGATTTACTCCTTGAATGGGCCATTTTTAAATGTTTTAAAACATGCCGCCGGTCTTAAAATATGACGTGTTTCCGGCTTTAATTTTACTTGGGCTTTACTATTGAGTCTTGAAACATATCAATGCTCAATATTCCCACACGAGATTAAGACAGTGGCTAACAAAATATAATTTGTTTAAAACTGCGTGCGAATTAATACAACTATGCGTATATCTGCTGCCGTATTTCTAACTGCCTCGTTAAACCACATAATTTTCTCATTTCTCTCATTTTCTTATGGTATAGGTACCTGAGATCAAATGGTATTTTCCCCAGGTTAATTCGCCATGAAGTAAATGAAAAGGACTTGACATGAATTTTTACCCCTAACTTTGGCGACAGTATTGGATAGAATGAAATAAAATATAACCTCTTCAACAATATTCTGATATCTCTTTTCAATGAAATATATGTTATCGAGTATAATTCAATATACAACTAACACCGGTGTGACATCACACTGCATAATCAGTTTTTAAAAATATTGCACAGTTTCTCGTGGAAACAGCGTGAAGGGAAAACTAGCATGACTCAATCATCAAAATGCTTATACTGATCCGAGTACGAATACTGAAATATATTTAAATCTCTGATTTACTAATCCAATAATAATACATACCGAAAGAAGATCTTTCTGTGCAGTTGTATGTAGTATTAACACCAGATGGTGACGAACACTCATCAACATCTAGATAAACGAATGAAATTTCATTGAAGCAAGCAATTATGTAATATCAGCACGAGAGGAAGCGGCATTTTATCATATTTAAAGTTGCGTTTACACAGTGCAGGACGAATTTGGAACCGGCCATATTCTTTCCTTTTTGCCTGAAACAGTGGAAACTTCGACGAGGCCATCAATTGGATGAAGTCATACCTTGCAGGCAGAATTTCGATGGTTAATATAAACAGTGAACCTTCTATTCCAATAAAAATTGTTTGTGGAGTACCTCAAGGAAGTTGCTTTGGAATCATGTTTTTAAGTTTATTTATTAACTATTTGCCATCCGTTCTTGATACGGCTATAGTATTACTTTGTACTCTGATGACAGCACTCCATGCCAGGCAGCGAAAAATGACAAATCAATTTCAGAAAATTTTCAAAACGATCTGTATAATGTCAAGGATTCGATTCGCGAAAATACTGCACGGTTTGGGGTTCTGCTCTAAATAGAAACTCTTCAGATTATCTGTAAATACTTCAAAATAAAGTCGCTAGATTGATCGTTGGCTGCAAAATTCGTGAATAATCAAGAAACGAGCTACACAATGAACTTAGCTGGCTAACGGTCAGACAAACAATATATATGAGAACAGCTGTGATTATTAAAGGAGCATCAAATTGTGAGGAACTATTTACTATATTTGTGCATCTTCATCCCTTTATTATCACCCATGATCAAGAGACAAGTTTTGCATCTAAGTGTAATAGTGATAAGTTACTTTTCAAGAATTCGGCCTGCAAGAAGAAAATATTCCTTGCTAGCAACAGCATTTATAACGAGAGCAATAGAAATCTGGAATGATTTAAGTGTAAAGATAAAACGTATTGTATTGAAAGACGCTTTTAAATCTGCTCTTCGCAGACAGATAGCGCGGTTTATTCAAATTAAATCTTATATCGTAATTTTGTATAGCATGGTAATTTTACTAGATATTTATATACATTTATACAATTAACTATATATTTATATACATTTATATAATTTAATACACTATAACGTAGACCTCGTGTAAACTAGCATTTGGCTAACTGGGGAATTTTAATTACACAGCCTCGTGCCCAGCGCTTTAAATATGATCTTAGGAAGTTGGAAAACGCGGCGATGCTGGCGATTATATTACGTCGACAAACCCGAAGATGTGAGTTCGAATCCCAACGAATTTTTGGTTGTTTTCTTCAGTGTACATTAACATGCATGAATCTAGTTTTTCATATCTCTTAGGATGGCTCTGAAATAGAATTGAAACACTGCGCGTCCTCAAAGACAAGCGTTTATTCGTCACGAAAATATTTTGTGCAGTTAAATTGGATAAGACTCGTTACCAATCCCAGTTGGCTCGATAGCTCAATTGGTAGAGCGGCGGTCGAGAAACCCGAAGATGCCTGCTGCATCCAAAAGAATACCAGAAGTCCTAGCAAGTCCGATGTCCCAGGTCCTCAATATTTCTTTCTTCAAGCAGACATTACCTAGTGCCTGGAAAAAGGCGAGTGTTATAATAGTCTAGAAGTGTACAAATCCGATCCGAAACCTATCCTTATCCCAATCCGATCAGATTTTTTCGGAATTCGCATCAGGTTTTGAGGAATTCTGAGCTTTGAGCTCGTGGGGAGTTGAGAAAGAAGTAGTGATGGTGGGAGGGTTATATGAGGTTGCTGGTGGCTCAGCATCACGATCCATCCCGTTAGCGGTAAAAAATTCTTTTATTGGTTTAAGGAAGGCTTGATTGATTAGGATTGCCAACTCTGTCGGTAGAAGATTATGAGTATTTTTGATTTCGAGCTGGGGGAAAAGATTCGTTGTACTCGATAATTATACAATTCATACCGCAAATCCGTTCCACTTCACTCCGTTTCTTCTTTCACTTCAAGCGGTTGAGTTAACCGTGACTTGATGTGCCATTTGTGAATCTAAACGTTCCACGTTTTTCGTATGATGATACGATCATATTTTCTCGTGTAGGAAATAGCTCTTTAGAGTGATAATCACAAAGCCAAGCGAATCAAATAAGACATAAGTAGCCTTTTAGCTGAAATATTTATTAAAATTGTGAGCCAAGCCTATAACAATAACAATGTACATTGCTCAAGCTGTGTTTTCTATTTTTTCCGGGGTGCAAGAAAACTTTAGAAGTTGCACAATCCCTCCCCTGCACTCACAAAATATCCGCCCCTTCTTTTGGAGTATAATACATGTACGTCGGCTTAATATACTTGTAGTTGTAAAACTTTGTTCGGTTCTGTCACTTTTTCGTTTTTTCAAAGGAAATTGTCTGTTGAAGTCTATTAAATACACTTTCTATATTTAAAGACGTTAGTGCATTTTAGAGCAAAATATGAAGTGCTTTGTCAGCACTTGGTATACATGTCAAAAATGATCTGGTTCAGCGATGCCTATCGTGAAATACTGGACCGCAAAGGTATTATTTTAATTGCCTAAAACGCATGGGTATACCAAACTGCAGAAAGCAGTAACGGTAATGCAGAAAAAATATATAATTTTCCAGAGCTAAGTTTTGCCGATAACGATATTTAAACATTGTTTAATTGTTATTAGCCGTTCACTACAAGAAAGACATGATCATTATTCATGGTAGGCATAAACACGGTTTAAATCCTGATAATTAATCTTGGATGAATCCTGATTAAAATTAAACTGAACAGAATTCAAGTGAATTAAATAAGCAGGTTGCATTATAAACTAAATGATTGAAATCTATTTATGAATCAATCACTGACGGCTATAGAAAAATCATAGTGAAATAGTAACATCTGGTTGCGAAATGTTGTAATAAAGTGTGGAAAATAAAGCCTCGCAAACTTTGCAGATTTCGTATATAATTGTATTTCGTGTGGAAATTGTCACTCCATCTCAAATCCGCGCGTAATACAATCATACACAAAATGTGAGCTGGTAGTTCCAATGTCGAAACCAAATTTTCAAAGTTTTTCTAAATTGATCGCATTCTTTTCGGGTATTTTCTTTTTTTCTGTTGTATTAAACTAAATTTCAATGAACCATAAACAAAATTTTGATGTATTATACCATTACACTCGCTATTTTTATCTATATTAGTTCAGTATAAACACTTAAACTTTCACCTGTGCATTTCTGGCCATCGATATTCCATTTATACCCTGGCTCACATTGGCAAAATCCGTCAGTTTTGTTACAATATGCAAAACGGCCACATGTCACGTTGTGGCATTCCAAATCTGAAATACAAAATTATAAAATCTTAGACCATATGTTGGCGGCTATTAGTAAAACCAGGAACACCGGAACAGCACCAATCCGGAACACGGAACACCAGAACACTGAAAATTCTTAATTTTTTGAGATTCGAGAAAAAAATACCGGGGGGTGTGGAGTTATTGCTGGAATAATTACTGTGTAAATTTCGTAAATCATGCTTTTAACTATTCAGACTTGCCGATACCTACCAAGGTACCAATATAACGAACAGAAATCAATCTCTGAGTAATAAATATTTGCCCGAAAAGTAGAAATCAAACCTAGAATTGTTATTTATTGATAATAAATGGCTTATCTTTATTTATCTTTATTAGCATGACATTTGGCTGGCTTTCGTTCTAAAATATAACAGCAGTTATTGGCTTCCTTGTTTTTACGAACTCGCTTTTGAGCGGAAAAACATTTTCGTCGGTTCGGTTCAAACTAGGTTTGACATTAGAGTCTAAAGAGCTATTTATATGGACGAGATGTCGCTTGAAAGAGGCGAGATATCTCGCCAAGCGGGATGAAAATATTCCACCCGCTTGCCGGGTGAACGGGTTTCGATCATTTCGAAGTTTCGATAGTTTCAAAGTAACATTGTATAGCTCGAGACGACAAAACAAAAGACGGCAAACTGGCTTCAATAGCTGTAATGTTAATGAATAGTGAAACGCAAACAAAAATTAATCTCACATTTTCACTTACTGGGCTTATCCGGCTCCTTATAAACAGCTCTTTAATAAAAGCTAGGCTGTCGAGGACAGAAAAAAACATTTGAATTTGAGTTAGTTTAAATTTGAGTTTTCTACGTACGTACATGCGAAGAAAGAGTGTGGTTCGTGCGAAAAATACCAGTCGAAAAATAAACATGTATTCGCGCAAGTTAAACCGATGTTATGCATGAGACATTGTACGTAATACAATGTTGTTGTAAGAACACTCCTATATTTCCGAAACGGTTGGACACCTTCATGTTTTTTTAAAATAACAATGTTGCGGTGCCAGACGTGCTGGAGACAATATTTTTTCAATTTATACTCATTGGATGGAAGTTAAAAATTACACATCTGCATTTTGGAGCAAGTTTGTAAAATACAAATATAAAAATAGGTACGCTTAGCGTACATGTGGGTAGCCTCAGCAAAGTAAGCCAAGACACTCTTAAGACCCAAGACCCTTTAAGCATTGTTACTATGTCAAACAGGTGTGATTGCAATTTTGCAGGTTATGCTGAAACCAAGGCTATTATATTTGCAATGCTTTGTTTGATGTATGCAAAAGCACTTTTTTGAAATAGGTGCATGCTGGTCTAGATTCGGTACAAAAAACTCCACATAAGGAATAAGGAATGAAAGTTTTTGTAGGTAAGCTAGGTCGCAATGCACTAATGCACTCTCCGGACAAAAGGTGCGCTAGTAAAAATATACGCTGGACACAGTAAAAGAACAGTTACAAGTAGATTTAATGATACAACAATTAGATCGTATGAAGTACACTATGTAGAGAACGTATCTAGATTGTAGCTAATATCAATTTTGAAGAGCGTGATTTACACATAAATACTATTTTTTCAAGAGAGAGAATATAGGGAATTGATATATGGAGGTTGTCGATATTGAAAAAAATTAAAACCAGCAACATGAGGTCTTCATCATATAAATTTGTTAAACTAATATAACCAAACATTAAAATTTTCTTGCAACAAAATTGTGATTACATATGAGGGATTCATTATATATGAATTAGGTTGTCAGTACTGAAAAAAATTAAAACCAGCAATATCAGGTGTTCATCATATAAATTGGTTAAACTGATATAACCAAACATTAAGATTTTCTTGCAACAACATTGTGAATATATATGGGGAGGGGGATTCATTATATAAGAGGTTGTCGACATTGAAAAATTTTACAACCAGCAAATGATTGTGATTATTTAGCTATCATGGACCTTTATTTGCATTGTTAGGCTGATATAACCAAACATTAAGATTTTCTTACAACAACATTGTGATTATATATGAGGGGATTCATTATATAAGAGGTTGTCGACATTGAAAAATTTTACAACCACCAAATGATTGTGATTATTTAACTATCATGGACCTCTATTTGCATTGTTAGACTGATACAACCAAACATTAAGATTTTCTTGCGACATTGTGATTATATATGGGGGGAATTCATTATATCCCCCTTAAGGGGGACTCATTATGAGGGTTGCCAGCAAATGATTGTGGTTTTTTTTAACTATCAGGGACTTCTATTTGCATTGTTAGACTGATATAATCAAACATTAAGATTTTCTTGTAACAACATGAGGGTTGTCGGAACTGAAAAATTTAACAATCAGCAAATAATTGTGATTAACATTGAGATTTCCTTGACACAACATTGTGATGATTACCTGGTAATCTGGGGGGATTAATATGAGGGTTGCCCATATTGGAAAATTTAACAACCGGCAAATGAAGGTGATCTGTAAAAGCTCGAGGACATTAAACACACGAGTCAGCGGAGTGACACGACGAGTACTCAAGTGAACAAAAAAATACAGAATGGCCCAATAACTAAAGAATATTCATCACAAAAATTTGCAACTGCACACAAATATTTTACATGCGGATTACCGCCTCCAAAGTCCAAATGACACACACCATGAACAACTAAAAACCAGAACTTGAACGATAAAATAATAAAAACCAGAACTTGAACGATAAAATAATACAACATGACTCTTTTAATACAACACCGGCGTACGCAATATTAAAGAACAAGAATTCAGTCTCATTGAAAGTCTGACCCAAGAGAAAGTCCCACAAAAACGCTACGTCCCAATCTAATGGCTTCCATACCAATAAATAACAATTCTAGGTTTGATTCAGATATTTATTACTCAGAGATTGATTTATGTTCGTTGTGTTAATATTATATAAAAGTATGTTTTACGCAGTATTTATTTCAGCAGAAATTCCACACCCCCGGTGTTTTTTTTCTCGAATTTTTAACAAATTAATAATTTTTAGTGTTCCGGTGTTCCGTGTTCCGGACTGATGCTGTTCCGGTGTTCCTGGTTTTACTAACCTTAAAACTTCCTGGTTTTACCTATGTTGGCGATTGTTAGGCAAACAAGACCAATCGGGCAATATTCGTTTCACATTCCGATAAATCATCTTTGTGGATTATCATCGTAGTAAAACTTAAATCTGTGCACTACGGATTTTACGTTCTTACAGTCATTTAAGTCGAGTTAAAGTCGTCGATGTGTGTCCGTGTTTGTGCACCTAAGAGTTCTGCGTGAGTATCAGTGAGTACACATTTAATCTTTCTTTCGTACAGTTGAAATACGGTTTATTTTAGATATGTCAAATTGTTTATTAATTTATATATTAATATGTTCTATCATTTATTATATTACATCCATGCGTGTTTATAAGATAGTTAGAGGATGTGCTTGCGAGATTTCTGTCATATATATGTTTATAATAGACATTACATATGTTTATGAAATAAAATTAGTTGATATCAAAGCATGACCTTTACTATGAATCATTAATGCATATGTTATGTAATTATGCATATTCGCTTGCCAAATCATAGGCATTCGGCTGTTTGCTGGAAAGAGTTTGCCATTTTCTAGGTTCACTTGCTTGCTGCCAGCCACCCAGTGCACTTGATTACCTTGCACTCGCCCATATTGGTTTCCAATTGCTTTGACCCATCCAGGCTTCCCGTACTCGCACTTCGACGGCTTCATGTGCCATGCGATTGGTTGCTTGGCTGCTGACTGATTGTTTTTTTCGAGCTCCACACCTGCCTCTCCAGCTGCTTCCCTAACCCTCCGCCTGCTTGCTGCTTCTCAGGCTGACTGTCGTTTCTCTGGCTGTTTGCCTGCTCCTCCAGCTGCATGATGTCCTCAGCATGTCTCGTCCGCGGCATTCCGTTATCCGGTCGTGCGCTGATGTTTGTGCCTGTGTGCCAGTTTGACCAGTCTCGTAAGTCGTCTTCTTCTTTGTCTTATTCGTTCGTTGTTACTTGCTGCTGCACCCGCACGTCGGGCTAGCTCTCCGGCTAGTCAGGATGATTTATTTCCTAGATCATCATTCCATGTTGTTTGGCTGTTTCGTTGTTTCTTGAAGTTACTGAGCCATAAGCCGCCTAGTTAGTTGGCCAGTATGTGCGTGATGTCGAGGACACTGCGTAGAGTATGCCCATAGAAATACCTATACTTTAGTTTAGCTTTACTCACTGTTAAATCTTGGTAAAAAGTTTGTTGTATTGTATTAGCATATGTACTTGCACATCGGCAAGATTGTTTGACTGTTGTACAGTAGCTTGTGTTTGTAATGCTTTACCCACAGAATGGCGAGGTAAATGGCGTTTTTTTTCGAAATGGCCGCTCATTCTGCCATAGTAACAGAAGAAGAATTTGCGAAATTAAAGAAGATAGTATTCCGGAAAAGGCAAAAAAGGCAACCAATATGGTTTAAACTTTAAAAATATTTCAGGGTAAATATTAAATTTTACATGCATTTATTTGGGAAAAAACTGGCTCCGTCGGAATGCGACACAATGCCTGGTCTGAAATTTATATACATTATGTAAACAAACTATTTATAGCGAAAATAAACACAAAAAATTCGTTTATTTAATAGAGTGGTTTCATGAGCAAGCTGAATTTACTACAGCATTTGAATGCATGAGCATTGAGGAGATGAACAAGTGCCTTTCTAAGTTTTGCGTCTCAGCAAGAAAGAAAACCCGAAATTGCTACAAGAAAATAGTTTGTTGTCCATAAGAGCAGCGCTAAATAAATTTGAAATAAATTTTATAAAGTTTGTGTTGACTATTATTTGTAAACACCTGGATTAATCTCAGGAACAATGGCAATGGGCCTGATATTTTACCTGCATAAAGGCACGTTTCAAATTTTATACGTGGCTTTTCACGTAAATACAGCCTGATCCAAGATCAGTGTGAGCAACAATGGCTCCTTTTCAATGGTTTGATACGTGGTCTTTCATGCAGATACGACCTGATCCAAATTTGGATCAGTGTGAGTGACAATGGCTTCTTTGAAGCGTAATGAATACGACAAATAGTTTCACAAAACAACAGTATTAATTAAAATCAACTAAAGTTTACTTCTTTTTAAATTTGAAGCAGAATATCAACGTTACCTGTCCAAATCAAGGATAATAAATGAACTCTGCGATCAACTCAATATGAAACCAAAACACATGTCAATGACGATTTCAATTTGCATTTTGCAAACGGATGCTCGAAAGTCACATGACCTAGTTATCGTTTTGTAATCGCATATCCTCGTCGCTTTTCTCCGGTAAACAATCGTTAACTGTCACCTGACTGGACAAACTGACAACCTTTTTACAGTAACAAAGTGGCAAGCCATATATGGCTGGCCATAAAAATGTAAAATGACAGCATGTGCACTTGAAGCCTAGATATGACGTCAGCGAGAACACTGTCGGGGAAAACGGCATTAGTCTCACCAAAAACCGTTCCGCTTTTCCAGCGAAATCTTTTGAGATTCACTCTCGTTTAGGTGTACTTGACAAGTTAGTTGCAGATACAGAGGATAGAGATGAATCTAGGATAACCAATGCAAATATCGACCAGGTCAATCCAGGGAACCGGATTCATTACCTCCAGGGCGCCAAATCACCCGCTTCAAAAACATTATCAAACGAGAACGTTTGGAAGTGAAAGCTACGCACTCACAAAAAATCTACACCGACTGGTACAAGAAATGACCGTGGATAAGTTATGAAAGTAATGACAACTAGTGTGTATAATGATTTCCTTGGAGAGAATTTGAAAAGCATATTCGTTTGATTTTAACAACTGGAAGGAGCCATAGAGCTCTCTAAACATGGAAAATTTCGAAAGTTTATCACGTGTAACAAGTAGCGCTTTGTTGAAGGTTCTAAAGCAACTGGGCATGCAGTTTCTCAAAAGCAATTAGCTCCCTTCAAGTACGACAATATCTTCAAGTCATAATGAGTGTTGATGTGCATATACTACTCCATGAGGACACGGGAAAGATAGAAAACAAGTGGACATCACCAGAAATACAGAACGACCTCATTGAAATCGTATCGAGTTTGGTGCTTACACGTGATATCAAAAGTAATGGTCATTACAGAATCATTATATGCCATTGAGGGAGACACATGAGATGATTGGCGGATTTTTTTGCGACTGAATTAACCGAAGTTGAGGTCCTCCACCAGCCTGTAGAGAAATCAATCACGAATCGCATCTTACAGTTACGCGATATTGTTGGAGAATGCTTTGATGGTGCGGCGAATATGAGTGGTTGTAAGCGGCGTAGCGTCGCAGATAAAAGAATGTTCACCACTTGCTCTGTATGTCATTACTATGTTCATTTTCTTAACCTCACTCTTCAGGACTCGATCACCAGCCATAGCCGTAGTATAGCAAGGGAGTGTCTACGGCATTTTCCCAAAAAATGCTTCGAAATGCCGTAGAATCCCCCCGCCCGTAAATATTTTCGTGAGAATAACATGAAGTGTTTGCTGTAGATTTTAAAAAAATCTCGTACTTAAAAAAAGTAATTTAAGTTTTAAATTATACGGGGAGATGCCGTTGGATGAGGGAAAAAAATTTCTGTTTCGAGAGGTAAATAAAGGAATGAGTCTTAAATTCGGAGAACCAAAATCGATCAACGTCGGTGGGATGAAAATAATTCCAATTAAAACTGCCGACAGCAAACCTGTGTTTGTGAAAACTGGGAAATATTTTTCGTTTGGCGTGAAGAGAGATAAAAATATAAAATGATGTTGATGAGTTTAAAATTAGATGAGCATTCGGTGCAGGCCGTGCAAGGTATTGTCGAGCAATGTGAGCAACATTTAGGTACTCCGTTGACGAAACAAGCTCTTTACAGCGACAACAGGGTTTACCCTAAATTTAAAGCGACGGCCAAGTTGTTTGAAACTGACGGCGAGGTCGATCCTTCCAAATACGAGGAGCGTCATTGCGATGTGAAGGCGGCTTTGGAAATTGGTGGTATTTTGTTGAACGGTGAGAAGACGAGTCTTCAGTTAAAACTCTATGAGGCATTGGTCAAGGAGCACGTTTACGAACATGTTCACGTAATGGAGATGACGTGGTAAAAAAATTGCGGGCTTTGGAAAAGTAATTTCAGGTTAAAAATAAATCATGAAATTTCGCAAAAAGAGCCATAAAATGTGTGTGATTAAAGTAACTAACCCTAACAATCTTTACAGGATTTGTGGTTGTGATGATGATGTTAAATATTTTGATCGTGCTGTTGCATGTAGGATGAAAGCAAATATCTCAGGCAGCATGTCCGATTCAATAGTGAAGATAAAATGCGAGGGCTTTTCAAACCAAAAAGACTATCGGAGAATATTCGAAGACACGAAAAAACAAATTGCGGAGATAAAGAACACTAAATAAAATTGACATTAGAAAAGTTAGAGAAAGAAATAGAGGAGTTAAAGATGTTGTTTAAGCGGTAAATTGAAAATAGGCTTAGGAAAGAGATTAAAGAGAACGAAGAATTAAATAACCGCATTGCAGATTTGGCAATGGTTTGCAGAAGGGTTTTTGCGGCCGGCGTATTTTACTACGATGTGAAGTGGACTTGGAAAGGTGCGAGTAAGGTTGCGGGTTTGGAGTCGTAAAAAAAAATCGCGAGTAAAAAATTTTTAATTTTTTTAAAATGAAAAATGTCAATGCTCGGCACTTTAAAAGAATTATCTGGTGTGATAGGTGATGTGGTCGATAGTGAGATTGCAGAGGATTTGACAGAAATATGCGAGGATCTTGTTAGTCGTGTCAATACGATGGAATGTAAATATTGGAAGCTTGTAAAAACGTTAGCTGCCGTCGAAAAAGAACGTGACATGCTACGTCTAAAATTAGACGATGATATGCCGTTGGATTGAAAAAAATCAATGGTAAAAAAATTCCTAACTATTAAAAAGTTAGGAATTAAAATGTCTGGCGGACTTTAAAAACCCATCTCGGCAGTCAGAGACACTCATACGCGTGGTAAAATTCTGTCGACTAGTTTTTTTCGAAATGTTTTTAATATTTCGAAAAAAATTATTCTTTTTCCTCCTCTTTTGGTTCTTTCTCCTCGATCGTAGCTTTTTCGTAGTGTTTTTTAGTTTTCTTGCAAAATGAAATTTGGAAATTGGCCTCTACACCGTCAGTGTCTCGTGACATTTGGAATCCCGTGAGCAGTTTCCTTTTTGCATCAACGTCTTTGTTGTAATAGTCTCCATCTCTATGCTTTTTTTTACTTGACATACAACCTATTATTTTTATAAAATAAAATGTCATTGTTATTCGGATATTCGAGCGGTTTAAATACGATCGAAGAGGATATTGATATGAACGGGAACCGGATTATATACTTTCCGTTGCCGACTACAGATTCAGAGCCTGTTACGAAAGGTTATGCCGACGCAAATTACTCAGGAGGTAGTGGTGGACGTGGGCCGAAAGGAGACCAAGGCGATCAAGGCCCGAAGGGGGATCAAGGCGATCAAGGCCCGAAGGGGGATCAAGGCAATCAAGGCCCGAAGGGTGATCAAGGTCCTAAGGGGGATAAAGGAGACCAAGGTCCGAAGGGGGATAAAGGTGTCAAGGTCCGAAGGGGGATAAAGGTGATCAAGGTCCGAAGGGGAACCAAGGTGATCAAGGTACGGAAGGGCCTAAAGGATCAAAGGGTCATAAAGGTGAAACAGGTTGGTTAGGGCCTACAGGTCCACAGGGTCCAAATGGAGATCAAGGTCCGAAAGGAGACAAAGCCGATCAAGGTCCTAAAGAAGATCCAGGTATTGGAAGTTCGAAAGGTCCTAAAGGAGATAAGGGTGACCCTGGTTCGCCGGGTCCAAAAGGAGACCAAGGCGATCAAGGTCCGAAAGGAGACCAAGGTCCTAATGGAGATCCAGGTAGTGGAAGTTCGAAAGGTCCTAAAGGAGATAAGGATGACCCTGGTCCGCCGGGTCCTAAAGGAGACCAAGGTGACCAAGGTCCGAAAGGCGATCAAGGCAATACCGGTTCGCGCGGTTCGAAAGGTTCAAAAGGAGACCCAGGTTCTGGAGGATTATCCGACACTGGTTTTACGATGCAGGGTGATATTAATATGAATAATAACAAAATTTTAAATCTTGTGTCGCCGACGTTAGCGAACGATCCCGTTACGAAACAATACGCGAATAGGGTTTACCTTACCCACTCTGGTTTTACTATGCAAGATAATATCGGTATGAACAACCACGAGGTTTTAGGATTAAACCCTGTACCATCAGACGGAACGGCAGCCATTTCCAAAAGTTACACGATGTACATTAAACCGACACGATGTACATTAAAAAAAAATACCGATATAGATATGAACGGTCATCGTATTACCGGTTTGCCTACTATTCCACTATCGTCTGCTGAACCGATAACAAAAGGTTGTGTAGATCAATATTTTTCCGATTATACAAATATTATGACGTTTAAAGGGAAACCTGGCAACGTTACGATCCTTCACACAGACAGTATGGTCGATACTCCTGCAAACGGACGTAGTAACAAGACTTTAGGCTTTTCAAAAGTAGGTGATAGTTACCAGATCAATTTCGGGGTTAATCCAAAACTCCCAAACGGTATTTACACGTACGAAATGGATGTTGTGTTAACAGGAGATAGGGGGTACAATATCATGTTGTGGGGTGATTGTGGTGGAAGCAGTTATAATACGTCTTCCAAATGCAAAATATTGGAGCTGGAGTTTGGAAAACAAGATTTCACAAGATGATGTGCAGGGTGGATATTTCCACAGAGGTATCGGTAAAAGGGTGCGTATCAAAGGATCGTTTTTAAATAACGGCATGCGCATTTATGGTCAAGAAATAACTTTGTCATTAAATTACGAGAAAGGAAAAACGTACGAGTTTGTCATGCAAGATTTAGGGTCAAAAAGTTTCGACCACATCCTTGGGAACACCATCTATTTTGTTTTTGAACCTGACAATAACCATGCTATGAATTTTACAAACGAAACGTATTTTTCGTTTAAAAGATTGTTAAAATTATAATAAAATGGAAGACGAAATTCCTGTTATTTTATACAGAGACGAGTTGTTACGCTTAGTTGCCGAAAAATATTAAACATTCGGTAAAATATATTGAAAAGGCTTCTGAAGAAACGTTAAAAAAAATTTACGACGACTACCAAGAGCAAGAATTGGAAGACAGGTGTACAACGAACAGTTGACAGGTGTAGTTATTAACAAATTATCGTCACTTATGGGAAATTTGGGGTGGGTTAAAAATAGCGATGCGTTAAAAAAAAGATCATGTGGATATATAATAAAGCGTTTAAACGGGTGTGAAAAAAGCCGTTGGTTGGGTAGCACCTTACGTTCCGTTAGTGGGATTATTATCGGGTGGAATTACCATCGGAGCATGCGTCGTCGATAAGAAATTAAATCCGGATGATCTACCAAAACCTGACAATAATTCTGGAAAAGAATAATTCCTAACGTTAAAACGTTAGGAATGTTTTACGATTAGCGAGATGATAAGGAAGGCAGTGATCGGGTAGGTTAATACGATGAGTGCAAAAGAAAAGGTGAGGCAGAACGTTATGATGATTATTGTTTTTTCACGTCGTGTTAACATTTCCTAACTTTTTAAAAGTTAGGAAATTTACGGCGTCACAATTTTAGGTGGTTAAATAGTTTTTAGGCGGCTTTAGGTTAATTTCTAATCGTGCATATTTAATTGTCGCTAATTTTTTTTGATGTTTTTTTGTTCATTATCGTCTACGTGTTTCATGCACTTTTCAAAAATAACTTTCTCGTCTTCTGCATCAGGATTAAAAAAACTTACGATCTTGGATATTTGTTCGCGATAAGGTTTTGCAACCGATGTTAATTGTTAGCTGATAACGATCGTACTAAAACCTCGGTGTCTTCCAAAAAACCCCAATTTAACAAATTCGCTCGTTCTTTTTTTTGTACTTTCGGACGTGGCACAATCGTCCAATATAATCAGACTGTTCATACCGGCCGCGAATTCTACGATCCCTCGAATAGCGTGTTCGACTTTATCGATATCGCAAGCGATGGCGAACACGTCAGGGTCGTTTGAATACTTCCAATTCTGATAGGTCTTGTTATATTTAAATGTCGGACACACGATGAAAATATAGTCGAAGTCGTTTTTGTAGTCTTGTTCTAACATTTCCAGGAGGTAGTACGTTTTCCCACACGCCGTCATTCCGACGATAATCATGTGAAATGGTGCGTTCATCTTTTAGTAATCTACCGTTCCGTTTATTTTGGTTCCAATGATATTGATGATTGCATCGGCAATGATGAAGACGTGGCAGGATAAGTCCGTCGTGGTCGCTTCTTTTTCTATTTCCATTAAGATTCCTGCATGCTTGCGTTCCGACGAGTTTTCGTCCGCTTCCACTAACGGTATCATCGTCCACGGTTCGGAAATCGATCACGCATGCAAACTTGTCCGTATAATATTTCCTACGCGATACGCAGTTTGTTCCGAGATATTTTTCGCATTCGGTATTACTGAAAAACCTGATAGCTTCCCGATACATGTCTCGTTTGGCAAGACCCGTGCTGTAAATGTCGTTAGGGTTTCCTTCCACAGTCACGTCGACGCGCGTCAAATTGGGAAAACAAACTCTTCGCTGTTCTCAGCATTTTTTTTCGTAAATAGCAAAACGACCGCTTTCATGCTTTTTCTCGGAATGTTGATATCGATAACTTCCCTTGTACTGTCTATACTCCACGGTAAAGTTTTCAATAGCGTCGTACAATCGTATCCTAACGATCGTCTGACATTGAATTCACCTCTAACTCTGTCGGCAAGTTCTTCGCTTTCGATAATTTCATATTCCAATTGCATATCGGTCAGCGTGTAATTACCGACCGTTTTGTTGGCCTGCGCTTTCATAATTTTTCCGGATTTAGGAAACGTGATCTCGTAGACGAAATCGCACATCCCATAAGGTGCAAAAGGGCCGTGATCGCATAAGATTTTCCCAAGTGGTATTTTCATACGATCGCACATGTTAGCGATCGTCAAATCTAAAACTTCATCGGTTTTTGCTGTTTTGTTCGCACTGTCGTCTTTCTTACGTTTTCGTTGGTAATTCCAAAACTTTGACGGATTTCGCGGTCGTCGTCTGATCTCCAAAGGTCTTTGTAAACTTCGATCATACTTTCACCAGTGTTCTGATAGACTTCTACCCCTTGCACTTTAATGCTAAGCCTGTCGACAAGAAGTCTCCCGAGGTTGTTTAAAAACCAAGATTTCGTATTGTTGTTTGCAAATTTAAACGATAAGGCGAGCGTGTCCGGGATGATGCATTGGTTCGAGTTTAATGCTGGAATACTGACGTAGTAAATGTCTTTGGGTGTCGCTTGCGTTTTTAAAAGCGACGATACGATGAAATGCCTTTTTCCCTTTACGTCACTTAACGACGTTTTTTTGTAACCAGGTTTAAGTTCTGCACCTCTATTCATCCTTATTTTATTTAGTAGTTTTTTTTCGTATAACGCATACGCTATGACAACGGCTAACAACCATAAATTTTTCCATAAAAATCCTACAGCATCAGCCCCTAACGATAATAGTTTTGCGGTTAAATTTAAAAGACCTCCGATGACAGGTGCTGCTTTTTCTCCTAACTTTGCAAGCGCTTTAGCAAATTTACTCGTCGCCCGTGCACCTTTTTTTATGACGGTCCGCGCACCCATGACGATGGTTGTTATAATACCCGCAACGGAGATAGCAACCACAGAGATGCCACCGATGTTTTTTTTGACCATTGTTTAAACCTTTCGAAACGCGTAAGGTCATTGTTTTGCGCTTCTTCTTCGACCATATTTTGAACGATTTCGCTTTCGGGACGTTGGTTTAATCGTAATCGTATTTCGTCTGCTTTTAAAATGCAAACGTCAGCCATTTCGTCGTACAACCTGGATTTTAAAGGGTTAGGTTCGTTTTTCGAAAGTTCTCGAAAATAGTCTTCCTGTGCTCTTAAAGCACCGTTTTCAAGATTATGGTCTGCCGTTTTCGTAATGCCTCGAAATTCTCTAATTTTTTCCTTATCGATGGTCACGCTATTTGCTTCTATTTCGGCAACTTTGTCGTCTATAAAACTTTCTAAACTTTCAATACTGTTTCGTAACACCGAATGCGAAAGATCCGCATCGACACTTATATCATTCAACGTATCCTCTACGAGGGCTACCGATGTTTTTTGATGTTCCAGTTCGGCATTTTTGACGAACTCTTTAAATTCGTTTACTTTGGGTAATTTTTTTACATCTTCCGCATACTCTAAATTTTTACCTTTTTGAACGATAATCCTAATACCGTCAAATTCTGCACCGTTTACCTTTCCCTTTCTATTGACCGTTACCTTTATCCTTTCAAATAGTGTTTTTGCTGAATTTCCATCGCCCTTGTTAATATTGTTACGCAGTTTCCTAAGAAGATTTTTCTTATCTTCTGTGTACGCTCTCCTAATTACACCAGCATCCTTTCTTGGATTCGGTATATTTGCATCAGGATTAGATGTATCGATAATGACTATACCTTGATCTCTCCACTCGGTATCAATGTTTGTTTCCTCTTCTTCTCCAGCTTCAGGCTCCTCTACGGGTCTGTCACCAAGATTATCTACTTCTATGTCGTCCATTTTTTTTTTCAAATAAATGGACAAACTCACATTGTCGCTCGATACGGGCAAACACGACATTTTTCTTAGAAAATGTATCACGACACAGTACGGCGTAAAACTATACGTCAAGAATATTAGCGTGTTAAGTTTAAAAACGTTTTAACGAACGTGAATAATCTTATCAAATTTATAACGGTCCCGGATCATCCTGCAACTGGGGTTGCGTTCGAAGAAGGGTATTGGACGTTTAACATGATCTCTGAAAAATTAGCCGAATCGGGTATCGCGCTGGAACGTCATATGCATGATAAAAGGTGTAGCATCCTCTCGCCGAAACGATAAAACTTGTACCATTTTGGTCCTTTGTTAGGTTTTCCAGAAAATGCGGTTATTCCGGAAAATACCGAACGAAATCACCTTCGGTTGTCGATATCAACCGAGGCTTGCGGTACATTACTATCGGTTGTAATTGTGTTGATACCGATAGGAATTTCGATACGAACGGGAATCACAGCAGGGTTTTTGCTAGGATTCCCGTAACGACGGAACAAAGTTTAAACGAATCCATGACATTTTACGACAACATACACACGTCGGTGCAACCTCGTACCCAGGGTCTTTCTTTGGGAAAGACCCTGGTATCGGCTGGTCACGTGATGCCCAGAATCTGGGCAATAATACAAATAATCGTTTAGGGTGGTGTAGTGGGGATGCCATTGTCATTTTATGCGAGGAGTGGAAAAATTTAAAAAAATAATAACGCAAAATTAAAGAACAAACGAGATAAAATTGCTTCTGTAATGAGAGTGACTCATTCTAAGTGTCAAATTACAGTTGTGAGAACACATGGTTTATAGTATGAAGCCCCAAAGTATCGAATTTCATTGTGCGCAAGATGTCCTCGAAGGAAACGCCAAAGAAAGTTTATCAAGCGCCGTCTTCTGCATTGTTTGACCCTTTATCCTGTCGGCTCTGTCGTATTGGTGACGCTAGTCATCGCGTTAAGATTTTCAATCCGAATAATCAACAGCTGTTGACAATTGCTGAGAAATTGTGTGGCCGTTCGATTGTTGCGCATTCAAGTTTACCTAATGTTATATGTCGACCTTGTGAACAGAGACTCAAAAACATTTTGGAGTTTCAGAAGGTGATCTTAAAATCAGACGGAGAATTTCGCGAAGCAACTGAAGTAAACCTTAACGTAAGAGTGAAACGCCTTGTAGAAGTCTCTCCTTCCATTTCTCGACCTCAAGAATCACGTTTACCGGTAACAGAGCGGCGAACTGCGAGAACTTCCTTGACGTTTGAAAACATCCAACAGCCGCCTGCGAATCCAAGTTATGTTGAGGTAGCTGCATGTTTTTTTAACTACTTTATCGTATATCAAGCTCTAAAAGTTAGTTGCGGAAAATATGCTAACAATAAAGCATGAATAAATCCAAGGAATGCAGTATGTTTGGGCGAACTTCATGAATAATTCATAGTTGCTCATATTAAAATGGACAGCAAATAATTCAAGTACAATTGGTATATTTTATCGCCTAAACAATTCACCTAAACGTCGATATATATAAACGAGATAGGCTTCATTTTAATGATGTGCATTTTGAAGTTCTATACTTGTAATGCCAAAATTTTGTGACATAACTGTAAGATAGGATGTGTGTGTATTGTTTGTAATATGACATGACCATATGAAAAAATATAAAACGTTACAAATTGATCACAGAAATGTAAATATCAACCACTGAGCAATAATTAACTCGCAGTGTACAAAAAAATACATTGTTTTTATCTAGAGCTTGGTTATTATTTTTAGAATGTAAATCCATTGAATAGTGTGGACTTGCAAGAAGTTGAGACTGAGTTAATAAACCTTGCCAGACAAGATACCCCCTCAACTCTTTGAATTTTTATACAGTAATTATGGACTGATTATTTTGAGGCAACAAGGAACTTTTGTGTAGTTATTTACATTATATATGAACATGTTTTGTGATTAGCTTTCTAGAATAATAATGATCAGTTTTTTTATTTGTTCTTTATAAATTTGTTTTCTTTAGTTTTATTGTCTCGATCAGTCAATCACAGACACTGTTTATATACATGGTGTACCAAAAAAACCTGCAAACTATTGAAAATAATCTATTGTTAGAATTTCAATGGCCAAGCACTAAGTTAAACCCAAGTGCATAAATTATTGACATAAGTAAGTATTATGCATAACGAAGAGGTGTCATCTTTGCAAAATTATTCTCCTTTAGAATTTACGAAGCTGCTTTAAATTCCCAAGGGCAGAAAATTACAAAGATATTTTAATTTATTTAATTAATTTCTTAATTAGTTCTCGGCCATTGAAATTCTAATAATAGATTATTTTCAATACTTTGCAGTTTTTTTGGTACACCCTGTAGGTACATGGCAAACCAACAATCCTTGAGTTTATCCTAACAATGAAACAAGGGCAAAACTAGCACTGTAATGAGGGAGAGGGTATTAATATTCGTGTACCTGTATTCATATTCTGCCCAACTAATTTCTTTTGAAAGAAGGTTGATGTCAAAAAAATAAGTTGGAAAGCACATGTTCATTGCATTATAAATTTAACAAAAAGTGAAGGTTAATTCTAAAGATGGTCTTTGTCAAGGATAATTAGCTACATTACAATATACATGTACTTTTTGACTTGATACCAGACTTTTTTGACAATTTGTAAAATTGAACATTCCAACTGAAACATTCCCTTAGCTTAACAGATTGTATGGTTTTAAAAATGGTGTTGTTAAAGACATATATAGTATCATAATTAAAAGGTTGGACTTATCTGGAATTAAAAAGAAAACATTTTTACCTATTTCAGACAGATTGTGTGTATTTATCTACTGTAACAAAAATTCTGGTATCAATACCATTTATCTAAAATGGATATAATGCTTTCCCCCACCTAAATGTATATCAGATTGGAAAAATGACATGATTGCAATTTGCACTCTGACTTGCAAACACTACAACAAATATGTTTGGGGGAAAGTGGTTCAAAATATTTTTTATCTGTGTCCAATTGTGCCAACAAATATTTCCTGAGGCACTGGCCTTCACTCTGGCAATAATTTCGTACAGCATCTTTCATTTCGGTTTGTTCTTTGCAATGTCACGATTGTTAAAATAAAGTATGGCTGTTGCAGGTTGACCATCCCTTCCAGTTTCTTGGAAGTAAGACTGTATGGTATAAGGTGGGGTAATATGTGCTACACTTCGTATGTCTTTTATATCAACACCCATCCCCAAAGCCACTGTAGCAAAAACCACCCTTATTACACTATGGGTAGAGCATAGTTGTTTAAGCACTTCGTCCTTCATTTCTTTTGTTTGTGGCGAATGAAATTGTGCAAACAAACGGTTCTCTGGTATTGCCATGGAACCAACAGGAAAATACTGTTTGCTGATGCAGTATTGATTCGAAGATCCTGTAGGCAAACCCACACCATTTAAGGGGAATGTATACAATTGTCAAAGGGGAATGTATACAATTGTCAAAGGGTAATTTATCTGATCATGAAGCAGTGATTTAGCCATAGGCATAAGGATGCTTATTAACGAATCCATATCTGAACCGACTCGGAAATGTTTCTCATAAAAGATGGTTTTTCGATCCGGATTGCCAACAACATCAACACACTGTTTAAAACCCAGCAATCTCTTGATGTCTTCCCTGTCTTGTCTGGTTGCTGTAGCTGTCATGGCCAAAACTGGGATGTTTGCAAAAGTTGAACACACAACTGATAAGTTTGCATAATCAACTTGGAAATCTTTGCCCCTGAAAGTCAACATACATATTTATACTACTTTTAAATAGAATGAATGGGTTACATAATCCATACAAACAAAACATATCTATACAAAACAAAATTTAAACAGTTATAATTACTATATATACAAGTATAGACCAATGCATATGACATGCAATAGACACATTCAGAATATTAAATAATGTAAATATTGTTTACATAAAATGTCACTGAAAAATGAGGGTAATATGTATATAATAAATCCTATCTTGTAATAATAGCAAGCCAAATCCTCATTTTATATAATATAGCATGTGGGCATGTTATAAAAGTGTAAAGTTTAACATACCGTCCCAAAATACAATGAGCTTCATCTACCACAATAGCACACACGTTTTCCTGGTACGGCTACGTATTCATTAATTTCTTTCCATATGCACAAGATATCAGGGACTCTGGATGTGCGAACAAATTATTGTACCATCCTTGCTCCAGTTTGGCTCTGTCACTTAGAGCAAAACTGCACACTAGCTCGTCTTCAGTGTCATCTTCATCGCGGTCTTTAGCGGTATAATTTACATCTAACACAGCTGCTTGAATTATACCAGAATTTAGCCGTGATATCTGGTTAGCTATTACCGCATAAGGCGACACAACAATAATTATCGATGATATTTGCGTGAAAGGACACTTCACACCGTTCTTCTTTTGCGAACAAAAGAGCGGGAAGGAGACAAAAAATCAATGATTTTCCATATCCAGTCAGTAAAACGGCAAGAACCTCCAAATTCGCAAAAATCTTTTCAAGACAAATAACCTGTTTAGGAAGGAAAAACCCGCACTTTGTATTCATCATGGCCTCTCTTCACTAATTAACATGCAGAAATTCGATACCCCCTACTGTTCCCCCCACGGGCAAATAATTTATCCAATATCACGTGACCAGCCGATACCAGGGTCTTTCCCAAAGAAAGACCCTGGGTACGAGGTTGACGTCGGTGTCGGTGTTAAACGGCGACAACAGTACGTTCGAATTTGACGTCAATACGAACATCGGCTGTGACGTCGAATTAACCATTATGTTTGAATTATACATCGAATAAAAAATGACCGAAATTACCAACGAACAGGAATTACGAGATATATATTATAACCCCTCTGAAGGTTACCAGTCTGCGGAAAAATTATATCAAAAAGCAAAAGAAAAAGGATTGCGTATAAGCCGACGGTTAGTGAAAGAATGGCTTAAAACTCAAGACACTTACACGAGGTACAAACCTGCCATTCGGAAACCTAAATTTAAAAAAACGTTCGTAAAAGATCTTGCAGATCAAATACAAATGGATCTCGTAGATATGGGAAAATACGGAGGTAAAAACAAAGGTTACCGATGGATATTAACAGCTGTGGAGATCCTTAGCCGTACGATACCCGTTTACCGGAAGGATACAAAAAATATGACAAAGGATGTCGACCTACTGTTGGATAAGTTTAAGATAAGGTTTGGTAAGTACCCTAATGTTGATCAGTTTGACGAAGGTAAAGAATTTTACAACGTTGGCGTTAGGGATCTTTTAAAAAGTCATAACGTTAACTACTTTTCTACAAAGTCGGGCAAAAAAGCGGCTATTGTAGAAAGGTTTAACCGAGCTTTAAAGACTATGATGTGGAAATATTTTTACAGCAAAGGAACGTATAATTGGATCGATGTATTGGACAAACTTACAAAAAACTACAACAATACCAAACACAGCAGCTTCTCATGAAACCCAAGGATGTAAACAAGACTAACGAAAATATAGTATGGGTTACGTTATACGGCTCGCCTATGGGAGATTTACCGTTACCCAAATTTAGGATTGGGGGTACGGTTAGGGTAAGTAAGTACAAAAGTATTTTTGCTAAGGGGTACGAGGCGAACTTTACCGAGGAAATTTTTAAAATATCAAAAGTATTTAGGGGAGACCCTGCTGTATACGAAATAGAGGACCACGAAGGGGAACCGATCATCGGGAAGTTTTACGAAGAAGAATTATCTGCCGTAAACAAAAAGGACGATACCGCACACGATATTCTTAGGACGACAAAAAAACGGTTGAAAGATGAATTTAAAAAAAAATATCCAAACGCCCACGTGAGCAGGTTCAGTTTCAACGTCGTCTTATCGGAAACCGGTGACGTCACCGGAACGAGCGTATCGTTTAAAGTACGTGACGGACGATTCTTAGACATCACGGTACCCATTTTTAAAAAACTCTATTCTGGAGAATTGTATTGGGAACCGCAAATATGGGATACCGGCGGCAAGGTACAACCTTTCGTCTTATCGACAAACACGTTACCGTATAACGTTAGGAAATTTACCGTTTAGGTCAATGCAAAATCTGGGTTTTCAAGTAATTTCGATGCTTTAAACACGTCTTGGAAAGGTACTTCCGACGACATCACAAAAATGGCAATCGACAAAGACGATCCGTATTTTGCATGATATTACGTGTACTACCACATGAAACGATTTACGGAAGATCCGCACAAAATGTCGGCGTACATTACGAACGATATAAAAGAAATTAGAGAGGTTAAGATTGACGTTTATGGCAGACAAGTAACCGCAAACGGCAAACTTCAATTCGCATTTGAAGTAAGTTCTACAAGTTTTCAAAGGTTTCGACAAGTTTTTAGTCAATCCATTCTTCAATAATAATGCACAAATTATCCTAACTTCGAACAGCTAACACTTCACCTGAAAATCCGACTTGAAGTTTGGCGTTTGCGGTTACCGGTCTGCCGTAAACATCAATCTTAACCTCTCTATTATTAAAAAAATTTACCCTCGAAACGTATTTGGACTGCCAAATTTGTTTCGACTCGAGCAGAAATTCATTATTGGTATTCACACCATCCGAACAAACATAATATCCGGAATTATAAGTACAGGATGACGAAAAATAATACTGGAGTCCTTGGTATCGATTACGAAGAAGTTTCCAAAATCGTTAACGATTCCGATACGGATTGGATTCGGTTCATCAAAGACGACAGCGACGGTCTTACCAAAACAGGACAAGTCTTATTCCAATCGGCGATCGAATCCTACGTCTATGCCGTGCTAGGGTCGCAAGCTCAAACGCGATGGGCGATTGTTGGGCAAGGTGCGAAATCGTTACAAACGCAGCAAATATTTCATCGGCTCGTCAAAGATACCATCACGCAAGAGAATCCTGCAAAATCTATTTCGAATATGCGAACATAGTCATTAAAGATACGAACGTCGTTCTGAATATGGCGATAACACCAGGTATCATTTTAATTCCATCTAATATGATCATACTCAAAGACAAAGTCGAAGGCTATAACAACGTTTTAACGCTCGCTACCAACGCAATGAGATTTGGTGTAAACACAAACGTGAATTACGTTCCGGTAGTATCAAAACCCCCATTACCCTCCAAACCAGTACCATTATCTCCTAAACCAAAACCTACATCATCATTACTCCCCAAACCTACAGTTGTACCATCAAACAACCATCTACCTTATCTTTTTGGGAGTACGATCGGGTTAGGAATTTTAGTTTCCAAATATGTCCTGTAAAAAATATTTCATAATCCGTTTGGATTATGAAATTACAATAACATCTTACTCACCAATTGCAAAACTCCTGCTACGGATCCGACGAGGCCCGTTAGGACGTTCGTATACATCTTCATCTCGTCGGACGATTGGTAATACTCGTCCAACGTAGGTTCGGATCCTTCGTCCTCGTCCATCGCCGTTCGTAAATTGTGTAACGCCTCGTTCGTCGCGTCCAAATCTTTATTGGCATTGCTAAGCCGTTGTCGTAATAAGGCGATCTTGTTCTTTTTTTCCACCGTTTTTTCTTACCATTCGTCCCTCGCTTTCGATAATTCTTCCATCGCTTCGTTATGCCTCTTCATTTCTTCCTCGTACCAGCTTTTGTCTAATTTGTGAAAAACGTAACCAGCACCTGCAAATGCAACCGCGTTAAATAATCCACCTGCTACTACACCTGCCATTTTTTTTTTATTTACTGACTGTCTTTAAACGGTTCGTCCGGAACGTATTTTTTTTTCTGTAAAAATTTAACAAGCAGCGATCCTCCTCCAACGGCCGCTGCTAATCTAAGAACTCTTTGCGATGATAGTGTTACCCCAAGACCGTCTTTTAAAATTTTCTGACTCACCATCGATACGCTGACCGCTCCAAGCGTGATTAATCCAGCGTTGTAAAGTCCGTTTAAAGTCTCTTCTTTCGTTAACGACATTATTCTACTATTTATTACTATAGGGTTTCGAAAGGACTTTTTTTCCCTTCTACCTGCTGTTGCTGTTCTTCTACCGGCCCTTTTTTAAAAAAATATACGTACGCGCCGTAGGCAAGACCTATCGCAGCGGAAGAACCTACTGCTAAATATAATATATTTGCATTCTTTACGCACTCGTTTACTTTTTCACGGTAATTCCGCAGCTTTACGTGCTTTGGCTTCCCTTGAAATAGCGGCTAATCTTTTTCCTTGTTCGACGCGTTTTGGGTTTTTTACCTTTTCGACCGTCGTTATTTTAGTTTGCTCTTCCATTGTTTATTTTATAAAATTTTAAACATGCTGTTTAAAATTTTGTTTACCGTGCTTGGAATTCGGTGGCCCACTTAGGTCAAATTTGTTTGAATTTGGTGAACAAGTTAGTTTAACGTGCTTGGATTTGGTGGCCCTCATTTTTTTAAAATTTTTTAGCGCAGACACTCAACGATTCCTGTTATAATATCATTCTTTTTAGTTTACTCGATTCTGATTGGTTAAAAAGTGTACCGATTAATCCTTAAGCGGCACATTGTGCCGATTAAAAATTAATCGGCACGGAAAAGAGCCCACGCGACTTGTAATTCCCACAATACTTCATATAATAAAATGTTTTTTTTTGATAAAATTTGTCAACATTTGAGTGTTTTTATTTTGAAATACTCTAAAAATCAGCAGATTTATTTGACAAAAATGATTTTAAAGTGTCTAAACAACTTACAATCGATAAAAAAAAAACATGTCGGATAACGTTTGTTTATAACGAAAATGACAAACTTTGAAGTATTTACTACGAAAGTTCGCCAAACATATCGATGACAGGACTTCATCTTTTAACAATCCTCGAAAACAGTTAAGTTCAGCATTAAAATATTTAGTAAAATGATATTAATAGGAAATTACACTTGAGCTCGAAGTATTAATGAAAAATCACACTTGTGTTCGGCGAAATGTTTATTATAAACATTTCGCCAAACACGCGTGCGATTTTTCATTAATACTTCTCGGACCGTGTAATTTCCTATACTAATCGATATAAAAATTGAAATTTTGCTAAATTTCACCTTTAATACTTTTTAAAATTTTTCCCATTTAGTATAACGACTTAGTCTAAAGAATTTAAATAGGTGTAAGAATGTTTTAAAGAGTTGAGGTGCCTATCCAAATCCCTTTCACACTGACAGGCAATGTCACATACGCTACAGTAGTACCTTTTGGTTTGTACGTTTGTTTTGCTATAATCCGCCTTAAATTTTTTTTTTCAGCTTTGTTAATAATGGGCAAATTTGTATTCAGATCAGCTTGTAGCACACCTATTCACTTCCGCTCTAATTCCCGAATCGTTTTAATATCACATATCCTACCTAACAAAGGTAAAATTTCCCAATTCTGTACCACTATCTCACACATTCTAACGTAGAGTTTGTTATTCTCGTTCCCTACCCTTGTAGCATCAAACCTATGTATACACAACCGTTTCCGTAAAGTCTTCGATGTACTCCCAACGTAGATATCGGTATCATCATCGTCAGCCATATTCGTACGTGTTAACACGTAAACGATCCTTGGTTTAATTTCGTTCGACATTTCCTAACTTTAAAAGTTAGGAAATTTTTTTTCTCAATTTCCAATGCCCTATCGACAGCGTCTTATGGTTCTGAATAATGACTCGCTTATCGTCCTTGGAAGACAACGCAACTTTCGTAACACGTTCGGTCGTAACGGTATGATCTTTTGAACGTAAAATATTAAATTCTGCAAACACGACTTTACCCTCAAATAAGCATTTTTTATAATCGTTGAAGGTTATGCATTTCAGAACAACACTGTTTTTAACACCTTTACACTTTTTCCATGCTGCTGAATCGTCCTGGACTTTGAATGCATATAACTTTGGTCGAAGTCCTACGAATTCGATCATTTGCTTAAATTGGCATTCGTCCTTAAATAAGCCTAATTCTTTTTTGTTCATTACCGGTAATCCTGCACTATTATCTACAGGCTAATGGGACGTGTCGAACATCGTGGGAACGTCGTCTCGAATATCGTCGTAAAAATCTTCGGTCTGGATTTCGTAACACAACGAGTCCGTATCCGTCATTAAAAGACGTGCACGATCACCATATTTTTCCCGGATATACCCGTAATGGAAGTTGTACATCAGGCTTTTTGAAATATCTAAAATCGCCTGGCCAAGGTAAATAGGTTTGTTCAACGTAGCAAACGATTTTCCCATATTTAACGAAACCAAATCGGAATTTTCGTACCTGTACACACTTTTTAAATTCGGTTGTGAAATAAGACCCAACAACTTCTCGTTCTTTTCGTTAACAATTTTCACGTTCGAACGACACCGAACGTTTTCCATTGTTTTCCCAAGAACGCCATTAACCATCAATTTGAAAAAATCTTTCTCGAACCCGTTTTTACTTGATTTCCGAAGATTCGTATTCAGATCGATGTACGTTTTTAAAAACTTCGTTTCTTCGTATTTGATCCCACGATGGATTTTCGTAAGCGTCAGCCCGTTTTTTAACGCCTGACGTAACGCTAAATGATGAACCACGTAATTTCCTTTATTGTTTAAATTAGGAACGAGGTTTTTAACACGACCTATAATTCAATAAGTTCAGGTGCAAAAGGGTAGTCGTTATGTGCATCGTGAAGATTTTCCGAATATTCGAGATCTACCTCTGACGTACAAGATTGAATCGTACTCGGGTCGTCCATCATACCGGAAATTTCTTCATCGTCCAACCAAGTAAATTTTCTTGTCGGCATCGGTTGTGTCATGGCCCAGCCGTACAGATTATTTGCGTCGAGGTACATGATATATTTTTTAATCTCATCCGGATTATAATCATGCATGTACGGGTTGTTTGCCTTACTATACCGACCCGTAATCATTGAAATCCCACCGCGAATCCCTTTCTCGAAAAAAAGATGCATATCGTGATCCGTTAACTATTCTAATTGAACCTCGGTCTTTTTTAACATCGCGTCCATCGCAAGGCTCGGAGCGGATATATAATGAAATGGGTCTAACCCGTAATTTTTAAGACAGACGTCCAGAAAATTATCGACGACGTCTGCTAATTGGATCGTATCTTGCTCGGCGTATACTTTCGTAAGATCGGCCAAGTTCTTACATTTAACTCTTTAAAAACTCCTGAACGACACAATATTTCTCGTCTGAAATGCCTTCCGCTTTAATCTCACCATCAATATCAGTTGTTCCCGCATTCAGTTGTGATGCAAACGCTTCTTTTGAAGGTAGACTCGTTTCTTGAAATTTTGACACGTCGGTCATATATTCGTACGGATAGACACCTTTACTACACATAAGATCTAATTTTTTACCTTGGAAATGTTTTTCATGTGCGTTAGTTGAGATGCGTCGAGATTATCAACGAGCTTTTCGAGTGATTTTTGCATGAAATTTAAACTGTCGATAAATTTTAATTTCCAGTATACTTTTTTAATCCCACCCCCCTCTTTTTCAACCTCGTCGACCAAAACTTTTTTCGTAAACGTCATGTATTTCTTTTCGTTATGGGGAATCGCATCGACGTTCCCGTACGAATCTGCAAGATCTTTTACAAACAAGTGCGAATCGTAACCTGTAAGGTTATGAAATATAACCGATATCGTTATATTTTTCCTATGTTTTAAATTACATTTCGAATGAAGCGCTCCTCTATATTTACCCGTAAGATGCAATGGTCGCGCACCATCCTAGTTTCAGCCTTATCGTTACTAAATTTGCCAGAACACGCGTAACACCGATCTTGACTCTCGTGAAGTTCCTTGGCAACGTCGTCCAATATCATTTTAGCAGGAACCTTAAACTTTTCGTAAATTTTTTTAACGCTGTCCTCGCCCGCTTTGACGAGCGATTTCGCGCAACGTTATCGTTTTCGTCTTCGCAAACGTGTGTGATTATGCCAGGTGAAAAACCCTCGACACGTGAAATCGTGTAAAGACTGAACGCAGGAGGTTCGTGCCGCTGATATAATTTCGTTTTCCCGTGCGTTATATCAATCGGTTTTGTAAAACTTTCGAAATCAGCAGTAAACATGATCGGAACGGGTAATTGGTGGTGAATATTTTTAAATCTGAGAATATCGTTTACACCAGGCACCGGCATTAAAGTTTTAACAGCATCGTGTTCGCTGCAATATTTAGAATGCTTATCTAACGAATCCTGCCGCCAAAACAGGCAAAGACAACGGTCGCAAACAAACTTTTTTGCCCTTTTTTTACTATGACTTCCTACTAATCTCGACATGCTGTTAGCAACACCGTAATGACTTTTCGAACCATCTTTTTGGAAAAAAAGACGATTCGTCTTATCGTATTTCCCTTCTGAAACGTATAAGGGAATAATCGTATATCCTATTTTGTTAGGACTATCCACATACCCAAAAACCGAAACGTTCACGTTGTTATTTTTTTCAGATTTTTTAAACATGCGTTCCGAACATGGTGTTGCATGGAAATTCTATCCCATCCCAATTTAATTCCTCCGCCTGTTTCCTAAGCTCTTTCGTAACACGTTCAGGATTCCCGTGTTTACCGTTTACAGGATTTAAAGCTCTCGTATTTGCCCACTTAAAACAATACACAGTCGTTCTTCATGTTAATAATCGCCTTCTTTTGCCTTATACTTTTCGGTAATTCCAAATACGACGAACCCCGAAGCGGGCAAAGCTTACAATTCGTTATTTCATCACGTACCACTCATTTAATACCCACCCACTCCCATTCTTAAGATACGATGCAAACGATTCGAGTATTTTCCCCGACACTTTTTTGTATAATTTCTCAAGATCTGTCGTTTCGAAAACCGACTCTAAATACGACCTAAACGTAGCAGCATCGTTGCTATCGACAATATTCCCTGTAGCAGGGTCTACTTTTTCCATCTCACATACAAGACTAATACTGACCTTATTTTGACGATGTTGATCTAAAAACGTGATGACACTACCCCTAATAGAATTTAAAAGATCTAACGGGGAGGCATTTCCGACAGCACTGATGACGTAATGATTTACAATCTGCCCCTTCTGTAATGTCTCCCCCTTCCTAAACTCTATATCATACTCGTCCTCGGGATCGTCGATAACACCCTTGGGTTCTTGTTGATTTACAACTTCCTCTTCTTGCCTAAAAAGTACCTGAATGGCCGTTGTACTTGGTCGACAGTCCATTGAAATGCTGTTGACACAACGTTAATGAGATAAGTAACAAGCATTTTATTATTGTTGGGAAAGAAATTTTAGCTTCTCGATTTTTTTTTAAATCTACAGCAAATACTTCATTTTATTCTCACGAAAATATTTACGGGCGGGGGGATTCTACGGCATTTCGAGGCATTTTTTGGGAAAATGCCGTAGACACTCCCTTACTATACTACTCATAGCCGAAAAAAGACGTGGTGTTAAATTCCTTGTGATTTTATGGGAATATCTCTAGAACTGAGCATTTTAGATCTGCCCAGCTCAAAGTGGTAGACAAGCAAGATTTGTTGTTTAAGTTCAACACGCATAAAATCACATAACTCAAAATGATTCGCGACTGGTGCTAATATAAATGAAAGGCAGGTTAATAGAAATTTTTCCTTTCGAGTGGCATGATCGTATGTCTCAATTCCGTGCCCTGGAAAAATAAAAAAATATCGAAAAATTAATGAAGATAAAATAGCAACTTATACAAGTCTGCAGACCGCAAACTTTTTGGATTTGAACTCAGCGAAGACATGCAACGAGTCCGTTCTCGTACATATATTTGCGATCTCGCACATCCACAGTAAAAATGTGCAATATTACGACAAAACAGATAGCCTAGACTGCAATATGCCGAAAATCTCACAGACCACCATATGAAAAGTCATTCGTTCGTCGACTCCTAATTCTCTCAACTTTAACCAGGGACTGCATGTAAGTTGTTAAGATGAAGTGATAAAAGATGTGTTGTTTTCGCGCCCTTTTCAGATATTACTGATGATGGTTCGTATTGGGAAAATTCTGTAGTCAGCGCGTAAAGCATCCGAATCATAGTGGATTTCGATGCAGTTTTGAGTGCGTTTCTGACGCGACGAAGACGACAAAACCATGACCTGCGGTCAGGCGAAGTAATGAAGTATAACGTATTGGTCAGTAGTAATTTGACAGCTACGGTAAGAACACAAGGTCTTGCACTCATGGGACCAGGATTGGGGAGGGGGAAGAAACAAAATCATTTATGGTGCAAACATGTATTTGCTTGGATTTCCGTCCTTGGACACAGTTCATATGAAATCGACGTATTCAGAAAGCTTACAAACCGATAGATGTGATAATTACAAATCCCTCTTTGAAGAAAAAGAAGTAAGAACAGCCACGATCATAATATACAGAGGTCTAGCAGGGCTAAAGAAGGGGAAAAACAACGATTTCCCATTAATTTGTTTTAAGTTATTAACGCGATGACAGTTCCGCCTGGGTCTCGCATTTAATATCGCATAAGACACTCTTACTCGGGTTTTAAATATTGCATAACTTGAAAACCCATCCAGACTAGTCTGTACAGGGTAGCAATCTCATTTGCTTTGTACCTGATGAAAATTACAGCACAGTGGCCAAAAGCTTGTCAGTTAGCTATAAAAAAGTTTTTTAGTCAATAACGTCTCTACTCATGCTTTTACCTGCATGACCGCGCTTTATCATGACCGCGCTTTATCAATACTTTTAATTATAGTTTTATGAGTGTACTGGTTGACTAATTATAAGGCCGAAAAATACCTGCATGGTTCCAATTTCCTAACCAACACTAATTTCTTTTGCGATCCTACTATTTTTTCCACGCAATTAACCGAGCGTGACACTATTTTGTTCTTTGATTCAAGACGAACTGTTAAAAACGTGCAGTAGGCTAACCAGTACATAACCGATTTGTGTCCCGGAATCTTCATAGTAAAGACGCGCAAACGAAACAACAAATTATGCATCTCTAGTTTATTCAACCATCAAGCCACGAAAAAATCATTGAAAAAAAGATTTCCTGACCTACCAACCCTAATTTTTTCATGCTTTAAAACTGGAACCACATATACTTTTTTTAAGCCTAACTATACATATTATTATTTAAACTTACCTAGTGGTTGCAGAGAGTTGTGTACGACAATCAAGTCGTAGTAGTAATTTCTGTCCACCGCAATACTCCGAATAACATTGCAGTTTGATACGTTCACCTCCTTTATATATGATCTGTCGTAATTCATGAAGTAAAGCGAACCATTAAATACACCGAGTATATCATCCCAAAATTGTCCACTAGTGATTTTCCTCTGATTCCCGCCATCATAATCACTTGCAGATATATAGTACCCATCGTCCACGAAACCGTACACTTGTTTGTTGACGCAGTCAAGTTTAATAATTGACAAACCCTTAACTCTCATTTCCAAAGTCATCATCTTGTGAGTAGCCAAACTGATACGTCGCAAAAACCCTCCATCTTCGTGCCAAAATAAATACCTATAAACCAAGAATGGATAAGATAAATCTTAAATATTTACCAGTACAGTGCATCGGCGTACTAATTAGACTTGTATCTAATGAAAGGTTAGGTTTTCAAAACACTGCTAATTTGACTTTGTCTTAAGTTTCCTTAAGTTTTTGGTCACAAGATAGTAATAATTGCTTTTAGCGAAAGTTATGTATGTAGGGTACGTTATACGAGTTAAACTTATTAAGCTTTGCTTTGGCGACCTCAAACTACCAGCCACGTTCACATGATTAAGTATTTTTAAAACGTCTAGATTGATGTTATACGGAATCTATAAGATTTATCAAATTAAAGCTTTAAAATGCTGCCCTTAGATTTAAGACACTTTGCATGATCTTATTAACAAAATACCACAACTGCTTGATGTTCAATTTTAAGGAGATAGGTATAGTAATGGACAATTAACATATTGACTGCATGTTGATGTTAGAAGTGATTGACAGATGCAAATAAACATATCTAGTTGCATCCCCCCCCCCCCAATTAACGTTCTAGCGACGGCCCTGCCTGGATGAAACATTATAGAAACTTACCACATCCAAAAAATGATAATTTTGTCAGGATGTATTTACCAAAAAGCTTTAGCTATTCTAAGGAGATTGTTCATTTCAGTGATGGCGTTTTTAGGGATGGTCATTATAATTTTTTCACACTTAACCGGAAAAATCATGTGAGAGTGAATAGGACGTCAATCTAAGGGGAATGCTTAAAAACAACCAAAGGCTCCCAAGAATGTAATTGATTGAATAATTATACAACAGAAAATTTTAACTTACATCTCAATAAAAATTCATTGTATTACTGAGAATATGTTTTAGCAACTGTGTACATAAATATATTTACAATATAGCATTTGTAAATTCTGAACGCTGATTGGCTAAGAGCCGTGTTGATATAACTCTAAGTCAACACGGAAAATTTCCCGCCACTCTTCTGTTGAAGTTCTTTGTGCTATATTATAAAAGAAATATAAAACATTTTTTCCGTATTGATATACAGTTATATCAACACTCGTGAAAATTGGAAAAACTCGAAATTGTGTGAAAACACTCCGCCCTGCGGGCGTCGTGTTTCCACACAATTTCTCGTTTTTCCAATTTCCACTCGTGTTGATATAACTGTATATCAACACGGAAAATGTTTTATATTTCTTAAAGACAATGACCCCCACAAGCATGAACTGTGAACTATGAACATGCTAGTGATGATGGATCATTTAAGCTAAAATCATTTTCAGCTGTTTATTTAAACTAGAAGTTTACTATTTCAAGTTAAATGTACCAAGGGTAAATTTTCTCTTATTCTGGGATTTCTGGATGTAAAATATCAACACTTTCATCTACACATAATTGCACTGATATCCACAGTAGTAAAAATGTCTTTCACAGGCTTAGCAATTCATTGAAAGTACCTGGGTACAAGATTGCCAATAGCATATGCATGTAAGAAAGGATTTTAATAGATCCTTTTAATAGAGTCAAATTATAACAATGACATGAGCTATAGCTACAATATTTAATAACCTCACTGTAATGCTACTAATATTTAACAGTTATTCTACAAACTCGAGTCGTATATGAGCTGATATATACGACGAGAGTGAGTAAAATAACTGTTTTATTCAGTGGCGTAGCCAGTGTCATTGTCTTGGGGGGGGGGGGGCAAGTAGCGATCAGCGAAGGCATTCTAGGGGGTCCGCCCCCCAACTTCTACACGGACTTAGACTTTTGGAATGGTCTTGAACACAATTGGGGGTGGGGGGGGGCGGTCGCGCCCCTCCCCCCTCCCCTTAACTACGCCACTGGTTTTATTATATAGACAACAACTGCTACCAAAAAAACTTCCCAGTGCACTTATATTTTAATGAAATTTACTTATTAGTCAGTTTAGCAATGTAAACAACCTCAGCCAATACCGCATAAAACACTACATATCGTTTTTTAAAATTATGTTTCAACGAAATTTTTGCAAGTAATTCAGATTCTTAAAAAATATAAATGTTTTGGGCGAAACAAACACTTGTTGACCTCAAAATTGAGCACACTTTTTGTTGCTATAGCAATTTAAAACAATTGTAATCTTTTCCAGCTTTCCGGAGACTTATCCAGTATCAGGGCCGTCACTAGAACGTTAATTGGGGGGGGGGGTGTGCATATTCATGTATTCATGTTCTGCCCAACGAGTTTCTTTTCAAATCAAATTCAAATTTCTCAATTTGAAAAGAAATCTGTCGGGCAAAACATGAATATATGAATAGGCACGCCTCCCCCAATAAACGTTCTAGCGACGGCCCTGTCCAGTATTAATTCGTAAAAAACTGTATTTTATACTTGTTTAGGTAACATTTAAATCAAGTACTAACCTTCAAAAACTTTATCTAAGTTAATGTGTTGTACGTATGGCCAAGAAAGGCTGTCAAAATGCTCAAAAGAAGATTTTTTCCGCCATCGTGTTTTCTCAACTACTACTAGTAGGATATGAGCTATTATTATTCATTGTACTATATTCCTGTATTCTCATTGGTTAAGAGCCTACAGATAACAAGACGCCTGCTAAGGCGTTCACTCCGCCTGCCAAAATGAAAATGGGCACAAGGTCAGGCAGAGCTGTAACTAGAGCGTTCATTGGGGGTGGGGTATATTCACTTAATTCTGTTCTGCCCAACGAATTCCTTTTTGAATCAGTTATTATTAGGTCACCTTCCAAGGCATTTTAAAATAGATAGATAGATAGATAGATAGATAGATAGATAGATAGATAGATAGGTAGGTAGGTAGGTAGGTAGGTAGGTAGGTAGGTAGGTAGGTAGGTAGGTAGGTAGGTAGGTAGGTAGGTAGGTAGGTAGGTAGGTAGGTAGGTAGGTAGGTAGGTAGGTAGGTAGGTAGGTAGGTAGGTAGGTAGGTAGGTAGGTAGGTAGGTAGGTAGGTAGGTAGGTAGGTAGGTAGGTAGGTAGGTAGGTAGGTAGGTAGGTAGGTAGGTAGGTAGGTAGGTAGGTAGGTAGGTAGGTAGGTAGGTAGGTAGGTAGGTAGGTAGGTAGGTAGGTAGGTAGGTAGGTAGGTAGGTAGGTAGGTAGGTAGGTAGGTAGGTAGGTAGGTAGGTAGGTAGGTAGGTAGGTAGGTAGGTAGGTAGGTAGGTAGGTAGGTAGGTAGGTAGGTAGGTAGGTAGGTAGGTAGGTAGGTAGGTAGGTAGGTAGGTAGGTAGGTAGGTAGGTAGGTAGGTAGGTAGGTAGGTAGGTAGGTAGGTAGGTAGGTAGGTAGGTAGGTAGGTAGGTAGGTAGGTAGGTAGGTAGGTAGGTAGGTAGGTAGGTAGGTAGGTAGGTAGGTAGGTAGGTAGGTAGGTAGGTAGGTAGGTAGGTAGGTAGGTAGGTAGGTAGGTAGGTAGGTAGGTAGGTAGGTAGGTAGGTAGGTAGGTAGGTAGGTAGGTAGGTAGGTAGGTAGGTAGGTAGGTAGGTAGGTAGGTAGGTAGGTAGGTAGGTAGGTAGGTAGGTAGGTAGGTAGGTAGGTAGGTAGGTAGGTAGGTAGGTAGGTAGGTAGGTAGGTAGGTAGGTAGGTAGGTAGGTAGGTAGGTAGGTAGGTAGGTAGGTAGGTAGGTAGGTAGGTAGGTAGGTAGGTAGGTAGGTAGGTAGGTAGGTAGGTAGGTAGGTAGGTAGGTAGGTAGGTAGGTAGGTAGGTAGGTAGGTAGGTAGGTAGGTAGGTAGGTAGGTAGGTAGGTAGGTAGGTAGGTAGGTAGGTAGGTAGGTAGGTAGGTAGGTAGGTAGGTAGGTAGGTAGGTAGGTAGGTAGGTAGGTAGGTAGGTAGATAGATAGATAGATAGATAGATAGATAGATAGATAGATAGATAGATAGATAGATAGATAGATAGATAGATAGATAGATAGATAGATAGATAGATAGATAGATAGATAGATAGATAGATAGATAGATAGATAGATAGATAGATATTTATATATATATATATATATATATATATATATATATATTAAACTACAGTATTTAAGGACAGTACTGTACGATTTTACCGTGTTTAAATAAATTTTTATTGTATTGTATTGTATCGTATCGTATTGTATTGTATTGTATTGTATTGTATTGTATTGTATTGTATTGTATTGTATTGTATTGTATTGTATTGTATTGTATTGTATTGTATTGTATTGTATTGTATTGTATTGTATTGTATTGTATTGTATTGTATTGTATTGTATTGTATTGTATTGTATATGCGTTTCTAACAGTTCGAAAAATACTACTTATGACCAACAAATACATTCTTATTTCATACCCGACCCCGTTTACAAGGACGCCGGAACTGGGGGGGGGGGGGCAAGGAGGCCGCCTTCCCTGATTTTTTCTTGTTAATACGGATAAGTGACTGAGATGCAAAGACGCCTGAAGCACATTGGAATTTCGAAAAGAATGGATATGGACTTATGCTGGATGGACAAATACCTCCTCCGCTGGCTTTTCCGTATGAGCGCGCAAGTGGGAATAATTTGTGGGCGTAAAATTTGAGATTTGGGGAAAGTTAACCATATTCTCCCTCGTCTTGAAAAGAGTTGTAAAACGTAGAGTAGAATTTTGCGTTCATATGATATGCCGGAGAATAATGTTTTTGGGGGAAATTTAATAGTTGTAAAGTACTATAAATATTACGTATCTCACCAATATCATATAAAAACACTAAAAATACCGCTAATTGATCGCCAAAACGGGCCCACAAATGTTTACGGTCTAACCGAAAACGCATACCAATTATCGGTAAAGTCCCCTTTGAAAACGACCTATCCCCTTTGCCCTTTTATCGTTCCGGCGTACCTGCCCGTCTATATGATCCCGGATCGAAGTCGTGACCAAATGCTGTTTTCAGCTACCGAGGATACATTTGAAGAGAAAAGCTACGGTGGGCCAGATATGCCACCAGTACTAACAAAATTTCTCAGCAGCCTAAAAGGGGAACTCAGTTTAATCATACAATCGATTATCTATACAGAATATTCAATTTATTGATTATTCTGACCACAAAATGGACCCCATGCAGTCAGCATACTCAGATCAAACGAGAACGCAAGTCAGTTTTAACTTGTGTCGACTTGTGCCTCGTTTGGCCACCACTTGCGATGGCTTGGGTTGGCTTGCGAAGGATTTGAGCTGGTTCAAATTTCATCGCAAGTCTTTTTAAACTTGCGAACACCTGCGATACCTTTGGACAAAAAATGCAAACTTAGGCAAATTTTTCGTGACCAGTTTCCATGTAAAACGTATTCCCTAATCCTATAGTCCCTAGTTTTTATCCAATTTAATATTGCAATATTGCAGAATTACCTACACACGAGCAAATTGGAATAGCAATTTTCAAATCCTTGCGAGAACTAGCGGATTGTTTGATCACTCGCTTCACAAGCCATGACAATTAAAACTTGCGATGATCAGGGCTTAACAATGCGAGCACGCAGCAAATATTAAAAAAGGACCTGCATGTAAACAAAAACAAGATTGTATAATTTATATATTGTATATTGAATGTGAAAATAAATATCAGTTTAGTTTTGTGGAAACACCGCGGAAATTCATTATTGCAATAATAAATTTACGTAGGGCAGCCACAAAGCTAAACTGATAATTTGAATATGCTTATTGACAAAGAAACAGCCACGCTATTCAGTCAGTTTATACGTCAACGAGAAATTGTTTTCATAAGGTGAGTATAGTTAAATAAATGTGCATGGGCATTGTCAAATAAATATTTCAATAAACAATTTAAAGACAGGCCACGTAATAAATAGTTAAGATTCACCGTAAATAAAACGTATACGATATCACTAGTGGTGTATCCAGCTGGACAATTTATAGGTGCGAGGTAGTTAGGGCTGTTTTCCAGTTATCCGTTTTTTACACGTACGTGCACGCACGTAAAAGTTTGAACTCTTCTAAGTAGTTTCTTATAACCTACAATGCCATCATCGTTGAAAGAAGCGAATATGAAAAGAACACGGAAGTGTATGCCCACTATGTAAAGCTTCACATCGTGGAAAAAGTTTTGGACAATAAAATCTGGTAGAAAGTGGCCTAAGGATTGCAAAATCAATGGCTGCGCCAAGTCCGCTTTTTACGTCGGCCACGTGAAGTTTCGTGGTGAACCGAATAAGGTCTTCATCATATCTTTATGCCGTGTAACGCACCGAAAAGAGAATCGTGGATATATGTGTATGTTTAGTGACGCCACACCAGCAATGGAAAAGCCTTCATCGACGGGATACACCTACTCTCAAATATTGGACAGTCAAACTGTGGTGTTATTATTTGAGGTCAGGGGTGAGTATATCGTAAGAGAATCAGGAAAAGTCTTCATCTGCAATGTTTAGTTGAAAAAATCGCCGCGAACATCGATAAAACCATGTTCTCGATCGGATCGCTGGTCGCATGAAAATTTCCTGAAATTGAATTTTTTGGCAAGGGTCAATGGCAAGAGAATGAAATTATATAGAAAACATAAACAGACAGTACGATAAAATATATAAGTGGCCAAAAACAAGACAAATGAAATAGCTCAATATACGAGTAATTCTCAATGCAAATACGATGCAAAGCCGAGGTTGCATGCATCCACGAGGAAGCCCTGAATATTGAAACGATCGTACAAAATTAATATTGTTCACTACTTAACCTCAGACTTTTTATTTTAAATTCTACTTTCACTTCTGAGTGATAAGCTAATTCCTTTCCCACATACTAGCCATATATACTTTAAGATATATACAGCGTGTATGGTATTACGCTGTATTTTAGTATTACGCTGTATTATGGTATTATAACATATATAATATGATTAACATCATGTACGCTGTTATCCAGTATATGCATGTCAACAGAACAAACTTTTAACCGTTTGAAATAGTACACCTTGTTTATTTTCACATTTAAATTGTACGATAACTGTTAAGCGTAAAAGCTCAACTGTATTTAGTCTTATGATGTCTCCTGCATGAAATGTCACGAAACGTAATCCAGCATAATTTCATATATTCAACGCTGAAGTGCATATTTTAGTTATACCCCTTTTTAATAGTAGTATCGGGGTAATAATAAATTGATAGCATCGCATGTCATTTGCGCGTGCGTAACATTGCACGGCGCTTGCTCAGCAGGAAATATGCACAGGTACTTGAAAAAACGATTAGATCATCATTTTTTCTTGGCTTCGGGGAAGTACCTGAAAAATTATGCTTAGCAACGCCACATATCAACTTAACCTAAGCATATATAAACACAGACAGACAGATATGACAGCATAGTCGCAATTCGATATATACAGTGGAGACAATTCTTTGCGGTTAAACAGAAGTTATTGGTGAGGTCTAAGCCTTTTTTTTCCTTATAGTCTTCACCAACTACAGACTTTACACTTCAGTGTGTTTAGGTTACTAACTGCTTTAAAGAATTTGACCTGTTTTTCAGGGTTTGGGTCGAATGACCTCATTTACTTTCGCATGACGTCAGGATTGGGGTCGAATGACCTCATTTAATTTTTCATAACGTCATTTAGTTTTAAAATGACGATTTAAAATAAATAATATCGTCATTTTTTGTTGGAAATGTAAGTTGATCAACCTTATGTAAGGCACGCAATGTATTATATTCCAACAGATTCTGAAGGTGAAACATCAGAGAGTGAATCAGAGCTTGAATCCGACAGTGAACCACAGTACTATCAGGTAAGATGTTTGCATTTTCACGATTAATGAAATAAAACCTAGGAAAACAGGAAAATTGCCCGACTCTCAAGTAAAAATTGCCCGATTAATTAATATTTCTGACTAAACTGGGGGGCGGCAATCGATAAAACCATGTTCTCGATCGGTCGCTGATCGAGTGAAAATTTCCGAAAATATTCGCTGAATTTCTGGCAAGAGTCAATGGCAAGAGAATGACTCAATGAAATTATATAGAAAACATAAACAGACAGTACGATAAAACATATAAGTGGCCAAAAACAAGACAAATGAAATAGCTCAATATACGAGTAATTCTCAATGCAAATACGATGCAGAGCCGAGGTTGCATGCATCCACGAGGAAGCCCTGAATATTGAAACGATCGTACAAAATTAATATTGTTCACTACTTAACCTCAGACTTTTTATTTTAAATTCTACTTTTACTACTGAGTGATAAGCTAATTCCTTTCCCACATACTAGGTATATGTACTTTAAGTTATATACAGCGTGTATGGTATTACGCTGTATTTTGGTATTGCGCTGTATTATGGTATTATAACATATATAATATGATTAACATCATGTACGCATGTCAACAGTAAAGAAAGACTCGTTGTTTATATGTGAACTTTATTCAAAACAATGAGGATTTCTAAAATAAACAGATTAATAACAATAATATAGCCTATAATACACTATTGCCAGGTTAGCTACGGTCCCTATAGTTACATACATATACGTACCGGATCAAGCAATAGAGCAAACTAGTAAAACATAGCGAACTATAACATACAGACATAAGCCATTGTTTATCCTCTTCCAATATGACCCTTGTCTCCAAGGTCAATAGTCCATGCACGTGAACAACATGCATTAACGCAATATAATGATAAAGGTTTGACGTACACGATTGTCACGGCATCTGTACAAACAGCAACCTCGTACCCAGGCTCTTTACCTACGCCCGGCGCTGCGGAAAAGACCCTGGTCGGAGCTGGTCACGTGAACCCCCAGATTTTGGGGGTAAATCGAATTAGCGCCTTTTTGCTACTAAGGGAGGAGTGGTAAAGGACGTACGCGTTTCTCGTGTTTTAGAATTACAACATTTGTTAAATAAAAATAGTTTTCAGCAAGAAATTGGGGAGAAAGTTAATCAAAAATTGTATTTTTGCTGTTGTGATTTCTTTCCGTGCATGAAACGCGTATTGGGTTACACTTAGAGCACAAATGTGGTCAGGTTTCAACTTGTCATACATCGCAGCAATTATGTCGAGGAGAAAATACTTCTATAATCTTTGGATTCGTGCTGTTGGCGTTTACAGTTTATTTTTTAAACTATATACGATAAGAGATACTAAAGGACGCCGAGCCGGGATTGTTAGTGCGAAATACAGAGTAACAAGTACCGCGCAAAATGTGTAAACAATGTTCCGAGTTGACCGAGACGTATCGTGATGAGGAAATACATCCACGTTATCATGTTTGCTATAACGACGACAAGAATAATTCAAAGATAAGTCAAAGACTGGTCTATACGCGTATATTTAACAATACAATTCCCAAATTGATCCGATATGGCTGCTAGTATGCGCTGTATCTGTGACACATGTAATACACAGAAAACATTAGACAATACAAAGCATATAATATATACTGATTTTGATAGATATCCTTTTATATAGAGGATTATTTACTGTTCTTGAACATTTTTAAAAGAAGTATATGTCTAGAAGTAATGACTTTTTAAACATGTTGCAAAAAATTTGTGTATAATGTATGTTTAATATATTGTAATTGTTTTTGTATTTATAATGTAAAATTTCTGTGCATATTGTTAAGGCCCTGTTTAGTGTAGGTATGCAAGTCGCTCCTTTTATTTTAAAGATACAGGATATGTTGTTTCTTACAAACAATGCTGTGTCCCTCTTTTGACATCTGATTATTATTTTTCCCTCACATGTATCTGCTGTCGCAATTACGACAAAGTTCAGTATGTCACCAATTTAAAATTTTCCCTAACAGGCCATGGTGCATTCCATGCACAAAAGTTCGGATATCTCCGGCGTGGAGTTTCAAAAATCATAATATAATTTATAATAAAAGTCAGCGTACAATCACGAATCTTCGGCGTGAACTTTACAAAGAATGCACCCTGGCTAACAGGGCCTTACAATTTCTTACTTCATATGTATGCATTGCTGTTATTATAATACAGATATTGTATATAATATAACAATGAACAATGTGCAAATTTCTGTTGCAAAAGGAGATATTTCACCGCATGGGGCTGATGTTGGACATTCACCTTTTTCGTATTAAATTAAATTTTGTAGAAATTCTTCTGTATCTCTCTCTTTTACATCCCAGTATTCAAGTTGGGCTGTGAACATTGAAGATAAGCAACCCAGTAGTTATTGCAAAGCAGTTTTACATGGTTTTTGCGTGATTAAGAGTTTCATAAAGTCAAAATGTTTATAAATTCGCTTATCTATTGTGCCCTGAGCAACACTGACATTTTCACGTTCGCAGATGCTTTGCGTTACATGTACAGGAACACTGCATTATACTTGCATCGGTGCAAACGTTAACATTCTAATGGAATGTTCAGAGGTTATGTAATATTTTAGGCATAAATTGTATATGTATCAGCGAATAAAGCAATTATGAGAGCCCGTTTTAATGCCTTTTAAAATAAACACGACAACGAAACACCTATAAACTTATGATCGCATGACAGTTGCCAACACCAAACATAGTTTACTTATCGACACTCGTGCTTTCGGAATTCAAACGCTAACAATAATAAATGAAATGAAACACACAAAATAGACAAAAATCGATAATTTTAGATTAAAAAGTTTATATTGTCGTTCATAGCAATCAAATCTCACTTGCATTTGAAATGTATCACTTGTATGTGGAAGCATGTAATTTGATACTTTCCCCACCCTATAAAGTAAAGGATTTTTTAAAGAGTCACGTGACCAGCTCCGACCAGGGTCTTTTCCGCAGCGCCGGGCGTAGGTAAAGAGCCTGGGTACGAGGTTGTACAAACAGAACAAACTTTTAACCGGTTGAAACAGTACACCTTGTTTATTTTCAAATTTAAATTGTAGGATAACCGTTAAGCGTAAAAGCTCAACTGTATTTAGTGTTATGATGTCTCCTGCATGAAATGTCGCGAAACGTAATCCAGCATAATTTGATATATTCAACGCTGAAGTGTATATTTTAGTTAAACCTTTTAAAAGTAGTATCGGGGTAATAATAAATTGATAGCATCGCATGTCATTTGCGCATCCGTAACATTGCACGGCGATTGCTCAGCAGGAAATATGCACAGGTACTTGAAAAAACGCTTAGTCATGATTTTTCTTGGCGTCGGGGAAGCACCTGAAAAATTATGCTTAGCATATATACACTGTAAGCATATATAACCATAACAGCATAGTCGCCACACCATCTTTTACGTTGAGCAATTAATTGACGGAGCAGAATATTTCTGTAATTTTATATTGGTAAGTAAATTAAGTTATTCTAAGATAATTATAGGCATATAATGTGTAGAATAAAAACGGTAATCCAAGACGGTAGATACATTCCTTTCAAAGTCATTTATATTTTCTAAAGCAGTTCAACCACGGGCTTTAGGACCAATTCGGTTCGTCTATTGTGGTGTTTAATTTAGATATATTTACCTTGTATGTGACCTGAATGCACTGATCAGAATTGTTCAATATCTTGCTTGTAAGTACTTCAAAAATACAAACGTCAAAATTGCCTTTATTCGAGAAATATGTAAATTTTTAGGGTGAATTTTGTAAATATCTACTTTTGAAACAGCCATATTTATTTGCATTAGAACCCAAGCTTTCAAACGGCGCACAAGGAATAATAATAAGGTGACAATCATGAATAATGAGAGGGTAGGATCATCTGATTATCAAATCGTTCGAAGCGAGAGGAAACGACACTACCATATATGGCACAAACGTGTCCTCAACTTCCATATATGGCACAAACGTGTCCCCAGAATATTTTATCATTCCAAAATCAGTCTTCGGTTACGTCATAACGTTCCTCAAGCTTGTGACGAAATATTTTGCTCACGTGGTACAAAAATTAGACAGCTGATTGGCTCAAGGATCAGATGATCCTACCCTCTCATTATTCATGATTGTCACGTTATTATTATTCCTTGTGCGCCGTTTGAAAGCTTGGGTTCTAATGCAAATAAATATGGCTGTTTCAAAAGTAGATATTTACAAAATTCACCCTAAAAATTTACATATTTCTCGAATAAAGGCAATTTTGACGGTTGTATTTTTGAAGTACTTACAAGCAAGATATTGAACAATTCTGATCAGTGCATTCAGGTCACATACAAGGTAAATATATCTAAATTAAACACCACAATAGACGAACCGAATTGGTCCTAAAGCCCGTGGTTCAACTGACCATGTAAATTAACATAGCCATGGCAAGAGTACAGCTAGCTACGCGCTACGCCCGCTTGGTAACATATAGGATTGCAATATGTTATAAAATTCATGAAATTTCAAAGTTAATTAAAAGTAGTATTACAGTTAAAAGCACACAAAACCATATATAAATAGTTTCCCCTCGAGGCTTCGAGGGAAAGCCTATAGCATGTCAGTAAGGTACTAATCGTTACTAATTGCCAGACAGAAATAAATATACCTTCGCTCGAAGCTTCGAAATAATGATTATATTATCTTCTTTATTATTATAGTATCCTATGCGCTTGTGTAAATTATGTGCATTAAAAGAATCTTTCCTAATACAATACAGCGACCTATAAAACTGCAAAACATAATCAAGCGAGCGCATGAAATTCGAGTGGTTAGCATAACATATACGACCTATATGACATTAGACCTTTGAAATCACGCCGTCACCGCTACTGTAAATTTTCAAGAGATCGATATATTTTAAATCAAAAACCTATACAAGGACTATAATTTTGCATTTTAACACTAAGTTTCTGCAAGTTGCACCAATTCCGCTTCAAAGAATTCAATCTTTTGATCACGCACTTGGTAACATAGGATTGTGAATTCTATAGGATGAAATCTATACTAGGATGATTCATGAAATCTCAAACTATGTCAGCTACTCATTCGAAATGACACAAACGTTATCTTAGCGATGCATATAGAATTTCGACGCTTCGAGCAAGAAAAGGCCAGTCGTTACTAGATTCTTGGCAAACTAGGACCTTCCGTCGAAGCGTCGGACTAAATTTGTATGTCCACGTAGACACAGTGACTGATATGTGGAAAACTACGATCTTTTGTCCGAATCAAGAACTAAATTCATGCGCCGGTTCAGATTCTGTTCTCAAAGTGTCACAATTTATTACCAACATTCACCAACGTTAAACACTCCTAAGAATACAAATCTCCCGCTCTTTACCAAAATAACATTTAATGAGGTATATATGGAAAATGACGTCATAGTATATGTTCTCGCTTCACGAATCGACAATTGGTTCTATATATCTCATCAAGGATTTCAGCCTAGCTATTGTATTTTAGATTGGGAACAAGCTTTTCTTTCAGAAAGTCTCGTGCAAAATTCTTTGAAAGCATTAAGTATTTTTTAAACGGGCAGAGTCACAGTCATTATTAGAATTGTTAACAGATGTAATGAGAAATAACATTTTTATCGTGTCTAAGCTTTTCTGCTCTCGCACATTCTCGCGTGCTTAAAATCTCGATCACGAACGCTGACGCATGAAAAATTTAATTATTCTTTCAATGTAGGAACAATGCCATCATCGTTGAAGGAAGCGAAGAAAGTTAAGAATATGAAGGGGACACGGAAGTGTAAGCCCAAAGTATTCAAATCGTGGAAAAATCTTTGGTCTAGAAAATCAGGTGGAAAGTGGCCTAAAGATTGCAAAATCAATGGCTGCGCCAAGTCCGCTTTTTGCGGCGGCCACGTAAAGTTTCGTGGTAAACCGAGCAAGGTCTTCATTATACCATTATGTCGTTCATGTAACGCACCGAAGAAAGGATCATGGATGAAAGTTGACAAGAATACCAAACCTGTACCAGTAACGAAAAAAGATACTTGCGGACCTAAATTTTGTGCTTCTAAGTAATTGTAAAACATGACGACATCTCATTTGTAGTTGAAAGTAGAATAGTCACAGCTATAGAACCGCTGAATCAGCATTTTTTACGGAGCTCTTACCCCTGTGAATTAGTTCCCAGGTCATCCGTGTGAGACAGGTGCGCGCGCATGTGGACCGGAAATACGTGTAAAACTTGTTTTGACTGGTTTTGGCTATTGTTTTGAGAGGGAAAAGGTCATATTGTTTGACTTTGGACGGTAAAAATCATGTTTAAGGCAAACTTGTGGTACATTTATTGGGACTTTGCATTCAGTGTTGTAAAACGATTATGTTCTAGTGCAAACTTGTGGTGCATTTATTGAGACATTGCATTCAGTGTTGTAAAGCGATTATGTCCGAGTCATGTTGATTGTTCTATATTATTTCCCTGTGAACGGTGAAAGCCTTTTCTTAATTCTTTCCCTTTGTTATTAGTGAAACTAGAATGAACTACGATTAATATTAGATTGTGTAATAAACAACTGAGACATGTGTAAGATTTATTAAATTTTATGTTCAATTTTGTACATCTTGATATCTGACGAACAGCAGTGCTCTATAAAACTCAATGTGTAGAACGCCTGAGCATGTTTGACACTTGCTAAAATAAAGAGTGGGAAAGTTATCATGTATGGTTAACCATCTAGTAGAAATCTAAATGTATACGTATACTTATCAATTTGTTCCATTTTTATTTTGCCCCATATCTATGTAGCGAAGGCTAGCATCATATAAAAAATAATGTGTCATCATGTTTGTGAAGGTATGTGCGTACGTGTTCATGTACAGTGTACATTGTTTACGGTTGTAAATTAAGTTCTCTGTGATACCGCTAATTACAGAACAACCATTTAAGATGTCTACACTTTTTAGTCAGTTTGTAAAGTAAATCTTTGTGATGGCATTGGGCATCATTCAGTCATGTAAACGTTTTGCCTGAACCTTTTAAAACAGTTTTAAATCATTTTTTCGTGATACTTCGGTGTGTTTCAAAGTTTCCGGTTTGAATCGTAATGATTTTAGCCCAATATTTATGTAGCGAAGGACAGAATTGGGTGCTAGCAATTAGTGTGTTGTTATGTTTTTGATGATATGTGGGTGATACAGTGTGCATTGTTTACGGTTTGTAAATTAAGTTCTCTGTAATACCGCTAATTACAGGACAACCATTTAAGATGCTTACACTTTTTAGTCAGTTTGTAAACTAGATCTTAATGTGATGGCATTGGGCATCATTCAGTCATGTAAAAGTTTTGCCTGAACCTTTTAAAACAGTTTTAAATAATTTTTTCGTGATACTTCGGTGTGTCTCAAAGTTTCCTGTTGACTTTACGGCGTTGGTTTGCCAATTATACTCCTTTGTGGTACCGCTATTTACTGAACGACCATTCAAGTTGCCTACGTCTTTTTAGTCAGTTTGTAGACTAAATCTTTGTGATAGCTTCGGGCATCATCTAGTCGTGTAATAAGTTTTGCCTGGACATTTTAAAACAGTTTTAAATAATTTTTTCGTGTTACTTCAGCGTGTTTCAAAGTTTCCTGTTGACTTTGCGGGACGGTTTGCCAATTTACCTCTGTGATACCGCTAATTACATGACATTGAAAGTCCCACGCGTTTTTTTTTTGTCAACATGGGAATTAATACTTTGACATTGGACTGAGTATCAAACAGTCATGTAAAGGTTTTTTAATTTAGTTTTTGGAAAAGCTTAAAAACATTTTACGTTGTTTCTACCAGCCAAATATACTTTTGTAAGTTAGTCCGTGCGATGCCCTAGGATTTTAATCAATTATTCGTGCTGGCGCTAAGCACCAATACATTGTTATCGGTTGTTTCGTGTATTGATTGAAAGATCATGTCCGGCATAACTGATGAATCATCAAATTAATTCAAGACGTGTTTAAGCGCGTTCAGAAATAACCGGATGAAACCGGATTGCTTAGCTAAAGTATAAAAATGATGGGTTTGTGAGAATGCAGCCACTGCAGTGTAAACATTGTGTTCACTTGTAACCACCAAGGTTCTCCGTTTTCAACTTGTTATTTTTTCGACTTCTCAATTCCAATATGAAATCAACAAGTCAAATCAAAAGACGTCGTCAGCGTCTTTTAGAAAAAGCTAAGAGGAGCAACGACAAGTCGAATCGGCTTCAACGCAAAATCCAGCGTGAGATGCAGAAGCGAATCCCCAAAATGAGTAAGGTCATGAAATGGCAAGAGAAGTCGGTCAAATATGTGAACAGGGGGCTTCGCTACATGAACGAATTCGATACACAGGGTGAAGATAACCGTGAGATTTCTTTTAATTTGGAAAAGGTATGTGTATACAATTTTAGACAAGTGATAAACGTTTCAACATTATTGGGCGGTGCAAATGGAAAGCGAATCATAGTTATAGAATTCATTTTTATTTATAGGTCTCAGAGAGGGTTGTGAAAAAATTTGGCACAACTTCATGTGTTTTTCGTGCGTCGATGCAAGAACCGAGTAATACAGATAATGTAAAAATTCGAGACATTATGGGCGAGCTATCGGCACTCTTCACAGACGCTATCGAGCAGGTAAATGTTTTGGTCTACAGCTTAATACCAACACCTTCATGACTAGCATGCCTAATAAATCAATATCTTGTTTTAAGGTGAAGGAACAATGTGATTTCCGCACGCCTTTGGAGGACAAAATCCGGGTTATGGTTCGTTCCAGTGCTCTGAAATCCCCCATCAGCACCAGACTGATTCCATCCGTCCAGATGACCTCCAGTAAGGTCCTCGGCGAAATTACGAAGGTCCTTCAAAGCAATGAAGAGATACCTTTGGACAAGTCTTTTACAATCGATATCACTGGCGTTAAGGCACCGACGGGTTCTGGAAAATCTCTCAAGGTACTGGATTATTCCAAAGACACTCATATAAAGAAATCTATCATTACTATTAGGAATAAGGATAATTTATGTTGTGGTCGTGCAATAGCAGTGGGGAAGGCTTTAGCTGACAATGATCCTAAGGTTAAACAATTTAAGTTGGGCAAGTTGATTCAAAAACGTGTAGCTTTAGAATTATACAAGAAAGCCAATATATTTCCTGGTCCTTGTGGTCTTCGCGAAATAAGTAAATTTCAGGGGTCCCTACCTGGTTACCAGATAATAGTGATTGATTTTCATGCTCGTAATGCATGTATTTATGAGGGCCCACGGGGTGATAAAAAAATTGTCTTGTATAAGAATGGTGATCATTATAATGTAATTAATCCGAAAAAACTGCCAGCTTTCCACGGAAAACGGTTTTTCTGTCAAAAATGTAAGTGTTTTTTTGAGAACTATCGCACACACCCGTGTACCGATTCATGCCGCACTTGCTTGCGTAAGGAATGTCTTTTGGTTTCTGATCAAAAACGTACTTGTCCGGACTGTTTCAAAATTTGTCGTTCGGCTCAATGTTTTGAGCATCACAAAAAGTCTCGCAAATCGAAGGGAGTTGATCTGCCTTCGAAATGTGAGACATCATTTAAATGCCAAACGTGTTCAGTAACAGTTGAACGTAAACGACAGGACGAACATAGATGTGGTGAACATGTGTGTCATGTGTGTAAAAAATTTGTCATGTCAGGTCATTTGTGTTACATGCAATCTGAACCACCTAAAGAACCAAACGAAAAACTATTATTTTATGATTTTGAAACTGACTTTTCTTCCGGCGAGCACATAGTTAATTTTGCTGTAGCTCAGTATGCCGATGGGACAGAGTTTGTGTTTAAAGGCTACAATGCACTGCATGAATTTTGCAATTTTGTCTTTTCTGTGGAGCATATGGGGTATTGTTTGATTGCCCATAATGCCAAAGGTTTTGATGCTGTATTAATTCAACGATGGTTGTTTCAGAATAGACCAACAGCGGACATGCATGTCATACATTCAGGACAAAAGATTATGCAGCTGACTTTCAATGACTATAAAATTCGACTCATAGACTCTTTAAATTTTCTACAAATGCCCTTATCAAAATTTCCTGAGACGTTTGGCTTAGATTTATCTACACACTCAAAAGGCGATTTTCCTTTCAAATTCAATACTGTTGAAAATCAAAATTATATAGGACCTGTACCGGATATTAAATTTTATGATGCAGATAATAAGAAAGACGAGAATAAAAGAGAAAAATTTATTGACTGGCATAAAGGCTTGGTCAAAACCAATTATATTTTTGACTTTCAAAAGGAAATGTATAAATACTGTGCACAAGATGTGAGCATTTTGAGATTATGTTGTGTGGAATTCAGAAAAACATTTCTTAGTGAGACGGGCGTAGACCCTTTTTGTTATTGCACAATTGCGGCTGCAGTAATGGCTGTTTATCGTTCAAAATATTTAAAAGAAAAGAGTATCGGCATCATACCTAAAAATTTGTATCGCGATGGTAATAAACCTTTTTCCAAAACATCGATTGAATGGTTAGAGTTTATTGCGGCTCAAACGAATTCAAAAATTTTGCATGCGGTTCATGGTGGTGAAAAGGCAATTGTTGATGAGGAGTTGGGTAAGACGTACCATGTGGACGGGTTTTGCGAGGAGACGAAAACGGTGTACGAATTTTATGGTTGTGTGTATCATGGTTGTCCTTTATGTTTTGACGGAACGAGCGATCATCCGTTTCATAGCGAACGGAAGATGTGTGAGGTTTACGAGGTGACGATTGAACGGGAGGAACGGTTGAGGGCTCTTGGCTTTACTGTAAAAACAATTTGGGAACACGACTATAGGAAACTTAGGTCTACAGACGAAATGCAACTTTTTCTGGACACGTTTGACATTAAAACCGATCTCGACCCTCGCGATAGTTTTTTCGGCGGTAGGGTCGGCGGTTGTAAATTATTTTGTGAAACAGAAAGTGATGAAAAAATTGAATATGTCGATTTTACTTCTTTGTATCCGTTTGTTAATAAGACAAAGGTTTATCCAACAGGTCATCCGACCATTATTCGCGAAAATTTCGAACATATTTCAAACTACTTTGGCTTAATAAAATGTAAAGTTTTGGCGCCGGCAAATTTGTATCATCCAGTTCTTCCAGTTCGCGCAAAAGGTAAACTTTTCTTCCCCTTGTGCAAGCAATGTGTCATGGATAACTCTTCAGAATGCCGGCATTCTGAAGAGGAACGATCGTTTTGGGGTACTTTTACCACAGTTGAAGTAGAAAAAGCTCTCGAGAAAGGGTATAAGATCTTAGAAATTCACGAAGTGTGGCATTTTGAAAACACATCGAACAGTTTATTCAGTGAATATGTGAATTATTTTTTAAGGCTAAAACAGGAAAGCTCAGGGTTTCCGGAATGGGTTCGCACACCCGAGGACCAGGAAAGATATATAGATGAATATAATAAGTATGAAGGAATACTTTTACGTAAAGATAAAATTGTAAAGAATACCGGATTGCGTGCGTTTGCTAAACTATGCCTTAATTCGCTTTGGGGGCGTTTTGCAATGCGCACCGACAGAGTAATGACCGAATTCATTACGGATCCTTTACAATTTTACAAACGGATTAATGGAGCAGACATTGACATGCATGATCTTTGTTTAATAAATGATGAGCTGGTAGAACTCGTTTATAAACGCAAGCATGAATATGAGGTTGAGAGTAAAGTCACTAATCTTTTTATCGGAATATTTACAACTGCATGGGCTAGATTAGAACTCTACAATTTACTTGACTTAATGGGGGAAAATGTTTTGTATGTAGATACGGATAGTTGTGTTTATGTCTCTAAACCTGGTGACCCACAGCCTGCTTTGGGGGATTTTTTAGGCGATCTTACTAATGAGATCACTCCCAAGCACGGCCCGGAGGCTTATATTACACAGTTTGTTTGTGGGGGCCCCAAAAATTATGCGTATAAAGTTAGTGATGGTTAGACACACTGTAAGATAAGGGGGTTTACTTTAAATTATAAGAACAGTTTAGTTTTGAACTTTGATTCTTTAAAAGAAATAATTTGTAAATATGGGAGTAAACCGGTTAGAGTTAGGGCAAGTAAAAATGAAAATAAATTAAAAGTTGTAAATGAGTGCAAAATCACCAGAGAGAGATGGACCCGTCGGATTGTCAATAAACGTGAAGAGAAGGAATACCAAGTTGTATTTGACAAGAGGATTGTCCTTGGTAAAGGCGAGGACACCATACCATATGGTTTCCACTGGAGTCCATCAACTAGTTCTACGATAACCCCCACCGTTATACCACCAGTTCCTGACAATCTGCTGTACACTTTTATTCGACCGTCTGATGCTGTGGAGGAAAACAGCACTGGAATGGACCTAATGGAATGTGACGATACGATTAATGATGAAATTATGGAAACAGATGATGAAGACGAACCAATGCAGATTGATAATACCACAGATATTGACTTAATGGAAACGGACGATGAAAGTGACATTGATTTTGAATCAGAACGTGATTCTGATGTTGAATTTTTGAACAATGATGAGTCCGAAGAAGAACTCTCCTTCTATCGACGTTTTGAGAACACTTTCTAGTCTAAATATTTCCATAAACATAAATTCTACTAGCGACATAAACTCTACAGCAACAACATTATAAACGTTGTTATAATGTAAATATTTTTTCATGTCTTTGTATATATTGTACACAATAAACAAATGATCATTTCATTAAATCTTAAATCAACAAGTGTTTATAGTTTGTTTTTTTACCACAACTGAGTCATTCAAATTGATACTGTTAGCAAGCATGGATGTCCGATTTAAAACACCAGCAAATTTTTACATTAGCGGGCAAAGTCAATGTGGTAAATCATACTTAGTGCGGTGTATGCTTCGCAATCTTAATGAATTGTTTGATCCTGTCCCGTCAAGGATCATTTATTGTTATGGTGAATATCAACATGCATTTGATGATATGGTTCAAACAATACCTAATATCTATTTTACTGAAGGATTTCCGGATAATTTGTATGGCATTTTGGAAGGTTACCAAAATTCGTTAGTTATAATCGACGATCTCATGTCAGAGTGTTCAAAAGACCAACGTATTTCAGATTTGTTTACTCGCGGTTCACATCATCAGGGAATATCTGTCATGTATCTCACTCAAAACTTATTCCCTCCTGGTAAACAATCGAGGACTATAAGCTTAAACTCACACTATATGATTGTTTTTAAAAATCCTAGGGACTCCCTAGGCGTTTCGACCTTGGCGCGTCAAATGTATCCACACAATTGCAACTTCCTGCTAGAATCGTATCAAGATGCCACCAAAAAGCCTCACGGCTACTTATTAATGGACTTGCACCAATGCACGCCCGAAAATATGAGATTGCGAACAAGTATCTTACCGCACGAGCAACAGATCGTGTATGTCAAGCGTACATAAACCAACATCTAGGCTAGGTTAAATCATTTAGGATCAAACATGTCTAAGCGAATGAAGGACAATTTGGCTTACCTACAAATACTCGCTAAATGTAAACCTAAAATTAGGAAAGTCATTATAGATCATGGCCCTGCAGACGTTTTAATGTGCGTTTGCGAATGTTGTTATAACTTGTTAAAAGGTACAGTTCCACTAACCCCAACTCAAAAGCGACGTTTGTCACGATACAAGGAACATCTCCGAGCGTTGGCAGACAAGAAAGTTTCGCGCGTAAAAAAACGACGAATCTTAAATCAGAAAGGCGGAAACCTGTTGGCTGCGTTACTACCACCAGTACTGTCAGTATTAGGAAGTTTATTGATAAAATGAAGCATGCCAAAAGAATGATTTTGGTTCCAGAAGACGTGTATGCTAGATTTGAACAAAAACAAAAAATTGAAAGCTCGCCCCTGGTTAAGAATATGATGAATTCTGATCGAAAGATGTCAGATGTTCTTCAACGGACAGATATACCAGACAGTGAAAAACAAAAACTATATAACGCTAATTTGGAACGTTACATGAGTCTTCAACAACAAAAGGACAGTCAGATCCCAAAAGTTCGCTTGGCAACGAGTGAAAAAAGCGAGGACGAGAACAATTCTACTCAAGAAACGATACCTTTACCAGACTTTGCTATCGTGGACAGTATGCCAAAAACAAAGCGACAAAAAGCTACGTCAATTTTAAATCGGTTGAAGACACGACCTGACATTATTTCCTGGGACGAATCTGGACGCGTCACTCTCGAAGGTGTAAAAGTCCCAGGTTCTAATATATCTGACCTGTTGAGTGACTCCGTGAAAGGACGTAAAAACTTTAATCCTGCTGGCTCGAAAAGGTTTTTTAATGTCTTATCAAAAATTAATATGCCCAAAGACCTTGTCCGAAATGAAGAGAGATGGAAACAATCCGAAATAGACAATTCTCACGGTGAAGAAGTAGAAGACGAAAGCTCTCGATCCGCTACCCCGTCGAAATATTTCCGTAGTCTTGTACAAAGACACGAAGCAAAAAAACCAACACAAACTTCCTGGCTAAACTATTAATCTTAATGTTTCATGTTAATAAATAAACATTTTAAAAAATCTTTTTCTTGTGATTTTATTTATGTGTTAATGCAAGACAAGACATTGGTTTAAAAAACATTTATTGATTAAAGTACTACATTATTTCCAAAACATCTTTTTACTAGACTGATTAAAATTATCGTTTGCTTGCTTTGGCACTACTTTGAAATGATTCTTAACGAACTGAGATACTTTTACATCATTTGACATTGTATCCTTACTAAAAAACTGTACGATTTTATTCATGCTATGTCCCCTTGCTCTATGACTAAGGTAAAATATACAGTACTGTCCACACACATCGGACCAAGAACTTTGCAGTTTACGTTTGTTAAAGTCCCACTCGCTCGAATGTTTATCTAGAAAGTGTTCAAATGAACTACTATAGTAAGATGGTGGCTGTCCAAAGCTGTCAAAAAATTGTCCGCTAACTGCGTTTTGTTGACCGTTCTGTTCTTCTGTAAAAAAAAACGCTAACCAGTGACTACCTATCTCACTGCTAGGATCTGTGTTTGCAATCAATCCACATGGAAACTTGTCAATTCTTTCAGGTAACTTATCACGGGGAAACACACCACAAAACCTCTTTCTTGTTACAGAGTCTTGTTCCAAAGCATGGACTATCTGAATAGTGTTCATTTAGCCAGAGTAGTCATAAATGACGTTCCTTTCTGCATCAATTTGAATCAGATTTTCAAATTCTCCATAACACACGATACTCACGGCTGCTGCCGGTGCAGTTGAGAACTTGATGTCAACTGTCAAATTTCCTCTTTGAACTGTACTGAAATGGGGTGACGACCCACACATATCGGCGGTCAGGTCAAAGGCAAAAATTGCATTTCCATTTGAAAACTCATCTCGCGATATATCGTTTCCCATGTTGTAATACATCTTCCCCGTGCCGGAAAAAAGCGTAGAAAACGCCTCAATAAACCTTTTGTTTGCACCAAAGGAGAGTTGAATCGGTTTAAACGGTATTGCTTCTCCATTCACGGATAATGCAACAGATGACATGTTAAAGTGTTGAAAATTGTACGGATTTTTCTTGTACGCCCCGTTAAACGCCTCGCTCTCGACTAATCCGAAGACGAATGTTTTCGGTACAAGTCCACTAAAGACGTTATCTTTCACCAAGGATGGATTCCCGGCTGGAATAATGAAACTCTTGCACTCGACGCGACGTATGGGGTAGATTGCTGGTCCTTTTTTCAATGCAATTTCGTGAGCCATGGTGATGCTAGGGTTTACTTTAACTTTACGTATTTTAAGATAGGCCTCGGTTAGTTTGACTCTGTGATCAGCGTCATCCACAGATGACATCAAACAAAACTCATGTCCATTTCGATTCAACACAACTTTTAGATCGACAAAGCTGAGTAGCAGTCGTTCAGTAAAAAATACGTCGCAAAATATCGGACCAGCCAGCTCTATCACTCCACTTGTTTTGCTAAACTGGTATCTCGCTTTAAGACCTTTGTTGCCGTCTACAGCAGTAGGATCTGCCACTTCCATTTTCCCTGCAGTATCTTTGTAAAACAAGGCTGCAGTGAGCTGAGACTTTTTAGCGGAAGGACCATAATTGAGGAGGGTTTCGAGATACGATCGGTAGCTATAGGTGCCCATAGCCTGTGTTACTTGCTTCTCTTTCAAATAGACATCGACTTGTTTAAACAGACTATGAAGGAAATTGTTCACGACCCCAACCTTCTCACCCGCGTCGAGGTCTGCGCCATCAGCTTTCGTCACTTTTGCTCTCACCACGAGAATTGTTTTTGATAAGTCAATATAATCTTCCGTTCCTGGCGACAAAAAAGTAATGGGGCCACTTTCTGTTACACTGGAAACAGGTTGGTGGTCTATCCAATGTCCCTTTTCCAAACTTACTTGTGTTGGAGGCATGGAAAATAAATCAAGCTCACTTTTTGTGCACTCTTGCGACTTTGAATGTACGAAATTCATATTTAACCAAATATATCTTCGGCACGAGTTGTTCTCCGCTTCTTGGACTGACTGCTTCTGGCAGTAGACGTTGATGCCTTTCTCTTTTTAGCAGTTGTTCTCCGTTTCGTTGTCCGACTGGTAGATCTTTTTTTAGTCCGTTTTCCACTTCCTGTTTGAGCAAAAGTCTTAAGACGATTAATGGCTTTATCTCTTGCATCGCTTACGGCCTCTTTTCCACGAGTTTTTATTGCCTGTTTCAAATCTTTACCGGAAGAAACATCCATAAGCACATTTGCCCCAGCGTTCAGTGCACTTTTACCAAGGGCTTTCGCACCACTTTTAACCATTGGCATAACAGCTCTTGCAAGGCTCCTAAAAAGTCCTCCTAAACCGAATCCAACTTGACCGTAACCACGCATCCAGGGAGTTCCCGTAAAGACGGGCATTCCGTGTCCTTGTTGCTGGCCCATGTAGTAACGTACGTACTGATCTGTTTTAGTCATTGTTTATGCAAAATACGATGAACTCTGCTGCTTAAAATGTAGTGTCACTAACACCTTCCCACGTTCAAATGGTACAGGTTTACCTGTATCATCTCTTAATATAATCTCAATGTCCTCAAAAGATTTCGTTTGAACGGTCACATACTGTATGTTGGTAAACGTTTTCGCGACAACTTCGCCCATTTTTCCTTGCACGGGAACGCTTTTAATCAGTTTGGCATTTGTATCCTCAACAACCTGAGGCTGTACAATATCACAATAAAAATATATCATCGCTGTGCCGTTCAAGTCAGCGACATATGGACTCGTAGTTGTTTTTGTAATTTTTATTTCCTCTCCACCAAATCCCAAAATAATAGACAATCGCCCCATTAAAACCAATTGGTGACTATTCTTTACATGAACAGTTACTTTTTCAGTTCGAGCATTATACGTTAGTCTAATGTTGTCATTTCCTGTGTTTCTTTTTAATGCCGCATTGACCGATTTCACAAGATCAGCCATCGTGCCAAAATAGCCATAGTCAACTATTGCCGTTTGAAAAATCAAACCGTCTTCACTGTAGTAAATGTGATTCTCATGGTTTTGTAAAGTATACCACGTAATTGGATAAGAGATAGAGTATAAACCCACTTCCCAATCACCATTCAAATCAATGGCTTGTGGCAACTTTACACGATAACTAGTCGTCTTGTTATCGGGAAAGATATTTAAGGACGAGTTGCTTGGAAGCGTAAGATAAAAATGTGACCCACTCATTGTGAATTACAGACAAGAATAACATGACAACTACACACTCAAGAGTTTAAAACATTTATTTCAGAAGCATTTACCCATGAATTAAACTTGTTAGGATAACCTAACCATTTTACAAGATATTGTACTTTACTTCCCCTCCCGCGTTTTTTAAGAATTTTTTCCACCTCGTAGACATCATCGTCTTTGACAACCTTTTGCAGCTCTTTATCGTAAAACGTTCCTTTAAGTTCCTCCCCGTCATAGTCTTTTAGTTTGTAGACGGGAGGGTCTCTTGGTAATCTTTTACTTACAACAAATATCTCGGTAGAAAAGTTTGGCAAATAAGATTTCTCAAATTTACGTTTAAGTTTACTTATTCGTACCTTGTCTCCAACCTTAAACTTATACTTTACAGGTTGTACGTTATCAAAAAAGCTATCGTATAGCGTATGAAAGACATCGTCCTCATTTTCTGTGTTGACAAGTGCGGGTTTCATCTTTATACTCCTATGTCGACTATGATTGTAAGAATAGACCAAGTCGGGTAACATTTCTAGATATCTCATCGTTTTCTTTGCCGTAAAATAATGCCACATCTTTGACTTAAATGTACGAATGACCCTTTCCACAATAGAGGCCTTTGTCTCGTTGAACGTATTGAAAAGTTGAATATCTTCATTCTTCAACAATGCTTGAAATGATTTGTTGAAAAATTCTGTTCCCTGGTCTGTCATGATCTTTTGGGGTTTTCTGCCCGAAGCTAGAATTACTTTAAAAGCTTCAACTATGGCAGGACCTGTTTTTGACTTGATTGGAACTATCCACGCATACTTAGAGAATACATCTATACAGACGAGCAAATATCTATATTCATCGTTATACTGTTTCAAAGACTGCATGTCTGCTAAATCCATTTGCCACTCTTCGTCTATACCTCCCACAATTACACGATTCCTCCTAAAGTTTCGACGAGCTGGTTTATGTAAAGTATAAGTATCTTGACTCAATAACCAGTCTGAAATTTGTTTCCGACTTAATTTAAACTTTTCCTCCTGCTTTACATCACGGTATAAACTTTCAATTCCTCCGAAACTTCCTGGACGTTTTGGATCATAATAAACACTTTTTAAGTACTCATCAACTGTTGACTGGTCCATGCCTTCTTTTTTAATGAAACATACGAAAAAGTGTACCAGTGTTATAAAAATTAGTTGTCTGTCTCGGTAGATTGATCATCCGGTTCAGTCACTGCCGAAGATATATTTTCTGGTAGGTCTAACTGCTTGTCAATAGGGCCGTAGTTTTTAATTGTTTTACTGTTGTACCCCATTTGCAAGTGACCTTCCAAATTTAAATCGTTACGGCCAAAACTTACACCCAATTTAAACATTTTCTGTCTGCTATGATTTTTGTCTCTTTTGGTTTTATCACTCTTGCTAAGACAAGTTCCCATGTTACCTCTTGCAAGCAGACCGAGTAAAATGAAGAAAAACAACAAAACAGTACGTTTTAAAATCATTTATTTCTTTGGTAGATTACACTGTGTAGTTATATTTTAATTTACACACGCATAGAACATAGTCAATTAGATTGTTGATAAATGTTGTTCTCTCGAGTTCAGAATACCTCTGAAACCAAGCGAAACATGTCATATCGAATAGTGCCTCGAAGTAATCTCTATGGATCGCTGACGGTTCAGGATACTTCAAAATCTTGCAAGCTTCAACGACACCTTTCCACATAACATCATGGTCTAGCAGATCAAGAGCTCGCTCAGCATAGTATATCCAGCGTTCTTCATCATCGAGGGCCTCAATGCGCTTTCGAAACCGTGTCCACGGTCTACCGTAATCCTCATCTTGTTTGGCCTGTGCAGCTTCTTCTTCCAATTGATGTATCTTACGATAGACCATCTCCGTGAACACAAAATCTATCAGTTTCTCAACAGTCAAGGCATCAAAGTCAATTTCACACTCATACATTTGTTTAAACAGGTGTGCCATAATTCTCTTCACGTTCTTTAGACCAACTGTTCACAAGCACACTTACCAAATAGACTAACGTGATCATGATGATCTCGTCTCTTTTAAGTCATGTAAACCAGACAAACCAGTTTTTTCAAATGTATGAATATGAACAAACATGTTTATTGATATACGTCATAATAAATTAACAACAAAGATATACATTGCAATGAAAAGCTTTATTCAAGAAAATATAATGTTACAATTGTTCAAGAGTCTCTTTTTTAAGCAACCATCTCTCGTTTGCAAAGAACACTGATCGCCAATCATAACAAGTGTACTTCAGTAACTCTAGTCCATTCACCCTTGGTTTGATATCGTTTAAACTGTTCATAAAGTTCTCCATAACTCTTGCTTCAGATATTTTTGATAACGCATCATCAAAGTACATTGACAATCTTTCATCACTTTCCATCATAAGACAAGGATGCTGTCTTTGTGATGGATGATCAATGATGCAGCCGCAATTTTCGACAACCAGTTGGTTAATGACTGAGGCAATTTCTTCCGCATAGCACTTTATCAGTCTCTCTTCAATTAATTTCTGACGGTGGCTTAAAAACCTTTCTTCATTACCAATGTCAGTAGGTAGAGTCAAGTTGGATCGACGAGCAGACATTTTAAACACGACTTTTCACTTGAACAGCTAAAGTAATAATGGCGCAGTTTGTACCAAATGTTTCTTAATAGTCTAGACATAATTAGCATAACCTGTTTTACAAGTTCTCTTTCTTTGTTTTAAGGGACAAGTACTCCTTGCAAGCTTCGATGCGATTCTCATGACGGCTTGTGAAATTTTCGCCAGTCTCCTTAACCGTATACCCGTACGAAGGAGGGTTGCTAAAACACACAGTGGAAAATGGTTCGAACGGGTCTTCGTCTTCTTTTTTATCTCTCCACTCAAAATAGCCGCACGATTCGTCATTACCTTTCGAACAGGTATAAAACAAACGACCATAATTAGTGCCCTCTTTCTTGACCTTTCTCGTTGAACATTGCTCACCATGATAACATAGGGGCCTAATAACATCACCCCATTGCCAAAACGAGCACGGCTTTTCTTTATCCGAGCAAACGAAGAATGGCCGGCCAAAACTAGGTTTAAAAATATCTTTCACGACTAACATTTTAGTTAGCTTCTTGTGACCGTGGCATCTTGGCTGTAACGAGTTCGAATTTCTCCACATTGCAATAGCATTTTCAAAATAACTGCAATCATTCTGGGGGCAAAAGAAATTACAGCTAGGCTTTTGCCCACAATAAAAAAATAACCATTTTCGGTTTTGGAAGAGGACGCCGGCTTTCCATGTAGACACTCCATAATTCTGATTATCTCGTTCGCCGACGGCCGCTTTTTTATAGTATTGCCTTAAAAACCAGTTAGACAAGTTTTTTTCTAGTTTTAAACGTATTTCCGGTCAACATGCGCGCGCACCTGTCTCACACGGATGACCTGGGAACTAATTCACAGGGGTAAGAGCTCCGTAAAAAATGCTGATTCAGCGGTTCTATAGCTGTGACTATTCTACTGTTGAAGCTTTACAAAACGGAAATGCGGAACTATTCCAAAAAGTAGCTACAGTAGCTGCTAACATATTTTTTCAACATGAAATGCATTTTGTAGAAAAGGTACTATTTAAAAAATAAATATGTGAAAATTAAGCTAGGGTTTATTTATAATTATACACATCTACATGTTTTTATTGTATTTGTAAACTTTGACTTAAATTGTAAATTAATGATTTTGCTTACAAAACACATTTTGGCCCGATTTATACTAGATGCGTCAAGGCGGATCATCTGTCTGATAGATCATCCGTCTTAGAACAAACAAGACGAGCTATGCAGACGAACTATGTAAACGTCCTAGAAACTTGTAGTTGTTTCTGCCATATTGCATTCTTTCAAACTATTTTGAAAACTCTGCTGAATACAAGTATAAGTAAAGTATAGTTCGTCTTGCACAGCATTTATACACACAGACGAATCACCCATCAAGACGAACTACGCAAGCAAGTTCGTCTGAGCAGACAAAGTATGTACATAGTTCGTCTTGACGGATGATCTGTCTGCTTGCTCGCGTTTATTATAGACGAATTATCGGACGAACTATCTTTCCCCTGCCCAAGTTCGTCCAGACGGATCCTCCGTTTCTAGTATAAATCGTACCTGTACATTCAATCACCCATGCATGCATGACAGGATAAACATTTTGTGAAAAGGCAACAGCCCCAAAGTAAGTGCAAAATTGATCCGGAAAATGTTCGTTAAATTATCATGTGATATAATGATCTTCATCGATTTTCCAAGCCTCCATTGTATTAACATTGCCATTGCTAAATATGGTACATTTTGAATTATGTTTATATAAATTTATTGACGTTGGAAAGTAATAATGTAGAAGAGATACAATACGGATTTCGTTAAGACCATGCAAACAAATAAGCTCTGTGCGTGTAGAATCCATCATATTATCACTTACGCATGAGTTACATTCGATTGCGCTTACTTCGAAGAACACAGGGATTAAGTTCTTGGAAAACGTCAAAAAAGCTTAGATCATGCATTTCTCCTCAGGTGTCAGGGTAGTACCCGATATATATATATATATATATATGCCCCTTCACTTCGGTGTTGTTGAGCACTCTTGTAGAGCGGAGTAGGCGTCTATAGCTATAATGCAAAGCCCACTTCCCTTGAGGTCGTTTGAGCACTCTGGCCCTATGACGCTCTGCGCATGTCCGCATGTGTTGGTTGTGTTGCCTTGTACCGCGTGCGCTTGGTGAGAGCAAGTTCACGTGTATAAGTGTAATGCAGCTACATGTGTAGATGTCTACCAAGCTGCACTGATGAGGCGTGGAACGCCGAAACATGCATGTCTGCAGATTGTACTATATATACATATATATATGAAGGCTTTTCCTTTGCTGGTGTAGCGTCACTAAAGATACATATATATATATATATATATATATATATATATATATATATATATATATATATATATATATATATATATATATATATATATATATATATATATATATATATATATATATATATATATATATATATATATACATATATATATATATATGTATCTTTAGTGACGCTACACCAGCAAAGGAAAAGCCTTCACCGTCTGCGCTAAATTCAATTTATGCTCGGAGAACGGGATATACCTACACTCAAATATTGGACAGTCAAACTCGAGTGTTGGTATTTGAAGAGGTCAGAGGTGAGTATATCGTAAGGAAATCAGGAAAAGTCTTCATCTGCATTGTTTAGTTGAATAAAATCGCCGCGAACATCGATAAAACCATGTTCTCGATCGGATCGCCGATCGAGTGAAAATTTCCTGAAAAATTTCTAGCAAGGGTCAATGGCAAGAGAATGACTCAATTAAATTATTTAGAAAACATAAACATACAGTACGATAAAATATATAAGTGGCCAAAAACAAAAGACAAATGAAATAGCTCAATACACGAGTAATTCTCAATGCAAATACGATGCAAAGCCGAGGTTGCATGCATCCACGAGGAGGCCCTGAATATTGAAACGATCGTACAAAATTAATATTGTTCACTACTTAACCTCAGACTTTTTATTTTAAAATATACTTTTACTACTGAGTGATAAGCTAATTCCTTTCCCACATACTAGGTATATGTACTTTAAGTTATATACAGCGTGTATGGTATTACGCTGTATTTTGGTATTGCGCTGTATTATGGTATTATAACATATATAATATGATTAACATCATGTACGCTGTTATCTAGTATATGCATGTCAACAGAACAAACTTTTAACCGTTTGAAACAGTACACCTTGTTTATTTTCAAATTTAAATTGTAGGTTAAGCGTAAAAGCTCAACTGTATTTAGTCTTATGATGTCGCCTGCATGAAATGTCTCGAAACGTAATCCAGCATAATTTGATATATTCAACGCTGAAGTGTATATTTTAGTTATACTTTTTTAAAAGTAGTATCGGGGTAATAATAAATTGATAGCATCGCATGTCATTTGCGCATCCGTAACATTACACGGCGCTTGCTCAGCAGGAAATATGCACGGGTACTTGAAAAAACGCTTAGATCATGATTTTTCTTGGCGTCGGGAAAGTACCTGAAAAATTATGCTTAGCAACACCATATCAACTTAACTGAAGCATACATAACCACAGAACAGAAAGATATAACAGCATCGTCGCCACACAATCTTTTACGGTTGAGCAATTAATTGACAGAGCAGAATATTTCTGTAATTTTATATTGGTAAGTAAATTAAGTTATTCTAAGAGAATTATAGGCATATAGTGTGTAGAATAAAAACGGTAATCTAAGACGATAGATACATTCCTTTCAAAGTCATTTATATTTTCTAAAGCAGTTCAACTGACCATGTAAATTAACATAGCCATGGCAAGAACATGTAGAGTACAGCTAGCTACGCGCTACGCCCGCTTGGTAACATATAGGATTGCAATATGTTATAAAATTCATGAAATTTTAAAGTTAATTAAAAGTAGTATTACAGTTATAAGCACACAAAACCATATATAAATAGTTTCCCCTCGAGGCTTCGAGGGAAAGCCTATAGCATGTCAGTAAGGTACTAATCGTTACTAATTGCCAGACAGAAATAAATATACCTTCGCTCGAAGCTTCGAAATAATGATTATATTATCTTCTTTATTATTATAGTATCCTATGCGCTTGTGTAAATTATGTGCATTAAAAGAATCTTTCCTAATACAATACAGCGACCTATAAAACTGCAAAACATAATCAAGCGAGCGCATGAAATTCGAGTGGTTAGCATAACATATACGACCTATATGACATTAGACCTTTGAAATCACGCCGTCACCGCTACTGTAAATTTTCAAGAGATCGATATATTTTAAATCAGAAACCTATACAAGGACTATAATTTTGCATTTTAACACTAAGTTTCTGCAAGTTGCACCAATTCCGCTTCAAAGAATTCAATCTTTTGATCACGCACTTGGTAACATAGGATTGTGAATTCTATAGGATGAAATCTATACTAGGATGATTCATGAAATCTCAAACTGTCTCAGCTACTCATTCGAAAGGGCACAAACGCTATCTTAGAGATGCATATATAATTTCGACGTTTCGAGCAAGAAAAGGCCAGTCGTTACTAGATTCTTGGCAAACTAGGACCTTCCGTCGAAGCGTCGAACTAAATTTGTATGTCTACCTCGACACAGTGGCTATCCTATGGCTATGCGTATATATATGCAAATTTCGTGAAAACTACGATCTTTTGTCCGAATCAAGAAATAAATTGATGCGCTGGCTCAGATTTTGTTCTCAAAGTGTCACAATTTATTACCAACATTCACCAACGTTAAACACTCCTAAGAATACAAATCTCCCGCTCTTTACCAAAATAACATTTAATGAGGTATACATGGAAAATTACGTCATAGTATATGTTCTCGCTTTACCAATACAATCGGTCCTATCTCGTCAAGGATAGTATTTCAGCCTATAGCTATTGTATTTTAGTGTGGGAACGAGCTTTTCTTTCAGGTAGTCTCGTGGGAAACTCTTTAAAAAAACATTAATTAATTATTTTTAAACAAGCAGAATCACAGTCAATGTACAGATGTAATGGTCTAAAAAATCAGGTGGAAAGTGGCTTAAGGGTTGCAAAATCAATGGCTGCGCTAAAGTCCGCTTTTTGCGGTGGTCACGTAAAGTCTCGTGGTAAACCGAGTAAGGTCTTCATTATACCATTATGTCGTTCATGTAACGCACCGAAGAAAAAATCATGGATGAAATTTGATAAGAATACGAAAGCTGTGTCAGTAACGAAAAAAATACTTGCGGACCTAAATTTTGTGCTTCTAAATACTTGTAAAACATGATGACATCTCATTTGTAGTTGAATCTTTACAAAGCGAAGCTGCGGAACTAATCTGAAAAAGTACAGTAGCTGCTAAAAGAAAGGTTATACTATTTAAAAAAATAAACATGTGAAAATTAAGCTAGGGTTTTTCTTATTATTAATAATAATTATAATAATAATAATAGCAGTTGGTTTATTAATACGCGTTCAGTTGCTAAATTAGATAAATTGCAACGTGTTTACAATGCTAAAAATTATTTCGTTTAAAAGTTAAATAGAAGAAACTAGTTTGAGAACATTAAGATTATTTGCATCAATAAAATACACATGCAGTTTTGCAATTATGTATAGCTTAAAATACTTATTTATGTAATTTAAACTTGTATTCACGAATAGCATGAACTAAGGGACTGTTTTTACATCGTTCAGTATTAGAAAAAAGGTTATAAATTTTATTGTCATTACATCTAGTCTACCTTTCTCTTATTTCATTAATTCTCTTTGGCAATAGTCCGCGAAGTCTATGCGATGGCTCTAACATATCCTCGATTAAAGACGCACACAAATTATTCCTGCGTTCTTCCAATGACAACAAGTTGCCATGAATTAGTAGTGCTTCGTACTTGTCTTGGCCGAGATAAATTATTCGGAGCGCCCCCTTTTGGATTCTTTCTATATTTTTTATATTTTTGTTCTGTAATTGCGTCAAGCTACCACTACAAATCTGTGACCTGCACTCCAACACCGAACGAATTACCATGCAGTAGAACACTAAATAGATCACTTTCAGGTGCACCGTAGCTCATTAAACTCTTTAATAAATGAAGACGTTTCACAGCTATTTTTACAATGTTCCTAGCATTTGTAGTCCATTTCATATCATCGTCCCTAACCCTAACCATATTCCTAACAACCTGTACGACTGAACTTGAGATATTTGATTTTCACCAAGATAAATCGGTGGTAATTCACTTCTATTTCTAAGAACATCAATTACCATTTCCTTACATTTTTCCCTGCTCAGATCCATTTTTTCATCATTCGCAAATTGCATAACCTTGTTTACGTTTCGTTGAGTGTTGCCAATTGAGATGCCTGGTGAGTGTTGAGTCGTGTCAATGACTTCTGACAAGGTGGTATCATCAATGAACATTACTGTATCGTCATCTTCTGATGCCTCGCATGTCTGTTCCCGTTCGCGAGGAATGGTAATTTGTGAAAGTTGATTGATTTTAAGAATAAATGCCATCGGACATTTCTTGCTTTCTCGCGAAACTCCGCCCTTCACCTCTCGCACGATCGATTGTTCACCCTGAAATGACGTAAACTGCGATCTACCTTGGAGATAAGACGCAAACCACTCCACCAACGCTGGCCGAACACCAATGTTAATAAAGGTTTCCAGAAGCTTATTATGATCGACTGGATCAAATGCCTTTCGAAAGTCGAGAAAGACGATTCTAATTACTTTCGCCGGAGTGTGTAACACCGAATGCCAAATAAATCAAGGCTTGAACAGTGGATGTGCCAGGTAGGCGTCAAACTGGAATTCGCTAATTTCGTCCCTATAACATCCTCGTAGGTCCATTCGGTAGCGTATGACCCCTAGACTTTGGATAAGGTACTTGCTAATGCAATTGGCCTCAGTAAATCCAATGAACAGCATGGTTTGCTCTTCGGTATAACACATACTTTAGACACCTTCCATATGTCCGGGAATATCTGACGTGCAAGGGACTCATTAAATATGTGTGTTAGCAGACCTGCTCAATTTTTTTAAGGCTGTCAAAGGTAATATGTGGTAGGGAACTATCAGCTCCAACATAACACCACTCGTGAGGTTGGTAAAAAAGTCGTTCATACGAGTAGCGATCTCTTTCGGGTTTAGTCGGGTGTATCACTTGTTGGGTCTATGAGAACGAATTTTGTTGCTTATTTCCAACTATTTTTTTTATATTTTTCCACCATGTTTTTGGGTCCTGAACTCGGGCAGGTTTAATCTTTTCATTATATAGCGTTTGCTTTTCCTTCCGAATTTCTTATTGCGCAATAGTTTGTACTCGAACATTCTACCTTGCTGATACAATTTGTCTCTTTTAGAAATCATTTCTTTAATTTTGCCTGAGACATTTTTAGACATTTAGACATTTATTAAATATTCATCACCAAATTTACATGTTGAAGAAATAATGCAATAAGTAATAGATAAAGGTGACTAGCTAACTGTAATAACCATAAGGGCTAATCTGGCCAGTTAGCAAGTCAGAAAAATTAAGGAAAATTACCTAATTAACTGGAGAGCTATATGACGATTGCAGTACTTAACATAAAACTATAATAATAAATACACACACACATGTAGGTATATGTAACTTACATAATAATGAGGTAAACAGTTTGTAACCTCATGCACTGAGGTAAACAGTTTGTAACCCTCATGCACTTTAAACGTTTGCATCGATCATCTCTGACGTAAGGTTCAAAAAGGCGTCCACCTTACTATTTACGCACGAAGAATTGTATACCATTGACCAGGTTTGCTGACTAATGAGCTCCTCAATTAATTTTATTGGCCGTGTAATGATTTTCCTTGTTTTACTCTTCCCTTTCATTTGAACTTTAGGTCTCCAGTCAATAATGCAATGGCCTGAATTAAAATCTACATGCTTTTAAAATCTACTAAAATCTACATGAACAAATCTAGATGTTTTTATTGTTTTTGTAAACTTTGACTTGAATTTTAAATAAATGATCTTGCTTACAAAACACATATTGGCCCGATTTATACTAGATCCGTCAAGACGGATCATCGATCCGTCCGATAGATCATCCGTCGTAGTACAAACAAGACGAGCTATGCAGACGAACTATGTAAACGTCCTAGAAACTTGTACTTGTTTCTGCCATATTGCATTCTTTTAAACTATTTTGAAAACTCTGTTGAATACAAGTATAAACAAGTATGGTTCGTCTTGTGCAGCATTTATACACACAGACGAATCATCCGTCAAGACGAACAACGCAAGCAGGCTCGTCTGAACAGATAAAGTATGTGCAGTTCGGATGATCCGTCTGCTTGCTCGCGTTTATACACAGACGAATTATCCGACGAACTATCTTCCCCCTACCCAAGTTCGTCCAGACGGATCATCCGTTTCTAGTATAAATCGGAATTGTCCATTCAATCACCCATGCATGACAGAATTAACATTTTGTGTAAAGGCAACCGCCCATAAGAAAGCGCAAAATTGATCCCGAAAATGTTCGCTTACGTGATAATGATCGTCGTCGATTATCCCAGCCACCATTGTATTAACAATGCCATTGCTAAATATAGTACACTTTGAATTATTTTTATCAATAAATTTATTGACGTTGGAGAAAGTAACATCAGTGTGGGAGGAACAACCCCCCTGTTTAATGTTCTTAAAGTATTGTAAAAACGTTATTGGTGCACAAAAGGTGCTTATATATTTTAGATTACATCGTTTATATATTTAACAGGGGGTGATGTCTCTAAAGCTAATCTCATAGCTTTAAAGCTAATCTCACAGCCTTTAGTAAGCTTTGTGATGGCGGTTGGTCGATCGTTTGTATCGCTGCTGGCATTATTGTTATTTATATGGATTACTTATGATGTTTTTACACAAATTGTAAACAGTGATATACCCTGTCGTACTTTTAACAATTCAAGATATTTTTGTTGGTGTAATGGCAGGTATACACCAGTTTATGCCATCAACACGCTTGGCATTTTATATATTGACTCGATCACTGATACTAATGTGGTTTCGGGCTACAATGATGTTTCCTGTGTGGATGATACACGGTCTACCTATCATGAACGTCAAGCGAGTGTTGTGCTGTCAGGTATATCCTGTGAGAATGATCAATATTCTTTAGCTTACAAGATACACTTGTTTAATATATTGACATTGAGAGAGAAAATGGGTGGCCATCTTGATGAAATTAGCATTTCACTGACGAACTTAAACTCCCACCGGATCGATTACAGCATTGACTCGTTTAATAAACATAGACAACATTTGTTAACTTCAGCTGTATATTTTTTAAAGAATGCTTCAAACTTGCGTTTTAAATCTAAGCGCTTAAAGAGACCAATTTCCTACTACAATAATTCATCAGCTACACATAGATTACTTTTGATAATAGCAGGCGTTGAACAAAACCCGGGACCGATCTTAAAGAACAAGTCGAGGGAAACTCAACGAAAGGCTCCCCGGTGTACTGTTTGTGAAAAACCAGTTGCCAGTAACCACAAACGTTTTATTTGTGAAGTGTGCCATGACCTTACACATGCTCGCTGCCTAGTAAATATTACCATCAACCTAAAATCCTTTTCCGCTGCTTCTCCAAAGACATATACTTGTGAAAAATGCCTATATACTGCGCTGCCGTTTTGGAATGCAAATATTACTGATACTACAATTTCAGAAAGTGAATTTGAAGTCCCACAAGATGAACATTCATCAGTGTTGCAAGCAAAATCGGAACAATTACGTATAATGCATTTGAATACTCAAAGTATGGTATCAACCTTCGATGAGTTTATACTAACAATTAATCAATTCCCGTTTGATATTATCACGCTCAGTGAAACGTGGCTTAAAGATAACCGGCATTTACTTGATTACGTTTCTATCCCCGGCTATGTTAACCTGTTTCGAAATAGGGATATAATACGTGGTGGGGGTGTTGGCATATACCTTAAAGATAATATAAAATTCAAACGTCGGAAAGATATTGAGAATCTACAACCTGATATGGAACATATCTGGCTTGAAATTCCCGGACGAAATAGGAATAGTAAACTTTTGCTTGGGGTGACATATCGTTCGGAAAAAATCCTTCCAACACAAATTTGGCTAGAAGAGTTTGAAAATATACTGGCAAATATCTCAGCCCAATGGGATGGATTGCTCTTGATCACTGGTGATATAAATATAGATTTAATGAATTTAGATTCGTCATTGACTAAACAATACATAGGTATTCTAAACATGAATAATCTCCATCAGATGATTACTAAACCTACTCGTGTGACGGCTACGTCACAAACACTGATTGATCACTTTATCACTAACCACCCAAATAGAATCACACACACCGACGTCCTCCCTTGTCCATTGGTTAGTGACCACAGTGCACCGTACGTTTGCGTAAATGCACGAGTCACTCGTTTTCTACCACGTTACAAGTACATCAGAAACGAGCGGAATTACGACCAAGTCAGTTTTGTAGAAGATGTAAAGAGCATTCCTATGAATATAGTCTATGGTGTTGATGATCCAGACGAGAAATTGGAGCTTTTTAACACTATGTTCCTTAATTGTCTGGAGAGACACGCCCCAATGAAACGTGCTCTTTTGAAAAATGCTCTTTTCAGACGTCCTTCGATGGCGTGATGTACTTTAGGAAAATCTTTTCGCGGATTTTGCTCGTTTATTAGGTTTTCAGTCTTAAAAACAAATAGATTTCATTTTTTATGCTTCCGTACCGTAAGATCACAAAAGACCTCATTGCACGCGATGAACTCACATCCGTCTATTTTTATTCTTTGCACGCAGTTATGTCCTAAAAAGCCCTGACAGAACTGTACCATGTCCCATACTAATCTTTTTGTTTTTTTGAACTAGGAAGCAATTATGCCTTATATCCTGCTTACAGAAGAAGACATAGTCAAGAATATAAAGCGTACCAGCTCGTTTAGACCGATAGGCTATACAAGTTGGAAGAACTATTGGATTTCCAAGACCGAGAAGAAGTGGCCCGATAAATGCCGGATAAACGGTTGTACTGAGCCGGCATATGGTGGGGGCCATGTGTATGTACATGGATCTTCTCAATGTTTTATCATACCCCTATGCCAAAGCTGTAATAGCGCCCAAAACACGCACTGGATGTCCGTTAATGTCCGAACGGCAGCGGTGGTTGTCGAGGAAAACGACACAACTGAGAACGAAGAAGCATCCTTTGATCATCAGCCAGAATTTGAGGAACTGAAAGCGTTAATATGGTGGTTAACATATTAAACTTTAATGTTGTGACGTGAAGTCAGCACGTATAAACATTACGTAAACATTTTACTCAATATTACGCAATAATGTTAAGTCATGCTGACTTACCAACTATTATTAGAAATTAGGTAATTACTTAAAATAAAAATTTCGTAATGTTCTATAAATGAATTAGTCGGACAGTATATAAAGAGCGGACAGTCCAAGCTCGTGGTTGGTTAATGTACTATCGTAAGCTAATGTATTGTTGGTCAGTTAATATTGTTGCTGTATATGATTTTGGTTATAACTAAACGTTATCGTGCGACGTGCGTCCTTATTTGAGAAGAGAACAATTACGGAAGTTACGAACAGTCGAGAGTGATCAGAAGTAGAAAAAGGATAAAGAATTGTAGCCGAGTAAAGGATGGAACATTAAAAAGCAAAGCTGCGTCATTATTGTTAGACACATAAGTTTAAACTATCCTGTTTCTTCGTTCTTTGTTATATCTTTTATTAATGAATATAAAAAAATATAGACTCTTCTCTTCACTAAGTCTTTCTTGCTACGGAAATCGTAACAATGTCATACAAAGGAGTTTTACACAGAAAGAATAGAATGTTTCAAAAAATTCAAAAACCTGCACAAGAATGTGTAACATTATTTGTATAATGTAATTAAAAGGTCTGCATTAGAAAAAGGTAATTTAAATTAGATGTCATGCACTAAGCTTTAAAGTGAACAGACGATTTTCCATATCAAATGTGCAAGACCTTAATGGGCTGATGGGCAATTCTCTTCCCTCACGTCCTTTTATGATGGTTGTCCAATACTGGTGAAACGATACGAGTCGTAAAGTTCGTCAAACATGATGGACGATTCGTACGAGTCGACAAATCGGTGTTACGAGTCGACAGTTGGAAATGTCGTTTGGTACGATTCGACAAGTATTGCTAACGAAACTGTCGAGTCGTAACTGTTGACTGTAGAGTCAGCCTGGTGTTAGGAGGTTGGTGGGCCAAATCGACTAGTCGATTCGTACGAGTCGACAAGTCGGTGTTACGAGTCGACTGTTGCCATTGTCGTTTAGTACGATTCGACAAGTATTACTAACGAAACTGTCGAGTCGTAACTGTTGACTGTAGAGTCAGTTTGGTGTTAGGAGGTTGGTAGGCCAGATCGACTAGTCGATTCGTCGATTCGTACGAGTCGACAACTCGGTGTTACGAATCGACGGTTGGAAATGCCATTTGGTAGTATTCAACAACTTGCTAACGAAACTGTCGAGTCGTAACTGTTGACTGTAGAGTCAGTCTGGTGTTAGGAGGTTGGTATAGGCCAAATCGGCTAGTCGATTCGTCAATTAGTCGGCTTACTGCAATAAATACGTCGTTTAACCTCATTTTCTAGCAGAATATCTAAACAAAACATGCACCTTAACAAGTATACAGGAATATGTAAATGGTAACAAGGTTCTTCGTGCAATAACTCTCATTCACAATGCAGTGGCGGATCTAGCGTAAGTCAAAATAAATTACCACAGCTCATTTTAGGATATATTTACATTTTAAAATACCGTCAAAGCAACTTCATTGGTTAGATTTTATTCTTTTGAAAATCATAACCTATGACACTGTTATAAAGTTATTTTGAATTTAAAATTGAGCTGCTATAATTTATTTTGACTTACCCTGGATCCGCCACTGTCACAATGTTTTAAAACGACAAATATTGACTGCGAAAGAGCGATGGCGTTCGATTTCAGCGTGGGCGCCCATATGCACGTCATCAAACTCATGTTTACTTAAATATCTCTGCAAAACTAGCGTCGATAATAGTGAACAAAAGCCAGAAGAAGGTTGTTGATGCAAAACGACCAATAGGAAATGTTTTAAAAATTGTAACGACAAAGTTGGAGTGATAATTTAGTTATGAAGCTTTAGCCGCAAGAGGCACTTCAATAAAGTTTTCAATTACACAATCGACAATGTTTCCGGCGTATTTCCACCTCGTGCGACTGGCTTAAAATTAATGGTTACAACGTTAACAATTCCAGTAATAACTTACTAGGATTGTAGTTTCACGTATATAAAATATAGCCGACCCAAACCCCAACCTAACCCTAACCTATTACTTTGATGCGGCTTTTTCAAAGAACGAGAAACATACTATACTCTATAGATACGGGTTTATATATGTCAATATACTTTGTATAACTTGCATGGTATTCTATATTTGTCAACATACTTCGTCCGTAAGAACACTATATTGTTGAGAGGTAAATGTGCGTCGAATGAAGCATATAGCTATGAGTAAAATTTAATAATGGGCATTCGCACAGATATACAGAAAAGTATAACTCGTATATGATATTTTGTGTTTGTCAATATAGCTACTTTGGTCCGTACATGCACATGGAATTGAAATCAGTGATATAGCTGGCTATATATTTATAAATCTACATATAGATACGGGTTTATATATGTCAATATACTTTGTATAACTTGCACGATATTCTATATTTGTCAATATACTTGGTCCGTAAGAACACTATATTGTTGAAAGGTGAATGTGCGTCGAATGAAATATATATGAGTAATGGACATTCGCACAGAAAAGTATAACTCGCATATGATATTCTATATTTATCAGTAAACTTTGGTCCGTAGATGCACATGGAAGTGAAATTATAATCAAATAGTTAAAAAACAAAGAGTAAAATTTAATGGACATGTAAAATTTTGAAAAGTGTAACGCAGCGGAATCGACGAATCGACAAGTGGTGAGTACATGAGACCATGTGCAGTCAAGTTGATGAGGCTTTTTGACATGTCGTGACGACAGTGTTACTAATTTACGCGCTGCGAGTCGACAATGGCAGCGAATCGACAAATTTATGACGAGTCGACGAGGACGCTTTACGGGTCGTGTCGTTTAGACTCGTCGCAAGTGTTTCACGAATTGTGACGAGTCGACAATATAGAGAATCGTTTGGACAATATAACAAATCTATGTCGACTCGAAAAGGCTGCTTTACGGGTCGTGTCGATTAGACAGTATTGGACAAGTATGAAGTAAGTAAGTAGAGTGTATTAATTTACAAATTACATATAAGTAGAGTATTTCTAGCCTAAACCAGGCCTGCGTGGGTATCTATGTTCATTGCAGCTTAATGCCACATAGGCTGCAAAATGCGCAGATACGCTAAATCCTATTATTTTATGCACTGCCTAAAAGAATACTCGCAATCGTAAACAGTATATATTTTTCACTTTTTAAAATTGACTTTTTTCTATATTCACGTTGATGGAGTTTCCTCCCTAATCGGCAAGGTAGAAAAGTCGGTATACCGATGCTATCGGTATAATACTGGCGCTCACCGATACCGGAAATATACCGAACAGCCCTAGTCTTACGACTAAGCCTTTGCTTGAAACTCGTCGAAATTTTCTTTGTACAAAGTGACCTTTCATCGGTTAGTTAGAGAATTTCAGCAATCACAGTTTCGCCAGGGCAAAAAATGTAGTTACAATGGGAAATGTCCACTACAGCGTTACGGTAGTGTGGACTGTGATGTGTCCCATATCGCGAACTACAGACATGTAACTATGCTGACTATTAGCTACACTAAGGTCATGCTACAATAAGATTCATATACACATATATTATACTAAATTTTTATAATTCGGCAGTCATTTCTACCCCGATGTGATGCTTTAATCAGTTAACATGACGACTTATAATACTCTATTATTTTTACATGGTAATCGGAGACTTATCGTATCTTCATCGACTTTCCCAGCCCTTCAGTCCATTGACAATGCCATTGTTGAATACAGTACCTTTCAAATCAGATTTTCATGTATTGACGTGGAAAATAACAACTACTTAGAAGAGATGCAACAAGAATTTCGTTAACAAGACCATGGAAACAAATGAATTCTGTGGGGAATCCATAATATTATTGTGACAGCAATAGATCGACGCAGTATTATCAGTTACTTGCGCATGCGTAGCATTCCATTGCGCTTAGTTCGAAGAAAACTGCGATAGAGTTCCTGGAAAAACGTCAAAAAAGCTTAGATCATGCATTTTCCCTAAGGTGTCAGGGAAGCACCCGATATATATGTATGTTTAGTGACGCCACGCCAGTTTATAAAAGCAAAGGAAAAGCCTTCATCGCCAGCCTTAAATTCAATTTATACGGACGACGTTAACGGGATATTCTCCTATCTCCCGTAGATATTGGGCACTGTTATTTGAGCAGGTGAGTATATTGTTGATCGAATCAGGTAAAGTGTTCATTTGCATTGTTTAGTTGAATATACTGACCACGAACATCGATAAAACGACATTTTCTCGATGGGATCGCTAATTGAATGAAAACTTCTTGAAAAGTTATTCTGCCAAGAGTAATTGGCAAGAGTATGGAGTATGAAATTGTGTAGAAAACATAAACAAGCAGCGCGATAAACTATATAAATGGCCGCAAAAAAGACAAACGAAATAACTCAATATATACGCGTGATTCTTGATGTTTCACAGATTATATGTCCAGCTGATATTCGGGTATAATCTAGTGCCATGCATGACTTGAAGTGATATGTTTAGAATCTGAGAGTAAATTAATCGTTGACAATTATTTTTATTGCTATTCTTTGTATACTACAGGTTTACTGCAAGTTGTGCAACTTTTGCTAAGCATTTGAGATACTGTATAACCAATTGCAGCTGTTGTCAAATTCGTCAATTTCCGTCAGCCTATCTATGTTTCAAGTGAACGGTCGTATAATCATGTACACTGTGAATATTATCAGTCGGTCAATTCAAATTCGTCTTGATCCAGCTGAAATAAACTAAAATATTTTCATTTGGATATCCATGTTAGCTCATCAAGTACTACGTATGAACAAATTTATATCCATATTTCTTGTGATGAAAGTTTAAGCCAATGAAAGAAATTAAATTCTTAAGTATTCAGAATTGAATATATCGTGTATTAAGTTAGGATTCAATTGACATGTTGGAAGTAGCGGAAAGTGAAACCACCAGAATACGTATAACTTGGTTGCTGATCACATTTCACAACAAACTCAATGACATCAATGACAAAATTCTCCGTCCAATGTCCAGCAAAACGTAAACGAAGGTCTAGTGTCATTACGATAAATAAATCCGATCATTAAATGGCCGCTCATGTTCTATAAATTCTTGATAACTGCATAGCATACTTATCAAAACTCATAGTTTGAAACTTTATCGTTTGTTAAATATTTCATCTATTTCACAATGTCTTAAAATCATCATTGACAAAAAGCTTTTCAAACAACTGAAACACTTTTTCACATAAGGAATAAAAAAAAAGAGGAACCTGCGCACTTTGAATAGTTAAATTACGACTGAAGTAGGCAAAAAGGCAGAATTGGCTTAAAAATGGCCAAAAATTTAAAACCATTCAATAGATTGAGTTTATGTATGTTCAGGAGAAGACTGAATGATGCAAATTTGATAAACGTTGAATGATATTACAAGCCAAATTACATGGTGTCATATACTATCACCATACGTGCACTTTATATTGGTGATCACGTTTAACAATAGACAATTATGTCCATGGTTTAAGCAACATTTGTATGCAGGACCGTCAGAGCAATGTTGAAATCGCTCACGTGGTTAGCTATAGGTCTAAAGATGTACCTTTACCAAATGTCAACGTTTCATGTGTTATAAAGTCATATTTATCGCATTTCTCTACTGTTTTTAATCAGAAAAAAAATGTCAAACTTATTGCTGACAGACGCTGACCAACTGAAAAACATCGAGGGTACTCATCAGTGCGTACCGAAAGGTTTCAAGACCTGGAAAAGATACTGGATTCATGAGACTGGACGAGATTGGCCTAAGAAATGTCGAATCAGCGGGTGCAGTGAATTGGCCATTGGTGGAGGTCACGTGCATGTTTATGGTCATTCAGTTGATGTCTACATAATACCGATGTGTAATTCGTGTAATAATGCACAAAATACGTCGTGGATGAAGGTTAAAACCCGTACAGAAGCTGCGAAAGTCAAAAGAAGTGACACAAGTGGACCCGAAGGGGCTTGCTATACATAATTCATTTGTAACAAAATGTTGCCGGAAAGCAGAACTAGTATAACCGCTGCAACAGATATTGGAGCTACAAAAATAATTCAGCTCAAGAAAGCTGCTTAAAAGATTTTTAAATCTTTAATATGTGTCAATGAAGACATACTACCAGAATTAGAAAAAGAGCTGAAAATTTATATTGCGCATCGAAATTATTGTTATATGCTTTGTGCTAATTGTAATATATATAATATGGGTATGGTAGTAATTCGCATATTTGCGAGGAATAAATGAATAATAATGAGATATTTGCTACAACTACATTTAATAATTTAAGTTTAAATAATTCCATCATCGTGATGCACCCATATTTGTTTACATGAAATTAATCCGGAATGAATTTCAACTCATCCAAGTCAATTTCATGCCGCTTTTCATTCATCCGGATTGAAATCTCGACCCGGAATGAAATTTGATCCAGAATCATGTAAACATGGTGCGAGACAAGGAATGAAAATGGAGTGTTTACATATATTAGGAATTTCAAATTTTAATTTTCCGCACACTTTAAATGAAGTTGAGCTTCATTTGAATGAGGCAATATTTGAATTCCAGCAAACTCTTTCAGTCTGATGAAAGGGCGGACAGTACTAGTGTTAGCCAGTAACGAAGTAAATTTAAAAATCAGTATTTACTTGTAGCGAAGTAGGATTTTTGGTTGACATTTACTGTAATTTTTACTTCGTTACTTTTGTTATACTTTGGCAAAGTAAAAAGTTTAAAGTTATTCTCAAAGCGAAGTCGTCGATGAGCAGACTAGCGAGAAAGTGCTTGGTTCAGTGTGCTATGGCGCAGGACCGTTACCTCTAGTCTACTACAACTGAAATAAATGTTATATTAATTTATATTTCAGTGGGTTTTTTTTACACTGACACTTTGAAAGCCTGCTATAAAATATTCTGTGAAAAAGTACATCTTGTACAATCAATACAAGAGTTACCAGTAAATGCAAGATACAATTGATCTTGTTTTCAACTCGTATTGAGTTTGCAAGATGTATTTCAATTCGGAATACGTTTTGTTTTGTACTTCAGCATTGTATTCCTATGCCCCCCCCCCCCCCCCTATTATCTATAAAACAATTGAATAAATCATATGATGCGTTGTCATTCATTGACCGTAGAAATACATTTATATTTGTTTAATAAATTGCATATAGTGACCGATAAGGCGATAACTTGACTTTCAACCCTTTAATTTGGTTTAAAAAATTAAAAGTTTAAAGGTCTTTAACGTGAATCTATTTACACGAGGCTGTGAATAGGCGACATCCCAGTATTTTAAAATACAATTGAATGTATTTTTCCCAAAAAGCAGCAGAATAAACCGTCAAACGTACCTTAATTTCGTTCACTGTATTCCTAACTCAATGCATCCTGATATATTGGTCACAAAAACTCCAATAAAGTACATTTTAATTGAAACACAATTGAATGTTTTGAATTTCGCGCCATTGTTATGATTCATCTTTGTGCGACACGTTGTGGGGAAAAAAAGTCGAAAACTGGGCGACATTTTTAGTAGTTGACTGTAGGATTGCGAAGCGGGTGCTAAGAATTGCTTCTAGTATGGTTTTGGGTTCTTTCATAGTTCTTTCTTGTTTTTTAGTCAATAAATAATAGTTTAAGATATGCTAACGGTTCAAGTCGATCGAGATCAATTGTTCAAGCTTTTGGGCAGAGAATATAGTAAGTTTAAGAGCGTTGAAGTTGCTCTTTCTTTGGGGTATTCTGTTTATCATAGTCACGTGTTATGCACAGATGAATACAGGTGCTGTATCGATTTATATTTTAATCAATATATTAGAAGGAATAATTAATCGAATTAGTGTATAGGTTTTTAGGTTGATATAGTTTGTTATTGCCGTGAGTTACGATTCATACCAAAGGAAAATGACCTTTATTAAATGATTAATAAGATGCATGGTGTTATGGTGATAGACTGATAGTTTAGTTTCAGTTTAGACCAGTGTATGAGCTCCCTCACTCCCAGACTGCAGAGTATGGCAGTTTTCGTCAAGATCTTGGGTGCGCCAAAGACCAGAATTTGGGTGCGGGTGCGCAAAAATGGTCAGGTGCGCCAGGAAAAGTTTTCCAAGTGCGCCAAAATATAGTTAAGTGTGCCTAAATATTTAAGGACTTCATTATATTTCAAAGCTTGGTTATAGTGTAACTAATTGTCAACATAAAATGTGAAAATGAAGTGTTTCTGAGGTCTTCTAAAACACCAGACGAAGTCGACTAGGTGCGGCAGGTGCCCTGAAATTCTTCGCTATTTTCTTGCAAGGTGCGCTACTTTTTACTCGAAAAAAAATCTTGGGTGCGCAGTTGCCATACTCTGCAGTCTGGCCTCACTCTAAAGCCCTGATCAAACGAGGCGCAAGTCATCGCAAGTTTTAACTTGTCATGTCTTGTGAAGTGAGTGATCAAATGATCAGCAATTTCTCGCAAGGATTTGAAAATTGCGATTCCAATTCGCTCCTGTATGGGTAATTCTGCAATATTGCAATATTAAATTAGATAAAACTAGGGACTAATGGACTGGGGACTACATTTTCCATGGAAATTGGTCACAAAAAATTTGTTTAAGTTTGCATTTTTTGTCCAAACGTCTCGCAAGTGTTTGTAGGTTAAAAAAAACTTGTGATGACATTTGAACCTGCTCAAGTCATTCTCAAGTCAACACAAACAGGGCCGTAGCTAGAGCGTTAATTGGGGGGGATGTATATTCATATAATTATTCATGTTTTGCCTGACTAATTTCTTCTGATATCAGTTGTTATTAAGGGTAAATAAAGAAATTAGTCGGGCATAACACGAATATATGAATATACACACCCCAATTAATGCTGTAGCTATGGCCCTGAACACAAGCCACCACATGTTGGTGGTCTAACGAGGCACAAGTTGACATGAGTGAAAACTTGCAATGACTTCATTCTTGTTTGATTAGGCATTAAGGTGAGCAGATTTTACCAAAAGGTATTGCCCAATTGCTAGGGATCTAAGGCACCTACAGTTTTAACATCCTTATCTGAGAAGATGCAAAAGTCTTGCCATTTGCAAATGTCAATATAAAAGCAGGCCTTTCTGCTCAATTATTTTGAGACCTTGAGTAGAGGTCCAACCAAGGCATGAACCCTGGCCTCCCAGCTTAGAAGGCAGGAGCACAGACGATGGTCTGACTGGACAATATAACACTGAGACAAAGTTACATAACCCATTAGAACAGAGTGCATTTAAAAAACATCTGTCATCTTTATTTTGCAGCTGATGAAGAATTTGATGAACTATGTTTTGACTTTGGTATTGAACTGGATGAAGTGGTACTGTACCTTGGCCAACAATTGTTTCATTCAATATTCGAATCAATTTCATAACCCATTATTTGGACTAAAATTAGTCTTTCCAATCATGCATGCAGTGCTTTTGTCTAAGATATAAGTGACTGAAGGCACAGAGCTTAAATAAATTAAATACATAACAGGTGCTTGAAACAGTGGAGACAAATGCTGGTCATATTGAACCTAATTTGTCATATTACATCTAGAGAAATATTTTCACTTGATATAGCTTCTTAGCTGATGTCAAACATATTACCATCATAATTATGCATTTGTGGTTGATGATTTGTTACAATGAGGTTCAAATATATGTATTTTTGTAGACATCAGAGAAGGTGATGATCACAAAAGAAAAGGGTGAAGGACAAGCTGAAAATGCTTCAGATAAAGTCATCTACAAAATTGATGTTCCTGCAAACAGGTACTTGTGCCAGGTGATTCTCCTGTCACACATCAGATGTACATTGCCGTTTCTTTTGGTTTCACGAAAACTAGCTATGGAGACCAGTGCAACTGGCATGTTACATGTGTGACAGGTGAATTGTCCTAACTGTAGAATAAATTTTAATGTGGATAACATTGTATAGAATATGAGAAACCTTGACCATCAATGCATGCTGCATACTCATGCAATATGTCAAAAAAGGAGCACAACTTGCATCTTTAGAGAAAAAGCAATAGTGTGAGCCTTTTGGAGTTTAATGTTGAAGTGTAAATTAAGATTACTAAATAAAAAGACTAAATAAATTTCTGTGACATTTCTGGAAACTAAAACCAAAAAAATTTTTATGTATTCTGTTCTATAATTATATCATGTTTAGATATGATCTCCTATGCATTGAAGGATTATTAAGAAGCTTATTGGTCTTCCTACAGAAGTATGTAATTCAAACATTTTTATATTCCTAAAATGTTCAATGAAAGCAAATAAAATTATATTATAAACAATAGGTTGGAACAATTAACTATATACTATCTGAAATTATGTTTACAGAATCAAAGCACCAAGATACAGTACCATCTTTCAAAACCTGATAAACCTTTGGAAAGACTTGTTGTATCAAAAGAGGTGCATGACAGAATTGTTTAAATAGTTTTGTATTTCTAGCTTGAAAGAAGGATATTTTAAAATACTGTATTAATCAAGTTAGACACAGACAATCAATTTTGTTATTCAACCCACAGCACTGAGTCGTTCTAGCAGCAATCTGGCATGTGTCACTTGAGGAGGGAGTATTGTTGCTTCATGGATTAAAATAGCTAAATAAGGTTTGAACTGAAAAAATCCTGTTAAATCATCCTTACTCTGATGTAACTGAATAGATTTTGTATTTTGGGGAGCTAAAAAATTAATGCTTATTTTTGACGGCAGAAAATATGTCATTGACTTTCATCAGAATGATCAGGGTTTGATGCAGTGTAATAACGATAGTTAAAGTAATTAAACTTGTGCTGAATTATGTGCAGTGTAGTCCATTTTATGAATTCATGAGTATAGTTTTTATTAAATCGAATTATCCTAAATCATATTTCTTTTCAGACTGCCAGAGTTCGTCCTTATTGCGTCTCTGCTGTCCTAAGAGATGTTACACTGACAGAGGTACATAGTAGTTCTTTACTACCTTGGGCTAGAGTGATTGAAGTGTCTAGAGCCTGCTGTTCTTGGTGAACAACAATATGAGTAATAAATTATTAGAAAATTAGAAAATTTATTATATTAATAATAATGAATTATTATTGTCATTAGCTTTGCAATAATAAACTTACGTGATGTTTCCACGAAACTAAACGTAAATTGATTTGTTTCACCTCTGTTCCCATTCTGCTAACTTTTTGACAGGTAGACAATAGTGCAATGTCGAAATTCGTTCACATTTTATAACTCATCGTATCAGACTACCATTGAATACATCTATTTAATTTTTTTCATTGTCTAGGATGGTTACAATAGCTTCATTGATCTACAAGACAAACTTCACCAGAATATATGTCGTAAGCGATCATTGGTTGCAATAGGAACTCATGATTTGGACACAATCAAAGGACCATTTCTCTACGACGCAAGACCTCCCAAGGATATAAAATTTGTACCTTTAAACAAGGTATGAGTTGTAATGCTGCCTATCCACTCTCTATCTTACAAAGAGAATAACTCAATTTGTATGTGACTTGGCTTGTAATTTTGAAAAGATTATACACAATACTAGTATGTCGCTCAACGCTTTAGTATATATAACTTTGTCAACACACAAGAAATTCCCCACCTTGTATATTCAGCCTTTCCCATATACAGTTCCATTTCCTTTTTTTTTTGGTTTTTTTCCTTTTCGTTCCATTTCCTTTCCTTTTGATTACGTATTATTAGTACTTGCGGCTCCGTTTCACGTGTGCAACCATACATACAATACAATCATGTAGAAGATTCATAACTGGATAGTAATGCTTTGTGCACATATACAGGGTGTCTCAAAAAAAGGGTAATCGAACTTTGGAGTGCTCTAGCGCACTCAATATTTATTGTACAGAAATAATTCTTTCACTGTTGGAAATACCAGGCATTTATCTTTTAAACGCCCCCGTCTTTGTAAAATTTGATCAAATATTAAGCAAGTACGAATGAAATGAATGTAGCCGGTCGAAATCGCATATTTCCACCGTTGGGACTTCATTGAAAATCTGTTGAAATTTACCCTCATTTGGGAATTAGAATTGACAAATTTTGGCCTAGGTAGTAAAATTTATGAATCTTATTAGCCAAGTTAATTGTTTCTCATGACAGGTGAGTGATTAATGGAATTTTCTTTTCTTATTTACTGCCTTAATAATGCTCAGAGGTGGAAATATGCGATTTCGACCGGCTACATTCATTTCATTCGTACTTGCTCAATATTTAATCAAATTTTACAAAGACGATGGCGTTTAAAAGATAAAAGTCTGGTCTTTCCAACAGTGAAAGAATTATTTCTGTACATTAAATATTGAGTACGCTAGAGCACTCCAAAGTTCGATTACCCTTTTTTTGAGACACACTGTATTTCATGTCTTATAGGACAAAGAATACACTGCTGTTGAACTAATGGAACTTTACAAGGTACCTTATTCTTCGATGAAAGTTGCTCACATTAAATGAATTTAAATGATTATAAATGCTTTTTCTTTAAAGAGTGATAATAAATTGAAGCACTACTTGCACATCATAAAAGATAAACCAGTGTATCCTATTTGTTTGTCATTGATTCCTTACTTCTGGCTTTAATAAGAATCTTTATCCTTTATTACACAAGTGATGAATTACATTGGTACAATATTGTCAAAGGCGGGACTACTTTCACGAATGAAAGATGTAATGCTCCATGCATTCACGATCCAGAGATTCACCATGAAGCCATGAATATTGAAGCGGGCGTACAAAATATTATGGTGCGCGAAAGGTATAGCCGTATAGGTTCTCTCACTACCTGAAACAACAAAGAAAAATTCGACGTTTCGAGCGAAGGACCTTCGTCGGGAAGTTAGCTGTAGGGACCTTACGATTTACAGAACGACAACGTGACTGCAACGTCCTAAGACAAACAGTCAATTGAAAAGACTGAAGTGAATAATTATAGTTGTGAACAATGCATTTGAATATTTGAAAAGCGGCTCTCGTATTGTTGACGACGGCAAATCTAATTTTTTCACGTATTGTATTAACGCAGGCGTATTGAATTTAGCCGGTGGAGTTTTAAATTCGATCTAGTCAAGAACTCTTCTCAAACATGTAGCTCACGTCTTGAACCAAAGGCAAAGTGTTGTTAACATGTGTTAACTCAACTTATGCGATTGATGATAAACAACTTCTATGCTTTGCTAAGCTATATCATAAAGTGTTTTCTCGCCGTTGCCGTCGCGTTGCCGTCCTATAAATCGTAAGGTGTAGAAACTTCCCGACGAAGGACCTTCGCTCGAAACGCCGAATTTTCCTTCATCGTTTCAGGTAGTGAGAGAACCTTTACTTTGGCGTACCATTGTATTAAATACGCTACCTACACTGGCAACGTTAGTTCGTACAAAATATTGCTCGCTATGATAAAATTAACTCCTGATAAAATTGTACTGTATTAACATGATAAGCTAATTCCTTTGCCATTATTAAAGACTTGGGAATGACATGCATATAACTTGATTTGAAACCGGTAGCTGGAGCGTCGCTTAAGTCGGTGGAATTAATTACTTGTGTTAGACGGGACGCACAAATAGAGTTATACAGTATACCAGATTGATCTAAGTATCCATAGTGACGCCAGGCTATTAATGTTTCATTTCCACATGCGCAACATTTCATAGCGCTTACTTCCCAGAAAATATGCGCGGGCTCCTGGAAAATCGCTCATAAACACGTCATCGGGTAAGTACCTCATGATAAATATAAATACATGACAAGGGACGCCACAAAGCATAGCGCACTCAAAGCAAAAGCTTCATTGATCGGAATAATCAATTGGAGGAGCACTTATTTACTTATATAAATTTCAAGAGGTGAGTGCATTATTCACGTACCATATATTCTGACACAATCCAAGCAACTTTCGAGAATACATACAATACGACATTCGAAGCCATGCATTGATCAGAACATTTGATTGTCGCCAGTATGATAATTCATGAAAAGTGTATTTTTATCCTAAACTAAGAAGGACCATGCATGATTTTCATTGCCACCATTTGTATACCATACCAAAGCATATGTTCTGGGTACGTCCGAGCTGTGCGAATTCTGCTTTAAAGCATTTGATATGCGCTACACATCCCTATACTAGCTTCAGTAGCTTAGTTGGATGGGGTTATAAATTATAGGATAATACTCCTGAAATCTTGAAATGACGTCGCCAATACTGGTAATGAAATTTAAAGGATAGAAATATTACACAAACAGAACAAGAACTTTCCAGCTTTCGAGCGAAGGCCATTCATCCGGGAGCTAGTCGCTACGTTGACTTGCCAAGGAAGAGCAATTCCTTGAAATGCCGACCGAAGTTGTGTTAGTATTTCTTGGGCAGGGAAATAACAAAATGAAAGTGTAATTCATTGAAGCAATTCAGACGCTGCTTCTTGCGCTACGAATAGTATGACAAACGGTCGTTAACACAAGATTCAAATTTACCGCGCTTTTCCTAATTGTAATTCAATGCGGTTCCTGGTAAATTACGTCATGGTATGTTCTACCTAATTTGAATATAGCTTCGACCAGTTTCAAAATCGTTCATAAACAACTTATATAAAGCCGACTATTTCTGGCATACTCCAAGCAAGACAAAAATATGTCTCCACCAAATTCCCTATACCTATACATCTTCGTTTAACATATCCAAATGTGTTAATACTGAAAGAAGTAAAAAAATTCGTTAAGTAGACTATTTAGGAAATACATATTAAACTATATTCTTTGGAAATATATCTTGAATAAGAACTGCTTTAAATTTATCGCGATCACAAACTTATTGCACCGTTGGAAAATCGCTAAGCTCATGCATTTTCTCTTAGGCAACGGGGAAGCACCAGATTAATATTAAATATTTTCAGTGACGCCAGGCTATTGATGTGTCATTTCCGCATGCGCAACATTCCATAGTGCTTACTTCGCAGAAAATAATAGCGACTTCCTCGACAATCGCTTATAAATCACGGCATCGGGAAAGTACCTGATAAATATATATAAGTATATATATGACAAGGGACGCCACACCAGCATATAAAAGCATAGCTTCTCAATTGGGGGAATAGGTTTATTATTAGGATTCAAAAGGTGAGTGGATTATTCACATGCTATGTATACTAATACAACGAGAATTACATACAATACAATAAGACTTTCGAAACCATGTACTGATCAGAACATTTCATCGTTGCCGGTAATTCATTACATATATATATAGAGTATTTTTATCCTAAACTAAGAAGGGCCATAATTTTCATTGCCACGTTCTGTATCCCTTACCAAAGCATTTTCTCAGTGTGTTCAAGTTGTGCGAATTCTCTGACTCTGATATGTGCTACACTTCGCTACACTAGCTTCAGACAGTAGCTTAGTTGGATAAGGTTATAAATTAAGTTAATACTCCTGAAATCTTGAATTGACGTCGCTAGTACTGGTAATGAAATTTAAGGAATAGAAATGTTACACAAACAGAACCAGAACTGTCTAGCTTTCGGGGCAATTGTCGTTCATCGGGAAGCGACATTGTCCTGCCAAGGAAGAGCCATTCCTTGAAACGTTGTCCGAAATTCTGTTTGTATGTTTTGGGTAGGGAAATATACTAAATGAAAATGTAATTTCATTGAAGCGATTCATAAGCTGCTTCTCGCGCTACGAATAATATGACAAACACCTACAACACGTTTAACGGTCGTCGCCACAAGAGTCAAATTTACCGCGCTTTTCCTAATTGTAATTCAATGCGGTTTCTATGGTTAATTACGTCATGGTATGTTCTGGTTAATGTAAATATCTTACAAAGATAAAATTTCGTTGGCTCCATATAGGCGGCATGCAAACGGCAACTTTGTAGCTATATTGATGCGATTTTTGAATACGTCTAGTTTTAAAATCGAATAAATTGAATAAATATTTTGGCCATGCAGTTCCCGTCGTCTGGAAGTGAGTTAGTCTCCTCACAATACAATATCACCATACCCTAGAAACACATTCTAAATTATGTTTAACTTGGATATGTCAGGTAATGAAATACCCAATACATTTAATTTCAGTGTTATGAAATTGAGCTATACCCACTGCATGGCTTTACTTATAGTTTGGGATTTTATACATTAAGTCAAAATAGATGTCTCAGTGATTTTTATTTATCATAATTCATACAGTGTCCTCTTCTGAAAGTGTGTGATCACGATTTATGCTTCACAAACGTGACCCGTGCCACTTCCTTTATTGTTCTGAACCAGGAAACCAAATGGAAATCATAGAACTCACCCAATTCGACCAAGTAAAGAACATTGAGGAAACTGGACAGTGCGCACCAATAGGATACACTAGCTGGAAGGACTTTTGGGGACAAAAAACGCAACAACATTGGCCGGACGAATGCCGCATTAGCGGATGCACTAAAACTGCATATTGTGGAGGACATGTATATATTGATGGATATGATGAAGTATATATTGTTCCTCTATGTAGATCATGTAACCACGTCTCCAATACGGACTGGATGATTGTGAATGCTGGCACATTAGCTGTTCCGGTTGAGGAATATGACACAAGTGGGCCACAAGAAATATGTTATAGGTAATTTAATAACTTAAGAATGTTGTACTCAAGCACTTGTAGTTGAAACTAAAAAAATAATTCTATAGAACCAGCTATAGCTGCATAAAATAATTGCTAAAAACTTTAAAAGACGTTATAATATATGACCAATGTAGAAACGATATACAACCACTATAAGTATTAAAATTAGAAAAAGATCTAGAATGTTTAATGTTGTTTTGTGGTCCTGTGTTATTTTGTCATTCATCCTTAGTATGGTCAGCTGGATGTTGATATTCCATTACATATGGATATGGGTAATGATTTCATGAGCGAAATCATTTTTACGAAGTGAAAGAACCAAGTACAGTGGAATTATACCGTATTTACACTGTATAAAGGATTTATGTTATATATGTCTATTCTTGCCGGCTATACAGATCTTAATCAAAAGAAAACATTAAGGCCAAAATGGGCAATAGTTTACGGCTATATGTGTACGATTCGCATGCCATTCTTTCCGTCTTCCCTATTTTATATTTATAGGATACTCAAGGCTGGATGCGGGCTAAGTCTTGGCCTGTGATTTCAATGGATATACATTGCATTTATAAACAATAGTAACATGAAGGTGTAGTCTCCATGAATCATAGTGTGATTAAGCCCTCTGGTACCTCAACTGCAAGAAGATAGAAGCACACAGGAGTGGAAATTAACCACAAGGTTCACTGTATAGTAAATTGCTAGCACGCTTTACGCACTTTGGCGCGCTTGTTTTAGTACTCTAAACCAGTGCATTGTTATTTTCCATCTACCACACTGACGTTGCATCATTTTCACAATTTTTAATGAGCAGAATTTGGCAGGTAGCCGTTTCATCTTGCTAGGTAAGGTAAGCATTGGGTTAGAATTACAATTAGGATAAGAGTCAACTTAGAATCTGGCTTAGAATGGCATTACATCCGTTTGAATGATGGGAACAAGCAGCGAACTGCATTACACTCGGTTTAGCTCGATATGAAAAGCGGACAGGTTTCGTCGAGAGTGAACCTTGTTGTTAATTACTATTTGTGGCAGTGGTCACGAGAACAAGTAAAATTTTTTAACTAGCTTAGGCCCCACCTACCGATATCACTAACGATACCACTTACGATACCGCTTACGATACCGCTTACGATACCGGATACCGCTTACGATACCGGATACCACTTACGATACCACTTACGATACCGGATTTGCATTGCCGAATGATATCAACTTAAGGGCCACTACTAAAAAGCGATACAGCGCTACAACGATACAGCGATACACGGAGCCGGAGCCACGCGTAAATTATTCAAATTAATTAATTATTTAATAAATTATTGCTTTCAATCACCGCAGGAGACATTAGTAATTGTATTTTCTGGGGGGGGGGGGCATATACTTAAAAATACCTATTATAAAGTGAAAATGCGAAGACTTGATTAAATAGATTTAAATGCTAGCATATGCAAAACAATAATTTGGTAAATTTCTTACATACTAGGTGGTTGACAATAATATTCATATAGATTGTAGGTCACTTCAGACATTCAGACTAACAGAAATTCGTCCAATGCCCTACGTCGATCGGCGCTTTGTATTTCCCTGTTGACAGTAATAGGCTTCGCACGAAGTCGCGGCGTGAAAAGACTGTGGATATTCCATTACATTAATTCAAGTGTAAATTCTGTAAGGTATTATAGTCTGGTAGATTTCAAAATACGTAAAATACCATCTTGATGAAAAAGCAAAAGACACGCGATAAGGCAATGCTGACTAACAAAGTCGAGGGTTTGATGGGTATTTCCTTCCCCTCCCTTAGGTGTTTATATAAGCGCATAATAAGTCGACACCACATGCACAAAATGCAGCATGGTGTGCTTTGTTGAACGGTCACCTCTGTTAAGTGGACAAGGTTACCTTTTCAACGGTCGCTTTGTGCGTTGTGTACGGGATTTTCTCTTCGAAATACTGTAACATTGCTTTGATTGAAATGTGAGCGTGCGCGGATTGATGATTTGATACAAACAAGCGATCAGCGTGTTTTTCTACTGTGTTTTTTCGCCAGATCTGAGATTTCCCAGTCACTTAATTTTAGTCTATATGCATGTGCATGTGCATGTGGTGAACACCTAAGGGAGGGGAAGGAAATACTCATCAAACCGTCGACTTTGTTAGTCAGCATTGCCTTATCGCGTGTCTTTTGCTTTTTCATCAAGCTGGTATTTTACGTATTTTGAAATCTACCAGGCTATAATAGGCAATAATACCTTAAAGAATTTACACTTGAACGAATTTCTGTTAGTCTGAATATTTGAAGTGACCTACAATCTACTGTATATGACTATTATTGTCAATCACCTAGTATGTAAGAGATATACCAAATTATTGTTTTGCATGTGCTAGCATTTAAATCTATTTAATTAAGTCTTCGCATTTTCACTTTATAATAGGTATTTTTATTCCCCCCCCCCCGGAAAATACAATTACTAATGTCTCCTGCGGTGATTGAAAGCAATAATTTATTAAATAGTTAATTAATTTGAATAATTTACGCGTGGCTCCGGCTCCAGGCTCCGGCTCCGTGTATCGCTGTATCGTTGTATCGCTGTATCGCTTTTTAGTAGTGGCCCAACTTAAGACGCAATCTTGTCTGTTCTTAGATCGGAATTTGTCATGTAACAACATTTAATTCGGGTATATTGTCTCAATTTTTAGCCCAAACGTAACTTGAAATTGCAAATTCCAGGTACATGAGGCTGGGGGACAATAGTCTATTTGCAGCTAAAATTGATAAAATCGATACTAAAAGTCGAACAATATAATAACTGTTTCTATGTCGACTGTGGTGTTAGAGATTATATCAAGGTTTCTGCCGAAACAGACACATTCCGTCTAATTACTACAATTGCAATATTTGCTGCGACTTAATTAGGTGCGATTTTCTTCTCCTGATGGATGTGAACGAGTGGATGAGTTATGAATGTTTGATGAAGGCATAGATGAAGATTCATAAACCCCAAACATTCATAACTCGGACGAGTCATCAATGTTTGAAGTTCACATCCATCAGAAGCGCAACAGCAAAAACTGCGGTTATAAACGGCTCTTAAAGGCTGATTTCCATTCATTCATGCAATTTAGCGTGCGCTCGATTTTGTGCGATTGCTTTCTTTTGAAATGTGTGTTGTCAAGTAGAACGAACGCCATTAGATATGGTGCTCGCTAAATTGCACTGAATAGAAATAAACTTAAGGTCTAAGGCTAGCATTTCTTAGCATTGTGCTTACACTATAACGAAATGGTTTGTCGTAGGATGGTAACTAAGGACCCCCGAACAAGATAATTATTTTTTTTTGACAAAGAAAGGCCAGCAAAAATTTGCATGTAATGAAAGAATCTGGAGGACATTAATTCGCAGAAATACATTTCAAGTCTGGTGATCCTCACAAGCACATGCCAAACAAAAACAACGGGAAATTAAATAGTTTGTCGGTTTGTTTCAAGTTGTCCTCCAAATGTCACGCATGAGCTCATTTTAAGGTCAACGGCAATGGTTCTATACAGGAAAGCAGGTGTCTTGAGAATAATTTGCAAATCAACAAAGATTGATTTCGTCTATGCGCATCTGAAACGTGTCAATACGTATTGGATCGTAAATTGCTCGGGCATGTGCTGTCTATTGAATCTACTGTAGTTTATAATCGCTTTTTTGTTGGAAGAATTCAGTGTCTTTAATTGTTACACGCATTTTATGTTCTATCTTGCGTTTATTCATTCCCAACATTCCTAATTATTCCACTGGGGCTATTGACGGTGATATTGCAGGAGAGTTGGACAATATCAAGTTAGAAATCGATCAGGATAACATTTCATACATAGACCTTCTCTGCAGCCTCACTTTTCTGAAAAACGGACTACGCAGCCTCTGCTCGTCTCTTAATGAATCAGAACCCGACGAAGCGGCGACGGACCCAACTCCAGAGGACCAAGTTGAAACGTCAAGAATGTCAAGTGTTGCTGAGTCTAACATCTTAAGCGAAGCCGTAGAACTTTCTCTCGCTATAGAAAGGTTTAAAATCAATTACAGCAGTGAGTTTGAATCGGCCAAATACGCATTCGCAGATGCGGACAGAAAGGCCACGTGTGCTTTCAACTGTACGGATTTAAGCATTACACATAGAATCTTGGCTACAAAATGTCGGCTTTTTTCAAGCATACTAAAATATCTCGATGACTTTGAAAAAGCAATCTCAGTCTGTTTTAGCTGTCTTCAAGACATGCATAGCTTACCAGACACATCTGTGAGACATTCTCGTTGTATCTACGTGAAGCCAAATTGCCGTTCAGTAATCACGAACGAGTAGAGATCATAAAATCAGTCATGTTGATTAATCATCTACTCTTTGAGTTCAATTTAAAATTCAGCAGCCACGAAGTTACTGACACGTTTATTTGGCCAGCAACAATTAAACTTAGTGATGGTCGGAATTTCAACCCAATATTAGATTGGCGGGAGGTTGCAACAAGAAAGTCTATGGGCGACCATTTGAGTCAACTGGATGATCCCTACAAACTATTAACTGATACAAAAGTGATTCCGATTTTATCTGCTGTGAACAATCGCCAGCTTACCGTTGTTGAAGAGAAGGTTGAATAAATTGGAAAAAAATGGGTGACAATAGAGAGCATGGGCATAGCATTTGAGACTGTTAAGAATAATGAAACAAATTAGTACATATGCATGCATGTATATATTGCTAGCCAAACTGAAAGTGTTCACACCTAGCTCCATAAGGTTTATGCGAGGGTTTAATTAACTGTTTAGTATATAGTTTTAAACTATTACATGAAGATGTCTTGAGTATACGACGAAATGTTAGCTGAGTAAATAAGTTTATAAAGAACTCCTTTTTGTGATGGCTTTGATTATACGGACATTATGCTGGGCACTGTTAGTGATATTCACTATATAGCTATTGGGTTAGCTGTGTAAGATCAGTGTATAATTTTTCATAACCTACAAGCCATGCTTTAGTTTGAATAGAAACATGAATTTAGGTTCAACCGTTCATGATTAAACAATATGGTTAAATGTAGGAACTCAATGTATAACTTTGGAATTAAACAAAGGCGATATGCCCTGTAGTATTGTCAAACTTGTTTCTTGACTAGCGTTCAGATACTCCCTCAAGCATATGCACTTCCACACTTTCCGACAATATCTGGTATAAATTCCGTAATCTTATTTAGATTCCACTTCCATCTGTTCAATCGTATGATAAAAATTATGTGATGTATACATTGCTCACTTGCATGTATTAATCGTCTGAAAAACAGAAGCATACGTGTACGTTTGTCTATTTCTGCTTCAACTGACTCAAGATCGACCGACAAGTCCACATGAACAAGACCTGACACTCCTCCCTTTAAAATTTTCGTCCAATATTGTCCAACATCGTGAAACATTATTTGTTGGACGAAAAATTGTGGTTTTGTTTGAACGGCCCTTGATAGTCAACTATTCACAAAAACAGGACTGAATCATATGAAAAGCTCAGATTGAATCTCGATAAGCTTTTACAAAACAGGTGTAAGGTAGGCTGCGTCTCACTATGCTGGCCACAGTTACTGTGTACGCTAGGACTCCCCTAAACGGCATAACCAAAGAACGCCATGGGTTTGTCATGGTTTTCAGACAAAAGGCGGTGCATGCAGGAGTTCATAAGAGAGCTTAATATTTACAACGCGGCAGTTCGAAGACGCGCCTTCAAATAACTATATATGCAAATTTTCGTCCCAGAAATATTCTAAACTGCGTAGTCATTATCAATACAACCTAAGCATTATCACGTCTCTTGAGCAACGCCAAAGCATGTTACGACGTGAGAAGTGTTATTGAAGACCTTATAGCAGAGACCGCATCGTTTCAGCGAACAAAACTGTTTGCAAGTTTTTAAAACAAGCTTCAAATGATTATAACACTAACCAAATTACACAAACGAAAAGCTTTTTCTTATTCATATTATATTGACACCGCGTCGTGAATCTTGCCGCGTCGTCGACCTTGAGGTCTCTAGCCATTCTTGAAGCACAAAAAAATGTTTTATCAATTCTATTGTAGGCACCTGCCGTAGTGGCGAGCAACATTGTCTGGTGATTCCCGAGAGATTGGTTGTAATTAAGTCAAGACTATACAGGGTGAGTAAAAAAAAACTGATGCCCTTTCAAATTCAAATTAGCCGCGAATTTCATTACGGAACTTTAAGTATGCCCATACGTATACAGAGAACAGATCGTGACTAAGTACACAGTACAGGATGAGTAAAACCTGGTCCTCACTAGTGATCTAGTAAGCATAAGCACAAGATAAAACAAAAGACAAAACAAAGAAATCCACTGAAGTGTACGACGTAAGCATCGACATAAGCATAAGCACACGCACAAGACTACGAGCATAAGCTATGGCAGAACAAAAGCAATTTCAAACGAAAATTCGTTTTGCTTTGTCTTCGCTAATTTATTTATTTTCCTTTAACAAAAAGGAAAATTTATCCTTTGTTATTTTGCTTATGCTTATGTCGCTAGTGAGGACATGCAGGCTTAAAAAAACTGATACTAGCGAGCTGGCATCACTAGTTGAATTAACAAGGGGGAATTTCGTTCTAGACCAATCAGCGCGTTTGTTTACGTTTTGGCTCTAAGCCAATCAAAATGCGTAATTTGCGAAATTTATAAACAAACACATGCACTCAAATTCGAGAAAAGCTGCAAGCGAATTTTTATTTTTATTTCTCCAAAGTAAAATATGTTGCTCATGAAGGATTTATCCTGAAATTCCTCGCGGCGATTTTTTATTTATGGCGTTGTTCCGGAGATATCGACCTTCAAACTTTGGCATGTGCAAGCCTAAATATAAACTTCGAATTCACAGAAGCACGAACGAAAATAATATATAAATTATGTCTTTCACTGTGTGTTTGCTGTTATTACTTTAACTAATAAATATAGAGCCGATCTATGTCAATTTTAACCATGTAGACTCTTAGCGTTGCTTAATCACACTTAGCCACAGTTTGTACGGAAGCCCGCCAAAGACATGTTCGAACATTTCATTTTTCCCGCCCGAACGAACATTTTTCGTTCGAAACACAAAACATTTTCCAATTTCGTTGCTCTTTCAGACATTAACCGTTTTTGAATTTGCTGTGAAATGCCTAAGTTTTCTAAAAAATGCCAAAATCCTTTTCACGATGAGTGGTCAGATGATTCTGAACTCTGTCCGTGTAGGATAATCAATTTGAGAGTGTACGGCTTGGGCGAATTCGCACAGGCGTTTGTCAAGTTTTTAGTTGATGAAAAAAATGTGACATCGAAAAAAATCAGTAGGATTTGCAAGAATTGTCTTCAGCAGTGCCTCAAAAAGAGGAAGTTTACCAAGCATTTACCACAACAACTATCCACTAACGAGATTGAAATGAAGGTAAGCCAGAATTTTGCAGAAATGCATTGAAAAAATACAAAAAACTGAAATGCCCGAAAATTAACAGTGACTGCACATACTCGTATTTTTCAAATATTGGTATTTGGCAATTCTTCAAATGTCATGGACAATTGACGCATTCACTGGCAGTACTTAGACACTCAATCACTGTCACTGTGCAGCAGTAATGTAATTTGAGTGTGATATTGAATGCACCCATGGGTGGATTTTCTGGGGGGGGGTTAGGAGGAGGTAAACCCCCAAATTTTTCTTAACCCCCTCCAGAAAGTGTTTAAGCCCACAAGAATTTTGCTTCACCCCCCTGGTGAACTTTGGTTTGCCATTTCATGCACCTTCTAAAGCATCAAGAATGGCATATTACATATTACTTGCACCCCACCTAAAATTTTTCCACCCCTCCTGTTAAAAAAATGAAAATCCACCCTTGAATGCACTAACTTTGCATTTCTATTTCAGTTTATACAGGTTTGAACTGTAAACATATCAAAACATAAACAAAAAGTGTACATTTGTGACTCCCATTTAGATTATTTCTTGGGTATCAATGTAATGTCAGTGAGTTATGGCTTTAGTCCAAGACCTATTATCATATTTTAGAATAATACCACATTAAGATATACATATTCCAAATATATATTCCAAATGTAGCTTGAAGGAGTGACTACATATTTGCCAAGTCAACCAGGTCAAGGGGAAAGTGATGATCCTGCTTTGGCAAGTCCTTCTACCAGTCAGCCATCCTGTAGCCAAAGCACTGAATCTACAGTAACATTAAGTTCCCCCAGTCAAGATTCCCTTGCCAATACAGGTTTGACTCCGATGAAGGCAAATGTTGAATGCCAGACTAATGAGGTTATTTTCATGTCCAAAGAAGAGCAGGAAGAACTTATCCACAAAGCTGCTGAGAATATCGATATCAAAGGTGATTTGGAAAAATTAAAAAAATTCTTCCTCGCTTACGACCCACAACCTGCTGTAATGGATCCAGAACAATTTCAGCATATGTGCACACAGGCTGGAGCTGCAAATCTATTTTCAACCCTGTACAATGCTATGAGTTCGTATCGAATGTCAGATGAGCGCCAAAAATTAACAAAGGTTAGAGTCATGGTTGTCATTTATATAATGATCTACTCACAGTCACAACGAGGGAATTGGTTCCAAGTGTCCCTTGCCAGAACGCTCCAGCAATTTGGAATAAGCCAGCAAGGTTTGGAATCTCTCCGAAACCTGGGTATTGTAGCACATCCTCGTACCATTAAAGCATCCATGCATGTCTCATCTGCATCACATCTCGACAGAGTGAAAGGATTTTTTGAAACTGCAATTGAAAATGAACAATTTATTATATTTTGTATTGATGACTATCATAACATACATACTAAGCATCGGCCTGAAACAAAAACCCAAACCCAATCGGTTCACACATCCACCTTACTAGTTAAAGTTTTCCCAAATATTAAAGCTGTGCTTAACGATCCACATCAGCCTTTGTTACCTGTTAATCCAGTAGACGAGAAGTTATGCAAGAAATTAATAGATGAAAACATTGGCAACATTTCCCACACCTATGCTAGCAACATGCCAGATTGGGTGGTAGCAAAATACTTTGACCCCGAAGCAGAAAGACAGCGACTGGCAATTCATGATTATCAACAAACTGAAATCAGAGAAATGCGAAACATGGACAATACAAAGCTTGTTGACAGTCTAAATTTACCATTGAAATCCTACAACGATGTACTCACTGCCTTTAATCACATGTTAGCGAATGGCTTAGAAAATTATCTCAACCATTATGCAGCTCCTTTTCCTGCTGATTGGCCCATGCAATTCTTTATGCGCCAACTAATATACAACACTAACTTGGTATCTTTACCTGATGTATGCAAGAATGTTGCTCCGCTAATCGGTCCTCTACATATTTCATTAAACTCCAGAGAGTGTGTGTTGCTGAATTTTCACCAGATTTTTGCAGATCTATATTCCTTCCTGTTTGGGGCAAAGGCAAAATTGGCAAAGAAACCTAAACCATGGCGACTATCCCTACTCCTAGAAGTAATGTATGGAGGTTGGACACTTGTAAGAGATACAATCATGTCAGTGTTCCTAAATTGCAAGGATATTGAATTTCTAACCCTAATCAACCTGATTGATAATTATGTTCCACTCGTCCTAAGCATATATTCTGTAGTGCTCAAGTGCAGTGACTATGGTCTTTATTGTAAATCACTCTTTCGCTGCTGGGTAATGATGATGATATTTCATCGCAGGCATTACGACAAAGCTCTGCTGGTTGCCCTGTCTACCCTAAAGTATTGGCATGAAAACACACATCCAATGCACCTGGTCATTCAGCAGTTTTTAGCAGCATTTGATGAGTACCCAGTGGAAAATTTTCACTCAGTGCTTCGAGCAAGAACCAAGGAGACAGACACGGCAGAACAGATATGTGAGAAAGCCAAAGAGATCGATGCCTGCAAGAAAGATATGCAAGAATTTCAATTGTCATTTGTCCCCTCCAGGAAGTTCAATTTCAGCAGGAAGCGCATTGACAGTCTCAAAACAAGGGCTGCTGAATTTCTGGTCAAAAAGTTTGAGGCCATCCACTCCCACCCTGGTATGGCATCCCAACAACCCCGGCAGCAAAGACAGCCAAAATATGTCACCAAATGGCATTTACCAAATTTATTTGGAACTCAAGTAGTTACCAACAAAGTCCTCCCACTCGGATTTTCTACTGTGGAAAGGTCACCTAACCCAAATAAGTAAGTTTGTTTTTCATACAGAAAGACTTTACAATAATCCAATTAACCAATCCATTAACATCTCCATCTCATTAACCAATTCCATCTAACATAACAAGGATACCCCTCTCCCTATAACTGTTAGAGCAAGTCATACTTCTATATTAATGGCAACATTATTAATTAAACTTTCCAATGCCCAATTTTGAACAAAATTTCGATTGCAAGATTTTAAGTATATAGCATCAAAATGTTGTTTGACTGATTGACGTTTTTAGGTTTTTTACTACTTAAAAAGCATGGAATATTAGAAATTCTATACCTTTCATTCTTTAACAGAGTATGTGATAGCATTGAGTGCACTCGCCAAAGCACGTTGTGGCGCGTCTTCAGGGGCTGTGGGCATTCATTCCACATTGAGTGCAATCTTCCTGACCTTAGCGTGTGCCAGATTTGTAAAGGTTTGCGGTCATCGAAAGTTGGTTCACTTGGCAGAACAGCAAATGAAGCAGTCCACCAATTTGATCCAACTGGTGTTCAAGGCTCAGATGAAAATTCAAGTGACGAAGATAACATTAGCGACACCGACGAAGACGACGAACAATTTCACGAAGGACATGAAATGACGAACACACGATCAGTCCTTGAGCTCATACATCAAGTGAATGCTTGGAGTAAAGTTGAGGGTCCGGAATCGTAATACTTGGTTAGTTATTCGCTTTATTTTACCATAAAAATATCGTCAAAGACTATCCCTTCGAGAACCCTCCATACTGTTCAGTTTAACGAACGGATATAAATTGTTCATGTCAGATATATGTCAAGTGTTTTGACCCGCCCCCAAATACGATATGTTTATTTTTGAACGAAACAGGCGCAAGTTAACGTTTGGAGATGCCGATTATACGGTTTTCATAGCCAAAAATACAATTAGTACGGTTTTTATAAACATTAAATACAATAATCCATTCTTGGTCCTATGACTTCGAAGTTTATATTTAGGCTTGCACATGCCAAAGTTTGAAGGTCGATATCTCCGGAACAACGCCATAAATAAAAAATCGCCGCGAGGAATTTCAGGATAAATCCTTCATGAGCAACATATTTTACTTTGGAGAAATAAAAATAAAAATTCGCTTGCAGCTTTTCTCGAATTTGAGTGCATGTGTTTGTTTATAAATTTCGCAAATTACGCATTTTGATTGGCTTAGAGCCAAAACGTAAACAAACGCGCTGATTGGTCTACAACGAAATTCCCCCTTGTTAGTTGAATTGGTTTACGTACTGTGTCCTAAATCACGATTTGTTCTCTGTATACCCATGGGCATACACCGTAATGAAATTCGCAGCTAATTTGAATTTGAAAGAGCATCAGTATTTTTTACTCACCCTGTGTATTATTTGATTGTCTTTAGAATAATTTGTAATTCAACGAGAAGATCTTTATTGTCCGGCCATGCCTATCTGAAACGTGTAAATACGTATTTCGGTGGATCTTGAGTGAATATTCTCGCACATATACAGTCCAATTAATCCAAGTTCATTGTCGCTTAGTTGTTTGAGCTGTCCAGTATGTCTTCAATTGTTACAGGAATTCTAGGCTTAACTATAGGTTTATTAGCAAATAAGTTTCGAGACTCAACTGCGGATAAACTAAAAGACGGTGATATTGCAGATGCAAAAATTCGAAACCTCATTGTAAGAGATATGAAGGAGATCCTGACGAAACTTGATGCTCTTTCCCGCAAAGAACTTAAATACAGCTACGTTGCTTTGATAGCAGGAGTCTCTTGATAAATCTGACGAGCTCGGTCAGAATGTTGCGACGGGTTCAACTCCTGACGACAGCGCTGAAGTATCAAAAATGCAAGACAGTGCCGAGTCTCGTATTTTGAACAAATTAGCCTTAGAACTTTCTGAGACAATGATGAAATTGAAGTCATGCAAAGATTATGCAACAGCTAAGAAAAGATTTGAAGAGGCTCGTGCGAAAGCCGGTGAAGCTTTCTGTAATGATGCTTTAAGTATTCACGAAAAAGTCTTTGTCGCCAAAGTACACGTCGTTGCTGAAATACTGGAACATCTCGAAAGTCCTCAAACAGCAATCACAGGGTGCTTTTCGTTTCTTCGAGAACTACGTCAGCAACAAGCTATCCGTGACATATTCTCGGTGTATCTCAAAAGCACAAGCAAGTCTTGGTTGGGTAAAGATGAAAGAGCAGAGTGCATAAAACCTGTCATGTTTATTAATTACGTTCTCTATCGATTTAACTTAAAATTCGGCACCAGCAATCATACTGACAGGTTTATTTGGCCAGCCGCAATTGAACTCGATGATGGTCGCAGTTCTAATCCATGATCAGAATATCAGATGCAAATTAAGATCTCCACTTATGTAATTATATTCATTGGTTTAACAGGGACAGTATGAGCTTTGAAAAAACATTGGATAACATTCCTATCTTGAAAGCATTCAAAGTAACATTATTTCATTGGATTGCTGGCATACATCGATATCCGTATTTATAGTTATGCGGTTGAATAAATAGTTGTTGCTCAATGTTACTACCAAGCAGATCTCATTACAATGTTACAGTATAATCAGGTGAAATGTCATATTTTATACATTTATACACGTTATGTACGTGCGAGTATATCATACGAGTTTATCGTCAGTAGCGACACAGCTCCTTGGTAAATTAGCATATACATAACAAATTTAAAGTTATAAAGCCCCTTAAACACGGTCAGGGTTATTTCAGATCCGCTAGAGCACGTAGGAACGCTGCTGCAGTAGCCGAATGTCGAATTCCTAATAAAGCCGAACAAGATTCATGAACACTCAGAGAAGCAAAACTTGAAATTTTATCCTAAATATAGCCATCAAGAATGAACAATATAGTGGGCAATGTAATGGTACAAACTTTGTGTTTTGTTGATTACGGACACTTACGTAACATTTATTCATTTAGGTAACCGAAGGATGATCTTTATATTTGTTTCGTTCAGAAACGAATAGGGGGAGAGTGTTAAGAATTGTTGGTAATAATGTAATTATGATAATTTATCTAATCAATCAAGTCAATGCATGCGTCATAGGGAACGAGTAAGTCGAGTGATAAGAGACAAGCGGTTGGATCTGGTTAGTGAGTAGAGTCAACATGCGGCGATCGTAAGTGCTTAGACCGTGTGATTTAGACCGTGATTTTAATAAATTATAAATATAATATTAGCTTGCGAATTATAGATTTCTTAACGAGAAGTGCTGACGTATATGGATTTACACACGCGGTAATTTGTTTTCGCAAAACGAACGAGCGAGTGCAACGAGCGAGTGAGTTTAACCATAGACAATCGAGAAGACATTCTTGATTGTCATGTCTTCTGGATTGTCTATGGTTTAACGAAAAGAAATTAACAAGTGCGTAAATACCGTACATAAGCACTTTCTATTAAGAAATTTGTTTATTTTATAGAAACTTATATTTTCTATTCAAAAGATTGCCTTTACTCAACCTAAATTTCGCTCACTCAAACGTCAAGCGCCTGGCAAAGAGCACTTTACTTTTGCAAAAACCCAAAACAAAAAGTCATCGTGTACGATGCCGTATGTACAGTATATGAAAATTACTTTGCTTTTTGAAGCCTGATCTAATAATATAAACCCTAATAAACCAGCAGTTTTCAATTTTTCCTTCAAATAAGCAAAGAGTACAAAGAGTACATCTTTTCAAAATCTCAAAAAGTTAATATAATGTAAATGCAACTTACCTAGCTGTTTGTTTTGGTATAACTGCCGTGTCTTTTGCTTGCATATTTCTCTTTCAAAAATATATTTTCGGTTTTTTATAAAATTGTAAATCTTTGCAAACATGGAAAATTGCCCAACGTGTCGAATTTAAATCTAAAATAGAAGTTTCAGCCACAAGACACAGCCAGCAACTTGAAAAAAATCTCGCCGAAAAGTTTGCCGGCTGTGAACGAATTCACTGCTATGTAAACACAGGCTCGCACTGATTGGACGAAACGGTTTTTTCACGTGTGAAAAAATCGTTTCATGCCATTCTGATTTGGTAACGCTCGTTAAGAACAAATCACGAAACGGCTTTTCATACGAGAAAAATCGTGCGTAAATATCAGTATCTATATAATAAAGGAGTTTTATGTCTTTCATCTTGTTATCATTTAGCGATGATAAGGAAACGAACTCTGCCAAGGGTGCGGAGGAAACCTGCATGTCAAAGGTAAAACCTTGGCTGTAGGCAAATAGTTGCACTGATGTGACATTTAGATAATAATTATATAAAAGGGGTTATATAAAAGACACCCACAAAACAAATTCCGTTCAGTTGCTTAAAGTCAGCTACGAGTGAAGCAAGGGAACACAGCAGAATGCAGTAAATATAGTACCGGTTGACTTGTAGAATCCTACCTATAGTATGAAAATAAGCTCTTCAGAATTCAATTTATTAAATCTCAAACTCCCATTTTACATAAACGTTTGTAGAATTCAAATCCGATTTAGTTATAAATCTACCTGTTTAATAATGTAAACTTGTTATTTGAAAAACCTCCATCCATCCAGATCGTATTCTGTGGCCAGCGGGTCGCGTTAGTAGACGGAATTCCCCGAGCATGCGGCGAAGCTTGCACGGCAGGAAAATAACGGAGAAAACAATAGGGGAGTGAAACTCCGGCATTCTGAAGTGGATCTTTTGCCTTATGCTCGTAGCGCGTTGCTAGGAACATTTTTGTTGCTAAGAACATGCTTGGAATATTTAAATCTAAATTGCGCGTCAAAATAACCTCAAAGAGAGCTTACTACGCAACAGTCCACAGCTTGTTATGATGTCAATTTTTAAAAAGTGTTTATTCATGGCTGGCTGAACAAGACTTAACAGATAACGAGCTGTAAGTAAATTTGAATATATGAGATGAGAGTGTGATGAGAGGCAACCACTCGTACGAAAGTCATCAAACATATCTATCAAGTCAGTATAACACTGCTGAAAGTTCTCATCAAAAAACACACACACACATCCACACAAGAAGCCCACATAGGACTAGCGAAACAATAGAGACTTTCATTGGTGGCATAGCTTTGCGTAACTGGTCTTAGCTGGTAAAAATCTCCGGAAAATATCAACTGAATGCCCCCAAATGGCTTTGAGTTGTCTTTCAGACATCTTGCAATCATTTCGAGTTTCTCGAACAATTCCCTTCTGAGCATAGACACCTCGTCGATGATCAATACATCACAGCTTTGCCATCTTTTTAAAGCCTCCTCGTTTGACTGGATACAAGCGATCAGTCCATGAGCTCCCTTCGAACCCGTTCCGATCCTAGCGAAATGATTTACGGTCACGCCGCCGACATTCGTGGCCGCTTTACCTGTCGGCGCTGTAACAAAACAACGATCTCCTCTTGCTCTCAATTTCTCTATAATCGAGCGTAGAAAGTAGGACTTTCCGCTGCCACTTTTTGCTGTAATAAATACACTGTATCCCTTGTAGATTAACCTTTCAACTTTCGTTTGATTTTCATTTAACATATTTTAAAAAATGTTAAACAGTAATTACAGTGTTAGTTATTAGGTAAATTTCCCGCGAAATATTGGCATAATTAGATTATTAGCATGAATTATCATATATTTTTAACCGTTACCGAGGATACTGCTACGAGCATGGGTAGAAGAAATACCAGATAGATAGATAGATAATCCGTTTATCAAAACCATCTGGCAGCCATAAGGCTGAATTACATGATTTATATACAGTATAATATTATAAAACAGTATAAATACTAAACTAAGTATTATAATATCACCAATGGTTCGTTCTTAAGATACTATTTACAATTTATGATATTTACTATTTATGATATTTACAAATTCAAATTAAAGACTTGATATTATAAATGTGTCTGTAAACCTATTGGTACGATATTTTGGCACGTTAAAAAGTTTATTTTTCCGAAAATTATATGTATTGAATGTCACTTTAGGCGGCAATAATTTATGAACTTTGTGTTCCCCATCTCTTAAGACTGATTCGAAAAGTTTATTACGTAGATCACGTCTCCGTGAATATAAAGTTTGCAATCCCAGCGCGTCCAAAGCGTCCTGATATGATAATTGAGGGTAGATAATGTGTAACGCTCTTCTTTGAATTCTTTCAATTACTTCCGAGAAATACTCTGGTAGACCATAATGGAAAACTTGACATGAATTCTCTAATATCGATCTTATTGACGTAACATAAAAGCACTTCAGGTCACCAGCGTTAAGTCCAAACCTTTTAAGCTGTTTTAACAAGTAAATTCTTTTGGACGCCTTATTAACTATTTTATTCACATGATCATTCTATTTCAAATCCCTTGTAATTGATAAACCGAGGATCGACAGTTTCTCAACTCGTTCAACCTGTGATCCATTTATACTAATGGGAGGGAAGTTTGGTTGATTTCTCTTGAAAGACACAACAAATTCCTTACATTTAGATGGATTAAGCTGGAGCTTGTTCCTTTGAGACCAGTCAATTAATTATAGAATCCGTCACCTCTTGCAAAGAACTGTTATTATCGGTATGACCAACGATGTATTCTGAAACAGTGTCATCCGCATATTTCATCATATCTCCATCAAACTGATCATTATGAATTGCAAGTTCATTGATCATGAGCAGAAAAAGCCATGGGCCTAGTTTGGTCCCTTGCGGGACCCCAGCATTAACTGGTTTCCAGTTTGAGAAAATTCTGGGGGAAAGTTTTACCCTCTGTAATCTTCCCTTCAAAAAATCAAAAATCCAATTTAAAGTTGATGGTTTAAGACCTATTCTTTGGAGTTTTGCATAAGATCAAAGGCTTTCCGATAACAGTAACCAGTGATCTGACACATCCGCCCTCTTTATCAACTGTCTCAGCCCAACGATGGACTAAGGCAATTAACGCCATCGTAGTATTAGAACCTGGCATAAAGCCAAATTGATTGCAGTCCAAGCGAGCCATTATTTTCGGTTTTAGATCATATTTTACAAAGGCCGGACGACACCCAACCAAAATGCTTCGCAAAAATTCTTGTTGATACAATTTTGAGTCGTTTCAGGCTTCCAGTTGTCCTGCACTCTGATCGACGTTCAAATTTTGAAAGCACATTAATGGACAAGGACTGCAATTAATGGGAATTACAAAAACCAGAATAACTGCGCATCAACCTCAATGCGACGGGCAAGTGCAGAGACAGAACAAAACACTACAGGTTACGTTAGCGGCATTTTGTAACAAAGATGACAACGATCAGGATTTATGGATAGACGCAGTAGTTCTTGCATATAACCCTAGTCGACAAGAATCCCCACGAAACGTCTGTCTATAAAATAGTTTTTGGATTTACCCCCAGATTACCGTTAGATATTAGAATTAGGACTCCGACTGAAAGATCCCAGTACGCAATCAGAATACACTCAGTCCCTAAGGCAGATATTGAAGGAATTTAAAGAGGCAGCACTGCAGAATCTTGAGAAAGCAAGGGAGGCAATGCGGAAAAAAACAGAAATGGCGTCGCTTTGCCCCAGGTGATATAGTATACTGCGTAGACCTAAAGGATGGAAATTGGGGCAAGTGGATTGGACTATTTGAAATTGTTTATAGGATTGGTGCTGACTGCAAAATAAGATCGAGTACAGATAAGATTACGGTGGCTCTTCACGATTAGTTGGAGCGTGATTACGTACCAGCGGACAACGGCAAGGTTGTCTGTCCTGCTCTAGAACTTGGGGGCAACAACGTGATTAACACTGTTCCCACAGACAACATTCAATGTCATTGCGACATTGCTCCACATATCCCAAGGGTTGAACCTGGAAATCTCAGGCAAAATGTTCTGTACGCAAATGCGTACTACACCCGGGCAGACATGCACAATTGTATTATTGCTATTCTTGTGGGCATGAATAATATTGTTGAGGGATAGTGTAACATGATATTGTAATTGCTTGACATAGCAATAACAGGATATTATAAATAATTAGCATTACGGATTCGCATTGATAACAAGCAGTGCACCCCGAGAGAATGGGTTATGCATGTAAGAACGGTACGGAATAACGGCCTTGCTCTTTCATATAAAACAATAAGAAGTTATTGCTAATGAATAAGAGTGTTGTTGAACGTGTTCAGTTGTAAATTCATGTGGCTGCATTTAACAATAACCTGTCAAGTATAATTCACTTAGACGTTGCATTCACGTTGCTGTGACCTCAGATTTCATACGCTTCCGGACCCTTCTAAACTACTATACCACTGGAGGATGAAACATGGGAATTTGCCAGCAGCTCAATTTACCGTAGGTTTGCTCTGGGACTATTTTACATTCATAAAACTTAATTATTTAATTCGACTCGTATTGAATGTGGTGTCTCAACCAGGTATTAGAAGTACGTTTGTTCACTTTTTTACTCTAAACAGTAGTAAATTAATCAACTTGTAGTTTTGCAGAAATTGTTGAAATATAATTTTATTAATTTTAGGCGACGACCCGCATACTACGTCTTATAACGTGTGTATATGTGGGATATGTGTTACCTGGTCGTACAGGTGAAGTCGACGAGAGATTTTCACCGCAACCGGCTGAATATTTTACCATTAATTAATGAAATAGAAAATGTTAAAATTTAACCTGTACAAGTTAATAAAACTCACCCTGCGTTTGAGTCTGCTGCCAAATCATAAGGATCATTCTTTGTTGTTTTAAGCACTCTTCTCTCCTGCCCATTTAAAGTCGCCATGGAAATACCTTTACTATTTGTCCAGAATATGCGACGACCTTTCCAGTCCACCCTTACTCTATAAGGTTCAGCATTTTGTACGATAACTTTAACGCTGCTGCCGTCATAGTTTGCTCGGGATATATTGTTTCCTTCGCGAAAGTACAATTTCTTGTCAACAGTGTCAATATCCATCGCCTGATGTGTAAGTCCACTGATGACGACAGTTGTATCCAGAGTTAACAAATCAATCGCCAGAATTTCAGTCCAAGATCTGATGAACAAGTAAGGTTCGGGATATGGACCTGCAGAAACAATGATAAATCAACACAGACTATTTTTTGAAACGCTTTATAATTATGTGTTGACAGTTGTTAGTATGCTTCTGGTTGCAAGTGCAACTAGTGAACACCGCAGTCAAATGTTTGCGCATGCGCGAGTTGTCCGGCGAAGTAGAAGAACATCAACTGATGATGATGATAGTACATCGCTACCGATGGTCGTTGCTTGCAGTGATACTTCACTTGTTGGCATATTACATAATTTTCATTGTGAGCACTGCCGTTTGTTGTGTTTTCTCGCCCTAGTTCTTGATTGTGACAACAACAGCTGTAAGGATATTTAGCAGGAGTATATCGCTGTGGGCACGTTTATGAAGCTCAAAAAAAAAGAGTAAATAAAATTACGAGGGGCTAAGCTCAGAAAAAATTTTTTTAACATAAGGAACATACCCAAAATTTCGCTACCTTATATTTTCAGCCGTTGTCTTGTATTCTTCGCTTTTCTTAGCTTCTTCCTTTGTAGTCAATTTGCCTTTGTTTTTCGCGCATGCATGTAACGTTTGACCGCGGTGTTCAACTAGTGTACGCCACACATGGTGTCGTTATTTATATTAGTAGAACGCGTGACTTCCGCAAGATTACTTCCGCTTGTTTTCGCGCGTATAATATTGTGCATTGTTATTGTTCAGGGATTACAATATATTACATTATTGACTGTACTTGTGTTTATCGAGCGAGTTTACTTGTTAACTGGCGTGGTGGCAGCGTCATTTATTCAACTCTGATTTAATAAACAGTTACGACAAGGTGTAACTTTGCTACACATTCAGATCGACAACAATTCGCTCGGACTAAAGGAGTCAAAACACGACAGCTTGTATCACGCTGTAAAAAGTCAGTCGCTAAGTCATCAGAATGGCCAGTAATCGTGCTCCTAAACAGTGGAGTTTATCCAAAGATGAAACAATCACTTCATTCGAAGCGTGGCGTCAGAACCTTCTATATATCTTGTCCTTGGATCCGAATTTCGCTCACTTTTTGCTCGAAGAAACAACATGGCAACGCAAGACTAGCAATCAGCCAACTCGAGGCTTCGCTGATGATGGCGAGGACGTACCACAAGCAAACCGACGGACCGCCGCTCAAAAGGTAACTCACCTAGAATTAATGTTGGGTCAGATTGCTAACTTTTGTCCGGTAGTTGCTCGCAACACTATTGTTAAAAATTCCACATCCATGCAATCAATTTGGCAGGCTATTCGAGCTCACTTTGGGTTCCAGGCTACCGTTGCCAGGTTCTTAGATTTTAATAACCTACACTTAGAACCCGGGGAACGACCCGAGGACCTCTATCAACGTCTATTGGGCTTTATGGACGATAATTTGCTAAAGGTGAATGGCAGTATCCGCCACCACGGGGAAAATGTGACTAACGATGAAGAGCTTACTCCCACCCTTGAAAATGTTATCGTCATTACATGGTTACGTCTAGTTCACCCCGACTTACCAGCACTCATTAAGCAGCGCTACGGAACTGAGCTAAGGTCCCAAACATTAGCCAGCCTAAAGCCTGAAATATCCCAGGCCCTCGAGTCCCTGCTGGAAGAAATTCAGAGCACAAATGAGTCAAAAGTCCTACGTACTGCATTTCAACAGTCTAGCTCTCAACGTAATACACACCCACAGGCACCTTCCAACACCAGGGTCCCAAGTACAAGACGGAAAATATGCCCTCTGTGTCAACAAGCAAACCGATCACAGTTTTACCATTACCTTAGCAAGTGTCCCTTCCTTCCAACTCCTGATCGCCAATACTTGACCCGTGCACGACAAGTGATGTCCGAAAGCTTGGATATCGAAACTGCATCTGATTACATTGAAACCCCTCCTGGCCACATAGCAACTCCTCCTGAAAGCATTATGGAAGGTAGCTCCCATAACTACCGCGTTACGCCTACAACGCGACGGGTCTGTACCAAGCGCTCTCCTCACCTTAAGGTTTTTTACCACCATCATGCTCTGCAGCTTACCCTCGACACAGGTGCCGAGATAAGTATGATCAAAGCGTCAGTGGCTAGACAAGTTGGGGCCATTATCCATAAGACCAGACAAACTGCCCTCCAGGCTGACGGCATAACCCCCCTTACCGTAGTTGGGGAAGTCCACTTCAATGTCAATCGCGATCATGTTGACCTTCATCTTGATGCCCTCGCAGTCGAGGAACTCGATGTTGATATCTTAGCAGGAACGCCCTTTATGGCACTCAATGACATCTCGGTTAGACCATCCTCCAACAGATATCCATCCAAGGCTCCCACATCTTGTATTATGGAGCTGAAGGCCCTGACCCTCCACAGAACCATGTACGGCGCACCCAGTCCCATGTCTTACGTGCTTCACCATCATCTACAGTCATTTGGCCAGGAGAGTATATAGACATTCAGTTACCTCCCCAAGTCCACCCTGATTCTATCCTTGCACTGGAACCTCGCCCAGATTGCGCCAGATCGACTCGTAATTGGCCTCATCCCAACATCGTTGAAGCTGTTGCTGGTCACGTTCGTATTCTGAATGACACGACTGAACCTCAACATCTTGCTCGCCATGAACACTTTTGCCAGGTCCTACCCACCTTAACCTCAGACGTGTCTATTGTCGATAACACACTACCTCCTGCCCCCCCCACCCTCCACACCAGCAGAACCCATTCCCCTCCACTCCTCTGCAGTCCAACTAGACCCTGACCATATCCTACCTGAAACCAGTCGTGCCGCTTTCCAAAAGTTACTGCACAGTTACGACTCTGTATTTGACCCCTTCATTTCCGGATACAATGGCGCCGTGGGTCCTTTCGAAGCCATCGTCAACATGGGCCCAGTGCAACCGCCCCAACGAAAGGGTCGTCTCCCCCAGTATTCTCGCAACAAGTTAGTTCAGCTGCAGGCAAAGTTTGATGAGCTGGAGCGTCAGGGAGTATTTCAACGTCCAGAGGACATTGGCATAACGATAGAATATCTCAACCCATCCTTTCTAGTCACAAAACCATCTGGTGGACACCGACTAGTCACTGCCTTTGCTGACGTGGCCAGATACAGTAAGCCTCAACCATCTTTAATGCCCGACGTGGAGACCACCTTGCGCACAATCGCAAGGTGGAAGTACCTGATCGTAACTGATCTCACTAGCGCATTCTATCAGATACCCCTAGCAAAGGAATCTATGAAGTATTGCGGCGTTGCAACACCTTTCCGGGGCGTCCGTGCCTACACACGTTGTGCAATGGGAATGCCAGGTTCCGAAACTGCCCTAGAAGAACTCATGTGTCGGGTTCTCGGAGATTGTTTACAGGATGGAATCGCGGCAAAACTGGCAGATGATCTTTATTGTGGTGCAGACACACCCGAAGAGCTGTTACAGAACTGGCAACGAGTTCTAGGTGCCCTCCAGCGGTGCAATCTTCACCTGTCTGCATCTAAAACCACAATCTGTCCCCAATCCACCACCATCCTTGGATGGGTCTGGACACTAGGTCAGTTGTCCGCCAGCCAACATCGCGTTGCTACTCTTTCTTCGTGTCCACCGCCAGACACTGTCCGTGGATTACGCTCATTTATTGGCGCATACAAAGCCCTTAGCCGTGTCCTTCCAAGCTGCTCCCAACTCCTCGCACCACTTGATCAGTTCATATCAGGCAAAGAATCCCGTGACGCTATACCGTGGACAGATACTTCACTTGTACACTTCCATGCTGCCCAAAATGCTCTCAAGGAACACAAGTCCATTACGCTCCCACGACCATCCGACCAACTCTGGATTGTGACCGATGGTTCAGTGGCTAAAAGCGGTATCGGTGCAACGTTGTATGTAAACAGGGATAGCAAAGTACAACTTGCAGGCTTTTTCAGCGCCAAATTGCGCAAACACCAGGTCACCTGGCTTCCGTGCGAGATCGAGGCCCTAAGCATTGCAGCGTCCATCAAACATTTCAGTCCATACATAATACAATCAGTCCAGCCCACGTGCCTACTTACGGACAGCAAGCCATGTGTACAGGCAGTTCAAAAATTGTGTCGTGGAGAATTTTCTGCCAGCCCTCGAGTAACATCCTTTCTTTCCATCGTCAGTCGTTATGCCGTTCACGTTCAACACCTTGCTGGGTCGTCTAATATCCCTTCAGATTTTTCAAGCCGCAATGCTGCCGAATGTTCCGAGCCACATTGCCAATTCTGCACATTCATCGCGGCGACTGAAGATTCCGTCGTTCGGGCAGCGTCTGTTCAAGATATTCGAAACCTTTCACATCTGCCATTTACAACGAGATCCGCGTGGTATGAGGTTCAGGCTGAGTGTTCCGACCTTCGTCGCACCCATGCCCACTTGAAACAAGGCACACGACCCTCCAAAAAAGCCACCAACATCAATGATGTGAAGCGATATCTTAACGTCGCATCCATTGCTAAAGATGGCCTCTTGGTCGTTCCACGTACAGACCCTCTTTCCCCCATTACGGAATTGATTGTTGTTCCACGCAGTGCCCTCGATAGTCTTATAACAGCTCTCCACGTCAGACTGGACCATCCCACTGCGCATCAATTGAATCTTGCTATGAAACGCCATTTTTATGCTCTCGATATGACGAAAGCCATTGATCGTGTTCACGACACGTGCCACACCTGCGCCTCTCTCCGCAATCTGCCACAACCTCTACTAAACCAGACCACAAACGATCCACCTGCTGTAGTTGGCATCTCCTTTGCTGCAGATGTTCTTCGAAGAAGCAAACAGTTTATTCTTGTTCTTCGAGATACCTCGACATCTTTTACCTCTGCCTGTATCATTTCGGACGAAAAGACTGCCACCCTTCGCGACAATCTATCCACTTTATTCGTCGCACTCCACTCTCCCGACGGTCCCCCTGCTACAATTCGAGTAGATCCTGCCCCTGGTTTCCGAGCGTTAAAAAATGATCCCGCACTTCTGACCCTAGGCATCACGTTGGAGATTGGTAGAGCCAAAAACATCAACAAGAATCCGGTTGCAGAGAAGGCCGTTGCTGAAGTCGAGGAAGAACTCCGCCGACAAGCACCAAATGGGGAACCTATTACTCACCTTGGATTAAGTATTGCTATATCCAGGCTAAACTCCCGCCTTCGTCGACAGGGACTCTCTGCATACGAATTATGGACACACAGGGACCAATACTCTAACACTCAACTCCCGATAGACGACATCAACATAATCAGAACCCAGCGTCAACAGCGCTTAAAGAATCACCCCTATAGCGAACGCTCCAAATATCCTAAAGAAACTCGTGTGCACACTTCAATCCACAAAATAGCAGTTGGTGATCTCGTTTACCTGCGTACCGAACGAGATAAAACAAAAGTCCGCAACAGATACCTGGTGGTATCAATTGACCACCCATGGTGCTTTATCAAGAAGTTTACTAATTCACAGATTCGAGCAGTCTCTTATAAAGTCCGCCTTGACGAATGTTATCGTGTTCCCAGTGAAGTGAGTCAGGCCACAGGCAACCATTTCGCCGAATCAGATAGTGAGGACGAAACGCAGTGTATGGTTGAGTCAGTCCCCGTGGAACCCCGGCCTTCTCCATCGGTGCCTGACGTTTTGCAGCTTCACCCATCTTCTCCGACCACCGCCCAAATACCCACACGGCCTCAGCGCATACGAAAGCCACCCAACTACTTGGAGTATGAACATTAATATTGTAAATACTTGCGTTAGTTTATATAGAGTAGCTGTAGCTGAAGTATGGAACAGCCTCACCATCTTAAAAAAAAACAAAACAAACAGAAACTGTGCCACACATGGTGTCGTTATTTATATAAGTAGAACGCGTGACTTCCGCAAGATTACTTCCGCTTGTTTTCGCGCGTATAATATTGTGCATTGTTATTGTTCAGGGATTACAATATATTACATTATTGACTGTACTTGTGTTTATCGAGTGAGTTTACTTGTTAACTGGCGGTAGATATAAAATAAGGCACTAAAAAACGCGTTAACAATCTTGCTCGAGGAATAAGCCGGTCCTTAGCTAGCCCCGATTAGCCAGCACTATTTTTCACTATTCTTTATTTCGCAGACCAAAATTCAAGTTTTTTATATGACATCATTTGACGATAATATCTAAATATCTGGATAATATCTATCTGTAATATCTAAATTGGCCTCAATATTCTTATTACGATATTATAGTATTGACTATATTCTTATTATTTTATTTGAAAGAGCATGCAAAAATAAGTTGATTGACAGCTTACTGTAACAGACTCTTTTTGCTGCCAAATTATTTTCAAAAATGTGCAAAATATAAATTGCAAATTTCGCACAAGCTGTGACGTCACTAGTTGCCATAGGGTAACCTAACTCTAAAAGAGTAAGGTATGTTAAGACTTCAAGGATTGCTTGTCCTGGCCGAGAGAAGAATGAGAACCAAATTAATTAAATACCAAAATTATTCCAGGTTCGTATTTGCTACCAGTGCCATTTATCGTAGAGATATTTTTACAGGAAGAATGAGCATGCTAAATTTGAAGCGAAAATTTTCTTCCAAAAACGCCATTTTAAACACATCAATAATCGATGTGCCATATTATAATGTTGCATAAATTCATTCTTTAATACTTGAGATTTAATTTCTGCATGGACAAGAAGTCTTTTAAGTATTCACAAACCTCAATCATTCCCATTTAGGTCTGTGCACAGGCTAAGCATAGCATAGCTCAGTTATTATCGAGTTCGGACAGTTTGTGGTCATATTTAGTCTTACCATTTTTTCTGTCAGTATTTGTTTTTAAATTCTGTCACATTATCATATATTTAAAAGATAAATTCGTCCAGAAACTCTCCAATTTGATATCGTAACTATGCGGATCCGTAAAATTTTGTACACAGATACTACATGACAAGGCGCATTGAAGACGATATTTAATTTTGTTAGTAATATAACACTGTCGTCTCCAGGCCCTTGTAACGGAATTTCTTTAACTTTCAACACGTAGGAATTTTTTTCAAATTATTATCTTCCCAGAGACGATTAGGCATGCATAGATATGCAGTAGACACATTTCTGATATTATATGTTATCCTAAACAGTTTTCAGTGTACAGCTGTTTTACAAAAACAATGCGAGGCGGCGGTGGACGACAGTGCTACCTTGACAACAAATTAAAAGTGTTCTTCAATGCGTCTTGTCATTTAGTGTCTGCATGCAAAATTTTACTGAGTTTGAGTTAATAATAACTGAGCTATGCTCGGTGTTATTAAACATACTTACCTAGCTAGTCCAGCTGCAACTTTTGCTGAGTCAGCAATTTATATTTTGCACATTTTTGCAACTAAAAGAAATAGTCTGTCACAACAAACTGCCAACCGGCTCATTTTTCATACACGTTCAAATAAAATAATAAGTAGTAATTACTGATTACAAATCGGCATCCAAATCATTTAGTTATTTTCAATTCGATTCAAAAATTGTAAACTAATATTCATCACTATTTTCACATTATCAATTACATTATTATTATTTCCAATGTGTTCTCACTTACCCTAGTCTGTATAAATTTGGAACAGGCAGGATTTTGCCAATGTATATTTATGTAATCTACATAATTATTCCGTATACTCGTGCCATGTTTGAACAACTTACTATGAGATCAGTGTGTTTAAACAGTGTAGATACAAGTAATCTAAGCTCTAAGATACTACTGTGGGAAACAACTACATCCGAGAAAAATGCATAACCTACAAATGTTGCCCAAAAACATAAAAAATTCGTAGCAGCTAGAACGTTTGAACAGTTCCCCATCGATTTTTTGTTCTAATCATTGTTGAACAAACATGATCAAACTGTCATACATATACAAGTTCAGAATGGACCCTCCCTTTCTCCGATTTAAGTTTCTTTGCATTCATGCATCTATCATGTGACTTTTTCCAGTGGAGGTGCATGCAGGGCATCTTTTGTGCAGCAATAACCCCCCCCCCCCCCCCCGTTACTTGTTGGTTTTCAATGAAACTTTCTACAACCACAAGTATCCAGTTAACGCATTTCGTGTTATTGTGTGCACGATTGTACTAATATCACTGACTTTAATTTCTACTTCGTTCTTTCCACAGACTTCATGAAATTCACGCAAGGAATTCAAGTATTTTACGCCAGTTGTCCCAAAAGTGTTGCACTAACTAGTCTTTTTCCTACGCTTGATGTTTGATTTGACCAGCGTCTTCTGACATAAAGGTACGGTCACCACAGCAATCATGCGTGAGGTAGGTTAGTAATTCGTTAACCTTAAATAAATACTGATCGTTCAATACTGCTTCGATCTCGATGGATACTGTCTCCAGTTCTTTTAAAGGGTAATGTTTCCTTTACCAAGGATTTTCCTGAGGGAAAGTTTCGTTTGATCGACGTTTCCATAATAAGGGGCACGTTTAGGTATACATTTCCAGTCTATTCTAGGTTTACTAGCTTAGTTCAGTGCATTTAAAGATTTGGGCCAACTTCTCGGCAGCTGATTCGTAAGTAGATGCGTTCTCCGATATCATAACTATAGACTGAGGTGGGAATTCGCAACCAAGGCTACGTGCACACGGCGTCGTTTCCGAGCGTTTTCATTCCGAATTATTTCAAGAATCTCCCCACTTGTTGACAAAATTAAATGAAAACCAGCATGAACCTCGTCTTTGGGCAAAAACTAAACATTTCATGCGATGAGAATCTTCATAGTTGATATCATTTTGATTTTGACTTTCGTGAAAACGCTCGGAAACGACCTCTACAAGCTGAAACTGTCAGATCAGTTAAGACTTCGAGGTGAACAGCGCGTGTACTGCGTCGGTAAAATCTACTCCAGTGACATAAAATCGGTGCAAGTCGACCAGTCGAAGGTTGGGAAGTAATGGTGGGTCAGGCACCTTGTACGGCTTTCTATTACCTTTGCGACACGTTACGAATCGACATACATACCAAATTCTTGATAAACTGACGAGCTTTCGGAATCCAGTAGTGCTGTACTACGTGGGTTAGGGTGTGGTTTAACCACTAACTTGGTGAAGTGGTGCCTCGCAGGGGGAAAAACTGAAAACTTTTCTGAAAGCTGCAAAAGTGCGTTGTGAATTTCTTCTTCCGCAAGGAATGACATTTTCATGTACGAGATGTCGAACTAGGGTGATTCGAGATGTGGTCATGGTCTTCAGGTTTGCAAGCTCATCACAGCAAACTTGGCTTTGGGTTTCACGTATTCACACGTTCTGTGCTCAGAGGAAATCGTATACGAGTCTGGAACGCTTACAACTGAAATAGGTTGGACGTTCACAGGGGTGATATCGCTGAACACAAAATAAAAGCATTGTCCAATAGCCTTAGACTTGTATCAAGTCCGTGTCTCTATAGAATACGGGGATTCGAAATAATGCGGGAACTTTTGAGGGAGAGACGGACTTGGCTAACCTGCAAGCGCGCCAACTTTACCGACTTTTTTCGGTGGCTAACACGCCATAGCTTGTTAGAACTAGGTTGCTTAGTTTGCTTACCAAAATCGTTGAAAATAACATTTGAAACACTGCAGGTGAGCCAAATCCGTCTCTCCCAGTAATTTTCCACTTGGCTCGCCGCATTTTCGACCCCTTTGACCCATAGAGTGGCGGACTTGATCCAAGTCTAGAATAACATCTACGAACTGTTTGTCTACTAGTGTAGAACCGTGCACAAGCATGCTCACCAGAGACTGTTGACTTGAGTGATAAACCAAATAGCATTTTGATGTTGTCCCACCACTTTTCGGATTGGTATCATTCGTATAACAAATTTTATCTTCGTAGAATTGCTTACGAGCAACTTTGCGAAGTTTTGCTTTCTTGTTCCTATAGATTTTATACTGTTCAACATCATCTCTAACTTCGGCGAGTTGGCCGAATCACTCGGAATCTCGTTACAAACCGGTTTGCAATAGAATACTACGATGATCAGAGAAGCCAACAGGCGGTAAGATGTAGATACACAGTAGAATGTCAAATAGTGTGAACTTGGTCAAGGAGGTCAAGGAAGTCACCTAAAGAAAGTCGTTGCTTTATCTGATGACGAAATCAGGAACTGATGACGAAATCAGTTCCTGAGACCAAATTGTCAACATAAAAGTCAGACTTCATGCGTTGGGTAATTGGATATTGGGATTAGTCGAGATGTTTCTGAATGGTGGCGTTCAAGAGTTAAGATGAAAGAGAACATGTCATACCAAAGAAGACGCATTTGGACCGACAGATTTTAAGTGGACTTTCGGGGTCGGTTGGGTCAGATAAATCGTGTGGCATCTTAGTCTTCTGTGTCAAATGAGATACCAACAAACGTCTTTTATATGTCCGCGGTGATACCATATCCATAGCAGCGGAACGTACGGGGACAGTAGTGATGTCGCTGAGGATGTCTGGAACAATGGAGAGGCAAGAACGCTGAGGAATCCTTTGCACAGCATGGTGGGGAATGTAATAGTCATACATGTCCGGTGGTGATGCGTGGATTAGAAACCTCTTCAATAAAACCGTGTTTTAACTGTTCGTGAATTGTTGTATGATAGGCACAGTGGCGGATATAGCGTAAGTCAAAATAAATTACCACAGCTCATTCTAGGATATTTTTACATTTGAAAATACCTTCAAAGCAACTTCATTGGTTAGATTTTATTCTTTTGAAATTCATAACCTATGACATTGTTATAAAGTTATTTTGAATTTAAAATTGAGCTGCTGTAGCTTATTTTGACTTACCCTGGATCCGCCAATGGATAAGCAGTTAACTTGTGGGGTTCCTTACACAATCTTCGGATGGTGAAACGCTTTCTTCCTCGAGCAATGGATTCATTAGAGGGAAGAGGAATGCGTTCATCTTTCCATGGCAACTTCGCACAATATTGACCGTTCTGGAGTCGTATAGAGGAAGTCTTGTACTCGGTAACGGGCTGGGTTTTGTTTGCTTCGGCCTGAGTCGGGAGAATGCGGAACGACTCCAGATTTCAAAATCTTTCCAACGCCGGATTTAAGGTATTTTCCGATTTATTTAACACGATCACTTTCAAGATGATAGCGTTGAAGGTTGACGATGTTGGAGAAGGGTTAAGAACTAGACCAGAGAGTTAATAACCAATCCCAGATTTCTTTGCTGTGGGACCCAGACTCCTGATAATATCAATTTTCTACAACACCCCAATAATGATCCGCATCAATCAGGAGAGAATCTGAAATTGCTCATCTGACGTCATAGGATGTGCTAGATTATGCATATCAACAGTTAGGAGTCTGTTCAGGGGCCAGTTGTATCAAAGGCCAACCTCGATCCCAGGGCCTTTTCTTGAATTGGGAAGAGAAAAGGCCCTGGCATCTGCTGGTCACATGACACTCAGAATATCTGGGTGTAAGAATATGTTAATTTCTGTGGTCTCTGTGAGTGTTTGCATAAATAATAAATCAGAGAAGTAATGTTTAACGTTCTATGCAATACAGCTAGCTTTAAGGTAAATAACTTCCCATAAAAGCAACCTTTTACGGACTATAGCTGGCTCTACATCTTCGGCTGTATAAATGACACTACAATGCCCAATGAAATAAAGTAATATTTTAAACCTGGTAGAGTAATTATAAGTGCTTAGTAGGTATAATACAGTTAAAACTTGTTTAGAAGATTGCTGTGTGTGAGCTGATAACATGCATAAGTTGTTCCTATACCTTCATCAAATTCCGATAATGAAGCATACGGATATTCTACGTATATGACTTTATACGAAGAGTGTTAAGAGTCAGCCGAATAAGTGATCTAAAGCTACATAAACAAACTAAGTAAAGGGTTTAAATGATTTAAATCTCTCTTCAGTTGTATTTTATGAATAAATTATACTCTTAAGTGATTTAATTGACAGTTTGAATGAGCCAATGGGATTACAAAATAGACCAGCCGATGCCAGGGCCTTTTCCCTTCCCTAATTTAAGAAAAGGTCCTGGGATCGAGGTTGATCAAAGGCGTTTAGCTTAAACGGTGGATAACTGAAATTTAAAAGTCACTTTTACACCTTGCACACAACTGAAATTACGAGTTTAATAGAATAAATATTTAGTTTTATATATAATTGTTCTTCTCAGGTCAAATAACTTTAGCTAGTTTGCTTATACAACATGCAAACTTGTTTTACATTTTTGACTTATCCACCGTTCAAGCTAAACACCTTTGATACAACAGGCCCCTGGGCTACAGCAATGATCGGAATTATAACAACATGTTGGAATTATTTCATTAGTGTCTTAGTGAAGTGAACAGTGGCAACATCAACTTGTTTAGCAGAAGTGGTAGATCCCCTAAATCTGACAGATCTTGAGTTTCCCTATGTTCAGGAACCAGATCAAGTTCGTCGGCCTGTTCTTAGGCAATAAACGAGCGTTGGGCGCCTTTACCAAATAAATGTGAGCGGTTGCTATGATCTAATTGCTGTTTTAAGAGTGTTTGTTTTCCATAGCAGTAGCTATCAGACATACACTGCGACCCACGATATTACTTTTATGAGATATTTGTGCCGTACGTATTCAAAATGAGCATTGCTATTCATTAAAACTTACGAACATCAAAACAAAGTTGTGAGAAGATCTTTACGATGTTGATATTTGATGTTAGTCACATGACTGAAAAAATGTGGCGCTGTTCCATATTTGAGGCGGACTACGCTATTAGTTTTAAAAATATGACAACACGACAGGACGTCGTTTTCAACTTAATTGGAAGTGGAAACGACATTCTTTAACCAAAAACAGCATAGGTAACAACAAGAGAATGTTTTAGCTAGAACATAAACGAACTTGGTGTCATAGTTGAAGGATTTTTCAAAGATTACGTGGAACAGTGGAAAAGAGGGATTCTGGATTTCTAAAATGGATAAGAATGGGAGGTATTAGGCGTTTGAAGGAGAACTGTTCGTAAATTATCATGATCAACGTCTGTCAACATTTTGAGAAAGTTTGCCTTGCCATATATCTTCAAAACTAGCAATGATGGATTCCTGGTAAGCAATAATAATTCTAAAAGTACCTCAACTGGTGTAGTGGAATAAACGTTTGGAACTGGATTGAGGCAAAAAATACTTCAGAGCACAACAGAAGTTTGTCCTTTTGACGGCCAGACGAAATCAGCATGATAAAGCTTGGAAAATGTATGCATGGGTTAGATTATTGATATTCAATGATAGTATGTGACAGGCAAGGCTAAGGAGTCAACAAAAAAGTGGTAAAGTAAACGAGTTCTGCTGGTAACAGCAGAAATAGGAATCAGAGGTCTCTTTTGCACATTTAGGCACATATGAAGACATGTTGGTTGCTAATAATACGGATCTAAATCATCGCTCTACCACTTCTTTGGTAGGTACCTAAAACCTTTCATCAGAAGTTCCTTTTCCCATCATTAGGGCATTATTATGCTGATCTCGACTTGTCTGTCTCGATCTGTTGTGCTTTCAAGCACTTTTCGTTTGATCCAGTTTCAAACGTTTCTTCCATGACAGTAGTAGTAGTATTGCTTGCCAGGAATCCATCATTGCTAGTTTTGAAGATATATGGCAAAGCAAACTTTCTCAAAATGTTGATAGACGTTGATCACGATAATTTACGAACAGTTCTCCTTCAAACGCCTAATATCTCTCATTCTTATCCATTTTAGAAGTCCTGAATCCCTCTTTTCCACCGTTCTACGTAATCTTTGAAAAATCCTTCAACTATGACACCAAGTTCGTTTATTTTCTAACTAAAACATTCTTTTTTTGTTACCTATGCTGTTTTTGGTTAAAGAATGTCGTTTCCACTTCCAATTGAGTAAAAAACGACGTCCTGTCGTGTTATCATATTTCTAAAACTAATAGCGTGGTCCGCCTCAAATATGGAACAGCGCCACATTTTTTCAGTCATGTGACTAACATCAAATATCAACATCGTAAAGATCTTCTCACAACTTTGTTTTGATGTTCGTAAGTTTTAATGAATAGCAATGCTCATTTTGACTACATACGGCATAAATATCTTATAAAACTAATATCGTGAGTCGCAGTGTGGTGGTATATTGGCCTGTTATCAATCTAGTTTGAAACATAAATTTGATTGAAATGCAATTTTCTTTCGTACATCGGGATCCTGAACGGCGGTACATACGTTAGCATGATGGTGGCCGGAACTAAATATCAGTGGCGTCGCCAACGCGATAAGTGAGGGGGACATATTCATATATTCGTGTTCTGCACAATTAATTTCTTTTGAAATCGAATCGACTTTAAAAGAAATTAATTGTGCAGAACACGAATATATGAATATGTCCCCCTTACTTATCGCGCTGGCGACGCCACTGCTAAATGTACATCATCTTCATTTTGCTGAGTGTCCAGTATTAAAGTTCGTGAAATCATGGCGGCCATTAGATTGGGATGATGTTGAAGGAAAGGGTTGACAGATTTATTCATTTCGCCGAAACTTTCTGTGTCTTGTTTTCTTTTATTCTTATAAAATATTGAATTTCATGTGTCTTACATTCACATTTAGATGGGCTTGTGTTTCATGCTGTGACATTTTTGCTGTGATCCACGGCAGCTTTAATGATCATAACTGCGTTCCACGCCATACTGTGCGCTGACTTTTTGTCGCATTATCAGTTGGCTTAGACACTGGTTACCTTTATCTGCCCGCACCCGCAGTGGATAAGCCACCCCATTTTCCTCAACAAAATCTGCTTTGTGCTCTCTTACATGGGTACTACCACCATTTTCTGTAGTTTCAGATAAACTTAGGGGAACACCCGCTGGTGTTTCATCCCCAAACACGACTGGTTTATTTACTGGCCTCTGCAAGGCTGTCATTCTTGTCAAAGTAGCTGGCAGACAAAAATTCCGTCCTATTTCGCTTATACAGTCGCGGCAATAGAAGCGTTCCAAAATAAATTGACTAAGGCCTGGTTTATAAGGTCGCACATTTCAGTCGCGTCGAACGCAATTCAAACAATAGATAATGAAGTTAGCCATCTCATTATCTATTGTTTGAATTGCATTCGACGCGACTGAAATGCCACGTATAATACGGTCCTAATTTATTTCCTCAAATTTAGTTTTTTTTTTGATCAATTCCTCAGAATTTCGAAACGTTCCCTGAAAGATTCACAACCTCTTGTTAATTGGCTAATCAGAATACTTTGTCTTATTGGTGGACAATAGGATTTTTCAACAAACAGAAAGTTGTGAACCTTTTACATATGATTAGAGAAGTGCCAAACTTGAGGAAATGAATTGGTCCGTTTTTTCCGAAGCACTTTTATTACTGCGACTGCTACCCTACAACTTATGCTGTCACCATTTATGTACATACCAGTTTGGATTAATTTAGTGCCTCTGAATAACCTACAGTTGCCGTTACTGACACTGTGCGCGTACAGGAGCTAAACGCATCCCAGTCTGACGATATTTTTGTCTATCTCTGTGACACTGATTTAAATGAAGACCAAGTAAACCGTGACGTATTTGCTGTGAACGATCAAGAATGGGGTCATACAACTTTAGTTCAGCATCACAATGATACAGGCAATGAACGTCCAATTAGGAAGACTCAGTGCCATGTTCCTCCTCTGGTCCGTAAAAAATCTGATGCCTACGTAGAAACGTTGCTTTAACATATAACTTGTCATACAACCATCGCTCAGTCAATGGGGCTGCCCATGTTATTCACTGACCGTTCTTGCATCGATTATCTCGATCTGAACAAGGTAACTCGTCGTGATTGTAATTTCCTTACTCGATTACAACACATACTTAATTTTTTGCATGGAGCTTATGGTACTTTACCAGCAGACAATTTTAAGAAATATAAGAAAAAACATACTCCGAATAATAATGCCATCTTGTGAACTCAAGGTATGAGTTATTGAATAAACCAAGACACAAAATACAAGACACAATTTACAAGATGGCATTATTATTCAGAGTATGTTTTTTCTTATATTACTACTACTTCATATTGGATCTTCGATGACAAGTCAATGACTACTCAAAACCAAAAACTACACTCAAGAGTGTCTTAAAACAATGTCTTAAAAATTTTCGCTTGAATACGCAAAGCAAATATGGTGGTCGAGATCTGAGTCCCATTAAAACAAATTATAATACAACTGAACGGGAGGCCTTAGCAATAGTTTATAACATCAGAAAGTTTCGAAATAACCTCCATGGTAACATGTTCACTGTTCGCATAGATCACATTTACGCTCTAAGTGGCTTATGACAATAAAATATCCCAACAGTCGTCTCGTTTGCGCGTCACTGTTACTCCAGCAGTATGATTTTGCCATGTGGAACATTGCATGCATGATGTCTCAACGGTAGGGTAAAAATTGTCAGTGAATATGCCTACCCTGGGGACACAGAAAACACAATTAGATCCCCACCCTGGCAATACCTCAATTGTAAAATTGTGGAAACTGACACAAAGAAACAATGCGTTCGCTTAAAGAGATTTGGTTAAGCTATAACACAAGAAAACCTATAACATCTTTCTGCACAGAAAACTAAGGAACTTTAATGCCATGTTTGTCCACACCGTTAACTACATAATGCCTGAAAACTCGTGGTAAACTTCCTTGCATAAATTAGCAAAACAACTCATGTCCTCAATCCCTGGCAGTACTCTTTTTGCAATAACCCCACCCACGGAAAGCAGTTATAAGTTAAAATATGCTACAACAAAATATGTGGGGATGGCCAGTATACATTGAAGTTTGTTCAAACTCGACTGAACATCATTCAACACATTCTACAAACGAGGCAAACATTTGCATGTTGCGCCAAACAATAATTAATGATTTTGTATCAACATATTGGCTACGTTCAAACAGATCTCATTAATCCTGATACAACAAAGTGAGTGATAAAGACCCTAAACCTTAATTTTCTTCCCATAATAAATCTCTGACCTGAATGAAAGCACATCTCAACATGCATTTTCATCCTCTCTTGATTGTATTCTTTCTCTGCTTGACAGCACGGTGTACTATTTCCTTGGTCAGTATTGTTCCAGCATCTTTCATTCCAAACTTCCACGTCCTGTTTGAGTCTTTGCAATTGCTCTTTACAGAAAGGTATATTTTCATTACAGGTGACGAGACTTGTGCCAAAGCATATCAAGATAAGAAGGCCAACAATGATCTTTGCCGAAATGAAAACCAATCTTTTCATCTCATTGTAATTGGCATGTTCCAATGTGAACATCATCTGCATGAATAAGAGTAAAAATATGTTTGTTCTATAGTCATAAGAATGCAAAAAACATTAAGACAATCATCGCAACAAACGAAACAGTCCAACGTACATTCCTAACAAAACGAAACAGTCCCTGAGAGTATAAATCAGAATGTAACATTATCGGACATTTTCCATATACATCAAAAATTTAATTTATACAAATATACAAATTTACAGTGTTCTCTGGATTAAAATTTTATTGTTTTGAGCTTTCGACTCGGTGCTTCGAGTCTTCATCAGAAAGATGGATATTGTTTTAAACTTCGCGCTTTTTGTTACGGTGTTGATCGATCTGATTGGCTGACGGTTTTCTACTTGATGGTCATTGGCTGCCATGGAATGCGTCTTACTGTTGTTTTTTCCAGTTGGTGTTGGTAAAGTATAGTAGAAGGTTCGGCAGGGGTTATGAAAGGTGATACAACACAACACAACATAATATTAGTTGCATCAAAACACTATTCAACAGAATCGATACACATTGCAACACTGACCAATCCAAACAAGAAGAACGCAAAATATTTGTACTCCACTTTCTATAAAAATGACTATCCTGCGGATTTTATCAACAAGATACTATCACGTAAAAAACAAACCAACATGAAACAGCCTATGAAAACAAAGACAAGAATTACTCTACAATGCATACACACACAAAGAGTCGGAAATGGCGTCCAGACTACTTCGACCATTCAAATTTGACGTTGCGCATAAACTAATTAACAAACTTGGGTCTAATTTTACAAAACACAAGGACAAATCACACACAACGAACAAACACCACGCCATCTATATGTTTAACTGTGCTAATTGTCGAGAAAGATATATTGGCTAAACACAAAAAAAGATACAGACAAGACTAACAGAACGCCAAAACGCTATTAATAGACATGACCACTACTCACTTCCAGCTAAACACGCAGACGACAACGGACATAAGCTTAATTGGTCTCATACAAAATGCCTAGAACAAGCCAACACAAAACATGCACGTGAATTTAAGGAAGAATGGCACAGTTTAGACAAACAGACATTCAACCGTCATATTGATATTCCTCAATTTACTTACAACTAAAACGCTCGCGCAGATCGCTAATCTCATCACTTTTCGTAACCCCTGTCGAACCTTCTACTACCTTACCAACACCGATTGGGAATAACAACAGTAAGACGCATTCCATGGCAACCAATGACCATCAAGTAGAAAACCGTCAGCCAATCAGACGCTCACGCAGACATCGATCAACACCATAACAAAAAGCGCGAAGATTAAAACAATATCCATCTTTCTGATGAAAACTCGAAGCACCGAGTCAAAAGCTCAAAACAATAAAATTTTAATCGGGAGAACACTATAAATTTGTATATTTGTATGAATTAAATTTTTAATAAAACGATTAGATTACAAATCCTCAAATCTATCATTTCGATATATTCAAAAACCAAACTAGCCGATATCAGCTGGGACAGGTTATATAGATTTTTTTTACAATCTTGAGGGCTGTTAAATTTCAACAATTGTGCTATGCTTGTCAGGTTTATACTGTGTTTTCCTCACCTTAAATGCTGGGTACAGAATCAACTTTTCTACTTGACTTCGATTCTCCGAAGAACTTATTTCATACTGCCATGTCACAATTTTTGAGTTTGACAAAAGAATACTTGCGGGAGCCACTGAGTATTTTCATAAAGTACACAACAACGGTAACTCCGAACAAAGAGAAAATTATGATTCAACGTTTCGACTTTATTTAATCATCACCAGGAATCCTGTCTGAAATGCGGTTGAATCATAATATTGTCTTTATTCGGAGTTAACGTTGTTGTGTATTTTACAAGAGAATACGGTTATGAATGCTAGTATCTGCTGTTGACCAAGAAATATATGCATGCGGGATCCTTGCAAGAGACCTTTAACTTTTTGTGACAAAATAATACCAATAAAATACTTTGAAATAAAACTAAAATTTCTCGCTCTTGTTATAAAACGTTGTACATTCAATTTTCGTGGTAGATTTCAATGCATGTTAACACAAACGTCCATTCTTACTAGATTTAGATTGTGAACAATATTCGTAGCCACATTTACTTAAGATTGCTTAAGACCCGATTTTGCTACAAGTTGCCTAATTCTCTTGTTGCTATATATATATAAAGGTATAAAGCTAAGTTATTAGTAGATATATATAAAGAATAGTAGCATGATTTGAACGTCGAAATTGTGTGATATTGTAGAGTTATTTGGGTAAACTTATAAAAAACTTGATAATGACAGTAAAATCCTAACAGCTGCTTGATACCTCATTTGATGTTCATTTTTAGACAGTATTTATATAGTTTTCGGTTCGTGTAAATTTCTTGAATTTTCTTGTTTCAACTTTAATATTTTCTTTCTGGATACAAGGAAAGATCATTCTACATATAAGTTAAATTACTTATTAGAAAAACGACTGAATAATAATAGTGCCTACGAATTTTTAATATAGGAAGTGTGAAAAATAATAAAGTCGCTTATTATATCACTGCCAGCAATTGCGCAAATTTGATCGCATAGCTCTTTTTAATATGGTTTCAAAAATGACTCGATAAATACCAAAAAATGCTACAACTGTGTTGATGGCTGAGAACTACTGCTGAGTTCTATTAAAGAAATTTCGTCATATTACTGGCTATATCATATACAGGGCGCATATAAAAAAAAGTAGACAAATCTGAAATCGCTCTCTATTTCGCGAAGCGCCTCAATGTACGATGTTTTGTATTAAAATAGACTGTTTTGGTACTTAAAATCTAGAATAAACCGGAAAAGACTCATATAGATATTTATATTGTATACTTTAGCATATTTTAGTCATTGTAAATTTGAGTTTTTCAGTTTTGTAAACTGCTATTCAAGTGTTAATAAATTCAATTCAATTCAATTCAATTCTTAAAAATTCTTAAAAATGAGAAATTTAAAACTTCAATACCCGGGGGTTCTGTCTTTTACG